>OU426983.1:2135000-3517500 GCA_911387785.2 Aelia acuminata
AAAAATTATTATACAAAAATGTCAAACAAAAAATTACAAAACAAATTAGTGACACAAAATTAACCTTCTGCTTCGATGTAAAAGGCAAGACTAAGCCTCCAGTCCATTGCTTCTAATATTTAGTCCGGAATCGAACACTCCAGAATTGCCTTAAACATTCTAAAGTATCTAGTACACGAATGTAAAGTCTTTCCCAACGAAAGAGAATTAATCACATAATAAATGATAGAAGAATTAAATTATATATTATTGGGAAAAATGTAGTAGGTTCATTGCAGCATCTGATAACTAAACCAACTGCTCGAAGTGTGATGAGAGATTGTCACTACAACAAATCTTTTAAGTTCGTGCTTCTTACAAGATCAGAGTATACTTGGGAAATGAGGAAAAGTTCATGAATAGGGTCATTTCTTTTCTCTATAGGTAAGGATATCTTTTTACTTTCACATACCTATATACGAAATATATAGTAAGAGGAAGTATTCCGATCGTGAAAAATTTCGACTTCCGGTTTTCAACGGAAATACACGTTGTGGGGTTCCCTGAGTCCAATTAACCAAGTCCCGCGAAATGGTCTGTGTGTGTGTGTGTGTGTGTGTGTGTGTGTGTGTGTGTGTGTGTGTGTGAACAGACTAGCTCAAAAACTATAAACCGTGCGAACCTGAAATTGGGTATTTAGTGTATGTACATGCCCGCGACGATGTGACAGCAAAAATTCTCAAAGGGAGGGGGTACTTTATTCAATAACTTTTTAAGTTTTTTTTTTCGATTTTCTCAAAAACGGCTCTAACGATTGTGATTAAACTGAGTATTTGATCTATTTATATGCTCGAGATATGACTGTTAAAATTTCATCAAAATTGATCAACCGGAGGGGGGACTTTACTTAATAAATTTTGTATCATTTTTACGTGTTTTTTTTATTTACTCAAAAACGGCCATAACTATTTTGATCAAACTGGGCATTTAATGTATGTATATGCCAAAAATGTGATGGCCAACATTTCATCAAAATTGGTTAAACGGAGGGGGCACTTTATTTCATAACTTTTTTACCAATTTTTACCTTTTTTTCGATTATCTCAAAAACGGCTTTAAGGATTTTCATCAAATTCGTGGTGTTTAATGACAATTATGTGTTCTCTAATATCAGGTAAGCTTTATTATTATTAAAATGTTCTGAGGGGGCTTAAATGGGGAAGGGCCTTTTTTTGTTTTCCTGTAAAGTACACTTGTTTTTGTTTATATGGAAAAATTAACTAACTCTCATTACGCCTAAAAAAAATAAATGGCTAAATATGAGAAAAAAAGAAAAATATTCAGTCAACTCATAAAAATCGTTGAGCCCACCCATGCGGAGTACGCCTTTAATGACAGACCATTGTTCATAATTAAAGCCGTTCTGTTCATTTGAGAAGTGGCAATTAACAAAACGCATTAATTTCTAATCTAAGTAAGTAAGTTGTGTGTTGCGTGCACGCACCAGATTTTTTAAAATGTGGAACTGGAACAACGCGTTAGCTAATACGCGTTGCCCCCGAAAACCCGAAGATATCCATGTCAGAACCCAGAGCCAGGGGACATTTAATAATACTCGGTAATTATCTTCCACTCTCTACGCTGGCCCGGGAAACCCCATATAGCCTAACCGGCGAGGAAGTGGAAACCAAAAAAAAAAAGTATTCATAAATTTCCTATTTTTTAAAAAATCAATTTTTTTTTTTTAACTAGCTTCTAGATTAGATTCTATCCCTATTATTCTATTTATCGCTATTCTAAATCTAAATCTTACATACAGTACCAGTCAAAAGTTTAGACTCACCGTTAGATTTTGAAACATAAATAAGTAACAATTTTTTATTTATTGGACAACGTAACAACTATAATTTTATTTTTAATTTATTTACAACTAGCTTTAATATCCCGGTTTCCCCCACGGAATTTTGAAAACAATGAGAAAAGCAGTGGGTCCAGAAAAGTTCGTTAGGACAGAAATGAGATTTTTTTTACTCCAACGGTTGATTTCGTAAAAATCTAATATAAAGCGAGATCACAACGATTTTTATAACAATAAAGAATTTACCCAGAGATTGGCTGTTATGCAATTTTAATATGGACAGGTGTTCGCACCTGGTATGAAAGAACCACTAAGCGAAATTCGGAAAATTTAGGACAAATGCTATGTATTTCTATAAAGAACAAATAAAAAACCAACGAACAGAATTATAATTTTTGAAATCTTATCTCTTGAGTTACAATTATTTTTTTAAACTTGAAGATTGTGAATTAAATACAAGTGAGTCTAAACTTTTGACCGGTACTGTATAACAACAATTAGGTGTCTTTTCAGATGGGAAGATAATTTGTATATAGTTGTTGAATTTTATCAGTCTAGAAAATGTGTTTTAATAAGAAAATTGTTTTTGAATAATTTTGATTTTAATTTCTTTTAAACTCAAATCGGTACCTCTTAATCTAATTTTTACGACTAAAAACTTATGCACATTTCAAAGTTAGTAACTAAACACTACATACGGGCCTACAATTACCAACTTTATTTTTTTTTTTTCGTTCCTCCCCTTCCTCGCCTGTCAGGCTATACGGGGTTTCCCTTGCGAGGGGAGAGGGTGGGGGATTGATGCCGAGTATTATTAAATGTCCCCTGGCTCCGGGTTCCTAATCTTACCCTAAACAACTACCAACTATCGACCAACAAATAAGAACCCCTTATTCATATCGAATTGCCCCGACATACTTATTAATGACATGACTTATACAAGACAACTGAAAAGGAGATACATGTGAGACCTCCTCGCCTGAAAAATGACCGAGATGATTTGTTGATTTTTTTTTTTTTTAACTGAATACTTTTATTTGCATCTGTATAATTACAATAAGCAAATGTGCTAAAATAAGTTACAATGACATTGGTTGGTATTAGGGAGATAGCACCCAGCATCCTCCTGGCATTCAAAAGATTTACCTTGTCAGACTAGGAGGTCCCTCATCCAACTCCTCTTCAGCATTCGTCGAGGTATGTCAGGAATGTCACGTCTTGCCATATCTTGTACGAATTTGTTGGTATGTCCAAGTAATTTGTCCTAAAAACAGTTTGTAATTCATAAGCATATATTTTGTCACAGTCGGAACTCTTAAGTCATTGTGAAGGGTCGCGTTTGAAACGTAGGGTGGTGAGTTCGTAATTAATCTTAAGTATTGGGATTGGAAGGTTCGTATTTTTTTAATATGTGTCTTTTTTGCGGTTGTTAAATTTTAAATTATTTTTATTATTACTGCAAATGTTTTATTTGATAGCTGTGATTAATATGGACTTAAGGTCCGGAAAGTTCGCCTGGTAATGTAAATATAATATTTAGATTGCTGAAGGGAGATTTTACAGATGAGATTACAGAGAACAGATGGAAATCACGTGCCCCTTAGAAATGAGTCGCCATTACATAATCAGCTATGCAAATAACAATGAGAGCGAGGTAGAATGGACAGTTGGCAACATCTTGTGCCTCTACACGTGACTAATTATTGTTAAGGGTAGTACGATTCCCTCCTGCTATGTGCCTAGTGTCTATATTACTTTATAGTTAATGTATCTATTAATATTATGTTTACTTTAACATATATAATACATCTGCTAACCAAAACACTAATTCTAACACCCAGATCAATATGAATGGTAATACTACGAGTATTTCTGCAAATTGAAATAGAAATTATTAAGGATGCTGAATGTTAGACCGTTCTGTCATAACAAAAACTTATGTTTAAAGTTACATGTAATACTGTCCTTCGTTAAATCCTGAGATCCAGTTCTTCATGAGGGCTCAATACAAAACAAAATTACAACCGATAAAAAAATATATAAACAGCAACATGAAATTTTTTTAATAATGACATAAATCAAATGTATATTATTAAGGTAGAAATAAGAGTTTTTTAATCTATATACATAAAGATGAGATTCTTTTTGTTTGTTTGCTCTTTATAGAAATCCATACTGTTTGTCCTAAATTTTCCAAATTTCGCTCAGTGGTTCTTTCATACCAGGTGCGAACACCTGTCCATATTAAAATTGCATAACTTCAGCCAATCTCTGTGTATATTCTTTATTGTTATAAAAATCGTTTTGATCTCGTTTCAAGTTGGTTTTTACGAAATGGACTGTTTGAGTCGATAAAAGTCTCACTTTATAGAATTAAAAAATTAAAAAAAAATTCTCCGGGTGAAACAGGTATATACAGCTAGTAAATAAATTGAACAAATTGTTCAAGACGAATATAGAAGTAAAAATGAGATTAATAGTTTTATATTTTGTTAACAGTTAGTTTTAACGTCACTTTATGCTACTAAGGCTAATCGGACGATGCTACAGTGGTGAGTCCTAAATTTTGCCTAACCAGGTATAATTAAGATAGGGATCTTTAACGAGTACCTGGCATCGTATAGGCTCGGGAGCCCCATTTTACGTCCTATCCGAGGGACGGCAAGGAAAAGGATTTTTTACTCCCGTAAAAAAATCCTAGGGCCACCTCGGGACGCGACCCCGCGACCTTTAGTATAGTAAGCTTCTATTTGTTAATAGTCTAAAATATTGTTTTATTCACTCTCATAGTCAGGAAAGCTATAGCGATCTTGAAAAATTTTGACTTTCGGTTTTCAATAGAAATACACCTTTTGCGGCCCCCTCTAGGCGCATACCTGTGAGGTGACAGCAAGATTTTGTCAATGTTGATTTAAACGTTGGAGGTAGGTACTTTATCCCAACGTCAGTTTTTCCTCTTAACGATTTCTCAAAAACGGTTTTAACGATTTTGATTAAACTCGTCATGTTTATGATGAGTCCTTATTATAAGGCAAACGATCCTTTTAATTTTGTTTTACAATGAAAAACAAAGAAACTATTTCGATAGAAGTCGAGAACTTCGCTACCATAAAAATGTGAATCGATGGAAAAAAACATCTGAGAATTGTACAATTTATTGAATAAAATTTATTCTTATCACTATTATATAGTTAAGGAAATATTAAAGAACCTTACCTAAGAAGAACACAATATCGGTGTCGTTTTCCGAAAAATAAATATTGAATTGAATTCTAATTTATGATCGACAGTTATTATGGACCTCTTCTTTGATTCATATTTAAGATATAATGTCGATCGTTCAGTTCTCGTTCAGTAAACTCGATTAATTATTTCTATAATATCCCGGGCAGAGTGAATAGGTCGGGCAAGGGGAATAAGCACTTTCATAGACACGGTAACAACGCTAGCTTTGGGTGGCTAATGCGAGAACAGTGGGTAGAAGCCGCCTCACAGGACGGAGAGATATTGGTTGTGTTTCATTTTAGTTGTGAGATAATTTGTTTAAAACGAAAAGTGGTACGGTTTTTAAAATTTGTAAGGTAAGTTTTTATATCTTTATTATAAGTATAACCAATACAAGTGTAACATCTATTGCATGGTTTAGTTTAAACTGTAGTATAAGCAGATAGTTTTGGCGGGAACTGCCGATTTTTAGATTATATGGTCGTGGTCTAATTTAGTGTTTAGTTAAAATGGCGAGTTGGGCAAAGTGAATAAGGGCAAAGTGGATAGCAGCTATTGTCCTGGTACATGCATTTGTTTTATCTGTCTAAGATCCTGCGGGGAGCCTCCTTTTGACGATTGGATACAGTGTGGACATTGCAAGGATTGGGTGCATGAAGGATGTTCATCGTACTCTGGTGTCGGATCCTTTTTCTGTGACATTTGCCATGAATCATATTCATAAAAACGACACATGTATACCATAGAAATGTGTATCTGTAATTAAACAATGTCTTCTTTTTTTTTCTTTTTCTTTTTTAACTTCATTTGTATATCCGCGCCTGTCAACAAGATATCGACAATCAGCAGATTCGATGGCCGTAGACAATTGCAAATGATGACATGTCAGGCATGGGGAAGGATGGCACCCAACAGTACCTCTTGTCTGGCTTCATTCAGTTATTCATGTCGGTTAAAGAAGGAGATCTCTCATCCAAGGCCTTTTTAATCTCCTCCTCACATTCAAGGGCATTTCATCTGTGGCCATATCTCTGATTAGTAGGTTTATATGTCCGTGTAGGTTAGTGTGGAAGCGTTTGTAGAGAGTCTTGATTTGTTGGTCGACTGTTGGCATGTGGAAGTCAGTATGTAAGGTTTGATTAGTCACGTACCTAGGTGCTTTTGAAATGAGTCGTAATAATTTTGACTGAAAGGTCTGTAGTTTCTGTAAATGTATTTTTTTAGCGATTCCGTAAATCTGTGAACAGTATATCCATATAGGTTTAAGTAAGTATGTGTAAGTATTAAGTTTTTGTCTCAGTCTTAATTTTGAGGATTTAGAAAAAAGTGGGTAAAGTAACTTTAGTCGTTTGTTCAGAGTTTCCCTTTTCATTTTAACGTGCGGGCCCCATGTCATCCTTCTATCGACGGTTAGTCCGAGGTACTGTACTGTGTCTGTTTGGGGAATTTGGACATTTTCGATAGAAATTGGTGGGCAAGTATTTTTCCGGAGAGTAAAAGTTATATGTTGTGATTTGTCGTGATTAAGTCTAATTTTCCACAATTTGCACCAGTCGTTTAATTTCTGTAAGTGGTTTTGTAAGGTTAGTGAAGCATGTGACGGGTCTTGATGTTTCGTTAGTATTGCTGTATCGTCTGCGTAAGTAGCGGTCAATCTCTCATTACTTTCTGGTATGTCATGGGTGTATACAATGTAGAGTAGGGGGGCAAGTATTGAACCCTGTGGTACCCCCGCTAGGACTGGACGAATTGAAGAAATTTCTGATCCCTGCCGAACGGAGAAAAATCTGTCGTAGAGGAAGGATCGAAGAATGAGATAGTAGGTGAACGGTAGTATGTTCTTGAGTTTAAAGAGAAGACCCTGGGGCCAAACTTCGTCGAACGCCTGAGCAACATCCAAAAATACACCAGTTGCATATAGTTTTTGTTCTAATGATCCAGCAATGAAGTCGGTAACTCTGTGTAGTTGGTGGGTCGTTGAATGTGACTTGCGAAATCCAAATGTCTTAAAATTTGTTTTCATTTTCCAGGTTTTATTCCTAAGCTGAAGTACTATATTCACTTTTTTATTCACACAAGTGGATAATTGACAAAAAATAAAAATAAATATTTTTTAATATGTTGGATTGGCTTAACATAACTGATATTTTTACAATAAGTTGATAATATGTCTCTTACTCTAATTTATGTATTAAGTTGTATTCATATAATTCCAAGTATTTTTAAGAAATATTTCTCTCTTAACATATTCACTTTGCCCGGTTCTCCAGTACTCTTTAAATATACACTTATAATGTCTTAAGTGGGAGTTAAGGAAGGCAGTAGGATCACTTAGGCTAGATAAAGGCGGGAAGGAAGAGGTTTGCTGAGCCCCGGGGGACGATAATTTATCAGGCAGTTAGTTCCTGTTATCGGGCCCCCTAAAGCCTATGCCTCCTATATATCGGGAGAGAGGGAGGGAACTACATACATACTACTATATCGGGAGGTTAAGCCCTTCCTGGACACGGCTCCAGGAGGTTTAGCACCTGGAACAACTCCTGGATAAACTGTCTCCTGGGTGGATCCCCGGGAATATGGACGATGTCCCCTGGGGAGGAAGTTAGGGGATGGGCCCCATTGTTCCGTTGGCTCGAGAGGGATAGCAATTATCTCTGTATCCTTTGTCTCAGTTCTAGGATTGTCTCTTAGGCATTTATAGTGTCAATTAATAATATCGAATGGTATTAATATCAGGTTCGTGTATTATTGCCAATTTAGTATTGTAATAACTCATTAGTTTACAATTAGAAAGAATAATTCAATATATACAAGAGGCTTTTGTTCGGAATTTAGATTTTAAACGCGATGTAGGTAACCGATGACAGGAATTTCAAAAATGTAACCCCTAAGGGGTTTAAATACCGAAATTGTCATTTGATTCTAACGGACACCTATTTTTGCACTTCGAAAAAAATATCTAATTTGGACTTATTTTAAAGATCTTGATACGACGAGTTTAACTCGAAAACCATGTTTTAAAGCCGAAAAATGAAGCGTTCACGACGAGTAAGCAATTTTTTGTTTCGGTGGTTTTAGTGAACTCTCTCCATTGCGCGTCTACCTCTCTTCTACCGAGCCGGCAGCTTCCCCCTCCAACATTCCACCTACCGGAAGCTCCGAGTCTACTAAATCTCCTTAACATCAGTTAACATATTATATTAAATCAATACCAAGATAATGATCACAGAATTGATTTTAAAGGCTCACTGGCAATGCCGCGACGGGGAATCGACTGTAGAGAGAAACAACATTCAAAAAGGCAATGCTGCCAAGGCTAGATTGCTTCTACACACCATACTACAAGTCTACAATAGAATAATTGTAAAATCTAATTATGAAATTGATTTCAATACACACATGCATGTTTAATAATAATACATTGATGCATAAACACAATGATTTTCACTTTACATAAAAATTATTTAATTATTATTAAAGAATCTGCTGCGATGCGCGCAACACACAACTTTCACTTACGAACTTAATTTGAAGAAGAAATTGACATGTTTCGATATTATGTAAACGCCATTCCTCAACTTCACACATTTTTTGAAATTTATCTGCTTATATTTGCATATCTTCATGAGTTATAGAGAATTTGTATTGCAAAACTTAAAATTTCTCAGTACTTTTCTATTCATTATTCCTTATTTTTTTTTTTTTTTAAGGCACCTAATTTCATTAAGAGTCTTTTTTTTACTGCTTGTTTGTTTTTTTACTGCGAGTTACATTTTGTAAATATATCGTGAAGGTAAATCGATAGGTGTATTTACGTCTCTTAGTAAAGTTTGTCTCTCATGCCTTCTGGAAACCGAGAACGATTACTGATCCTCTAAAACCACTTTATATTGTATTCAGAAATCTATTATGGAACTAAAGTTTGTAAGCTAAAATATAATTCATTAAATATTATCTTATACCATATTTTTTCACCCCTTAAATGCTTTAAATGATTTGAGCATCCCGTATTTACTATGTAAAATAAATTTTTTTTTATTTTATCGGTGAAAAAACGGGAAATGAAATTTTAGTTCACATCGCGGGCATAAATACACATACATCAAATACCCAGTTTTATCAAAATAGTTACAACCGATATTCAAAAAAAAAAAAAATGAATAAAAAAACGTGAAAATGAGACAAAATTCATTAAATAAAGTACAGAATGACCAATTTTGATGAAATTTACGCTGTTACAGGGCGGGCATATACATACACCAAATACCCGATTTCAGGTTCAGGCCTACCCATGCCATATGTAACTTAGTTTAGCACATTTGTTATTGTAATTTACGATGTGCAAATAAAATTGTCTAGAAAAAAAAAATCAATGATATTTAAAATTAAAATTCAGAACAATTGATAATAGTTTAAACTACTATTTGGACAAAATGCAGGAAAAAATAAAAATTTATTAGGAAATAAATTCAGTTAAACCCAAGAAAAGCATAATGACAAGACACTCTTGCTAGAGCTGCGATGCTACATAGGAAAATTAAGAAGAAAATATTCTATTTAAAAAAGAAGTTGTTAGCACGGTTCCAGATGCCTAGACCTATAAGTGTATGCCGTATAATTATGAGTTTATATATTAAATCAATGAGTTTTCTAGTTATAATGTTAAAATTCACATTTTAATGTTTAAATATTATTATAAGAGAAAAGATTGGTCTTGGCTACCTTTCCTAAAGGTTTATATAAATGAAAACGATGAACTTTCTTCACTTGAAAACATCTTATACTACGCTAGTACCAAAAAAATCAGACACATATCCCTGTTTCTCACATCTTTCTTCAATAATCTGCAATCTACTACTTGTTAGCCGACTCGACACTTCTTGATGAGGCCTCAATGTAACGTGTATATTAAGACAAGATAACTTTAACCCATTTAACCTATATATCATATATATATTATTTGAATATTATTTATAAAATTTATTCAATTGTATGTATATAGACATTTATATATAGACATCTTCAACTTAACTTAGCTCTATATCTCAGTTTTCGATTTTTACTTCGAAACATTTTATCTCAGTATTCGGTCGATTTAAGGTATAACTATAGATCATTATCGAGTACCTCCCTTTAAAAAATCCTAGGGCCACCTCGGGACGCGAACCCGCGACCTTGAGTATTGTAGGTTGCTATGCTAACCTCTACACCATAGGTCACCCCCCCCCCCAAAAAAAAAAAAAAAAATCCTTAAATCGTTAGAAATTCAACATGGTTATATAAATGAACAGGCTGAAATATAATGTTTTGCTATCAAAAATATTATTTATTGTTATGCCTTATAGGCCAACTCCAAGAAAATGTAAAAAGCGTGTAATGCTTTATATAATAAAAATATATTCTATTCTATTGGTCTTGGCCGAGATTCGAACCTAGATCTCCGTATCACTAGTAAGGCGCTCTTGCCATTTGAGCTACTATGCACGGATGGCAAAAGGGGCGTACTAGTGATACGGAGATCTGGGTTCGAATCCCGGCCAAGGTCATTCTATTCTCTTCTTATAAAAAATATTTAAAAATTAATACAAATATAGGTATATATATATAATTAATTTTTATTTATTTGCTTATTAATAATGAATAATCTCACTTATTCAACCCAAAGAGGTTCAACGTTGGAGGTTTCGGGGAAGCAATAAAAAAGTTGAAGTGGCTTCCCTGGGAAAATTTTATTAAAAACATTTTTTTTATTAATAATGATTCCACTCTAAAAAGGGCAGTTATCGATTTGGTCAAGTGGAGGGGGGTTGCTTTATATTTAGCAATACTTGGAAATATTATTAACTTTATTTATAGCATGTTCATGTTGAACGGTTGGGATGGGATTGAAATTAAAAAACAAAAAAAATATTGGCCGTTTATTCCACCAACGTTTAAACATACAAATACTTTTATATTTTTTTATGATTTGAAAGGTAAAATATAGAAAACGGTACTGGTTGGATTTCAAAGATAATATTTTTAAAAAATCTGAATTATCCAGATGTCATGGGAATAAATGAAATGTTCACATGGAGAGGATCTGTATTAAATTAAAATAAATATATATATATACAAAAGCAAACCTCATAGACAACAAAAGATTAAAAAATTGAAAAAAAAGAAAAAAGAAAATTAAAGTATTTTCTAATAAAATGATTTAAAAGTTATATAATAATTATTTAAAAATAATAATATTAATTTTGTTTAACTTCATTTGTATATCCGCGCCTGTCAACAATATATAGACAATCAGCAGATGTGATGGCCGTATGCAATGACATGTCAGGCACGGGGAAGAATGGCACCCAACAGTACCTCTTGTCTGGCTTCATTCAGTTATTCAGGTCAGTTAAAGAAGGAGATCTCTCATCCAACGCCTTTTAAGTCTCCTCCTCACATTCATGGGCATTTCATCTGTGGGCATATCTCTGATTAGTAGGTCTATATGTCCATGTAGGATAGTTTGGAAACGTTTGTAAAGCGTCTTGATGAGTTGGTCGACTGTTGGCATGAGGAAGTCAGTATGTAAGGTGTGATTAGTCACGTACCAAGGTGCTTTTGAAATGAGTCGTAATAATTTTGACTGAAAGGTCTGGAGTTTCTGTAGATCTATTTTTTTAGCCACGCCGTAAATCTGTGAACAGTATATCCACAACGGTTTAAGTAAGTATGTGTAAGTATTTAGTTTTTGTCTCAGTCTTAATTTTGAGGATTTAGAAAAAAGTGGGTAAGTAGCTTTAGTCGTTTGTTTAGAGTTTCCCTTTTTATTTTTTTTTATTATAACGTGGGGGCCTCATGTCATTCTTCATCGAGGGTTAGTCCCAGCTACTGTACTGTATCTAAATATATATATATATATATATATATATATATATCCCCGAGCTACTGTTTGGGGAATTTGGTCATTTTCGATATAAATTGGACGAAAAGTATTTCTCCGGAGAATAAAAGTTATATTTTGTGATTTCTCCTGATTAAGTCTAATTTTCCACAATTCGCACCAGTAATTTAATTTATGTAAGTGGTTTTGTAAGGTTAGTGAAGCATGTGACGGATCTTGATGTTTTTTTAGTATTGCTGTATAATGAATAAAATATTTTTGCTTTATTTTTATTCGAATCGCGTCTTTTCCATCGGAGAATAAAAAAAATAAAAATTTAAAGAAAGTCTTAAAATTGACTTTTAATTTTTCTTCTTTTTTTAATATTTTTTCAAATGAAATTGAAAAAATATTACAATTTGTTTAATAATTATACTAGAAAGACGATCTATCATTATGTGTTTGATGGCATTTATTATTTAATATAATTTATTAAACATGATTGGCAATTTATTTTACCTAGTTGCATTTCTAATGATTTAAAAGATTGTATTTTTTTTGTTTTTTTTTTTGGGAATATGAATGTACACAATAAATTTTTTACTATGCAAACATTACGTAAGGAGGCATATGTTCACTATAATACATCTTAGTGTTTAATTATTTGAGGTCTCCTTTGCTATTTTGAAAGAACAAAAAATGAACATTTATAATTATCGTAAAACATGCCGACAGACAGGAATAATATTTATTCCTTCTTAACCTGGTATATCAGTTAAAGTATATCTTCTATTAACAAATTAAAATATAATATATAAAGATATAGAGAAAATGAAACTAAATTGTCCATATTTAATCGTTTTTGTCTATTAGGTCCTTTTATGTGATAGTAAAATTCCTCTGAATTTCATAATAAGTTTGACTTTAATTTTTTAACATTAGCACATTGCGACAGATACAATGGTAGCAGATATGTTTAAAATATTACAGATATATTTAAAGTATATTATTTATACAAAAAAAGGCAACATCCGCAGACGAGATATTTACTATGAGAAACATGAAGAGCACTTAGAGAGAGCAGTAATGAAGAAGGCTTAAGGGAGGGAAGGAGTTTAATCCGAGGCCTGGGGGGGAGCGTGTTGTGGTGGTGGGGGGGGGGGGATGACAAATTGGGGGGGGGGGGCGCTAGTACAGATATATGTTATCCTCATGTTTACGTTTATATCTCTTCCGAATTGTGTCCTTAGCTTGTGTAGTACCCTGCTGTGGTCTGTGTTGTTTGCCTCTCGGAGATACCGCACCCAATCCCAAGTCCTTTTGCTGTAATTTATTATTTTATTTTCTTATATTTTGGGGGATTAAAGGTAAAAATATGATTTTGAGAAAATTCATGAAAAAGGTAATTTTTTTTTTTTTTTTTTTTTTTTTTTTTTTTTTTTTTTTTTTTTATATATAGTTTTGATCGATAGGTAACAGATCTTTTCCCAAACATAATGCTAGTTCCTAAACGACTTGAAAAAAAAAAATGAAAATCTTTTCTTTTTCCTGATATTCCTAGCCTTTTAAGCTATACGGACTATTATTAAAGCTCGGAATTCCGTGCAGTAAAAACGTGGAATAAAAACTACAAAACGTGAATTAAAAACTTAAAAACGTGCAATAAAAATGTATTGCTTGAAAATCAGGCATTAAATTATTTTTGTGAACAAAAACAAATAGCTACTTTGGAAAAAAATGTAAGTAGCGTTGACTAAATTAAAATGAAAACTCTTTTATTTTTACAGATTATTTTTATAATATTGGTTTTAGTAATATAGATTTTGGTAAAATCACGGAATTTTGGATTTTGGAACACTATTGATATATTTTTCAAAAAAATTCTGTTAAAAAAATCGAAGCATAAAATATTTACTTCAGATAGTAACAGCTAGATGTGGAATACAGAGTAAAATACTGGCATGTGAGCTATAATTACATACATTGGAAATATCTTTCTTTAAAAAAGGAAGGTACTATTCAAATTAAGGAACCACTAGATGCAATATCCGGTGCGTAGGCTTATTTTTAAATCACTCTGGTGACACGCACTACCCCTGTTACCGTTCTAGGATTAAACAAAAATCAAGTACTTACTTGCGCTACAGCGGGTATCGATTTGTGTTTTCCTCTCATATCCAATTTTTTTATCACAAGATTTACAGAACACTACACAACCATCCTTATTGAGATTAGGATATTTTTCAATCCATCCAGCAGTTTTCGAAGACACCCCTGCTCAAATTTTAGGCATTTTAGTAACAATATACTCGACAGAAGCTAATTTGATACTGACAGAACGATGGGAATTGAGAAATAAAAGGTAAACATCCAGTAACCACTGAACCCTCAGTTCTGGGAAATTGGAGGTTTGTGTTGGTTTACATCTCCCAAGTTCCCTTTATTTTTTTTCCTATGATATTCACATTTATTTTGATATGAACTAAGGAAAATTAGAATTTATAATATTTTTTCTTCTTTAAAATATCAAATAATGCAATTTCGTGCAGGAAAACTTCAAAACGTGCAATTTCGTGCAGTAAACCCCAATATGAGCAATTTCGTGCAGTATAAAACATTCCGTTAGGTTTAATACGAATAAGTAACTTGAGTTCGCTCTATTCTGGCTTTCTAATAAAAAGATGCAATTGCACGGGAATCCGAGCTCTAATTATTATGTTTCCTGGCTCCGGGTTTTGAACTGGCAATAATCTTCGGTTATCAATAATACGTTAGTTGTCGTTGGCAACACGTTTTTCTTTAACTACAGGGCTATCCCACCAACCTATAATAGTCTCTCAACAACACAACTGATAGAACAACATTGTAGAACTTAACATCACTTTTATTAAAATACATTAAAACGTTACTTTTTGTATTACCATTCAAGGATTTTACGCCTTTAAGCCTGAACAAACAAAGTCCATCCTATTAATTTTCCGAATTGTATTTTTACAGTACGATTAATAGTTATTACTCGATAAACTTGATATGAACACAAACTATAATTCGTGTTGGCAAGAGTCAAGCGTGTTTGCCAGGGTGTTCAAATTATTAAGTGAGGTTAATATAGAGAAGGGAGGGTGGTATAGGAACTAACTGTTATAATACACAAAGAGGAATATTAGCGAACCCAAATCAAATATTGAACTTCCATCTAACTAGAACAGATCAAATAATTGCCCTAGGTGGAGCAAATTATAATATTGGGATGACAAATAAGTCCTTTCAGTTTTTCAGGAAGAAATAAAACTCAGTGTCTAATTGACATAGAACTAATTTACAATGTAGCGTAAACCGTGCAGTTATTGGCACCCTTAAGACTAAATTTCAGTGGTGACATTAAAAAAAATACTTCTTATGAATGGATCTAATTGAAACTTCCTATAACTCCTCTTTATCGATCCTTATAAAGACTCAAGAGGTTTTTGGGGTCAAAATATCAATACTTTTACAATATGGCAATATTTATTGCCAAATTGCCAAATTTTGTTATTGGCACCCTATGGATTTATTTGTGAAAACTTCCTTATGGTTAGTTTGTTAAAGTCTTACTTCATAGATGACATAGAGGACATTAGACTCATGAATATCTTGTAATAAAATTAGGGCTTGTTTACCTATTTCTTTGAGTCAAAGTTGAGGTGCCAATAACTGTATGGTTTACCCTATTCACCAAGATTTAATACTAGCAGATCCGCATGAAGTATTCGCAGCGTAACCTATTTAAATCCCACTTAATAAAGTACACACCGTATATTTAGTTTCGTGCGTATTTAGTGCGTCATGGTCATAGGTAAGGTTGAAGTAAAGAATAGATGTGTTTAAATTGATCACTCTTTGAACAATATGTTTGAAGTTACGATAAGATCATCTGTGATTTTTTTTTTTGGTGGGTTTCTTTTACACAGACATAAATGTCACTGCGTGGTATCGCAAGTCAATCGATTTCGCTGTGATAGTGTAGTTGCCCAAGTGAGTTATCGGGCGCCAATTAACCCTGCTTAGCGTTAAGTACCAAACGAAGGGGTTAATCGAAAAAAATGTATATAACCGAAAATGTTCTCCGTGAAAAGATTCACACCATTCAGAAACCTCTTTGACCATTTTGATTTTCTCGCAAAAACCGAGGTTTAGCGCTTGTAACTTGCAATTGAAGACGAAATTAGTGTATTTTTCCGGTGTAGTGGTTAAGGAAAACTTCAAAATGATGCCTCATTCATGAAATATGATAAGTATTAAGGAAGTTATAATGATTGTTTGTTTGTGGGTTTCTTTTACACTGACATAAATGTCACTGTGTGGCATGACGACAGTTTTATCGGAGGTAATCAATTTCGCTATGTATGTCGCTGTAGTATCTGTGTATCTGGCGCCAATAATTAAGCCCTGCTTAGGGTTAAGTACAAAAATTTCCGACAATAAAAAAGTACCGACAAAAAAAAAAGGCTTTGAGAAATAATATATATGATTAGATGAATTTTTTCCATTTTTCCACTAACTGCATAATGCCATTTTCTTAGAATGTCTGAGGTTTATTGTTAAAAAACTGATCCAAGTTGTCTTTGATGTCCTCTTCTTGTAGGAATTTCTTTCCATTCATGAAGTTCTGCAGACAAAGGAATAAGTGGTAGTCGCTTGGAGCTAGGTCTGGTGAATACCCCACCTTACGTATTCACCAGAAAAGATCCTATCCAAGGTCCAATAATATATTGCGAGTGACCAACGAGTTGTGTGGCCTAGCGTCTTGTGGAACACAGAACCGTTCCGATTTGCCAGTTCTGGGCGAATATTTTTAATTGATTGGTCCAATTTTGTTAATATTAAACAGTACAGAGTTAAATCAAGTGTTTTTCCTGTTGGCAAAAGCTCATAGAAAATAACACCCTTGGAATCCCAGCATATGAAGAGCATTATCTTCTTTGGATGCAATCCGGGTTTTGAGATTCTTCTTGGAGTCTCACTACTTGGTCCCCAAGATTTTCTTCGGAATAAACTATCGTAAAACATCCATTTTTCATATCCTGTTACCAACTTTTCTGTAGTAATTCACAAACAGAAATGCGTGTATCCAAGTTGACTTCTGTTAGAGAGTTAGGGACCCTAACATTAAGCCTTGAAACACTGGTTTTCTAAACTCGTGTGTTTTTGGTTAAAGCATTAACCAAATTTCTCTATGAGCTTCTGCAGCAAGCTTACTTTTTTTTAAATAATACAACAAAATATGGCGATAATGAATTAGGTATATTTTCTTCCATATTCACATTGCAAAAGCAAACAAAATACTAAGCTAGTTTCAACAAGAGTTAACAGATATATATTCGTTGACATATTACAACCAGAATAAAAAACCCACCTTAGTAATTAATGCATCAGATAAGAAGTGTATTATAGTGAAATAAAAATGAGCAGAAAAACCGAAACAACTTTTTTTCAAACCCAATACCATGATAAATTTATATGAGCAGTGTTAAAGAAAAAACAACGGGAAATAAATTTATTTTTAACCCGAATTTCATTTATTAATATTCGTTAAATTTATCAATTAAATAAAAAATTAAATTTATTAATAATTTTAAAAAACATAAGTTTCCAACTTATTCTCAATTTTACCATGAACAGACAAACAGTGTCTAGCGAAAACAGTATTTGATCACAAATAGTCTACCATTGAGGCAGTTGGTACCTCTGTTACTAACTGCAACTCAAAAGTAGCACTCTACCCTTGTTAACGTGGTGATCCCTTTCATAAAAGAACATGGTAAATTGCATCTTACGCAGATGAAACTATTAACCCTTTAACCGGGGAGTTCCCTTTTAAATTACGCATCCTACAACGGGCGCGAGCTCTTTCACTGGGACGTGTATATACTCGTACGTCCCGCCCGGTGCAATGTAACTTCATATTATTATTTTTTTTATTTATGCTTAAAATAAATTTAAAATAAATTGAAAGGCTATGGAATATATTCTTTTCCGTTTATTTATATATAAACCATAAAGGAAAACACAAAATGACAAACAAATAATAAAGAGTACCAACAAAAATATAAAAGTATCGAATTAAGAAATTATAAATTTTACAGTCTTAACCAATATAAAGAGTACAAAAGATATATAAATAAATGTAAATTAAATATATTATTATTATAAATATTATAAATTATATATATATATATATATATATATATATATATATGTATATATATATATATGCATAGAAATTCACGTCGTTACATGTATCGATGACTAATACCTCTGTTGTACGAAAATATAAGTCCCACCCGTTCCAGGGCACAACATATATTTCTTGGACGTATTTGTACGTCCTGCCCGTTGGCGCTATAGTTTAGGTTGGACGCCTATATACGTCCCGCCCGGTTAAAGGGTTAATATTATTGTTGCTGTAAGTATTCTATCATATTAGTTTTGGTCGTTCTCATTTCAACGGATAGCAGTGCTCGAAGTTATATATATATATATATATATATATATATATATATATATATACAATTTTAGATATATTTTTAGTTGGAACCATCTTCTTGCCGAATTGCGATAATTAAGTAAAAGTATTGTAAAGTTAAATAAATAAAAAAACATATGATTCCAAATCCCAGACCATTGTTGGAACAAAATCAGCGGTTGGAACGAACTGTTTGGGTCCAGATCATTCGAGCTTAATCCACGAAGACGTAGAACTGTCCAGGTTGTTCTGAAACATTCCAGACCTGACCATTTACGATTATATATAAGGAGCGAGTGACTGAACGAGTCGTCGAAGTCTGTGTCTTGACTGTGTAGCTCAAGTCATCTGGTTGTGTGTTATAACATTATCATTTTTGTAACCTGCTCAAGTATTTAAGTTTTATTAATTCGTTGGCATTGATAACCGTATATTTTAGTTGAATAAATATTTGTTACCCACATAAGTGTTCCAGTATATATAGTTTAAATAATATAAAAGTTTTGGTGGGGCAAGGAATAGGGATGTCAAATGGTTTTTGTTTTAGGAAGCAATTGATGGTCTGTAGAGCCTAATAAACAAAAAATATTTTTTTTAAAAAATAAACTTTTTTTTCTCGAATGAAGTCAACATTTTTCGACCCTACCATCTGTCATCCTCCCTTTGAGGCACCCTAACGCACTCAATGATGATGACTGAAGAACAGTTCCTTTGGTCGGTTAAAATCAAACATCACATCGGGCGTGAACGCTAAGAAATGATTCGCACAACGACAGAGCACACTCCGAAGCCAGTAATTAGAGAGCAAGTTGTGTTCTTGTGCTTTTGCTTTGAGAGGCACAGAGAGAGAGGGCAAACAGTGACGAGTGCAGGGCTGTTGCATTCCCTGATTGGTGCAATTAGTCACCCGAGGCACAAAGGCCGCGTGTGTGCCTCTTCTGATGTAAAGTGAGCCGAGCTTTCCAGTGTAAATAACTCATCTCCGCTTCAAGGCGAACCTTTACCAGCCTCGTCCTGTCGGCGTTCATTCTATACAATTTATTTTTTATTAAAGCCTGTTGTACTGTTATTGTTCAAGGAAAGGGTGCTTTGCTTTTTTTATAATATTAATTTAACAGAAATAAGACGAACAGTTATAAACTGTTCTAGTACAATGTTCTTGATTTTTCGTGAGTCTTCTACGCTTTTCGATATAAGGAGACTAGATTCTTAGTCTTGCTGATGATCGAATCATAAGGTTACTTAAGTATTACTGCATTGTTACAAGTAGTAATTTTTTGCATCATCTATATAAATAAAGATGAAATTCTGTTTGTTTGTTTGTTCTTTATAGAAATCCATACTGTTACTCCTAAATTCTCCAAATTTGGCTCAGTGGTTCTTTGATACCAGGCGCTAACACCTGTCCATATTAAAATTGCATAACTTCATCCGAGCTGCAGCTGATATTCTTTGTTATAAAAATCGTAATGATCTCGCTTTACAGTGTTTTTTTTTTTTTTTTTTAACGAAATAGACCGTTTGAGCCGAAAAAAGTACCATATACAGATTTTGAAGAGGCCAACAAGGCTCAGAATGGACCGGTGTCCACCTTTTAAGGCTGAAAGAATCCTTTTCGAGTTATTGGTCAACGAGTGCGCGTCTCCCCGCTACTCGATTCTCGCTCCTGGCTCTCTCTTCTGACCTAGCGAACTTTTCTTCATCCATGCTTTTCTCATTGTTTTTTGCAACTAGATTTTTTCTTTGTTCGTTAGTATTTGGTACCTGATTGATTTATGGAAACTACCCAGACTGTTTATATGGTATAATGAATCCTTCTTCCCTAAAGGCGGGTTCACTCGAGGTAGTGAACAGGGCGAGAACACGACCAGTAATGCGCATGTTACACGACTTGCTTTCTCCCAGTAGGAGCTCACGACCTTATCTAGTTCACACGGTAATGTGCCTTAATTGGTCGTGCATCTCTCGCGCTTGTTCTCGTTAAGGCAGAATATGAAGCCGCAAAAGTTGTATGCGTACTTTTAGTGCAAGAGTTGATGATTCGCTTGAAAAAGGTTCAAAACAAGAAGAGAAAAGTGTGGGTTCGAGACTGGGTAAAGAGGCGGAATTCACTCGGCGCCAGCAACAGTATTTGCAGAGAATTGTCGCTGGAAGATCCGAACAGCTACAGGAACTTTTTTAGGATAGAACCAAACCTGTTTCTCAGGGACTCCAGCAACAATATACGACTGAAGCAGGCGTGCTCACTCCAACTAAATGGAGATTTCACGACCCGTCACATGAAGGTCGTGCACTACCAACATTCCCACTACCACTAGTTCACACGAGGTAGTGATCACGACTGACTAGCCGGCAAGTAGTGCTCTCGCCCAATTCAAGACCCCGTGTGAACCCGCCTTTACGGCTTTCCATGCATGGAATCCCTATTGTAACCAGTGATTCCCTTTGATTTCAAAGGAGTATAATTCCCAGCTTAGTTCGAGTCGCATTTGTGACTAAAATAAAGCTCAAGGACAATCACTGAGGGTAGCTGGTATCAATATGCAAACCTCATGTTTTTCTCATGGTCATCTTTACGTTGCATGCTCTAGAGTAGGTTCACCTAAAGACCTAGTTATATAAGCCTCAGAGGGTAAATCTAAAAATATAGTATATCCGAAAGTTTTAGAATATTAAGCTATTAGTGATATTTTTGTTGTATTTTTTGTTTATTGAACTGTTCACGCTTATTGGAAAAATGAAATTCCACGGGTGAAACCGGGATATACAGCTAGTTGTTAACAATTTGATTTTTTTTTTTTTACTTTCACTTACCTATATATGAAATATATAGTAAGTGGAAGTATTGCGATCGTGAAAAAATTCGACTTCCGGTTTTCAACGGAAATACACGTTTTGGGGTCCCCTGAGTCGAAATGACCAAGTCCCGCGAAATGGTCTGTGTGTGTGTGTGTGTGTCTGTGTGTCTGTGTGTGTGTGTGTGTGTGAACAGACTAGCTCAAAAACTATAAACCGTGCGATCATCAAATTGGGTATTTAGTGTAGGTATATGTCCGCGATGTGACAGCGTAAATTTCATCAAAATTACTTAAAGGGAGGGGGTACTTTACTTAATAACTTTTTAGGTTTTTTTCGATTTTATCAAAAACGGCTCTAACGATTTTGATTAAACTGAGTATTTGATCTATTTATATGCCCGAGATATGACTGTAAAAATTTCATCAAAATTGATTAACCGGAGGGGGGACTTTACTCAATAAATTTTGTATCATTTTCACGTGTTTTTTTTTATTTACTCAAAAACGGTTTTAAAGATTTTGATCAAACTTGGTATTTGATGTATATATATGCCCGAGATATGACTGTAAAAATTTCATCAAAATTGATCAATAGGAGGGGGGACTTTACTTAATAAATTTTGTAACATTTTCACGTGTTTTTTTTATTTACTCAAAAACGGCTTTAACGATTAACAAAAATAAGATATGAATGTAGAAAAATGTGTGACTTTGGGAAATGATATTTAACAAAACACGTCAATTTCTTATCTAAGTATGTTGGTAAGTGAAAGTTGTGTGTTGCGCGCACGCACCAGATTTTTTTTTTTTACTTTCACTTACCTATATATGAAATATATAGTAAGTGGAAGTATTGCGATCGTGAAAAAATTCGACTTCCGGTTTTCAACGGAAATACACGTTTTGGGGTCCCCTGAGTCGAAATGACCAAGTCCCGCGAAATGGTCTGTGTGTGTGTGTGTCTGTGTGTCTGTGTGTCTGTGTGTGTGTGTGTGAACAGACTAGCTCAAAAACTATAAACCGTGCGATCCTGAAATTGGGTATTTAGTGTAGGTATATGCCCGCGATGTGACAGCATAAATTTCATCAAAATTACTTAAAGGGAGGGGGT
This sequence comes from Aelia acuminata, assembly GCA_911387785.2. Taxonomy (NCBI): domain Eukaryota; kingdom Metazoa; phylum Arthropoda; class Insecta; order Hemiptera; family Pentatomidae; genus Aelia; species Aelia acuminata. Next base: position 2,157,339 of record OU426983.1, read on the forward strand.
ACTTTACTTAATAACTTTTTAGGTTTTTTTCGATTTTCTCAAAAACGGCTCTAACGATTTTGATTAAACTGAGTATTTCATCTATTCATATGCCCAAGATATGACTGTAAAAATTTCATCAAAATTGATTTACCGGAGGGGGGACTTTACTTAATAAATTTTGTAACATTTTCACGTGTTTTTTTTATTTACTCTAAATCGGCTTTAACGATTTTGATCAAACTTGGTATTTGATGTATGTATATGCCCGAGATATGACTGTTAAAATTTCATTAAAATTGATTAACCGGAGGGGGGACTTTACTTAACAAATTTTGTATCATTTTCACGGGTTTTTTTATTTTATTACTCAAAAACGGCTTTAACGATTAACAAAAATAAGATATGGATGTAGAAAAATGTGTGACTTTGGGAAATTATATTTAACAGAACACGTCAATTTCTTATCTAAGTAAGTTGGTAAGTGAAAGTTGTGTGTTGCGCGCACGCACCAGATTTTTTTGACCATATAATTATTATTTTCTTCTAATAAATATTATTTAAACCCTCAATAGTATTCAAAGAAAGAATAAAGGCTTAACGAACCCGACGCCGACACCAGCAATGGCTCCCTACACACCTCCATCCACTCCACCTCCCCCCGTCCAATCCTAAACCCACAACATCAGCTCTCAACAAATCCTCCCACCTTCGCCTAGCCATACCCCTCGGAACTTTTCCATTCTGCAAAGCGTTTATTAATGAAGAAACTGTTTCACGGCGAACGCACGATGTTCACCCCACCATGCCTTGATGTACACTGAAAATGGCATGTATGCAGCTACTTAAAGACACGCCCCCCACTACTCTGCTCCATCTCTCGTCTGCTTAGTGTTACTTTCTAATCGGGGAGTTATTTCTGCCGGACCCTGTATTAAATTATTATTATTATTTTTTTTTTTTAGGATTTTTCATGTTTGAAGTTTCCCTCAACCAAACTCTTCTTCCAGTCTCATCTTCCACACCTTCCTGTCTTTCGTTTCCTCTTCCCTCAATCCATGACCGGCCATACTTTCCTTTACTTTATTTATCCACTGTATACGTGGTCTTCCTCTTTTTCTTCTTCCTTCTGCCTCCCATTCAAATATCATTCTTGGTATTCTATTTGAACACATTCTTTTCAAGTGGCCATACCATTTTAGTTTTCTTTTTTCTATTGCTTCAAGTATATTTCTTTGAAGATTCATTTTTGCTCTGATCTGGCTGTTTTTTATATGGTGTATCCTTGAAGGCCTGGCTGACCTCCAAAAATCCATTTCTACCGCCAAGAGTCTTTTTTCCTGTGCTCTGTTAAGGGTCCATGTCTCGGAGCCATACAGCATGATACTCTCGATCAGTGCACTATATATTAATTTTTTGGTTTTGCTGCTCCAGAGAAGAGGATTCAGCATACCAATGACCAGATATAAATTATTATATCTGAACTATGTCCCTTTGTGTTACAGATTTAGAGAAAATGGAAAACTTCCATTGGAATCGTACCACTTTTAGCCTCGAAAAGTTAAATTTATCGAGAAAAACAGGGCAGTAGTCTAATGTGATCAATTTAGAAAAAAAATCGAATCATCTTTTACGAATTTTATCGTTGAATTTAAATAAGATGTTACTGCTTTACACCTATAGAATACGAGTTGATATAGTTAAAATTTCCATTCAACTGCCATCGGAGGAAATCCTATTAGTTCCAAAACAAGACTATCAGGACAAGGATAATTCCAGCCACAGGTGCCTCCAGTACTAACTTAATGACCCGACCGCCTGGAGTGTAGCAGGTGGGGGGTGGCTGTGGATCTCGTTCCATCAGTTACTGGAGCTGATAAGTCAGCTGTCTCTTCATCGGGGAATAGGAGGATATGCTCCATCGTAATCAATTGTTGGGGAGAACGTAAAGTGATATGAAAAGCCAAATCAAAAATTAAAATAATGATAATGGTTAATATACATATATACCTTAATAACACTTTCGGATATAAATTGGCTATCCATATTTACCTAATGATTAGTAGAAAAATTAAAAATTACGGAGAAATTTTTTTTTTTTTAATTTCGTTTGTTTCTCCCCTACCTCGCTGTTTTAAGATTATACGTGGTTTCCCGGGCCAGGAGCGAGGGCTCCGAGTTTTGACTTGCTTGGGCAACCCATATTTCCTAATGCGATTTCCAATGCTACTTGTATCTTGCAAAATAGGTTAGTTTTAGTATTTTATTGGCTCCTCGACGATATTAAGTCATACAAAAAAACCTGTACCACTAAAACTCATAAAGGGTCTTGGGTTCAGTTCTATGTAAGGAAGTAACGCTTCTTGGTCAGCGGTCGAGCGATGAGGGATTTGACCGTGATCAAGCTCAACCACCCCCTTAATTAAGGGTAATCATTTTAAACAGGTTGATTTTGTTTCAGCCTCCTGGACGATCTGTGACGGATGTAACAATTTTTTTTATTTTTTTTGGAGGGAGGATGTCCTCCCTTGCTCACTGTTTTCCTATAAGGGGTTTCCCGGGCCAAAGGAAAGGGTTCGGGATTAATGACGGGTTCGAATTCGGGAACTTGAGCAGCACAATGCCTTACCAGTGCTCCCATGAATGTATGTAAATGTAGCATAAAATAATAAAATGAATTTGAAAACTGAAAATTCGATTAAAATAACTTCAAGAGCTAAATTTGACAAAATTGTGAAGACAACGCCGAGTAAGAACATAAGCGGCCAATTTACAACTGATTAAGATGTGGCAAGCTAAATATTAAATTGATATAGACCATGTATAAGGGGGCCGGGATGGCCGAGTGGACAAAGGCGCTTGCAATAGGCAATCAAAGTTAAGCAACGTCGAGCGTGGTTAGTACTTGGATGGGTGACCGCCTTACTCGGGTGACCACCCGCAAATAAACGCCACGCTGTCCAAGCCTACCCCCATCCCCCGGGTACGTGAGGCCCGTCAGCTTACCGGAGGCGACTCACACCGACCAGGCGAAGGAATGATGTACCTTCCCCGTGTATCCCATCAAGAATCGTGGTGGGGTTTTCCAGGATATCAGTAACCGCCCGGAGGTTTGGTACAAGGACGGTATGCTTCAGGGAAAGAAATATAGGTCCTCAGGGCCTGCTTACTCTGGGCTGCCATAATCCTTGGACCTAGATCAGTTTGTCATTGTCTTGAGCCCGAGAGAGCTGACGCCATCGGTGGGAAGGACACTGTCAAATTGGCCCCAATGGGGTTGGTTATGGAGATATGGGCAGTCTGCAGCTACGTGAGGTTTGGGCTACCCCCTCCAGGCTGTCTGTGCTCCCGCAAGCAACACGAATGTCTGTAAGAAGACCACGCTGCGCGGCCAAAGGTTTCATCAGTCCTAATTTATTGGAGCGAAAAAAAAAAAAAAAATAAAAAAAAAAAATAATAAAAAAAATAGACCATGGATAATTTGAACACTTTAACAAAAATTACAATTCATTTTAATGATTATCCTGCAATATATTTTATGTTTTACATTTACCTTCAGAGATTAGTCAATAACTAAAAAAAGGTTATTCATTTTTAGTTTTGGTTTCGCTTGTTGTTATGGACAACTATAGCATTCTATGATGAGCAGTCTTTCCTTAAATAAAATAAAATAACTCACTAATATCTTCCCACGATTATCATGAGATGACAAATTATTATAATCTTCGGCACTAACCTGGAACAAAGAGAAAAACAAATATTATTTTTAAAGAATTCATAAAAAAAGGTTAATGTTGAGTTATATTTTTATAGCTTTATGAAAAAGTAAATATATAAAAGTATTTTTAAATATCATTTATATTTATTTAAATTCGTTTGATGACTAAAGCGTAATAGCTTTGATTTATAGGCACTAAGGGCAGGAACACTCTAGGAAATTAAAAAAAAAAAAAAAATAGATATCATAGTTTTTAGAAACGATCGTGGGATAGTTTAATGTCAGCAAATTGGAATCGTTTAAGCAAAGACACGCTTATACCAAAACAGCTAATTGATTTCTTTGACTTTTCCAGTCCAAAATTCCCCTCATTGTAAATGTTACATGGAAAAATCAACCTTAGTAAAATCTTTTCTTATACCATAGTGGTGAGTGATAATCCTGAAATTCAAATTATTATCTCTTGTATGTAACATAAATATGTATACAATTTACTGAATATTTAGTTAATTATTATTGATCTAAAATATACAACTGTATAACAATCGTTAAAGAAATAAGTAATAAGTAGATGTGATACATTAAAACAAGAAGAATAGCGTCAAAAGGCTTGTTGTGAAGCTGCAGATTGGTCGTAAATATATTAAATTAAATATTTAAATTCATTATGAAGTTTTCAGAACCGACTTCACAATAAAACTACCTAGCAATATGAACAGAGTATAAAGATCAAATGGTACATAAAATGATATTGTGCCCGTGAACAGTATAAACCAGAGCCAGTTTTAGTACGGAACACTTTGCAATATGTTACCCGCAGCTCAATAATCTCACTAACTTTTCTCATTTTCGGGTTCCTTTTTTACTATCCTTTTATATACAGTATTAGGGTATATAGACCTGTTTCCCTCAACCGTATGACTCTAAGTTCTTCGAAAGCATTATAGGCAAAATCATGAAATGCTCTGGACCGCCACAGCTAGTTACAAAATTTGTCGATATCCTGGCCATTTGAAGATTGTCTCAACATTTATGTTATCATATTAGTTATGATAACTAACCTATAGTAACAAATATGTTTATTGAAAAAAAAAAATAGGCCAATTTAGTCGCTTCCCTCGCTGATAGTTCCAGTCCTAATAATTTCTCGATTTTCCCGGATTATATTCAGAAATTTAGACACGTTTTCAAGTACCTCTGTATCCAGAAATTTTTTTTAGTCCATAACTCAAAAACCGAAAGACCTATCTCAGTAATATTTAAAAATTTATTTAGTCGGTTAGCAAGATAAAATAGAATCTGATATTTACCTTCTGAGTCAAGGTAGATACAAAGACTGAAGGTAAAATAAGGTAAGAGGTAGTGGTAGGGGATAGTTGGCCGACTTCAAAGGTTTATGACGGGGAAACCCAACGCTTTTGAAGTGAAAGGCTACATGACAACTGAGTGAAAATAAAATATTAAAAACTAACAAAATAGACAGTACTGTATACAAATTGTTATGTCTGGACTCAATAATAACACTAAATTGAGATAATACATAAGGAACAATGCATAAAAATTATAATTGCGGATATGAATTCAAAACTAGGATTTGAGGATACTGAAGAAGTTGGAATATATTTTCCCACAGTTGTCATGTAGCCTTTCACATCAAAAGCGTTGGGTTTCCCCGTCATAAACCTTTGAAGTCGGCAAACTATCACCTACCACTACCTCTTACCTTATATTACCTTCAGTCTTTGTATCTACCTTGGCTCAGAAGGTAAAAATCAGATTCTATTTTATATTGCTAACCAGCTACATATTTACATATTCATGTATAATGCTTACCATCGTTTATATTATTATCAGTTATGTAAAATATTCATTTATTGTCATCCTCTAGCATAGATACTCATATATTTGTTTGTATTAATCTAATCTTAATTTGTGGGTGACCACCATTTTATATTATTTTTAAATAATTTATTTTTGAAGAGAAAATATTAGGCTCCGCTGGGAGTCGAACACGGGTCTCCCGCGTTACATGCGCGGATGCTAACCACTACACCACAGAGCTCGGCTCGAGGCAGAGCAAATCCTTCCTCTTCACTGATACCTACTCCGCGCATGTAATGCGGGAGACCCGGGTTCTACTTCCGGCGGAGCCAAATCTTTTCCCTTCAAAAAATAAATTATTTAAAAATAATTTAAAATGGTGGTCACCCACAAATTAAAATTAGATTAATATAAAATAATTTAAAAATTGACGTATGTCAATAAATATCATAAATTGGACAACATTTGTCCACCTCCCGCTACTACTCGCAAAACTTTTGAGATAGGGGGAGTAGGTATCAGAGAAGAGGAAGGATTTGCTCTGCCTTGAGCCGAGCTCTGTGGTGTAGTGGTTTGCTAACCACTACACCACATCCGCGCATGTAACGTGGGATACCCGGGTTCGACTCCCGGCGGAGCCAAATCTTTTCTCTTCAAAAAATAAATTATTTAAAAATATATTTGTTTGCGTTTTGTTTAGCCCTGATGAAGATCCACAAGTTGGATCGAAACGTTGGCTAAATTTTTTTTTTTTAAACTGGAAATCCTGATCATTATTTAACCTATCGTAAAGATTAACAGTTGACTATCTCTCACCCCTAAAGTAATATTGATTGATAGATAATATCTGCACTTTCATTGTTCTACATAAGACTACCCAATCAATTTTTTCTTCGCTGTCAATCCTTGTATATTCAGTGATTTGTTAAAGTTATTCTTAATAGAGACGGATATGACACGATGAAGATGCCCGCAATGACGCAGCCCATTGCAGGCCTGCAGATGGCGCCAAACCGGAAGGGCTCCATTGCAGAGGTCCCAGACCCGGAAGACACCCCCTCCCTTCCACAGCCTCCACGATTAGCATAGTAATGGCAGGGGATTATCGGAAGAGAGGAAGTGAGATCCCTAACCAATAGCCCGCGCCCCCTGCAGGGCGGAAGGAAGGACAAAAAACAAACCGACTGCCATAACTCAACATTATCTCTAATTGGGGTCGCTGGATTAAGTCCTGGATTTATTCACACGGAAAGCAATCCAATATGTCCGGGGTGTATTGAGATTTAGATCGGGCGGGGAGGATGTTGGATCTGGACCTCACAGTCTGCGACGGAAGAATTGGAGGTGGGCAAGAGTGTACATTTTTTCTCCAGTTCGTTTCGTTTTTCAGGGCTAATTTTAAATTTCTAAATATTGTCTCTGCTTTACATGACACGAAAGATCGCTTTCTGGCACACTTAATGACTATTGAAATGGTAACGATGAGTAAAAGAAATAAGATTTCCGGGAGAAGTGAACAATTTCATTTTTGAACTTGCAGCTTTTTACTTCTGGGCAATTCCATGTCAAATCAACATCAATCATTTTGAACCTCACCATTTCAGATTTTCTTGAAATTTGGAATATGTGTACTACTTGTATCTACTAGAACAATTGTGAAATATTACTGAGATATGTCTACCCTTTTTTGAATTATTGGACTCTAAAGGCCTCAAAAATAGGTCCAGAAACAGAAGAAATCATGATTAAAAATAGCTGTAGATATTTTCCAAATTTGACTAGGACTATGAGATCGGTGTCTTTTAACAGCGCATTTCGTGCCATTTCATATGATACACAGCAGTGTATGGGTTGGCACTAAAGTAATTTTCTAAATCCAAGTTTAAAATTTTAATTTCAATTTTCTCAAAAAGGACATATTTTAAATTGTTTATCTTTTTTGTAAGAAAATAGGTTGTAGTATATCTATTCATACAACTAAATATAAAAGTTGGATGAAAATTTCTTCATTACTAAAAAAATTGAAAACTAGTGATAAAATTCAATAAATCTAGCTTTTTATGATTAAAAATAGCTGTAGATGTTTTCCAAATTTGACTAAGACTATGAGATTGGTATCTTTTAACAGCGCATTCCATGCAATTTCATATTATATACAAAAATGTATAGGTTGGTGGTAAAGAAATTTTCTTAAAACCAAGTTTAAAAATTTAATGTCAATTTTCTGTAAAAGAGTATATTTTTTTTTATTTTTATATATTTTTTTTAAAAAAATAGGTCATACCGCCTATACCTATACATTGTTCTATATCACATGAAACGGCAAGGAATGCGCTATTAAACGACACCAATCTCATAGTCCTAGTCAAATTTGGAAAATATCTACAGCTATTTTTAATCATGATTTTTTTTATTTCTGGACCTATTTTTGAGGGCTTTAGAGTCCAATAATTCAAAAATGGGTAGACATACCTCAGCAAAATTTCACAATTGTTCTAGTAGATACAAGTAGTACACATATTCCAAATTTCAAGAAAATCTGAAATAGTGAGGCTCAAGCCTGTGTTGAATTGACGTGGAATTTCCCTACTGCAAAATTGATTACTTTTCTAATTGAAACATAACCATAAAGAACTGCCTTTTTGTATAGTTTATCCATTATATTCTTAGACTTAGGTAATATTGGGTTGCCCGGAAAATAATTTAAAACATTCTATATATAGTAATCTGTTTACTTTTAGGGGATTATTTATTTGTACGAGTGTCAACAGTTGCTAATCCTCTTCTAAACGACAATGTTTGTTTATCTCTTTAGCATCTCGCTACTTGGAAATAATCCAGTCTTTCCTACGATGTCACGTCGTGAATTTCGTACGATTTTCTTTTACGAGTTTAAACTCGACCGCAGTGGAACCCAGACGGCTAGAAACATCAACCAAGTGTGGGGCGAGGGAATTGTTACTGAGTGCACTGTTTAAAGGTGGTTTAGAAAATTTCGGGAGGGAGATTTCGGGCTCGAAGATAAAGAAGGTTGTGGAAGGCCTTCCTCTCTTGAAGACGATATTCTCCGATCATCGGAGGAAGAAAACCCCAGAATAACTGTTCGAGAACTTGAGGAAAAACTTCAAGGGGTTGTCCGGAAAATAATGCAGGATTTGGGTTTTAAAAGAAAAAACTTCAACTTCAAAAAACTTCGAACGGTCGATTTGCTTACTTGAGGTTTTTCCGAAAGTTCTCTAACAGTTATTCTGTGGTTTTCTTCCACCGATGATCGGAGAATATCGTCATCAAGCGAGGAAGACCTTCCACGACCTTCTTTATCTTCGAGGCTGAAGTCTCCCTCCCGAAATTTTTTAAACCACCTTTGAACAGTGCACTCAGTAACAATTCCCTCGCCCCACACTTGGTTGATGTTTCTAGCCGTCTGGGTTCCACTGCGGTAGAGTTTAAACTCGTAAAAGAAAATCGTACGAAATTCACGACGTGACATCTTAGGAAAGACTGGATTGTTTCCAAGTAGCGAGATGCTATAGAGATAAACAAACATTGTCTTTTAGAAGAGGATTAGCAACTGTTGACACTCGTACAAATAAATAATCCCCTACAAGTAAACAGATTACTATATATAGAATGTTTTAAAAGAAAACTTGAAAACCTGCATTATTTTCCGGACAACCCAATAGTACAAAGGAATATTTAAAAATAAATAAAAAGAGGTGTGTAATAATCAACTGTTTTTTTTTTTTTTTTTTCACGGTAGGATGATAAAACTCATCCTTTGTTTTCAAAACAAACGTTTCGATCCCTACATCTTCATTAGGGCTAAAAAGAAGCCTGCAAACTAACCCCTACCAGCTCTCACCTTATAATTTTTACCTTCCGCCTCTGTATTACTCGGGACTCAACAAAGGAAATGTCAGATTTTATTTTATCATGCTAACCAGCTTCGAATTCAAATATTCATGTATAATTTCTCTAACATTTATATAATTATCAGTTTTGTTGGCTACCATTGTCATGTAAACTACCCACGTCATCAGTAGGTTTGGTTTTCTATTCTTTTGTTACTCCTTATTGTTGCTATCTATAATTAATAATTATATTATCATCATTTAATTGTCGTCTTATATTACAGATACTTTACATGTTGCTCACATATTTGCCTTCGTTCTAGCACTGATGAAGATCCACTTGCAGGGATCGAATCGTAGCTTTTCAAAATAAAAAACAAGCTTTTCAAAAAAATAAATATATTTCTTGAAGATCATTTAGGAAAATGTTAAATTGATTAATGGGGTTCGGACAGGTTAGCGGAGGCCTCCCAGAGACAGTTGGAGGCGGACACGGAAGCCTTTACCCTAATTAGCTGTCCTTCACGGTCCTCAACTAATCCTCTTCAAGAAGTTGATGGCCTCACCCTCGTCTTGGCTAAGCTCCTCCACGGATTATACCTGACGGCCGCTATATAGCATGGATCAGTGGAGTTGATGGGTGGAAAGTTATAAGCGATATGGGGAATCATAATAACCGTATTGTGGCAACTGAATAAGTTCAACAGTTGCGGCGTACTTGTACGCCGAGCATTAAAAGAGAAGATTAGAATTCCTATTAAAAAAAAAAAAATACAATGATATTTTATACTATTTTTTTTATTTATATAAATGAAACATAGCTTTATTGCAGAATAAAGACTCAGACTAACTTGTTCAGTCATTCGCTCCTTATATATAATCATAAATGGTCAGGTCTGGAACGTTCCAGAACAAGGTGAACAGTTGTACGCCTTCGTGAACTAGGCCACGGAAAGAACTAGACCCAAACAGTTCGTTCCAACCGCTTATTTTGTTGCAACAAACGGTCTGGGAGTTTACGCCATATGTTTTTTTATTTGCTTATCGATTTAACATTACAATATTGTAACTGAGAAGCTCAAACCATGTGATTTGTGCTATCAGAGTTGGGCATATTTATATTTATAAATACGAATATGAATTTATTTTTATCTTAATTTTAATGTGAATATGAATATAAATTTATTTATATCACAGTATTTGTGAATATGAATATAAATAAATTCGTATTTACAAGTGTGAATATAAATAAATTCATATTCACAGGTGTTAATACGAATTTATTCATATATACAAATTTTTCTGTAAATAAAAAAAAATTCACTGGGAAAAATGTGAATAGGTATTTATATCTAAGCTGTGAATTCGGCCGTATTTACAATAGAGAGGTGAATATGGAAAAAATTCACAAATTGAGATGTGAATTTCAACTAAATTCATAATTTCCCAATAAATTTATAAAATTCTTTTCGGATTTCTCCATATTGGTACACATTATTGAGTTAACCCTTTTTATGGAAATCACATCAGATATTACCTGATATCGATTACTAGGTTTTTTGGTATGCTGATTATGAAAATGATATCGATTTTGAGATTCCGCAGTCAGGTATCGATTTATTACAACTTGCGCGATATAATCGATCTCGGTGTCGGCTATAGGGTTAACTATAGGTTTATAGGTATATTTTTAATTTAAAATACGAATATGAATTTAATTATACTCTGATTTATATGTCGATATGTGTCAAATTTAATCATTATTATTATTATTATCATTATTGTACCCAGAGATAACCCTTTAGCCGACACCAAGATTGATTATATCGGGCAAGTTGTAATAAATCGATACCTGACGGCGGAATCTCAAAATCGATATCATTTTCAAAATCAGCACCTCAGATAACCCTATAGCCGACAACAAGATTGATTATATCGCGCAAGTTGTAATAAATCGATACCTGGCGGTGGAATCTCAAAATCGATATTTTTTTCATAATCAGCATCCCAAATAACATAGTAATCGATATCAGGTAATATCTGATGTGATTTCCATAAAAAGGGTTAACTCTATAATGTGTACCAATATGGAGAAATCCGAAAAGAATTTTATAAATTTATTGGGAAATTATGAATTTAGTAGAAATTCACATCTCAATTTGTTGAATTTTTTCCATATTCACATCTCTATTTGTAAATACGGCCGAATTCACAGCTGAGATATAAATATTCACATTTTTTTGTGAATATTCACAATTTTCCCTGTGAATTTTTTTGTTATTTACAGAAAAATTTATATATATGAATAAATTCGTATTAACACCTGTGAATATGAATTTATTTATATTCACCCTTGTAAATACGAATTTATTTATATTCATATTTACAAATATTGTGATATAAATAAATTTATATTCATATTCACATTAAAATTAAGATAAAAATAAATTCATATTCGTATTTATAAATATAAATATGCCCAACTCTGTGTGCTATTAAGTTATAATTTTTGTAACCTGCTAGAGTATTTATGCTGTTATTTCGTTTGTCATTGATAATTGTACATTTTTGTTTAATAAATATGTCTTAACCCTAAGAAGTGTTACAATTTCTTGGTTTTATAAAACAATAGTGTACTTATGATACCATAGGATTTATGGGGAGTGCTACATTTTGCCTACACCGATATAATTAGGATAGGGATCTTTAAAAAGTACCTAACATCGTACAGGCTTGGGACCTCCATTTTATGTTCTATCCGAAGGACGGCATAGCCAAGGATTTTTTACTCCCTTTAAAAAATCTTAGAGTCGTCGTTTCGTATATATGGTCTGTGAAAGAAAGACCTGGAACGATCCAAAATTATGATTACATGACTGTAACCGTTACGGGAATTCTAAATTTAACAGAAATAAACGTCTGTTTTGGTTTCACAACGCAGTCTGTATATGGAAATAAATATCATAATCCGGTATAAATACATACATACTAATGTTTAAAAAATATATTTAATTTCAATGTTGTCAATTACAGTCAATTACATTTTTTAATTAAACTTTTCATACTCTGCCTGATTATTTGATCAAGTTGATTTTTTCAAATGCAAAAAATCAGAAAAATACGCAAACAATGGGTTGCTATTGGGATGGTTTAACTCGGAGAGAAAAATTAAATCTGTTGTTAAGATTTTTTATTTATTTATAGATCGATGAGAGAGGTGAGCGGTAGCTAGGCCGGGACAGAGATCGTTAGGGGTAGGAAGCCTACCAGGACCGGCGCCGCCGCCGAACTGGAAGAGAGGATGGATAACGAGCTAAGGTACAATAATTGGGGGCTGGGTGGGGCCACGGCTTTGTGTTGTCCTCGCTAGTAAATAGCTACTGTTGTATAGCATAGTGAACAATATGAGCGGAGTATAATACATAATTGTCAATAATAATAAGAATGTTTAAAAAATAAATATTGTACAGTCGGAATAAATAAAGATTTATATCTATTGGTGGCAACTAAAATATATAACGCCATCCAGTTTACATTTCTTACGCTTCTTGATTTTGTATTTTATAAAACTATTATTGGCTCAAATCGAATTGAACGGTATAACCAAGCATTTTTCACTTCATTTATAACATCCTAGGCTTAGCAGTCGGCTAATGCTAACCACTAAACCACAGATGGCCCCAGCACTAAATGTGATAAGCTAACAGATTTTAAAATATAAAATTTATGCAAATTAAAAAAATATACTTAGTTGTTGGATTACTGAATAAAATAAACAAAATGTGTGTTTATTTGGCATAGATCTACGGGATTCACCCAAATATTCAAGCCATCAGAAAATCTGAAGTGAAATGGAGGACTATTGATTTTCTATAGGATTTGTATAGTATTTGTTTGATTTATTTAACGTCACTTTATGCTACTGAGGCTAATCAGACAATGCTACAGTGGGAGTCCAGAATTTTGTCTATCCAAGTTTAATTATGATAGGAATCTTTAACGAGTACCTGAAATCGTACAGGCCCAGGACCTCAATTTTACGTTCTATGCAAAGGATTTTTGGCCTCCTTTTCGAAATCCTAGGGAGCCCTTTATTATTGCAAGCTGCTATCCTAGCCACTAAATCTCAGGTTATCCCTAGAAAGACTCGAACATCTGAACAATCATACATAATGCCACTGATATCCTTTCAAAAACTTGCACACAGCAGATAATTTTACAACATGAATCCGTAAAGGCCCCGAAAACTTCCGAGGATTAAGTCAAGGTGTCCTTGGTTACTCATCTCTTAAGGGGACGTATGAGGACTGATTTTAAAATATTTCCAAATGAAAAATAAATATTCTAAAACAATTTTTTTTAGGTGCATGTCCAGTTTACTATAACAATGTACTGTATGGCAGTAAATACTACCATATACTACAAACACACTATATAGTACACTACACTAGGTTGGCAAGTCCCCCAGCGCGATCTGCTGGCAGGAAGCCAGAGCCCTGTTAGCAGCGAGATTACTCCCACCATCAACTTCCGTCCCCAACCACCCCATTCTGTGCCATCAACCCCTTTCACCAAGATTGGACTTATTTCTCTTCCGACTTAGTGAGCTTTCTTCGGGTTCTTCTTAATTGCAACACTGGTAATTGTTGAGTTATATCATCGCAGATGAGTACATTAAAGTGAGGAAGAGAAGAAAAAAAAATCAGTAATCTTTCGTTACATAATTAACGAAATAGAGATGTACCTAAAGAATTTGGATGTAGGTAGGGCATGTCAGGAGAAAGTGTTATGTGAAAAACGTATTGTTATGTTGTTTCAAATTAAATTTGTTAAATGTTACTTGTCCATCCAGTACTCCCTATAACATGCTATTTGTGCATAAATACAGTTTTTTTTATCTATCAACATAAAAAACGTCACTAAAGAATTATAGAAAACAAAATCGTTTTTGTTTATTTAATTAAAACAAACTCCTAAGTCGTGTAATATGCCTTCATATTAAAATATACTTCCTAGCAGAGCTGGTCACTCCGTGGGCCAACTATGGTGTAGTGGTTAGCATTGCGACCTACGATAGTAAAGTTCCGGGTGGTTTCGCGATACTACGGTTTCGCGTCCCGAGGTGGCCCTAACATTTTTTAATGGGAGTAAAAAATCCTTGGCTATATCGTCGCTCGGATAGGAAAATTGAGCTCTTGAGCCAGGACGATGTCAGGTACTCGTTAAAGATCACCATCCTAATTATACCTGGAGAGGCAAAATTTAGTACTCCCACTGTAGCACCGTCCGATTAGCCTTAGTGGCATAAAGTGACGTTAATAAAGAAGGCTTATAAGTAGTAAAAACTTCACTATTAAATAAGTTAATATTTTTCATCTAACAAGAATGACATTGTACTTGTACTGACATATTATTATACTTATAATATTAGTGAATTTTGAAAATATGTATATACTAATTTGAGAAACATCATTTTGTCTTTATTATTTACGATTAATAGTAAAGGTTTAATTCATTCAATAAAAGAAAAAACTAACAATTTCCTATTTTATTTATTTCGGTTCTCATAAATAATAGGAGATACTCGTACTTGACATCAACATCACAAATTCAAACTTTTGCAATATTATCGTCTTATTAGTTCATTAGATGTTTGTGAAGGATACATGAAATATAATGTCCCCATAAATAAACTTAGATTAATAGAAAAAGTAAGATTGGCTGGAAAAAAACGGAACAAGTTATATTATAACATTGTTACCAATAATTTCCAAGTTGATGATTTGGGTCCAATCTGTAAATATGAGATGGAAAATTGTCCATACTTTTTCCTGCAAAGCCCCGTTGACATTACAGATACAAATTTTTAAACAATTATCTCGTTCGTAATCCTCCCAATATAGAAAATATATTAAAGATTATATAGCTTGGGAAAACTAGAAAATGTTATTATTTTTATTGTTAGTAGTTTAAGAACAAGAAGCGGTTTGTAGAAGTGTATTTAATTTTTATTTAAAATTTATATGAAATGGCAAACGTAAGTATGCCTCTGAAATGCCTATAAGACGGCCTCTGAAAGTATACGTTTAACACAAGGATTATTTCAGGGCGATTCAATATCCCCATGGCTTTTTATTTTATTTGTAAATGATTTAGAAGAGTTTTTTAAGAAAAACGGAGCAAAGGGCATCACCATATATGGAAACACAAAAATAATCACCTTACTTTTTGCAGACGACATGGTAATCTTTGCCTCGTCATGGTTCGACGCTCAAGAAAAACTCACTATTCTAAAAGAATATTGTAGAGCTAAAGGATTAAAAGTCAATGTAAATAAAGGTAAAATAATAAAATTCAATAAATCAGGAAGAAAGGGAAAACATAAACAGTTATATTATGGGGAAGAAATAATAGAATATGTTAACAATTACACATACTTGGGGGTACCTTTTGCTTCTTCAGGTAAATTTTTATTAGCAAGCAACCACTTTAAAAATAAAGCTTACATCGCAATAAACAGGGTAAGAAATATAATTATAAAACCAAAGTCGAAAACATGGGACCAAAAATTTACCTTTTCCAAAGCCTAATTGCAAATGTTTTCTTATATAACGCAGAATTGTGGAGTCTCAGATATATCAAGGAACTGGAACAAATTCAAACAAAATTTGTAAAATCAATCTATTTCTGGCCCTCTAATACACCGAACCATTATATAAGGGCCGAAACACAAATTAAGCCCATTAGTTGTTTAATTTTCAAAAGGACTTTGAACTGGCTAAGTAAAATCTCAAAAATGAAATCTGACAGAATAGTAAAAAAATGTTACCATAAACTTTGTGACCTTCACAATAGCAAGTTTAACCGTTTCGATTTAAATTGGGTTTCCCAAGTAAACGAAATGTTCAGAATCATCGGAGAAAAACCGAATCTTAAAGAAATACACCTCAATAAACAAATAGTAGACAATCTGTGCAACCAATGGAATAACAATGCAGTCTCAATAGATTATGAAAGAATAAACAATAGCAACTTCAACCCAATGTACAGAACTATTGCAAATTTTGGTTACGGCGACACATATCTCAATAGTAAAATATCAATAAATAAATTAAGAATAATTAGTCAACTTAGGGTGGCGGGATCAAATGTAATTAGATTTTACCTAAACGGCAACAACTATAAAATTAATACGGAAGAATCATGCTCTCTATGCAAATTTGCAGGAAAAGGAGAATTTATTACATTTCCTCATAAACTGCCCAATATATAAACATGTAAGAAGCCATTACTTACAGAAATATATAAAGGATATTAATCCTAAAAGTGATATAATAGGAGAGGGAAGAATAAAAATTCTGCTCATGGCAGATAACTTAAATAAAATAAATGATGTATTTAAATATGTAGCTAGCGCCCTAAAATTAAGGTATTTTATTATAAACGAATAAAAAAAAGTAATATTTAAAAAAGAACTGAGGGAAAACCATCTAATCTATTAGAAAGATATCATTAATAATCGAATTAGAAAGATGTTTTAACAGATGGGTAATAATTATTTTTATATGAATGTATTTCTGTATCATGTAACTGGTAACTGGCTAGACTTAAACGGCTAGTTTAACACTAAAGTGTTTATAAACATGTATACCTCTTGGGCCTTTATGTACAGTAAAAACCTATAATCATTCTTATTTTGTTATTTTATTATTTTTATATCGTCGGCAGCACAGTCGACCATTTATGATTGTATTTATAAATATTTCTTTTGCTTTTTCTCCTTTGTATATTCTGTAGAAAAGAAAAAAAAAATCAAAAAAAGAAGGAAAACGTAAAGATTACAAAGTGGTAAGAATGGAAATGTAGATAAATAAATATTGTAAATCTATTTTAAATTTTATTTTACATTGTATTTCATGCAGATTAAGCCAACTCCCTCTGTATGTCTAACTGACTACAACAGATGTAATAAATAAATAAAAAAAAATAAATAAATAAAAAATGATAGGAGATAATCCTTCTGATAATCAGTTCAAAAAGATTGTATTGTTTTGATTTTTATCAGAATTGGCATTTAAGGGTTTTAAAAGATCGAAAAACTAATCTAATTTTTCTTTTAATTATGTTTATATGTCTGACTTTAATAAAATATTTAATTGGTTTTTATAATATATTTTGTGGTTTTCTTAACGTACACAAAAAAAAAAAAAAAAAAAAAAAAAAAAAGAAACGTGTAATATATAATAAAAATTCTTTCACAGAAACTGCAGAAATAAATCAAATAAAAAATTGTTTCAATTTTGTAATTTATTGTTCTTCGTCATCTAAGAGCATTGGTTAGAGCCATAAGGCATGGGTGACTATTAGATGAAATATTTGTACATAATAATCGTTGCCAAGTTCCATGACACTAAATATATTTATAGGAGCACTTTGCGGCAAACATTAAGAGGACAGTAACAAGAAGAAGAGAGAACGCTAAAAGTGATAGCAGAGGGTTCCAAACAGGAAGAAGTTAGTCGAGCAATAGAGCTGTCACTGAGGAGGAAATATATAGCAGGGGGGGGCAGAGCACCAGTATGCCCCCCATACCACCAGGGGGGATAGGGACACTTAGCGGGGATTAAGTCATTCCGAGTCTTATCTCGCTGCGGCTGCGATTCGCTGTCTTCGAAGGGTATGTGATGACTAACAAGGGGAGGGCACAGCTATGGGGTCGTCGATCGGGCCCATTTTTTTTCTGGTGATTCTACATCGAAAAATAGTCGACACGTGTCCGAGCGTTCCGTCCAATGGGCCTTAGGTGCTGAGAAATAAAATAAAATACCTTCAAAAACCTTTATTTTTTATCGTGAGTTTGGAAAATGATATCGCCAAGATTCTTTCACTAATTCATTTATTTAAGAGAATAGATTAAAGGAAAAATACAATCGTTAAAGAATTATTCATATTTCTTCAATTTAATTTAAAAAAAGCTTAAACGTTTTCAAGTAAACTAGCTTTATAAATTTTTTCACATAAAAAACAATAGCAGAATTGAGTTCAGCACCTCAAGAAACCCTGATATCTTAAATATCATCCAAAACAAAAAATAAAAATTTTTCCCTGTCAGGAGCAGCTTAAAAATTTTTCAGCAAAATTGTATGTGTAGTTTCGAATTCTGCATCTCGTGTTGAGCTGATCCGATTTTTACGTTCTTGAGCTCGTTGCATAGAAGAAAGCTTCCTTTTTCTAACCATATAAATAACTATTGTATTATCTCGGGAAGCTCTTGTAAAAAATGGTCCTAAAAATAAAAATTAAATTCAACTTTTCTTTATATTATTTTGATTCCTGAACACGTAAAAATATCTCGATTAGGTAAAAATGTGTAACTCTAAAGCCTTTATTTACCCTATAAAGTTGATGGTAATCGGTAGAATTTTCTCCGAAATATGGTTGGATTTTTAGATGTTTAACGAAATTGTAAGGGTCTAGCCTTAGCAAAACTTTTAATGCAATTTTTAATTTTTTTTTTTTTTTTTTACTCTTCCCAAAATTTACTTAGGGTAAAGGCACCAATTGCTGACACTAACCCAATTACTGACACTTGCTCCTTATACCTTGAATAATAAGGGTTGCAAGCTCTCCATGAATTCGAAAAATGCGCCAAATCAAAGCCACGTCGATTAGCTTCTGATTCCCGCCAATTTCAAGCCATCATTGATAACCTAAATCTCGGAAATCAAGCTTTAGAGTCACTCTTTCTTCAGCTGCTGGATCCTTAAGGTTTTTGCTAAGGAGGTGAGTCGCTATTTTGTTTTTTATAACCATTTCTTCTTTGTGTTTTCTCTTGAATTTTCTTTGTAGCACTCTAATAATGATGTTAGATAATAAGAATAGTTTTTCCCAATGGGAATTTCCAATAAAACAATTTATTTTGGGGATGTCAGGATTTGGGTATCCAAAAACATACCTTTACCCAATTACTGACACTTTTGTCAGTAACTGGGTATTTCGTAGAAATTTAGTTCCAATGTCTTAATAGGTAATTTTTTAACGTAGAACACAATGGTGCTGTCCGTTTTTTAAAAAAACGATGGGATCCAATTCCTGACAGGGAGTGTTAGTAACTGGTTCTGCGAGTGTCAGTAATTGGGATGTACGCACACCAGATACTGAAAGTGAGCATAGCCAGTTACTGACAGTCTTATCCCACGTATTTTTACTCCTTCTTTATAACAAACAATGTCCAATTTATACTAAGTAAAATAAGAAGAAGAAAGAACCAACTTGCAGGAAAAATTGTAGGGAGGATCAGATGCTGGCAGCACTTGATGACGTGAAACTAGGGGTTCCTGTGAAGACTGCAGCTCGGAACCACGGGGTACCTCGCATCACATTTTATTATAAGGTAACTGGCAAATATCCTAATATCCTAATATTTCTGGTACTCCCGGCCCAGCAAATATTTTGAGTCGAGAAGAAGAAGGTGTCATTGTACAATGGATTTATGAAATGTATAGAGCAGGATTTTCTGTCTCTGGTGACCATCTAAAAAACAGTGTTCAGCATCTTCTCAAGAAGGAACTAAAAAGAAATTCACTATTTACTGACGATCGGCCTGGTAAAAAGTGGCTAAAATGTTTCATGAACCGACACCCTTCCATCAAAGGCCGAATAGCTGAGAATCTAACATCTAGTAGGTCCTCAGTGAAAAAAGATGATATAGCCGGTTGGTTCAAGCGTACCGAAAAATATTTACGAGGAAAATCATTATTCGAAATATTAGAAAATCCAAAAAGGGTGTTCAATGGGGATGAGACAGCTTTTTTCCTTAATCCTAAAGGGAAAAAAGTATTAGCTCCCAAGGGAGCCAAGAATGTTTACTTGACAGTAAATAACGACGTGAAAGTTTTTTCTTCACCACAAAAAAATTAAAGAAAACAGTCCAGACTTCTAGCGACGAAGAAGACAACCATGTGCAGTGGGACCCGCAAGATGAGTCAAATGGGACCACCAAGAAAGAGAATGACCAAGAACATGAGCCATTTAATGATGAGCAAGTGCAATTGGATGACTCATTCAATTTCATTCTTCCTAATCACGAAATTTATGCGATAAAAGATCCAAATGTTTCTGTTCCATTTACTGATACCACATTAGGTGGTTCTGATGTTGAAGAAACACGACTGGATATTGTCCAAACCATTGAAGATATTATTGGGATAACATCGCCTTCCTTAATCGAAAAAATGGACGACGATGGAGTTATAATAGAAATATCTACAATAGAAAATAAAAATTCAACTAAGAAGGATGACAAACCCTTACAAGAGCTAGTAGCAGTTGAAGGTAAAGAAAAAGCAGTGAGAGATTTGGATCAGATTTCATCGAGATTCAACAAACACTTTATGGAATGCCCAAAAGTAAGAGAGGGTGACTACATTACTGCTTATATATCTACCAAATAAAAGAATATCAGCGTTGCGTGTAGTATATTTAGTATTGTAGATGGGATTATGATTGCTAAATGTATGAAAGCTTGTAATCGTATGAAAAATGACTTTAAATTCAAAGAAGAGGTGATAACAATAGAACCTAATAATGTTATCGCACGGTTACCGAATTCGTCAATTCTTTCAAACGAGCAATTCTTGTTCGAACTTCCATTACAAATTGATTAATCTGAATTGAAGCTAGAAGAAAGTTTTTATTTCCAAACGCACAAAGCAAATGATAGTTTGTAAATTTTGAGATGGACAATCACATCTCTGTCTTAGTTACCAATAGTGTATCCCTTCTTATTTATCAAATATTTTGTATATTTTAAACTTATTTACTTGAGTTACTTTTACCTTGATGTTTATTTATATTTTAAAGCTTTAAATAAAATGATTTTAAGTTGTAACAGGGTGTCAGTAATTGGTTCCTTATAGTGTCAGTAATTGGTGATTGAGTGTCAGTAATAGGAGAAAAAACATGCGTCCAAATTTTTAATAAAAAAGGTAATTAATTCATTATTAAAAAACCTTTAACTAGCAGGAATGAAAGAATAGATATTGGCCTAACAGAAAAGCTTTGAGTTGTTAGGCTGCACCAATAAATAAGAGAGATATTGATGAAAAACCAAAAAGTGGTTCTTATAGTGTCAGTAATTGGTGCCTTTACCCTATAGTTTTTTTTTATTGTCCTCAAAACGAATCTGAAAACTGTTATGAAAAAATCTGGTGCGTGCGCGCAACACACAACTTTCACTTACCAACTTAGATTAGAAATTAATGTGTTTTGTTAATTGCCATTTCTCAAAGTTATACATTTTTCCACATTCATTTCTTATTTTTGTTTTCATTTGCTCAAAAAAAACAACAAAAAAAAACACTGATTTCTTTTATTATTAAATAAAAGTTTTTACTTGTGATAATTCGGCAATGCAAGCTTAATACTCCAAGTCGTCTGATTTTATAATTCTCTATGTACTTGTTGAATATTTCATTTAGTTCCCATAAAACAAATAATTCTCATTAAATGAACAGAACATCTTTTATTATAACGCATTGGTTTGTCATTAAAGGCGAGCTCAAGGTGTTTTACTAGTATGAGTCGACGGAATATTTTTCTTTTTTTCTCCTGTATTTGTTTTCTTGATTTCTTTCATATATCATATTTAGCCATTTCCTATTTTTAGGCGTGATGAGAGACAGTTAATTTCTCAATATAAACTAAAACAAAGGTACTTTATAGGAAAACAAAAAAGGCCCCTTCCCCATTTAAGCCCCCTCAGAAATTTTAATACTGATAAAACTTACTTGATATTATTGAACACCTAATTTTCATTAAGCATGACAAATTTGATCAAAATCATTAAAGCCGTTTTTGAGATAATCAAAAAAAAGGTAAAAATTGGAAAAAAAGTTATGAAATAAAGTGCCCCTTCCGTTTGACCAATTTTGATGAAATGTTTGCTGTCACATCTTTGGCATATACATATAACAAATACCCAGTTTGATCAAAATCTTTAAAGCCGTTTTTGAGTAAATAAAAAAAAATGTGAAAATGATACAAAATTTATTAAGTATAGTCCCCCCTCCGGTTGATCAATTCTGATGAAATTTTTACAGTCATATCTCCGGCATATTAGTACATCAAATACTTAGTTTAATCAAAATCGTTAGAGCCGTTTTTGAGAAAATCGAAAAAAACATAAAATTTTATAAAATAAAGTACCCCCACCCTTTGACCAATCTTGATGAAATTTTTGCTGTCACATCGCGGGCATATACATACACTAAATACCCAATTTTAGGTTCGCACGGTTAATAGTTTTTGAGCTAGTCTGTTCACACACACACACACACACACAGACCATTTCGCGGGACTTGGTTATTTCGACTCAGGGGACCCCAAAAAGTGTATTTCCGTTGAAAACCGGAAGTCGAAAATTTTCACGATCGCAATACTTCCACTTACTATATATTTCATATATAGGTAAGTGAAAGTAATACTTCCACTTACTATATATTTCATATATAGGTAAGTGAAAGTAACAAATGAGCCGAGTAACAACAAAAATCAATACTAATAATTTTTAAAAAAATCCAAGAATGAAAGAAAATAAAAAGTTAGTCGATCACTTTGAGAGAGAGGTTTGTAAGAGTTTTCAATAACAAATAACAATTAGGGATGATTCACATCGTATCAGTTTTAAAATCCCCCACCTACCCTCACCAGTAAGTAAACAAGAGTATATGCGGACGAGTACAAAGTACGTTTTTCTATTTTAGTTCGCACTTGTTTCATTATACCACCTTCACATTGGAAGTATATCCATAAGAAAAAAGTATTACTTGTTGATGGCGAGGGCATAGAAAAACACTTGCATACAGATCATTGAGAAAAAGTAGTTTTAAATTTTAGATCGTTTCGAGTTCAAAATCATTTTTTGTAAGGCGAACAACGCGAAACAATCGGCGAGGTGAAACAATCGGGAACCCATTTTCTTCTAGCCGACCAAGAAAAACAAAATAGGTTCCGTAAAATGAATCTACTAGTGATAAAAACATGGTAAAAAGGATGGAAATAATTACTTTTTAGAGTTATGTTGATGGAAAATTCTGGCAAAATACTGACATTAAAAAATCATTTTGTGCAAAACTGTTTTTGTTTCATAACAGTTTTCAGATTCGTTTTGAGGACAATCAAAAAAACCTATAAGTAAATTTTGGGAAGATTAAAAAAAAAATATTAAAAATTGCATTAAAAGTTTCGCTAAGGCTAGACCCTTACAATTTCGTTAAACATCCAAAAATCCGACCATATTTCGAAGAAAATTCGACCGATTCTCATCAAATTTATAGGGTAAATAAAGGCTCTAGAGTTACACATTTGTACATAATCGAGATATTTTTACGTGTTCAGTAATCAACATAATATAAAGAAAAGTTTGAATTTAATTTTTATTTTGAGGACCATTTTTTACAAGAGGTTCCCGAGATAATACAATAGTTATTTATATGGTTAGAAAAAGGAAGCTTTCTTCTATGCAACGAGCTCAAGAACGTAAAACTCGGATCAGCTCAACACGAGATGCAGAATTTGAAACTACACATACAATTTTGCTGAAACATTTTTAAGCTGCTCCTGACAGGGAAAAATTTTTATTTTTTGTTTTGGATGATATTTAAGATATCAGGGTTTCTTGAGGTGCTGAACTCAATTCTGCTATTGTTTTTTATGTGAAAAAATTTATAAAGCTAGTTTACTTGAAAACGTTTAAGCTTTTTTTACATTAAATTGAAGAAATATGAATAATTCTTTAACGATTGTATTTTTCCTTTAATCTACTCTCTAAAATAAATAAATTATTGAAAGAATCATGTCGATATCATTTTCCAAACTCAAGATAAAAAATAAAGGATTTTCAAGGTATTTTATTTTATTTCTCAGCATCTAAGGCCCATTCATTGGACGGAACGCTCGGACACGTGTCGACTATTTTTCGATGTAGAATCACCAGAAAAAAAATGGGCCCGATCGACGACCCCATAGCTGTGCCCTCTCCTTGTAATTCTGTATTGAGGAGGGGGATCAACGAATTTCGTCTAATAATATATTTAAGGCTGCAAGTATAAATATAAATTAGGCGACCTCTTATCTGTCTCCAAAATTTTATTTTTAAAAATCTGGTGCAATACGCGCAACACACAACTTTCAATAAAAAACTTACTTAGATTAGAAATTGACAGGTCTTTTTAATTGCCATTTCTATAATATAATATAAAAAATCTGGTGCGTGCGCGCAACACACAACTTTCACTTACCAACTTACTAAGATGAGAAATTAATGCGTTTTGTTAATGCCACTTCTCAAAGTTACACATTTTCCACATTCATTTCTTATTTTTGTTTTCATTTGCTCTATAAACCCCTCAGAACATTTTGTTTGTTTGTTTCTTCAAACATTTTAATAAACGCTTACCTGATATTAAATAACACTCAATTTTCATTAAACATGACGAATATGAAGAAAATCGTTTAAGCCGTTTTTGAGATAATCTAAAAATTAGAAAAAAGTTATGAAATAAAGTGTCCGCTTCGGTTGATCAATCTTGATGAAATGTTGGCTATCACATCTTTGGCATATGCATACATAAATACCCAGTTTGATCAAATTTGTGAAAGCCGTTTTTGAGTAAATAAAAACACACGTGAAATTGATACAAAATTTATTAAGTAAAGTCCCCCCTCCGGTTGATCAATTTTGATGAAATGTTGGCTATCACATCTTTGGCATATACATACTTCAAATACCCAGTTTGATCAAAATCGTGAAAACTGTTTTTGATTAAATAAAAAAAGCACGTGAAAATAATACAAAATTTATTAAGTAAAGTCCCCCCTCCGGTTGATCAATTTTGATGAAATTTTTACAGTCATATCTCGGGCATATAAATAGATCAAATACTCAGTTTAATCAAAATCGTTAGAGCCGTTTTTGAGAAAATCGAACAAAATGTAAAAAGTTATTAAATAAAGTACCCCCTCCCTTTGAGCAATTTTGATGAAATTTTTGCTGTCACATCGCGGGCATATACATCTACTAAATACCCAATCTCAGGTTCGCACGGTTTATAGTTTTTGAGCTATTCTGTTCACACACACACACACACACACACACACACACAGACACACACACACACACACAGACCATTTCGCGGGACTTGGTTAATTTGACTCAGGGGACCCCAAAACGTGTATTTCCGTTGAAAACCGGAAGTCGAAATTTTTCACGATCGCAATACTTCCACTTACTATATATTTCATATATAGGTAAGTGAAAGTAAAAAGATAAATAATATAAAAAAGATGACTTGATTTTGATTAAAAATGATTAATTTAATCAAAATCATTGAGGCCGTTTTTGAGATATTCGAAAAAAAATGTGAAAATTGGAAAAAGAGTTATGAAATAAAGAGTCTCATGCTTTTGACCAATTCTGATGAAATTTTGGCTGTCACATCGTGAGCATATACATACACCAAATGTCCAGTCTGATCAAAATCATTACAGCCGTTGTTGAGTAAATAAAAAAAAACACGTGAACATAAGAAAAAGTTTATTAAATAAAGTACCCCCTCCGTTTTACCAATTTTGATGAAATTTCGGCTGTCGCATCGCAGGCATATACATACAACAAATACCCAGTTTAATCAAAATCATTAAAGCCGTTTTCGAGTAAATAAAAAAAAACATGTGAATGTGAGACAAAATTTATTAAGTAAAGTGCCCCCTCCGATTGACTAATTTTGATTAAATTTCGACTGTCATATCATGGGCACATACACACATCAAATATCAAGTTTAATCAAAATCGTTAGTGCCGTTTTTGAGAAAATCGAAAAAAACGTAAAAATTGGACAAAATTCTTTAAATAAAGTACCCCCTCCGTTTGGCCAATTTTGATGAAATTTTTGCTATCACTTCGCGGGCATATTCGTACACCAAATACCCAACTTGTGGTTCGTACGAATTGTAGTTTTTGTGCTAGTCTGTTCACACAAAGACACACACACACACACAAACACACACACACACACAGACCATTTCGCGGGACTTGGTTATTTGGACTCAGGAACCCCAAAACGTGTATTTCTGTTGAAAACCGGAAGTCGAAATTTTTCACGATCGCAATACTTTCCTAACTATATATTTCAAGTATATGTAAGTGAAAGTAAAAAGGAATTAGACAAGTTGCTGAAAGAACAGTCGTGAAAGATGAATTAAATGAAGTTCTTACAGGATTAGATTTAAGCTGTATTAATTTTTATGCGCCACTTTAAAAGCTAATTCTACTAAACAACATTCAAATCGAAATATAACTCTTATAACTCAATAACCCACTAATATTATTTCATCATTAGATAGAAAATTTTATCCTCTTTGCAGTCATATATAATATATCAATAGGTTGGAGAGAGATTTTAGCCAAACAGAAATGTACATATAAAACTGAATTGAATTAATTTTATTAGATTTACATTGTAATAAAACACTTTCAGCTCAGAAGCCCACCAAGATTATTATATCATTTAAAAGGAAATTAAATGCCCTTTTCAATAATATACCTTTGTATGAGGATATTTTAGAGGGATTTCAGCTGTTTTAATTTGTATGCGCCACTTCTAAATTAAATTATACTATATTAGATTCAAATCGACATAAAACTCTTATAAGTCCATAAGCCACTCATATTATTTCATCATCGGATAGAGAACTTTTTCCTCTTTCTATTGATATATAGCTTATTAGGCTGGATGGGGAGAGATGTTTGCTCCTGGCATTTTTCGATGACTGTTTTACAACGTGGAAAAAATTTATGATTAAGAATTGTTTTTTCCTTGATGGAAAATAATCTCTCTAATATTTATGGTATCACCCGATTCTTTATTAAGGAATAAATTTTGAAAGCTTCAGTTCAATTAATACCCATTCTACAGAGGAAATTCTTAACACTTACAAGTTGGTTTTGAGCTCTAGTCGTCATCGGAACTTCAAAAATCTCAAATGTTCAAATGAAAATAATTCTGAAACTACTTGTTGGAATTGGGTAAAATTTGGCATTTTTTTCTTATTTCTGTATGTACTTGATACCTACAAATTTTTATCGTATTCTCAGTGGGGGGGCTAAAATTTTGAACTTCGGCTGGATGATTTAACGTGGAGTGGCCCAGGTATCATTTTTTCCAGTCAAGATAAACATTTTTGGTTCCAATTTTTTTTTTCGATTTTCGCTGTCCTATGCGAGTTACAAGCAAAAACATGCGATTTCAGTCAATATAATCAGCGCACTCGCGATTGGTTAGAGTACCCATACTTTCGATAATAAACAATGTATTAACAATAAAACATTAAAGTAGTTTTAAATTCTTCGATATATCAACATATACACAATAAACATTTGAGATCTGCTTTAATAACTTTATTGTATCACTATAGTTACTTATTTTATGAGAGACAAATTAAAATTTTATACTGAAAGATGAATTAAATTAAGGTAGAGTATTTCGTTTATTACTAAAATATAATTTGAACCATTAATCATTTAATTAATTAAACCATCGATGTTATTATAATTATTTTACACCTGAGAACAAAATGAACATATGATATCCCATTGGATTACCTATTGGACTGTTTGGAAGCAGAATTTCAATCAATGGATATTTTATGTATGTTGAGCTACTCAGTTCTAAAATATAGTTTTAATTTTTATTTTACAATTAGTTTAGATTTTTACCATTTTTTTTTATTTTACCTCCATCCAAACAAAAATTGTATGTTTATAATTACGCAATAATTAATTTTTATTCCATCAAAGGCAAAAGGAGTTATTGTTGAATGAGGAGATATTCCAGGCGAAACTGAAATATAAATGGAGTTATGAACTATATTCAACGACGATATAAAAATACTTAAAAAATAAAAAATTAATAAATGAGAAAAAGAAAATTATTGAATACGGAAGATAGTAAGTCGTTAGAATATTTCCAATGGAGACAGCAAAATATTTAAGACATTTTTTATGAAATAACGTATTGATTCGTTCGTAAACATGATGGTCCAACATTTTCAATGCAAAACTTTACTTTTTTACATTTCGGTAAAAAAGTAACATGTTAATTAATTAGAACAAAAGCAAGGTTATTATACTGATATTTACTAAAATATTTTGAACAAATTCAGAAAAACCAAGACTTATTCTTCAAGAAATTAATATCAATTTTCCCAGGTCCCAACCTGCATTGTTTTTTATTTAAACCGGGTATGGGCAACCTTTGACATGATGTGAGCCGAACTTTATTGTGAAAATTCGTTCGTTGGCCGCTTTCAAAATTAGTGCATTTTAAAGTATTATTCATAATTTTTAGCGGAACATACGTAAATGGTTGTTCAAATCAATTTGTACCGATACACACAGAAGTTATGGTGGCTTTATTAATCTTAATCTTCCTCATTTGCAGTGAGTATGAGTGATTTTTTTTTAATTTGGTTTTTTAAAATCTCACAGCGGGTCGGTTCTTGACCTCATTTAAAACATGCTTTATTACAATTCAGATATCATATTTTGATTTAAAAGAGTCCCAAAAGAATTTTTTTGAGGTTACTATTAGAATTATAACAAAGGTAGTTAAGATTCACCGTAGATAAGGGAAATGAAATACATTTTCTAAGATTATAAACTACAAGCTATAATAATTAATTCGGTTGCTTGAGGAACCCGACATTTCGAGATAAGTCGATTTATTTTGTATCGATTTATTTTTGTGGTCGCAGCATGACAAGGCCAATATTGGACAATGTCAAAGCAAATAACTGGAGTTATAATTTATTTGGCCCTTCTATAAACCTGAATTTGGAGTTAGACAGTGTTTCTTGAATGACAAATTCAATTATAAATTTGGCAGAAATGAAAATGAAAAGTGCTGCAACTAATTTAGAAATTTCTTTGATAAGGTGGATCAAAGAAATTGTTGAAAAACTGTTTCGAAAATGCAACAGGTAAAATCGGGCCAAATTTGTTGATTCTATAATAAACACATTGTCAATTCAATTTCGGCATTTCGTATTATGATCATGGAATCTTGTGCCAACATAAAAAGAAATGACAAGTTTTTTTAATTTGACTTTTTAAGAAATCACATATTTAATAAAAAATATAATAAGGTTCCGAGCCTGTACGATGTCAGGTACTCAGTTAAAGAACCCAATTATAATTATACAGGGGTCATCTGTGTTGTAGTGGTTAGTATGGCAACCTAGTATATTAAAGGTCGCGAGTTCGCGCCCCGTGGTGGCCTTAGGATTTTTTAAAGGGAGTAAAAGATCCTTAGCTATGCCGTCCCACGGATAGGACGTAAAATGGAAGTCCCGATCCTGTACGATGTCAGGTACTCGTTAAAGAACCCAATTCTAATTATACCTGGACAGGCAAAATTTAGAACTCCCACTGTAGCATTGTCCGATTAGCCTTAGTAGCATGAAGGGACGTTAAGTAAACATACAATACGTTCGTATTTATTTGAGTTCGATTTCACCATTCATGAAAACAAAATTAAGTAGAAACAATTTTTTTTCACAAATGATTAGTAATTTATGTAATCAATACACATGATGCCTTCATATGAACGAGAGATAAAAAATATTTCTAATAAAAAATTTCCTAACTGTAAGAAGTTCAACATTGACCCAATAAATATTTGAAATATCGTTCTACCTTCTTTGTAGCCCTGTGCTTTGCACATCGAATTAACTTTTACTAAATATTATGAGCAATGCATAAATAAAATAAAATAAGAAATAGAAGTTAAAGAAAATCGGGGTCGTCCTATTTTGAATGCCTTTCTTCTTCGTCAAAAAATAATGAGGGGTCACCTATGGTATATAGGTTAGCATAGCGATCTACAACACTAAAGCTGGCGGGTTCGCGTCTAAGGGAGCGCCTATGATGTTTTAAAGGGAGTAAATAATCCTGGGCTATATCATCCTTCGGAGGGGATGTAAAGTGGAGTTCATGAGCCTGTACGATGTCAGGTACTCGTCAAAGATCCCTATCCTAATTATACCTGGATTGGCAAAATTTAGGACCCTTACTGTAGAATCGCCCGATTAGCCTTAGTAGTATAAAGTGACGTTAAACCAAAAGTAATATTAGACTATAGGAACATGTGATATTTAAGTTTTGATGTAATTTTTTTTTTTTTTTTTATATTTGTCGTCCCTTCATCAAAGCAATATATACGGCAAAGAGTTACATTACCATAAAAATAAAAATATCGATTGAAATTACCTATATCGAACCAAGATTTAAAAATATACCATGTGTGTTCCAAACCTTTCCAAATATAGCCTACAGATGTTATAAGCTTAAACCATTGCCAGTTATCCAAGCATTCCAGTAACTAGTTGAAATATAAATTATACTTGAAGGGTATGTGAAGAGCAGCCGTGATGCAGAACTACGTAGACGACTCCGAACTAGCCAAGATCCTGACGCAGGCAAAGGAGGTGATGTCCGGAATATCCGGGCAGAGAGAGATGAAGAGCGAGGAGATGATGGAACTGGCGAAGAGGATCGCGGCCAACACGGACTCCTACAGCGGGGTGTCGTCCGCTCCGGCGACCCACTTCGTCGAGAGGAGTGCCAGGAAGGTCAAGAGCAAAATAGGGATGCATATCGATATGTTGAGTGAGTAATATGTTATCTTCATGTTTATGTTTGGTTCAAAGAGCTAAGTATAGAGCCAAGATATGGATGCATATAGATATGTTGAGTGAGTAATGTGTTATCTTCATGTTTATGTTTGGTTCAAATAGCTAAGTGTAGATAGAGATAGGATAGCATATAGATATGTTGAGTGAGTAATATGTTATCTTCATGTTTATGTTTGGTTCAAATAGCTAAGTGTAGATAGAGATAGGATAGCATATAGATATGTTGAGTGAGTAATATGTTATCTTCATGTTTATGTTTGGTTCAAATAGCTAAGTGTAGATAGAGATAGGATAGCATATAGATATGTTGAGTGAGTAATATGTTATCTTCATGTTTATGTTTGGTTCTACTAGCTAAGTATAGAGCCAAGATATGGATGCATATCGATATGTTATGTGACTATTATATTCTTGTTTAATGTTTTGTTCACTTAGCTTAGTAGGTAGCGAGATATGGATGCATATCGACATGTTCAGAGACTGATATGTTATCTATTGTGGTCGTAGTACAAGTAAGACTAGAAATTACCCCAGTGATAACTCCGGGGAGCACCCCTTTGAAACCGAGATAACGGTTTTTGTTGAAAAAAGTAGTATGTAAAGTGCTTTTGTACCATAAAAAGCGAACCCAATTCATGTTGCTCATACGTAATATAATAGCCGTTGAATGTAAACTTTCAGTGAAATCGGTATATTGATATCTTATTTCTAAAAGGAGAAAATCGAGTTTAACGTTGAATTTTTAGTTGTTTTTAAAATACCCATAACTTCTATGGAATTTGAATTTTCTTTTGGATACTCGGTGGTATGAAAGCCCATCCTTAGACTAAAAAAATAAAAAATAAAATTCTGAAAAATATTGTGTTCTTCCATGTTTTTTGCTTACTAACCATAACTATCTATTAACACACCAGAAACCTGGATTTGGGTAAGCAAAGAGGACACTTATACCGAAGCAATCTTAACGGGAATTGTTTCCTTGGTTTTTTAATTTTATTAAAAAGGTATTAAAAAAGATCCCATCAATTTATCTGTAAAATTGTGGAAATGGCAGATTTATGACCACCAAAAAGCAATTATTGACCACTGTGCGGCGCTGCAACCCGGTTACAGGTCTTGGCCTCCTTCAATCCCAGTTTCCAACTCCTAGGACGTTGTGAGCATATCTTGCCACTCTGATCACTTCAGCTTTGGTCTTCCTATTCTTCTTTTTCCATGCATCGGCAAAGTGAGCAAGGTTTTAGGCAGTTCTCCTTCATTCTGGTTATGTGCCATGCATATCCCAAGCGTCTCAACGCTTTATTCTTCCATATATAGCATCTCTGAAATTGTTTTACATCTCCTGGCACCTGCTTTACTTCTATTCCTCTCCAACTTTTCCTCCTTTCCAGTAGCTTTTGAAGTTGTCCAAATCCATAAAGAAATACAGAGCGCACTAATGTCTTAAACAGGTGGAGCTTGCTCCGTGGGGAAAATATCCGCCTGCTTAGCTGTTTTCTCATGCTATTCTTCTTCTAATTTCAACGAAAAGAAAGTCTTAGGAAAAAGTCGAGGGCCGTTACCTGGAGACCGCCAAGGAAAGCAATGAGAAGAATATATTTCCTTAGCGAAGAGATCAAAATGAGGAAGCTGATTAAATGGGCAACTGTGGTGCTAAGCGTATGCGTTTTAGCTTGGAGCTACTGCTGCCGAAAATCTGTAAGGACCTTCGGAAAAGAATAGGTGAGATCTTAAGAAATAAATAGCTCAATAATAAATAATAGCACGGGAGGTACTTGTGACGGTAAATTATGTTTCTATACATTAAAAATGATCCTGAAGATTAAACTGCTTGCAGAGAGCACCGCCTCCAACATCTCGCAGATCCGGGAGAGGATCAAGGGACCAGGGCCGCAGTCGAAGACGCCGGAGGCTCGGCTGAAGACCGACCCGGGATCGGATCATCTGGGAGACTACAACAAGAAGATTGACGAGAAACTGAAGCATCTAGCGACGAAGACCACCGGGAAGACTCAGGTAAGCCAGTAACGGACGAGGGTGTCAACGCGTTGCCAATTTAGCAATCTCATCTCTGTTTAGTGGAGGCTGCTACGAGAAACCTTCCGCATGCCAGAAATTGTGTCAGGTAAAGTTACGATGTCGGTGTTTGTCTTGTAAAGTGTGACAGGGT
Organism: Aelia acuminata; assembly: GCA_911387785.2. NCBI lineage: Eukaryota > Metazoa > Arthropoda > Insecta > Hemiptera > Pentatomidae > Aelia > Aelia acuminata. Next base: position 2,190,628 of record OU426983.1, read on the forward strand.
TGCATCAATAAATCTCTATATATATAAGAGGCTTTGTCCTGACTGACAGAATCAACGCAGGGCAAAAACTACTTATGATAGAAACCTGAAGCTCGGAATTTAGATTTTAGACGCGATGTAGGAAACCACTAAGTATGGAATTTCAAAAATGTAACCCCTAAGGGGCTTAAATGGCGAAATTGTCGTTTAACTCAGAAACTCGTTTAACAGAAATTTATTTTTGAGATTTTAAACCATATGTTTTTTATTTGAATATCGATTTAACGTTGAAATATTAAAATAAACATTCACATAAAATATGGCTACTGATTATTTAAATATTAGTGGTAATAAAATTATGCACACTGTGATTCTCATGATTGGGGATGGTGCGTGTTTATTTCGATCTCTTCTCCATATATATAAGAGGCTTTGTCCTGACTGATAGAATCAATGCAGAGCAAAAACTACTAATGATAGAAACTTGAAGTTCGGAATTTAGGTTTTAAACGCGTTGTAGGTAACCAGTTAGAAAGGAATTTCAAAAATGTAACCCTTAAGGGGTTTAAATGGCGATATTGTCGTTTAACTCTAACGGACACCTATTTTTTCACTTCGAGAAAAAATATCTAATTTGGACTCAATTTAAAGATTTTGATACGACGAGTTTAACTCGGAAGCCCCCACGGGGCGCCGCAAACCGTGTTTTAAAGCCGAAAAATGAAGCGTTCACGAGTAAGTTGTTAAGTGAATTCTCTCCATTGCGCGCCTCCAACTCCTCTACCGAGCCGGCAGCTTCCCCCTCAAACCTTCCACCGACCGGAAGCTCCGATTCTACTAAATCTCCTTAACATCAGTTAAAATATTACCTATATTAAATACCAAGATAATGATGACAGAATTGATTTTAAAGGCTCGCGGGCAAAGCCGCGACGGGGAATGCTAGTCTTATATATAAAAATGTTTGAAGTTGTGGAAAAAGTTAGATATTTAGGATATACAATAACTAGAAAAAACGAAATTAGAGAGTAAATTATAAAAGGAGTTAAATTTGAGCGTCGGATAAAGTGTGCGTGCAAAATTGCGAGTCTCTGTTGCGAACGAATACCTCAGAGTGATAAACGCTTTGCCGACTGAAAAACGTCCGAAGGGTAGTCTTCCACGAAAGTGGAAGAATTCGGTGAGGATTGATCTGGTGCATTTGGGATAGGGAATTTAGTGGATGGAGAAATCTAAAAATGTTATAGAACGTGGATGTTCAATCATATATAACTGTTGATTTATCAATTATAAAAACATATGAAATAACTGTTTAAAGTTGTTTATATTGCTTAAAAGATTATAGTTCGTGATAATTTCATAACAAAAATGTATAGGTAATTTTCATACAGATGTTATAAATGCATTATATAAACATAACCTACTTTTGCATTTCAAGATAAAAATTTCAACTACACACCACCTAAATCCACATTCAATTGTCAATAAATCAACATTATTGCCTTTCCATATCATTTTACTTTATGTTTCATAAACATGTGAATCACACCGACAGATCGAGCAGAAGATCAAGAGGTACCGGGATATAATGGGAGATGTTGACGGGTCGCTGAAGGAACTGCCGAAGAACATCAAGGAGGGGAAGGTGAAAAAGACGAAAGCCCTGGACCACAAGCTGGTGGAGAAGGTGGACAAAAAGGCGGAGGAGATGATGAAGAGGATGCAGGAAGTGTCCTCCCCGAAGGATGGGAAGTACGGATGGGCCGCTGAGGGATACAGCACTGACGAAGAGGACGATGAAGGGGTCGGCGACTGGATCAACTACGAAGGGTTCAACAGCAAAGGTACGATGCAGATACGATATTACATGTTGATAAGTATAGATAAGAGTAAGCGTTTACAAGAATGAAAGAATAATAGCATATGTTGTTAATCAATAATAATATTTCGCAACCTTCATTAAAATAAAGATAATGAAATGAAAATTTTTACTTTAATCTAGAACATTTTTCTACTAAGAATAACATAAATGATCATTTATCTGGCCGTATTATAAATTCTTGACGAACTTTTTATCAATAATTGAGGTGGCCCTAGGATTTATTAATGGGAGTAAAATATTACTGGCTATGCCGTCCCTTGGATAGGACGTAAAATGGAGTTCCCAAAATTTAGGACTCCAATGTAGCTAAGGTAAATAGAGACATGGCGGGCTCACTTGGGTAGGCAAACCCGTACAACCCCTTCCCGCTTACGTCATCGGACGCATGACTCAGCGCAGGCGTATTGAATCCTCTTTAAATACTATAATTTTTCGTTATAGGTTAAAGTGAAAAACATTAATATTTTTGATTATTTTAAATTCTGATTTCACAACTGAGATTTTATCTCCACAAACCCGACCATTATTCACGAACATGAGACTTTTGTTACATAAAAAATTAGGTTTGGTATAGTTTTTTTCTTATTATAATACTGAAATAATCATATTCTAAATATAAAATTACATGAACATACAATAAAAATTTCATAACAATAATTATAATATATTATTACTAGCTGTATGTCCCGGTTTCACCCGGGGAATTTCATTTTTCTAATAAACGTGAACAAATTTAAAGTGAAATCATAACGATTTTTATAACAATAAAGAATATACCCAGAGACTGGCTGAAGTTATGAAATTTTAATATGGACAGGTGTTCGCACCTAGTAAGAAAGATCCACTGAGCGAAATTTGGGGAATTTAGGACAAACGGTATGGAGTTTTATTAAGAAAAAACAAACTAACAGAAATTCATCTTTGAGCTGTATAACCCGGTTTGATCGGGGAATTTCATTTTTCTAATGAAACGGTTGATTTCGTAAAAAACCATTGTAAAGTGAGTTCATTACGATTTCTATAACAATAAAGACTATCAGCTGAAGATCGGCTGAAGTTATGCAATTTTAATATGGACAGGTGTTCGCACCTGGTATGAAAGAACTACTGTCGAAATTTGGAGAATTTAGGATAAACGGTATGGATTTCTATAAAAAACAAACAAACAGAAATATTGGCCTGCAGTTTCAGCTTCTCGCAAATCGGCTTGCCTAAGCCTTTGTGGCGCAAAGCGGGCCTCGTATTCCTGGGCAGACTCAGTTTCCCGCGATTCTGCCTGTCTAAGCCTCTGTTGTTCAATCCTAATTTGATGTTCGTCGAGAGTTTCAGCTGCTCGTATTTGACGTTGTTTTTAGCTTTTGAGCTCACTACTCCTATTGAAGCTCTCTTCTTAGGAGGCATTTATAAAAAATAAATTTACCATACATGTAAATAAACGTATTGTAATTTAAAAAAAAAAAGAAACATATGGTTTAAAAATCCCAGAACTCGACGCCTACCAAGGGACGGTCTTACCGGGCCTTGTTGGCCTCTTAAAAATGTATAAAATGATATTTTAGGCTGTTTTTCGACTCAAACGGTCGATTTCGTAAAAAAAAACCATTGTAAAGCGAATCATGACGATTTTTTTAACAATAAACAATATACCATGAGATTGGCTGAAGTTATGCAATTTTAATATGGACAGGTGTTCGCACCTGTTATCAAAGAACCACTAAGCGAAATTTGGAGAATTTAGGACAAACGGTATGGATTTCTATAAAGAACAAACAAACAGAATTTCAACTTTATTTATAAGATGTTACATAATTAATTTTGTTTCTTCAGTAACTTTGTTAATGTTATATTTAGCTTTTTTTTATTTTTAAAATTTTCATTTTTGCTGATAACCTGGCTATCCAAGGTTATCAATTCATTGATAAATTCAGAGATGCGTCCAACTACGTCATAGGTCCACTACCCTCCTTGTCTCTATTCACCTTGCACTGTAGCATCGTCCGATTAACCTTAGTGGCATAAAGTGACTTCAAATAAACAAAAAAACAATAATTGAGTTCTACATACAGTGAATATATGCACAAACTAAATCAATTATTATGCTTTTTATTATATTATCAACTAGCTGTATATCCCGGTTTCACCCGGGGAATTTCATTTTTCTAATAAACGTGAACAAATTTAAAGTGAAATCATAACGATTTTTATAACAATAAAGAATATACCCAGAGACTGGCTGAAGTTATGAAATTTTAATATGGACAGGTGTTCGTACCTAGTAAGAAAGATCCACTGAGCGAAATTTGGGGAATTTAGGACAAACGGTATGGAGTTTTATTAAGAAAAAACAAACTAACAGAAATTCATCTTTGAGCTGTATAACCCGGTTTGATCGGGGAATTTCATTTTTCTAATGAAACGGTTGATTTCGTAAAAAACCATTGTAAAGTGAGTTCATTACGATTTCTGTAACAATAAAGACTATCAGCTGAAGATCGGCTGAAGTTATGCAATTTTAATATGGACAGGTGTTCGCACCTGGTATGAAAGAACTACTGGCGAAATTTGGAGAATTTAGGATAAACGGTATGGATTTCTATAAAAAACAAACAAACAAACAGAAATATTGGCCTGCAGTTTTAGCTTCTCGCAAATCGGCTTGCCTAAGCCTTTGTGGCGCAAAGTGGGCCTCGTATTCCTGGGCAGACTCAGTTTCCCGCGATTCTGCCTGTCTAAGCCTCTGTTGTTCAATCCTAATTTGATGTTCGTCGAGAGTTTCAGCTGCTCGTATTTGACGTTGTTTTTAGCTTTTGAGCTCACTACTCCTATTGAAGCTCGCTTCTTATGAGGCATTTATAAAAAATAAATTCACCATACCTGTAAATAAACGTATTGTAATTAAAAAAAACAAAAAAAAACATATGGTTTAAAAATCCGAGAACTCGACGCCTACCAAGGGACCGTCTTACCGGGCCTTGTTGGCCTCTTCAAAATGTATAAAATGATATTTTAGGCTGTTTTTCGACTCAAAGGGTCGATTTCGTAAAAAAAAAACCATTGTAAAGCGAGATCATGACGATTTTTTTAACAATAAAGAATATACCATGAGATTGGCTGAAGTTATGCAATTTTAATATGGACAGGTGTTCGCACCTGGTATCAAAGAACCACTAAGCGAAATTTGGAGAATTTAGGACAAACGGTATGGATTTCTATAAAGAACAAACAAACAGAATTTCAACTTTATTTATAAGATTATTATTATTTTTATTATCAATTATTACATTCGTTCCGAAAAATTGATAATTCAGACTATGGAGAAGATTGACGAAAGAGTAAGGTTGGGTAAGGAATTCGGGCTCGAATCCAACCCAAGCCCGTTCGATTCTTTTCGGTGACAGCCTCACTGAACAGACTCAGCGGTTTGCCATGGATTAGAAGAGGTTGGTTACCCATAGATAACCAGTCCCGATTAGCCCTCGTAGCATGAAGCAGACTTAAAAAAAAAAAAAAAAAAGGAATTCAGAACTGCGCGGCACAAACAACAAAGGATGTACCGAAAGAGGCAGATCTGAGAGATGGGATATACAAATCTGTGAGTAGAAATCTGGTGGTAGAACACAGAAAATGGGTTCTTTATTTTTAACTGAAAAGAAACATATGACAGATCATTGATCTTGTATGGACTATTTAAATTAAAAAAAAATATCAATTCCTGACGTAACTAAATATATCGGAATTTTCCGTTGAATAAAATTATGATTATGAATTTTCATTTTTTTTTTTTTTAAAGACACCATATTTACAGGATTTCGGTTAAGATTGTATTGCTTCCTTCCTTCTAAATAATGTCCGATTAATAATAGTAAAATCATTTTTTTTTTTTTTTATCCAAGATTAAATTTACGTAAACCCATTTCTTTTTTTTTTGTTTGTTTTTTTAAGAGGATCTCGATAAATTCAATGAAATATTCAAGGAGTTCGCTGGTGAATACCCGAAGGAATACGAGAAGAGAAATCAAGAAGAAGGGTATTACGACAAAGACGGTATGGGAAGAGCAATCGACACTACGAGGCCAGGTAAACATTATAAATTATAATTATACTAGCTCACCTGTACACTTTGCTGTATCCATATTACGAAAACAATGTTTGTGATCGGTTTGAGAAATTCGGTTCAAGATTGTGACACTGAATAAAACACATACCTATCGAATCATAGCAATCTGAATAGGTATTTTGTGGATGAGCAAACCTTTAATTCAAAGGTTCTCCACCTTTTTTTGAGCAATTATAAAATTAAGAAAGAATAGCAAATAAATTGTAAAAAAAACAAAACAAAAACAAAAAAAAAACGTTAAATTCGATTATTCGTTAAATTCGATGAAAAATACTAAAGGGTTAATATAATAAAGATTGGCTGTAACTTGGTTAGTAATGGCCTTCTATTCATTATTTTTTTCTCTATTGTTAGGGGATCAAAAAATATTTCATTTTTGCATTTAACTAATTGACATAAAATTGATAGTTTTGGAGTTGTGTGCTAATAACGCGATTTAAACAAAGTTCAGTAAACTTATCCAATTTTTGTTTCCGTAACTGTACTCGGACTATTAGGTAGAAACATGTTAAAAGAAAAATCTGGTGCGTGCTCGCAACACACGACTTCCACTTACCAACTTAATTAGATTAGAAATTAATGCGTTTTGTCAATTGCCACTTCTCAAATGAACAGAACGGCTTTAATTATGAACAATGGTCAGTCATTAAAGCCGTACTCCGCATGCGTAAGCTCAACGAGTTTTATGAGTTGACTGAATATTTTTCTTTTTTTCTCCTCTTTATGTTTTCTTTATTTTTATCATATCTCATTTTTAGCCATTTCTTATTTTTAGGCGTCACGAGAGTTAATTTCTCCATGTAAACAAAAACAATGGTACTTTATAAGAAAAAAAAGCCCCCTCAGAAAATTTTAATAATGATAAAGCTTACTTGATATTAAAGAAAACTAATTTTCATTAAACATGACGAATTTGATAAAAATCGTTTAACCGTTTTTGAGATAATCGAAAAAAAGGTAAAAATTGGAAAAAAAGTCATGAAATAAAGTGCCCCCTCAGTTGGACCAATTTTGATAAAATGTTGGCTTTTACATATTTGGTATATACATAAATCACATGTCCAGTTTCTTCAAAATCGTTAATGCCGTTTTTGAGTAAATAAAAAATATGTACACGTGAAATTGGTACAAAATTTATTAAGTAAAGTCCCCCCTCCGGTTGATCAATTTTGATGAACTTTTTACAGTCGTATCTCGGGCATATACATACATCATATACCCAGTTTGATCAAAATCGTTAAAGCCGTTTTTGAGTAAATAAAAAAAAACACGTGAAAATGAAACAAAATTTATTGAGTCAAATCCCCCCTCCGGTTAATCAATTTTGATGAAATTTTTACAGTCATATCTCGGGCATATAAATAGATCAAATACTTAGTTTAATCAAAATCGTTAGAGCCGTTTTTGTGAAAATCTAAAAAAACGTAAAAAGTTATTCAATAAAGTACCCCCTCCCTTTGACCAATTTTGATGAAATTTTTGCTGTCACATTGCGGGCATATACCTACACTAAATACCCAATTTCAGGTTCCCATGGTTTATAGTTTTTGAGCTAGTCTGTTAACACACACACACACACACACACACACACACACACACACACACACACACACACACAGACCATTTCGCGGGACTTGGTTATTTGGACTCAGAGGGTCCCAAAACGTGTATTTCCGTTGAAAACGGGAAGTCGAAATTTTTCACGATCGCAATACTTCCACTTACTATATATTTCATATATAGGAAAGTGAAAGTAAAAAGTAGCCAAATCCGTTAGGCCGTCCTCAAACGATGTGGTTGCTAACAAACATTTTTATCATATAGATAATATCACTTAACTGAATATCATGTATTTTATTTTATAATAACTTATTCAGAAGCTAATAAATTACGAATTTCCTCCAGGCAGGCAGAGACGTAGAGGGCTGTATTCTCCCCGGAACAACGAACAGGCCGAAGCTGAAGCGATGAAGAGGTGCCTGGAGATGGAGAAGAGCTTGAGGGACGTCCTTTCGAAGCCGAAGAACGGAGACGGCGATTTGGAAGTCGGGACTTTGATGGCGGAGCGGAGGTTCCTGGATGAGTACTTGCAGAAGAAGATGGAAACCATCCAGAGCGGGGATGGGTTCATCGCCAAGGGTAGCTCTGCCTTTGTTTTAGATTTACTTATACAGTATCAGTCAAAAGTTTAGACTCACTTGTATTTAATTCACAATCTTCAAGTTTAAAAAAATAATTGTAATTCTAGAGATAACATTTCAAAAATTATTTGATTGTGCGTGTTTATTTCGATCTCTATATATATTATTGAGAATTCTCAAGAAAAATGTCGGCATTTTCGGCAAATTGTAGTACAACATGTTATCCAAATTGGGACGAATTTTCTGCGTTTACTTAAAATGATTACGGTAACAATTATTCTGATTCCAGAAGTTATTATACTCATATGTCTCAGTTTTCAACCCATGCCGGATTTATGGAACTAACGGCAGCTGGGGAATCGTTTCCTTACCTTTTTGAAGTATATCGCAATGATGAGCTTTATGCGGTATTTGGCAATAATTCTAATCCCACGAAAAGACTACGTTTTACTGGTACGCTACGTAATGGTCATTTTGACGTGTGTGAAGCTCTACTACCGCAACTTTCTGAGGAGAAGAAACAAGTTAAAAGGCAACGTGTCAGGTACAGCAATGCAACACGGAAAGACCAATTAAAATCAGCTGAAAAAAGTTCGGGATTTAGATTTTAAACGCAATGTAGGTAACCACTAAGAAAGGAATTTCAAAAATGTGACCAAGGGATTTAAATGGCGAAATTGTCGTTTAACTCTAACGGACGCTCTATTTTTGCACTTCGAGAAAAAATATCTAATTTGGACTCATTTTAAAGATCTTGATACGACGAGTTTAACTCGAAAGCTCTTAGGGGGCGTCGAAAACCATGTTTTAAAGCCGAAAAATGAAGCTTTCATGAGGAGTAAGCAATTTTTTTTCGGCTGTTTTAGTGAACTCTCCATTGCGCGCTTCCCTCTCTTCTACCGAGACGGCAACTTTCCCCTCTAACATTCCACCTCCCGGAAGCTCCGATTCTACTAAATCTCCTTAACATCAGTTAACATATTATATTAAATCAATACCAAGAATGTACACAGAAGTGATTTTAAAGGCTCGCGGGCGAAGCCGCGACGGGGAATGCTAGTAATCTATATAAATTAAGATGAAATCTTGTTTGTTTGTTTTTTTGTTTGTTCTTTATAGAAATAGATACCGTTGTCGTAAATTCTCCAAATTTCGCTAAGTGGTTCTTTCATACCAAGTGCGAACACCTGTCCATATTAAAATATCATAACTTCAGCCAATCTCTGCGTATATTCTCCATTGTTATGATCTCGCATTACATTAGATTTTTACGAAATCAACCTTTGGAATCTCATTTCTGTCCTAACTAACTTTTCTTGACCCCCGGCTTTTCTAATTGTTTTCCATGTTCCCTGGGTGAAACCGGGATATAAAGCTAGTTATAAATAAATTAAATATAAAATTATAGTTGTTATGTTGTCCAATAAATAAAATGTAACTTATTTATTTTACAAAATCTAAGTGTGAGTCTAAACTTTTGACTGGTATTTTAAAGTCCATTCTTTAATATAGGATGACCAATTAATGAAAATGTTGAATTACTCCATTAAGGCCTATTTATGTTAAAGCTAAATTTTTAAAGAGAATTTTGGTACTTTTTTTTCTTTTGCTTCTTGTAAATATATCGTGAATATGAATCGATAGGAAGTGTATTTACAACTCGTAGTGAAGTAAACTCTTATGCCTTTCTGGAAATCGAGAACGATTACTGTTCCTCTAAAATCACTTTTTTTTGTTCGGTATCCCTACCTGGCCATGTGTGGTATACGGGGGGTTACTCTATAGGTGTAATCAATCTATTCTAACCATGGTGGGATGGTCGATATTTATTCCTTGGGGCCTCCACGAAATAAACGTGAACCCTCCCAGGGCGAATTTTGGAACTAAATCCTGCTCCGATTGTTAACCGACATAACAATACCTTACCAATGGTTTGTAATTGTTCTCCGACCCCAGCCGGGCATACCACTAACCCCAACTCGTTGCCTACGCGCTCTAGTTAGCCCTTGCACACATAAATTTTCACTTAACTAATGACTATGTTTTTTTTTTAGCTAGTTACCTATCGCAAAGGTAAATAATCAAAAAGTCTTTATTAGGTAGGTGAAGTGGTGGGGGTGCGGCGGGAGGGACTTTCCGCCCCCCCCCCTTGCCTACTACTGTCCCCCAACTGTTACCCCCCGCGCTCTCGCATACGTAAATTTTCAAACCGTTTTAACGTTCAACGTAGGCCGTTCAAAGGCGATTTAAACATCACCTTTTTCATTCTCTTATGTAGGTACTGTCCCTAAAGAAATGTAAATAAATTACATTACATTTACGACACAACCAAAGTTTTGTGATACGAAGCCTTTCTTAGCGAACTCTCCTAATTAAAATTTTACTTTATTGATTTATTCTCAAGGAGTTTCTCGTGGAAGGATATAGATTTCATATTATTCATTTCAGTTTGTTTGTTTTCTTTAATGTCACTATATACTACTAAGGCTAATCGGATGACGCTACATTGGGAGTCCTAAATTTTGCTTATCCAGGTATAATTAAGAAAGGGGTCTATAACGACCACCTACGGACCATCATTATCGTCTCATCCGAAGGATAGGATAGTCAAGGATTTTACTCTGTAGGACCACCTGACCGGATTAAGGGGTTTAATTTTTTCAATTTTATTAGTTAATACTTATGATATTTAGTAATTTTGATAAGTTTCGTAAACCACACGACAATGAATGTGATTGGCAGAGGAGAAAGAGAAGACGAAGAAGATCGTCCGGAAGCCAAGAGACAAGAAGAAGACGGAAGTCGAGGAAGGGAGGCTGTGCATGGACGGTCCCTCAAAGAAGTTGGCTTCCCCCGAAGAAGTGGTCCAGGTCGCTCTTGCCCCCAGTTCGGCCAGCAGGTCCTCCAGGAAGTCTGTCCTACCGCCCTTCGGCTTTAGTAAGTGTCTTTGAGTGAGCGTACTTTAAAATTAAAAAGAAAAAAAATATAATGTTAACGATAGGTTAAATGATGATCAAGATTTTCAGTTTAAAAAAAAATTTATTTTCGAAAGCCAACGCTTCGATCCAATTTGTGGATCTTCATCGGGGCTAAAAGAAAACAATATATGAGTATCTATGCTAGAGGATGACATTAAACGAATGACAATAGCTCCTATCAGAATCCATTTTCATCCATCTGGAAAAAAATAACCCTGTAAATCATAAAACAGATAAAGAGATAATTTCATCCACTTATTCTAACATCTTTCGCATCCTCAAATCCTAGTTTTGATTTCATAGGTATCCCCAATTATCGATGTACCTCTTGTATTATTATTATCTTTAGTGTCGTATAACTTTCTTCAGTATATTTTTCAAATTTGTATGCATTGTTACCTTATGTATTATCTCAATTTTTTGTTATTATTGAGTCCTGACATAGCAATTTGTATACAGTACCATCTATTTTGTTAGTTTTTAATATTTTATTTTCACTCAGTTGTCATGTAGCCTTTCACTTCAAAAGCGTTGGGTTTCCCCGCTCCAACCACTACCTCTTACCTTATTTTACCTTTAGTCTTAGTATCTACCTTGACTCAGAAGGTAAATATCAGATTCTATTTTATCTTGGTAACCAACCACTTATTTAAATATTCATGTATAATGCTTACCATCTTTTATATTATTATCAGTTCTGTTAAATATTCATTTATTGTCACCCTCTAGCATAGATACTCATATATTTGTTTTCTTTTAGCCCTGATGAAGATCCACAAGTTGGATCGAAACGTTGGCTTTCGAAAATAAAAAAAATTTCAAACTGAATATCCTGATCATCATTTAACCTATCGTAAAGATTAACAGTTGACTATCTCTCACTATCTAATTTTTAATTTAATTTTCTATGCAGATACGACTAACGAGAAGAAAAAGTCGGAGTTGAGCCAACCGAAGACACCAGATGAGAAGAAGGGGTCGGACGAACACGACATCAACTGGGACATGGACAGGATAAAGAGGCTGATCGTTAAGGAGCGGCAGGAACAGCTGCGGAAGAAGCGGGAGGCCTGGGAGAGGAACAACGAGCTCAGCGAGGATATGATAGACCGCGAGAAGATGTTGGCCCTCAAGAAGGGACTGCACCAGCCCTCGGGTGAGTGAATACGGGAGGCCGAAACGTAGGGGATGTCGCGGATGTAGGTTAGCTTGAGTATAGATTGTATTTCAGTTAATGCAACTAGGATGATTTATCGTCACTGCAAGAAGATAGATAACACTCAAAATATAATAATTTTGAATAATGTATACCGCTCGAATCACGGGCCCGACTGGGAAACGTCCTAGGGCTAGGCCGAGACGTGGTAAGGTTGCTTTAACCCTTAAACGCCTGTAGACTGATATATCAGTTTCGCCCGCTTAAGCGTTAGAAGACTGAAACTGCGGACCTTAGTTCAATTGATTTATTGACTCATTCAATTTTTCTATTGCACTAAGATAAAACCCCCTGTAGTCAGCACCTTAAAACAAAAATTGAATTTTTACTCTTCGCTTTCGGATTTATCGTATTATTATTTAGGAATGCAAAATTCATAAGTCGTAGGTAACAACTCGTAAAAAAAAGTACAGTTTATAATTTAAATATGTTAAAAAATAAACTTGTATATATAAAATTTAATATAACAGTTCTAAAAATTATATGTAAGTATATATACTTAGGTAAGTTCCTATACGCATTTTTTTAATTTCATGAATATTAGAGGAGCTAGGCGAGCAGACAAAATAGTCATCATTTTCTTATTCATATAAAGTACGAGTGCAAGAAATATGAAAATTATTTTTACATAATTGGCATTCGCGTTTCTCCAACCCTGTTTCCAGCCCGTCCGGTATTTCCCAGTGACGAGGTTTATGGTTTCCTCAAATATTTCCGAGGGTTGTAAACTAATTGACATGGGGTTCTTTTCGTCCTTTTCCAAATTAATTTTACCTGTTCCTTGTTCTTTAGTCAAATAGATAATGTGACAAAAAGTATTGAGGCCAGCGGGCACGGCAGCCGGCTAAGGTCTCAGGGCCCGGACATACACTCGCACTGTTCAGACGCTAAAGGGTTAAGGCTGAACTGTCGAAGTTGGGTTTGGACGGATGTGGGCGAATGGAGGTGTGTTATTGAAACTGTTAAATGAAAACTAAAAGCTGCTATCAGCTTTTTTATAAATTTCTTCAGTAGACAGCTATATATTTTAATGTATTTGGATTCAATTTAAAACATCTCAATAAAAAATCCTATAAAATTGAACGTTGTATTTTGAAAAATAGGAGAATAAAATGCTTACTTCCTGCTAAGACTTTATACTACTATTTTATACATTTTGAACTAATGAAAAAATCATCTGTTAAAATTTTATCAAATATATATTTTATCAAATCCCTCGAGCAGGAATTAAGCAATACCAATAATTTCACGTTTTTATTTGGATTCAATGGATTTTAGCATTTTAGCATATAATCGAAGATCAGAATATTTTAGAAAATTAATAACAGATATATGTATACAAAAAAAAAAAAGTACCACTGAAAAAATGAATAAAGGATTGGAGTATGAAATATTTACAATATTAAAAAAAATTGTATATTTTTTTCTTTATTCCAGCCTAATCTATGTCCAATAACATCAATGGGATCTGAACGAGATGTGTAACTACTGATTTTGCTATTTCCTCCACAGGTCCCTTCGATGCCCCAGTCCCTAGCAGCAAGCCCAGCTCGAGCGACTTCGTGACAGATCGGGAGAGGCACGACAAGATGTACCGGAAGGCAGTGAAGGGCAGGGAAGGGGTCTACCACAAGGAAGATCTGAACTACGAGTTCGGAGGTAACTGTCGTTCATGCAATTGAGGAATAATCTCTTTTATTTTGTATTTTATTTATTTATTAGCGCTACAGTTCTACAAGGACCCTGGCTTCTCTTTGCGTCTTTTTACACTCTCTTCTGTCACGGGCAAGCATCTTCCATCTTCTTATGCCCATTCTCCACAAAATATTCTACAGCGTTCCAGCCACCTCAGGCGTGGTCTTCCTCTACCGCGACTACCACCAGCGCGATCCTCCAGCAGGCGTTTGGGAATCGAATCTCGAGGCATACGTGCAACATGCCCCAACTATCTGATTTGACTTCCCTTTTATACAGGGCGTATCGCAAGTAGATGTAGTTGATGTAGATCTAGTAGATAAACTAGATCAAAAATGTAGTTAAACGCAACCAACCGCATGATTCTATCTCATTCCGTTGCACAGATATGCCGTTCCAAAGGTTATTTCGAGAAAACCGTGTTTTTTGTAGGAAAACCTCAATTTTCTCTGCTTCCACGCATTTTATTCAATGTTCCATCACAGTTTTGAATTCAGCATTAAATTTCCTTTAAGCTTAATGCACATTCAATGTTCACAAGTATCTTATCAAAAGCGCGATAACAGATCAAGAAATAAAAATTTAAAAAAGTGTTGTCAGCGACAAATTTTTGAGGATCACTACTCTTCCAAAAAAAAATCCTGCAAGTTGCCGAATCTTACAAAAATTGTAAAATTTAATTACCTTTCTAACGGTGTACTCAAAACTGCAGTTATCTCTCAATTTTGTAATGTAATTGGAATGGGAAGGAGAAAAAACTGATGTCATGCTTATTTTATAGGATCTTATCTCCAATAGATTTAATTTATTTTTTATGTAAATTACAAAGAAAAATTAAATTAATTCTGACATGAAGTTAAATAGTAAATAAAATGTCTTTGAACATTACAAATGTTGCTGGAACTGGCCTCCTCCTTGCAGTACACACTGACGTCATCTGTTTAACACAGCTGATGTAGCCCTTCGAATCTGATCGTGGTCAGCTCTCATTGCTTCACATGATTCGCGAATTCTTGCGATCAGATGGTTCATATCTTGAATGGGTACTCTGTACACTTCCGATTTAAGCCTGCCCCAAATATAAAAATCCAGTGGCGTCAAATCAGGGCTTCGAGCCGCCCAACGCACAGGTCCATATCTCCCTGGGTACTGTTGATTGATCCAGTTAGTTACAGCTCGTCCATTATGCGCTGGAAACCCGTCCGTTTGCCACCATAGCCCTTCTTCGAGTGGTATTGCTTAGAGGAGTGCTGCACTTATATCATCCTAAGGATATTGAGATAAGGAGATAAGGATATTGATTGTCTTCCCTGAGAGCTCTAAAGACTTTAGAGTGCGATATTCCCAGTTGATTTGAAGCGCGACGGGTACTAGTTGATGGATCATTATCAAAAATAGTCAAAATGTCTTCAACGTCACTCCGAGCACGGCCCGCGTAGTTAACAGGTTGTCTTGGAATAGAGCCTGTTTCTCTCATGATGAGATAAGTGTTTTCAATAGTTCTTCGGTCTGGAAATCTTTGCCGATTAGGGAACATATCGCGATATTCTTCTTGTGCACGAAGACCATTGCCTCTTGCAGCCCCATATGCGAAAATCATGTCAACGTACTCTTCAGCTGTGTATAAATTTGGCATTTTACTTCTTGAACTCAAATCGAAACTTTCTTAACAGACTGAAGATTTGCACGATACTGACAATTATTATCAGTATTAAACACAAAGTAGGTAGACGAAGAATTAAAGAGATAAGGCAAACAAACCTTAATGCGAACATAATCCCCAAGAAGTAAACAAAAACATTCATCATGCCAGACTTTCTTCACCTTCTTTTAGGTTTCAATCACCTCCCTAGTAGATTTATTAAATAAATATTTGTAATTTACAAATTGTAATTTTTTAATTACATAAAAAATAAATTAAATTTATTGGAGATAAGATCCTACAAAATAAGCATGACATCAGTTTATTCTCCTTCCCATTCCAATTGCATTACAAAATTGAGAGATAATTGCAGTTTTGAGTACACCGTTAGAAAGGTAATTAAATTTTACATCTTTTGTGAGATTCGGCAACTTGCAGGATTTTTTTTTGGAAGAGTAGTGATCCTCGAAAATTTGTCGCTGACAATACTTTTTTAAAATTTTTATTTCTTGATCTATTATCGCGCTTTTGAAAAGATACTTGTGAACATTGAATGTGCATTAGGCTTAAAGGAAATTTAATGCTGAATTCAAAACTGTGATGGAACATTGAAAAAAAATGTGTGGAAGCAGAGAAAATTGAGGTTTTCCTACAAAAAACACGGTTTTCTCGAAATAACCTTTGGAACGGCATATCTGTGCAACGGAATGAGATAGAATCATGCGATTGGTGGCGTTTAACTACATTTTTGATCTAGTTTTTCCATCTTGCATATTGTCATCTACTTGCGATACATCCTGTATACTTTATATACTAATACTTTCCCTTACTATATATTTCATATATAGGTAAGTGAAAGTAAATAACTTAGTATAATAATAAGTATTTGCCTAAAAAAGCTTATTTAAAGTAGGATTACATCGATATCTCTACTTGTATTGCGTTTGTTTTGTTTCGCTATTTCAAGAAATATATAAATTATTTTAATCCACTTTCAGTAAACTCTTTCTACTACGATCCTCCTAAGAGCAAGAAGGAGGGAGGAGACTCGAAGGACGAGCCGATCAGCATCCGGAGCTACCGGGGGGTCAGGAAGAAGGCGGAAGAGTGAACTTGAGGAGTCGTCGTGTGTCTGGGATCGGAGGAACGGTATACCTTGTTCGGAGCTGTTAGCAAAAGTGTTTCTTACAACAGTTGAAATTGTAAAATTTTATTTTTAAACATCTCAATAAAAAATCGTATAAAATTGAACATTGTATTTAGAAAAATAGGAGAATAAAATGCTTACTTCCTGCTAAGACGGTTTTTGAAGTATTAACCATTTTGAACTAATGAAAATATCATCTTCCATCTGTTAAAATAAAACATAAATTATGCGAAGTACCTACCTGTCTAAGTAGTTGTTTTTATGAATATTTTATCATATCCCCTGATACTTCAAAAACCGAAGTCTTAACAGGAAGTAAGCACTACCAATAATTTCACGTTTTTATTTGTATTTTCCCCAGGATTTAGATAATGTTGCGTGTACGGTGCTTATTTTCTGCTAAGATCTAAACCATTAAGATCTAAAACATTTTTTTATCTAAACTAGGTGTTTTTGAGTTAGAGGCTGTAACAGCAGTTCAACCTCATGTCAACAAATAGGAGGTTACACCAAGCAGTGTTGCCCGGCATTAGGAGGTTAACCAGTGTTGCCCAGATATATTAATTGAACATTACATAACGATATGCAAGGCTGTAATTAGGGTAACCTAACATTACTTTGTGATGGTCGTAAAAGCTGGTAGTGAATGTTGTTTTTTTGTGCTATGATTCAATTCGGTTGTGTGGACAAGCTAAAAACCTTATATTTCTTTTTAAAGTAACTTTTTCTTCATTTATTTATTGTTACAAAACAGAAGATTCTTTTATATTTGTTTTGGAATACGGTATCCACCAAAATCGTAAAAATTACGGATTTTTGTGAATCCGGCTAAACCACTAAACCGATTTAAACTTCAAATATACCATTGTATTTGCAATAGTTTAGCCTCTTAGAGTAAGAAGAAAGCAATACTTTGTGATCTGAATTTGCTGAATTATATGCGAGAAACTGAAAAACAAAATCCCAAAAATTTCACGGATTTTAGACCACTAGGCGCTAAATACGTTCACGTTTTAATTACTTTGTATCCACAGGAGTGGGTTAATTTTAAAATCAATGAGATCGTTTTACACAGAATTCGATATTCTACAACTATTATAGATAACATTTTTTAATTGGAGGGACCCTCTTCAAATCGCTGGTTTTGGAACATGAGCGTAATTCATTTTTCCACTAAACTGGCTAAACTGACAATTGGTTTTGGCGAAAAGACTTAACCGGTTTAAACTGTGAGGACCTCAGTCGACGCAAAATTTTATGCACTTTTATTTTAGAAATAAAATATATTCCTATATCTGCGATAAATCATTTTCGAATTATAAGTAAAAAGTTCGAAAATGTCGATTTTTTTCGCCTATAAAATTTGATGGCAACCGATCTGAGGTGGCAGACATTCACATTTGTTGTCTATGAAATGAGTACTTTCAGACTATATGACCAAATAATTTCTTCAACTTTTTTGGCCCTCAGCTGCCGGACTAATCGGATGATTTTCCACTACAGTGGAAGTCGTAAAGTTTGTCAATCCAGGTATAGTTAGGATAGGGATCTTTAACGAGTACCTGAAATCGCCCGGTATATATAATGGAGGTGATTGCAACGCTGCGAATGAAGTGGGCATGTAAAATTCCGAAACTTACAGTGAGTGAAGCATTAAGTGATTACTAAGTACGAGGCCGACAGGGTAACGTCCGAGGGGCAGGCCGAGACGAAGTTGGGAGGATTGGTGAAGGCTGATCTGTCGAATTTTGGTATGGATGAAAGGGGGTGAGTGAGCTGTTGGTGTCGGTATCGTACCTTCGGGTTCGTTAAGCCTTTATTATTACTAAGCGAAATCCGTAGATTACTAATTTAGCCAAAGATTAAATTGTTAATTTGCATTCATAGCTGTATTCTAAAGGAAATGAAAATTAAACAATTACGCAAAGGGGAGGAAGCTGCCTTGTTTTTATGGATGCGGTGGAAGACGAATTTCGCCAGTTTTAGAAATTACTCTGCGAGTTTAGGGCAGAATTAATTCCGTTTACTAAAATGCAAAGTGGTATTCCTCTGAATAACACTGTCGATGCAAATGGTATCTTCAGTATTTAAATAGAGCACTAAAAGTTTATTCAACAACTATTCAGATCATAGAGATCTCTTATCCAACATAAGATATTAAATGAAACGAGCGCTAGACATATATCTTTAGAGGAAGAGTGGATCTTGAAATTGAAATTCAAACTTGAAATAGGCCATAAAGCCATAATACCATGACCTGGCAGAGTGCCGTCTTCTCCAATGGTTCGCTGCAGGCAGAGTTCCCTGGTACTCCCTTGGGGAGGACTAAATCTCAGGTTAAGTGGAGGAGTTAGTCAAACATGGAGTAGTTTGGCGGCGACGGGGGGAGTACATAAATGCAAACATTTCTTTAAAAAATAAATATATTTTTTTTTTTTTATTTTAATACTTAAATCCCTTTAATACTTAAATCCCTCTTTTTTTCGAAAGGCTGTAGATATTTAAGTAGTATTTATATACAAGGGTGGGGGTCCGGTACTAATAAAGTGAAGATCATGGAATCGAAGGGGTCACCTATGGTGTAGTGGTTAGCATAAAAACCTACAATACTAAAGGTCGCGGGTTCGCGTCCCGAGATGGCCCTAGGAATTTTGGGTCTTTTTCGTTTAATGCACAATTCGGTTATTAAAAAAAGTAACTGTTATTAAAAAAAGTAACACGTGATATAATCACAACCTCCATATCAGTAGAACATATGACTACATTTCTTAGTTTCGTTTAAAACCTCATAATGGTTATGTTCAGGTTATACGAAGATTTTAAAGATTTGGACCGAACCATTGCATTCTTACAAGAAAAAGGCCTCATCCATAAAGAAAAACTATGCCGGAATGGACATTCTATGAAGTTGCGCAAGAGAGATGACCGGTACAGATGGCGGTGTCACAATGCAAGTTGTCTTTTGGAAGTAGGACTCAGGGAAGGTACGTGGTTCAACGGTTCAAAATATCCTCTGAATAATGCAATTCTGTTTATTTACTCATGGACCAAGAAATATACAACAACGTTATTTTGTAAAGACGAATTGAGTATGTCTGCAGAAACAGTAACAAATTGGAAAAATTATTTGACGGAGGTTTGTGCTGATTCGCTACATAAAAAACCTATCACAATAGGAGGAAATGGTATGACCGTCGAAATTGACGAGTCCTGTCTTACAAGAAGGAAACATGTCGGACGAATATATCCCAACCAATGGGTTTTTGGTGGTATTTGCATGGAGACGAACCAATCTTTCATATATTCAGTGCCCAACAGGAACAAAGATACTTTAATAGCGTGCATTAAAAAATGTATTGGAAGATATTGCTTCATTTTGGAAATTAGAAAAAACCATATCATTTGTGTTAACAATTATATTTACTTCATATTAATCACGTGTTACTTTTTTTAGTAACAGTTACTTTTTTTAATAACCGAATTGTGCATTAAACAAAAAGACCCGGAATTTTTAATGTAGATAAGTAAAAAATCCTTGTCTATGCCGTCCCTCGTATAGGATGTAAAATGGAGGTCCTTGTCATCATCTAGTACTTGTTAAAGATCCCTATCCTAATAATGCCAGGATAGGCAAAATTTAGGAATCCCATTGTAACATCGTCCGATTAGCCTTAGTAGCGTAAAAGGACGTTAACACATACGGCGCGGACCCAGTAGATCTACTGGCCATGCTGCGTAGTTGATGACTTCACTAGAAACGTTCATGATGGGGGATTTTTGACAATTCTTCGGCAAATACGGCATATTTCGCTTCAGTTACGTAACTTTTGCCGAAGAATTGTCAAAAATGCCCCTTCACGAGCGTTTCTACTGAAGCCATAAACTAGAACCAGTAGATCTACTAGGCCCGAACGTGATGAGTAGACAGGCACCCAGTAGATCTGCACCGAATGTGTTAAAACAAACAAACATCATGGAATCGAATCCCGGCACCTACTTTCCACCCATGCTTGTCCCTGCTGGACTATAATAAATTACGGGAGGCCTCATGTTAAAATATACTATGATATCTGAAAACATACCTTATGAATATAATATAAATTTCTATCAGTTCATTTCTAGCAATGCTTATGATAACTGGAAATGAGAAACTGTTTATCCACTATGATTTGAATGATATATGCTATTCCATCAATCATTGCCCTGCCTTTCTCCGGCCATTTTGTCAAGAGAAGGAAGGTTATGTTACTTTAAGGTCGAAGAGACCAGTTGCAGCGATCAGCGAACCGGAAACGAATGAAGAAAGCACGCGGTGTAATGAGAGTGCTCCTGAAGGAAATTGCTCTGTATTGTAGGTCGCTCCACTGCCTCCGATATCCAGGCCATTGTCTATATCTTCAACTCGATATTGGCCCTTTTATCGATATTGCTCTGTAATTAATATCCCCAATGGTTCTTAATTGAATTGTTCGATCGTAGTGTCTGGACACTGCTTTGGGGCAAAGTGCGGAACATTGTGAAAATAAAAAGTTATTATCTATTTTCGTTATCGTTAGAAACTGTATGAAGGCCGAGGATAGGGTGAAATTGTGAGGAAGGGCAAAGATTCGCACATGTGTGAAGAGGAATTTATTTGTGCAGATCCTGAAGAACACAGTGGATTTTTGTCCTCCAAATTGAAAATGTATATCTATAATTGCCTTGGTTACTTTTTTTATTTTAAATTATACATAAATACAAACATATGTTCTTTTATTTCTATTAGGTTATTACAGTTATCGATAAAATTAACTGGTGGGGGTCTTCTGGAGTGTCCCCTTCTAGCCACTGGGGCTGGGATCTTCTAGAGAAGGAAGACCCGTCTGTTTTAACGCGATCGATGCAAGATTGAAATTGAAACCTTTTTCAATATTTTTTTAATTTAAAAATGAAATAGAATTATAATTGACTAGCATTCCTCGTCGCGGCTTCGCCCGCGAGCCTTCATAATCAATTCTGTGACCATTATCTTGGTATTGATCTTATATAATATGTTAACTGATGTTAAGGAGAATTAGAAGAATTTGAGCTTCCGGTAGGCGGAATGGTTTTTGATATTGCTTTCTTAGTGGTTACCTACATCGCTTTTAAAATCTAAAATCCGAAGTTTCTGATCATAAGTTGTTTTTGCTCTGCGTTGATTCTGTCAGTCAGGACAAAGCATCTTATACATATGGAGAAGTATATATATATGGAGTAGTGTGATAGTAGAGTATATATATATATATATGTGGAGAAGTATATATTTATGGAGAAATGTATGGAGAAGAGATCGAAATAAACACGCACCATCCACAATCATGGGAATCACAGTGTGCATAATTTGATTACCACTAATATTTAAATAATCAGTAGCCATATTTTATGTGAATGTCTATTTTAATACTATTGTAACGTTAAATTGTTATTCAAATAAAAAACATATGGTTTAAAATCTCAACAATAGATTTCCGTTAGAGTTAAACGACAATTTCGCCATTTAAGCCCCTTAGGGGTTACATTTTTGAAATTCCTTTCTTAGTGGTTACCTACATCGCATTTAAAGTCTAAATTTCGAACTTCAAGTTTCTATCATTAGTAGTTTTTGCTCTGCGTTGATTCTGTCAGTCAGGACAAAGCCTCTTATATATATAGAGAGATTTAAATCAAAAGAAAGGGGTCAGCTGTTGTGTAGTAGTTTGCACAGCAACCTAAAATACTAAAGGTCGTGGGTTCGCGTCCCGCGGTGGCACAAAGCTTTTTTAAAGGGAGTAAAAATTCCTTGGTTATGCCGTCCCTCGGATAGGAAGCAAAATGGTGATCCATAGGTTGAGCGATGTCTTACTTAAAATTAAACAAATTATTTTACAATTAATAAAAACATTTGTTCCCGACTTTCTCTGCGTTATTACAGAATACAACTTTTAAATTTCAGTTGTAATGTATTTTTCTATCCTGGATCGAATGAAACACTTTGCATTTCAATATTTTCCCCGCGCTTTTTGAGGTTTGAATCAATTTGCGTTCTTCATTCTCTGAAAAGAGTTGCATCGAGGTATGAATATTGGCCCAAAAAAATGCATGCAACCTTAATGAATCCCTAGAAAAAAATTTATTTTTGCACAAGACTATATTTAAATAGCAGACCGAAATTCAGTAAAGAAAAATTACAAAAAATAAAATCTGCATATTGCACTGAGCTTACGTTTGCCCTGGCACAATGATTGAATGAAGGGGTGGCGAGATGGCGGAGTGGGCAAACGCGTTAGGAAATACGTGTTGCATATGTCAACGTATGATTGGGAACCCGGAGATGGCAAGTTCAAAACTCGGAGCCAGGGGACATTTAATAATGCTCGGCATTAATCCCCCACACTCTCCCCTGGAACGGGAAACCCCGCATAGCCTAAAAGGCAAGGAATGGGCTAACTAGAAACAAAAAGATTATGATTAAAAGGAAAAAATAAGATATGATAAACATTATTTTAGATATTAGGCCAACTTAACGGAGGGGGTCGGTGAAGACATGACAGACCATTTTTCCAGCCCGTCCCATCGCCTCAAGTCGCATAATTCCTCCATTGGAAGCGAACCCTCCACCCCCCCCCCCTCTCAACCCACCCCTTCCCAACAAATATCCCCTAAGCAGGGACTTAATAGAAAAAATAGGCCCCCCACGTTTCATCCCGAGGGTTGTAGGGTCAGGGAGGGTGCACTTAGACTAACAAATTCTTGGGAGCAGTTTGCTCAGTGATTCGCTTTGATAATGACAGTCCTCAATCACTGTTGGGCCTCTTCTATACAATGGCTTATTGTAGCCCATTCTGCAAGGGATAAATAAAAAAAAAAGTGAATCTTTAAATAATTAATCGTTAGTGAGGAGAAAGCATTCGAAAGGAATAATCAATGAAAAATTTATAAAAGAATTTTCTTGAGTATAAACTTTATATTTTAGGGCTTGTTTAACGTCCCTTTATGATACTAAGGCTAATCGTCGGCTACAGTGGGAACCCAAAAATTCGCGAAATGGTATTTCTGTGTGTATGAACAGACTAGCTCAGAAACTATTTGTCGTACGAAATTAAAATTAGGTTTTTGAGGTATGTAGGTGCCCGCTATGCGACAGCCAAAAATTCATATAAATCGAGTAAGCGTAAGAACTAATTTATCCAAACCTCTTTTTTTACATTTTCGATTTCTCGAAAACGGCGCTAACGATATCGATTAAACTTTTCATGTTTATTTAGAATCAAGTATCCTTTAATATCAGGTAAGTTTTGTCATCATTGAAATGATATGAGGGGGCGTAAATGGGGAAGAGGGCTTTTTCGTTTTTCAATAAGGTACCTTGGTTTTTTTTTTTTTTTATATGGAAAAATCTACTATCCCACCTTATGCCCAAAAGTAAGAAATGACTAAATATGAAAAAAAAAATCGACTAAACATATTCAGAAGAAAAAAAGAAAAATATTCCGACAACTCATAAAACACGTTGAGCAGTACGCCATTAATGACAGACCATTGATTATATTTAAAGTTCATGGGAAGGAGTTGTCAACGTGTTTATTATCTACTTACATTACACTTAACTAAGCAAATAAATGGGCAGTAGTAAGAAGGCTTTACAAGTAAGTGGTCTCATAGTGAATTAACTTAGTCGACTAATATGCTCGATTTTTTACTTTCACTTACCTACATATGAAATATATAGTATTGCGATCGTGAAAAATTTCGACTTCCGGTTTCCAACGGAAATACACGTTTTGGGGTCCTGAGTCCAATTAACCAAGTCCCGGGAAATGGTCTCTGTGTGTGCTTACAGGCTAGCTCAAAAACTATAAACCTTACGAACCTGAAATTGGAAATTGGTATATGTATATGCCCGTTATGTGACAGTAAAAATTTCATCAAAATTGATCAACCGGAGGGGGCACTTTATTTCATACCTTTTTTTTCCCTATTTACGTTGTTTTTTTCGATTTTCTCAAAAATAGCTTTAACGATTTTTATTAAATTCGTCATGTGTAATGAATATCAAGTGTTCTTTAATATCAGGTAAGCTTTATCACTATCAAAATGTTCTAAGGGGGGTTAAATGGGGAAGGGGCCTTTCTATTTTTCCTATAATGTATCTTTGTATTAGTTTATATGGAGAAATTATCTGTCTCTCGTTTCGCCTAAAAATAAGAATGGGCTAAATATGAAATAAGAAAAAAATCAAGTAAACATATACAGGAGAAAGAAAGAAAAATATTCCGTCAACTCATAAAACGCGTTGAGCCCACGCATGCGGAGTACGCCTTTAATGGCGTACTATTGTTTATAATTAAAGTCGTTCAGTTTTTTTAATGGAAATTATTTGTTTCATGGTAACTAAATGAAATTTTTTAACAATTACATGGAGAATTATAAAATCAGACGACTTGGAGTAATGTGCTTGCATTTCCGAATTATCCCTAGTAAAAACTGTTATTTAACAATAAAAAAAAAATTGTGTACTTTAGAGAGCAAATAAAACCAAAAATAAGAAACGAATGTTGGAAAAATGTGTGACTTTGAGAAATGGCAATTAAATAATCACTTCAATTTCTAATCTAAGTAAGTTGGTAAGTGAAAGTTGTGTGTTGCGCGCACGCACCACATTTTTTAAATATCTACATCGTGTACAATTTTAGAAGCTGCGCTGTTACATGGTGACTAACTACAACAAGGCCGTCCCCTCAACTTCCTTCCACAGTGGTCCTCAGTTGACTCATCCTGCGACCCCAACTCGCTTCAACCAAACACCCAACACTTGGGGGCATCCTAACGCTGGGATTTATGGCCGCTATCATATCTGTTCTTAAGAGATAACGTTCCGGCACAATCTGAGATGTCTTGTTCAAGCTATAAGACAATAAATCTGTCGACCAATTTAATCCGCATGAAGAGTACAAAATATGCAATATGAAAGATAATGAAACCTTCCATGTTGTTTATATGCCCTATATATTCCAATCTAAGGAAAAGTTTTTACCAAGACATTGATTTTTTGGTAAGGAATTTTCATTTACGAGAAAATGTTGAAGGACTTCAAATTCTTAAGCCACAAAACATTACGAATTTTGTTTTATTTTATAACTATTTTAACCTATAGAGATTTTGTCAAATCGACACAAAAATATATCATTTTGAATCTCCCCATCTCAGATTTTCTTAAAATTTTGTATACGTGTACTACTTGTATCTACTACTTTTTAGAAAAATATTTCAAATTTAAAAGATGCCCTTTTCGAGAAAATTGATATTAAAATTTTAAACTAGACTTTAATAAATTTTCTTTAGTACCAACCTATACATTGTTGTATATCATATGAAATGGCATGGAATCCGCTGTTAAAAGACACCAATCTCATAGTCCTAGTCAAATTTGGAAAATATCTACATCTATTTTTATTCATAAAATGCTAGATTTATGGAATTTAATCACTAGTTTTCAATTTTATTAGTAATGAAGAAATTTTCATCCCACTTTTATATTTTGCTGTATGAATAGATATAATACTACCTACTTTTCAAAAAAATATAATTTTTTTTTAAAAATGCCCTTTTTGAGAAAATTGAAATTAAAGAAAATTTCTTTAGTACCAACCTATACATTGTTTTATATCATATGAAACGGGGTGGAATGCTCTGTTAAACGACACCAATCTCATAGTCTTAGTCAAATTTTGAAAACATCTACAGCTATTTTTAAGAATGATTTTTTCTGTTTCTGGACCTATTTTTGAGGGCTTTAGAGACCAATAATTCAAAAACGGGTAGACATATCTCAGTAATATTTCACAATTGTTCAATTAGATACAAGTAGTACATGTATACCAAATTTCAAGAAAATCTGAGACGGTGAGGCTCAAGCATGTGTTGAATTGACGTGGCATGGCCCTATAACAGTATCTATCGTACATGACATCAGATATAGAAATTCCCAATTTATTAGTTATTAATTATATATTTACAGACCAATCACACATCACTAATTTTGATAAATTTACAGTTTCTTGGAAAATAAGAAATCAAAACGCAATTTTCACAACCCTAAGCTAAACTAGCCTGAATAAAATAAGCACAAGTACTTGATAATATTATCAATAAACATATAAAACGCTGGCTAAAAGTTTGGGTTACGTCAATACTTATTCTTCAGTCAGGCGCTTAGATGGCTACACATGTGTGTACTTTTTATATTTTAATTTTTCTCAAGGCCAATACAATAATTGTTGCATATTTATTTATTCATGATCGCTGGTTGAATAATCTATATAAATAAAGTTGAAATTCTGTTTGTTTGTTTGTTTGTTTGTTTATTTGTTCTTTATAGAAATCCATACCGTTTGTCCTAAATTCTCCAAATTTTGCTCAGTGGTTCTTTGATACCAGGTGCGAACACCTGTCCATATTAAAATTGCATAACTTCAGCCGATCTTCAGCTGATATTCTTTATTCTCCAAATTTCGCTCGTTGGTTCTTTCAGACCAGGTGCGAACACCTGATCATATTAAAATTGCATAACTTCAGCCGATCTTCAGCTGATATTCTTTAATGTTATAAAAATCATAATGATCTCACTTTACAATGTTTGTTTTTTACGATATCGACCATTTGAGTCGATAAAAGTCTCAGTTTATAGATTTAAAAAATTAAATTCTCCGGGTGAAGCCGGGATATACAGCTAGTTAAGTTATAATTTTTAAATTATTTCATTAAAAATTAAAAGATTCGACCACGGCCGGGAATGCATATTTATCATTATTGAAGCAATGAAAGCGGTGTAAATTAATATGTTGATTGTATGAATGATATCGGATCTGTTAATATTGATAGTTAAGTGGTACAAAAAAAAAACAAGAAAAAAAAACGAGTATTAGTCGACTAAGTAAATGGACTATGAAACCACTTACTTGTAAAGCCTTCTTACTGCTTCGATAATTGTACTGTCATAATGTCAGAGACTTTTCGATAAAAACTAGAAGAAAATAAATATAAAAATGTTAAAATCTACGACCGTTGGAGTTCATTTAATAAAAATTGAATGGGGGTGCGTTAAAATAAAACAACACTGTTTGTGCAATAAAATATTAAGCCGACGATTCAACCCGAGATTAAAGTCTTCATCGGTGCTGTCGAGGCCCGTAAGTGGTAGGCTCTACAAAGTTTTACATTACACCCCCAACTTCATTACTTAAAATAAGTATGTATTTATACTTTTTTTATTAGATTGTTATCTATTTATCATTTTATTTTTTTTCTAAGAGCTATTTTCGCCGTTTTCGTGATTCTCAAAAGTGGTTGAATTGAAATCCCTTTCAAACGAGTGTTTTTTTTTTTTTGTACTTCTTTTAGGATTACTCCAATATCTTTATTAATGCATTTTCACTTATAATAATTTCTGATTCCAATCAGGTAAACTCTACTGATGTAAGAAATAGGCATGTATATTTCTAATTAAACATTGATAAAACCATGTTTTATAAAAAAACTAAAACAACTGTAATTTACGTTTCATATATTCAAAAACATTTAATTTTATACATATAATAGAACTTATTAAAGAAATGAATGAAATACTTAATGAGAGATAAAACAGAAAATAATTGATATTGAAATATTGGAGATTACCTTTAGCTGGTCGAGTTTCTTTTTCATAAGTTCAGCGCGGGCCGCTTGGTCCGGTCCATTTACAGGAAACGAGCCCAGGTACTGCAAACATACAAAATGTACATATTACTATACATCAATCATATTTTATTATATAATACAATTATAAAAGTATACCTTAACATGCTTACTTAAACCTGGACATAATGTTTACAGTTATACGTGATTGAAAATAATTTTTTTTTTTAAATATTAAGAGTCATTTCAAAGGCATCTTGGTACGTGACTAATCAAACCTTACATACTTTTTTCCCCTACCCCTTCCTAGGGGTATAAGGGCTATATGGGGTTTCCCGGGACAGGGCAGAGGCTGATAATTAATGCAGGGTATAATTAAATGTCCCTAAGCTCCGGGTTTTTAACGTTCTATCTTCGGGTTCTCATGTCGTTTGTTAGGGTCAACGCGTATTTCCTAAAGAGTTTGTCCACTCAGCCATTCCGCCACCTCCAAAAACACTATGTAAGGTTTACTTCCAAATGCCAACAGTTTAACAAGACTCTTTACAAACGTTTTGACATTTATATGGACATACAAACCTCCATACAAGAGGTATGGCTACAGGTGACATGCCCTTAAACATAAGGAGGACATTAAAAATGCGATGGATGAGAGATCTTTTTCTTCATCTGACCAGATTAACTATAACAAGCCAGACAAACCATTGTATTGGGTTGTTTCACATGAATAGTCATATTTTATAATTTTTAAAATTTATAGAATATTTTGCGTGTCTCTGTTGTTTACTTCCAAATGTTTACATACTATAATTAAGCAGTTACTAATCCTCTACTTTTCTTTCATAAACATTAGCTTCCCAATCAATCACACACTTTTTAGTATACCTGCGAATATGAACATGGATCAACCGATTTTCGTGTTATGATGTGATGTGATATTGTGTTATACACCGATATTATAATTTTATGAGTTTAAACTCGGCCATTGGGCTGCTGAGGCTGCTAGAAACATCTGTAAGGGTCAGGCCACACATGTCCGCACCGAATCCGCACCGCAGCACTAATATAGGTTATGTTCAGAATATTTTTAATTTAACTTACATATTACCTTTAGTTATGTCTAAAGTGGCCTGTGTCTGACATGTGTGACCTGACTTTTAGGCATAACTAAAGGTAATATGTAAGTTAAATTAAAAATATTCTGAACATAACCTATATTAGTGCTGCGGTGCGGATCCGGTGCGGACATGTGTGGCCTGACCTTAAGGCGTTTGGGGAAGGGAATGCAAATAACCGAACCATTGGACCTGGTACCTTTAGGTTTTATTTGATCGTTTTCATGTTTTTACAAGCCATTAGTTTCAAAAAGATGACAAAATACAAAAGAATTTATCTTTTAAATTAAATAAGTTCGTAATGTTTTGGAAATGTAGTTGCCGGATCGGCCACAGATGGCCCATATGTTTATTTTATACACACTTATGGAGGCATTGGCTCCAATCTGATTACAATAGATTACATTTATTTCACATCTGGTTTTCAATCCTAATGTCATTCTTTTACATTACTTTATTGCGTTATAAGTACAATTAAAGAAAATATTAAGAATATTTAACTATTTACAGTGAATAAACAACTAAGTAATAAAGCTAGAGAAAAAGTAGGTTATGTTATTGATAGAAATATTGTATGTTATTAATATTGTTTCATTTAAATGAAAACAAGTATTAATTACTTTCCTTTACTATTAAATATTATTAAATGACATTATCTTATTTTAATTAAACATTTAAACAAATAAATAAAAGTAATGAGATTCCAAAATAAACAAATACTAACATTATTTCAATAAAAAGGTTAACCTAACTGAATTAATATTCAAACTAAACAAGATAAATACTATATTATCACTTATAAAAAATATGAATTATTAAAAAATAAACTTCTTTGTTTGAATCAAACCTATACAATGACTGTTTATAGTTTTATTTTAAAAATACTCTCAGGTTCTCTCTAAATATATTACGATACTGTAGAAGGAAACCCCTACCAAACAGTTAGAGAACTCTCAGCATAACTAAATGCAAGTGCATTTATCGTTTCCAGACACTTAAAGTGCATAGGGAAAGTAATATTGTATTTTTACTAAAATCCCTTTACCTTGAAAACGGACATTTCATTTGAGACAACCCTATACTGCCTAGTAAAAACAGCCATCAAATCTGCTGATAGGCACCAATTTATAAATGGTATATAATTAGAATTTCTTGTAATAGTTATTTATTATACAAGTGACGAAAGTAGATCATTTTACAACTCGAGTGAAACGTTTACCCACACGAGCGAAGCGAGTGTGGTAATTTCACGAGAGTTGTAAATTCTACTTTTTTCACGAGTGTAATATTAATTTTTTTCTGTAATCGTGTAATACATTATCAGATCTAACCAGAATATAAACAAAATTAGGATGTTGTGAAGAATATGGTATGTTGTTGGTAGGTTATAAGCATGGTTACAAGTAGTGCAGTTATAAACAAGTGCAGGTTATAAACAAGGAAGGTAATTATTATTATATTTAAATTTTAAAATATATTGATTATTTCCACCAATAATTCATTCACATTTCAATTTATTTTGTTATAATAAATTGAAAAATAAATTCTTACAATGTTAAGAAACATTTAAAAGCATTTAATTTCCAACTTCAAATTATTTTTTAATTTATACTTATTACTAATTAAGAAGGCAATCCACTTTCTTCACTCTATTGAAAAATGTTTCTCTTTCTTCACTCATTTCAGTTTAGTAATGTTACCATTATTCAACGATTACAGAAAAAAAAATTATATTGCGCATACAAATAACAAATTTATCTTAACACGTTAGGTGCGGCTTCGGTCTTACATTCCCCTCTTAACAGCCGATTTTCGAATGAAAATGTCCGAAAGTACGAATACTTCTAATACTCAATTTAGTAGATTTTTAATGAGATTTTGGCAATTTAGTGCATAAAATGCTGCCAACAGCTGAAATTCTGTTATTTTCTAGAATCGGCCTTCGAGGTCCGATTTTCGATAAAGAATGGCGTAAATCCTGTATCGGCCAGTCCTTCGCCTATTATGTCTTGTTCCCATCCTTACCAAGAGATAATTGAGACGCTCATTTACTTCCCTTTTAATCAAAAGACAACGCTTTCGTCAAAATATTCCCATCGGACTCCGACTTCCGATATCGTCTGTGGCTCATCCCAGCAGTCGGACCACGGGGACCGATACCGTTCAATTCAGGATACCCCTACAAGCCGCCGCACCTAACGTGTTAATTCCGCCTGTCACATACATTTCTAATTAATTACTATGCAATGAATAAATTGATTTGCTTAATTGATGAATAGATCGATTGAATAGATTGATGAATGATTGATTTGCTAACTATAAAGCAAAGTAAAACTATTTTTTTATAGAAAAATATCATAGTTTTATCCATTTTCTAATATAATATTCCTAATTTTTATATTTAATTCCTAGTTTAATTTTCCTAAAAGCTGATACTGACTTTCACATACATATGTGATAGCTCACTAAAAGCCTTGCTCTGAAAAATCCGCCTGTTTGGAGACAGCCAAGAACCGCGAAGCAAAGAAATGTGCCCGTGCTAAGAGGGACAATATTTTGGCTCTGCTCCAGAGCACTCCGATACCGGATCCTTCGATTTATGTCCTTGTTTTTAAGGATTTTATTGGAAGTGTCCTGCAGGACAAAAAGAGGAAGAGGTCCTGGACCCGTTTCGGCGCCGCCTTCAACTCCCTTTCGCAATTAAGCTCTAATTAAGGAAGGTGAATTATCGCCAAGGCACCCAAATATATAATCCGCCACCTCTTCGGCCTGTGCCACGTATACCAAGAACCCGGAGGAAATTTATCGTCCATTCACGGTTCGAGGAAAATATATTTACTTTCAGATAATATTAAGATGGAAAGGTTGGGAGTGCGACCAGGAAGGATAAAGATGTAAGGAAAAATGTCCGATCATTCTCCGTAATATGAAAAAGTAAAATTTCGAATAATACAGTCAGGACACTTGTCCATCTCCCGTAAATACTTGCAAAACTTGCGAGATCCTGGGAGAGGTGTCAGTGAAGAGGAAGGATTTGGCACCGTTTGGAAGCGTGCTCCGTGGTGCAACTGTTAGCATACCGCGCATGTCACGCGGAAGACCCGAGTTCGATTCCCGGCGGAGCCAGGTCTTTTCTCATAAAAAATAAATTATTTAAAAACAAGGTGGTTACCCACAATAATGATTAAATTAATATAAAATAAAAATTTACGTAGGAATGAAAATTAGAATAATTTTTCAAATTTCTTTTTGTAATAAGTTAATGTCAATTTGGTATGACATTAAGCAGAGGATTGATCGCTTCTCACGGGAATATTGAATAAAAACGGAATATCTGCCAATATATCGAAATTCATAGTATATTAGGAAAAATTCTTTTCTTACTTCCTTTCTCGCATACTTACTTCCGATATGTATATAATACGGAAATTTCGGAGCATAGGTAGTCTCGTGTGTTTCAATATAAAAAAAATATTTATATAGCTAAAAGTGTCTGAATGTTTATGATTGTGACAAATGCTTTCTATTACTGCTACTTTATTCACCAAACAATTCAAATAAAACACAGAAATTAAATTAATTTTTAATCGTGTACTCCTAAGCAAATAATCGTTAATTGAAACTTGATTAAAAAAAGTTTAAATGAAGAAAACATTGGCGTTCACATGACTAAAGTATCGAGTGCAAGATCAGAATTTTGTTTTTTAACTTTTGCATTGCTAAATACAGGATTTTTTGGCCCACTGTGAAGCGGGAAGAATAAATGGGCCTGGTGTAACAATAAGCGAACATAGAATCTTCAAGGTTTCTAGTGGCAAAAGTGTTTAGGAATGGAACGGAATTATTGATTCCAAAGTTAACTGTGAATAATCTTTGTAAATAAATATGAAATTCTATTTGTTCGTTATAGAAATCCATACCGTTTGTACTAAATTCTCCAAATTTCTCTCAGTGGTTCTTTCATACCAGGTGCGAACACCTGTCCATATTAAAATTGAATAACTTCAGCCGATCTTCAGCTGATATTCTTTATTGTTATAAACATCACAATGATCTCACTTTACAATGTTTTTTTTTTTTTTACGAAATCGACCGTTTCTTTAGAAAAATGAAATTCCCCATGATAAACCGAGATATACAGCTATAATCTATGTATATAAAGATGAAATTCTGTTTGTTATTTATAGAAATCCATACCGTTTGTCCTAAATTCTCCAAATTTCGCTCGGTGGTTCTTTCAGACCAGCTGCGAACACCTGTCCATATTAAAATTGTATAACTTCAGCCGATCTTTGGGTATATTCTTTATTGTTATAAAAATCGTTATGATCTCGCCTTACATTGTTTTTTTTTACGAAATCGACCGTATGAGTCGAAAAAAGTCTCATTTTATAGATTTTTAAGATATAAAAATGAAATTCCCGGGTGAAACCGGGATATATAGCTAGTTTAATATATAACATAAAACGGGGTGACATTGTGACTAATGGGGTAATTTTTTAACAAGCCTATTTTTCTACAGTTTTTGAATTTCCCACCTTAAAAAGAATCAGGTTAGGCAATTCAGTGTACCTTTCAGGTAGTCAGTAATGTGCTGCAACCTACTGGTCACATATAACTTCTTTCATTCCATTTACCATGGTGTTTTATTTTAAGGTTTCAACTAAATGATAACAATCAAACATATATGAAATAAAGCACTATGGTAAATGGAATGAAAAAATTTATATGAAGCCAGTAGGTTGCAGCACATTACTGACTACCTGAAAGGTTCACTGTATTGTAACCTGATTCTTTTTAAGGAGGGAAATTCAAAAACCTTAGAAAGATAGGCTTGTCACGAAGTCACCCCATTAGTCACAATGTCATCCCGTTTTACGGTATTATAAATGTATGTGAATCAAGAGTTTGAAAATAGGGTATTGCGTAGTATATTTGACCCGAAGAGATACGAGTCCACAGGAGAATTTTGACGCTTGCACAACGCCGAACCGAGTGAACTGTAGCTGGTAAATATAATTGACGTGATAGCAGCGAGACGAATAAAACAGGCATCTGAAATTGCGAAACTCGGTTGTGGGCAAATCTCTAAAAGATTAATAAGCACGGTGCCGACTGGGAAACGTCTGAGAGGTATGCCGAGACGGATGTGGGAGGATTGCGTGAAGGCAGGTCTGTCGAAGTTGGGTCTGGATGGCGATCGGTGGATAGTGGTGTCGGCATCGAACCTTCGGGTTCGTTAAGCCTGCATTATTATTATGTGAATCAAGAAATCAGATTATATTGAGGTGTTAATGCTGTACAGAACGTCTCCATCGAGAAGAGAACTGAAGAAAAAGAATAAAATTGAAGAAAGAAGTCCATTACAGGATATCGAAGAAGTCTCGCTGAACTAAGTAGCACTTGAGCACTTCACTCCGCAGCAACTTATTACTTAGCAACCTGGATCTGTTCCCACCGGCTGATGTGTCCCTTCAGGCTATTTCGTCAATTTTGGCATTAACATTTGAAAATTTTAAATGGATACAAAAGTTGTTTTGTTTTTTTACAACAGAAAATTTTAAGATAAAAAACTTTAGCTGTGTTTAACAGCGAGTCGGAAAGATGCAATGCGTTTGATCATAGCGCTACTTTCTAAGAAAATAGAAAATTTACCTAATAAAAAATATTCTTCCTAAAGAGGGACTAATAATTCGAAGAAATACAACAAGGAAACGAGGAAATGGAAAAATATCCACAAGATGTGAATAGATATAATATGAAAAGAATAAATATTTTTTTATTTGCAAGGCGAGATTAAGAAAGTTTAATTATAACAGTAGAGGCTGACTTCATGGAAAGAACACCTTGACAGCGGGAGGTCATGGCGCACTTGCAGCATTCCCTTGCAGCAATGTTCTGCACGTTTCTATTCAGAAGTTCAGGAACTTCAGCATAATATCTCCTATAGGATCTCAATGCCTCCATCTCGATTCTAAGCTCTGTATTGTTCTACCATATAATTCTATACTACTGACAAGTGAGGAATTGAAAGTAAGCGAATTTTACGAAGAATTTAAATCCTAAATTAAAAAATCTGGTGCGTGCGCGCAACACACAACTTTCACTTACCAACTTAGATTAGAAATTAATGCTTTTTGTTAATTGCCACTTCTCAAATGAACAGAACGGCTTTAATTATGAACAATGGTCTGTCATTAAAGGCGTTCGGCGCATGCGTGAGCTCAAGGTGTTTTATGAGTTGACGAAATATTCATCAATTCATTTTTTTCTCCTGTATATGTTTACTTGATTTTCTTCATATATCATATTTAGCCATTTCTTATGTTTAGGCGTGATGAGAGACAGTTAATTTCTCAATATAAACTAAAACAAAGGTACTTTATAGGAAAACAAAAAAGGCCCCTTCCCCATTTAAGCCCCCTCAGAACATTTTAATAATGATAAAGCTTACCTGATATTAAATAAAAACTAATTTTCATTAAACATGACGAATTTGATAAAAATATTTAAAGCCGTTTTTGAGATAATCGATCAAAAAGGTAAAAATTGGAAAAAAATTATGAAATAAAGTGCCCCCTCCGTTTGACCAATTTTGATGAAATGTTGGCTATCACATCTTTGGCATATACATACATCAAATACCAAGTTTGATCAAAATCGTTAAAACCGTTTTTGAGTAAATAAAAAAAACACCTGAAAATGATACAAAATTTATCAAGTAAAGTCCCCCCTCCGGTTGATCAATTTTGATGAAATTTTTACAGTCATATCTCGGGCATATAAATACATCAAATACCAAGTTTCATCAAAATCGATAAAACCGCTTTTGAGTAAATAAAAAAAAACGCGTGAAAATGATACAAAATTTATTAAGTAAAGTCCCCCCTCCGGTTAATCAATTTTGATAAAAATTTTACGGTCATACCTGGGGCATATAAATAGATTAAATACTCAGTTTAATCAAAATCGTTAGAGCCGTTTTTGAGAAAATCGAAAAAAACTTAAAAAGTTATTAAATAAAGTACCCCCTCCCTTTGAGCAAATTTGATGAAATTTTTGCTGTCACATCGCGGGCATATACATACATTAAATACCCAATTTCAGGTTCGCACGGTTTATAGTTTTTGAGCTAGTCTGTTCACACACACACACACACACACACACACACACAGACATACACACACACACACACACAGACCATTTCGCGGGACTTGGTTATTTTGACTCAGGGGACCCCAAAACGTGTATTTCCGTTGAAAACCGGAAGTCGAAAATTTTCACGATCGCAATACTTCCACTTATATAAATTTCATATATAGGTAAGTGAAAGTAAAAATCTGGTGCGTGCGCGCGACACATAACTTTCACTTACCAACTTACTTAGATAAGAAATTAATGCGTTTTGTTAATGCCAATTCTCAAAGTTACTCATTTTTCCACATTCACTTCTTATTTTTGTTTTCATTTGCTCTATAATCCCCTTAAAACATTTGAATAATGATAGCGCTTACCTGATATTAAATAACACCTAATTTTCATTAAACATGACGAATTTGATGAAAATCGTTAAAGCCGTTTTTGAGGTAATCGAAAAGTTGGAAAAAAAGTTATGAAACAAAGTCCCCCCTCCGGTTGATAAATTATGATGAAATGTTGGCTATCACATCTTTGATATATAGATACATCAAATACCCAGTTTGATCAAAATCGTAAAAGCCTTTTACTTGAGTAAATAAAAAAAACACGTGATTTCTCCATAAAAACAAAAACAAAGATACTTCAAAGGAAACAAAAACAAACAAACAAAAAAGGCCATTACCCTATTTAAGCCCCCCAATTTAAATAAAGAGCACCCTCCGTTTGACCAATTTTGATGAAATGCGGGCTATCTCATTTTTGGCATATACATACTTCAAATACCCAGTTTGATCAAAATCGTTAAAGCCGTTTTTGAGTAAATAAAAAAAACACATGAAAAAGATACAAAATTTATTAAGTAAAGTCCCCCCTCCGGTTAATCAATTTTGATGAAATGTTCACAGTCATATCTCAGGCATATTAATACATCAAATACTCAGTTAAATCAAAATCGTTAGAGCCGTTTTTGAGAAAATCGATAAAAACGTAAAAAGTTATTAAATAAAGTACCCCCTCCATTTGAGCAATTTTGATAAAATTTTTGCTGTCACATCGCGGGCATATATCTACACTAAATACCAAATTTCAGGTTCGCACGGTTTATAGTTTTTGAGCTAGTCTGTTCACACACACACACACACACACACACAGACCATCTCGCGGGACTTGATCATTTGGACTCAGGGGACCCCAAAACGTGTATTTCCGTTGAAAACCGGAAGTCGAAATTTTTCACGATCGCAATACTTGCACTTACTATATATTTCATATATAGGTAAGTGAAAGTAAAAATCCTATTTTGTTTTCTATTTTTAAATTCTTATTACTTTATTTTCTATTTTTAAATTCTTAAAATTTAAGTAATTTACTCACTTTTTTCTAAATCTTCTAAATTGAAAATTAGACAAAAACTGAATGCTTATGTCTACTTACTTAAACCCATTTGGACATACACCTCAGAGATGTTCGGCTCAGCTAAAAAGACGCACTTACAAAAATAACAAACTTTCCAATCCAAAATTTTAAGACTACTTACGGACGCTCCTAGATACGTAAGTAACCAAACTCTACATTTATACTTACAACAACCGACTATCCAACAACACATACGAACAATTTACTCACCTATAAACACTATACGCTTTTTTGTTAAATTGGAAGGACATCATAACAGATTCAACATAAAACCACATGGCCACGGCTGACATGCCCGTTGGAAGGCGGCTAAAAAGAAGCTGGATGAGAGACCTCTCCTCTCCTCAATTAGTGTCAAGCCTACAAAGAGGTGCTGCTGAGCACTTTCCGTCCCTCATGTCCTAATGCCTTACATATTAATGCGGTGCTGCAGACCTCGAATTCGCTGATTGTCGCAGATCGCTGACAGGTGCGAATCAATGTATGAATCTTAGTTTTTGGTGCAAAGTTTGCCAGTTTTTAAATTCCAAAATATCTTTCTTAGAGGAAATATGAGCAAACCAGTTTTCTACGAGTGATGAGTAGGATTTTTCTTTTTTTTCGGCACTGCTTAGTTTAACAGCTCCCATAATATATCGTCTGTCGAGCAAATCACTATTGACCAGGTCAAAGATTTACTTCAAGAGTTTTAAAATATAAATACGCCTCTAACGCCTGATGGCTGAATGTTTGAAATAATCCATAGCGGCTGTAATAACAAATACAGCTAATTCTGGGATAAGCGAGCTAGGTAGCGGTTGGGGACTGACTGGGTATAGCTTGCCGTTCCTAAAGGTGCCTTTACACTCTAAGAACTTTACCTTCGAACACCCTTCACGTCGACTGTTCGGGTGCTCTAGGTAATTCATCTGTTCGCCTGGGTTCGGGGCTAGCGCTAGTGTCACATTGGATTTGGGTTTTTCCCAAGTGACAGGAGTTGTCTGTGATATTAGTGCGCCGTTCTAATTCGTCTCCTATTTTTTTATTTTTCTGATAATCTCTCTATATATAAGAGGCTTTGTCCTGACTGACAGAATCAACGCAGAGCAAAAACTACTAATGATAGAAACTTGAAGTTCGGAATTTAGATTTTAAACGCGATGTAGGTAACCACTAAGAAAGGAATTTCAAAAAAGTAACCCTTAAGGGGCTTAAAAGGCGAAATTGTCGTTTACCTCTAACGGACCCCTATTTTTGCACTTCGTGAAAAAATTTCTAATTTGGACTCATTTTAAAGATCTTGATAGGAGGATTCTAACTCGTAAGCCCCTTTGGAGCTTACAAAAAAACATGTTTTAAAGCCGAAAAATGAATCGTTCCCGAGGAGTAAGCAATTTTTTGTTTCGGCGGTTTAAGTGAACTCTCCCATTGCGTGCCTCCCTCTCTTCTACCGAGCCGGCAGCTTCCCCCTCCAACATTCCACCTACCGGAAGCTCCGATTCTACTAAATCTCCTTATCATCAGTTAAGATATTGTATTAAATCAATACCAAGATAATGATCACAGATTTGATTTGAAAGGCTCGCGGGCAAAGCCGCGACGGGGAATGCTAATATAAAATATATCGATAATGGAGATTTTTTCTTCATCATAAGCTAGCGTTGGGTGCGTCAGCCATAATGGTTCGTTTAACGTCACGTGAGGTATAAATGGCTGTTCGTTTAACGCCGGTACGGCAAGGTTCGAGGAAGAACCTGTTCAAAGGTGAGGTTCGTAGAGTGTAAAGGCACCTTAAGGTTTGGCAACTTAAAGCGAGAAAAAAAATTTCTTTGCTTCCTCGTATCGCCTTCACTTTTTGACGTACTTTGATCAAAATTTTCTAATTAACTCTTTGATAGCAACTGCGCTATTACACAAAAAAAATCACTGTTATTGGTATAGTTTAACTTTTTAAACATTAGACAAAAACAGATTTGATGCAGCACCTATTTCATATGTTTGAAATATATTCATTTATTGTAAGCAAAAAGTTAAACGTTTTGTTCATATTGTGTTTTAACTACTTCTGTTGATACATAAGACTGTGGCCAGTGTACTATAATACTATGTGGGTTGAACAATCTTCATTAACGAAAATAATATTTTACAATGCCACACGAACAATGATAACACAAATAATTAAACAGGCCGGAAAATATTGTCACTTTTTAACACAAAAATAACCATTTGTTTCAAGCTTCAGAACAAGACTAAATCTCCAGTCCATCACTCCTTATATTTAGTCGTAAGAAGAACAATCTCGAAGGTTCTAGGCCAGCAGGTAGTCGAACATCACATTCACAAACATGTACTAGAACAGTTCTTCCGGCTTGTTAGAACAATTTTAAACCATATTTCTTCTTTTTTGTTTCAGGTTACAGTACATAATATGTACGGTGGTTTAAGGAGGTCGATAAAATATTTTTTTTTTAAGCTTCACTGTTTATGTAGTCTACTATTAAACACTAAGTAGAATATTTGCAACGATGAGGGAAGAATCAACTGGAGAATTTAGACGGTTACACAACGCCGAAGTGAGGGAATCCGGTAAATTTAATAGAGATGATTGCAGCGCGGCTAATAAAATAGTCACGTACGCTTGCTAAACTCGGTTCTGAGCGAATTCCTAAAAAAAATAATAAGCACGGGTCGGACTGGGAAACGTCAGAGGGGTAGGCCGAGAAGGAGGTGGGAGGATTTAGTGAAGAAAGATCTGTAGAAGTTGGGTCTGGATGGCGGTAATGGATAAAGGGAACGAGTTGTGGTGTCGGCATCGAACCTTCGGGTTCGTTAGGCCTTCAATTAAACAACCTTCACGACATTCAATAAATTTTTAAGGCTGGGGAGTCTCCCTTATCGATAGTTTCTGACATAAAACTATCGAATAGTTGGTTGGTTCTTAATTTCGGTATTGGCTGTTAGAGAAGGATAATGGTGGATCAACCGAGTATACAACAAAAAAAAAATTAAGAATTTTATATTAATCTAATCTTAATTTGTGGGTGACCACCATTTTAAATTATTTTTAAAAAAAAGGTATCAGTGAAGAGGAAGGATTTGCTTTGCCTTGAGCCGAGCTCTGTGGTGTAGTGGTTAGCATCCGCGCATGTAACGCGGGAGACCCGGGTTCGACTCCCGGCGAAGCCAAATCTTTTCTCTTCAAAAAAATAAATTATTTAAAAAATAAAGAAGTTAAGTTTAGGACTTGGAAATAGGCAAGTTTCATTTAATCATTAGGTAATTTACTGAATATCTTCATTATAAATAGGGAATGGATTTTACATATTTTTACTGAGCTTAGAATTTTCATTAGAAAGCGCAATTTACTGGTTATATATCATTTAGAATCGTTTTAATTCATCTTTACTTATTTTCAGTATAAATTAGTGACCGACCGAAGTTTCCGTTTCGGTTTCAGTTTCGGCCAATTTCGGCCGAAAAACCTGGTATCGGCCGCAGTTTCGGTTTCGGTCAAAAATTGGCCGAATCTTCGGCCAGGCCGAAACTAGCTCCTGTGTCTGATATCTCCAAGAAGGAAGTAGGACTACACGATTTCAGCTTGTAAGCTCGATCTCTTTCATGGCATTTAACACCCTTTATTAACCCTTAATTTATTTCGGTAGAACATAGATTTTTCTCACTCTTATGGTATCTTTAATAAAAAAATATTTTAGTCAGTAACCTTGTCATTAAAAGTTGCATCAAATGGTGGTAGTAGGTCTTGGTCTTTGTTCTTGTATGGAATGGGAATCAGATGCAAACCAATTTTTCAACCTTGGCAGCCCCCATTCCCCCAGCAGTTCACCAATAACATCCCAAAAACTTGTCTCAATTTTTACCATGAAGAAGCACGTTTTCGACCAAAACTAATTTTATAAATTTTCAAACTAGATTAAACCAATAACATATGAGACCAAAACTAACTCAGTAGATTAAATAGCTTCTGACATACAGCTTTACGTATTCAATAGGCCGTCATTTTGTATTCTATCGGCTTTATTATGGAAAGATTTACTATATTATTTATTATTTATACATAATAATATGAATTTTTATTAATATCAGCCTATTATTTCAACTTTTAGTTAAGGGGGTACGGTCTAACATCCCCTGGGGACCAGCCGTACTAGGAAGGAGGGGGCCGGGATTGGATCCTATAACTTAACTAATACACCTGTTTTACCACTCTTGTATACCAGCTCACTTATTAAATGCATAATTGAGTTAAATTGCTGTTATTTTATTAGCTTTCATTGATATTATTGCTAAACTAGATATATTTCTAACTTATACGTAATATATATAGACACGTAAATAAGTTTCGGTTTCGGCTCGAAACTAGGTCAATGGCCGAAATTCGGTTTCGGTTTCGGTTTCGGCTAAAATTTTGATAATCAGTGAGCCAAGACCAAAACCATTTAAAGGTTTTGACCGGTTTCAGAGTGTGCCCACCTATTGTGATATTTTCGCCTGTCCCTGCCGAATTTATCGGTGTCAGCATGTATACTGTTTTCTGCTCATTGATTTTTAGTCCCAGTTGTTTTGGGTCGGGCTAAAATTTTGGTTTCGGTCGGACACTAGAATAAATACATATTTATAGCATAAATACATATTACGGTTATTTTTTTTAATTTCATATCTTATTATGTTAATTACTTCACATTTTTTTAAAAAGTAAAATGCTAAACATAGTTTTGGTGCTATAGTAAATCTTTAAAAAAATCAGCTAAAATTTTGTGGAAGATTTTTGATATCTGCCCGAGATGTGCTAATTCTTTGTTTCCGGGATCTTTTAGATTCTCGGAAAGGGGTGGGCTTAAAAAGCAGTGGCAAGTCATCTTTTAAGACAATCATTAATTAGAGAATATATATACCTATTTATAAAATTAACATTTCTAAGGATATGGATAGTATTTTCAGCTTTAGTACCAAGTTATTTTCTGATCGGATATGCGATACGTCTCATTTGACAAAATAAAATATGATTTAATATGGATTAACACGTTAGGTGCGGCATCGGTCCCCGGGGTCCGATGCCTTACATTTCCCTTCTTAACCCCTCATTTTAGTGCAGAAAATGTTGCTATAAGCTGAAATTCTGTTGTTTTTTAGAATCGGACTCCGAGGTCCGATTTTCTACAAAGAATGGCGTAAATCCTGTATCGGCTTGTCCTGCGCCTATTATGTCTAGATCCAATCCTTACCAAGAGATGATGCCCTTGAGACGCTCATTTAATTCCCTTTTAATCAAAAGATAACGCTTTCGTCAAAGCATTCCCATCGGACCTCGACGCCCGATATCGTCTGTGGCTCATGCTAGCAGTCGGACCCCGGGGACCGATACCGTCCAATTCAGGATACCCCTAAAATACGCCGCCGCACCTAATGTGTTAATTTTAAATATTATTATTTTCATTTATATAAATCCGTTTTCTAGTTATAAAATAACAAACTTATTGTTTAAATTATTGTTAGTGTTTTTAAGAAATTAAGAAAGTAGAAAACTTAGTTATTAAAATTAAAAGCATTATTTCAATGCTGAAGATATTATAATAAATTCAGACGATAGCTATTTGAAGATGACCCCAGCGCTTTCTGTCGCTGAAGAGGACAACTCTAGACCCAGATCCGCTACCACTGCTGCAGCCTAGCGGCATCTCTCTCAACTCCCATCTCCGAAACTTAATAAAACTTCTAATTGTTTCAGATAATAATATAGAGGAGAAACCCCTGTCTGACAGAAATGTTGTAAAAACAAGAAAAAATGACCCAAAAATAAAGGTAAACCAAAGCCCATTTCTCAAAAAGTATTTGTTAGAAGGGGTTGTAATACAATAAAAGGGGTTGTAATTCAATAAAATGGGTTGTAATTCAATAAAAGAGCGCGAAATATAAATTAATTTAAATAAAGTTCTGTACGAAAGAGGTGTGAAAGGATTTAATTCTAAGATACAGAAAACAACTACAACTTCAATATTTTTCATGAAAGCCTTTTTAATAATATCTCTCTTTGGTAAATTCGTACCTTTTTATTGTGTCATGTTATGAGAAAAAAAAAAATTAAAACAAAACAAGTTACTAAATAAACAGTTACGAAGTTTCCATTGAGAAATATCATTTAAAACGGTTTTCTGGTAATGTTGAAATTGGAGTTTTAACAGACTACGAGAGACTGGACTATGAGAGACTAATTTAATTTTAATATTAATCTTTAAACTATAAACATAAAAATAGATAAAAATTGTAATCACATTAATAATAATAAAAAAATATAACTATGTCCTTTTCTACATGCATGAATGTTATTAATAAAATAAGATTTCACAAATAGTCTAAGATAGATGTTTGTTTGTTTGCTTTATGCTACTGAGGCTAATCGGACGATGCTACAGTGGGAGTCCTAAATTTTGCCTATCCAGGTATAATTAGGATGGGGATCTTTAACGAGTACCTGGCATCGTACAGGCTCCGAACCTCCATTTTAGGTCCTACTCGAGAGACGGCATAGCGAAGGATTTTTCACTGAGATAGATGTGTACTATGCTGCGTATTAGCAACCCAATGTAATTGGTAGGGATTCCTTTTATGAATTAAGTGTTTCTCTCTAATATTTTATTTATTATTAACTAACACATATAATATAAACGATTAAACACCAATAAC
Organism: Aelia acuminata; assembly: GCA_911387785.2. NCBI lineage: Eukaryota > Metazoa > Arthropoda > Insecta > Hemiptera > Pentatomidae > Aelia > Aelia acuminata. The sequence goes on from OU426983.1 coordinate 2,235,450, forward strand.
GAGATGAATCTTAAAGCAAAAATCAAGTTTAAATAGCGGAACATTAAAGACGATTGGTAAAGATTACATTAGGATTTTGACACTTAAGCTCACAAGCAGTTCACCTTGACAAGGCAGCAATTCTAAGTCAACGTAATGTCTTACCTTCGACCAATGCAACGCGGAAGAGTGAATTGAGCTCCGTGAAAGAAATAATTGATTTATATTGCTCTGTTCGCAGCATTGGATATTTAACTTGAAAAAAATGAAATACTTTTATGGGTAATAATTCTTAAATGCAATACATATTACAGCATATAAATTAAACCTGAATCATTGTAAGAAAAAACAACACTAAATGTGTATTTCAATGGCCAGTTGGAGACGCACTAGACCAAAGAAGAGAAGATACCAAAAATAAATTATTAGACCGAAATTTCAGGATACTAAGATAATATTGTTAATAAAGATGTTTACACAACAAATGTAGAACATTTATTGATTTTCTCATTCTATTTTCGAGCTGACTGTTTCAATCCATACAAGCTTTTTTGTAATTTACAAACTAAATGCTGCTTTTCTTCTTGAATGAATCCTTCAGGTTGCTCCATATAAATATCTTCATCCAAATATCCATTTAAAAACGCCGTTTTCACGTCAAAATGAAGAACAAACGTACTGGAGATGCACCAACCTACGTGATTATACATGTTGACGATATTCTTTGTATTGGCTCGGATGAAAGCGTTGAAGATACTTATTTTATGATCTCAAAACATTTTGAATTAAAAGATCTGGGAGAGATGTCAAATTATTTAGGAGTGGAAAGGTAAAAGACCGGATGTATCGTATTTTCAGCCTTTCGGAATTAAAGTTTTTATATTAAACAAAATAATGGGAAAAAGAAAATTCAATGCTCGTTCTGAAGAAGCGATCTCCGTCGGATATTCAGGCACTTCAAAAGGATACTAGATGTGGCGAAAAAGGGATAAGAAAATTGTACATCACGTTTATTCCACTCATTCTCGTAAAAGCTTTAGAGATTAAGTCTCATAATCTGTTAATAAAGATGTTTACACAACAATTCTACCATCAGCTCCAAATTTGGAATGAGGAAATCAATAAATGTTCTACCTTTGTTGTGTAAACATATTTATTAACAGATTATGAGACTTAATCTCTAAAGCTTTTACTAGAATGACTGGAATAAACGTGATGTACAATTTTTTATACACAAAAAAGGGAAGATAGATAACTTGATTTTGACTTACGGATTGCAAGCATCAAAACCTATACGGACACCAATGGATGAAGGGTTTTTCAAGGCACATCAATTTGGAGACTCCCCTATCCTTCCAGATAACCGACGATATCGTCAGGCTATTGGTTCGCTATTGTATTTGTCAACTACCTCAAGACCCGATATATCTTCAGCAGTAGGAATCCTTTCCAGGCGGGTTGAGAAGCCTACTCAAAGCGATTGGAGTGCGGTCAAAAGAGTTATTCGCTACCTGAAATCAACTCGAGATATGAAGCTAAGCTTAGGAGCATCAGAAGATATGATTCTAACCTGTTTCGCAGATGCTGATTGGGGAGGGGATACAGGGGACAGCAAGTCAATCAGCGGCTATCTATTTAAACTTGGACCAAACAGTAGCATGGTTATGCAAGAAACAGACATCTGTAGCCTTATCTTTAACAGAAGCGAAATTTATGGCAGTTACCATGGCAAAACAGGAAGCTATTTGGATTCGAATGCTTCTTAGAGACATGGGATACGTGCAAGGTTATCCGACTAGCATTTTTGAGGATAATCAAAGTTGCATCAAATTTATAGAAAGCGAAAAGGCTAGCGCAAGGATTTTACACTTAATTATACGAAAGTACTTTATGAGGGACATGGTTATGAAAAATGAAATACTGATAACCTATTGCCCTTCTGAAGAGAATGAAGCTGATGTTCTCACCAAGCCGGTTCCTTACAAGCAGAGTTGGGCAGTAGTTAACTACATTTGTAATTAACTACACAGACAACTACATGTAGTTTGTAGTTGGAAGCGCGCAACTACTATTTTTCAACTACCAGTTAAGTAGTTGTAATTTAAAACTACAACTACAGTAGTTGGGAAAAAGTAGTTGGGAATGGCAAATACAACAAGTAGTTGTAAACGGAGTTTAGAGCGGCAACTACATTTGCTAACGTCTAATTAAATCACATGTTTTTGCTATTTTTATTTTGGGTTTAGATAAATACTCCATAGATAAATGGGCTCCATTATGGTTGATAATCTGTTTTAAAAATAGTACAATACATATACGTAATACAAATTTTTTTCCATGATTTCCGGCAGTCAATTATTTTTTTTAACCTTAGGTTCTCGATCAATCCCATGTTTTATATATTAGCTGAATTGCATTTGATATACTCCTTATCGATAATACTAGATATCGATAATTACTCGTTATCAATAAAAGTAGTTGTAGTTTCAGGCCCATAATTACAGTTGCAACTACTGGTTGTAGTTGTAAAAATGCAACTACTTTTTGAAAATACAGTAGTTGTAGTTGTGGTCCATCAACTACAAATTATAAAAGTAGTTGTAGTTTCAACAACTTCCCAACTACTGTGTCAGTAGTTTTGTAATTTGTAGTTCAACTTCTTTTTGCCCAACTCTGCTTACAAGAGGTTCCAGGCACTAACTTCAAGAATTGGACTTAGCTATCACTACGCTTGATATTGAGATGGGGTGTTAAGGTTTATATTCACATGAAAATATCAAGCATGTGATGTATTGTTGATTCTAACTTTTTTGTCAATAAATGTTATACCTTTGCTGTGTAAACATCTTTATTCACAAATATACATTAACACGTTCACGCCGGGACTGTTTAATGCTTTTCACTCTATCGGACGGGAGCTATTCCAGGTCATTATGCACTGGCGATCAAACAATAATAAAATAAACAATAAGAAATACTATCCTACTAGTTGTGTTTATTATACGGTATTAATTGCAATTGTTATTAAAAAATAAATGTTTATACGTTTCTATGTATATTAATATAAATCCATATAAAAATAATTGAATTTACGTTAAATTTTCATTATTTTAATTTTCAGCTATATAGAAATTATTGCTACTTTCTTAACACTTTGGCTGCCATGTCACCTGAAATCGAGTAACTGTTCTCTTGTTAGAGAATTAAATATTAAAATTGTGTCGAAACGAGAGTGTGACTCTCAGGCATTCTTTTTCGTCAGACAAAGTGTTAAAGATCAAATTATTTGGCAGAGGCGGCATTGAGGTATGAGCCACTGGTGTTACACGCCGGTTAACATGTTAAGCAATGATAATGTACAAACTCTATTAATGAGAGGAAAAAAAGAGTGTAGCTGCAAATCAACAAGGAGATCCAATAGCTCTTTAATCTTCTCAACATTAAATATAATAGATTAACCAAACGAATCTTTGACTTTCGCTGTTAAGGTAAAACAATTCTAAACTGATTTATAGAAATGAAAAATACATAGTAAAATTTACAGATATTTCATTAATCCACGTATGATAAAAATCCATATTTCAGTGCCTGAAGCCACTCTTAAGTCTATTTTCATTGACCGTTTTAATAAAATTTAATACATTCAACACTAGACTAGCAAACACTGTATATAGGACAATTTGGATTTTGAAAAGCTTGTGAATATTTCCATAATCAATTATTTTAACATACTCATACTCAATGGATTCCACGTGTTCCAATTAATACAGATCGACCTTTACCGCGAAATCGATAAAAATAGACTTGAGATAGTCTAGCTCTTTGCAACTGAGTAAAAAAGTATTTCATCCCAAGACTAATCCAACCTAAAAGCGATACTCATTCATATCAGAAGAACAGAAAAGAAAGAATGAATAAGTACTAGGGACTAAGGAAAGCACGCACTAAGAAATGTATCCCAACGTAGCCCAATTAATATTATAGTTTAGCACACTATAGCTTATATTTCTTATAAAAAAGAAAGATTTATAAAAATCTTCTTGAGGGTATTACTAAATTCTTCCGTCCCAATGATCCTATAAAAATATCTCGTAAGATGTGGGAGGACGAAAATCCCTTCCCGATAGCCTCCTCAAATCCTACAAAGGAAACTAAGGAGGGAAAAAGTAGCGAAATAGGCGGGAATGGTAGGTAACGACTCGGCTCCTAGGCTGCGCTGCTGTCGAGGGGATAAGGCCGGAAATGGCCTCCTGGATCATCTCTTCTACCGGAAATATCATTTCGGCCAACTCGTCCCATCTTCTTCCTACTCCACTTATATATATCTGTCGTATTAGTATCCGGTCTTTTCCTCGGTATAAATATCCAATAAGCAAGCCATCTTATCCTAAGGCTGGGTATCAGCTCTAGATCGCCTGGCTTTTTATTTCTGGGTCAGCAAAAAAATATTTGATATCGCTATATCTCACGAACCTTATATAATTATAAAAATCTTTAAATTTTACTTTAAAACAAATATCTATAAATATATCGAAAAATTATATAATTACTTTTTTTTTACTTTTCCTCCAATTGGAAAACGTGTCTTCCCTTAACTAATCAAACAGTTAAGCAATGTTGCAACTAACTTGCCTCGTGAAGCCCACTAAGTGACCATTTTAATCAAAATTACATTTGTGACGGAAATGGTTGGGGGTGCGCTCAATAACATATATATTGTGCCGACGTTTCGACCCGACATTCAGGTCATCATCAAGGCTAAATATAAAACAATATTATCCCTCAACCACACATTTGATTTTGAAGAAACATCCATACTTGCCCCTGTTCCCAATAACGACAAACGACTTATTATCTCCATCTCTTATAAATCTCCAACAGTTCACTCGACAGGTACGTTTTATTTCTTGTTATATATATCTTTAGACTTTTACCAATCTCTTTTTCTATTTTCACTCCACACATATTCCTTCGATTCCTCTTAGAGGCATATTTTTGATTTGTAGGGCTTTCCTAATTTAACAATTTTATTCATAAACTTTTGCTCAATATCTAATTAAAAAACAAAAACAATTTTTTAATTAATATTATTCTATTCTGTAATTATTAACTCATTTTCATTTTTCTTGCATATATACATATATTATTCATTTAATCTTGTTTTATATTTAGCCCTGATGATGACCTGAATGTCGGGTCGAAACGTCGGCACAATATACATGTTACCATTTCCATCACATATTCTTCTACGGTCAACTAATTACCTTCATTAAAAAATTACATTAATTTCATTTTTTTTTTAATTTAATTTCAATCAAACGCAAATCAAAAGAAAAAGATAAATCTTCAACCAGAGTTGGGCAAAAAGAAGTTGAACTACAAATTACAAAACTACTGACACAGTAGTTGGGAAGTTGTTGAAACTACAACTACTTTTATAATTTGTAGTTGATGGACCACAACTACAACTACTGTAGTTTCAAAAAAGTAGTTGCATTTTTACAACTACAACTAGTAGTTGCAACTGTACTTATGGGCCTGAAACTACAACTACTTTTATTGATAAGGAGTAATTATCGATATCTAGTATTATCGATAAGGAGTATATCAAATGCAATTCAGCTAATATATAAAACATGGGATTGGTCGAGAACCTAAGGTTAAAAAAAATAATCGACTGCCGGAAATCATGGAACAAATTTGTATTACGTATATGCATTGTACTATTTTTAAAACAGATTATCAACCATAATGGAGCCCATTTATCAATGGAGTATTTATCTAAACACAAAATAAAAATAGCAAGAACATGTGATTTATTAGACGTTGCTTAGCAAATGTAGTTGCCGCTCTAAACTACATTTACAACTACTTGTTGTATTTGCCATTCCCAACTACTTTTTCCCAACTACTGTAGTTGCAGTTTTAAATTAAAACTACTTAACTGGTAGTTGAAAAATATTAGTTGCGCGCTTCCAACTACAAACTACATGTAGTTGTCTGTGTAGTTAATTACAAATGTAGTTAACTACTGCCCAACTCTGTCTTCAACGATTTCATTACAATTATTAAAATTTGTGTGATAAAAGCTAAATTAACATTCCCAAATAGCGATAAAAAATTAATTTTTTATCATTAAATATCCTCCAACAGCTCACGCAGCTAACTCAAAGCCTATGCCCTCCAAATGGCTCCTAATAAGCTAACTGTAGGCTCTTTGTCAATCCTTCTGTGGAACGCTAACGGACTAACTCAACATAAAACAGAATTGGACTTATATTTAAATGAAAAACGTATAGACATATGACTAACAGAAACGCGCCTTACACCACGTACTAAATTAGGAATCTCTGGCTACATAATATACAGAACAGATCACCCCTACAACACAGCTCATGGAGGTACAGCTATACTGATAAAGACCTCACTCTTTTAAAACCCTTTATACTTAATTTACGACACCTGACATTCAAACTACAGGCATATCACTACACATGAAACATCATACAATAATCATAGCTTCGGTGTATTGTCCTCCAAGATATGTACTAACACCCTCCATGTTTTGCAATTATTTTCAAAGCCTAGGAAGAAGCTTTTTTAGTAGGGTAGAAGCTATAGCTGAAAGGTGTGAATCAATGTTTGAAGACAAAAAAAAAAAAATCTGAAACTTGACTTTTCGCCTTAAGTGTGCTTCACTTGTAAGCCGACGATTTACAATAAGCTAAAGTATTATAATCGTGAAAAAATTTCGACTTCCAGCTTTAAACGGATATATACATTTTGGGTGCGTGTGTGTATGAACAGACTAGCTCAAAAATGAATAATCGTACGAAACTGAAATTAGTATTTGAGGTAGGTAGGGGAGATTAGGGTAAAATGGGACATTTTTCGTTTTTTTCTGGTGAATTATACATTTTTCACTAAAAATCTAATATGATACATAATTTTTTTAAACTTCTAATACTTATTTTTATATTTGAAAGTGTTTTGGATAAAATCGGAACAGTTCGGTTGGAATTAATATTGGATTTGTCCGGAATGTTCGTAGAGAAATTTGGACAAAAATTAAAATTGATGAACAGCTTAAAATTTATTTATTTAATCTACAAAATAGTTACCACCGTTAGTGATTACCCTGTCCCAACGGCTTGGAAGGTCCATAATCCTTTTTTTCCAAAAATCACTGTCCTTACTCCTGAAGAACAATAAAAGGTCCGTTTTGAAGCCATTTTCTGAAGAGTAGGATTTCCCTTGTAGAAAATTTTCGAGGGAATGGAAAAGGTGGAATTCCGAAGGAGCAATGTCAGGAGATTACGGCGGGTGAGGTAAAACCTCTCATCTGAAGCTTAATAACTTTTGCCGAGTCCCTAAAGACATCTGGGGCCTAGCGTTGTCTTGGTGGAATAGCACTCCTTTCCGATTTGCCAACTCTGGCCGTTTCTCTTCAATTGCTGCCTTCAATCGATCGGTCGATTTGCAGGCTCTTAACTCCGCAGCTATCTTACGGACACTAATTCGTGGATTGTTTGCGATGACCGTCATAAGATCCTCGATGTCAAGAGTTAAACTCCGGCCAGCCCGGGGTTGGTCTTCCAAATTGAAATCTCCTGATCTAAACCGAGAAAACCACTTCTGAACCGCACTATTAGCAATTGAATCACTGTCATACACGGCACGAATCTTTCTTGCAATTTGGGCCGCGTTTTTCCCTTTTCTAAAAAAGAACAGCAAAATATGCCGAAAATGAACTGAATCGTCACTCACATTGGTTTACAATAAACTACACTACTGAGCCTTAATAAAGACGAATTCAGTGTGGAAACATAGTTAATTCCATGAGGATTAAAGCCATATAAATAAGGATTAGCTTTGTGATTCATTTTTAGTAAAAAAAATAAAAGGTAAATTTTATGTTAAAAATCTCTACGAACTTTTCGGACTACAAAATAAAAAATACATATCCCCACTTTAGCCGAAGGTGTAGGGAGTACCCCTTCGGGTGATGTGGGGTATCCTTTTTGAATTGCATAAAGATACTTTATTATTGCCATGGTTATAAAACATACATCTATGTATTAACATGTAATATTTGCATAGAACCTGCTATTAAAACAATACTTATGTAGGTATGTACCTATTTATGTGGCAGCGAAAATGTTGTCTTTTAAAATGCGACAAGTTTAATAAAAATCTTTAAAGCTGTTATTGAGGCATCGTAAAGAGCTAAAAGACATTCTGATAAAATGTCCCCCCACGTTTACTCAATTTCCAAAAAATCTTTGCAGTCAAATCGAGAGCATATAAAGAAACAAACAAAAAAGCCCCCCCCCCCCCAAAAAAAGCCCCCTCAGAACATTTTAATAATGATAAAGCTTACCTGATATTTAAGAAAACCTAATTTTCGTTAAACATGACGAATTTGATAAAAATCGTTAAAGCCGTTTTTGAGATAATCGAAAAAAAGGTAAACATTGGAAAAAAGTCATGAAATAAAGTGCCCCCTCAGTTGGACCAATTTTGAAGAAATATTGGCTTTTACATATTTGGTATATAAATACATCAAATACCCAGTTTCTCCAAAATCGTTAAAGCCGTTTTTGAGTAAATAAATAATATGTACACGTGAAATTGGTACAAAATTTATTAAGTAAAGCCCCCCCTCCGGTTGATCAATTTTGATGAATTTTTACAGTCGTATCTCGGGCATATACGTACATCATATACCCAGTTTGATCAAAATCGTTAAAGCCGTTTTTGAGTAAATAAAAAAACACGTGAAAATGATACGAAATTTTTTAAGTCAAGTCCCCCCTCCGGTTAATCAATTTTGATGAAATTTTTATAGTCATATCTCAGGCATATTAGTACATCAAATACTCAGTTTAATCAAAATCATTAGAGCCGTTTTTGAGAAAATCGAAAAAAACCTAAAAAGTTATTAATTAAAGTACCCCCTCCTTTTGAGCAATTTTGATGAAATTTATGGTGTCACATCGCGGGCATATACCTAAACGAAATACCAAATTTCAGGTTCGCACGGTTTATAGTTTTTGAGCTAGTCTGTTCAAACACACACACACACACACACACACACACACACACACACACACACACACACACACACACACATACATACACACACACACCATTTCGCGGGACTTGGTCATTTCGACTCACGCGACCCCAAAACACGATCGCAATACTTCCACTTACTATATATTTCATATATAGGTAAGTGAAAGTAAAAATATTAGAGCAGACAATCTCCTACGTACGCTAGGTATCAGAAACCAACTCAATACCAGGGACATTTATACGTACCCGCCGGGATTATTTAATACTTTTCGCTCTATCGGGCAGGAGCTTTTCCAGGGCATTATGCAGTATTGACAATCCAACAATAATTATAGAATGATAGAGCTCAAAGTCTCGTATTATTTCAATAATTCCCTTAATCGTGCTGATTACATGCCAAATTTTGGCCTATTCGGGCATCTTCAGGGCTACTACAGTTTCGCAAGCAAGCTAGAAACAGACTGAAACCTTCCCATAAGGAAGGAGGGCTAATAGAGAAATGTACAGTGTTGCCAACATTCAAACAAATTTAGATAACCGAAATAATAATTCAATCAGGTTCGCACGGTTTATAGTTTTTGAGCTAGTCTGTTCACACACACACACACACACACACACACACACACACACACACACACACACACACACACACACACACACACACACACACACACACACACACACACACAGACCTTTTCGCGGGACTTGGTTATTTCGACTCAGGGGGTCCCAAAACGTGTATTTCCGTTGAAAACCGGAAGTCGAAATTTTTCACGATCTCAATACTTCCACTTACTATATATTTCATATATAGGTAAGTGAAAGTAAAAAAACTTCATATTGACAAGAATATAAATCAGTTCAACTGTACAATGCAAGTAAATTTATTAAAATATTTCTGTCCATTGTAGTGGTATAGTAATAATTGTCTAGATGTAAATGGCAAGATATAATTACTAAGTAGCGACAGAATGGCTCTAGACGGGGAGAGAAGTTTTGAGATATTCGTGGCACTTATTCAGGGACTTAGTTTAAGTCAGGGCGAACAATGGGAGCTCGGTTCTCTCGCAGTTTGTCACCATCTCAACGCTTCTTTGTTTTTTAATTGACCGATATTTTTATGTCAAATAAATAATATATAAATTAGTCACAGTAATTAAAAAAATATAAGAAAAAAATATAATATGATTTAGCAATTGGTATGTAACATGATTAAGCAAGTATATATATGTAGCAAGCAAGTAATATATATGGTAAACCTATTGGCAGTTATTGGCACTCAATACACAACTTTAACTTAAAGAAATAGGTAAACAAGTCCTAATTTTATTGCAAGGTATACACGAGTCTAATGTTTGGAGGGTCCTCTACGTTATCTGTGAAGTAAGACTTTACCGAACTAACCATAGGGAAGATTTCACAATTAAATCGACAGGGTGCCAATAACTAGATTTGGCACTTTTAACAATTAATATTGCCTTTTTGTAAAACTATTGAACGTTTGACCCAAAAAAACCTCTCGAGTCTTTATAAGGATAGATAAAGAGGAGTTATAGGAAGATTCAACTAGATCCCTTCATAAGAAATTTTTTATTTTATTTCATCACTAAAATTTAATCTTAAGGGAGCCAATAACTGTACAGTTTACCTTATAGTAAATAATATGATTTAGCAATTAGACTGTACAATATTTTTTATTTAATTAAAAGTACAGTTGGGATCCGATTAACCGAGGTCCGGTCAACCGAGGTGCCAAGTCTGAGTGGAGGGGGGCTAAGTGTATAGGTTTAGGTATATGATTTCATTTAAACAAAATACAATAAAAGATTTCTTTTTAAAAAAATAGTTTCATTTTTTCTGTTATTATTATTGTTATAATGCATTATCATTATTAAATATTTATTAGGTTCTTAAGCATATATGTAGTTTATTTTGTTCGTTTGTCGTCTAAGGCTAATCGGACGATGCTACAGTGGGAGTCCTAAATTTTGCCTATCCAGGTATAATTAGGATAGGGATCTTTAACGAGTACCTGACATCATATATGTAGTTTTTATTTTTATTCAGTTGGTATTGGTATGGTTCCGAATAACCGATTATTTCGATTAACCGAGGTAACCTTGGTCCCCATCGACTCGGTTAATCGAAACCATACTGTAATACATTCTAAAACAGTCCTTATATTTTCCCGACATTACATATCTACGATAGGCGCTTTTGGGCCATATTCATCTGTAATAATGATGAAATAACTGTTAAAACTTCCGTCACTACACATCCATAAGCACAAGCTTAATGGTCAATTTTTATAAAGAAATAAAGTACTTCTTTTTTTGTTCGGTACCCCTACCTCGCCATGTGGCATACGGGGGGGGGGGGGGGGGGGGGGGTTACTCTAGAGGTGTAATCAACCTATTCTAACCATAGCGGGATGGTCGAGTTTTGTTCTGTGGGTCCTCCACGAAATAAAAGTCAACCCTCCCAGGGCGGATTCGAACCGCCACCGTTCGGCCCGTGCGTGTCCGTAAATCACATGACCTATTTACCTATTAACTTATCTATATGCCCTCATTGGTTCATTTTTATTTTAGTTTACAATATTGTTTATTATTTTTTTAAATTATTGTGACATTAAATGTATTTGAATCAATACCAGAGCTAATTAAATAACTATATATTTAACAGTATATGACGTATTATATAATTGTAAATAAAAATAATTTTAAATAGTAAATTGTGTCTGTACCACCACGTCAAGTTTTTGTTATATTAATATAATAAGGCATTATTTACGTTTAAGTCTTATTCAACTCTTGATTAGGATTTAACTTAATGATGATAACTAAAGGATACATATTTATGTCGTTTTTTAAGAAGTGAATTGTATCAATATATATTATACAACTATTAACGATGATAAGCATTGTTTTATTTTTACTTTCACTTACCTATATATGAAATATATAGTAAGTGGAAGTATTGCGATCGTGAAAATTTTCGACTTCCGGTTTTCAACGGAAATACACGTTTTGGGACCCCCTGAGTCGAAATAACCAAGTCCCGCGAAATGGTCTGTGTGTGTGTGTGTGTGTGTGTGTGTGTGTATGTGAACAGACTAGCTCAAAAACTATAAACTGTGGGAACCTGAAATTGGGTATTTAGTGTAGGTATATGCCCGCGATGTGACAGCACAAATTTCATCAAAATTGCTCAAACGGAGGGGGTACTTTATTTAATAACTTTTTACGTTTTTATCGATTTTCTCGAAAACGGCTCTAACGATTTTAATTAAACTGAGTATTTGATGCATTAATATGCCCGAGATTCGACTGAAAAAATTTCATCAAAATTGATCAACCGGAGGGGGTAATTTACTTAATAAATTGCGTCCCACTTTTACGTGTTTTTTTTTTTTCATTTACCCAAAAACGGCTTTAAGGATTTTGATCAAACTTTGTATTTAGTATATGTATGTGCCCGCGATGTGACAGTAAAAATTTCATCTACATTAATCAAATGGAGGGGGTACTTTACTTAATAAATTTTGTATCATTTTCACGTGTGTTTTTTATTTACTCATAAACGGCAAAAATAAGAAATGAATGTGGAAAGGTTTGTGACTTTGTGAAGTGGCAATTAACAAAACACGTCAATTTCTAATCTAAATAGGTTGGTAAGTGAAAGTAGTGTGTTGCGCGCACACACCAGATTTTTCTGTTATTATTATTGTTATAATGCATTATTATTATTAAGTATTTATTAGGTTCTTAAGCATATATGTAGTTTATTTTGTTCGTTTGTCGTCTAAGGCTAATCGGACGATGCTACAGTGGGAGTCCTAAATTTTGCCTATACAGCTATAATTAGGACAGGGATCTTTAACGAGTACCTGACATCATATATGTAGTTTTTATTTTTATTCAGTTGGTATTGGTATGGTTCCGAATAACCGATTATTTCGATTAACCGAGGTAACCTTGGTCCCCATCGACTCGGTTAATCGAAACCATACTGTAATACATTCTAAAACAGTCCTTATATTTTCCCGACATTACATATTGTTACGGGCTACGGGTTCGATAAAATGAACAATTAAACACTAGGACAATAATTTATTAATCGAATACTCACAATGGTAATTATGCCTTATTATTAGATACAAACCAGGCTGTGTACCATATGTAGACTCTAATTACTTATAACTAACCGCACGGGTTAAAACAAGAGTCTTTTCTACGACATACACTATCACCACAATAACTTATCACAACACACAACACAATAAGGCTTACCACTTATCACACTAACCTATCCCTGTTCACTACGAAGTGTACTCCACTCAACTCCGCTGAGGCCTGTTAGAGCCGGTATTTATTAGTCTTGGATGGATTCTAGAAGGTTCGGGGTTCATCTAGACCAGAGTCTTTGATCTTCCCCGACAGCCAGTGCGGCACCGAACAACGTACGCATTGTTCACCAAAGGCGCTTTGTCTACTACCGCTGGCCGCAACAATATCTACGATAGGCGCTTTTGCGCTATATTCATCTGTAATAATGATGAAATAACTGTTAAAACTTCCGTCACTACACATCCATAAGCACAAGCTTAATGGTCAATTTTTACTTTCACTTACCTATATATGAAATATATAGTAAGTGGAAGTATTGCGATCGTGAAAAAATTCGACTTCCGGTTTTCAACGGAAATACACGTTTTGGGGTCCCCTGAGTCCAATTAACCAAGTCCAGCGAAATGGTCTGTGTGTGTGTGAACAGACTAGCTCAAAAACTATAAACCGTGCGAACCTGAAATTGGGTATTTAGTGTATGTATATGCCCGCGATGGGACAGCATCAATTTCATTAAAATTGCTCAAAGAGAGGGGGTACTTTATTTAATAACTTTTTAAGTTTTTTTCAATTTTCTCAAAAACGGCTCTAACGATTTTGATTAAACTGAGTATTTGATCTATTGATGTGCCAGAGATACGCCTGTAAAAATTTCATAAAAATTGATCAACCGGGGGGGGGGACTTTACTTAATAAATTTGATATCATTTTCACATGTTTTTTTTTATTTACTCAAAAACAGTTTTAACGATTTTGATCAAACTTGGTATTTGATGTATTTATATGGCCGAGATATGACTGTAAAAATTTCATCAAAATTGATCTACGGGAGGGGGGACTTTACTTAGTAAATTTTGTATCATTTTCACCGGTTTTTTTATTTACTCAAAAACGGCTTTAACGATTAACAAAAATAAGATATGAATGTAGAAAAATGTGTGACTTTGGGAAATGATATTTAGCAAAACTCGTCAATTTCTAATCTAAGTAAGTTGGTAAGTGAAAGTTGTGTGTTGCGCGCACGCACCAGATTTTTTTAATTTCGGGGCAGAAGGCGCGAATTTCGCTAATGAAAATTAGCAAGCATTACCGGCTTTTAGTCTAGCCTTGATTTCTTAATCGGTTTCGTTTTTTCTAGTCACCATCGCTCCTAAATATCTAAATTTCTCTACGTGTTTAAACGTAATATATTTGTTATATGTAACATATTTGTTAATTTTAATATCAGAAAAATCTTCATCACTACGGCCTTTTGCGTTTTTATTTCCGGCTCAAGTTTTTGACCGGCTACTTTATTTTGAAGGGCCATGGGGGAAAACCACGGTAGTCCAATTTGTGAAAAATGAAATTTAAAGTTTATAATCCCCTTGATCCATTTTCCAAAAGTTAAAATTAGTTTCGCAAAACATATTCCTCTAACCCAGATAACTGTGTACCACTGTACAAAATTTCTAAAACCAAATAGTAGCTATTAATGCCCCTGAAATAACAAAACATCACCAAACTGCTCGGGGGGAAAAACCATTGTAGTTCATTGCTTATTTGTTTGTGACCTGGAAATTATCATTACTTTTTTGGGTAAGCAAATAATACAATAATACTTTAAATAAAACATGTATTTCAATATTTTAATAAAAATAAATTTGTTTCTCTGTCTACAAATCAGATATCCCTGAACACCCTCGCACCGCAAGCTATACCTTCGCTGATGACACGGCTATACTTTCATCACATCAAAATCCTACTATCGCATGCTTCGCCCATGCGATATTAATTACAAAATTAATAAATTTTGTATCATTTTCACGTCTTTTTTTTTTTATTTACACAAAAACGGTTTTAACGATCTTGATCAAACTGGGTATTTGATCTATTTATATGCCGGAGATATGACTGTAAAAATTTCATCAAAATTGATCAATCGGAGGGGGGACTTTACTTACTAAATTTTGTATCATTTTCACGTGTTTTATTTTTATTTACTCAAAAACGGTTTTAACGACATTGATCAAACTGGGTATTTGATGTATGTATATGCCAAAGTTGCGATAGCCACCATTACATCAAAATTGGACAAACGGAGCGGGAACTTTATTTCTTAATTTTTTTCCAATTTTTACCTTTTTTTCGATGATCTCAAAAACGGCTTTAACGATTTTTATTAAATTCGTCATGTTTAATGAAAATTAGGTGTTCTTTAATACCAAGTAAGCTTTATCATTATTAAAATGTTCTGAGGGGGCTTTTTTTGGGGGGTTTGGGGCCTTTTTTGTTTGTTTGTTTCCTATAAAGTACCTTTGTTTTTGTTTAAATGAAGAAATTAACTGTCTCTGGTTACGCCTAGACATAAGAAATGGCTATATATGAGATATGATTAAAATAAAGAAAACATAAAGGATAAAAAATGAAAAATATTCAGTTAACTGGTAATACTCGTTGAGCCCACGCATGCGTAGTACGCCTTAATGACAGATCATTGTTCATAATTAAAGCCGTTCTGGTCATTTGAGAAGTGGCAATTAACAAAGCGCATTAATTTCTAATCTAAGTAAGTTGGTAAGTGAAAGTTGTGTGTTGCGCGCACGCACCAGATTTTTTTGTTAGGTACCCCTACCTCGCCATGTGGCATACGGGGGATTACTCTAGAGGTGTAATCAACCTATTCTAAAAATGGTGGGATGGTCGAGTTTTATTTTGTGGGTCCTCCACGAAATAAAAGTCAACCCTCCCAGGGCGGATTCGAACCGCCACCGTTCGGCCCGTGAGTATCCGTAAATCACATGACCTATTTACCTATTAACTTATCTATATGCCCTCATTGGTTCATTTTTATTTTAGTTTACAATATTGTTTATTATTTTTGTTTTGTTTTTAAAATTATTGAGAAATTAAATGTATTTGAATCAATACCAGAGCTAATTAAATAACTATTTATTTAATTGTATATGATGTATTACGTAATTGTAAATAAAAATAATTTTAAATAGTTAATTGTGTCTGTACCACCACGTCAAGTTTTCCTTATATAAATATAAGAAGACATTATTTACGTTTAAGTCTTATTCAACTATTGATTAGGATTTAACTTATGATAACTAAAGGATACATATTCATGTCGTTTTTTAACTAGTGAATTGTATCGAGTAATAATAAAATGTATATTATAGAACTATGAACGATGATAATTATTGTTTTGTTTTTTATTTTTATTTTAACGATCACAAATTTAAAAAATCAAAACAAGGATCCTAAAACTTTTTCTATGTGTTCAGGACATTTCTGAAAAACAAGCCTCAAATTCAGTATCAAAATTCAATTCTATTCTAATCAAGCCATTTGAAAAATGTAGAAACTTGAAAGCTACAAATGAGATACCAGTTAAACATACGCTTTGATAACCGGAAAAGAAAACTTTCACAATTCAATTAGTGCTGGCTACAAACTGCCTCGGAGGGGACCAACAAAGGGGGCCAAAAAAAAGGAAACGGGGACAAAAAAGATCGACTATTGGGGTTGTGTGCCCCCCCTCACGGGGGAGCCCCCTCCCATTCTGTTGTAGCCAACTGAGCAATTATCCACTGTGCCTCGTCCGGCCAGATTGATTTGGATCAACCAGTTCTTCTCAGTCTTTGTCCGGCTTCGAAGTTGGTAGGGCTATGGTGAGGTAGAGTAAAGGCCAGAAGTTGCATTTTTTTTGTTTATTTAATTAACGTCACTTTTATGCTACTAAGGTTAATCGGTCGATCCTACAGCGGGAGTCCTAAATTTTGCCCACCCATGTACAATTAGGATAGGAATCTTCAACGAGTACCAGACATCGCTCCATATTACGCCCTATCCAAGGGACGGCATAGCCAAGGATTTTTTAATCACATTAAAAAATTCTAGGGACACCACGGTTCGCGAACCCGCGACCTCTAGTACAGTAGGTTGCTATGCTAGCCACTATACCACAGGTGGCCCCTGGAGCTATATGGGGAAGTTATTATGAAGACATGAAACCTTTTGGTCATTAACGCCTTAGGAGTTTGTTTAAATTAAATAAACAAAAAATAGCCTTCACTGATTGGAGAGTGAATCTTCTTTATCAAATCATATTTGGTCAAAATTGATTCCTGAATAAGTTGATATACTTATTAAAGTAGAGATCCCTCAATCCGCTGATGGTAAGCGGTAAGCATCCCGTAGGTACCGCGAAACGATAATATATATTGAGTATATTTTTATTAAATACAAATTTAAATAGGGGTCACCTGTGGAGTAGTGGTTAGCATGGCAACCAATAATACTAAAGGTCGCGGGTTCGCGGCCCGCGGTGGCCCTAGGAATTTTTAAAGGGAGTAAAAGCTCCTTGGCTATACCGTCCCTCGGATAGGACCTAAAAAAGGAAGGTCCCGAGCCTGTGCGATGTCACGAACAAACACTTTGAACCAACTGCCATAGTATGTAGTGGAAACCATGTTCGAGTAACATCTACGCTGGCCTAGAACCTTCGATGCTATCCTCCTTAGGAGTAAATATAAGGAGCGATGGACTGGAGAGTTAGTCTTGTTTTGAAGCTCAAGTCAAATGGTTATTGCCGTGTTACAAGGTGATAATTTTTCTGGTCTGTTTCAGAAGCCTACCTTCAGTTATTTTTGCCCTGGCAACGGTTACTTTTTAAGAACAATATGATTACTCTTTTAAATAACCTCAAAAGTAATTGATAAACATTATATTTAGCTGAATAATTATTAACAAAAAAACATATGTCACTTTAATTTCCTGGGGGCATAAACTTGATTATATCACTTAATATTCGGTGAAAATAATCACAATTTGCGTATCTTTGACGCCATAAAAACTCACATAAAGAAGAATCCAAATGATTGCTGATAGTTCCACGCTGAATTTTGTTACGTCGTTTCGCTAAGGCCCATAAGCCCTCTACATTGTTAGTATGGGCTCCTGTTAATGGGTCGACAAAATTTTTAGAATGGTTGACGGTTTGGTGCTTGAAATTGAAAGCTTCTAGCTTCGGAATCCCTCCATAGCTCACCCAACAGTCCGAAATGATCAAAGTCCCTGGCTTAATGCACTCTTTTATTAATCCTAGTAGAGTTTCTTGTGATCTGTTAGGTTTGATGTGATGTAGGTTTGATTTGATGTAGGTTTAGGTGTGATCTGTTACAGAGAACACCCATTTCTTGTAGTTACTTTACGGCAGAATCTTCATCATTTATCTTCCTAACCAAATCTAACAATCCCATTTTAATAATGACTTTTTCACAATAGAATATTAAGTATCAATAAAAAGAATGGTTAATTTAACATATGTTTCAGTAAAACAATTAATACCCAGTTATTTTGATGGATACAATTCAATAACATTTAAGGTTAAGTCAATAATAATCATAAGTAACTGTTACCATGGCAAAAATAACTGTTTAATTATTAGAGTTTATATAACTTTTGTGGTATTGCAAATTATTATTTAATGCACTAGCTTCGCCCGCGAGCCATTAAAATCAATTCTGTGGTCTTGGTATTGATTTAATATAATATGTTAACTGATGTTAAGGAGATTTAGTAGAATCGTAAATCGTCCAGTAGATGGAATGTTGGAGGGGGAAGCTGTCGGCTCGGTAGAAGAGAGGGAGACGCGCAATGGAGAGTTCACTAAAACCGCCGAAACAAAAAATTGCTCACTTCGTGAACGCTTTATTTTTCAGCTTTAAAACATGGTTTTCGAGGGGGCTTTCGATTTAAACTCGTCGTATCAAGATCTTTAAAATGAGTCCAAATTAGAAATTTTTTCTCGAAGTGCAAAAATAGGTGTCCGTTAGAGTTGAACGACAATTTCGCCATTTAAACCCCTTAGGGGTTACATTTTTGAAATTCCTTTCTTAGTGGTTACCTACATCGCGTTTAAAATCTAAATTCCGAACTTCAAGTTTCTATCATTAGTAGTTTTTGCTCTGCGTTGATTCTGTCAGTCAGGACAAAGCCTCTTATATATAGAGAGACTAGCATTCCCCATCGCGGCTTCGCCCGCGAGAATTTAAAATCAATTCTGTGACCATTATCTTGGTATTGATCTAATATAATATGTTAACTAATGTTAAGGAGATCTAGTAGAATTTGAGCTTCCGGTAAGTGAAATGTTAGAGGGGGAAGCTGCCGGCTCGGTAGAAGAGACGGAGACGCGCAATGGAGAGAGTTCACTAAAACCGCCGAAACAAAAAATGACTTACTCGTCGTGAACGCTTCATTTTTCGGCTGTAAAACATGGTTTTCGACGCCCAATAGGGCCTTTCGAGTTAAACTCGTCGTATCAAATTTTTAAAATGAGTCCTAATTAGATATATTTTCTCGAAGTTCGAAAATAGATGTCCGTTAGAGTTAAACGACAATTTCGCCATTTACATTTTAGATATTCTTAGGGGTTACATGTTTGATATTCCTTTCTTAGTGGTTACCTACATCGCTTCCGAACTTCAAGTTTCTAATCATAAGTAGTTTTTGCTCTGCGTTGATTCTGTCAGTCAGGACAAAGCCTCTTATACATATGGAGAAGTATATATATATATGGAGAAGTATGTATATGGAGAAATATATGGAGAAGAGATCGAAATAAACACATCCCCAATCATGGAAATCACAGTGTGCATAATTTGATTACCACTAATATTTAAATAATCAGTAGCCATATTTTATGTGAATGTCTATTTTAATAATATTGTAACGTTAAATCGATATTCAAATAAAAAACAGATGGTTTAAAATCTCAACAATAGATTTCCGTTAGAGTTAAACGACAATTTCGCCATTTAAGCCCCTTAGGGGTTACATTTTTGAAATTCCTTTCTTAGTGGTTACCTACATCGCGTTTAAAATCTAAATTCCGAACTTCAAGTTTCTATCATTAGTAGTTTTTGCTCTGCGTTGATTCTTTCAGTCAGGACAAAGCCTCTTATATATAGAGAGATTATAAGCAACCTATTCCTCATGATCAGCTATTTGCCGGTAGCTATTTACTTGATTATTTAAAATTAACTTTTTGTTTTCTATCAAGCTAAGAGCATCTCCAACGACCATCAGGATACTCCTCAGTATTATCTATCCTTAAGGAAAGATACGTACTCCTGGAAGAGCTGATAATCCTGAGTCCCGAGGGCCAATTACTTAGAGGTTCCTCTAGCCGTTAATTTGCTCAAGTCCATTAACGAAATGGAATGAGGCTGCTTCTATATATAAACTACATAGCTCTTCCTTTGGTCTTCTCGGCTACCGCATCTCGGAGGTCTAACCTAATCCTAAGAGAAACAGCACCTTTGCCTAATTTGGACGGGAGTATACACACTAAATCATAAATTGGAATTTATTAAAACTTAATTGATGCTTATCTAAAATCAATAAATTATAAGAGGAAACAATTATTATTATTAATACAAAATGTCAGTTTATTAGATTTGCAATGTGCAAATAAGCAATAAGCAATTGCGTGAAATTCCTAGTGGATAAATTGCTAACTTGACTAAGTTACTAAACATATTTCTCAGCCACCGCCTCAAAAAACGCCGGGGTGGAATGTAAGGGTTTATGTTTGATGTTAGTATCTGTGCTAAGGTTCACGTTAAAAGTTAGTCTTGGTGGAAGTTTTTGTAGTGTTGTGTGGCTATACCGAAAAAAAAAACAAGTAAAAAGGTTAAATTTACTTTTAATAAATAACTTTTAATAAAATAAATAACTTACTCAAATATGCCTATTAATCATGTAGCCTTAATCTTTATTATTATTATTAATACAATACGAAAATGCGTCAGTTTGTGTGATTTGCAATCTACATACAATTCGGTGAAATTCCGACTGGATGACTTGCTAACTTCATACTAAGTTAGCATATCTCTTGCCTATATATAGCCTGAAAATAGTTATCAAAATTATATTATCTTGAAAAAAAAAATTAAACCTTTTTAAGCCATTCAAAAAGTTATAATTAAATAGGCTCTAACTCTCCAGTGTTATTTTTCTACTCTCCTTAAAAAAAGGTGCCATTAAATTAATTTTACATAAAGATAAAGAGAACGGTTATTAAGGTTTAATAAAATTATAGGTTATTCAAACATATCCAAGGCTGCGGCGTAGAGAGTATTTAGCCTAAATTAAAAATAAAAATATATATACTTTATTAACGGGATTAACATTTCAGAAAATATTTCCCATGAACCCGATATTTTTGTTAAAGGTCCTAACTGACATTTTTATGTAAAAATGAGATTTTTGGTACTTCTAACCCCCTTAAAAATGACATATTTTTTTAAATTAAAACTATTTTCATTTCCATTTTTTTATCTTAATTATCACAAATAAATATATTTCCATAACACTTTTATATTAATACTAGCTAGTGTGCCCGGCTTCGCTCCGGTAGTTGTGTGGCAGTTTCAATAACAGAAAAACTTTAAAATTAAAGGAAATATAGAACAAAATTAGCACTTTCTTGAAAATTTTAACATTGTATCAATATCAAGATTCGAGATCTGCAGTGTCCGCCCAAATAAGGAACCCTATATACTTTATAGGGTATGGTGAATGAACAATTAATTTTGCTGCAATTTTGTCGAGTCATGCATCGTTTTTGATAGTTTCTGTGATTATGAATCCTATAAGCCCATTCCAAACTGTCAGCAGATAATAAGTTATTAGATTATTAGTTAAAAAAACTATATTTGGAGTACAACTTAAGCGCCGACTACTGTGATGGTCACATTAGATCCAGAAGTTTAGAAAATACCGAAGATTCATAGAAACTTTTTTTGAAAGACCTTTCTTCCAGTTCAACCTCCCTTAATTTATCCCCCCCCCCCCCCACCACACCCTAATTTGGCCGAACTCTGCACTTCTCCAATCTTACTACTGTTACTAAGTGAAAACCAAAATATTATGAGGGCACAATTTTTTCATCATATTTCTTTTTATCCTGAACTATGAGCGGTGATAAAATCTTATTGAAAACATGTATATTTGGAGTCAATTCATCATTTTGTCAACCGGAATGCTCATCATACATAGTAATAAAACCATTTTTCATAACTACATACAATAAGAAAACTTCAAACTTGTTATTTTCGGTTTATAATCAGTCTATGCAGCTCTTCTTTTTTGTTTTATGTCTGTTTTTATTCGCTCACTCATATTGCATTAAATTTACTTAAGCATATGTTAGATATTGATTAAATGTAATGTGTTAATCAATTAACCTTCTTATGAAAAAATTAATTTTGTAAAGTATCCAGTCGGTTTTCTCATTGATTGCAGATATGTAAAATCATTAATTTATTTTAAAAGAAAAGGTGAAACTAATTATTTTCGCTTGATTTTTTTTAGTAATTTAAAAAGAACAGCTGACAAAATATATAACCTTTACAAATATAACGGAATGAATGAACAATAAACATTGAGTGAAACACAGCCTACCGCTTCCTGGTGGTCTGCAGCTCGAACTAAATTTTTCATTCATAAACTCGTATGTCATTCTCAGGTAGGCTAATTAAATGTTGCGAGAGGCTTAAAATTCCAGTCCTTTTCTCTTCAATTTCACACCCTTAAGAGAAAAACAGAAACCTTCTTCTCCGTTAGGAGACCTACAGTTACACGCTGACATAAATCTCTTAATCGTTAGTGGAGTCGTTTCTGAGCCTTTTCGGCACGCACATTGTACACTTTGCTTTATAATATATATTGATTAAACCAATCCAATGTATAGAAATAAAGACGGAATCGATAAATTATATTAATGACTGAATAAAAAACATAATTGAATTTATAACTTGGGTCACCTGTGGTGTAGTGGTTAGTATAGAACCTTACTATACTAAAGATCGCGGGTTCGCGTCCCGAGGTGGTCCTAAGATTTTTAATCGGAGAAAAAATCCTTGTCCAAGCCTTCCCTCTGATAGGACGTAAAATGGAGGCCCCGAGCCTGAACGATGTCAGGTACTCGTCAAAGATCCCTATCCCTAATTATAACTGGGAAGGCAAAATTTAGGACTCCCACTGAAGCATATTCCGATTAGCCTTAGGGGCATAGAGTGACGTTGAACCATACAAAGACTACTTGATTATGACAAAATTAACTTTGACAAACAAATTAACCTTTAACAAAGTACTTATAAAACCACTTTGGACTTACGGTATTGAGCTATAGGGAACAGCCAAAAAATCAAATATACGACTCATACAGACATTTCAATCAAAAATACTAAGAAAGATAGCAGATGCCCCCTTTTATGTAACCAATGAAACCTTACACACTAACCTTGACATTCGTTACGTCGAAGCAACCAGTAGCCATAGATCGCTATCTTATCCTTCATGACAGACTTACCCTTCGTAGGTATAGGTATAGTAGGTATAGTCCTATTCCTGGTACTTGCCCTCTAAGTGAATTACATAACTGAGAACCAACTGTGAGGCGTTGGCCTCGAGATTTTCTGCATTTAACAGTTTTCTTTTACATTTAAGTTAGCATTTAAGTTTAAGCATTTAAGTTTTCTTTTACATTTATCGATTCACTCGTTTTCCCCTTTTTTTCTTATATTTCTGTTCATTAATTCGTTTTGTTTGTTTTTTGTTTTGTTATCTGTGCGTTTTTCTTTTTTCACATCATGTCATGTCAGCATATTTGCTTATTACGCAATTAGATAGCAAATTTAATAATGTCACAAGTTATCATCTGAAAATAAATAATTAATTTTTATTATGGGTATAGTTGCTGTTAACAGTATTGGAGCAATCACGAGGCCAATCTCACATATAACATTTATTGCTACATCTACAACGTTTCGGCTATGTCGCCATTTTCAAGTCTCAAGCTGAATAAAGATTTAATTAATCCAGCTTTTTTAAACAATGCTTTCATCAACCCAAAATAAAACTTCTTTTTTTTTAATAAATTAAATATATATAAACCATTAACTGGTGTCGTCATATAAAAAGTTGAAAGACGTGTTTATTTTTTATATGACGACACCAGTTAATGGTTTATTTATATTTAATTTATTAAAAAAAAGAAATTTTATTTTGGGTTGATGAAGGCATTGTTTAAAAAAGCTGGATTAATTAAATCTTTATTCAGATTGAGACTTGAAAATGGCGACATAGCCGAATCGTTGTAGATGTAGCAATAAATGTTATATGTGAGATTGTCCTGGTGATTGCTCCAATTAACAGCAACTATACCCATAACATAAATATCCCAGGAGGTTAAGAAACCAATTATATATTGGATATAATTAAGATAAATAATTTTTTCCCCATTCAAATAACGACTAAAATAAAAAAAAAAAATCTTAAGTCTATTCCAACAGTGGCCCTTAAAGTAGATTTTTACATGCATTTTTTTCAAGGATAAAAACGACACCAATAAAGCTCGCAGCATAGCCCCTCCGGATAGAAGACATATACAGAAGACGGAGGAAGGATAGGTACCACTACCAGAAGAGGTGGAGGGACAATTATATCCTAGCCCTGTTGGAGATTACCATAGGGAGGGTCTTCGTGCCCGGAATATCCAACAGCTCCAATCCAATCCTCCAATCCTCCATCCCTCTCTTCTCCTCACTTCCTTCCAGACTTTAAATATTCTACTTGGAGAGAGGACAATACGGCACTTCGTATGTCCTCCCAACTATCATCCTTTTCGTATATATGCAGCAGAAGTCCCTCATTCATATAAATGTGAAACCGGCTGTGTTTTAAAGATTTATCTTTGGTTTATTGTTGCGGAGCCCAGAATATACTTATAAAAAATATAGTCAATAAAAATAAAATCAAAAACAATATTATTACTTTCACGTACCTGCATATGAAATATATAATAAAGGAAAGTATTGAGATGGTCAAGATTTTTTTGTTTTTTCGACGGTTTTGAATAGGAATACGTGTTTTGGGGTCCCGTGAATCTATCCCCTGAACTATAAACTATAAACCACACGAAACCAAAATTTGAGATAGTCATATACCCGCGATATGACAGCAAAAATTTAGTCCAATTTGAGTTAACCTAGGGGGGACTTTATCCCGTATTTTTGGGTTTTAAAGATTTCTCAAAAACGGCTCTTAACGATTTTGATTAAACTCCTTTTTCTAATCAGTTTTGCTAAATGCCTTAAAAAGATTTTGATTACTGTTAGAATTAAAAACGGTAGAAACAGATTAAAAAAAAAAAGGTGTTACTAAACAAATAAAAGTAAAAAAAAAAAAATGAATATAAACATTCTACAACAATTATTGTATTGCTGTTATTTGTCGGTAAAATAACATTTTCTTTCAATAGCAAATCAAAGCAAGGATGAGCGATAGTTCTTTGAGAAATAGAGAAAGAAAATCTGTCTTTCGTTTTTTGTTTTTCCTCCAAGACTACACTGTATCCTACCAAAAGTTAACTAGCATTTATATTGAGTGCGTTTAAAATCAGTGAAAAAAATTCATTCGCCATGCGCGTATAATCGGGAATTCACTTTATAAACTACCTCTTAGCAATACGCGAAATATCGATTCTTGAAAAGAAAGCAATCTTTGACAGTTAGAGCAACATTTGACATGCAATATATTAACTCTGAACATTATATTTGGTCATTAAAATACAACACTTGGTGTACGTTTGTTCGCAGTAGTTTATGGCTCTGTAAATGACACACATTTCGGCATATGCAATGCTGAAATGTATGCCATTTACAGATCCATAAACTACTGCGAACAAACTTACACAAAGCAAAACATCGTTGTTTAAACCGATTCGGCTTCCTCATGCGCGAAACTAGAAACCATTCATACAAATAAGATAAATTCCTACATAGAAACCTACATAATCCAAATTCTAACCATATCCAATAATAAGAATTGTTTTCGATGGATACAAAGTCATGTGGGCCTCTCTGGAAATGAGAAGGCAGACAGAGTTGCACGAAATAGACAGGTAGAGAGGGATAACGCAAAAGATCCAACATCAGTCTTACTCAGAGCTGTCAAGAAGTAGTCAATTAAAGAATGGCAGCATTGGTATGACAGGGAGTCACAAGGAAAGGGGAGAGATTATTATCCCGAGAGATTATTAAAAGTTCAGCCCGAAGTAAGCCTAACCCCGTGGTTTTGAAAACTCCGCATGGATATAGACAGGAATCATATTGTGAAAATAACGAGGCTTAGGAAAAATCACGGGAACACAAAGAAGTTCCTTGGCTTAATGAAAATAGAAGCCAGCGGAATATGTGAGCTCTGTAACTGTCTAGAGGACCCACGTCATGTAGTGTTCAGGTGTAAGAAATATATCAAGATCAGATTAGAATTAAATTTCAATCTTAATGCTGATGAAGTCTTATATTTCAAAGAAATTAGATAAAGATAAGGTAGCAAAATTATGTGAGGTGTTGGATCAAATAAAATGAAAGCTATATGTAAATGGTGACATCTGGTTGTAAAGGATTTGGAAATTTCTTGAAACCAAAAAATAAATAAAAAATCAACGTTCAACTGTTTAACATCATGTGGTCTACTTCAGAAGATGGTCGCTGGTGGTTTTATCAGTTACTGTAATTATTTCAGTGAAATGAAATAAAAAATAAAGACTCAATAAACTACTTTAACTTACGTAGCGATAACGAATTACCTAATTTTGGATACTGTTTATTTTTTTTTTTCCTTGATTCAAACTTTGTGTATGTGTTTCAGTTAATTAAGCTTACCAGGAGTGAAGACAACGTTCATAGGTTTCTACAGAGCAAAAGGATGATATCTAGTTCAAAATTAAGCGGTAAAGGGCATCCCATGGTGATATTGTTTCAAGAGGGAAAGCAGAACACAGGTTAGTTTTCGCTAGAGAGACAAATATAGTGAAGGAGTTATTAGAAAGAGTGCTTGTTTGAGAAGATTTTGGAGAACATCGCCGATTTTCGTCCAGAGGTCAATAAATAAAGTAAATAGGGTAAACCATACAGTTATCGGCACTCAGTACAGTTATTGGCACCCCAACTTTAACTTAAAGAAATATGTAACCAAGGCTTAATTTTATTACAAGATATACATGAGTCTAATGTTTGAAGGGTCCTCTAAGTCATCTATGAAGTAAGATTTTAACAAACTAACCATAGGGATGATTTCACAATTAAATCCACAGGGTGCCAATAACTAGATTTGGCACTTGTAACAATAAATATTGCCATATTGTAAAACTATTGAACTTTTGAGTCTTTATAAGGATAGATGAAGAAGAGTTATAGGAAGTTTCAATTAGATCCCTTCATAAGAAGTATTTTTTTTTAATGTCACCACTGAAATTCAGTCTTAAGGGTGCCAATAACTGTATGGTTTACCCTAAATGTGTTTCTATAACGTATTTTCTGAAATATACCTAGTTATTTGAACAGATAACTGGCATCCCTCTTCCGAAATAGACCCGAACATGGGATTAATATCCACAACAAATTTGGAACCTCAACTTCAAAATTTACTACAGCCCGCTTAACTTCTGCTGCCCACAGATCCCTCTCACCTTGGCGAGTCCATACCCAACTTACCTCAACATAATGTTAGGTCGCCGAGGGAGAGGCGATAGATCAGGTTTAGTCCAGGTCCGAGTCCCGCCGACTGCTTCGGCTACTCCTTTATCGCCTCCATTTCCATTTCGACTCCATCTCTCCTAATAAAGAAATATGTACGCTCTTCTGTAGAAGTCCATTTACATAGATATGGCCGCCCGAACGCGGACCATGTTCCCAGCTGATATATCATTCAGGGTGTGTGAGTATGATAATGGCAGCAGCTGGTTCCCGTCGACTTGGGAGGGTGAGGATGGCGTTTTCTGAGCTTAAGGATTCAGGCGAATTATCGCTCCGAGATATGTGGGGATATTGGAATACATTTTTGAACGGAATAGCAGGACTAGAATAGCAGTGTGGCACAGTTATCAGCGCATAATAGACAGCACTTACAAGAGAATGCCTCGGTCAGAAACCAACTGATTTTGAAGGAAACATTTTCGGAAGTTCTTAGTCGAAAATGTAGGCCACATATTTTGAGACGTTTGCGCCAATAGTCCCTAAAACCCGAGAAAAAAAAATACCTTGTAATTAAACTATTTTATTTATGTCTAGAATTTAAAAAAATATATCTGCATGATTTTTGCACCAAAAAACAGAGAGTAAAATTAGATATCTGGAGTTTTAGACAAATTAAGGGGGCCCATTTATGGTGGCGGGGGATGAAATGAGGGGGGAATGTGCAAATTAATTTTCGAGTATATCTAGTGTTGTAATACTTTCAACAGATTAAATGCTTATATATATTTTTATACCATTGCTATTACGTCATAGTTAATCCAGTTTTTAAAGTAAAGTACGGTAAAGTTAACACATTATGAGCGGCTAGCTTATGATATAGGACAGTGCTGCGTAGCGGGCCAATTTGCAGCTAATTAAAGTATATGCCTGTGAAAATAAACTTGATAGACGTAAAAGTAATGGTTAGATTTTTGCTAAATTTGGTAATGGGTCTGCAGCTATATTTTATATACATTTATTTATATTTTTATATTTGATAAATATTGTAGCAATAATTTAAAATGATGTTTCAGAAAAATACTATAAGACCTGTGTAAATAAAAAACAAACATTTTGACAGATATTTATTAAAGGGAAAGAATTTGGGAGACTCGAGACGACAAATAATTGGTCAAACTCATAATAAACGAAATTCGGAAATATAAACCTAGCATAAGTGAAATTTTAAAGAGAAGCAAACAAATTTTGTTATTTATGATGACTTTGTATGTTATGTGTAATGTGTACCTGGTAAAAATACACTGATCCACATATTTGATAAGACATTATTCTTCCATTGTGTCACTTAAAATTACTTATTTTAAACGGGTACCAATACCTGTCCCGCGGCAATGTGCGGAACGGGTACTAGTACCTGCCCCGCTCATAATGTGTTAATATAGGTTTTAAAGTAAAGTAAAGTACGGTAAAGTTAATAAAGTTTTGAAATTTGTTTTATGATATCATAGCTACCTATTCGAGTATAATATAAGAGGAAATCGAATTTGTATTTCCGAAATTAATTTACTCATTAAAAGTGGTTTCATGCCTGAGATTGTACAGCAATTTATATATCAAAATTGAATTCATTTGAATTGTAACTCGTGAAAATCCTATTGTCATATTTTTTTATCATTTTGACGGATTTTCCTTAGTTGTGTAATCTTAAAAAAAAGAAAGAAAAAAAAACCACTTTTAAATATATATGGGTTCTAGGGCGCAGTAATGTTCAATGAAGTACTTTTTCTTTTTGAGCGGTCGCGCAAGGAGATTAGAGCGTATTACCATGAGCACTGAGCTATAAATAATTAGGATATGTTTCTATTATGTTAAAAACTGCCTAAATCGATCCTTGCACTAAAAGATGGAAAACTATCGGTTAAGAATGATATCGATTTAATCACCATCATCCACAACCATTAACTAGGAAGAAAAACTTCCTTACAATATAATGAACTTAATATCATATTGCTAATGCTATAAAATAAAAACACAATACCGGTAACTGACCCAGATTTAATATAGAGGGGAAAATCATTAAGCTCTCATCCCCTATTGCGGATTAATATTTTCCGAATGAGTGGGGCCTTCTGTACTAATGGGAAATGTACGAGTCCATTAAGTCCCACCGCATTCATAACTATTTAGCCAACCAATAAAATTAATGCGCTGCCTGCTAATGGCGAAATAAACGGATAGGATTGGTCAGTGTGATCGTGAGAGGGGGATTTGTCTGCGTTCCTGCTATTGGCTTCCAATGAATTATCTTCAGAGAAATGAATTTATATATATATATATATATATATATATATATATATATATATATATATATATATTTTATATCGATATATCGATCAAAATTACCGCATTCTATAATGGCAGGAGGTCAACGGAAGTAAAACCAACTTTTATTCGTTTAATTTTTTTTCGCGCGATGTATGGTAAAATTAATCTCAAATAGCCTAAAGTAAAAAAAAATAGATAAATAAAAATGTATCTATTTATTTATATTTTACGGCATTTTCACTAGCCATGGAGTGCATCTAGCAAACCTATTGAAAATTCAAGCTTTATTTATTTATATTAAGAAAGCCATATACGTGATCATAGAAACATATCTCTTGACCATTGCTTTTACTTTCACTTACCTATATATGAAATATATAGTAAGTGGAAGTATTGCGATCGTGAAAAATTTCGACTTCCGGTTTTCAACGGAAATACACGTTTTGTGGTCCCCTGAGTCGAAATGACCAAGTCCCGCGAAATGGTCTGTGTGTGTGTGTGTCTGTGTGTGTGTCTGTGTGTGTGTGAACAGACTAGCTCAAAAACTATAAACCGTGCGATCCTGAAATTGGGTATTTAGTGTAAGTATATGCCCGCGATGTGACAGCATAAATTTCATCAAAATTACTCAAAGGGAGGGGGTACTTTATTTAATAACTTTTTATGTTTTTTTCGATTTTCTCAAAAACGGCTCTAACGATTTTGATTAAACTAAGTATTTGATCTATTTATATGCCCGAGATTTGACTGTAAAAATTTCATCAAAATTGATTAACCGGAGGGGGGACTTTACTTAATATATGTTGTCTCATTATCACGTGTTTTTTTTATTTACTCAAAAACGGTTTTAACGATTTTGACAAAACTCAGTATTTGATGTTGGTATATGCCCGCGATGTGACAGCACAGATTTCATCAAAATTGGTCAAAGGGAGGGGGCACTTTAGTTCATAACATTTTTTCCGATTTTTACCTTTTTTTCGATTATCTCAAAAACGGTTTTAACGATTTTCATCAAATTCGCCATGTTTAATGAAAATTAGGTGTTCTTTAATATCAGGTAAGAAATGAATGTGGAAAAATGTGTAACTTTGAGAAGTGGCAGTTAAGAAAACGCATTCATTTCTAATCTAATGTAAGTAAGTGGGTAAGTGAAAGTTGTGTGTTGCGCGCACGCACCAGATTTTTTTAATCTTTATTCCTACATATATTTTATACGATAAAATAAACATTTTTTCAGAAAATTAAATTTAAAAAAGGAAACAAACCTGGGGACGCTTAGAAATTATAACCGCCGCCCCCCCCCCCCCCCCACGCTTATGATGACAACAAGCAAATTACACAGACGGACTCAGTACACAATCTGGGACTCCTTTTCGACAGAAAGATGACATGGGGAGCACATGTTAAAATGAAAAAATGGACTCTTGACTAATGACTCAAAATTCTATAACAACTACTAATTTCTAAATCATCGAAAAGTGAAACTGAAACAAAAACTAAATACATACACTTACTTACTCAAGCCCTTACGGACATATTTCTCACAGATATTCGGCATTGCTAAAAAGATTCATGTACAAAACTTTTCAATCAAAATTGTTATGACTTATCACAATATCACCCTGGTACGGGACTAACAAAACTTTACACACAGACCTCCATACACCAACAGTCGACCAGCACAAAACGACGCTATACAAACGATTTTTTATTCATTACAACAGACATCCAAATTCTTTAATCAATAATATGGCTGACATACGCATGGAAAGAAGACTAAAACTGTAAAAAGGAGATTAAAAAAGTAAAAGAAGATTAAAAAGGGCTGGATGAGATGTCTGCTCTCTAAGACAGCCAAGGTAATTGACTGAAGCCAGGAAGGGGATGCTGCTGGGTGCTTTATATATATATATATATATATATATATATATATATATATATATATATATATATATATATATATATATATATATATATTTATATTTAAATTATTTATATATGTATTTATATTATATATATTTATATAATATGTTTATATATATAATATAAATATATATATATATATTACTTCTATTAACTGTTCTACTTAAATAATATATATTTATTTCCCTGTAGGAGGAAGAAAGAGAAGATGTAAAAGCATTCATAATAACAGTTGTTTAATTATATAAGGTGGATGTGTTAAAAAGAACATAAAACCAATACGTTGTGCCCATTTTCAAAAATAATGTTAAAAGATTTCAAATCTGGGCTCAAGCAGATCTTGTTTTGAGTAGGTACATGTCTTTGATTATGGTGTTGCTAGAAACATACTAAGGAGCGTTTAAAATGTTTCCAAAAATTTTTGACTGTCTAGTTTGAATTTTTTACTTTCACTTACCTATATATGAAATATATAGTAAGTGGAAGTATTGCGATCGTGAAAATTTTCGACTTCCGGTTTTCAACGGAAATACACGTTTTGGGGTCCCCTGAGTCAAAATAACCAAGTCCCACGAAATGGTCTGTGTGTGTTTGTGTGTGTGTGTGTGTGTGTGTGTGTGTGTGTGTGTGTATGTGAACAGACTAGCTCAAAAACTATAAACCGTGCGAACCTGAAATTGGGTATTTAGAGTATGTATATGCCCGCGATGTGACAGCAAAAATTTCATCAAATTTGCTCAAAGGGAGGGGGTACTTTATTGAGTAACTTTTTAGATTTTTTTCGATTTTCTCAAAAACGGCTCTAACGATTTTGATTAAACTGAGTATTTGATCTATTTATATGCCCTTGATATGACTGTAAAAATTTCATCAAAATTGATCAACCGTACGGGGGAGTTTACTTAATAAATTTTGTATCATTTTCACTTGTTTTTTTTATTTACTCAAAAACAGTTTTAACGATTTTGATCAAACTTGGTATTTGATGTATTTATATTCCCGAGATATGACTGTAAAAATTTCATCAAAAATGGTCAAACGGAGGGGGCACTTTATTTCATAATTGTTTTCCAATTTTTACCTTTTTGATCGATTATCTCAAAAACGGTTTTAACGATTTTTATCAAATTCGTTACGTTTAATAAAAATTAGTTGTCATTTATTATCAGGTAAGTTTTATCATTATTAAAATGTTCTGAGGGGGCTTAAATGGGGAAGGGGCCTTTTTTGTTTTCCTATAAAGTACCTTTGTTTTAGTTTATATTGAGAAATTAACTGTCTCTCATCACGCCTAAGAATAAGAAATGGCTAAATATGATATATGAAGAAAATCAAGTAAACATATACAGGAGAAACAAAGAAAAATATTCAGTCAACTCATGAAACACCTTGAGCTCACGCATGCGCCGTACGCCTTTAATGACAAACCAATGCGTTATAATTAAAGATGTTCTGTTCATTTGAGAAGTGGCAGTTAAGAAAACGCATTAATTTCTAATCTAAGTAAGTTGGTAAGTGAAAGTTGTGTGTTGCGCGCAGGCACCAGATTTTTTTTATATGTGTCTGTTTAGCGGAACTCCTAAGTTCTGCTCCGTAGGTCCAAATAGGTTTCAGTATCGTGTTATTTTGTTTCGTAAGTTAACAAAAGATGATCTGTGATCTAAAAGGTGCGACAGTTGTTTATATCGTCTGGTCAGTTCTTGTCTTTATAGTCTTATTTGTTCCAAGTTTCTGAGAGAGATTTATTTAATATTATAACGTTAAATCGATAAGCAAATAAGAAAAGATAAAAAAAAAGACCGTTTGTTGGAACAAAATAAGCGGTTGAAACGAACTGTTTGGGTCTAGATCTTTCCATGGCCTAGTCCACGAAGGCATAGAACTGTCCACATTGTTCTGGAACATTCAACACCTAACTATTTACGATTATATATAAGCAGCGACTGACTGAACGAGTTAGTCTAAGTCTGTGCCTTGACTGTGAATCTCAAGTCATATGATAAGTGTTATAACGTTACCATTTTTCTAACCTGCTCAAGTATTTAAGTTTTATTAATTCATTGGCATTGATAACTGTATATTTTTTTTAAATAAATATTTCTTAACCCACATATGTGTTACAATATTATGATTAAGTACAAATTTATCTAGTTATCAGGTTATTCAATCGAAAAATTGTTAAGA
Organism: Aelia acuminata; assembly: GCA_911387785.2. Lineage (NCBI taxonomy): Eukaryota > Metazoa > Arthropoda > Insecta > Hemiptera > Pentatomidae > Aelia > Aelia acuminata. Next base: position 2,269,831 of record OU426983.1, read on the forward strand.
AAAAATTCAATCTTTTATTTAGATATTAGACATTTTTTTATTTTTTTTATAACCTGAAAACGAGAGGCTAATATGTACCCCATATAGGTCATAAAACAACCTAATCTGCCTGGACTTGTTATTTAACCTTCTTTTATTTTATAGATATACATCTAACTTAATTCATTATTGTCTTCTGAATTTTAAATAAACGATCAAATAAACATTCTTTTCCGCAAAATTAAATTAAAACAGGAATATAAAAAAAGCTGGATCCTATATTTGAAGATATAAAACGAGCCTTATCAACATGGAGCGCGGAATTAAGTCCCTTTTAAGGATATCTTTATTCAAGATCTGGATGGCGATCGCAATCAACTTGGAGGAATATTAAACAACGTTCCCTTTTTCTGCCACCCAGGCTGTATAGAGAACAATAAATATTTATATATATAATTTATGTAGGACAGTAAATAGCAATAAATTTATAATAATAATACTTATTAAATTAACAATTATAGAATGAGTAGACCCACAGGCGTCATCGCCGGGGGTGTGGCAGGGGAGAAGCCCCCCCAATATTTTGACAGGAGAGGACCCAATGTAAAAAAAAATAAAAATGCGATTTTACGAATTTATCCGAGTTTAACCAATAAAATATAAATATAAAATATTAGTTAATTTCAGCACACTATATTGTTAAAAGCTAGTCAGGCTTATTCATATATATTCGTATCTATTCGATGAATTATATATTTTTTGTTTCCGCTCAAATTGTTTTGTTTTATTGCTCTACGTTTCTTTTTTAAACCAAGCAGCTTGATCCTACTTTCCATCAATTCGATGAAGCTAATAGAAGTTAATGGAAATCAATCAAATAAGTAGGATCAGAATCAGAAGAAAAACTTGGATAAAATTCAATCAAGAAATTTTGGCCCACATCACTCAACATTGGGCTTGCAGTCTTTGATTTTCAGTATATTTTCTTATATTGGGTTGAAATACATGTTTCCATGGTGGGTATAGTGGAGGTGATTGCAGCGCGGCGAATGAAATGGGCATATAAAATTGCGAAATTCCGTTGTGAGCGAATCCCTAAAAGATTTAATAAGCACGGTACTGACTGGGAAACGTCCGAGGAGTAGGCCGTGACAGAGATGGAAGTATTACGTTGAGACAGATCTGTCCAAGTTGGGTTAAGCCTTCATTTTTATTATATTATTAATGCCGAGGTGTGTAGATAGATGGTGGAGTTGACTTCCCCTTACTAAGCAATATCAGAAGAAGAAAAATGTTGGTTCTGCTGGAGTAGGCAGGGTTTTCTTTGTTTCCACCTACGCCGAGGTGTTCCCAGGTCGTTAGGGAGGAATCCCACTAGAGTTCCTCCTAAGAGGTCCTTCATCAGCGGACAACACTCTCCAGAGAGGACAGGAAAAGGAAAACAGTGGCGGGAGCATAATTGATGTTACAGCAACAAAGGATGTGTCGTAATTCATTCAATTTCACTTCTGGATATTTTTTTCTTTAGTGAGCGTCACAATGAATCTTACAATGACATTTTTGTTTCTGAAGTGTGTATTCAGAATATGTAAAACAAGGAAAATGAAATCAAAGAAAGTTTAAATATTTAGTAGAACTTTTTTAGTTTTTTTTTTGTAACACCCACAAAAAATTAAAGTGGGTGAAACTGTTGAGTAAGGTTTCTAAAGATCTAAATAAAAATTTGTATTAATTTCACCCTTAATAAGGCAACCATCGCTAGACTTGTCAACAAGCTTTTTAAGATATTTCACTTGAGATAAAGAGGAAATATTAAAAATATACTATATTACAACTTCATCCTCAATACTAATCAAATTATCCCTAAAAAAAAGATACCAAGAGTAGATCTGTCTATTATATAAATAAGTTTTTGGAAGCACCCACAAAAAAATTAAAGTGTTGAGTTAAGTGGGTGAAAGTGTTGAATAACCCTTCTAAACATCTAAATAAAAATAAAACTTTGAATTAATTTTATCCTTATTAAGGCAACCGTTACTAGACTTTTGTCAACTCGGTTTTTAAAAAATTTTACTTTAGTTTAAGTGGAAATATAAAATATAAAAATATGCTATACGACAACTTCATCCTTAATAATAGGCAAATTATCCCCCAAAAAATTCCTTATCAACAGTACATCTGTCTATAATATAAAAAAAGTTTCACATTTTGTAAGAAATGTACCTACATATTAAAATTCTCCTCAGTTTTTGAAATTGAAATGATAAACAGATATATGCTTAGCATTTTAATACAATACAAATATGTATTAAAGATTTTAAGATATTTTCTTTTAATATTTGCTGTTTTGTCATTATAAATTTAAATGAATGTTTCCACGCTAACTTCCACGGACATCTCCTTATACGAAATATGGCTACAGATGACATGCCCATAAATGTGAGGAGGAGATCAAAAAGGCGTTGGCTGAGGGATCTCCTTCTTTAACATACCATAATAACTGAAACAAGCTAGGGAGAGGGTACTGTTGGGTGCCATCCTTCCCCATGCCTTGCCATGTGCCATTACATGTCTAGTAAAATAAGCCATCAAAATGTTGGGAAAAAATTTGCTGATGGTCGACATGTAGTTGACAGGGGGTGATTAACAAATGGAGTCAAAATAAAAAGAAACTAATGACAATTTACTGGGATTTATGGATTAAATTCAAGAAATGATGTGTGATAATCCTCAGGGTAGGGAAGGGTACCCCGAAACGTCGACTTCAAAATAAGAACACGAATAAAAAAAAATTTAAAGAGATTCTTAGGACGTAATCAATCAAAGATATAAAATTAAAACAATGTAATATAATAATAAATGTAATATAATCCCCTCACCCGCGAATTTTTTTTTCTGAGACCGCTACAATTCTAGATGGATCTCGAACGCTCACTCGAACAATGGCTGATATATTTCATTTGAAACTTATCTAAACACCTAATGTTTAACATTAAATATTAGTAAAATATAGTAATACTTATAAGTTTTGAATTAAAAAAAAAAAAAATGAATAATTGTAGTAATCTAATATTGACAGCATCAGTAGAAATAGAACTATTAACCATTTTAAAAATATATTGTGATTTTATTTCAAGAATAGGGCAACCTCTAGCATTTTTTTCTTATTCAGAAAAGAAGATATTAAGAAAGAGAGGAAAAAAAAAAAAAAAAGAACAGGAAAAGAGGAGTAGATAAGAGGCAGACAACATCAATCAAACCTTTCTCTCTTCTCAACCCGCTACAGTACATCTCGTCTTCTAAGTTCTTTACCTTAATTATAATACTATACGGGGTTTTCTCATCTTCTGTTTTTGCTATTGCAATCATTGCACTTAAACCAAACGGTAGGGTAACACCTCTAATGATTACAAAGTAACGAAAATGTCTTTAAAATAACTTCTAATGTCTACGTTTCCATTTATAACTTTCAATTAGATGTATATTTTCTAACTGAAGATTAGAAAAAAAATCTGGTGCGTGCGCGCAACACACAACTTTCACTTACCAACATACTTAGATTAGAAATTAATGAGTTTTTTTAATTGCCACTTCTCAAATCAACAGAACGAGTTTTATAAGATGACTGAATATTTTTATTTTTTTCTCCTTTTTATGTTTTCTTTATTTTTATCATATCTCATATTTAGCCATATCTTATTTTTAGGCGTAACGAGAGACAGTTAATTTCTCCATTTAAACAAAAACGAAGGTACTTAATAGGAAACAAACAAACAAAAAAGGCCACCCCCACAAAAAAAAAGCCCCCTCAGAACATTTTAATAATTATAAAGCTTACCCGATATTAAAGAACACCTAATTTTTATTTAACATGACGTATTTGATAAAAATCGTTAAAGCCGTTTTTGAGATCATCGGAAAAAAGGTAAAAATTGGAAAAAAAATTATGAAATAAAGTGCCCGCTCCGTTTGACCAATTTTGATGAAATGTTGGCTATCACATCTTTGGCAAGTACATACATCAAATACACAGTTTGATCAAAATCGTTAAAGCCTTTTTTGAGTAAATAAAAAAAACACGTGAAAATTATACAAAATTTATTAAGTAAAGTACCCCCTCCGTTTTACCACTTTTGAAGTAATTTTTGCTGTCACATCTTGGGCATATAAATACATCTAATACCCAGTTTGATCAAAATCGTTAAAGCCGTTTTTGAGTAAATAAAAAAGACACGTGAAAATGAGACAACATTTATTAAATAAAGTGCCCCCTCAGTTTTACCAATTTTGAAGTAATTTTTGCTGTCACATATTGGGCATATAAATACATCTAATACCCAGTTTGATCAAAATCGTTAAAGCCGTTTTTGAGTAAATAAAAAAAAACACGTAAAAATGAGACAACATTTATTAAGTAAAGTGCCCCCTCTGGTTGATCAATTTTGATTAAATTTTTACAGTCATATCTCGGGCATACAAATAGATCAAATACTCAGTTTAATCAAAATCGTTAGAGCCATTTTTGAGAAAATCGAAAAAAACGTAAAAAGTTATTAATTAAAGTACCCCCTCCCTTTAAGCAATTTTGATGAAATTTTTGCTGTCACATCGCGGGCATATACATACAGAAAATACCCAATTTCAGGTTCGCACGGTTTATAGTTTTTGAGCTAGTCTGTTCACACACACACACACACACACACACACACACACACACACACACACACACACACACACACACACACAGACCATTTCGCGGGACTTGGTTAATTGGACTCAGGGGACCCCAAAACGTGTATTTCCTTTGAAAACCGGAAGTCGAAATTTTTCACGATCGCAATACTTCCACTTACTATATATTTCATATATACTCGTAGGTAAGTGAAAGTAAAAATCTGGTGCGTGCACACAGCACACAACTTTCACTTACCAACTTACTTACATTAGATATTAATGCGTTTTGTTAATTGCCACTTCTCAAATGAACGTAACGGCTTTAATTATGAACAATGGTCTGTCATTAAAGGCGTACTCCGCATGCATGGGCTCAATGATTTTTATGAGTGAATGAGACTGAATATTATTCTTTTTTTCTCCTGTATATGTTTACTTGATTTTCTTCATATGTCATATTTAGCCATTTCGTATTTTTAGGCGTGATGAGAGACAGTTAATTTCTCAATATATACTAAAACAAAGGTACTTTATAGGAAACATAAAAACAAACAAACGAAAAAGGCCCCTTCCCCATTTAAGCCCCCTCAGAAAATTTTAATACTAATGAAACTTACCTGATATTATTGAACACCTAATTTTCATTAAACATGACGAATTTGATCAAAATCATTAAAGCCGTTTTTGAGATAATCGAAAAAAAGGTAAAAATCGGAAAAAAGTTATGAAATAAAGTGCCCCCTCCGTTTGACCAATTTCGATGAAATGTTAGATGTCATATCTTTGGCATATACATACGTCAAATACCCAGTTTGATCAAAATCTTTAAAGCCGTTTTTGAGTAAATAAAAAAAACACATGAAAATGATACAAAATTTATTAAGTAAAGTCCCCCCTCCGGTTGATCAATTTTGATGAAATTTTCACAGTCATATCTCGGGCATATTAATACATCAAATTCTAAGTTTAATCAAAATCGTTAGAGCCGTTTTTGAGGCACGGTTAATAGTTTTTGAGCTAGTCTGTTCACACACACACACAGACCATTTCGCGGGACTTGGTTATTTCGACTTAGGGGACCCCAAAGCGTGTATTTCCGTTGAAAACCGGAAGCCGAAATTTTTCACGATCGCAATACTTCCACTTACTATATATTTCATATATAGGTAAGTGAAAGTAAAAAACTTTAGAGGCCTATGCCAAATATTGGGCTTGCTAATAAGAAGGTTATATATATATATATTTTTTTCTCATATCTATATATCTTCGATGCTGGGTCATAAGGGCTTTAGTCGCTTTTTGAGCATAAGGAGATTATATCATAATATAGCACGATATCAGAGCCACCGGGTTGGTATTATGGACTTATGTCAAACTATATTGTTTTATAAAAATAAAAACTACAAATAATATCAATAATTAGATTTTACTCAATGTTTTGAACTTTTCTCTTGCTCTCCTGAAAAATTCAAATTTTGACTTAGGCCTTTTTGACCCCGCATCAAAGATATATTACCTATAACAAATTTATTTTACTTCAGAGAGTAAATAAATGATGCTCAAATTATTTAAAGCGTTTGAGGTATGAAAAAATATTGTATAAAATAATCTTTAATTCATTATATTTCAGTTTAGAAACTTTAGTTCTATAAGAGATTTATGAATTCAATATAAAGTGATTTAAAAGAAACAGTAATTGTTCTCGATTTCCAGAAGAAAGGAATATACATAAGACAAAAACCTTTACAACGAGACCTAAATACACCCTCTATCCATTCACCTCACGATATATTTTCAAAAAGGAACTAGCGGTAAAAAACAAGCGACTGTTGATGAAATTAGGTCCCTAAAAAAAATTAATAAGCAAAAATCAGAGTATTAAAAGAAATGAGAACTTTAAAGTTTTGCAATACAGATACTCTAGAACTTATGGGATAAACAAATGTAAGCATATGAATGTGGAAAAGTGTGTTGACGAACATATTATCGAAACATGTCGATTTCTAATCTAAGTAAATTCGTAAATGAAAGTTGTTTCTTGCGCCTATCACACTAGATTTTTTAATTTAATAATTAGTTATTTTATGGTTTTGTGAGTTGTAAAATAACGGTGAAATTAATTTATACCATATTTTAGATATCCTTACAAAATGGGATGAGTCCGTTTAATGTTTTTTTAACAAACTGTAACGTGAAATAAAAAAAGAAAAAATAAGAGTTCTAGACTGGTTGTTGGAACAAACATGTCCGTGAATGTTCGAGAACCTTCTACGCTGTCTGGAACCTTTTAGACTGTTCTGATTCAGACTAAATATAAGGAGCGATGGACTGGAGAGTTAGTCTTGTTCTGAAGATCGAATCATTTAGTTATTTTTGTTTTATTATCGTAACAAGTTGATAATTTTTGTAACATTGTTGATTACTTTACTTTATATTGTTTGTTCGGCATTGTTTGTTTGTTTGTTAGTTTAACATCACTTTATGCCACAAAGGCTAATCGGACGAGGTTAGGTTAGATTATTTTAGAGGCACACAACATCTGAGGTCTTTTGTGCCCTTTAGCCGTTCCATAATTTATAAATACAACCACATCCTTACAATTAGATACATTTGAATACGTATAATTACATTTGTACACACAGACATTGGTACATATAATCATACAGTTCTAACTCATTTATTCATCTGTCTGTTTATTTATTTGTCTTTTCGTATTTTCCTGCTATATTTTGTTGAAAAAATTGTTTTTCTTTAGGAATTCGATAATTATAGCAATATTACTATTGTTGTCACCTAATATTGTTTGAAGCTTCCTTTCTATCTTGCGATTTCGAAAGAAGCTGTCATAGAGTGGGCATTTTTCTAAAATGTGGTCTATTGTCAACTGCTCACTGCACTTCCCACAGGTCGGTGGTGTACTTTTATCAATGAGGAAACCGTGCGTAAGTCGTGTGTGTCTAATTCTGATTCTGGTTATTACAACTTCCTCTCTTCTGTTGTTTCTACAGGAGCTTTTCCACATTTTCGTATGTTTTTTAATTTATTGGGTCCCTCAACATTGTCCCAGAGCTGATCCCACATCATCTTGGCTTGGGATTTCAAATAACTACAGATGTCTGATGAGGTAAAGACATTGGTTACCTCCATTAAAGATAGTGCTGCATCCTTGGCCGCTATATCAGCTGCTTCATTCCCCTTAATCCCTACATGCGATGGTGTCCAGGCGATAACTAAGTTTTTGTTCAAGTCTTTAATCATGGATGAATATGCCTGAATTCTTCTTATGATAGGGTTTTTAGAATATAGGTCTGTAATTGCCATTATAGCTGACAGGGAGTCCGTGAATATGACGAAGTGTCTAATCGGACGATGCTACAGTGGGAGTCCTAAATTTTGCCTATCCAGGTATAATTAGGATAGGGATCTTTAACGAGTACTTGACATCGTACAGGCTCGGGACCTCCATTTTACATCCTATCCGAGGGCCACCTCGGGACGCGAACCTGCGACCTTTAGTATTGTAGGTTGCCATGCTAACCAATATACCACAGGTGACCCCTGTGTGGCATTGTCAATTATTATTTTCTTTGAATAAAATTATTTAAACTCACAGAAGTTTTACTAAGTTTAATATTGACGTATTAATGAACATTAAATTTAGAATTAATTCAACTTATTATTATGGGGCCCGGTGTGGCTGTGCGGTAAAGCGCCGTACTCCCATGCCGGAGCTGCGGGTTCGAGTCCCGCCCTGGGTGGTGCTTTTCTTTCGTAGGAAAAGTATCACCCAGTGCCATGGGTGTTAGTATGGGCAGTATAGGGCTTCAAGTGGAAGCCTTAAAGTCCCTAAAAAAAAAAAAACTTATTATTATTACTTCTTCCTTTCTTGAGACTTCAGTTTTATTAAATGTGAGAATCAAAATGCGACCAGTTATTTAACGGGTGTCACCAGTGGTATAGTGGTTAGAAAAGAAACTTTATATACTAAAGGTCACAGGTTCGCGACCCGAAGTGGCCTTAGGATTTTTTAATGGGAGTAAAAAATCCTTGTCTTGGCCGTTCCTCGGATACGACGTAAAATGGAGGTCCCGAGCCTGTACGATGTCAGGTACTCGTTAAAGATCCCTATGCTAATTATACCTGGATAGGCAAAATTTAGGACTCTCATTATAGCATCGTCCGATTGTATTTATATGAAATTCCGATTTCGGCCATCCTCAGTACTGCAGAATAAGTTATTATGTATGTATTATCTGGATATTAACTATGAAGTACTTGTGATGTTGCTTGCAGCACTCAGCAAGGCCGAATAACCAATATTTCTGCTCTTTTGAAATAAATATAATTTTTAGAGGCTAAATAACTGGTAACATTTTAACACATTGTAAAAATACGTTTGTAACAGTGCTACGTTATCAAAGATATTATTACTAGATATTACTTCTTTGGGCTGAAGACAATGACATCTACCCGAAATATGACGAATGGTACAAAGCATATAACATAAACGATAAAATACACGTAGTAATACATAGTACAAATAGTTACATGAACCGCTTTAAGCTCACAGTACGCGGAAAACGTAGTTTTACAGCTCCCGTATACAATGTGTTAATATTCTCATTCATTTAACTATTTAGTTCACAAATCGTCTAAGAGTGTTGAATGACATTTTAGAAATTTATTAAACCAATAACAGAATATTTACTGTATAATTTTTTTGTTATTAATTTTATTTTATTTTATTTAAGTTTCAAAAGAAAGATTTATCCTATTTATAAAAGTAAACTGTTCATTTCAATTTTTAAAACAAAGGAAACAGTGGGGTCACCTCTGGTATAGTGGTTAGCATGCAACCTACAATACTAAAGGTCGCGGGTTCGATTCCCGCGGTGGCCCTAGAATTTTTTTAATGCATGTAAAAAATCCTTAGCCATGCCGTCCCTCGGATGGGACGTATAATGGAGGTTTCGAGCCTGTACGATGTCTGGTACTCGTTAAAGAACCCTATCCTAATTATACCTGGATAGGCAAAATTTAGACCTCCCACTGTAGCATCGTCCGATTAACCTTAGTGGCATAAAGTGACGTTAAAACAAACAAACAAACAAACAGTGGAATGAATAAATGATATATTTGTTTAAATATCCTTTTTAAAAAATATCAAAATAAAGCTACAAGTGTATTATTGCTTGCCTCCAATATTTTTTCTCCTTTTTTCACTTCATGTTGGGTTTTTCAATTAGGTAAACATACACTTTTGTGAATATGGACCAGAAAAATTACGAGGTTAAATAACAGAGTATATTTCTTTTTTTTTAAAAAGAGGCCGAGCAAGCAATGTTTAAATATGCTACAGGCCAAACCGAGAACAAATTAAAACATATTTTTTTCCTGAGTACAAACACTCGCCTTCTAGGGTTGAAAGAAGTGATGATTTTAAATTCATGATGTTTATGATTGTAAGAAAAATTTAATAAGATATGTTTACCGTTTTCAGAACTCTATTTTTTCACTTTACCACGACCTTAGTTAACTGCGTTATTAAGAAATTACTTGGAGTTTTTATGTTTTAAGGCCTCCGTTTATTCGTTATATCGGCTACTCAATTTGTATAATTATCTGTTATTAATTACATATCCATTATTATTAATAATAAAAAAAACATAGAATACAATAAAGGCTTAGCGAACCCAAAGGCTCGACGCCGACACCAGCAATGGCTGCCTACACAACATCCACCCACCTCCCGCCGTCCAATCCCAATTCCACAAGATCAGCCATCACCGAATCCTCCCACCTTCGCCTAGGCCTACCCCTCAGACGTTTTCCAGTAGGCAAAGCACTTATCAATCTTTTAGTTATTCGTTCGCAACTAAGACTCGCAATTTTCAACGTCTAGCAGGTAAAGTTCACGGGAATCTGTATTGTGTATTCGTCTTAATTATCATGTTGAATCATCCTTTTTCGGCCCAAATATTCTACGCAGTAATATACTTTCAAAGACCTTAAGACGTTGCTCATTCCTTACTGTAAGCGTCCATTTTTCACACCCGTAAAAAACCGTCGGAAGAATTATAATTTTGTATATTCTAATTTTTAAATTTCGGGACAGAAAGCTTGACATTTCCTGTCATTAGCCTAGCCTTAATTTTCTCTTCTATTTCGTGTTTAGTTGTAGAAATAAAAGCATGTATAAAAAAAAAAAATAAATAAAAAAATAAAAACCTTGCTATTTTTAGGAAAATTTTTATAGCGCGAGTGTCTTAAATTGTGTCAGGTATTATCAGGAAAGTGATATGAGACAGGAACTCTATTTTACATCTCCTCCGAAAGATGGCCATTAATCATTCAGCAATTGGGATATATTATTGTTATTAGCTATTAAATTTTCAAAACGAGAGCTTAACAAAAACACATTACAAATCTCTGATCCTTAAACTCGAATAGAAGCGAGAGAACCAAAAGCAGGATATGATAAGATTTGCGCTCCAACAACTCGGCCATTACTCAGACAGAAGGTGGGTGGACTCAGCCTCGCGTCGCATGATATTATGCAAATACTTTTGAGGAATGGCGTCGACCGACCCCTGCCTTCTGTATTAGGTGATGCATTATTTAATAGTACACCTCAAAGTGGGAGATATTCAGGATACAGGAGGCATTGCACCCGCGAAGGAGCAAGTTCCATTTATTGGGGAGGACTGAGCTAGGTATATCCGCAATTAACTATTCCTAAAAAATAGATCTATCTCTTAAACAATTTTGTGAGGGGGAACAATAAGGTGAAAAAAATTGTTTATTTATTTTTTGAAAATATTGTTATTTATATAAAAACTAATAATGATTTTGTTAATCCTGCGTTTATAATAAAATATTTACGAAAAGTAATGCTGTAGAATAATGGTTTGATGAGTTCTTGTCGCTTTGTCCCAGATGTGAGTGAAATAATAATAACAATTTTATTAATGTAGAAATTCCATATTTTGCTGGATCATCTATATAAATAAAGTTGAAATTCTGTTTGTTTGTTTGTATATTTGTTCTTTATAGAAATCCACACCGTTTGTCCTAAATTCTCCAAATTTCGCTCAGTGGTTCTTTGATACCAGGTGCGAACACCTGTCCATATTAAAGTTGCTTAACTTCAGCCGATCTCCAGCTGATATTCTTTATTCTCCAAATTTCGCTATGTTTCTTTCAGACCAGGTGTGAACACCTGTTCATATTAAAATTGCATAACTTCAGCCGATCTTCAGCTGATATTCTTTATTGTTATAAAAATCATAATGATCTCACTTTACAATGTATTTTTTTACGAAATCGACCGTTTCTTTAAAAAAATGAAATTCCCCGTGCGGAACCGGGATATACAGCTATAATCTATGCAAATAAAGGTGAAATTCTGTTTGTTCTTTATAGAAATCCATACCGTTTGTCCTAAATTCTCCAAATTTCGCTCAGTGGTTCTTTCAGACCAGGTTCGAACACACGTCCAGATTAAAATTGCATAACTTCAGCCGATCTCTGTGTATATTCTTTATTGTTATAATATACGTTTTGATCTCGCTTTACATTGGTTTTTACAAAATCGACCGTTTGAATCGATAAAAGTCTCAGTTTATATATTTAAAAATTGAAATTCTCCGGGTGAAACCGGGATGTCATTACAGCTAGTTAATGATAATAATAATAAGGAAGAATAAACGAACCCAAAGGTTCGATGCCGACAACACAATTCGCTCTCTGCACACTATCCACCGACTGTCATTCAAACCCATCTTCGACTGATCCGCCTTCAGGCAATCCTCCCACCTCCGTCTCTGCCTACTCCCTCGGACGTTTCCTGTGCTTATTAATATTTTATGGACTGGCTTTGATGGATTAATAGCAAGAATAATTTATTACTTGAGGGTGAAAATTCTTTCTATTATCAATTGCCGAGAGAGTTAAATTATGACTCAGATAGAGTCATACAATAGAGTATTTATACGACTAATGAAAAATATTTGTTAAAAATTTCCGCCTCCACGGACAATTTTTTCCCAGGTATATTATGTGAGATAGATAGATAGATAAATTTATTGTATTTGTCCATACAAGGTATATTATGTGTTTCAATGACAAATTTGAATTTTTTAAATAACATAAAAAACTAAAGGTAACTTATTTGTTACAAACAACTGAAAACTATTAACAAAATAAAATAGGGGTTATGAAGTAGTTATTTTCATCTCTAGCACCAAAAATGGTTGTTTCCGGTGCGAGGTCGAGTTTGACGGGCGAAACGTAGTCGAGCGCGGAAATTAGACCAAGCACCGACAACACACTTTTGGTACATGTTATGAACAATACTTTTCATCATGCTGCTCTGAGTTGAGCACATTAAAACACTTTTATATTTTACTGGTAACTTACAGAAACAATATAAAAAAATAAATTGACATTTTTTCTTAAAATAAAACATCTGTTAATTAACCTATAATAGAAGAAAAGTACTTATATATTTAAATTAATACTAAAGGCGGGTTCACACGAGGTAGTGAACAGGGCGAGAACACGACCAGTAATGGGCATGCTTTCTCCCAGTAGGAGATCACGACCTTATCCAGTTCACACGTAAAGTGCCTTTGCTGGTCGTGCTTCTCTCGCGCTTGTTCTCGTTATGGCAGAATATGAAGCCGCAAAAGTTGTATGCGAACTATTAGTGCATCTGAGGCCCCAGAAAGCGCCCCCTATTCGGTTGAGGCAGTTTAGAGTCAGAGCTACCCTATTTCTCAAGCACTCCAGCGACGATATACGACTAAAACGGGCGTGCTCACTCCAACTAAATGGAGATTTCACGACACGTCACTTCAAGGTCGTGCACTACCAACATTCCCACTACCACTAGTTCACACGTGGTAGTGATCACGACTGACTAGCCGGCAGGTAGTGCTCTCGCCCAATTACGACCCCGTGTGAACCCGCCTTTAATGCTGGAAGTTCGTTTAAAGCTTTTTGGGCTTTTTCTAAAACATCTTCTGGAATATCCACTATGTTATTTTGCACTTAAAACATACTACCTATATAAGAATGAAGCACATTATAGCTAGAAGTAACCTCTTTCAAATTCAATTGTTTATTAATATATATTAGTAGCAGGTAAGGTTAGCACACCGAAAAGATTTCTAATGAAGGAAATTTGTTGACCGTAGAAGATTATGAGATGGAAATGGTTGGGGGTGCGGTCAAATGAAAACACTATATATGAAATAACATAAATATTGTGCCGACGTTTCGACCCGATATTCAGGTCTTCTTCAGGGCTAAATATAAAACAAGATAGCAACCAATAAATATGAAGAAAAGAAAAATAACAAATAAATAAAATAATGAGTAATATATGAATCTATATACATATATATGCATGAAAAAATGAAAATGAGTAAATAATTGCATAATAGAATAATATAATTTTTTTTTTTTTTTTTTTTTTTTTTTTTTTTTTTTTTTTTTTTTTTTTTTTTTTTTTTTTTTTTTTTTTTTTTTTTTTTTTTTAATATAATTTTTGTGTGTGGAATTAAATATTTAACAAAAGAATATGAATAAATCAATAACAATATTAATGGGAATAACAATATTAAATGAATAACAGAATAATAACAATATTAAATGGGATACGGAATAGATGTAACGAGGAAGCGGAAGGAATATGTGCGAAGTGAAAATAGGAAAAGATGGGTAAAAGAGTAAACGATATATGTAGCATATAATAGAAAGGAGGTAGTAATAAAAATAGAAAAAGAGATGGGTAGAAGTCCAAAATATATTAAACAAGAAATAAAACGTACCTGTCGAGTGAACTGTCGGTGGTCGACTGCCAACTGAAAAAGGAGGGGGTTATGTTTGTTTACCAAACCATCCGGTGTAACTGCCGAGTGCTTTAACGTATTTTAAATTCTAGCGAAATTTATTTTTAATATTAAGGAGTAATGATTAAATAGCGATTGAATGAAATTGTAGAATATTAGTATATAATTTAATTAATCAAGGAGAAAAAAATACATATATTAATTATTATTAATATAATTAATTAAGAAAAAAAATTATGGATTTTTTAAAATTTGAAAAATTTGGGAATAGGTTGAAGATAATTTTTGTTTGTCTGTTTTTAAAAGAGAAAAGATTTCTCTGTCCTAGGCCCGAAAAGTACTACTTTATGGACTCAAACCGAGTATTAAAAACGCACGTTTTTGATGCAGTATGATGAAAATTAAAATTTCCTACATGCCACTAATGATTTTCAAATAACTTGACCTACCAGTATTTGAAATTTAGGAAATAAAATAAATTTATAAATGACTTATAATTTAAATAATTTTATCCTGTCAGTCTCTTAAGAATACAACCTTGTTTTTGGCATCTAAATTTCTTTTTTTCTTTTATCCATTATTTAAATAAGAGCACTCCCTTTGTAGAGTCTGGGTGTGCCCCAGGAGGGTCTTGCGGTCCCATAGACGATCCGAGGTAAAGTAGAAATGATATCCTGCCATAATTCTACTCTCTAACTAGAGCGTAATAGTCCAGTTCCTTAGCATTGAGTTGCTCAACTGTCCAAGAAATTTTAGGGCCTATTCACACTATCGGTTTCGCGCCCGCTCCACTCTCGCTCCGCTCCCGGTCCGCTCTCGCTCTACCCCATTCACACTAGCGCTCCGCTCCCGCTCCACTCTCGGTCCGCTCTCCTAATGTCTTACCATATTCACACTATATAATTTTACACCGTTCAATTTTGAAAGGTTTAAGCTATTAAAGCCATTAATAATCGAAGTTGCCTGTATTCGGATTTTAATTAATGATTAACTTTCAGTTATTTAAGTATTCATTTATTCTTCAATTTTACCGCCAAACAAAAAAAAAATACATTTTTCATTCGTAGAAATAGCTGGTAAGTGTACTTTTCTTGATGAAGAAGATAATATTATCAAAAAATATAATAAGAAGAATATATTGCAACATAATGATAATTATTAATAATAATTATAAATTAATTTAATTAATGGTGAAGAAATAATTTAAATTTTTTTCGGAATGTATTCGAATACGCTTGAAAATTTCAAGTTGAAATCGGCAAATGCTACAAATTTACCGATTGTGTTCTCTTCTTTCCCTGATTAATATTTTAATTATTTTTTGCTTTATTATATTTTTTTGTTAATGATCTGACATTTTTCTTAATAGACTGCATTTTTATTCGTTTCAAATTAAACGTTATTTTATAATAGCAATGAGTATGTAGTCAATAAATAAATCGGTGACCATTTTTTACGAGTACATTAATTCATAGCAAAATATATCTCAAACATAACATGAATTTTTCACGTCGAAAAACCGCGCGTATTGTTGGTGATTTTTTTTTATCATTTCAAGCGTATTCGAATACATTCGGAAAAAAATTTAAATTATTTCTTCACGATTAATTAAATTAATTTATAATTATATATATATATATATATATATATATATATATATATATTAAAGTTGAACCTTTTTGACCGTAAATTGATGAATAAATAAATACTTTAATAAATGAAAGTTAATTATTAATTAAAATCCAAATACAGACGGTTTCGATTATTAATGGCTTCAGTCGTGAACGGTGTAAAATTATATAATGTGAATATGAAAAGACTTTAGGAGAGTGGAGCGGGAGTGGACCGGGAGCGGAGCGAGGCCGGACCTGGGCCAATATTGTGATTAATCTCTCTCTATTCCTCTTTAGAATAGTATGCCAGTGAGCGGACCGGGAGTGGAGCGAGACCGGAGCGGTACCGATAGCGGAATTCTCTGTCTATTTCTCTTTAGAATATTTGAGCGGACCGGGAGTGGAGCGGGAGCGGAGCGATAGTGTGAATCCGCCCTTAGAAGAACCGAATTTATATTTTTCAGTTGTAAGCATTATTTACAATCAGAAAACCAGTGTAAGGCTTGATTGAGCTGTAACTTGATTCCCAAGCCCTCTTCAACACATTAAATGATTTTATTTTCCCTGTTCCTTACTTCTTGCCATCTCAACTCCAAACATCAACAATAACAGCCTAGTATTATGCATCTCCGAATTGATTGATAGAAATTATAATAATTAATAAGGAAATTTAAATTAATTATAACTAATATTAGGTGGTTTGGTTAATTAACCATTAGTTGGTAGGTTATTGATATGATTTTCATAAATAAAATATACACAATTAATATTTGTTTTTTGTTTGTTTAACGCCACTTTATGCCACTAAGACGATGCTACAATGCCACTCAATTTTGCCTATCCAGATTCATATAATTAGGATAGGGATCTTTAACGAATACCTGACATCGTACAGGCTCGGGACTTTCATTTACATATCCGAAGGATAGCATAGCCGAGGATATTATACTCCCTTTAGAAAATCCTAGGTCCACCACGGGACGCGAACTCACGAACTTGAACATTGTAGGCTGCTATGCTGACCACTAAGCCACAGGTGAACCCGTAAATACTGTAAACAAGATAGTTTAATTTGCTACAGCTGAGCCCCTTTACGGGTTTGTTATTGATTTAAATTTTCTTTTAAATAGAGGAATATTTCACTTGGGTGAAATGAACAATATTTCCACTGCTTCTAACCTGGAAATCAGGGAAAACAGAAAGGAATTTAATTTTCAGTAAAATCCAATGTAACTACCTACATATATGAGTACCAGCCCTCTGTTCACAGTGGAATCTGAAAAACAATAATTAAAGGAAAACAATCTTCTTAAAATAACCGTGAAAATAATTCCGAAATAGGACACGAATAACGAAAAACCGCGACGAAGTAGTGTCAGCTATCTTGGGCTTCGAATTAGGTTTCACTCTTCGGATCATTGATTTAGTTTCCAGTATCCAAGCAAAAAAAAAAAAATAATAATTAATAAAAAATAAATATATTCTCAGTAATATATATGCAATGAGAGGAAAATAAAAATCCTAGGACCTACTTACAAAATATACAGCAAATATTATATGAATTAATTACACTGATCTACCTTCACGCAATCCTCACACATCCGTCTTGGCTAACTCATCGGACGTTTCCCACTCGGCCCCGTGCTTATTAATCTTTTAAGGAATCGCTCACAACCACGTTCCGCAATTTCCCATGCCCATTTTATTCGCTTGCAGTAATCACCTCTAGTATATTTACCGGATACAGTTAACTCAGTTCGGCGTTGTGTAAACATCTAAATACTAAAGTTGGTTCGTCCATCTTTGGTCCAAACATTCAATACCTTATTATCAAAAACTCACAGCCTTTGCTCGTTCCTCAATGTTAGTGGCCACGTTTCGCATCAATAAAGGACCATAAGCAGAAAAACAGTTTTGTTAATCCTAATTTTTAAATTTCGGGACAGAAGTCGCGAGCCTTAACTTCTTCATAGATTTCGTTTTTTCTAGTAAGCATCGCCCCTAAATACCTAAATTTCTCTACTTGTTCAAAGGTATTCCCTTCTACATTAATAAAACAGCAAAATCGTCACTACTTCTTAAGCTAAACATATAATTTGTTTTATCCGTATTTAATTCTAGCCCAAGTTTTTTACCAGCTTTCGTCAACGTTTTTTTATTTAGTTCTATGGTTTCCGCGTCCTCACGGAGCAAAACCAAATCATCGGCGTATCCGAGCACGGGTATATTCCCTCCCAAATTCAAACCCTTTCCGGTACGTGTCACCTTCCTAATGGTATATCCCACAGCTAAATCAAATAAGACTGGTGATAGAGAATCACCTTGTTTGAAACGAAAGCATAGGATACAAATAACGAAAAATATATATATTAAAATATGAAACTTGGCAGAAACGCGATGCTGTAGTACCAGCTCTCGCAGGTCTTAAATTAGGTTTTACGCTTCAATTGATTTAGTTTCCAATTTACAAGCAACAAAAAAAAAAAAAAAAATAAATAAATAAATGTCACTGATATACAGCTAATGAGAAGAAAATAAAAGTCCTACGGAACAAATGGACTATTTACCCTGATAGCTGTTTCAATATTATACATTAGAAAGTGGAAAAAACGAATTCATTGGCAAAGAATTCACAGTTAGATTAGCCATATTTGTCGCTAAGTGTTGTTAGGGATGTATAACTCGAGTTGTTATAATCGATTTAGAGAGGCCCAGGTGGGAATCGACAAGGGTGTAATTTCTCGATTGAGTTTGAATTCGATTGGAAGGGGGATACCAGTTGGGGGGAATTACATCGGATCCCAAGGGCAAAGCCTTTTGGGAATTGGGAAACAACCTACTCGGTCCTCTTTCCTAGTTTAGTTTTTTCTAACTCTTTTGAAATCGAATTTATCAGATCAGTAGATTAAGGTATAACTTTCCTGATTGTTTTCAGACATCTGGTAATCCGTACGATGGTCAGTTTGAGGGAGTAGCTCAGTGTGCAACTACTGTTCTAAATTTTTCTGTTTCGCAGACAGCCCTGGAGGTGAGAATTATGCACTGTTACAAGAGGCTAAAATATATCTGTGTAGAAGAAAGCTAACGTCTTTAAAGGTACCTTTATAATGTCCGAACAAAAGCCTCAAGCAGGTAGTCCCCCGGACCTTGCCGAACCGGCGCGCCGCGGTAACACAAACAGCTTACAAATTGTCTTAATTTGAGGCTATAAACTGCCTGAGAAGTGATACAGGTTAGTTAAGGTCTGGTAATCATCAATCGTCAACAGCGTGGTAATACTATTTTCTTCCATGAATCAGGTAAATATTTTTCTCTATTGGTTAGGTATGTTGGGCAATGATGTATGTAGCTACAGCTACACAATTGTCTACTGCAGGGTAAATTGTAACCTATTGTAACCTGACACTAGTGCACAATTTTTATTTGCCGCTAATAGTTTGCGAATCGATAATTGAATTACACACTGTTTCGGCGGACTTAATCCAATTATCGATTTGCCGGCGAAAACTGGTGCAACACACACATGCTTTCTCTCCAAATTTTTTCAAATTTAATTAGTCAGCATCGAATGGACCAAGGCGTACAGTTCGTGATAGTGTCACTCAACAATTTCGGTAATCAATAGTTCTTCACCCAGCTGCATTCATACCATTGTGTCAAAAAGAACCGTAAGTGATACCATACATATTGCAATAGTCTAACCGGCCATTACCTTGCCTACTGTTACCGCTCCATCTAACATCAAGCTCCAAAGAGGTCGGAGCCAAAGAGTACGTTTAATTTAATTTTTTTTTTATAAGTTGACTTTTATTTATTTATTTTCAGAGTATTACTTTATGTTCTTTAGTTATTTTCGTTTCAAGTTTTATTCATTTGGAAAAATATATGTATATATTTTTACTGAACATGCAAAATTTTTGTTAAGTACCAAAAATCACCCATATTTACAACAACATTGCTTAACAAGTACATCTCCCATTCTATGTTTTTTTCGCTGTGAACGACTATAATACATTATAAGCTAAAATTTCTTATCGCCCTGGGATATGATAAATATTTCACTTTGGATAAGATGTGAATTATGGCCTGCTTTAGAACGCTTTGTATAGGTGTAGTGTTTGATGTAGCTTCGTCTACTCATCTTACGGTGTCATATATCGTGTTCTCCTTACCTAACAAGGGAAGACACATCTTGGATAGTAGATAAGAGTTATTGTGTAAGAGGCATCAGAAGGGAGGTGTAAGTCTATGAGCAAGTTGTATGACACTGTTGTATGGGCAGGTGTTGTATAGAGAAAGGGGGGGTGTTGTACAGTGTAAGGGGGGCGGGGTAATGGACCAGGGCAAACTGCAAACAATTTAGCCTGTTTGTTCTCCCAGTCAGCTCCTGCCTTAACCTATCACCCTTCATACACTGTCCTTGTTTCCAGTCTTTGCTCCAGGCTAAAATACTTTAAACTTATAAAGTCCTAAATATATATATTTTTAAATTTAGGTAAACACAGCTGCTATTTTTAAATGTGCTCTAAAGGTAGTAAAAGCAAATACGCAAATTAAGGTAAAGGAAAAAAAATAAAAATCATGAATAAATTAACAAAAATTTAAACAATTGTAGAGGTGAGAGATAGTCAACTGTTATTCTTTATAATCAGGATTTTCAGTTTGAAAAAATTTTTATTTTCGAAAGCCAACGTTTCGATCCAGCTAGTGGATCTTCACCAGGGCTAAAGTAAAACAAATATATGAGTATCTAAGCTAGAGGATGACAATAAATGAATATTTTACAGAACTGATAATAATATAAAAGATGGTAAGCATTATACATGAATATTTAAATAAGTGGCTGGTTAGCAAGATAAAAGGGAATCTGATATTTACCTTCTGAGTACCCCAGTACTACCCCCTACCACTACCTCTTGCCTTATTTTACCTTCAGTCTTTGTATCTACCTGGACTCAGAAGGTAAATATCAGATTCTATTTTATCTAGCTAACAAGCCACTTATTTAAATACTAGCTAGGGTGCCCGGCTTCGCTCCGGTAGTAGTGTGGCAGTTTTAATAACAGAAAAACTTTAAAATTAAAGGAAATATAGAACAAAATTAGAACTTCCTTGAAAATTTTAACATTATATCAATATTAACATTCCAGATCTGCAGTGTCCGCCCAAATAAGGAACCCTATATACTTTATAGGGTGTTGAAAATGGTGGATGAACAATTAATTTTGCTGCAACTTTGTCGAGTCATGCATCGTTTTTGATGGTTTCTGTGATTATGAATCCTATAAGCCCATTCCAAGCAGTCAGTAGATAATAAGTTATTAGATTATTAGTTAAAAAAACTATATTTGGAGTACAACTTAAGCGCCGACTACTGTGATGGTCCCATTAGATCCAGAAGTTTAGAAAATACCGAAGATTCATAGAAACATTTTTTGTAAGACCTTTCTTCCAGTTCAACCTCCCTTAATATATACCCCTCACCCTAATTTGGCCGAACTCTGCACTTCTCCAATCTTACTACTGTTACTAAATGAAAACCAAAATATCAGGAGGGCACAATTTTTTCATCATATTTCTTTTTATCCTGAACTATGAGCGGTGATAAAGTCTTATTGAAAAAATTGTATTATTGGAGTCAATTCATCATTTTGTCAACCGGAATGCTCATCATACATAGTAATAAAACCATTTTTCATAACTACATACAATAAGAACACTTCAAACTTGTTATTTTCGGTTTATAATCAGTCTATTCAGCTCTTCCTTTTTGTTTTATGTCTGTTTTTATTCGCTCACTCATATTGCATTAAATTTACTAAAGTATATGTTAGATATTGATTAAATGTAATGTGTTTATCAATTAATCTTATTATGAGAAAATTAATTTTGTAAAGTATCCAGTTGGTTTTCCAATTGATTGCAGATATGTAAAATCATTAATTTATTTTAAAAGAAAAGGTGAAACTAATTATTTTCGCTTGATTTTTAAGTAATGTAAAAAGAATAGCTGACTAAATATATAACCTTTACAAATATAACGGAATGAATGAACAATAAACATTGAGTGAAACACACCCTAGCGCTTCCTGGTGGTCTGCAGCTCGACTAAATTTTTCATTCATAAACTCGTATGTCATCCTCAGGTAGGCTAATTACATGTTGCGAGAGACTTAAAATTCCAGTCCTTTTCTCTTCAATTTCACACCCTCAAGAGAAAAACTGAAACCTTCTTCTCCGTTAGGGGACATACAGTTACACGCTGACATAAATCTCTTAATCGTATGTGGAGTCGTTTCTGAGCCTTTTGGGCACGCACATTGTACACTTTGCTTTATAATATATATTGATTAATGCTTACCATCTTTTATATTATTATCAGTTCTGTATAATATTCATTTATTGTCATCCTCTAGCATAGATACACATATATTTGTTTTATTTTAGCCCTGATGGAGATCGAAAAATTGGATCGAACCTTGTCTTTGGAAAATAATATTTTTTTTTTTTTAATTTAAATTGTTTTAAAAAATTTAACCTGTCGTAACAAAAATTTAAAAAAATTAAAATTACGTCGATCTCAGCTCAATAGTTAATCTCTTGCCTTAATAATTTTCTGGATGGTTTTTAAGGGCCAAAGTTAACAAAAACTATGGTCCTTTTCTTTTCAAGCTATACAGTCAAAATTTTGACTTTTACTGATTTGCCTCAAACCGGTTAAGAATTATAATTAGATTTTTGAGCTATTAAAGTTTCTAACTGAGTCAGCGATATAATTAACCACCAATTTCGTTTTTAGTATAATAAAACATTGTAATAAATTTTATTCACATATAATTTTATATATGTTATACATATATATATATATATATATATATATATATATATATATATATATATATATATATTGTATGTTAGATGATGAAGAACTAACAATATATTAATAAAGCAAACAGGCAGTACGTGCCGTGGCTGTGGGATGGAGAACATTAGACCAACCGCAGAACTCAATAGGGCTCACTGTCCTACCAGCCCTAGCAAAACTATTTTTTTTTTTAAACTTTGTTATTAAATAAAATTACTCTCTGCGACATATATTTAAGCGAAGAACAATTGAGCAAATTAGAATCACATTCAAATCGGAAAAAAATAAATCACACTACTTTCCTCATACCTACAACCTATACTATCTATCATACTCACTACTTTCCAGTACAGATCCATACAATATATCCCATTCTCTCCAACAAATTTAAAAAAACCCTTCTCATCCAGTTTCGCACACATACGCCTAGTATTAAGAAATAACAACAAATTAAGGTAAGAATTTAATCAACAATTGTGAAATAAAATTAGAAAAAACATAATTATCACAATCAGCTGGGGGACAAGGGATTTAGTGTTAACAGGGTGAAAATATAGAGTACAAAGTCCAGCAGCCTTTAGTCAATTGGATATGAACAAGTATGAGCTAACATATATAAAAAATGTAGAACATTGTATTTTAGCAGTGATATAGTTTCGGAAAATTTATTAAAAGACTAAGTACCAATCATACGATTGAGAAATTATTTTATGTTTTGAAAATGGGGACACAGCCCCGAAACGTTAACATGTTGTTATGTGAAAATTAATAGTTGTGGAAAAAAGGAAGATATTTTTATTAGTTAATCATTACTTCTAAACTAAAAAATCTTCATACCAAACTAAAAGCTCCCTCTAACAAATATGTAATGTAGTTTATAGCATCCAATGCTACAAGCCTAATTTCAACTTTTGTTATATTGGTGAAAAATTACTAGTTATCTTTTTAAATTATGACAATTAACTATATTATTTAATAGCATTATTAATAATTAATAAACTATAGGATGTCTATCCTTTTTCAAAAGAAATGTCCTTCTAATTTCATAAATGATATCTGATCACATCCTCCATTGATTCGCAAATGTTTCCCACTCTCCGACAGTACCTTAACTTCATTAGATCGAGCAGAGATTGTTGAATACAGAAGGTATTCAGGGAACGGAGAACAATAACCGAGGGGGACTTATACAACAAGGACAGTTGCCGGGCTTAACAACTTTAAGTTCTGTTTTAGCAGATCGGCTATAAGCGGGCTACAGGGGCGAATATTGTCATTGTTCTCACCTATAAAAGGACAATATGGTATTTGTTGTAAAGCTGGGGACTAACAGTACGAATGTTGTGTATATATACCTGCCGAAATAGGGCAAAGCTAACTTATTTCGATATATTAATGGCAAAAAGAGAAAAAAGAAAGTAGTATTTTATCAGGACCATTGTTATAAAATACTAGTAAATAAAGAGTATAATCAGTTGCTATCTTTTTATAACCATTTCTATATTCAATCCCATCTTTTTTTTTTCTTTTTTTTTTTTTTGTTCGGTAATCCTACCTGGCCATGTTAGTTTGTTTAAACTCACTTTATGCCACTAACGCTAATCGGACGATGCTGCAGTGGGAGTCCTAAATTTTGACTATTCAGGTATAATTAGGATAGGGATCTTTAACGAGTACCTGACATCGTACAGGCTGGGGACCTCGATTTTACGTCTTATCGGAGGGACGGCATAGACAAGGATTTTTACTCCCATTAAAAAATCGTAGGGCCACCTCTGGACGCGAACCCGCGACCATTAGTGTGGTAAGTTTCTATGCTAACCACTACACCACAGGTGACCCCTACCTGGCAATGTGTGGCATACCGGGGGGTTACTCTATAGGTGTAACCAACCTTTGCTGACCATGGTGGGACGGTCGAGATTTATTCCGTGGGGCCTCCAAGAAATAAAAGTCAACCCTCCCAGGGCAGATTCGAACCGCGGCCGTCCGGCTCGAGTGTGCTAAAGCGGGTCGCGCTCAAACACGCTCGGCTATTCCGGCCCAATATTCAATCCAATCTAACGGCGCTATGGCCTAGCAGGGCCTCCTGGAAGAGCAATCATCTTCCACTCCAACCTGTCCGCAGCTGCCCTTCTCCATCCCGAAACACCCGACCGAACGTCTTCCTCCAGATCCTGCAGCCAACGCAGTCTTGGTCTACCACTTCTCCGTTTACCATCATGGTGTCCCTCCATTATCATTATCGGGAGCCTACCACCTTCCATTCTTTATGCGTACCCCAACAATCTTATCCTGGCACTCTTAATGGTGCAAACAAGATCTGGAGTACCATACGAATTCCTAACTCCGCATTTGTTCTCATCTTCCAGCGATCCCCTTCTTTTGTAGGGCAAAAAATTCTTCTCAGGATTTTCCTTTCCCGCTTAGCAGTCTTTCATCAATGCATGTAAGCGTCGAGGACTCGCTCCCATATGTTACCACTGGCTGTAGGACCGTACGGTACACTCTTATTATTAGGGTTCTGGATACCTCCCGATTTCGAAATATTTTCCTTAGGGACCAATAGCATCTATTGCTAGTTGTTATCCAAGCCTTAATTTCTTTCTTAACATTATTATCCTCCATGATAACAGAGACATTTCCATATAGCTTTATTAATTATATCTTAAACTGCTTAATAGTAAAACAAGAAAAAAAAGTGGTCCAGTCGTGGAAATACGCTGTCATGGGAGAGTCAAGATGACCTGCAGGAAAATCGGATATCGGCCGAGCTGAAGAAGAATCACTGAAGAAACTGTGATTCCTGTAAGAACATCGGAACAGAAGAAGATGGAGAAGAAAAATGTGGGGAATAAAAACCATTTTTAGTCGTTGATGACTGAAGAGTTTTTACGCCTTTAAACAGAACAATGAAATAAAAATAAAGACAGTAGAAAGTGGTCTAATAGTTAGCTTATCAACGTACAACACTAAAAGTCGCGGGTTCGCGTCCCTCTGCAGTCCTAGGATTTTTTAAAGGGGGGTTTTTAAAGAGGTTCCTAGCCTGTACAATGTCAGGTGCTCGTTAAAGATCTCTATCCAAGCTATACATGGATAGGCAAAATTCAGGACTCCTACTGTAGCATCGTCCGTGTAGTAACATCGTCTGATTAGCCTAAATGGCATAGAGTGACGTTAATCAAACTAACATGCAGATTATATAATTTCCCTGAATAAAGCACATCGCACATTATGATGCTCACTCGCATTAACAACTTCTCTCAAAAATCCCCTCTTTGTAGTTATGCGTGATTCCTGAATGCGTCACTGTAAGATCGCCAAATCTTTAACTCAATCTAAGCAGCATCTATGAAATTTTGAACAAGAACATCATATATATGTAAAGTTATCGATACAGTATTGAATAACAACACGATAAGCAATAAGGAACAGCCAACCAGAAACGCCAATAGAATTCCACCGGTATTGATCTCTGATTTGATCTTAAGAGCAGGTCTTAAGACTCAAGTCCATTGTTCCTTATATTAAGTCTTAAATCGAACATTCTGGAAGGTTCTCGAACAATCAGGAACATGTACTAAAACAGTTCGGAGCTGTCCCAACAATAAGTTTCAATGTACTCGTAAGATACCGAAATCATGTCGTTTTGTTTTCATAACTTTTTCGTTCCTGGGAGCCGAAATCGTATTAAAAATAGTGTGATATTGATGTTTATAGTTGAATATTGATATCTATATCTCTCTCTCTCTATATATATGTATATATATATATAAGAGGCTTTGTCCTGATTGACAGAATCAACGCAGAGCAAAAACTACTAACGATAGAAACATGAAGTTCGGAATTGATTGATATTTAAATTTTAGGTAACCGCTAAGAAAGGAATTTCAAAAATGTAACCCCTAAGGGGGTTAAAATCGCGAAATTGTCGTTTAACTCTAACGGACACCTATTTTTGCACTTCGAGAAAACATATCAAATTTGGACTCTTTTCAAAGATCTTGATACGATGAGTTTAACTCGAAAGTCACTACGGGTCGTCGAAAACCATGTTTTAAAGCCGAAAAATGAAGCGTTAACGACGAGTAAGTTGTTAAGTGAACTCTCTCCATTGCGCGCCTCCCTCTCTTCTACCGAGCCGGCAGCTTCCCCCTCAAACCTTCCACCTACCGAAAGCTCCGATTCTACTAAATCCCCTTAATATTAGTTAACATATTATATTAAATCAATACCAAGATAATGATCACAGAATTGATTTTAAAGGCCCGCGAGCAAACGCGTCTTTTATTTTTCGAAACTCATACAGGATAGTAAGAATAACATAGATTATTTTGAACATCAGGATTAGAGATATTGGAGTTATGAGGCTAAAATTAGAAAATATACATAGATAATATAAATTGAATTATAATAAGCCACATTTCCAATATGTTAAGCTATATCACATATCGATAACGCTTAATCCCTATTCCTCATTATATATTCTGGAATAGACTTCCGGGTTGCTGGAACGGGACCCGGCTAAGCTGATTAGTTCCTCATAAGGATATTGACTGCTCCCGTATTCCTGAAGATCGGGGGCCTCCCCCCTAGCAAGAGGGGATTACAGATGAGAGGCACCCTCGACTTCCCGAAGACATGTGATCTCGAGTGGCTAATGGTTCGCTGGTCCATTAGTGTCCTCGAGTGTCGGAGGGTCCTTCAGCGAATGTTGTCGGGCTATTTCCTTGGATGGGGTAAGGAATCGATCTTAGCGGATCATGTCATGCAGGGGCTTAATGTTGTGAATCGGACGTTTGTTATTATTTGTGATAATAAACGTTCATGAATATCTGGCATTACTTTTATTGTAGTTACTCAAAATGAAATCAGAAATAGAAAAGAGATAGGAAGGGCTTATCTAGACCATATAGAACTTTTTTGTTTGCAATTATAAGCATCTTTATCGTAACATATGTTAAACTTTATCTCTCGATTGTATTTAAATTTATAATTTTAACCGTTCACAAAAAAAAAAAAAAAAAAAAAAAAAAAAAAAAAAAAAAAAAAAAAAAAAGATGAATTGTAAGTAATTTTTTTTTTCCATTATCTTTTTTTTTTTGTTCGGTACCCCTACCTGGTACGTGTGGCATACGAGGGATTACTCTATAGGTGTACCCAACCTATTATAACCATGGTGGTACGGTCGAAATTTATTCCGTGGGGCCTCCACGAAATAAAAGTCAACTCTCCCAGGGCGGATCCTAACCGCCACCGTTCGGTTCGAGCATTCTAAAGGCGGGTCGCGCACGAACCTGCTCGGCTATCCAGGCACTGCGATACCATGTATCGCTCTTTTAAAAAAATACAGCCAGAATCCAAAAATTTTTTTTAGGAGAAGTATATCTTGTGATCATTATATCTATCCCTGATCTCTATGGAAGACTGCCTTATGTTGCCTGAATGTTTTCGTTCATTAATGGATTTGAAAATCTGGATTATTTTTCCAAGAATGATAATATGATATGACATAATATTAATAATAAGAAGAGAAAATTAAAATTTTAGTATTATGACAGGCTTCTTCCAAACTAGTGGTATGTCCGAAGGTCTTAAGGTTTGATACTGGCATCTATTCGCTTCTTTGTTTCAGGGGCTTTTTTAATCTTTTTTTCTTATCATTTCGAAGCTATATTGCCTATGACACCCTAAACTGGTTGGTTAAACTTATAGAAATGGATGATGGGAGATATCCTAAATTATGTTTCCTAGCGTTAAGAAACAGATTGGATTCATCTACTTCTGTTACTACTAAATACAACTGGTGTTCCCAACTAAAAAATGTGCTTGATACCATAGAAGAGGGTAGATTAATATTTGAAAATAATGCAGCTCAGATAAAAGCAAATAGTAATAGAATATTGAATAAATATAAATGCTACTTATTAGATAAAGACACAGAACAATTGCAGCATTCTAACTATAGCGAGCATATAAACCTTTTCTTGAATAGATTCCAAATGGCTGATTATTTACTACTCTCAGCTAACTTTAAATTTACTAGGCTGTTAATGCGGATCAGACTTTCAGGTAGATAGAGTATAAAAATTTCTGTTAACAATAAAATTGTAATTATTAATCCTCAGCAAGAGTGCAAAATGTGCAATATGAAAAATAATGAAACACTATATCATATATTGTTTGTTTGCCCTATTTATTCCAATCTGAGGGAAAGGTATTACCAAGGGATGGAAAATGTTAATGGAATTAAAATTTTTAAGCCACAAAGCGTAAGAGATTTACGAAATTTGTTTTATTTTTTTACCAATATTTTAAACTATAGAGACTTGTTTGAATGATTTCTCATAGCAATAGCCATATTACATGTCATCAGTAATAGAAATTGTTAATTTATTGGTTATTAATTAATCTATGTAAATAATAAGGATTTCAATGTTTGAATTTTTTAATTTTATGACTAATTTTTAGATGTTCAATTTAAACTAAGTTTTAGATTTTATATATTTGAATTTTTCTATTTTTCTTTATATTCATGTATATTAATAATTAATAATGTATTTATAATGTTTGTATGTATATGTAATGTGTAATGTATGTGTCTATAATTTGTATAATCGATAGACTCTATTTGCATAGGGTGTTTCCCTGAAAGCAAATTATGATTAAATAAATAAATAAATAAATATATTGCCTATATACCTTGGCGAAATTAGCATTATCTTGAAGAGGAATTTAGAAAGGTTAAAAATCCCGAAGAGAAAGGTAAGAACAGTAGAAGACAGGACTGCATTACCCTCCTCGGAACAGACTGTCGACAAGATAATGGGCCTCCGGAGATGTACGGGAGACAGTTCTCGAAAGGAGATTAGGATATCTCAGCGACAACTGTCGTCGCTGGATTGATGGAGGGGACTCGTCTTCTGCGAACTTGGATCCAGCAGATAGTGTTGTAGCTCAACTTGCGGCTACCGGGAAAGCTGACGAAGTGGAGTATTATCGGGATCGCTAGAGGCGTCATGAGGAGGTAGGACGAACGATATCCAATAAAGTATCGATACCAGTACTCATTTAAGTACTTTCCTCAAATATTCGATACCACCAAGGTATCGAAAGGAAATTATCGATACTTATGAGTACTCATACAAAAGTACTAACAATATTATAAATAAAAATCTGGTGCGTGCGCGCAACACACAACTTTCACTTACCAACTTATATTAGAAATTAATGCGTTGTGTTAATGCCACTTCTCACTCAGTTACACATTTTTCCACATTCGTTTCTTATTTTTGTTTTCATTTGCTCTATAAAAACACTAATTTCTTTTATTATTAAATAAAAGTTTTTACTTGAGATAATTCAAAAGAACAGAAATGAACAGAAGGGCATTAATTATGAACAATGGTCTGTCATTAAAAGCGTCCTGCGTGTTTTATGAGTTGACTGAATATTTTTCTTTTTTTCTCCTCATATGTTTACTTGGTTTTTATCATTTCTCATATTTAGCCATTTTTTATTTTTAGGCGTATTGAGAGACAGTTTATTTCTCCATATAAACAAAAACAAAGATACTTCATAGGAAACAAATAGAAACGAACAAAAAAGGCCCCTACCCCATTTAAGCCCCATTAATGAAATTTTTACAGTCATATCTCGGGCATATAAAGACATCATATACCCAGTTTGATCAAAATCGTTAAAGCAGTTTTTGAGTAAATAAAAAAAACACGTGAAAATGATACGAAATTTATTAACTAAAGTCCCCCCTCCGGTTAATCAATTTTGATGAAATTTTTACAGTCATATCTCGGGGATATAAATACATCAAATACCCCGTATGATCTAAATCATTAAAGCCGTTTTTGAGTAAATAAAAAAAACACGTGAAAAGTTATTAAATAAAGTACCCCCTCCCTTTGAGCAATTTTGATGAAATTTTTAGGTGTCACATCGCGGGCATATACCTAAACTAAATACCAAATTTCAGGTTCGCACGGTTTATAGTTTTTGAGCTAGTCTGTTCAAACACACACACACACACACACACACACACACACACACACACACAGACCATTTCGCGGGACTTGGTCATTTGGACTCAGGGGACCCCAAAACGTGTATTTCCGTTGAAAACCGGAAGTCAAAATTTTTCACGATCGCAATACTTCCACTTATATATATTTCATATATAGGTAAGTGAAAGTAAAAATGTAGTTAGCACTAGCTACGTTATACCATTAATTAAATTTCATGGTTTTATAAGTTGGTTTTATGGCCCTTGATGTCAAATAAAATTATATTTACTTACTACATTTATATTTTAATAAATACTCGGGGATGATTGATAGTCGGGCATTTTAGACATAAAACATTTTCTTGACTTAATTATTTCGATCCGAAATGGGGGTCTTCATTAGGGCTAAAACTAAACATATTTAGATGTTATTTATTTATAGTCTTTGATTTAATAATTTTTAAATTATTTTTTTAGAAGATAAAAGATTCGACCACAGCCGGGAATCGAACCCAGGTCCTCCGCATCTACGTTGCGGCGCTCTTACCACTGAGCTAACCGTGGGCCCGTCCGCAGGTAAAAGATTCGATCACGTCCTGGACGGGCCCACCGTTAGCTCAATGGTAAGAGCGCCGCAACGTAGATGCGGAGAACCTGGGTTCGATTCCCGGCCGTGGTCGAGTCTTTTATCTTCTAATAAAATAATTTAAACATATATAGAGTATAAAATATAACACAACTTCATGACTATCAGTTATCTCCAAGAATCTTATAGAAAAACAGTCGACTCAATACCGATAATTTATATTCGAATATAAATAAATATTCGATATCAGACTGATTAAGTTAAATTAAGGAACTCGATAAGAAAAATTAAATGCAAACAGTTGCAATGTTTGATTACTGGATCCGTTTTCAATGGGGCTCTCAACGCATTTAAATATCGTGATACTTCATCCTGGAAATCACCTTTACTTATAATTTTTTTTTAATGCACAAGTTCCTTATGATGTTTCCAAAAATCGTAGGCTTCTGCACTGGAACCCGGGGATATGTCTTCCTCAGATGAGCTAGACTGAGTGGAAAGTATTTTGGAGGGCAAATTTTTAAATCATTACGCTCTAGTAATTTTTTCTATTCTAACTTTCAGTATCGATACTAGTACTCATACTTGAATCCTTGGTATCGATACCAAAACTACTTGGTATCGAAATGAAAGTATCGATACTTTACTTATATCGATCGGTATCGTACGTCCCTAGAGATAGGTCTCAATTATATTATAGGATTTTTGAGCGTCCCTGAAATTGAAAACATTTAAATGAGGTTTTTCTCAAAATTAGCTTTTCATACTGACTTACTTTTTATTTATACACCATATTTTTTTCAAAATTTCCGAACACGTAGACCCAATTTCCTACCACTATGAACATTAATGATTGTAAAACTAAACTGAACCAGTCGTTTGAGAAACCCGAAAAAATCTATAATCTAATCTAAAATAGTTTTCTTTTATTTTTGAACTCCTTGAATGATAAGATATCTAATTCAAGAGATACCCGGCTAGTTACAATTGCGAAACCACACCAGTATTGTAAATTAAGCTAATGCTATCCTAATAATAAAAGTATAGAATTCATATATGACAGATTTCTGTCTTCGAAAGAAGTAACTGATGTAAGATCTGAATTTCTCGACATTTTTACAAGACAGATAACTCAGTCTGTTCATGATTGTGACATTAAATTATTAAGAAGTGCTAGTGAAAGTCTATTGCCAGTGAATCAAAGTATGTACTTTACCCCTGTATCTGAAAGCGAAATAACTGATATAATTTCTAAATTAAAGAAAAAAAGTCCTGGCTTTGATGGCATTAATATTTCAGACATCAAAAATAACATAGAATTGTTCAAAGGAATTATCACAAAGATCATCAATCGCTCTGTAAAAATGGGGGTTGTACCAGATAAGTTGAAAATCGCGATTTTGAGACCTCTACATAAAAATGGATCTTTTACTGACTTTAAAAACTATAGACCTATATCTATATTGTCTTCAGTAAATAAAATTATGGAAAAAGTATTGTGTGATATGCTGATGAAATATTTTAAAGCTTGCAACATAATTGTTGAAGAACAATATGCTTACCAAATTGGGAAAGGTACTGAGCAGGCCTTGGAAAATTTTTCAGATTTTGTAAACCAAAAACTTGGTGAAAGAAAGCAAATTCTAGTTTCATTTATAGATTTCACGAAGGCATTCGATACTTTAAGAATAGATAAATTGATATTAATTCTGCAAAACATTGGTATCAGAGGGAATTTGTTAAATTGGTTCACTAGTTATTTGACTAATAGGAAAGTTGTTGTGAAATTGCACAATGGTATAACTGAAATGGTTGAGACCAATATGGGAGTGCCACAGGGAAGTGTCTTGGGTCCCATGCTTTTCATTTTGTATCTTAATGAAATCAAATTGCATATAAGTCATTCCAAACTATTTATATATGCCGATGATATTGCGATGGTTGTATCTAATAAGGACATAAACGTTGCTAATTTTCAAATGCAAAAAGATTTTAACACTCTTTTGACTTGGTCCCACGATAATGGCTTGATCATTAATAAACAAAAAACGAAATTGATGCCTATTCATTCATATATCTATAACTGCCAATTTTGTCCACTGAAATATCATACGTATGTCTGTCTACATAACGGCAATTACATCAACAACGACTGCAACTGTCCTTTAATTGAAAATGTAACCTCTTTTAAATACCTTGGCATTATGATTGACCACAAATTCCTTTGGAACTCTCATATCAGGATCATTTGTAATAGATTAAGAACTATTTTATTGAAATTCTACTATATTAAAAAATTTCTCCCGTATAGCACTTTGAAATTGATTTATACTTCTTTTTGTGAATCTATTATTAGATATGGATTAAATACATGGGGCTCGGCTTCAAAAACAAAGTTAAATGAAGTTCAAAAAATACAAGAAAGAATAATAAGTAGTATTGTACCATATAAACTTAGATCGATTGTAGCTGAACCGGAAAATATTTTTTACGTCACCAAGTTATTGCCGGTAAAAGGAATTTTCATGTACAATCTTATTTTAAAAAACTATTTTTCAAATGACTGTAAAAAAGTAAAATATCAGCATTATTTGACTAGAAAAACATTTTTCGAAGTACCGAAATTCGTTAATGATTATGGTAGACGAACAAAGAGAGTATTGATACCTAGTACTTTTAATGTAATTCCCCAAAGTTTGTTATCGCATGCATCCTATAGTAAACTTAAACCAGATTTAGTAATTTATGTGATAGAAACTTTTTCCTAAGTTGAGTTCTTTTATTTCAAACTCTGAATTATTATCTTATATTTTTTTTTTAAAATAATGTAATTATTAATATAATATTTACAATGTATATAATGTTTTTTTTTTTTATTTGTTCTAATTTGGATAAATTTATGTTGAATGTTTTATGGTAATTACTTTGTATAAATTCGAGATGCAATATTTGTAGTTAAGTTGTCTTGAGACCAATTGTATACTTATTTCTAAACTCAAAATTTTTATAATATTGTATACTATAGCCTCAGTCAAGCCATTATATGGCTTTGAGGTTTTCGTTTTGTAAACATTGTTTGTAAAAATAAAGTCAAATTTTCATTTTCATTTTCATTTTTTTCAATAAATGATCCTAAGGCTCTAAAAATAAAAAATAAAAAGGCTTACTAGAAAAATACAGAAAATGTTTGGAGGGAAAAGATTGGGAATCTCTGTCAAACCCACAGTTCAGTGAACACTACCGTTTCCTATATAGTGAACAGAACATCCCTGAATATATTCAAATGGACATGAATTTATCTTACAAGAAGTTTGTTGATTAGCTCAGAATGTCTGGAAAATAAATAAATGAGTTATATCTGAATTACAATTTAAATATAATAATTATTTATATTGGACAGGGAAGAAAAATATACCATTAAATATCTAATTTTTATGTTTCTTTTAATAAAATGCAAGACCTAACCTATCCCATCAACCGAACAGGAGGAGAATAAATGTGCTATTTAAAAAAAAAAACTGAAATTAATACTAAAGCATACACCTACGCGCACTGATCTATCAACAAAAATGTGTGCTTTAATTCAGTAACGGTATCATTATGACGTGCGGTACAAAAATACTCTATACCCGTTACACAACGTAACCCGTTCCATAACGTAATATCTTCAACTACATGCCGTAATAAAACAGAATATATTATCATATAAAAATATTATTATATAAAACTCAAGTACGACTGCATATATATCTCGCATAAGCATTCCATTCTCCTTGAGAGATAACTCCCTACAGTATAAAACACACATAGCTGCATAACTTAAATAACTTGCGGTGATAAAATTTACAAGAATAGCAGCGAAATACGAGATGAACTTTAAATCAGACAAAAAAAAAAAAAAAAAAAAATGCAACTTATAATCTTTATCTAGACGTTCTGAGTAGAATGTTTAGAATGAAAAAAAACAAGAACATTGGGACGAATTGCGTCAGGTTAAATTATTTTATTAAAATTATCTTGTTCCATGTTTGTAAGGAAATCTTAAATAAATTTTGTCAATAACAAAAATTAGTTGACAAATAAAACTTCCACCGCTTAGAAAATTAAATTTAAATGTTCATTTTCAATTTATAAATGGTCCTCTAATTTCCTGGGATCAAATTGTTCTATTTGTTTTTTTAGATTTAAACTACTAGGACAACTTAATTTTTCACAATTTAATTTATTTAAATGACAACGTTTCGGCCACACGGCCAACTTCTAATTCTAAAATTTGTTTTTATTTTTTTAATAGCTTAAAAACATTTAAAATGGAAGCACCTATCTAATATTCTAATATAATAACATATTAACAACTACTAGTACAAAAATATATTTTAGCTGGAGGACTTTATAAAATAAAGATTATTTATTAATATCACAAGTTCATAGATTCATTTTTTATGTATAAATTAAAATTAAAACAATTTAAAAGAGAATTAAAAAAATCATTATGTATATTTATAGAATGCAAAGCCTCAAAGTCTCGTATAATTTCAATAATTCACTTAATCGTGCAGGTTACATGCCAAATTTTCGCCTATTCAGGCATCTTCAGGGCTACAACAGTTTCACATGCCAGCTAGAAACAGACTGAAACCTTCCCATATGGAAGGAGGGCTAACAGGGAAATATACAGTGTTGCCAACATTCAAACAAATTTAGATAACAGAGATAATAACTGAATGAGGTCTATAGAAAATTAAACACAATATTAAAGTTGAAGAAGGTTCAAATAAAGTAATTTTAATTTTACATCTACACATATATACATACACACTCACACCCATTACACACATAACATCATGCACTAGAATTATAAATATATATAAAAAACATATGAAAAGCAAAGGCAAATCTAGAATAAATAAATTACTGTTGGTTTTATATATATTTATAATTCTAGTGCATGATGTTATGTGTGTAATGGGTGTGAGTGTGTATGTATATATGTGTAGATGTAAAATTAAAATTACTTTATTTGAACCTTCTTCAACTTTAATATTGTGTTTAATTTTCTATAGACCTCATTCAGTTATTATCTCTGTTATCTAAATTTGTTTGAATGTTGGCAACACTGTATATTTCCCTGTTAGCCCTCCTTCCATATGGGAAGGTTTCAGGCTGTTTCTAGCTTGCATGTGAAACTGTTGTAGCCCTGAAGATGCCTGAATAGGCGAAAATTTGGCATGTAACCTGCATGATTAAGTGAATTATTGAAATTATACGAGACTTTGAGGCCTTGCATTCTATATCTATAATTAAATAGTCTCTTCCTAAAAACTTGTTTATTATGTATATTAAAATAAATTATCTCCATCGTTATTGTTATGTACTAATGCTTCGTTCGAATTTTAAAAAAGGTTTCTCCATTTTTTGGTATAGTCAAAATGTTTTTTAAACACTACATAAAGGGACTAATCTAATCCAAGCATTCATTAGCCACTGAAATCCCATTATCGTTGGATGTTTGTAAGGAAATTTTAAATAATTATTGTTAATTACAAAAATTAATTCACAAATCAAACTTCCACTGCTTAAAAAATTAAATTTAAAATAGATCTATGCCTTCCCTGAGCACATCAAGCTTATATAAATATATATTGTTAAAAAAAAAAACAAATAAATTCGAATGTAAAATATACGAAATGATTTATGTTGGCATGATTTATACCAACATACATAAAACTTAACTGAATTAGTTTGCTTCGATATCTTCATATTTTTGCTTTATTATTATTTTATATTTTTTTATTCAGTCCTATTTTTAAAAGATTGAGGAGGCTTTGTAGAGGACATGTGACAAGTGCCGTTAAATTCAATTACTTTGAAAATTTAAGCTCCTCTCTCAACTGCGCTCCTGAATTTAAAGTCCCCACTTTTTTGTGAGTTTCTTTTTTTTTTTCGTTGCCACAGAAAGCTGAATCCTCAGGTTAATTCACCGCAAATGCCTTTTTAACTTTTTTTCCTTTCTTTTTTTTTTTTTTTTTTGGATCTTCCAATTCGTTTAAGTGGTCGCGGTATTCAAGATTTTTTTCTTTTGTATTCCTTTTTATTCCGCTTTAAGGAAAAGTATTTGAGATAGATAATTTAATATTGACAAATGGTAATGGAACGAACCTTTTTTTAAAGATATATAAATAAGCATATGTTCATTACTTTAAAATTCTCGGTTCACGTAATAACTGAACAACGCAATACATATAACAAAAAACAATAAATTTACAGTCAATTATAAAACGGATACGAAAAACTTAGGCAACCATTACATGGACATATTAAATAAAATAAAAAGAATTTAGTAAGCAAGAGTTAAATAATAATTACAAAAAACATGATTGTCATAATCAGCTGGGGGACAAGGGATTTAGTGTTAACAGGGTGAAAATATAGAGGACAGAGTCCAGCAGCCTTTAGTCAATTGGATATGGACAAGGATGAGCTGACAAAAAAAATAAAGAACAATTTATTTCAGCATTTTACAGTGGCATAGTTTTTAAAATTATTAAAAAACTATCAATCATACGTTTGAGATATTATCTGTGTAAGTTATATTTAATGAATTTATTATAACAGTTATTGAATCATTAAATGTTAATAGATAAACTAAAGTACAGGTTTTGAAAATGGGTACACAGCCCCGAAACGTTAACATGGTGTAATGAGAAAATAAATAGTTGTGGAAAAAAGAAGGGTAAGTTGCTATTTAATCAGTAATAAATGACTTTTTTCTATGTTTGAAGAAGAAAAAAATATAAAATGGTTAAATTGTGAACTTTTTCTTTTGAATTATGAAATACTTGTTGAAAAGTTTACGGTTTGATCCTTTGATAAAATAAAAAAATTGACATTTCTTTCAAGAATATAGGTACTACTAATGAGCATATTTAGAAAAAAAAACTACAATCATATTTTTGAGAAATGACAACCTTGAAATTGTAAGCGATATATGAATCACAATGATAATATAATGATTGTTTACATAGTAACACTGATATGGGTTAACAATATTTACTCATAGGAAAATAAAAATTTTGAGTACCACAAAAATTATGAGAACTCAAATATGATGATTTTACTTTTTTTCTTCTCTAGGGTTGGTACAGCTATCCTCTAAATACAGTTTCTTTTACCTTTTGATAAAACACCAATGTTGGATCTTTTTTATTATCATTTCTTGGGTTGTTATAAATCTATAATTAATAATCAAATAATTAGTTTTTAAGTATACTCTTTTATTGGTATGAATTATTTTTGTTCTACTTATTGTTATCTTATATTTCAATCATACACTTGTTTCATTCGAAATGACCAAATGTTTTGGTCGCATCATAGGCTGTTTAAAACAAAGAAAAAAAATATTTTTTACTTTTAATCGTCTCTGCAGATTTTAAAGAAATTAGCCGACGTTACAATGTTAATTGTATTAATAACAATCTTCACTACACTGTAAGCGTAATATTTTGCATTCAAAAATTCAAAAATCGTTTAACGCTGATCAAACATTGAAATATAAAGAAAGTATTTTTCAGAATTAAAAAAAATTAAATAATGATTATTAAGGCTTTAATAATGATTAAAAAAAAAAAAAAAGGGAAACAGATTATGGTTATCCGAAACGATTACAAATTACAAGCTTAGATGAAGGAACGATTTTCCCATTTTTGCGCCCCCCCCCCCCCCTCGAAAGGAGGTAAAATTACTGCTAAGACGAGCTTTATAGGGAATTCCTTTAGGCAGCACGTACACCTCTCCCACCCTGAGAGGAATTCAAATCCCAGGATCGAACGTCGGGTTGGGTCGCGATCATCTTGGCTCCTGGATTCTTCTGTATCATCAAGCCAAGAGTAAAGATAGTGTCATTACATTGTACCAAATGAGAGCCATTATAAAATTTGTATACCTTTACATACATATCACACACTCACAGATATATATATATATATATATATATAAGGGGGGGGGCACACTGAAATAGTCGGTGCACTGGGTGAACCAAAAGGTCAAGAGCAACCAAATTCAGACAGCGAGAGGTAAAGGTGGCTCCAAACAATGTCAGCAATTGTCCACTTTCTACTTGTAGTGTGAAAGACTCCACGTGCGGTTGAAGGGGTAAAACTAAAAAATTTCTCGAACCGATTTTCGTCTGTGTGAGTAATTATTTTATTCAATCTGCTCTTACAACATTTTCATTATGCATATATCTCTTAAGATTTTGTCAGACTTCGGCATTCCTACCTCCTACCCGAGGCGTTCGGGGCACAATAAAACGTTTCACGGAGTCCCACGAGTGATTCATCGTGCCGCATGTATTTTTCATTGTGCAACAAGCAGTGGTTTTTTTTTTGTTTTTTTTTTCCATTTTCTTACATATTGGTGCAAAATTGAGAGCGGAAGGCCAAAAAAATTGTATTAATTTTTGACAACTGATAACCAAGTCAAACTTTCCTCTTTCCTTAAGAATTTCGTGGCTATCCTAAAGCTGAAGAACGAAAAACCAACTGGAAGCCGAATAAAGTTGTTTTTGTAAATTATGGTGTTATATTTTTCAGTGTTATATTGCCGAGGCATGGGGCGCAATGAAACAATTGTTTCCAATAATTTCAAATAATTGTTTGTTTGTTTAACGTCTCTTTATGCCACTAAGCCGATGGGACGATGCTACAGTAGGAGTCCTAAATTTTGCCTATCTAGGTATAATTAGGACCGGGAACCTTAAGGAGTACCTGAAATCGTACAGGCTCGTGACCTCCATTTTGCCTCCTATTCGAGGTACGGCACTATATAAATTAAAGGAATTATACAATTATTGACTCAGATCCATAATTTTAATTGTCACTTCTGAATGGTTCCACTAAATCTGTCCATTAAGTTCCATTTGGATATTGTCGTTGTAACTCCATTGAGATACAAGCAGTTCGTATTGAATATTCAGTTAACATATCGGGTGACCTGCCTCCGTTCCATGCAAGTGCATTTATAGCTTATAATTTATTGAGTAATTCGATGAATGAAACTTCCGTAACTACATTCTGATTAAAATATCCATTAACACAGCTTTATGTATAATGAATCATTAAGTCAATTTATGTTTAAAATAACATAAACGCGTAATTGAAATTTAACGTCGAGAAAAAAAAAATAGAGTATTAACTCCAAGGACAAAACTCAATGCTAACAAAATTTGTACCGCGAAAAACTTACAATAAATGCTGAAAATTTTATCGCAATCCTCAATTGATCTCAGTTCTTGTTAAGTCATGTAGTAAAGATTTTTAATTATAACTTAATATGAGACAAAATTCACGATGGAGAAATTGACGAGGAATAAGCTAAAGTCCCCGTAAAGCAAGAAAGTAAAGCTTAATAGGGGAAAAAAATTGAATTTATTTTAAGCAGAATCTATGCTCATCTCTCTGATATTATTATTTTTTTTCTATTCAGTTTTACTTTTTATATTATTCCACCAAACATATTTTATAAATAAGAAGAATGGCTGTAAAATTATTGGATAAAAGTGCGTTTTAATTTCATCCACGTTAACTATGTAATTTATGAAAAGAAAGTATTTAAATTGATATAACTTCTATTATTGGCAATAGTTGGTTCTGATTTTTTTCACAGTGGTAGAGGGTAAAGGGTGCTAAAATACCATAATAGAATTAGATCGATCAAATGCGATCGATCGGCGATATATCGATTTTAAAATTCAAATCCCTATATTTGAACCTTTATTATACAATCGGCCTCGAATTGGACTAAATCATAGAATATACTTCTCGTTGAATTATATGAAAATATTTTATTCCCTTAAAATTCCTAAAAAATGGGGTATTTTTAATTTAATTGTTTGGATTTTTTCTTATTTAGACAATAATTATTTTAAAATCTTTCAAAAGGAGCAAATGCCTGAAAAAGATATGTATATAAGCAGAAAGCTCAATAGATAATAGTACTGACTCATTTCATTCTCCATGTATAACCCTGTACCTAATAAACTAATTTATTTAAATTTAAGTGAAGAAATGGTTCATATAAAAATTAATTTGAAATACTTTGAGCAATGTTATTTTTATTTTTTTTATTCTCACTGATGAAGGGAATCCCAAGCTCATTAATGAAAAAAGAATTATTCGATTATCGTCATTTAGTCAGGAGTTATATATTTTTGGCCGCTAAATGACAAAATTTTCCCACTGTGCGATGGCGACAACAGTAAAGTTTTTATAACCAAAAATGTTCGTCTCGACAAACTGATAAAAATAACAATTCGAAAAAGCCCTGCGACCATTCTTGCTGAGAAGGGGTTAATCGAAACAATGGATATGTCCGAAAATGTTGTCCTTGAAAAGCTGAAAAGAAACCTCTACTACCATATCTCAATTGCCAAAACCGCGGCTTATATTTCGCAATCGAAGGCGAAATGAGTAATTTGTATATTTTTCCGGTGTAGCGGAAAGCTTTAAAATGATGCCTCATTCACGAAATTTGATGAAGTATTAAGGAATTTATGGCGTACCGACAAAAAAAAAAGGCTTTGCGAAATAATATATATGATAATTTACTGATGTAATTGGATTTACTTTGTTTCATTATGTTGTTTATTTGAACGTCCCTGAAATGGAAAACCTTGAGTTCTTCTCAAAATTAGCTTTTTTTGATTGACTGGTTTTTCCCACTTACCCTTCAAATGTTTTCCATTTTTTCTAAAAATGCCGAATATGTAGACCCAATTTCCTACCACTATGAAAGATCGCTATCCTAATTATACCTGGATAGGCAAAATTCAGGACTCCCACTGTAGCATCGTCCGATTAGCCTTAGTGGCGTAAAGTGACGTTAAAACAAACAAACAAAGGAAACAGTGGAATGAATAAAAAATATATTTGTTTATTTATCCTTTCTAAAAAAGAGCATAATAATGCTACAAGTGTATTATTGCTTGCCTCCAACATTTTTTCTTCTTTTTTTTCTTTCAGTTGGGTTTTCAATTAGGTACAAACCCCTACACTTTTGTAAATATGGACCAGAAAAATTACGAATTTAAATAACCAAGAATATTTCTTTTTTAAAAAAAGAGACTGAGCAAACAATCTTTTAATATGCTGCAGGCCAAACCGAGAACAAATTAAAAAATATTTTTCCGAGATTACAAACACTCGCCTTCTAGGGTTGAAAGAAGTGATGATTTTAAATTCATGATGTTTATGATTGTAATAAAAACTTAATAAGAAATGTTTACTCTTGTCAGAACTCTATTTTTTCTCTTTATCACGACCCTAGTTGATAAAGCGTTATTAGGAAATCACTTGGCCATTTTCTGTTTCAAGGCCTGCGTTTATATATATGTGAGCCTGTAAGATGTCAGGTACTCGTTAAAGATCCCCATCATAATTATACCTGGATAGGCAAAATTTAGGACTCCCACTGTAGCATCGTCCGATTAACCTAAGTGGCATAAGGTGACTTTAAACAAACAAAACAAACGAAGATCAACTAATTTCGCTATGTTTTACTTTCAAAAGATAAATTGAAATATTGACATCTGACTGATAAATATTCAAGAGTGCAATAATTTAAGGTTATTCTATCCTATTATTATTATTATTTTTTTTTTCAACTTCAATTCACACCTGTCACCCAGCGTGACAATCAGCGAATGTGTTGTTTACATTGAATTAAAACATAGGGCATTTTGGGCATGATGAAAGGAAGGTGCCCAGCAGCACCTCTTTCCGGGCTTGATACCTTAGCTCAGCAGGTCTCTCATCCAGCTTCTTTTTAGCCTCCTTGCATAGCAGCCGTGGGCATGTTGTTAATTAGTGTATTATTATGTCCGTGTAATTTAACAAAAAACCGTGAATAAAGTGTTCGTATGTGTTCTTCGATAGTTGATTTTGTAAGTCTGTATGTAGAGTTTTATTATTACGTAACAGGGAGCGTTGGTTATTAGTCACAAAGTTATTTATTGAAAAGTTTATAATTTTCGTAAGTGGGTCCTCTTTATTGAACCGAAAATCTGTGAGGCGTATGTCCAAATGTGTTTAAGTAAGTAAGTGTATGTGTTCAGTTTATGTTCTATCTTTAATTTTGACGATTTAGAAAAAAGAGAGAACAGTGTTTTCAGTCGTTTGTTAAGAGTTTGTCTTTTCATTTTTACTTGTGCGCCCCAAGTCATCCTTCTGTCGAACAGAAGTCCCAGGTAGCGTACTGACTCCGTCTGAGGTATTTGAATGCCATCGGCGTAGGTTGCAGTTAAAGCCTTAGAGTTTGTCGGTATGTCATGTGTGTATATAATGTATAGTAATGCATCCTATTAATTACTACGGTTTAACATGTTTATTACTAGGTAGGTAATTGGTTTATTACTAGTCACGAAAAAAACACATTACCGTTAACATTACTACGGTCTTACTATTAACATGTTTAATTATTAACCTTAGTAACCTATCCTATTTTTAACAAAAATCA
This sequence comes from Aelia acuminata, assembly GCA_911387785.2. Taxonomy (NCBI): domain Eukaryota; kingdom Metazoa; phylum Arthropoda; class Insecta; order Hemiptera; family Pentatomidae; genus Aelia; species Aelia acuminata. The sequence continues at coordinate 2,313,929 of OU426983.1, forward strand.
CAACAACAAAAAAATGTTTAGAAAAATATTCAAATTATCTATAAAAACTACCCAGCCCCCGTAGAGAAATAAAGGATGATTGGCTATTGTAGTCATTTAAGGCCGATTGAGCAGCTGAATGGGCATGACTGAACAAACACCACCCAACACAGCCAGGATTGCGTGATATCTGCTATTTTTGGAGCTAGGAATTAGCCTGGCACAAGAGAGGGCTGATTGGCTGGGATTAGGCTTCAAACAATATCCGGGATATTCCAGGAACGGAAAGGGTCGCCCGATGATCCGATGACACTCGTTTTTCTGGTTTTAGATATCACCAGGAACTGTATCCCAATCAAAACCTATCAAAGATGTTCTTTTATGCTTAGTTGGCTAGAAACATGCCGGCACAAAATTTCAGAAAATATCTCTATGCCGTTCATATTTGAATTTACACGTTGTGATGAGTTCGGAAATTTCTATTCATACATATTTTTTATTTAGATACACACTGCTGCTGCCATTTTTTTTATTTTATTTTTTTTTAAATTTTATATCAACTATCGTAATAAGAAAATGTGATGATAAGAGAGATATCAAAAGAAAACCACAAAAAAAAATCAATATAAAAAAAGAGTACGGGAGAGCGGGGCTGGTTGGCATAGGGGGTAGGTTGGCGGTTGGTTTATAGTTTCCGTCACACCTGTTGTGAAGGCCCCACCATTGTACCATGTGACCCGCTCGACCTCGGGAGTCTTGTCCTGAGTTTTTATCCGATGCTAACAGTGTAGATAAGAGTGTGCTTCATTGATTAATTTTACAACATGTAAGTAAATTTTTATATTTTCAGTAAAGTTGGCATGGAAAAACATTTGACTCCGATTCTGTTCACATAGCCCCAAACTCCTTTGAAAAACCTAACCGTTCGACTAACCAGTTTCTAGTTTGAAAATCAATATATATTATAGAGCAAAGTGTACAATGTGAGTGCCGAAAAGGCTTAGAAAAGACTGCACTTACGACCAAGAAAGCTATGTCGTCTTGTAGCAGTATAACCCATAACCGTGAAGAAATTGTCCGTTTTTATCTTTAGGGTGTAAATTTAAGATAAAATAAATTTAAGAGAAAAGGAGCGGAATTTTAAGCCTCTCGCACCATGTAATTAGCCTACCTTTAGTGCTTAGTGAATAAAAAATTTAGTTCGAGCTCCAGACTACCAGGGAGCGCTAGGGTGCGTTTCATTCAATGTTTATTGTCCATTCATTAAGTTTGTAAGGGTTATATATTTTTTCGCAGTTCTTTTAAAATTTCTAAAAAATTAAGCGTTAATACGTAGTTTCTTCTCTGCGTTAAAAAACAAAAATAATAATTTTACATGTCTCCATTCAATTAGAAAACCGACTGGATTCCTTAACAAATTAATTTTCACATAAAACGGCTTATTGATCAACACATTACATTTAATCAATACATAATATATAATTAAATTTACTGCAATATGATTGAAAATTTCTAAGTAGTATAATTAAGGAAATTTGTTTGACCATAGAAGAATATGAGATGGAAATGGTTGAGGGCGCGGTCAAATGAAAACACTAAGTATGTGTAATCAATATATATTATATAGCAAAGTGTGCAATGTGCTCAAAAACGACTCAATGTAGGATCTCAAGTTATCTCAGTGTGTTGCTATATAACCCCTAACGGAGAAGAAAGTTTCTGTTTTTCTCTTAAGGATGTAAAATTGAAGAGAAAAGGACTGGAATTTTAAGCCTCTCGCACCATTTAATTAGCCTCTCTGATAATGAGATACGAGTTTATGAATAAAAAATTTAGTTCGAGCTCCAGGCTAACAGGTAGCCTGGGTGCGTTTTACTCAATGTTTATTGTTCATTCATTCCGTTCAATTTGTAAAGGTTAAGTATTTTTTCAGCTGTTCCTTTTAAATTACCAAAAAATCAAGCGAAAATAATTAGTTTTACCTTTTCTTTCAAAATAAAATAATGATTTTTCATATCAATTAGAAAACCGACTGGATACCTTACAAAATTAATTTTCTCATAAGAAGGTTAATTAACACATTCCATTTAATCAATATATAACATATACTTAGGTAAATTTAATGCAATATGAGTGAACATTTTTTAGTAGTACAATGAGTGAATAAAAACAGACATAAAACAAAAGAGAAGAGCTGAATTGACTGATTATAAATCGAAAATAAAAAGTTTGAAGTGTTCTTATTGTACGTAATTATGAAAAATGGTTTTATTACTATGTATGATGAGCATTCCAGTTGACAAAGTGTCTAACTCCAATTACAGCATTTTTTCAATAAGATTTTATCATCCCTCATAGTTTAGGATAAAAAGAAATATGATATTTTGGTTTTCACTTTGTAATAGTAGGTGCAGTGGCCGGCCAAATTACGGGGGATGAGCTTATAGGTATATTTATATGCCCGAGATATGACTGTAAAAATTTCATCAAAATTGATCAACTGGAGGGGAGACTTTACTTATTAAATTTTGTATCATTTTCTTGTGTTTTTTTTATTTACTCAAAAACAGTTTTAACGATTTTGATCAAACTGGGTATTTGATGTATGTATATGCCAAAGATGGGATAGCCAACATTACATCAAAATTTATCAACCGGAGGGGGGACTTTACTTAATGAATTTTGTATCATTTTTACCTTTTTTTCGATGCTCTCAAAAACGGCTTTAACGATTTTTATCAAATTCGTCATGTTTAATGAAAATTAGGTGTCCTTTAATATCAGGTAAGCTTTATCATTATTAAAATGTTCTGAGGGGGCTTTTTTGGGGGGGTTGGGGCCTTTTTTGTTTGTTTGTTTCCTAAAAAGTACCTTTGTTTTTGTTTATATGGAGAAATTAACTATCTCTCGTTACGCCTAAAAATAAGAAATAGCTAAATATGAGATATGATAAAATAAAGAAAACATAAAGAGGAGAAAAATATTCAGTCAACTCATAAAACTCGTTGAGCCCATGCATGCGGAGTACGCCTTTAAGGACAGACCATTGTTCATTATTAAAGCCGTTCTGTTCATTTAAGAAGTGGCAATTAACAAAACCCATTAATTTCTAATTTAAGTAAGTTGGTAAGTGAAAGTTGTGTGTTGCGCGCACGCACCAGATTTTTTAACTAATGATCTAATAACTTATTATCTGCTGACTGCTTGGAATGGGCTTATAGGATTCATAATCACAGAAACCTTCAAAAACGATGCATGACTAGACAATGTTGCAGCAAAATTAATTGTTCATTCACCATTTTCAACCCCCTTTAAAGTATATAGGGTTTCTTATTTGGGCTGACGCTGCAGATCTCGAATCTTAATGTTGATACCATGTTAAAAGTTTCAAGAAAGTGCTAATTTTGTTCTATATTTCCTTTAATTTTAAAGTTTTCCTGTTATGAAAACTACCACACAACCACCGGAGCGAAGCCGGGCACCCTAGCTAGTAACAAATATATTGTGCCGAGGTTTCGACCCGATATTCAGGTCTTTTTCAGGGATAATATAAAACAAGATAGCAAGCAATAAATTATATGAAGAAAGTATAGTGTCATAATTATTCTAAGTAGTATAGTGAGCGAATAAAAACAGACGCAAAAAAAAAGTGTTCTTATTGTAGTTATGATAAAGAAGTTGGTTTGATTACTATGTATGATGAGCATTCCAGTTCACAAAATGGCTAACTTCAATTTCAGCATTTTTTCAATAAGATTTTATCACTCCTTATAGTTCAGGATAAAAAGAAATATGGTAAAGAAATTGTGCCTTGATTTGCGTAAAATTAATTTTTCTTATCAATTAATTCTTCAATCCCCCATAAAGTATATAGGGTTTCTTATTTGGGCACCCTAGCTAGTTTCGCATATAGTTTAGTTTAAATAAAAGACGCAATAGAAGTTATATCAGGGTTACTTCTGAAAATCCATAGCCACTCTTCAGAAGTTTTATTTTATTTTACATTGCTAAGGATTTTACGATAGTAAAATTGCTATTTTTTTTTCTCAACTCCCATTTTTAACCTCAAACAATATTTTGTTCATTTAAAACTTTTGTTTGGTCTCTCTTTAATCCCTTGATGAACTTTGTTTCCAACACAACCATTCTAAACCCACCCGCCGCATCAACTCCTCAACCGAACAATAAAAAGATCGCCAGGACCCCGCGGTCGGTAAATGCCGGGATGACCATTGTCCAGAAAGGCTTACACGGGATTAGGAGGGACATAAATATAGCGCGGGGATTATCCCGCTCTTGTGGCCGGCTTTTATCGTAAAACTTCTCCAACACCTCGTTTAACTCAACATTTATTATCAAAGTGGAAACATTTGAATCTCTTAGGCTCTCTATCACCCTCCCTCTGCAGGGGAGACATCTGTGGAACGAACAGCCGTCGCACAGTGGGAAAATTTTGTCATTTAGCGGCCAAAAATCTTTAACTCCTGAATAAATGACGAAAATCGAATAATTCTTTTTTCATTAAAGACCATGGGATTCCCTTTGTCAGTGAGAATAAAAAAAAAATAAAAAAAATACCATCGCTCAAAGTATTTCAAATTAATTTTTAAATGAATTCTTTATTCACACAAATTTAAATAAAATTGTTTATTCAGTACAGGGTTAGACATAGGGAATGAAATGAGACAGGGTTATTTTCTATTGAGCTTTCTGCTTATATTGTCATAGCCGTTTTAGTTTTATTTTAGCCGATGTTTCCACTCACATTTTAGGTCCTCATCATGGCTAAATGAGAAAAACCAGAAAACAAACAATAAAAGGAAGTATGTAAACAAATATTAATTGCATGTGAAACATTAAAATAAATTAAATACATTAGCTAAAAGTAAACATACTTTTTTTTTATTGAACTATATAATTATTTAAGTAAGGCTTAACTGAGGTAATATTGAACAGTAAGTGAAAATATTATAATAAGGTTACAATGGTCTGTAACAATGAAGCCTAAGTTAATAAGGTAAAATATAGTATACAATATAATTATAGTAGTGTATAAATCGAAAATATAAAAATCTGGTGCGTGCGCGCAACACACAACTTTCACTTACCAACTTATTTAGATAAGAAATTGACGTGTTTCGTTAAATATCATTTCCCAAAGTCACACATTTTTCTACATTCATATCTTATTTTTAGTAATTGTTAAAGCCGTTTTTGAGTAAATAAAAAACCCCGTGAAAATGATACAAAATTTATTAAGTAAAGTCCCCCTTCGGTTGATCAATTTTGATGAAATGTTGACTATCACATATTTGGCATATACATACATCAAATACCCAGTTTGGTCACAATCGTGAAAGCCGTTTTTGAGTAAATAAAAAAAGCACGTAAAAATGATACAAAATTTATTAAGTAAAGTGCCCCCTGCGGTTGATCAATTTTGATGAAATTTTTACAGACATATCTCGGGCATATAAATAGATCAAATACTAAGTTTAATCAAAATCGTTAGAGCCGTTTTTGAGAAAAACAAAAAAACACGTGAAAATGTTACAAAATTTATTAAGTAAAGTCCCCCCTCCGGTTAATCAATTTTGATGAAATTTTTACAGTCATATCTCGGGCATATAAATACATCAAATACCCAGTTTGATCAAAATCGTTAAAGCCGATTTAAAGTAATTAAAAAAAACACGTGAAAATGTTACGAAATTTATTAAGTAAAGTCCCCCCTCCGGTTAATCAATTTTGATGAAATTTTTACAGTCATATCTGGGGCATATAAATAGATGAAATACCCAGTTTAATCAAAATCGTTAGAGCCGTTTTTGAGAAAATCGAAAAAAACCTAAAAAGTTACTAAGTAAAGTACCCCCTCCCTTTAAATAATTTTGATGAAATTTATGCTGTCACATCGCGGGCATATACCTACACTAAATACCCAATTTCAGGATCGCACGGTTTATAGTTTTTGAGGTAGTCTGTTCACACACACACACACACACACACACACACACACACACACAGACCATTTCGCGGGACTTGGTTATTTGGACTCAGGGGACCCAAAAACGTGTATTTCCGTTGAAAACCGGAAGTCGAATTTTTTCACGATCGCAATACTTCCACTTACTATATATTTCATATATAGGTAAGTGAAAGTAAAAAATATGGTGCGTGCGCGCAACACACAACTTTCACTTACCAACTTACTTAGATAATAAATTGACGTGTTTTGTTAAATATCATTTCCCAAATTCACACATTTTTTTTACATTCATATCTTATTTTTATTAATCGTTAAAGCCGTTTTTGAGTAAATAAAAAACCCGGTGAAAATGATACAAAATTTATTAAGTAAAGTCCCCCCTTCGGTTGATCAATTTTGATGAAATGTTGGCTATCACATATTTGGCATATACATACATTAAATACCCAGTTTGGTCACAATCGTGAAAGCCGTTTTTGAGAAAATCGAAAAAAACACGTGAAAATGTTACAAAATTTATTAAGTAAAGTCCCCCCTCCGGTTAATCAATTTTGATGAAATTTTTACAGTCATATCTCGGGCATATAAATAGATGAAATACTCAGTATAATCAAAATCGTTAGAGCCGTTTTTGAGAAAATCGAAAAAAACCTAAAAAGTTATTAAGTAAAGTACCCCCTCCCTTTGAGCAAATTTGATGAAATTTTTGCTGTCACATCGCGGGCATATACCTACACTAAATACCCAATTTCAGGATCGCACGGTTTATAGTTTTTGAGCTAGTCTGTTCACACACACACACACACACACAGACACACACACACACACACAGACCATTTCGCGGGACTTGGTTATTTTGACTCAGGGGACCCCAAAACGTGTATTTCCGTTGAAAACCGGAAGTCGAAAATTTTCACGATCGCAATACTTCCACTTGCTATATATTTCATATATAGGTAAGTGAAAGTAAAAAACCTAATAAGATGGATAATATAAAAATCTGGTGCGACACGCGCAACACACAACTTTCACTTACCAACTTACTTAGATTAGAAATTGATGTGTTATTTAATAGCCTTTTCTCAAAGTCAAAGATTTATGGGTACATTATGATTAAAGAATAACCATAAGATTTATGTTATAAAGGGTTATACACTAGAAGGATGAATGATTATTAAACTGAATTGTGAGAGGTATATAGTAAGGTGTGGGGCTGAAGATTTAGTTATTATTTCAACTTTTAGCCTATCAAATTTTTACCTACCCTGTCCATCCCCAATAATTTGGTGCTGGCGACGCCCATGATCATAGCTATTGGGTATAAGTTTTTGAAAACATAAGCGTTCCAGAATATTCGATACTATATCAGCCAGAATCATTATCATTTTTGATAATAGAGCTTATTATTTCGATTACTATAAAAAAAAAAAAAGAAATAATGAAAAAGGAAGGACTTTAAGAATTTGGTCTGTGGATGGATATAGAAGGAATCTCATTAACTGAAGACGTCAGGGCATCCTTTAACACTCCGCCATCAAAGGACCTGGAAAGGATCTCTTCTTCTTCATCCTCTCTGAGGAGCAAAATAATCTTCACCCCTATTAGTTTCAATTCTACCTCAAATTTATCTTTTAAATTATTCATGGGGAAGAAAAATTAAATATGAAAAACTAGTTGAGGGCAGACTTCATTCACAAAATTCATCTTGTACAATAGATAACAATATTAGAATATAAAGATCTATTTTCTCACCATTAATACTGAACTGCATATCATTCTTCATCAATAGATAGTAAAATATTTAAATTTACTTAAGTCATCTCGTTATATTTTAGGCATACATAACATTGGAATCAAAATTTATCGATGGGTTAATCGGAATGGGCTCATCCTTCATTGGATTAAAAAAATATTTAAACAATGCCCGACTCCGCTAATAATCGGCATGGAATGTTAATTCAGGGACTGAATCTTTACAAATCATTTCTTTAAGTCGTTTTATTATAAGCAAATCATGTCTTAATTGATACTTCATCAAACGATATTTGTGTTGATACGAGCGCCCGCGACTGCTATCCACAAAGTTTATAAGCTGACACAACAGAAGATAACTGATTTGATTCGTGTTGCGTGTGCGTATTTTTAGTCGCTTAGTGAAATATTGCGGTTGTTATATGAAAAAAAAAAATATTACAAAAAGCATAACTTTTATGTAGGGTAAAACGTACAATTATTGGCACCCTTATGACCACATTTCTGTAGTGAAATAAAAAAAAAAAAATACTTTTTATGAAGTGATCAAATTGAAACTTCCTATAGCTCCTCTAGATCAATCCTTAAAAAGACTGAAGAGGTTTTTTTGGGTCAAAAGTTCAATAGTTTTACAATATGGCAATATTTATTGTTAAAAGTGCCAAATCTAGTTATTGGCGCCCCGTGGATTTAATTGTGAAATCTTCCCTATGGTTAGTTTGTTAGAGACTTACTTCGTCGATGACTTAGGGTACCCTTCAAACATTAGACTCATGTATATCTTATAATAAAAGTAGGACTTGTTTACCTATTTCTTTAAGTTAAAGCTGGGGTGTCAATAACTGTACTGAGTACCAATAACTGTATGGTTTACCCTATGTAATCATAATTTTTAAAATAAAACAAAAATGAGCAGTTTTCCTCTGAAAAAGAGCCTTACTGTCTGGTTTTTCCGGATATATTTTATATACACGTGACCTTTTGGATATATTTTGTATTTTTGGCACCTACAGCCTTTGTTATCTCCATACCCATAATTTTGAGATTATTAATTATAATTATAATAATGAAGGTTTAACGAACCCGAAGGTTCGATGCCGACACGACAACTCGCTCCCTGCACGCCCCTATCCACCGACCACCATCCAGAACTAACTTCCCCAGATGGATAATCAGCACCAAACAGGATAAGCATCAAACTTCACGCAATCCCGTTGTTTGTTGATTCCACTTCTCAAAGTCACACATTGTTCATCATTCATTTCTTATTTTTGTTTTTATTTGCTCTATAAAAAAGACTAATTTTTTTTACAATTAAATAAAAGTTTTTACTTGTGACAACTTGGCAATGCAAGCATAATACTCCAAGTAGTCTGATTTTATTATTCTCTATGTAGTTGTTGAAAATTTCATTTAGTTCCCATGAAACAAATAATTTCCATTAAATGAATAGAACGGCTTTAATTATTAACGATGGTCTGTCATTAAAGGCGTATTCCGCATGTGTGGGCTCAACGTGTTTTCTGACGGAATAATTTTCTTTTTTTCTCCTCTATATTTTTACTTGATTTTTTTTTATATTTCATATTTAGCCATTTCATATTTTTAGGCGTAACGAGAAGCAGATAATTTCTCCATATAAACAAAAACAAAGGTACTTTATAGGAAAACAAAAAAGGCCCCTTCCCCATTTAAGGCCCCTCAGAACATTTTAATAATGATAAAGCTTACCTGATATTAAAGAACACCTAATTTTCATTAAACTTGAAGAATTTGATCAAAATCATTAAAGCCGTTTTCGAGATAATCGAATAAAAGTTAAATATTGAAAAAAAGTTATGAAATAAAGTATGGAGCGGCAAAAATTGGACCAATTATGACGAAATGTTGGCTTGGCACATAAGTCAAATCGAATTATATGTGATTTTTTATCGGTGGGGGGGGGGGGGTCGTCTTCGATAATAATTAACATAGCGATTCACCCGAATCCAGTCCGACGTCTGAGGTGATCGTACCTGGCCAGACGACCTTACACTAACCACCTCCATACCATCCTAGCAGGTAAACGGGAGGAAGGGGACAGAACCTGCTAACCAGCCTGACCCCAACAAACACTGACCTATACAGGTCGGCGCTTGGTGGTCTCAGTAACCACGACCACCACGTCCGCACCAGGCACCCCTAGGGGTCCTGGCACCACCCAACGATGACGCCCGGGAGAGCGTCATCCCCGTGGTACCATTTGGCATCACCGTCTTAAGTCCCGAATGGATAGCGGGCCGTACAGGCGGCTTTTCACTGAACCTGTCCTACGGATGCTCCTACTTAGGGCATGGTGGGGCGCTTACCACCTTGGCCTAAGGAGGACTGGTCCCGTGCCAGCGCCTCTGTCGTTCGCGAGTTGTAAACAACTCCCCAGGGGGCACCACAAGGAGGTGACAGTAGGCGTTGCAGGGGATCGGGCAAGCGGGGAACAACAGACAGTGAGTGGGGCACTATCGCCTGATGTTCCCACATGAGGGTAGGAAGACTCCCGCACCCGTCTTCCGCCTCAGCCCCCTTTGCCCGTGCCATTCCCCCCCCCCCCCCCCGGGAATAATTAACAGGAAATTTTAATTTTAAACCGAATTTCATTCAACATTTTTCTAATATCTTTTTTAAACAAAAGAGTAAAATTTACCGCCAATGGTTGATTCCTTGCTTTATTAATCTCTTTTAAGGATTGAAGAATGAAGTACGATTGTAATGTAATACACTAAAAGTCCCGTCTCCGCCTCGGACCTTTCCCAGTCGGCTACGGGCTTACTAATCTTTTAGAGATTCCCTGCAGTTTAGCAATTTTACATACCCATTTTATTAGGCGCGCTGCAATCACCTCCATAACATTCAATGGATACATTCCACTTAGTTCGGCGTTGTGTAAACCTCTTATTCTCCGGTTGATTCCGTCGGTCTTTGGTTCAAATATTTTACCATTTTTTCAAAAACCCTCTGCCTTAGATCCCTAAATGTTAGCGGCCACGTTTCGCATCCATAAAGGAATCTTTTCTAGTTACCTTCGCCCCTAAATATCTAAATTTCTCTATTTCTGTGTTATTATTAACTAGCTTTGGGGCCCGGCTTCGCTCAGGAAGTTGTGGAATAGGTGGAATGAAACAATAACTTTAAGATGTAATAGTACAGAAAGATAGACCAAAATTAATCATGATTACAACAAAATTTGTACCATCCTGAAACTTCAGCTTAATATTAGTGGTAAGTTTCGAAACCTCAGAGTCCGCCCACATATGGTTTGGGTTTAAGAGACCCCATTAATGCGGTTCTCCCAATGCGTTTTCTTCCCTTTTCTTGATTAAGAAAAATTATTTTGGCAGCAAATATGTCCTGCTATGTACCATTTTTTATGGTTTCTATGTTCTGATTCCATTGAGACCATTCTCATGACGGTACCGCATCCTTATCAAGTTGAGTAACTTCTCCTTTTTCGAATTCGGTTGAAAATTTACGAACAGAACAGAGCTATTACATGAACACTTTATTTTCGGTATATATTCCATTAGGTTATAACTTTAATTCATATTATCTATAGGTTATCTAATTTAATCAATGTTAGTTTTTATTGGCTCACTACACTAATAAGCAATTTTTCTTTTGTTGTAAATTTACTCTTATATTATTAAAGAGTAATATTTATCTTATATTGATTAAAGGCAATGTTTCGACCAAGTCTTTCATCTTCTGTAAAATTTAATTCGCTTAGGAATCCAGTTGGTTTTGTTTATTTTTAATTTCAATTCATTGCAGAGATGTAATGAACTTATTGAAAAAGAAAAAGAAAAAAATAATTATTTATACATAATCTCGTGTAATTTAAAGAAAACAGCTGAAGCTAAAACCATAACAAAGCGAACTAATGAACGATAACCTTATGAATTGAGCTTAGCTAGCGCTCCTGGCTTCCAAATGTCGAACTAATTTTTTTCATTCATTAACTTGCCTGGGCTTATTAGAGGGGCTAATTACGTGTTGGGAGAGGCTTAAAATTACAGCCATTGTCCCTTCAACATTACACACTTAAAATGAAAACTGAAACCTTCTTCGTCGTTAGGGGCAATAGGGCAATATGACAACATAACATTCTTGATAGTAGGTGTAGTCGTTTTTGAGCCTTTTCGGCACGCACATTGTACACTTTGCTTTATAATATATATTGATTAACATTTGTCTGTATATTTTTTATAATTAATATTTCCTTCTCAGGTGTACATATACATTGTACCTTCAGCCCTAATAGTTCCTAACCTTTAATGTAGCTAATTGTATAATTATTATTAGATAAGCATTAAGGAAAACTCAGAAGAGTGAGAAATAAGATCTATAGGCCATTAGGCTTGAGGTAAGAGAAATGCCGGGTTGAGCTGTCTCTCATTTCTTAAAGGGCTCCGCGAGATCTGTTTCGCAGGCAGCTCCAGTTTCAACTTCACCTTCGGATCTCTGACTTCTGTCCTTACCTTCGTAATCTTTATTGATCATTTAAATTTATTTCTACTGAAGAAAAGGGTTAAATTGTTTGTTACTTGAGAAGATTAACCCCGCCAAGACCCTTCATTTCATAACCAAACTTGATTCTGGAGCATTTAACCTCCTATAGCAATACGTTCAAATTTGAAGGTTTTGAAGTATAATATTGATTTTGAACATTCAAATCGCTAGATTCCATTAAAATGGAAGGACTAAAGGATTTTTGATCTATTGATAACAATAAAAGATGCTCCTTTTATTCTAATAATTCTACAAATTCTCCAAATTTCGCTGAGTGGTTCTTCCATACCAGTTGCGATCACCTGTCCATATTAAAATTGCATAACTTCAGCCGATCTCTGGGTATATTCTTTATTGTTATACAAATCGTTTTGATCATGCTTTACATTGGTTTTTACGAAATGGACCGTTTGAGTCGATAAAAGCCTCATTTTATAGATTTAAAAAATGAAATTCTCCGGGTGAAACCGGTATATACAGCTAGTTATAAATAAAATTGGAAACAAATAATATGAACTCAAATAATATCAGTTAAAATGGGACGGTCAAATATAATTTAACAGGGACAAAAGTATCACTATTCCTCGTAGTCCACGATAACTCTCGGTTCGCTCCACAAAATATACTTCTCAATCCCTTCGCTTCCTTGCTTTGTGTTGTTTGTGGACTGCAATTCCGTTCCAGAACATTTTAGACATCTCATAACACCTGTGTTTAATTTATTCCTCCACAATATCAATAAATTTAAATTAGAAATTGATTAAATTAGAAATACAACAGCCAATAATTCTTCCAGTGATAGGCAGTAAAACATGATTTTTTTTTTATTAAAATTTGTAATTTGAAAATGTGATTTTTATATTTAGTTGGAACCAAAAAAAAATCTAACCCTAACACTATACGGTCTAAATAAGCTGCTGAGTACGTTAGGATGTACGTTTTCAGAGTAGTACCCATTACATTTCTAACCTTTACATAACTTCAGCTCGACAATTTTCTTATCAATAAAAGAAGGCAAACAGAGTAGATCTGAAGAAAGAAAAAAGCATGTCACTAATTAAACAGGTAACTCTGAGGTGTATATCAAAGAAAGCTGCAATTTCAAGGGGCATTTCTTTCGCTGTAGAGTGATAAACAAGAAAAAAAAGATTTTCTTTCAATGTTTCTTCCGTTTGATGTTGAGGATGGTATTCAACTCCAAGAGATAAGGGATGTACCCTAATCGACTCTTCTATAAAGCCAAAGAAAATATCTTATCTTCGCCTAAGTCTTGTAGAAATGAAATGAAAAGAAAAAACGTCTACTGCGGGATGGCCGAGTTGGCAAAGGCGTTAGGAAATACGCATAGAGAATTCTAAACCCGGAGCCAGGGGACATTTATTAGTGGACGATTAAATAACACTCATCGCCTAGGCGTTGGAATACGGTTTCCAGCAAAATCGTAAAAATTACAGATTTTTGATGTACCGAACCCGGCTAAACCTCTAAGCCGATTTAAACTTCAAATAGAGATAGATAGATAGATGTGTTTATTTCTCACAATTTATAGATAGATATTTACATATATAAGTATAAAGTAATATTTTTCTATATACAACAAAAAGACGGTTAAAACTTCAACGGTTTAAACTTCAAATATATCATTCTATTTGAAATAGTATAGCCTTTTATTGTAAGAAGAAAGCATAACAAACATTATTGTGAGGTCAAAAGACCAACTTCTATTTGTATAGGGAACTACCCTAAAAACAAATAAAATATATTATTATTATTATTGTAAGAAGAAAGCAATACGTTGTGATCTGTATTTGCCGAATTATATGCGAGAAACTGAAAAAAAAATCCCAAAAATTTCACGGATTTTAGACTACAAGGTGCTAAATACGTCCACTTTTTAATTGTCCACAGTAGTAGGATAATTTTAAAATTAATGAGCTGGTTTCACACAGAATTCGCTATTCTACAACTATTATAGGAAACATTTTTTATTTGGCGTAACGCATCGTCTCCATGATCGTCTATGTCATCCGTAAAATCCAGCAATACAATAAAATACTTATTCAATATTTCTACTAACATGCTTTGTATCAGTTTTATTAATGTCTGTTCCACTTTAAAATTGTAAATTTAGAAAAATAGAGGTTTCTTTTTTTTGTTCATTTCTTCATTATCCATACAGTCCACTTATATTTATGTTCAGAGTTACAGCCAGCCACAGATTTTGAGCCCTGACAGTCTGCTGGGGGCCAAAGTCTCAAATACTTTTTGAATGCATACATGTAGTAAAATTGAGAATACAGTTGAAATGTCACATGTGATTCTCCAAAAAAACAAATAATTTTTTGAGTTTTAACCATCTTCTTTCCGACGTGCGAATTAGAGCAAATTTAAAAAATAAATCTTGAGTTAAAAATGGATATTGAACGCCATGGATATCTGAATATCCAAAATAAATTCCTAGTCCTGACTAGAGCCGATACGGCCGAAATAGTTCGGAAGATGTAAAGAAACCAATACAGATGTAACTGATAGTAAAGACAATAACAGAAAGTAAAAAGGCAACAAAAAAAAGTAACACTGAGCCAAAAGAAAATCGGATAATCTAGAAAACAATTTTAAGAGAAATTGAACTACAAAGTAAACTAAATAATGTACGGAGAGTTGATAACTAGCCTACCTAAGATAGCCCGAGAGTTGTCAGGAGCGTACACTAGGTTATTATAAACTAGCTGTGGGGCCCGGCTTCGCTCAGGGACTTGTGGAATAGGTGGAATGAAAGAATAACTTTAAAATGTAATAGTACAGAAAAATATACCAAAATTAATCATGATTAAAACAAAGTTTGTACCATCCTGAAACTTCAGTTTAGCATTAGTGGTAAGTTTAGAAACCTCAGAGTCCGCCCATAAATGGTTGGGGTATAAGAGATCCTATTAATGTGGTTCTCTTAATGCGTTTTCTTCCCTTTTCTTGATTAAGAAAAATTATTTTGGCAGCAAATATATCCTGGTATATACCATTTCTTATGGTTTCTATGTTCAGATTTCATTGAGACCATTGATACCGAATCCTTATCAAGTAACTTCTCCTTTTTCGAATTCGGTTGAAAATTTACGAACAGAACAGAACTATTAAACAGAAATATTATATTAACACTTTATTTCCGATATATATTCCATTAGGTTATATCTTTTATTCATATTATCTATAGGTTATCTATTTTATTCAATGTTAGTTTTTATTCGCTCACTACACTAATAAGCAATTTTTCTTTTGTTGTAAACTTACTCTTATATTGTATATTGATTAAAGGCAATGTTTCGACCAATTCTTTCCTCTTCTGTAAAACTCAATGCGATTGGTTTTGTTTTTAATTTCAATTCATTGCAGAGATGTAATGACCTTATTTAAAAATAAAAAGGAAAAAATAATTATTTATACATAATCTCGTGTAATTTAAAGAAAACAGCTGAAGCTAAAACCATAACAAAGCGAACTAACGAACGATAACCTTATGAATTGAGCATAGCTAGCGCTCCTGGCTTCCAAATGTCGAACTAAATTTTTTCATTCATTAACCTCGCCTGGGCTTATTAGAGGGGCTAATTACATGTTGCGAGAGGCTTAAAATTACAGCCCTTGTCCCTTCAACATTACTGAGTTAAAATGAAAACTGAAACCTTCTACATCGTTAGGACCAATAGGGCAATACGACGACATAACATTCCGTATAGTAGGTGTAGTTGCTTTTGAGCCTTTCGGCACGCACATTGTACACTTTGCTTTATAATATATATTGATTACATAAATGAGGCATTAGTAAATTATATCTTGTGGTTTAACAGTTGAGCATCGCGTTGCGAATTACGGATTCCAAACTGCTTCTTGGGTCTTCAGCGACTCCATTCGACTGTAAAGAGATAGTCTTGTACTGCTCCTCCCTTCAGCAAAAATTTGGCTGGTAACTGACAACGATTATTGTGCTAACACTAAGTAATACTAATGGCCGGGTGTACAATAACCCTAACCATCCCCGTTTAAACAGGGAATCAGGTAAACGTCGTTTAAACAAGATTCCGTGTTTAAATGGCCATTCTTGACCGTTTAACTTTAAACACTATTTAGCCCTTATCACCAAATTTAATCAAGTGATTCCACATTGTAAATCCGGCATAAACTATATTCTGTGTTTGATCAACAGCTTAAGTAACCTCAAACAGTTGTTTAAACGGGGAATTGTACACCCGGCCATAATAATTATTATTGCGGATTATTATTATTATGGATTATTACTAAGTAATTTTGTTTGTGATAAAAACAATTTTTTCCATGGAAACCGACGACAAATGTGTAGCTACCGACGTTTCTTACGTCCTGGTATTTTCTTACTTAACACGTTAGTTGCGGCGGCGTATTTTATATCCTGAATTGAACGGTATCGGTCCCCGAGTTCCGACTGCTGGGATGAGCCACAGGCGATATCGGACGTCGAGGTCCGATGGGAATACTTTCACGAAAGCGTTGCATATTGATTAAAAGGGAATTAAATGAGCTTCTCAAGGGCATTATCTCTTGATAAGTATTGGAACTAGACATATGACAGACGAACTAGACAGGCCGATACAGGATTTAGGTCATTCTTTATCGAAAATCGGACCTCGGAGTCCGATTCTAAAAACCAACAGAATTTCAGCTGTTAGTAACATTTTCTGCACTGAAATGCAATAATCTCATTAAAAATCGACTAAATTGAGTGTTTGGACTTTCGGGCATTTTCGTGTGAAAATGCCCCTTGTTAAGAAGGGAATGTAAGACATCGGACCCCGAGGACCGATGGCGTACCTAACGTGTGAATATTGTTTATAAATTTCTTTGTATTCTATGAATAATTTAGGTAGCAATCCCATTCGTTTTAAATTTTTGAACGAGACATTTGATTTAAGAAAAGACTTATATTGTACTTCCTATCACTTAATATCGTGTATCTTATCTTTGCGAACAGCGACCCTTTTTATTTGTGTTCGTCATGTACCGACATAAAAGAGACGATAGATCGGTGACGCGGAAAAGAGAACTTACAGATCAGTATGATAAGTTACCGAAAATGAAAAAAAAAAAAAAAATCTGGTGCGTGCGCGCAACACACAACTTTCACTTACCAACTTACTTAGATTAGAAATTGACGTGTTTTGCTAAATATCATCTCCCAAAGTCACAAATTTTTCTACTTTCACATCTTATTTTTGTTAATCGTTAAAGCCGTTTTTGAGTAAATAAAAAAACCCCGTGAAAATGATACAAAATTTATTAAGTAAAGTCCCCCCTCCGGTTAATCAATTTCAATGAAATTTTAACAGTCATATCTCGGGCATATACATACATCAAATACCCAGTTTGATCAAAATCGTTAAAGCCGATTTAGAGTAAATAAAAAAAACACGTGAAAATGTTACAAAATTTATTAAGTAAAGTCCCCCCTCCGGTTAATCAATTTTGATGAAATTTTTACAGTCATATCTCAGGCATAATAATACATAAAATACTCAGTTTAATCAAAATCGTTAGAGCCGTTTTTGAGAAAATCGAAAAAACCTAAAAAGTTATTAAGTAAAGTACCCCCTCCCTTTAAGTAATTTTGATGAAATTTACGCTGTCACATCGCGGACATATACCTACACTAAATACCCAATTTCATGATCGCACGGTTTATAGTTTTTGAGCTAGTCTGTTCACAGACACACACACAGACACACACACACACAGACCATTTCGCGGGACTTGGTTATTTCGACTCAGGGGACCCCAAAACGTGTATTTCCGTTGAAAACCGGTAGTCGAATTTTTTCACGATCGCAATACTTCCACTTACTATATATTTCATATATAGGTAAGTGAAAGTAAAAATGCATTAAAATTCCGATTTCAACACTTTCACATTCAACGATTTACACTATATTTCAACAAAAGAATAAATAGCTCCGTAGGGGAGAGCGGGGTTGGTTGGCATAGGGGGTAGGTTGGCCATAGGCTTATAGTTTCTGTCACACCTGTTGTGAAGGCCCCACCACTGTACCATGTCACCCTCTCGACCTCGGGAGTATTGTCCTGAGTTTTCAATCCGATGCTAACAGTGTAGAGAAGAATGTTCTTCATTGATTGATTTTAAAACATGTAAGTAAATTTTTATCTTTTCAGTAAATTTGGTTTAAAGGCATGGTAAAACATTTAACTCCGATTCTGTTCACATAGTCCCAAACTCCTTTGAAAAACCTAAACTTTCGACTAACCAGTTCCTTGTTTGATTGTTCTCCCCTGTCCTGGCAGCCATCTTACATATGATCTCTCCTGTGGGGTTAGTTGGCTCTCTTCAACTGGGGTTTATTGGCGCAGTAACAATTCACAAAAGCAAGGTAAACATAAACAAAGGTAAAACTACCTTGAAATTAAAGTGAAATTGTCTTTAATTCCAGCAAAGAGGATGAGAGCATTTTTTCTTATTCAGAAAGTGACGAACTTCTATCTTCTTCTATTGTCATTCTATTTTCCCTTAAAAGCTATTAAAAACGATTCAAAATTATTATACCATTATAATGCAGCTTTTAATAACAATAATATGTGTCAGGCAGTACTTGAATGAGATGGCTAAACAACCCAACCTTATAGGCCAACCTGCCCCAGCTCGGGGGTTACTTGGCACACTCTGAATTGACGAATTCTTCAATTTTCTCTGATCTTAGTATTAAATATTATGTGGTGAAAAAAAATACTTGAAGCGCTCTAATACTTGGAGTTTACAGTGGTATTTTACAGAGTTTACAGAGTTTATAGTGGTCCTTTTGGGATTATATTAACAGGAACGACTCAACAATCAAAGTGAAAACTGTTGCCAACCAACCCCGCTCTCCCCTACTACAAAATGTATACGAACCAGATGCATTACTTATTCCTATAAAGTCCTTCCTCGATATATTGAACCCCTTGGGACCGCCCCTAAGATTAAGTTGGTAAGGTTGTAAATATATTGCTTTGTTAATCCAGCAGCAATTTGTGTTTTCGAAATTTATTTGCTGAGGCTTCTAACAACCCTCGCTTCATTTTTTTTCTTAAATATAACGAAAATTAAAATGATCTGCCGTTTAGATAAATATATACATCGAGTTTGAAATCTGTTATCGTGAAGCGGGCTGCGGTGAAACCTTAATCTCCGCGAGCCCAGCCCGCTCTGAGGTGCGGACTCTCACCGCGTCCATAATTTTACCAACCGCAAATTTATTTATCTATTTAATTTATCGCTTTAGTTTTATCTCTATTTCGCTGCCCTGCCTTTTAGTCTGAATCCAAACAATATATATTACTTTACAAAAAGCAAACAAACAAACATTAATTAAAATAAAGATTAAACTTTAAACTGTTTTGTAAACTTTTTCTTACAGTAACTAAATTTCTACTTGTTCTGCACATTATTTGTTTTTTAAATAGCTTCCTAACATTAAGGAAAGTCAAATTCTATCTTTAAAAGACGAAAAATTTTCCAAAGGGAGGGGCTGCAGCACCCCCACCCCCCCAACCCCCCCCCCCCTGGATCCGCCAATGTCTCCATCAGACAACATGTGTTCCTTGGAAAAAATTGTTATGGTAGAAGTTCTTATATACTTCTTCTGATTCTTCTTTTATACTTTCTCATTCCTTACAATACTTTTGTTGATCGAGTAAATTCGTTAATCCATTAATGAATATCTGTTCATGAGAACATGAAGGTGATCATTGCGTGAGATATTTTTAAGGTGAAAAAATCTGTAGCCTCTTCAACGCAAAGCTTATATTAGTGATCTGTCTATCTATCTTCCTAAGCTGGTATGAAAACTGTTTCATCTCAATTTATTCAATTTTAGTTGGCTAGATTTCTATATCCTAGAAATAGAACAATTAATATCAGAGTTATATCCTATATTTATTTTTAATCACACGTTTTCTACCACTATATCAGTCAATATCTCCATTAAAAAATTGGACTGTTATAAGGAATAAAAAAAGTTGATTCCTGTTCAGTAAAGTGGCGTTGTTATCTTTAAGATAGGGTGATAAATTGTCATGGTTTTCAGCATGGTCTGAAATTGATAATTATTAAATTATTACATTATTAAATAAAAATCAAATCCGATCAAAATTTGTATCTGGAATTTTTATAAATCATTTGATGATTTTTATTCAGAGAGATTTTTATTTTTGATCAAAAGTGAAAAAAATCATAACCTGGCCATTATTTTTGATTTATTTTTCGATTAACAATAATAATAATTTTCGAATAATACTTTTAAAAATCAGAAATATAAATCTTTAGTTTGTTATTGTGATGTTCCGAAAAATACGTTATATTAAACCCCCCCACCCTTAAAAAGTTGACATTTTATTTCAAGATACGTAGAATCCGAAAATTGAATAAAAAAATTCGTCGGTCCTCTGTACGCCGATTCAAAACTACTTTGGCAATTTTGCACAAAGGTCGAAGCTCATCCGAGGACAATCCTAGTACCTCTTTATCGCGATCCGCCATCTTTATTCAATGCCAATTACCTGATTTGAGGGGCCATAATTCGGTCATTATTGAAATTAGAAGCAAAATAGCACCATATTTGGAATCCACATGTTACCATAAATTAATTTGCTCTTAAAAGGAGATTTTTATTTTCTGATCAATATTTTTTTTATCACAATTTAATCATTATTATTTCAATGCCGTATCACTCTGTGAGTGATCATTATCTTTAATACAATTAATAAAAATCAAAGATCGATTTTAATTTCTATTTATAAATTAAATTTTTAAATTAAAAATCAGAAATAATAATTATTAGATGATATTTTGGAAAAAATTATTATCGATTTCAAACCCTGGTTTACAGTCTAAAGTTCTTTATTTGGTTTTCTTTTCGATCAAAAAATGTGGATCCTCATCAGGGCTTAAATAAAAAAATCTGGTGCGTGCTCGCAACACACAACTTTCACTTACCAACTTACTTAGATTAGAAATTAATGCGTTTTGTTAATTGCCACTTCTCAAATGAACAGAACGGCTTTAATTATGAACAATGGTCTGTCATTAAAGGCGTACTCCGAAAGCGTGGGATCAACGACTTTTATGAGTTGACTGAATATTTTTCTTTTTTTCTCCTCCTTATGTTTTCTTTATTTTTATCATGTATCATATTTAGCCATTTCTTATGTTTAGGCGTAACGAGAGACAGTTAATTTCTCTATGTAAACAACAAAAACAGAGGTACTTTATAAGAAAGAAGGCCCCCCCCCAAAAAAAGCCCCCTCAGAACATTTTAATAATGATAAAGCTTACTTGATATTAAAGAACACCTAATTTTCATTGAACATGACGAGGTTGATGAAAATCGTTAAAGCCGTTTTTGAGATAATCGAAAAAAAGGTAAAAATTGGAAAAAAAAAGTCATGAAATAAAGTGCCCCCTCAGTAGGACCAATTTTGATTAATTGTTGGCTTTTACATAATTGGTATATACATACATCAAATACCCAGTTTCTTCAAAATCGTTAAAGCCGTTTTTGAGTAAATAAAAAATATGTACACGTGATATTGGTACACAATTTATTGAGTAAAGTACCCCCTCCGGTTGATCAATTTTGATGAAATTTTTACAGTCGTATCTCGGGCATATACATACATCATATACCCAGTTTGATCAAAATCGTTAAAGCCGTTTTTGAGTAAATAAAAAAAAACACGTGAAAATGATACAAAAATTTATTAAGTAAAGTCCCCCCTCCGGTTAATCAATTTTGATGAAATTGTTACAGTCATATCTCGGGCATATAAGTAGATCAAATACTCAGTTTAATCAAGATCGTTGGAGCCGTTTTTGAGAAAATCGAAAAAAACCTAAAAAGTTATTAAGTAAAGTACCCCCTCCCTTTAAGTAATTTTGATGAAATTTACGCTGTCATATCGCGGGCATATACCTACACTAAATACCCAATTTCAGGATCGCGCGGTTTATAGTTTTTGAGCAAGTCTGTTCACACACACACACACAGACACACAGACCATTTCGTGGGACTTGGTCATTTCGACTCAGGGGACCCCAAAACGTGTATTTTCGTTGAAATCCGGAAGTTGAATTTTTTCACGATCGCAATACTTCCACTTACTATATGTTTCATATATAGGTAAGTGAAAGTAAAAAAATATATGAGCATCATGAAAAGTATCATTGCTAGAAGATGAGATTAGTTACAGATAGTAACAATAAGAAGTAACAAAATCCAGCAGATGGTATGGTATTTACATGATATGGGTAATTATGATATCTAATAATTATATCAAAGATGGTAAAAATATAATCAAAATTTATAAGTAGTATAAGTAGACTTTTAACTGAAAATCATTATAATATATCATCCTATCTTAAAGAAAACAGTTACACACCATTACAGTTAAGACCATTACACACCTCTATAGTTAAAATCTTCATAGATGTAATTTTAAAAAATTCAGTTAAATTATACAATCATTTCCTATTTAAAGTAATTATCGTAATAATTACCTTAAACTAACTCAACGCATAAACTACTAAAAGTAATCATATCTCTTAGTTATTAAAAGTGGGCAATTATGTTAAATGATGTATGTTATGTGATGGGTCCTGAGTCCCATCTTGGTCTCCTCTTATCAGTCTATATCTCTGAGCCGGCCTAGTTAGCTGTCTCCATTAATTTAGAACCTCTTAGGTCTTTTAAAAGAGATGTACCAGCCGCAAAATACAGCAGGAATTCATCAAATCCTACATTTTAATTTAAATTACGGTAAGAAAGCTGATTAAATAAAATTGCTTGTTTTATCACTAATTAATTTTTTTGTTTGTTTATTTTTTTAACGTCCCTTTATGTTACTAAGGCTAATCGGACGATGCTACAGTGGGAGTCCTAGAATTCGCCTATCCAGGTATACTTAGGATAGGGATCTTTAACGAGTACCTGACATCGTACAGGCTCGGGACCTCCATTTACCTCCTATCCAAGAGACGGCGTAGCCAAGGATTTATACTCCCAGGGCCACTTCGGGACGTGAACCCGCGACATTTAGTACAGTAGGTTGTCATACTAACCAGTACACCACAAGTGACCCCTATATTATTACTTTCACTTACCTATATATGAAATATATTGGTAGTAAGTGGAAGTATTGCGATCGTGAAAATTTTCGACTTCCGGTTTTCAACGGAAATACACGTTTTGGGACCACCTGAGACGAAATAACCAAGTCCCGCGAAATGGTCTGTGTGTGTGTGTATGTGAACAGACTAGCTCAAAAACTATAAACCGTGGGAACCTGAAATTGGGTATTTAGTGTAGGTATATGCCCGCGATGTGACAGCAAAAATTTCATCAAAATTGCTCAAAGGGAGGGGGTACTTTATTTAATAACTTTTTACGTTTTTTTCGATTTTCTCAAAAACGGCTCTAACGATTTTGATTAAACTGAGTATTTGATTGATTTATATGCCCAAAATATGACTGTAAACATTTCATCAAAATTGATTACCTGGAGGGGGGACTTTACTTAATGAATTTTGTATCATTTTCACGTGTTTTTTTTATTTACTCAAAAACGGTTTTAACGATTTTGATAAAACTTGGTATTTGATGTATTTATAAGCCCGAGATGTGACTGTAAATATTTCATCAAAATTGATCTACGGGAGGGGGGACTTTACTTAATAAATTTTGTATCATTTTCACGGGTTTTTTTATTTACTCAAAAACGGCTTTAACGATTAACAAAAATAAGATATGAATGTAGAAAAATGTGTGACTTTGGGAAATGATAATTAGAAAACACGTCAATTTCTAATCTAAGTAAGTTGGTAAGTGAAAGTTGTGTGTTGCGCGCACGCACCAGATTTTTTTTTTTATTTTTTTTTATTTTATTTTGAAATTACACAAAATTCTTGCCCCTGAGACAAAAATGGTTTTCAAATTTGCAACCAGAGCACCAAATTCTAAAAGAAACAGCTATTTCAATTCATTTATCAGACAAAAATTTAAATTTTTATCACTTTTAATACGTGGTTAATTACGTGAGGGAGACACTTTGCCCCAAATTGTAGTTTATACGAGGACCGGATGTAATGTTAGGAATCCTCATATCTTCTTGTTACTTCCTTATTGAGGTTAGTGGAAGAAACCGCTTTCTTAAAGAGCTTTCTGCCATTTTAGCTCCTTTTTGGTTTGCCGATATTATTCCACGGCCTGACCCGGGGCTATATTAGTCCTGATATTCCATCCATTTATATAGCTTTTACTTGAAGGGTCAAGTGGGTAAATGTGAAAAGTTACATGCATCTCGATTTGAGAAAGCTACATCTTAAGCTAAATTGGTTCCATATTTCATGCCTTTACTCGCCATTAGAGATATCTATATAAATAAAGATGAAATTCTGTTGTTTTTTTTTTTTTTTTTTTGTTCTTTATAGAAAACCATATACCGTTTGTCCTAAATCTGTCTCTTGTTTCGCCTACAAATAAGAAATGGCTAAATATGCAATATGAAAAAATGAAGTAAACATAAACGAGAGAAAAAAAGAAAAATATCCGGTCAACATAAATCACATTGATCCCACACGCATCACCCTTTAATGACATACTATTGTTTAAATTAAAGATCTTATGTTCATTTATTGCGAATTATTCGTGTCATGGTAATTATATGAAGTTTTCAACAATTACATAGAGAATAATAAAATCAGACGACTTGGAGTATTGAGCTTGCATTGCCGAATTATCGCAAGTAAAGACGTTTATTCAATAACAAAAAAATTATGTGTGCCTTAAATAGCAAATAAAAATAAAAATGGCATTTAACAAAACTCGTCAATTTCTAATCAAAGTAAGTTGGTAAATGAAAGTTGTGTATTGCGCGCATGCACCAGATTTTTTTTTTTAAATCGGACTATTTTCGGCATCATAAGTTGTAGTAATAATTATATAAAGTATTAATAGCAAGTAACATTTAAGTAGTGGGTATTAAGCAACACCATTGTGCATTGGATAAAAAAAAAAAGAAGAAAAAAAACAAGTTTTTAGGAAGAGACCACCTGATCATAGATATAGAATGTAAGGCCTCAAAGTCTCGTATTATTTCAAAAATGCACTTAATCATGCAGGTTACATGCCAAATTTTCGCCTATTCAGGCATCTTCAGGGCTACTACAGTTTCGCAAGCAAGCTAGAAACAGACTGAAACCTTCCATATGGGAAGGAGGGCTAACAGGGAAATATACAGTGTTGCCAACATTCCAACAAATTTAGATAACAGAGATAATAACTGAATGACTGAACTATTTCCCTGTTAGCCCTCCTTCCCATATGGAAGGTTTCAGTCTGTTTCTAGCTTGCTTGCGAAACTGTAGTAGCCCTGAAGATGCCTGAATAGGCGAAAATTTGGCATGTAACCTGCATGATTAAGTGCATTTTTGAAATAATACGAGATTTTGAGGCCTTGCATTCTATATCAAGAAAAAAAAAAAGGTTTTCCTCTGAGATAAATATGATTGCAATAATTAATGTCATACTAACTAATCATTCGGTAAATTATGTGAAAATTATAACAAAAAAAGAGATCAAGAGAAAAAGATCAGCCTGTCTATGATTTTTTCAATAAAATATGCAGCGGTCAATGGTTTAAAAACTGTGCGTGTTTTTTTTCGAAAAGATTAATGTTTTTTTCTCATGATATTTTAAAAAATAATGGGCTAAAAAAATTGTCTAATAGGAAGAAGTTTAGACAAACTCATTTTCTTACACATATCTTTAATTGAAAATGAAAATATTTCACATTTAAAAATTAAAGGATAATAGGATAAAATAAAAGGACTGCCGTAAAACGTTAGAGTCCCTTTAACTCTTATTCTTCACCTAAACTTTTTGAAAAGGTCCTTTTCTTTATTTTTTTTTTTTTACCATTGTCAAAGAGAAGAAATAGGAGCGCCTCTTGGATCTAATTGGCTTTAAAAGATACCTTTGTAATTTAGGTCAGCTAAAGGCTAAAATTAAATAGTTCTTTCATAAAGGGAGATTCAATGTGGGATAAAGGAACTACTCAGCAAACTATTTTATTCGTTTTAATTCAAATAACAGTATTTAAATGTTTTTTTTTTTAATAGATTCTTATATTTACTAATAAACATAAAACGAAGAATAAAAAGTATCCCTTATTGTTAAATTGGCGAAAAGGGTAACTTACAAATATTTAACAAATGCTTTCTATATTTAATGCATTTATAAGCTTGGGTGTGCTTTTACTTATAAAATATATTTTTTAATATTTTACGCTGAACAATTTAATTATCTTTATATTATTGCTGTATTATTTATTTTGGGGTTCCTGGAATGCCAAGACATATAATTCAAGGTAATTATATTTCTAATTCTAAGCATTGATAAAGGGTATATGCCGGAAAAAATAAGTCAAGTTTATGGAGTCACTAGGAGCAAATGTCAATTTTTTCCGTTTTCGATAAATTTAAATCTTTTGAAATGTAGGATTTTGTTAACGACCATGTATTTTTAAATTTTATTCTCTTTTTTTTATTTTAGAAATTAAAACGCCTTAGAATAAATAAATTTTTTTTACAGTTATGTCAAAATTTGGAATGGAATGAAAGCATTTTTTAAGAAGTGTCTACTATTGACATAAGCAAAGTGGAAGACAGAATTGAATACCGTGGTTATCCATTATACTTTATTCATCTCATTAAATCAAGCGCTTCAAAATCGTTCCTGTAGTTTTCAAGTAACGTAAATCGGTAAAGTTAAGTAAACGTATTTATTTGTATTATATTTTAATAAAACTATTGTTTTCAGTGGAATAAGATTTGTTCTCATCAGGTAAGAAAAAAAAATCATAATCACAATTACAAATATATAATTTTCGGCTATAATTTTGAAAAACAGATAGCAATATCTTAATTCTGTGCCACTACATTTATCAATTTCGTTTAAGTGTTCTGTTTACATAAAACAAAAATCTGGTGCATGCGCGCAACACACAACTTTCACTTACCAACTTACTTAGATTAGAAATTAATGCGTTTTGTTAATTGCCACTTCTTAAATGAACAGAACGGCTTTAATTATGAAGATGGTCTTTAAAGGCGTACTCCGCTTGTGCTCGACAAGTTTTATGAGTTGACTGAATATTTTTCTTTTTTTCTCCTCTATATGTTTCCTTGATTTTTATCATATCTCATATTTAGCCATTTCTTATTTGTAGGCAAAACGAGAGACAGATAATTTCTCCATATAAAGAAATACAAAGGTACTTTATAGGATAACAAAAGAGGTCCCTTCCCCATTTAAGCCCCCTCAGAACATTTTAATAATGATAAAGCTTACCTGATATTAAAGAACACCTAATTTTCATTAAACACCACTAATTTGATGAAAATCGTTAAAGCCGTTTTTGAAATCGAAAAAAAGGTAAAAATTGGTTAAAGAGTTATGAAATAAAGTGCCCCCTCCGTTAAACCAATTTTGATGAAATGTTGGCTATCACATCTTTGGCATATACATACATCAAATACCCAGTTTGATCAAAATGGTTAAAGCCTTTTTTGAGTAAATAAAAAAAACACGTGAAAATGATACAAAATTTATTAAGTAAAGTCCCTCCTCCGGTTGATCAATTTTGATGTAATGTTGACTATCGCATCTTTGGCACACACATACATCAAATACCCAGTTTGGTCACAATCGTGAAAGCCGTTTTTGAGTAAATAAAAAAAGCACGTAAAAATGATACAAAATTTAATAAGTAAAGTGCCCCTGCGGTTAGTTAATTTTGATGAAATTTTTACAGACTTATCTCGGGCATATAAATAGATCAAATACTAAGTTTAATCAAAATCGTTAGAGCCGTTTTTGAGAAAATCAAAAAAACACGTGAAAATGTTACAAAATTTATTAAGTAAAGTCCCCCCTCCGGTTAATCAATTTTGATGAAATTTTTACAGTCATATCTCGGGCATATAAATAGATCAAATACTCAGTTTAATCAAAATCGTTAGAGCCGTTTTTAAGAAAATCGAAAAAAACGTAAAAAGTTATTAAGTAAATTACCCCCTCCCTTTAAGTAATTTTGATGAAATTTATGCTGTCACATAGCGGGCATATACCTACAATAAATACTCAATTTCAGGTTCGCACGGTTTATAGTTTTTGAGCTAGTCTGTTCACATACACACACACACACAGACACACACACGCACAGACCATTTCGTGGGACTTGGTCATTTGGAATCAGGGGACCCCAAAACGTGTATTTCCGTTGAAAACCGGAAGTCGAAATTTTTCACGATCGCAATACTTCCACTTACTATATATTTCATATATAGGTAAATGAAAGTAAAAATAGTAAAAAATAATTAATACTAGATTGTTACAAAAGTCCTTGGTCACAAAATTAATTTTATTCAAATGTGAGTACAAAATTTACAAATCAAATTTATTCTTCAAAATACAGGCCATCATTTTCAACTACTTTAACCTATCTTTCAGCCAAAAGTTGTATTTGATGTTGATTGACGACTGAAGGACGACCTGATCTAGGTTCATCTTCAAGGCTTGTATTCCCAGAATTAAACCGCCTGAACCAAAATGCGGCCGTGTTTCGATGCACCACACTTTCCCCTTCCACTGCACAAATTTCCTCGGCTGAGGCCTTTGCACTAAAACCTTTTTTCCAATAATGCCTAAGAAGGCCGCGGATGACAAATTTTTCTTCCGACATTTCTAGTGAAATTTAATAAGCAGGGACAGTTGGCGTACATAGATAATTAGAGGATTAGTTAATGTAAACATTGACATAAGAATTGTATTTGTCAGAGATTAAATAAGGATTAAATTAGAGACCTCAATGTAAACAACTTGATATGCACAAGGACTTTTGTAACAACCTAGTATTTAATAAATAAATTATAAATACACATCTCTATATTAACCATTTATCTTGAGCTGTACTATCTCCTCATTAATAAAAGATAAAATAAGAAAAATACTTCTCTATTCATTTTTTCAAGTTTGGTGATTAATATGATAATATGATACAAAAAAGGCCAATAAAAATGAAAATAATAACTAGAATAAACGAAGAATATAATTACAGGGTGTGCAAATTCGAAAATAAGTCTACCCGAGAGTCTAAAAAAAAAAAAATTAAAATATTCTGCTCATTAGCTTAGAATTTTGTAAATATTAGAACTTATCATTCGTTGAAGGAATCAACTGTCCACAACCAGGTGATTGGAAGATAGGTTAAGTCATCTGCTTGTTTAAGTAAGATGTGAAGAGAGTCCTGAGGAAATGGATTCTTATCGGAACATTAGCTGGAGTGGACTCAATCGGGAAAAATAAAATAAGTATCGAGCGAATGGACGTGTCGAGCGGGAGGGAATATCCAAATAGCACGAAACGTCGGCGTGACTACGTCTTCGTGAACTGATAAGTCCACGTTCCCATTTGACCAAAGTCAGCTGCGAACCGGTGATAACTAAATATTTATAGTATATTTTATTTTTTATAATTCGAGTAACTGGAAATTCGGGATTCCGTGATAAATGTTACATATATTTCAAGTGAGAAGGACCTTAAATCGAGTGTAGGGAGTCTTGCTGAAGCCAAGCTACTGTATAAAAACTGTCGATAGTTTGCGATATGGTTCGATATCTGTTCATCCCACAGTACTCAGATATAATAAAATGAAAAATCTTGAAAATGAAAAAGTTTTACATCACTTAGATACAAGTAAAAAAACGAAAAATACCTGGGGATACAAGTAAAAAAACGAATTATCAAACAGCTGGCCTGCAAACAAAAATATAACACACAGAAAAACAAATACCTAATAGCGTACAAGAAAAATTAGAAACTAAGATGAATATATGAAAAAAAATAATAAGTAATAACACAAAAAATTGATAAATAATTAGTGAATCACGCACTCAAAAATGAGATAACTAAGATGGACATATTAGGCAATTAAAGTAGGAAAGTTTACAAATTAAAAAAGTTTATAAATTTCTAAGGTAAACAGAATTCAAACAGAATTCAACAAAGGCTGTTGAAAATTATATTTTGGGGATGATAATTAATTTGAGTTCAATAACTGAGTTTAAAATTAAACATAACAGAGTAAATTTTAAAAGTCAAAAAATTATTAGCACAGTTTTAAAATTAATTAAACAAATAAATCTTTTTTCTTTCAATAGATTAGAAATGAGGATTGACACTAATACTATATCAATATCAGATGCTGTATGTACTCCATATTTGCCCAAGCAACATCGACAAATTATTGTGCGATGTTCAATATTCAATAAATAAAATAATTAAGTAATATTTAAAAGGACTACAATTAACCCTCGCAAGGCACACTGGGGTCTGACAGACCCCAAGAACATATTATGTACGAATATCTAATTGATAAAATTATTCTAATGGGTGTGACTTCTATGTATTCGAAGTTGGTACACCTACCGCCTTAGCGCCTATGTTGGAAAAGTTGTAGTTCATCCTGTTGTTTTTATAGAAAATTAAAAACTTGTGTTGGGGTCCTATAGACCCCAGTGTGGCATCTAAGTTCTTCTTTTTGTTATTACACTTTTATTACAATATGCTTTGTAAGTGAGGTAAGTGTAACAAATATTTCTTTCAAAATGTTTTGTTGTGTTGTTTATATATCTTTGTGGGTTATGTTTTATTTTTTATTTATTGCTTAACTTTCTGATAAATGTGAATTTTTTCAGAATGGCTTAGGCCTAAAGTGAGAAGGTCAATAAAAATATTAAATAAGGAATTAGGAGTCAATGGTACGGGTCCAAAGGCCCTAGGACAGTTTAAAAAGGAAACTTCTCTTATTGTTCTAGACAAAAAGATAGGAAAGCAAAACTAGTTTGTAGGGAATGCCACAGCCACACACTTGTGCGTAGAATGCAGTCAATGAGGGCTTCATGTAAGAAAAGTGGTCGGCAATAAATTTTGTAAAATATATTTTTTATATTTTGAATATTCTAAGTAAAAATAGAAAAATAATGAATCTTGATTTGTATAAAATTTGAAATTTCTAAATACGTTTTTTCCAAACTGTAAAAACTACTTGAAAAATGTGCAGTTTACATGTGTTTTTTTATATAACGTAAATTAAAATAAATATTTTTAATCCAATTTATTGTTTTCTTGATCTTGGGCGTTTTTTTAATTGTCTAAATAAAAGCTTCTAAAAATATTTTAAAACTATAATTTATATAAAGGATTAACTTTTGGGGTCTGTAGGACCCCAGTGTCCTACAGACCCCAAAAGTTAATCCTTAGGAATATCAAGTTTTACAAACTGAATATTCCTTCTTAAATCCTCAACTTTGCAGATATATATTGTACATATATGTATAATACTACTCTAATTATCAGAAATTGAAAATTTTGGAAAACATATATTAAGCCATTTATTGTTACTAGGGATAATAAGGGACTGTTGATAACTCCAAATAAACAAAATTAAAGATAATTTATTGGAAGAATTTTTCCTTTGCCATAAAGGCCCTATCAGACCATTTCTATGCTGTTAAAACCGATCTCTTATTAAATATTCAATTCTGATTAAACATGACAAGTTAGAGTTTTTGAGAAAATAGGAAAAGCGTGTTAAATTGTTGGGATTAAGTTCCTCTTAAGGTTACTTAATTTTGAGGTAACCTCAGTTATGATATCATGGACATACACCTATCTCAAATACCTAATTTCAGTTTCACATGATTAATATTTTTTGTGCTGTTAACACATATTCTCGCAGAGACCAGTTTGTAGGACTTGGCTATTTGGACTTACGGGACCCCAAAATGTATTTTTGCAGAAAACCGAAAGAGGAAATTTTTTTTACGATCGCAATACTTTCACCATGCATTTCATGTATAGGAAAGTGAATATAAAAATTATGTGACGAATTGCATCTTTGACTACTTTAGATTCTTGCTTATGTTTACTGCTTTAGAGAAATTAAAGCATTTGTCTTCAATAGCAGTATTGGATTTCAAAATATTCAAATAATGAAGAAGACAAAATGATACCAAGATACCAGATGAGTTCGTAACAACTTTAACACCACCTTCTGTATACCGACAGTAAGAAATATCATGTACAAATTTAATAATTATGGCAGGGTCCAAAGGAGAAAACAGTTTTTTTCGAGGGTAAAAAAAAAAGAAGGCTAAAACTTACATTAACAACAACCTAGAATTCGGGAAAAATGTAATTGAGTCAGATGAGAACAAATTTAACATTTTCGATTCTGATGTCTACTAGTATAAGACTTAATGGAAATAAAAGTCAAATCAATAATAATTAAATATTTATAATTATATAAAACAGGGAAATAAATAATAACGACTCGAAAAGTTTATATAGAGAACTTGTTTTCAACGTTCAGATGCTTCAAAAGTTTTCCAGTAAATCAAAACTTTCCTATTCCACTAACGTATATTTTCAGCATCTGTTGAATGATCTACTTTTAGAGAGATGTAAAATATAAAAAGAGAGAGGAAGGGGTGTGAGTTATTGGAAAAGCATTTTCCTCGCTAAAATTCCTTTTCCTAATCGAAGCGGGAAAGAAATCTGTTCGATAAAGTAGCGTTAGATAATTTTTTTTTTTTCTCCTTGAAGAATATTTGCTCTGTTAACTCAGTCAGAAATATTCGATTAGGTAAGTGAAGTGTAGGTTAAATACTCATAATTTATATAAAAAATAAAAATATAATAAAAAACTATATACAACCAATATGTAGGGTCATTGTGAAGAGGAAGTGGGGATTAGATAGTTTCTAAGCCAAAGGCTTTGGAAGGAGATGATTTTAGCAAAGATAAAACTCACCCGCTAGGATATCCAAACTGCCAAAACCTCAAAAATATCGTACAAAGATGCAAAAATTATATGTTTTCCGACTTGTCTCAACTGCTTCCAAACCTCTATTTTTAATATACTAAAATCAGTAAACTTCCCAAAACTATGTCTACAGTTAATGTAATTAGATTTTTTTAATTTTAGGATTAACTATTGATGCCAATTCAGAAACACAGGTGAGCCCCATTTACCGTTATTCATTACTACAATTACTAAATTCACACACACAAAAAAAAAAAAAAAAAAAAAAAAAAAAAAAACGGTGTTCAGATATTTGTTTTTACAAAGAGAAGAAATTGGCATCGGCCGGGATTCCGAGTTCAATAATATATTTAAAATTATCAAAAAATTATGAATGTGGTTACCTACCAAAAAATAATTAAATCAATATATAACTATTAAAAATAGACAAAATCTCAATAGATAGTGCTATATGGACGAATAGTCCGACCCCCCCCCCTTATAAATTAGCAAAATATTATAATATGCGATATTAGGGAAATGGGATCATTGAAGTTAAAAGAGATTGACTCGGATTGATACGCTCGGGTTCGACTCTTGGCCTAGTTCAACCTTTTATCTTCAAAAAGGATATATATATATATATATATATATATATATATATATATATATATATATATATATATATCAAATAATTTCGTGAGTGTTGAAGTCTTAAAAACTAAACAAGGGTTATTTTTAACTTGCCAACATTTCGTCTATTTTATAGACATCCTCAGGGATACAATGGAAGAAAACAAAACATACGAAAGAAAAAATTACATAATCGTAAGTATCAATTTAAATTAAAGTAAGGCAAATAATGCTAAATAATTAACCAGCAACACATGAAAGTAGTAGTTGACGCATGAAATAATATATTTATCGTAACCAGAAGCTGACTTATACACTATAGATCTCGTATTTGAGATATAATCAAATACATATTTGCCCTTATTTCCCCTTAATATATCTACGATATATTCTCCGTGTAAATATATATATATAATTTTAATAATAACAGTCGTAGCGCGAGCAGAATCACTGGCTCACACAAGCTAGAAAACCAGAAGGCTGAAAAAAAGCTGGCTGACGGATATGCAAGTGTAAATTCTTGATTTTAAAGCATGCGGTAGATGTCGATGGGTATCCTACATACCTCCTACCGACTTATATTATTACATTTAATCTGCTACTATCGGTTGGCGAAGTGTGTACATAGAAAAAGAAAAATTTAAAAAAAAAATGGTAAGTTTTTTCTAAAGCGGAAGGGGAAATTTATCTCGACTAAGGAGTTTCGTAATTTTAAATTCTTATTATGTAAAACAACCCGCATTTCAAAAAATGTTTTGCGGGTGGAAGGCTTCCTCGCTTCGATGTGCTTATCATACTTTACCTTTGGTCGAAGAGCAGAGGATCCAGTGAGACCGCCGATAACGAAGACGGGAGAGGCTGATGAAAATACCCAAGAAAGCAGTGCAGGTGTTATTACATGAAACTGTAAATTGTTATACTTGCAGCAATAATATGTTACGCAGGCATACGTATCACACCAAATACAAAAACCCGCATTACCCTAGAGGTAAGGTAGGGTGGAAAAAAATAAAAAAAATAGATATTTTTCAACATATTTAATACTTGATCAGATTGATAGCTATGCTTGTTTTATTTATAGCTGCCCCCGTAGCGATTCCAAGACCGCGCAACAAGAAATAACTTACTCAATGTAATCGGGAACCGATTGTTTAGCGAAATATATTGTCAGATATAGCTAGGTACTTACAGCCTGCGCTTGGCTAAGACGAAAGGACAAAGGAAAGTGGGTTGCGCAAAGTGCACTGTTCCAATGGTGGGGGTGGGGGCGGAATTATCTCAGTCCCAAAGTGCAAAGTTCACTTCACTGCAACTCGCGGCTCCGATGAAGCAATTATATCATCGCCGTTTCACCGATCACGATTTTCGATATGATGACAAATTGAGTAATAAAAGAAACTCTATAGATCCATTCACACTTAGATCAAATATTAAAGAACAACAGCGAGTTTTAAAGCGGCTTGAACATACACAACTCAATACCAATGACGTCCTTTACCACCATCCCTTACACTACTACGACTATACGAACAACTACCACTAAATATAGGGTCAATCCATTTGAAATGGTCCAGAAAAAATAATTTTGTTCCTCGACCATTTTACAAAAAATTTATATTTTTACCACCATTTTCAACTTTAATATTATCTTTAAATTTCTCTAGACCTGATTGAATTATTATTTCGGTTATCTAAACTTGTTTGAATGTTGGCAACACTGTACATTTCTCTATTAGCCCTCCTTCCTTATATTTCCTTATTAAGGTTCCTTATTAAGGTTTCAGTCTGTTTCTAGCTTGCTTGCGAAACTGTAGTAGCCCTGAAGATGCCCGAATAGGCCTTAATTTGGCATGTAATCAGCACGATTAAGGGAATTATTGAAATAATACGAGACTTTGAGGCCTATCATTCTATAATTATTGTTGGATTGTCAATACTGCATAATGCCCTGGAAAAGCTCCTGCCAGATAGAGCGAAAAGTATTAAACAGTCCCGGCGGGTACGTATTAATGTCCCTGGTATTGAGTTGGTTTCTGATACCTAGCGTACGTAGGAGATTGTCTGCTCTAATATTTTTACTTTCACTTACCTATATATGAAATATATAGTAAGTGGAAGTATTGCGATCGTGTTTTGGGGTCCCCTGAGTCGAAATGACCAAGTCCCGCGAAATGGTCTGTGTGTGTGTGTGTGTGTGTGTCTGTGTGTGTGTGTCTGTGTGTGTGTGTGTGTGTGTGTCTGTGTGTGTCTGTGTGTGTGTGTGTGTGTGTGTGTGTGTGTGTGTGTGTGTGTGTGTCTGTGTGTGTGTGTGTGTGTGTGTGTGTGTGTGTGTGTGTGTGTGTGTGTGTGTGTGTGTGTGTGTGTGTGTGTGTGTGTGTGTCTGTCTGTCTGTGTGTGTGTGTGTGTGTGTGTGTGTGTGTGTGTGTGTGTGTGTGTGTGTGAACAGACTAGCTCAAAAACTATAAACCGTGCGATCCTGAAATTGGGTATTTAGTGTATGTATATGCCCGCGATGCGACAGCATAAATTTCATCAAAATTACTTAAAGGGAGTGGGTACTTTACTTTACAACTTTTTAGGTTTTTTTCGATTTTCTCAAAAACGGCCCTAACGATTATGATTAAACTGAGTATTTCATCTATTTATATGCCCGAGATATGACTGTAAAAATTTGATCAAAATTGATTAACCGGAGGGGGGACTTTACTTAGTAAATTTTGTAACGATAAGTTAAATAATGGTCAGGATTTTCAGTTTACAATGATATTTATTATGGTAAGCCAACGTTTCGATCCAGCTTGTGGATCTTCATCAGGGCTAAAAGAAAACAAATATATGAGTATCTATGCTAGAGGGTGACAATAAATGGATACATTACAGAACTGATAATAATATAAAAGATGGTATACATAAATATTAAAATAAGAGGCTGGTTAACAAGATAAAATAGAATATGATATTTACCTACTGAGTCCAGGTGGATACTAAGACTAAAGGTAAAAATAAGGTGAGAGGTAGTGGTAGGGGGTAGGTTTGCCGACTTCAAAGGTTTATGGCGGGGAAATCCAACGCTTTTGAAGTGAAGGCACGTGACAACTGAGTGAACAAAATATTTAAAAACTAACAAAATATATGGTACTGTATACAAATAGTTGTGTCTGGACTGAATAATAACATATTCAGTCCAGACACAACTATTTGTATACAGTACCATATATTTTGTTAGTTTTTAAATATTTTGTTCACTCAGTTGTCATGTGCCTTCACTTCAAAAGCGTTGGATTTCCCCGCCATAAACCTTTGAAGTCGGCAAACCTACCCCCTACCACTACCTCTCACCTTATTTTTACCTTTAGTCTTAGTATCCACCTGGACTCAGTAGGTAAATATCATATTCTATTTTATCTTGTTAACCAGCCTCTTATTTTAATATTTATTATTATTTTTTTATATTATTATATTATTATCAGTTCTGTAATGTATCCATTTATTGTCACCCTCTAGCATAGATACTCATATATTTGTTTTCTTTTAGCCCTGATGAAGATCCACAAGCTGGATCGAAACGTTGGCTTACCATAATAAATATCATTGTAAACTGAAAATCCTGACCATTATTTAACCTATCGTAATTGAAGAACAGTTGACCATCTCTCATCTCTAAATTTTGTAACATTTTCACGTGTTTTTTTTTATTTACTCTAAGCCGGCTTTAACGATTTTGATCAAACTGGGTATTTGATGTATGTATATGCCCGAGATATGTCTGTAAAAATTTCATCAAAATTGATCAACCGCAGGGTGCACTTTACTTAATAAATTTTGTATCATTTTTACGTGCTTTTTTTATTTACTCAAAAACGGCTTTCACGACTGTGACCAAACTGGGTATTTGATGTATTTATATGCCAAATATGTGATAGCCAACATTTCATCAAAATTGATCAACCGAAGGGGGGACTTTACTTAATAAATTTTGTATCATTTTCACGGGTTTTTTTATTTACTCAAAAACGGCTTTAACGATTATTAAAAATAAGATGTGAATGTAGAAAAATGTGTGACTTTGGGAAATGATATTTAACAAAACACGTCAATTTCTTATCTAAGTAAGTTGGTAAGTGAAAGTTGTGTGTTGCGCGCACGCACCAAATTTTTTTTTATGAAGCGACAGCATCTGCGTGATTCTCTCACCTTGCTCTATTCATTTATGATTTTACTGATAACTGGATCAATATTTTATCATTATGGCACTGGTAGAAAAAATAAAAGCCATCTTCAACAGGTTCAAGTGTGTTATTTAAATTACTGCCCAATATAAATCGTTATAACATTCAGAGTAAAAAATTATCCAATAAAATTCTTGCTAAGAGAAATATGGCGGTATATCAAGGTCTGTAGAGCTACAGAGGGAGATAAAGGAAATAAAAAGTTTGAAAAAGGTTTGACGGTATTTAGAAGCGGGGAGAATGATGTTGGTCGTTTGTCCCCTCAGCAAAAAGGACCAAAATCTGGGGACACATTCCATAACTTCGTTACCTTCCTGTCCAGAGCTTTGTCTCCGTTGTTATAATTTCTTTTCCGCCTTTATTTTCTCTTTTATCTTCTTAGCTTTAGGGTTCCTTGAGTCATGAAAACATTCATAAAGTCTCTACCGTCAATAGTAATTAACGTCGCTGTTAATGATATTTATTCTCTAATATATTGTAACGTCAAGAAAAACATATGGTTTAGAATACAAGTAGTTCTAGACTTGTTGTTAGAACGAATCATAGTACCTGGGTCATTATCTGAAAATGTGTAAATCGTACGTCCGGACCATTTTCAACCACTAAATTAAGAGTTAGTTATTAGAACAAATATGAACTATTTCACTCCTTTTGTTGTTCGATGGAGGCTATGTTTTAGCTTCAAACTAAATTTACTATTGGTTAAAAGAATTTAAAAATAATTTTTTTTCACTCCCTCACCTTGTCCGACTCCCAGGCAAACCACTTTAAAATTTCGTACTCTTTCAACAATTGAGTGTATGATATTCTTTATTCTCCAAATTTCGCTCAGTGGTTCTTTCAGACCAGGTGGGAACACCTGTCCATATTAAAATTGCATAACTTCAGCCAATCTCTGGGTATATTATTTATTGTTTTGATCTCGCTTTACATTGGTTTTTACAAAATCGACCGTTTGAGTTCTCAGTTTATAGATTTAAAAAATGAAATTCTCCGGGTGAAACCGGGATATACAGCTAGTATTTGTTAAAATAGTGAAGTCCCTTTTTTGAAAACAACTCGCCGAAAATGAAATAGATCCGTCTTATTTTCGGGGAATATTTCAGAACGATTCTTCGAAAGGAAGATTTGCTTGGTTGGCTCGGGGAAGCTAACAGGGCTCGCCGCCCACGCACAATGTCAGGTTCCAGCCATTGTCTTCCTCTGATTGCCTCTCAGAGTGAAAAGGTTACGGTACAGTTATTTATAAATGTCTTCTGACAAATATAATAAAGGCTAAATAAAAAATTCTATACTTGTACATCCTGTGCAGGGTCAAGGATGGATATCCTAGTATATTGTCAAGATCATATGGTTACTTTTGACTCAATACCACTCCCTGTCTCAGACACAGTGCGGTGTCTGGGATTCCTTTTAGACAAAAGACTAACATGGAACGCACATACAAGACTCAAAAGACATGAACTGAACCGACGATTTGGCCAGTTACATAGACTATTAAACAAAACAACTCATCTTTCAACCGACAATAAATTACTAATTTACAAGACAATATTGAAACCCATCTGGACCTACGGCATCGAATTCTAGGGAACGGCAAAACCTTCCAACATCAAACGCTTCCAGTCCTTCCAGTCCAAAGTCCTTCGAACCATAGTCAATGCCCCATATTATGTCACAAACAAACCTTACACCACGACATTGTTATACAAATGTGATGTGTAGCATGTTGAACTTCGATAAGTCGATGCCTTAAATATTTCGAACTGAAAATAGAGGGAACTTCTAGGATTTCCACCTCTATGAGTCCAACTTTTGAGCATTATCACATCTACAGCTTTAATTCGATTTGCTAACTTGGAGAATTTGATTTGTAAATATTTATGTTTTTGCTTTGTAATTAACTGCTACTTGTTGGTTATTTAGTTAAACGGTTGTCAGTAATAGTTCCGCAAAATTGTGAACTATGTCAAATGGCAGTGATTCTTGAAGATAAGAAACGGGAAAGAAATCTGGAGGTTATTGGTAAGGAATTTGAAATTCACTTTCAAAATCAAAAATTTTAATTTACTAATCGACCGCTTTTTAGTCCATTATTCGCCACCTCTTACCGGCAGATGTTATGGCTTAAAATGCTATTCCATTAGTTCTG
The DNA here is from genome assembly GCA_911387785.2 of Aelia acuminata. Taxonomy (NCBI): domain Eukaryota; kingdom Metazoa; phylum Arthropoda; class Insecta; order Hemiptera; family Pentatomidae; genus Aelia; species Aelia acuminata. The sequence goes on from OU426983.1 coordinate 2,354,139, forward strand.
GGATGTACATGAAGGGGCGTTTAATACTAGAAACGGTATTTTAAAAATCTGTTGCAAAGTTATCATTTAATAAAATTATGAAGGTATAAAATAAAAAATGAAGGTAAATAAATAATGTTACATTTGGTTGTGGCCAATTTCGGGAGGTTATATGACCGTAACATAAGCCAACTCCCCTCCCACAGGGTCCTTTAATTTAAAAAGGAAGTTGATTGGGTCTTTTTCACATTAAGGCTGCCAGTTACATTTTATCACCAAATGATTACTTTAAACAGTTACATTTTATGGCCAAAAGATTACTTTAAACAGTTACTTTTTATCACCAAATGATTACTTTTAAAGTGATCGCTGTAATTAACGTATGATTAATTGTGTTCAGCGATGTATAAATAAAAGAGCCTAACTTAAAGATAGCCCTTAGATGTTGTGCAATTTCTCACATAGTAAATCCAGTTTTCTTGTTTATACTGTGTCATTATCACACTTTTTAAAATTTAGCAAGACGCCTTTATTTTGAAGGAAAAAAAATGTATGACATTTTCTTCTTTATTGCGAAACAAAATTAAACCAATAAAATCCATCTCTGTATCCATTATACTGGATGTCCCAGACCTAGTGTAAAAAAAAAAAGGGGGTAATACTTCATGTTAAACGGGGTAGAATGGCGCAGAAACGAGTTTCCTATCTCAATCTGTTGAGGAGATCGATTTTTTTTTGTTTTTATTTTTAAAATCTTACTTTTTTCTGAAAAATGACAGTTTTCTCTACTTTGTTTTAGCGTAGAAACAAAACCGATGATATTTTCATAATCAGCATTAAATTTTCTAAATTGTTCTTAAAAAAGTATAACTAACTCTAACTCATGGGAAGTTCGGCATCCATTATTTTGGATGCAGGCTCTTGCCTGCTTCCTCATTGCCCCAGCAGACATCTCTAGCGTGTTTTTCATCAGAAAAACTTCTTTTAGACTCAAAAGGAGAAGTGTAAATGTATGATGGATTACACCACTAAAAAGCTAACTAAATTCCACAGTTTTTAGGAAATTTGACAGCTTCTAAGGTGCTCCAGTGGGGAGTGATTTAGTGAGAAATTTAAGTTCTACACTAAACCATAGTAGAGAAAACTGTCATTTTTCAGGAAAAAAGTAAGATTCAAAAAAAAAAAAAAAAAAAAAAAATTCTATCTCCTCAACAGATTGAGATAGGAAACTCTTTTCTGCGCCATTCTGTCCAGTTTAACATGCAGTATTACCCTTCTTTTTTTTTACACTATGTCTGGGACACTCCTAATATACACAGCGAACCTTCTTAATACAGTTTGTAGCTGTCATATCGTTTAATTTATTTTAAAAAACAGAAGAATGATGAAACTGTTTATTGAGATCATTCGATGATAAAAAGTAACTGGCAGCCTTAAAGTCAAAAAGACCCTTTCGTTTTTCCCGGTGTAATTAGGATAGGGCTCTTTAACGAGTACCTGACATCGTACAGGCTCGGGACCTCCATTTATGTCCTATTCGAGGGACGGCATGGTTAAGGGTTTTTTAGTGCCATAAAAAATTCCTAGGGCCTACGCGGGACGCTAACCCTCGACCTTTAGTACTGTAGGTTGCTACGCTAACCACTACAACACAGGTGACCCCCATAAGGCCCTTTGATCAGCTTATATTAGATTCCAGCTTTAGACCCGCTGTTCAGCAATAAATATACGCATAAAAGGGTCTGATTCAATTGAGATAGGGGCCTCGATAAATTGGCCGAACCGAGAAGCAGCCTAGACATACCAGTTCACAAATGATATTGATTATAATTTAGCCAGGTTAATAACTACATTATCGCTGATCTGAGTGCACTCACAATGGAGGGCTGGCTCCTCGCTGACACAAAGCCCCGCCGATACAGGAGGCTCTGGACAAAGCGAGGGAAAGTACTTTCTAAACAGTGATCGTGATGCCAGTGGAAAGTCTTCTCCTCTCCTGGTTATTAATAATATCATGGGGATAATAACAAGCCAGGGAGGTGTCGCTTCACTTGAGTTAGAGTTCAGAGTAAGAACAGAGTCATTGGCGGATCCAGGGGGGTAGGGCTTTGGGGGCTGCACCCCCCATAGAAAAATGTATGGTCATTTAAAGATTAAACTTTATTTATGTAATGAAGTAAGGTAAAGAAAAAATAATATGCAGAACAAGTAGAATTTTTCCTTTGGGAAAGGAAGATAAATGTAAAAAAGCTTATATGCATATCCTTGAGAAGGGCTGTGGAATTATTACAAAGTATAAGAAGAGTGTGAACATGGAATCGGCACAATTATGGTTTAAAATTGTTTATTGAAAGCACAAGAAAACATACAAAAGGACTCCATTTAAGGTATGATAAAAACAAAGAATGATGAATTAGAAGAAGCACAACGGACAAGTGAGCATCTTGAATGTAACTATATCAAATATTGAAGTCAACATAATAATGTGTAGTATGTGGATTCTAACAGTATACTGTAATATTGATTTGGAAAAAGACGGCACCATAAATACAATCCACAAAAATTAAAACTCCTCAAATAGGGGTCACCTGTGGTGTAGTGGTTAGCATGGCAACCTACAATACTATAGGTCGCGAGTTCACGTCCTGCGGTGGCCCTAGGATTTTTTAATGGGAGTAAAAAATCCTTAGCTATGCCGTCCCTCGGATAGGAAGTAAAATGGTCGTCCCGAGCCTGTACCATGTCAGGTACTCGTCAAAGATCCCTATCCTAATTATTCCTGGATAGGCAAAATTTAGGACTCTCACAGTAGCATCGTCCGATTAGCCTTAGTACCATAAATGGACGTTAAACAAACAAACAAATAAATTCACATAAAATAACAATAAGGGTTTGATGACAATCTTGCGTAAAACAATATAATACCTCAGACATTACAAATGACACTTCATAAGTTATATTGAATTTTGGATCTAGCTCTATCTAAAAAAAATTTAATACATATTATCGTGTAGTAGTGTTTAAAAATATGAATTTGCTAAAGTTCGCGTTTTTTTTTTTCCGAATAAAGCGTCTACTATGAATGATGTTGTAACATCTCTGTAGGTCAAAAAATGTTTATTTAACGAAAATATAACAATATCAATGCCAAACGAATTATCACATCATAAATATTCGAGCAGGTTACAAAATGACAACTTTACAACACACAAATCACATGACTTGAGCTTCACAGTCAAAGACACAGACTGGCTAATTGGCCCAGTGACTCGCTCGTTATATATAGACGTAAAATGAGCTTTCTGGAAGGTTCGAGGTCTTCGAGGAAGCTGATGGAACAAACGGTTTGGGGTATAAAAACGTATATTTTTTTTATTTGACGATTGACGCTACTTCTATAAGTAAATGATTGTAAACAAAATTTCTCAATATTGTAACACTTCTGGGGGTTCAAGTAATTTTATTTAAGGAAAAGAATAATTTACAATACCACAAACGATAAATCAAATAATCAAGAAGGTTACAATAGATATCAACTAGTAACGACATTTCTAACACAAACTTTACCATATGATCGATCTTCAGGGCAATCCTTCAGTCCATCGCTCCTTATATTTAGTCTGGATCAGAACTGTTTCGAAGGTTCTAGGCAAGTGTAGAAGGCACTTGAACAGTCACGAACACGTACCGGAACAGTTTATTCCAATAATTCTAGAACTCTTTTAAATCATATTTGTTTCACGTTAAAATATGTTCAGTTATTTATTGAAATCAGGGGTCGAAAGAGTCATTAACTTTTTTAAATAAGATTAATTTTAAAAGTATTTGAAAAACTTATTACTAAAAAGTTTTATCAATAAAGGTTTTCCAATAGGCGGGCGCAATCGACTATAGGGTGCGCTAGTAGTTTTGCAAAATGTCGGAAAGAACGGTGTTAGACTTAGTTGATGTGATAGAGATAATTGGTAATTTTAAAAGACCATTAATTGAAGGGCAGGCTATTCTTGATGCAAACCACATATTTACATGTGGAATAATATCTAAAAATAAAAAAACAGTTATTTTACAAGCCTCGTGCCTTTAAACTAACAATCTTAAAGGACTGCCCCATCAAATAAAAGTGGAAATCAAATTTATTAATAATAATAAGCAATTTTCTTGTCATTGTACGTGTAAAGCTGGTAGTTCTGGTAAATGCAAACACATCATTGTAACTTTACTCGACGTTCTTCGGTTAGTAATAACATTAATTACCTGTTCACACAATCATTGTTATGACAACTTAGATTCTTTGTCATATTATTTATTTATTTGTCAAAACTTTCAGGATTCGCATTGAAAACATGGAACAATTAAGCACAACGGATGTATTAGAAAAATGGTGAAAATTAAAAAAGAAAAACAAATCTATGACACTGTCTCAATGTTATTTGCATAAAACTAGCATTTTGGAATAATAAAATGTCAAATACTAATATTTACCTGGATAAATATAGTCTCTTTCTTTAAAATAAAGACTACATATCGTCATATGTTTCGAAACAGGCTTATCTATTCTTAATTTTACAATCCACTCTTTAAGAAGCTTTTTATTTTTTGGAAATAAAAGGGAATGACACGTCTTTTGATTTTCTAATTTAACACTGAGGGACCGAGCAATACCTATTAGATATTTTTCAAATGATTTTTTGCTAAATTGGGTTTTAATTATGGAAAAATAAATTAAAACCGCCAAAAAACCCAATGAATCCCAGGTAATGGCCCCGCTTTTATCCCCGTTTCTCTAGTTCCTGCAGCGCCGTCGCAGAAGCAGCACCGTCGCTTGCGCCCGCCTATAACTTTATGATAAAAGGTTTTCCTAAACATATGGAGCAATTAAAATTAAAGTATGAGTTAAACAATATTTTTTTCGCCCTGGGTTTTGGTCATGAAAGTTTTTATCATAGAAAAAGAGTTTGTTTACTAATACTGTTTGTTTACTAATACTGTTTGTTTACTGATATTCATTAAACGTAAGGAATTTGATCAAAATCGTTAAAGCTGGTTTTGAGAAAATCGAAAAAAAAAACAACTTAAATTGTGAAAACAAGTTATGAAATAAAGTGCCCCCACCGGTTGATAATTTTGATGAAATATTCGTAGCCATATCTCGGGCAAAAGATTAAGTACTAAGTTTTATCAAAATCGTTAGAGCCGTTTTTGAGAAAATCGAAAAAAAAAAAACGTAAACATTTATTAAATAAAGTACCCCCTCCTTTGTCCAAATTTGGCTAAATTTTTGCTGTCATAGCACGGGAATACACATACACCAAATACCCATAAATAGCACGGTTTATAGTTTTTGAGCTAGCCTGTTAACACATACACACACCTTTTCGCGGGACTTGGTTATAAATAAATTATTTTCTTTGACTGAAATCTTTTTATAATAATCAATATATATTATAAAGCAAAGTGTACAATGTGCGTGCCGAAAAGGCTCAGAAACTACTCCACGTAGGATTAATGAAGTTATGTCTGCATTTAGCCATATGACCCCTTACGGAGAAGAAGGTTTCCGTTTTTCTCTTAAGAGCGTAGAATTGAAGAGAAAAGGACTGGAATTTTATGCCTCTCGCACCATTTAATTAGCCTCTCTGAGATTGAGACATGAGTTTATGAATGAAAAATTTAGTTCGAGCTCCAGGCTACCAGGAAGCGCTAGGGTGCGTTTCGCTCAATTTTTATTGTCCATTCATTCAGTATGTAGGTAATCGCGCTATATTTTTTCAGCTGTTCTTTTTAAATTACTAAAATATTAAGAGAAAATAATTAGTTAAATTAATAAATTAATAATGCGTTTAAAAACAAAATAAGTACTTTATATCTCAGCAATCAATTAGAAAACCAACTGGATCCCTTAAAAAATTAGTTTTCTCATGAGAAGGCTAATATATGATCAGCTCGTTACATTTAATCTATATATAATATATACTTAAGTAAATTTAATGCAATATGAGTAAACATTTCTTAGTAGTACAGTGAGCGAATAAAATTAGACATAAAAAAAGAGATGAATTGACTAAATATACATCGAAAATAAAAAGTTTGAAGTATTCTTATTGTATTTATGAAAAAGAAGTTGCTTTGGTTACAATGCATGATGAGCATTCCAGTTGATAAAACGACTAACTCCAATAACAGCATTCAAGATTTTATCATCCCTCATAGTTCAAGATAAAAAGAAATATGATGAGAAAATTGTGCCTTCAAGAAATTTTGGTTTTCACTTTGTAATAGTAGTAAGATTCGAGATATGCAGAAACCGTTCAAATTACGGGGGATATCTTAAGAGAGGTTGAAATGTATGAGAGGTCTTAAAAAAAAGTTTCTATGAATCTTCGGAAGTTTCTATACTTCTGGATCAAATAGAACCATCTTAGTAGTCAATGATTAAGTTTTACTCGAAATATAATTTTTTTAACTGAGATACCAGATTTTTCAACAATAATCTAATAACTTATTATCTGCTGACTGCTTGGAATGGGCTTATAGGATTCAGAATCACAGAAACCATCAAAACGATGCATAACTCGACTAAGTTGCAGCAAAATTAATTGTTCATTTACCATTTTCAACCCCCAGTAAATTATACAGGGTTCCTTATTTGGACGGACTCTGCAGATCTCAAGTCTGCAGAATATTGATCCCAAGTTAAAACCGAATTTTCAAGACGGTGCTAATTTTGTTCTATATTTCCTTTAATTTTAAAGTTCTTCTGTTATTAAAACTGCCACACAACTACCGGAGCGAAGCCGGGCACCCCAGCTAGTAAGTTTATAATAATAAGTATAATGAATAAGTTGCAGAATATATTTTTGAAACGAACTTTTATGGAAAAAGTTATTTGGATAAAAGTTTTAAGAAAACTTATTCAAAAAGTTTTCCTAATGAATAAGTTAATGTTCAATAAAATCTTCAAGTAGGGAAAGAAAAAAATATAAGTTCAACTTAAACTTTTTTACTTTCACTTACCTATATATGAAATATATAGTAAGTGGAAGTATTGCGATCGTGAAAAATTTCGACTTCCGGTTTTCAACGGAAATACACGTTTTAGGGTCCCCTAATTCCAAATAACCTACTCCCGCGAAATGGTCTGTGTGTGTGTGTGTGTGTGTGTCTGTGTGTCTGTGTGTCTGTGTGTGTGTGTGTGTGTGTGTGTGTGTGTGTGTGTGTGTGTGTGTGTGTGTGTGTGTGTGTGTGTGTGTGTGTGAACAGACTAGCTCAAAAACTATAAACCGTGCAATCCTGAAATTGGGTATTTAGTGTATGTATATGCCCGCGATGTGACAGCAAAAATTTCATCAAAATTGTTCAAAGGGAGGGGGTACTTTACTTAATAACTTTTGAAGTTTTTTTTTATTTTCTCAAAAACGGCTACAACGATTTTGATTAAACTGATTATTTGATCTATTAATATGCCCGAGATATGACTGTAAAAAATTCATTAAAATTGATCAATCGGAGGGGGGACTTTACTTAATAAATTTTGTATCATTTTTACATGTTTTTTCTTATTTCCTCAAAAACGGGTTTAACAATTTTGATCAAACTGGGTATTTGATGTACGTATATGCTAAAGAAGTGATACCCAACATTTCATCAAAATTGATCAACCGGAGGGGGGACTTTACTGAATAAATTTTGTATCATTTTCACGAGTTTTTTTTTATTTACTCAAAAACGGTTTTAACGATTTTGATCAAACTGGGTATTTGATGTATGTATATGCCAAAGATGTGACACCCAACATTTCATCAAAATTGGTCAAACACTGGGGGCACTTTATTTCAAAACCCTTTTCCAATTTTTACCTTTTTTTCGATGATCTCAAAAACGACTTTAACGATTTTTATCAAAATCGTTGAGTTTAATGAAAATTAGGTGTTCTTTAATATCAGGTAAGCTTTATCATTATTAAAATGTTCTGAGGGGGCTTAAATGGGGTAGGGGCCTTTTTTGTTTCCTACAATGTACCTTTGTTTTTGTTTATATGGAGTAATTAACTGTCTCTCGTTGCGCCTAAAAATGAGAAGTGGCTAAATATGAGCTATGCTAAAAATAAAGAAAACATGTTTGAGCCCACGCATGCGGAGAACGCCTCTAATGACAGACCATTGTTCATGATTAAAGCCGTTCTGTTCATTTGAGAAGTGGCAATTAACAAAACGCATTAATTTCTAATCTAAGTAAGTTGGTAAGTGAAAGTTGTGTGTTGCGGGCACGCACCAGATTTTTAAAATAAAAGTTAACTTATAATTTCGACCCCTGCCAAAAAGTTTAGAACTCTTTTAAATCATATGTTTTTTTTTCACCCTAAAATATTTTCAGTTATTAATTAATATTGATATTAACTTGCAATAATAATAATAACATTGTATTATTGAAGTTATTTCTCTTCACCCACGCAATTGAATTTAATAACAAACACCACCTACATCCTGCGGTGAAGCTTCAAGTATTCGATTGTATTGTATTATTTCATATTCCGGCATTGTAATAACTATCCCGTAATATGAAAGGTTAGCAAAGGTCGAATATGAACATAAAATAAAACGGACAACAAACTACTAAACATTAAAGCTCGGGTATATTTTCATAATAGAAGAAGCTTCCTTATAGCCGAGAGTTGAAAGATGAGAGGATATGCTAATGAGGAATAGACAGCTTCTACAAGCCCCGAACCTACTCAGCCATCTTGGCATCGGTTTGGCAAAATAACAATCCTTCCTTTGTGTTTTACAGTAATAACGGGTGTCCAAAAAGAGTGTTCGTGGTTTGAAAGTTTAATAAAATCTCTAATATAGAATATCACGTAGGATGTGTACGTTTTATTCAAACACAATGAACTGGAAAAGTTATTTAGAAAAAACAATATTGTCTAGGTGTCCACCATAACGCTGGCACTCCCCGAATCTCAAACGTAGATTTCTAAAAATGCGTTGACACATTGTTCCTGAGATTGCCGTCATTTCTGTTCTGATATTTTGCTTCAATTGCGTTAGATTCTTCGTTTTCTGGACTGAGATCGGGACTCTTGGGAGGCCAGGTAATGGTGCCTCTACGAGAAATCACTTTGTTTTGGAATAATTTGTTTACCGAAGTCTGAAGATGGCAAGTGGCCCCGTCTTGCTGAAACCATGTTCTAGAGTTACAGTACCAGTCAAAAGTTGATTGAATACAATAAAAATATAAATAAAAATGGAATTCTGTTTGTTTTTTCTTTATAGAAATCCATACCGTTTCTCCTAAATTCTCCAAATTCGGCTTAGTGGTTCTTTCATACAAGATGTGAACACCTGTCCATATTAAAATTGCACAACTTCAGCCAATCTCTGGGTATATTCTTTATTGTTATAAAAATCGTTTTGATCTCGCTTTACATTAGATTTTTAAGAAATCAACCGTTGGAGTCGAAAAAAAATCTCATTTCTGTCCTAACGAACTTTTTTTGACCCACGGCTTTTCTCATTTTTTTCCAAATTCCCTGGGCGAAACCGGGATATACAGCTAGTTATAAATAAATTAAAAATAAAATTACAGTATGTTGTACAATAAATAAAATGTTGTTATTTAATTATTTTACAAAATTCAAGGGTGCCTATACTTTTGAGTGGTACTGTATATCCTTTAAACTCTTGAAGTTCTTGGGCCAAAAAACCTCTTATCATTTCACAGTAACGCTCACTATTTACAGCACTATCTACACTATTTACTGCGTTTGAGATTCTAGGAGTGCCAAACACATAGAATAAAAGTGATCCAAAGTTTTACAAATGAAAAATAAATCATTTGGAGTTGACGACTTAAAACGTTTTACGCCTTTGGGCCTTTATCCCCTCTTCCTATAAATTGAGAAAACCAAAACCTAGAAATTAAATAAATTCGTATTTATTTGCTATATTATGTAAGCATTATATAAAGAACTACTTCAATTTTTGAAAGTCAATAAGTTTTATTTGAAAATATAATAAATCCTTAAAGATCAAAATGCCTCGAACCCTTCCTTTAGGCATAAGAATACGCGACTTCTAAAAAGAAGGTGCCAGGTAAATCAACTAAAGTCAGAAGTCAAGCTAGAAAAATTGTTTTCTGTTTTCATTATTTAAAACTAAACAAATGAAGACACTAGATTACAATGTTTTAGATGTTGTTTGTGAAATATCGCTCCATTTCCATTCATTTGCTGAAATGAAATTTTTTCTTTCTGGAAATAAACATTATAAAAAGAAATATAACAATAGTTATAATAATAACTAAAAATTATAATATAAATAACAATAATTTAGATAATAACCTATATAGTACTATTATCATTTTATACAAAACATTTAAATTTACATTCATAGGATATCTTTTTATTATGGTTATTTTTAATAATAGAATTGATAACTATTTCATGAAATATAGTATCCTTGCATTGATTTCAATGTCCTCTCCATTTATGTGTCATCATTGATAACATAACCAGACCCACTTTAAATTTTGCTCCAAAGAAGTAGGGAGAGTGCTCCACTCTCAGGTAAACTTCTTAAGTTGTCGACCTTTACTGGACTGTTTACAATTCTCAACTTGGAAGGTTTATATAAACTAAAGTTCACAATTTTTTTTCTTCGGTCCTAGTTTATCTCTAGTTTCTTAGAACATTGTATTCCGTGCAAATATTAAGTAGATGAATTCTGATTTAACTCAATATTTTCACCCATTTGAGTAGTTTTATCAGTACGGTAACAATTTATGTAGTAATATTTTAGAAAGAAATGTAGCAAGTAGGAATGATATAAAGAAGAGCTCGTTCTTTGCCTGGAACAAGGTTCTCACCCTAAAGGTGGGATGATAGATCTCACACCCTCATAATGTGGAATTGGATTAAGAAATGAAAAATGGCAACTCTTCTCGGCCCGAGTAATTTTTTACCTCTCCTCTGTCTTGTTTGCTAGGCTCTAACTCTTATATTCATATCAGTTGCACGTATAAAATATTTTTATGTTTTTAGAGAATCGGTTATAGTTTTCCATCAAATCAACTCAAATAGAATACAACTAAAAAAATACTCTTGAAAGAATTGTCTCATTAGTTTTTGCTTTTTTTCAAGCCGAATATATTCAAAGTAAAAGCGATATTAGAGAAATATTTTATTCTGAGGAACCATATTTTTTATGTATGGCTTCTATGCGATGCAACTATCGAGTTATTGAGCAATGTACATACAGTAAAACCTCGATTAACCGCTACCGCTGGGACTTGCGAGTTGACAGATAATAGAACAGATTTTTTATATTTTATTTAAGAAAACATTTGCCTAAATAGCTAAGGTTATGAATAAAAAAATATTTAAATAATCTAATTTAGTCAAAAAATAAAAAACAGTTTCAGAAAAACGGAATACTTCCCATCTTTTCTGTGTAGGACTTGCTTTAATAATAATGTTCCGGACTTGAACCTTTAAGGAAATCTGGGTGTTTTCCCCCAATATGACATTCGCAGGTAGGATTCTATCACCTCAAATTAGTATGTTTCATTTATTAGACATTATACGAAGAGTCCACGGAAGAAAGGGGGAGAGTCAATTTTTTTTCCGAATAGTAGTTATATATATATATATATATATATATATATATATATATATATATATATATATATATATATATATATATATATACTTGTTCGTCTAGTTGAGTAGAATATGTTGGTGAAAAGAAATAACAAGAAAAAATGACAGTCGGTCGGTTACAAGCGATTGAAAGAACCACGTACTCGGAATAAAGGGGGAATGTCGACGCGGAAAAACCTAGAATGGGGGGAGAGTCACGTTAGAAGGTCAAATTGCGTTTGTTAATTTTTGCTAGTTAGCTTGATGTTGTTGCAGCTCCTTTACCGATCAGCAACGAAAAATTTAAAGACAAACACCACCAAAAACGATTTTGTGGGCCCAAAGCCCGACGATTTTTTGAACACTTACCACATGCAGAAAAGAAGAAGAAGAAGAATTAATTAATTTGTCTGAAAAAGTTAGTTTTGTAAAAAAATTTTCAATTATTTATAAGATTTATTATTGTATTTAATGTAAGTTTGAATTGCAATTATTATTATTTTGTTTGTTAAAAAATTCAATCAATCAAGACCATTGGTCATGACAAAAAATAATTATTGCAATTGTATAAATTTAAATATAGAATATCAAAATATTATATGGATTGTGAATTAATATCACCATTTCATCAATAGAACAGGAAAGAGAGGGGGAGCGTCCAGGACTATCACCCTTTCTTTTATGTTTAAATTGTTTCTTTTTACAAAAACATTTTTTTTTAGAGCGTGTTATGACTTATACTTAAGTAATTAAAGATCCAAACCTAAAAACTCGATTTTCTCGGAAGGATTACAAATGACATCCCCCCTTTCTTCCGAGGAATCTTCATATGTAAGGTGGTATGTGTTTTGTAAACTAATTTCCAAAATATATGGTTTGTAGCAATCGTCTTCCATAATCTGGAGAATCTACAAGTCCTAAAAAACATTTATTTTTCAGGTGTATGGAATAGACATAGATTTTTAAAGTCATTAAAAATGCATTCTACGTAGGAATATGTGTTTGAGAAAATAATTTAATTAGTCATGTTTTTATGATACTTATATTGACCCCAGCTTTTACAAAATTTTGTTCAACGTTTCGGCACTACGCCATTTCAAGATGTACATCTACAACTGTGACAACAATTTTCAATAAAATAGGCTGAGTACCCTTGTCATAAAAATTAAAAAATTTATTGTTAGTTAAAAACTATAGTCCTTTATACTAAAGCTTCAAAGTCAAAAATTCCAATCTACTTAGCCTCAAATCAGTAAAGAATTGTCGTAAAAATAATTTAACACGCGGCGTATTTTAGGGGTATCCTGAATTGAACGGTATCGGTCCCCGGGGTCCGACGGTTCGGATGAGCCACAGACGATATCGGGCGTCGGGGTCCGATGGGAACGCTCTGACGAAAGCGTTATCTTTTGACAAAAAAGCGAATTAAATGAGCGTCTCAAGGGCATTATCACTTGGTAAGGATTAGAGCTAGACATAATAGGAGAAGGACAGGCCGATGCAGGATTTACGCCATACTTTATTGAAAATCGGTCCTCGGTGTCCGATTCTAAAAACAACAGAATTTCAGCTGTTAGCATCATTTTCTGCACTGAAATGCAATAATATCATTAAAAAATCTGGTGCGTACGCGCAACACACAACTTTCACTTACCAACTTACTTAGATTAGAAATTAATGCGTTTTGTTAATTGCCACTTCTCAAATGAACAGAACGGCTTTAATTATGAACTATGGTCTGTCATTAAAGGCGTACTCCGCATGCGTGGGCTCAACGAGTTTTATGAGTTGACTGAATATTTTTCTTGTTTTCTCCTCTTTATGTTTTCTTTATTTATATCATATCTCATATTTAGCCATTTCTTATTTTTAGCCGTAACGAGAGGCAGTTAATTTCTACATGTAAACAAAAACAAAGGTTCTTTATAAGAAAGAAAGAAACAAACAAAAAAGCCCCCCCCCCCCCAAAAAAAAAGCCCCCCCCCCCAAAAAAAAGCCCCCTCAGAACATTTTAATAATGATAAATCTTACCTGATATTAAAGAACACCTAATTTTCATTAAACAAAACGAATTTGATGAAAATCGTTAAAGCCGTTTTTGAGATAATCGAAAAAAAGGTAAAAATTAGTAAAAAAGTTATGATATAAAGTGGCCCCTCCGTTTGACCAATTTTGATGAAATGTTGGCTATCACATCTTTGGCATATATATACATCAAATACCCAGTTTGATCAAAATCGTTAAAACTGTTTTTGGGAAATAAAAAAAAAAACGTGAAAATGATGCAAAATTTATTAAGTAAAGTCCCCCCTCCGGTTGATCAATTTTGATGAAATTTTTACAGTCGTATCTCGGGCATATACATACATCATATACCCAGTTTGATCAAAATCGTTAAAGCAGTTTTTGAGTAAATAAAAAAAAACACGTGAGAATGATTCAAAATTTATTAAGTAAAGTCCCTCTTCCGGTTAAGCAATTTTGATGAAATTTTTACAGTCATATCTCGGGCATATATATAGATTAAATACTCAGTTTAATCAAAATCGTTAGAGCCGTTTTTGGGAAAATTGAAAAAAACGTAAAAAGTTAATAAATAAAGTACCCCCTCCCTTTGAGCAATTTTGATAAAAATTTTGCTGCCACATCGCGGGCCTATACCTACATTAAATACCCAATTTCAGGTTCCCACGGTTTATAGTTTTTGAGCTAGTCTGTTCACACACACACACACACACAGACCATTTCGCGGGACTTGGTTATTTCGACTCAGGGGACCCCAAAACGTGTATTTCCGTTGAAAACCGGAAGTCGAAATTTTTCACGATCGCAATACTTCCACTTACTATATATTTCATATATAGGTAAGTGAAAGTAAAATCGACTAAATTGAGTGTTTGAAGTGTTCTGACTTTCCGACATTTTCATGTGAAAATCGGCTGTTAAGAAGGAAATGTAAGACAGGACCCCGGGGACTGATGCCGCACCTAACGTGTTAAGTAAAGGAAATCTGATAATGCAAAAGTAGAAACTTTTTCATTTTTTGAATAATTTGAATTTTTAAGGTACTACAAGACTCTATGCAAATCTCTATCACCTCGATTCATTAAAATTTTAGCACCAACATTGTAACTTAGGACAGTTGCACATAATTATCTGATTTTTTTTTTCTCCCTCTTCTGGCTCAATTGTCCTTATTTGTTAGTAACTTAAGTAAAACCGATTATCTTAGTAACGAAAAATGGTCAAAATCACCCCGGTTCACGGTAATTGTAATGAATGAGAATTTTGTATCCAGCACAGAGGGAAGTAAACTTCGTTTTCTTGTATGGTATATTGTAACGGTTTTTCATGAAGGAGGAAACATCAATTCTGGAAATACAACTGCTCAATAAAATCGCGGGATTTTACGATCAGGAACAAAATTTACGAAGCAAAATGTAAAAATGATTCGGTATTATAGCGGTTCCCGCCTCAGAGCAATCCCGGCAGGAAATTCGAGGACGCAAGAGGAAATTAAAAGAAATAAATAGCGGGTTCATTAAGAGTCAGCTGATTAGGAAAAGGCGGGAAAGGCGAAAGCCCGCGCGCGCTCGTTTGTCATGCGCTCGGAGGCGGCCACGGCCTTCTGAAGCGGCAGTGGGCGGCGCGGTCAGTGCTCCCTCGATATATATGACAACTTGCCCCCGCTATCTCTCGGATATATATCGCCCTCGTGTCCGGGCTCACCTTTCCTCTATCTCAGCAAAGTTATCACGGTCTGTAGTGAGTGGTCTCACTGCATTGTAGGGATCCGTTATTACGAAGAATCAGTCTACAAGTTTTTTTGTTACAACTACTTTAAACATCTTAATCAACAAAATGCCTTGCCCTGCAAAGGAGGAAATATCTAAAAATCTTTTGAAGATTATGACGTAGGTGAATATAAATTAAATTTTAAGCCAACAAATAAAGTGGACAACATATATGGGTCATTCTCCCAATACATACAAATTTATGTCCCAATAAGATTATATTTCTGACAAATAGCTAATAGTTCAATTGCATTCACTGGCTAATAGAAAACCTCAGGTTGTTGTTCTGTGAAAAATCTGTATGTAAAAAATACAGAAAAAAATGACAAATAAAAAACAGGTCTAGTGGAAAATGTAAATAAAACAGCATAGGTTTGATTTTGATGGAGTTGAGGTAATGCATAGCGAATCAGGTGTATACGAGTATAAGAGAGGAATGCTTGAAGCCACGCCAATTTCAGAGAATATTGATAAGACAGTAAATTTTAAAAATGTCTCGAAAAATTCAAACAAATACTATGCGGAAATTCTAAATAAAATTAATAATTGATTGTCCCAATATTAAAAGAAGTTATATGTCTGAATATTTATATAAAAAATTTTATTATGAATTTTAAAAAATTAATAAATAGTAAAAGTACAAAAATGTAAGAATTTTATTCATGATTTAAATTAATATTTTCAAATTGTTTATTTAAGAAACAGTGAAGTTACATGTTGGAGGGGATAAGGGGACTGGTAAAATAATCCATTTGACTATGATGCTTACATAAAGAGACAATAGTTTTTAACTAGAAAAAGATTTTTAATTTTTGACAAGGGTACTCAGCCTATTTTATTTGAAAAATTGTGGTCACAGGTGGGTAAAAACATATTTCATCACTTTATTGTTTTTAATTTAATTTTTTAAATTAAAGTTCAAAAGTATTGAAATTCTAAATTTTAGGAGTTCTCGAAAATGGCTTAGTGCCGAAACTTAGACCCGAATATTGTAAAATTGTGAGGTTAATAAAGGATTAAAATTTAAAAAAACTTGACAACTATCTGCTTAGTTTAAAGACAAATATAGAATCATTATAAAAATGACTTTGTTTATGTAACAGTCAAGGTGATAGGTCAGGAAAAGATGGTGTCTTGAAGTCAGTTTAGTTTGTAAGTGAAGCTCCAAGCGCTTTTTTTAGTAGCTTCTTATTTTGCAGCATTTTTTTAGGACTATTCATAGTCTACCATCATACATAGTTTATGATATGGCACATCGGCAAGGAGATATATAAAGCTCAAAATATAAAAATTTAGATTTATTTATTTTCTGATCCATACTTTTTAATCCCTATTTGATCATTACTATTGTTAGTAATACCATTATTATGCTATATTCCATTAGTTAGATGAAAAAAAATGTGTACGTACTACGTAATATATTTCCACATTGGATAATGCACGAAATTAATATTGTGAGACCTCTCGACTTGTCTATCTACCCTTGATTTTCTTTGAACAAATTCGATTATTTTTCTTGTATTCAATATCATCTGAAAAGTCATAAAAAAAACAAACATGTTAAAATACTAGTTCACGATTTGCATATTTAGCTATGGACTCAAATTTCTGAGTTCTTGATAGCTGAAAATGATCTATAATACCCTATATAATGTATGTACAGTACCAGTCAAAAGTTTAGAATCACTTAAATTTAATCCACAACCTTCAACTTTAAAAAAATTATTGTAATTTAAGACATAACATTTCAAAAATTATATGATTGTTTCGAATACAATCTATATAAATAAAGATGAAATTCTGTTTGTTTGTTTGTTTGTTCTTTGTAGAAATCCATACCGTTTGTCCTAAATTCTCCAAATTTTGCTCAGAGGTTATTTCATACCAGGTGCAAACACCTGTCTACATTAAAATTTCATAACTTCAGCCAATCTCTGGGTACATTCTTTATTGTTACAAAAATCGTCATGATCTCACTTTACATTAGATTTTTACAAAATCAACCGATGGAGTCGTAAAAAATCTCATTTCTCTCCTAACAAACTTTTCTTGACCCTCGGCTTTTCTCATTGTTTTTCAAATTCCTTGTGTGAAACCGGGATATACAGCTAGTTATAAATAAATTAAAAATAATATTATAGTTCTTATGTTGTTCAATAAATAACATGTTGTTATTTATTTATTTTACAAAATCTATGGATAAGTCTAAACTTTTGACTGGTACTGAACGTAGTTTCGTTTTTTATCAATTATGCCCCTATATATTCATCAATCCTGTATTTAACTAAACAAAAACTATAAGTACTTCAATAAATCTAGAAATGAAAGCTTGTTTTCCTCTGCTAGGCGGGTGGCTTACCAACAACTCCTACTTGAGGCAGGTTTGAATGTTAATCGACTACAAGGGAGCGGAAGGCTTCCAGTGAAAGATTAAATATTCCGCATTAAAGGCGATCAATCTTCCTCAAGTTATAATTAATTAGTTTGAGTTGTCTGTGTCTCTAAGTCTAGTTGTTCCCAGATCGATTTATATCCCAGCGGGGGTCACCACAAGTCCAATCTTATATTTGTATATATATATATATATATATATATATATATATATATATGTAATGCTATCACGTTTAATTATATCACGCATAATTTTCAATTTATAGTTTTCTTTTTATTACTTTCACTTACCTATATATGAAATATATAGCAAGTGGAAGTATTGCGATCGTGAAAAAATTCGACTTCCGGTTTTCAACGGAAATACACGTTTTGGGGTCCCCTGAGTCGAAATGACCAAGTCCCGCGGAATGGTCTGTGTGTGTGTGTGTGTGTGTGTGTGTGTGTGTGTGTGTGTGTGTGTGTGTGTGTGTGTGTGTGTGTGTGTGTGTGTGTGTGTGTGAACAGACTAGCTCAAAAACTATAAACCGTGCGATCCTGAAATTGGGTATTTAGTGTGGGTATATGCCCGCGATGTGACAGCATAAATTGCATCAAAATTACTTAAAGGGAGGGGGTACTTTACTTAATAACTTTTTAGGTTTTTTTTCGATTTTCTCAAAAACGGCTCTAAAGATTTTGATTAAACTGAGTATTTCATCTATTTATATGCCCGAGATATGACTGTAAAAATTTCATTAAAATTGATTAACCAGAGGGGGGACTTTACTTAATAAATTTTGTAACATTTTCACGTGTTTTTTTATTTCTCAAAAAAGGCTCTAACGATTTTGATTAAACTTAGTATTTGATCTATTTATATGCCCGAGATATGTCTGTAAAAATTTCATTAAAATTGATTAACCAGAGGGGGGACTTTACTTAATAAATTTTGTAACATTTTCACGTGTTTTTTTATTTCTCAAAAAAGGCTCTAACGATTTTGATTAAACTTAGTATTTGATCTATTTATATGCCCGAGATATGTCTGTAAAAATTTCATCAAAATTGATCAACAGCAGGGGGCACTTTACTTAATAAATTTTGTATCATTTTTACGTGCTTTTTTTATTTACTCAAAAACGGCTTTCACGATTGTGACCAAACTGGGTATTTGATGTATGTATATGCCAAATATGTGATAGCCAACATTTCATCAAAATTGATCAACCGAAGGGGGGACTTTACTTAATAAATTTTGTATCATTTTCAGGAGGTTTTTTATTTACTCAAAAACGGCTTTAACGATTAATAAAAATAAGATATGAATGTAGAAAAATGTGTGACTTTGGGAAATGATATTTAACAAAACACGTCAATTTCTTATCTAAGTAAGTTGGTAAGTGAAAGTTGTGTGTTAATTATAGTTCTAGTTCAAGCAAACAGTTTTCTTATTATTTTACTCCTTTTTTGCCTACTCAGATATAATTAGGATTGGGGTCTTTAACGAGTACCTGACATCGTAT
This sequence comes from Aelia acuminata, assembly GCA_911387785.2. Classification (NCBI taxonomy): domain Eukaryota; kingdom Metazoa; phylum Arthropoda; class Insecta; order Hemiptera; family Pentatomidae; genus Aelia; species Aelia acuminata. The sequence goes on from OU426983.1 coordinate 2,373,443, forward strand.
AGGCTCCGTACCTCCATTTTAAGTACTGAGAGACGGCATACCAATGGATTTTGAGAGTATCCAACTCCCTTTGAGAAATAATATTGGTCGCGAACTCCCGACCAAAACTTTTGTAAGGCTGCTATGCTGACCAGTACACCACAGGTGACACCAAAGGTAATTCCTTCTATGTAAGTTACAAACATATAAGAAAAAAGGTGTCTTCAACAGATCACTCTTTAAAACTGTCCCAAGTCTCACAGTTTTTTTAGTTATTTTAAGTTTTTTTAATAACTTGGGAAAGAGGTCCGTTAAATTTCATATGACTACATTTTTAAAGAATTGGGGTGATGGAGATTTACATGATTCTAAACTGCGAATGTCAGATAGAGGAATAAAATTCAAATTTCCTTACAGGTCCTACACACAAAAGGAGGGAACTTTTTTTCTATTTGTTGAATAAATTTGATTTTTGAAATATTTTTTAGTAATAAAACTGGCTATTTAGGTAATACTTATTTTCATCATTAGTACATAAAGTGGCTTTTTACAGTACGAGGTCTGGTTTGACGAGCGAGGCGCAGCCGAACTCGGTAATTAGACCGAGTACTGTAGGGACACTTTCTGTACAACTGATGTAAATTATTTTACATTATACTGAAAAATAAAATATATTATAAGAATTATATTTTGAGTTAAATTTAATAAAACGTGTAAGGTTAATAAATAATGAATGAAAATCATATGGCATAATGGATCGTCTCTAAATAGATCATCAAGTTTTCTTTATTCCTGTAGTTTATTATATTCAAACTCGTATCTGTGTCGTGATTTTGAAGGAAGTTATTCGGTACCTTCATTTCATTGATCAAATATAGTTTTTGGAATATCCATAGCACTAGCTTTAGATATATTTAAATTAAAGTGATAAAAAGGTTAGTAAGCTTTTTAAGAGTTTTATCAACAGGTGTTTTCTTTACTGTACTAGTACAGTAAAGAAAACAGATGTTTCCTTTACACTTCTGGTAGTGTAATGGATCACTTTCTAGGCTAGTTAACAGTCTAGAAAGAAGTACTTTCATAAGCGGTATAATGTAAATGTTTTTTGTTTTTTTCAATAAACAACAATTTTTTTCATTAAGTTTGTTCTTAAATACTTTTTATTTCGTATAACACTGCTGAGTAATGAGATTGGGCAAAATGCCATTCTCTGATCTCGAAAACTGAAAAATGGTGAGATTGCACAAAATGCAATCCCTTTCTTAAGGTTACTTTGCCCACCCGATATTTATGAAATGTTTTAAAAAAAGGATAACCCCAGTACGAAAAATTAAATGACACTGAAGCTTTTCAATGGTCGCACAAATGAAACAATAGGTTTCTTTGAGAAATTTAGTCCAATTTTTTTATTTTTTTGAAATTGAAAAGTCGGCAAATTTACCCCAATACACCAAAACTGATTCCCATTACTGGTGATTAATTTAATTAATAATTTTTATGTGGAACACACGAAATTAGATTAACATTATAAGGGAATGTTATCGCTATAGCTAACGGAAATGACTTTAAAAAATTTCTAGCTTTATATTTAAATAATTATAATTGAGAATAATTGACTATATTTTGAACAATGTTGAGGAAATTCCCGTTACGCATTCCAGAGCGCTCATGCTAATAATTCAATTAATCTTAACGCTCCAATGGTTCGATTATTAAATAATATGCCTCAAGGATTCAATATATTTTTTATAACTTAAAATATTAAAAGTAGCTAATCGATAATAATAAAATAATTTGTGTTAAGCTAATTGAATGTATTGAATATTAAATAGTGTGTAGGTGAATGTGAACTGCCTTGTAATAAAAAAAAGAAATATATATACATATATGTACATATATATATAATAGAATTAATTGAAATTTAAGGAGTAAACAAAATTAATTCTAAAACAAAAACAAAAGAAAATAGGTTGTTGCTATAACTATACAAGTTATTTATATTTAATCACTATGTACTGTGGTGTATTACAGCTATTTACTGTAACATAATGATTTTGGATTTGTTTGCCAAAGTTCTTATTTTATATCAACAGCAAATCCAGGAAATGTTTTAAAGCAATTAATATTAACAGCAATAGAAGTGTCAAATGGATGGAGATGAAAAGCAGTATTGAAGGTGAGAATTTAATTGTTCCTAAGTATGAAGGGAAAGGTAAGTGATTTCAGAGGTAAAAATTATAAAAGCGTTTGAAGTCAAAATAAAAAAATCTAGTGCGATGCCCGCAACACACAACTTTTACTTATCAACTTACTTAGATTAGAAATTGATGTGTTTTGTTAATTGCCACTTCTCAAAGTCACACATTTTTCTACATTCATTTAAATACATATATTTGTTTGTATTTGCTTTCTAAAGCACACCATTTTTTTTTTAAATATTAAATAAAAATTTTTACTTGTGATAATTCGGCAATGCAGGCATAATACTCCAAGTCGTCTGGTTTTATAATTCTGTATGAAGTTGTTGAAAACTTTATTAATTTACCATGAAACAAATTATTTCCATTTAATGAACAGAACGGCTTTAATTATAAAAAAAAAAAAGGACTATAAAAGCGAACTTCGCATGTTTGGTTTCAACGTGTTTTATGAGTTGACGGGATATTTTTATTTTTTCTCCTGTAAAAGTTGAAGTATACTTGATTTTTTTCATATTTCATATTTAGCCATTTCTTATGTTTAGGCGCAACGAGAGACGGTTAATTTTTCCGTACAAACAAACACAAAGGTATAGGAAAACTAATCAGGCCCCTTCCCCATTTAAGCCCCTCAGAACATTTTAATAATGATAAAGATGATGATGATATTACCTGATATTAAAGAAGACTTGATTTTCTTTAAACATGACGAATTTGATCAAAATTATTACAGCCATTTTTGAGAAAATCGAGAAAAAAAAACGTAAACATTGGAAAAAAGTTATGAAATAATGAGCCCCCTTCGTTTGATCAATTTTGATAAAAGTTTTGCTGTCATATAGCGGGCATATACCTACATTAAATACCCAGTTTTATAAAAATCGTTAGAGCCCTTTCTGAGAAAATCGAAAAAAAAAACGTAAAAAGTTATAAAAACAAAGTACCCCCTCCATTTGACCAATTTTGGTGAAATCGCGGGTAAATACAACCAAATACACCAATGTCAGGTTCAGACGGTTTGTAGTGTTTGAGCTAGTCTGTTCACACACACATAGCCCATTTCGCGGGACTTGGTTATTTGGCCACATAGGAACACAAAATGTATATTTCCGTTGAAAACCAGAAGTCGAAATAATATAATTTAAAATTCAATAAATAATTCCTAATATGATTATAACAAAAATTTTAATAGTCTCGGACTAGTAATAGAATGGAGGATGATTTAGGGCCTTCATGTCAAAATGAAAACACAGACATTTGTATTAATATTAAATTAGGCAAAATATAATGAGAGTATTCCATGGGCCTTAAACAGGGTTGCCTTATGAGTCCTTTTTTGTTCTCATGTTATATAAACGATTTAGAAGAGGAAATTGGTGGAGGTCTATGGGTCAAGAATAAAAAAATTAAAATTTTAGCATATGCGGACGATATAGTGGCCGTAGCATCCGATCCTTGTAGCTTACAATATATGATAAATAATATTGAACAATACTGTACAAAATGGGGTCTACAAATTAACCTAAATAAATCGAAGGTTATGGTGTTTAGAAATGGAGGTAAAGTTGGGAGAAAGGAAAAATGGCATTTGAACAAGGAAATAATCGAAGTGGTTAAAAACTATAAATATTTAGGAATCACTTTAAGCAATACACTGTCATTAAAAACACACTTCCAACAGAAATTGGAAAAAGCGAAAACAGGTTTAAATGTTGGAAAGTTTTTATGACGAATAATCAAATACCATATGCATCAAAAATAGAAGTATTTCACTCAGTATTTAGATCTATTTTATGTTATGGTGCACAGGTATGGGGTTTTAAAGAATATAATGAAGTAGAAAAACTATTATACTTCTTTGTAAGGAAGTTATTTGGCTTGCCACAATACACACCGAGATTTATAATTCACTTAGAAACAGGCCTAAAACCTCTTTTTTGCTACACATTAAAGATCCATTATAATTATTTAATAAAGGTTTTAAAAATGAAAGACAATAGATTACCGAATTATTTAGCCACAGAGGTCATAAAAAATGAGTTATTTTGGTTCTCGGAGTTGAAACAAATAGCAGGACAATATAACATGGAACAGGAAATCAACATAGAGCATATTGATACACTGGAAAATGTTTTGAAAGAAATTGTAAACAAGGTGGAAGAAAATTACTATAGAAGGAACATAGATAGGGTAAACAAATCTAAGAGATTTAATCTATATAAACAGTTATGCGTAAATCTAGGAACAAATAATTACCTCCTTTTAGATAAAAAAATAAACGATATAAAATGGATTTTTAAAGCAAGAGGGGAACTGCTAAATCTAAATCATAAAATTTATATTGAAGAAGATGTACAAGAAATATGTTCACTCTGTAATAATGGAGAAATAGAAAATACGCAGCACTTTCTGGCCATATGCCCTGTTTTAGCGGAATTCCGAAGAAAATGTTTCAATAAGAACCGATTAAACAATAACGAACTTATTGAATACTTAAATGGTAAAAACTGGAACAACCTAATAACATACTGTAAAATAGCGTGGGCCTACAGAAGAACTTTAATAACTGAGTTTAACTTTTGAAAAAAAAAAAAAAAAAAAAAAAAAAAAAAAAAAAAAAAAAAAAAAATGGTAGTTTTAAGGTACCATCCCTAACCATCTTAAAAGTTTAATTTTTGTTTTAAGTAGTCTCTAATTTAAATAATTATGCCATTATTTTCAGATATTATTACCACAGGTATTATTTGCAAGTATTAGTATTGTACCCACTAGTCATTATATATCCTACATGTTATGGAACCAACATGTTAGCCATTCTATGTTGTCTTTGCTTCTGGTTACATTTGTTTCCTTATTTAAATTGAGTAACAATATGAAAAAAACAAAAAAAAAAAAAACAAACAACAATAACAATTTTAAGCCATTAGTGATAAGTATTATTATGATATAGGGGCACTGAGGATTTGTATGTGTATATATTTGTATTAATTGTATATATGTATATGTGTATGTGTATATATATATATATATATATATATATATATATATATATATATATATATATATGGGTTTATATATGTAATTTTATTTTTTGTTTTATACTAATATTATGTATTTAATTCAGTAACCAAAACCGGGCTAACGGTCAAGAAACCAAGCCCTAATAATGTTTGTTATACTTTGTACTCATGTATAAATATTAAATAAAAACATTATATAAAAAAAAAAAAAAAAAAAAAAAAAAAAAAAAAAAATGAGAGTACGTTGCAATACAGTTGATGCCGCCAGCCGACAACATCGAAAGGTCACCCCAAGGCGAAGACTAAGGTCGATATTACGGCAGCGATGCGGTCATCCAAGTCAGTTCGAGGTGGCTACAATCGATTATATGTTCTGAAGTATAAGTGGGCTAAGCGGTAATGTTGGTTCCATGAAATCTGCTGAATAATTTTTGACAAATGTTTTTTACTTTCACTTACCTATATATGAAATATATAGTAAGTGGAAGTATTGCGATCGTGAAAAAATTCGACTTCCGGTTTTCAACGGAAATACACGTTTTGGGGTCCCCTGAATCGAAATGACCAAGTCCCGCGAAATGGTCTGTGTGTGTGTGTCTGTGAGTGTGTGTGTGTGTGTGTGTGTGTGTGTGTGTGTGTGTGTGTGTGTGTGTGTGTGTGTGTGTGTGTGTGTGTGTGTGTGTGTGTGTGTGTGTGTGTGTGTGTGTGTGTGTGTGTGTGTGTGTGTGTGTGTGTGTGTGTGTGTGTGTGTGTGTGTGTGTGTGTGTGTGTGTGTGTGTGTGTGTGTGTGTGTGTGTGTGTGTGTGTGTGTGTGTGTGTGTGTGTGTGTGTGTGTGTGTGTGTGTGTGTGTGTGTGTGTGTGTGTGTGTGTGTGTGTGTGTGTGTGTGTGTGTGTGTGTGTGTGTGTGTGTGTGTGTGTGTGTGTGTGTGTGTGTGTGTGTGTGTGTGTGTGTGTGTGTGTGTGTGTGTGTGTGTGTGTGTGTGTGTGTGTGTGTGTGTGTGTGTGTGTGTGTGTGTGTGTGTGTGTGTGTGTGTGTGTGTGTGTGTGTGTGTGTGTGTGTGTGTGTGTGTGTGTGTGTGTGTGTGTGTGTGTTTACAATCGTAACTAAATATTTTAGTCATGTGTTGTAATTGTGAAGTATTACGTAATCATGTAACGATATCGCAAATAATAACGTAGTAGTTACCATATGTTCATATTTGTACCTGTAAATTAGGTAGGCGTGCTTTAAACGAAAAAGACCCCAAATTACTACCCAACTCTGATATAAGATAGATATCTTAAAAATGAATTATTAATGGTTGACGGGTAATAGAATAGAGGATATATTTCTAAATTTAATTATGCTTATTTTCTGAGTGTTTCTATGCATTAACATTTCTCAACTATTATTAACAAATTCTAATCTGATTGATCAAATATGATTCTACCACAAAATGTCATGTTTAATATATGTAAAAGTAAATATTTAGAAAGCCTTGTTTACTTTTATTTAGAAAGCCTTGTTTATGCTCCTATTAATTAAGAACATATGTTTGATTGCATTTGTTTTTACTTTCACTTACCTATATATGAAGTATATAGTAAGTGGAAGTATAGCGATCGTGAAAAATTTCGACTTCCGGTTTTCAACGGAAATACACGTTTTGGGGTCCCCTTAGTCGAAATAACCAAGTCCCGCGAAATGGTCTGTGTGTGTGTGTGTGTGTCTGTGTGTGTGTGTGTGTGTGTGTGTGTGTGTGTGTGTGTGTGTGTGTGTGTGTGTGTGTGTGTGTGTGTGTGTGTGTGTGTGTGTGTGTGTGAACAGACTAGCTCAAAAACTATAAACCGTGCGATCCTGAAATTGGGTATTTATGGTAGTCTAGGTATATGCCCGCGATGTGATTAAATTTCATCAAAATTACTTAAAGGGAGGGGGTACTTTACTTAATAACTTTTTAGGTTTTTTTCGATTTTCTCAAAAACGGCTATAACGATTTTGATTAAACTGAGTATTTCATCTACTTATATGCCCGAGATATGACTGTAAAAATTTCATCAAAATTCATTAACCGGAGGGGGGACTTTACTTAATAAATTTTGTAACATTTTCACGTGTTTTTTTTATTTACTCTAAATCGGCTTTAACGATTTTGATCAAACTGGGTATTTGATGTATTTATATGCCCGAGATATGACTGTTAAAATTTCATTAAAATTGATTAACCGGAGGGGAGACTTTACTTATTAAATTTTGTATCATTTTCACGGGGTTTTTTATTTACTCAAAAACGGCTTTAACGATTAACAAAAATAAGATATGGATGTAGAAAAATGTGTGACTTTGGGAAATTATATTTAACAAAACACGTCAATTTCTTATCTAAATAATTTGGTAAGTGAAAGTTGTGTGTTGCGCGCACGCACCAGATTTTTTCAATACTGAAAAGGTTCCTTACACTGTTTTAAATATTTTTTTAGACGAGAACCAGGTTGACAATACCAAGAATCGAACCGGGATATTCTGCATCTCCCTAGCCAACGCTCTTCCACTGAACTAACTGTGAGTGAAATCCTAGCCGTGCAAATCTTTTCTCTTCAACGATCTCACCCGTCAAGTTCCGCCACATTGCAGTGTAGTAACCGGGGTTGGACTAATATCCAAATAATAGGATCTACTTGACATACTGTCATAGATAAACATCATTTGTTGAAAATCATTTATTAGGGTCGTCTCTATATTTCCTAGGAATTGAAAAAAAAAATCATGAAAATCGGATTATTACCTTCCTGAATCATGCATACTGAGTTGTTTACCTAGTCACAAATGAAGGCTACAAGGTCATTGATTAATACGTTATGCGAAATATTATTTTCATTTGTTTTAATTGCGGTAGTTATTCAAAAATATTACAGATAATATACAGGGTGACCAAAAATAGTATTCGGGGTTTGAAAGTTGAATAAAATCTCAAATATAGAATATCAAGTAGGATGTTGACGTTTTATTTAAACACAATGAACTTGGAAAGTTATTTAGAAAAAACAATACTGTCTAGGTGTCCACCATAACGCTGCTGGCACTCCTCGGATCTCAAACGCAGTAAATAGTGTAAATAGTACTGTAAATAGTGAGCGTTACTGTGAAATGATAAGTGTTTTTTTGGCCGAAGAACTTCAAGAGTTATAACTCTAATGTTATAACTCTAGAACATGGTTTCAGCAAGACTGTAGTAGCCCTGAAGATGCCTGAATAGGCGAAAATTTGGCATGTAACTACATTATTTAAATAATACGAGCCTTTTAGGCCTTGCATTCTACATCTATTATTTTTTAAATAATTTATTTTTTGAAGAGAAAAGATTTGGCTCCGCCGAGAGTCGAACCCGGGTCTCCCGCGTGACATGCGCGGATGCTAACCACTACACCACAGAGCTCGGCTCCAAGTAGAGCCAATCCTTACTCTTCACTGATACCTACTACCCAATCACGCAAATTTTGCGAGTAACGGGAGGTGGACAAAGTTTGTCCAATTTATGGTATTTATTGACGAACGTCATTTTAAATTATTTTATATTAATCTAAACTTAATCTGTGGGTGACCACCTTTTTTAAATTATTTTTTAAATAATTTATTTTTTGAAGAGAAAAGATTTGGCTCCGCCGGGTGTCGAACCTGGGTCTCCCGCGTGACCAGCGCGTGATCAGTGAAGAGGAAGGATTGGCTCTACTTGGAGCCGAGCTCTGTGGTGTAGTGGTTAGCATCCGCGCATTTCACGCGGGAGACCCGGGTTCGACTCCCCGCGGAACCAAATCTTTTCACTTTTATGGGCATCATTGTCCAAAATTTGTCCCAAAGTGCCTGGCGATCCCTGCTGTTATCATTATTCGGTACAAAAATACATGAACCAGGAAAAAATAATTTTTGGTTAGAAAATTAAAAAAAAAAAATTGGTTCAACCTATCTTAACACGTTGGGTGCGGCATCGGTTCCCGGGGTCCGATGCCTTACATTCCCTTCTTAACAGCCGATTTTCACATGAAAATGTCCGAAAGGCCGAACTTCAAACACTCAATTTAGTCAATTTCAATGATATTATTGCATTTTAGTGCAGAAAATGTTGCTAATAGCTGAAATTCTGTTATTTTTTAGAATAGGACTCCGAAGTCTGATTTTCGATAAAGAATAGCGTAAATACTGTATCTGCTTGTCCTGTGCCTATTATGTCCCAGAGATAATGCCCTTGAGAAGCTCATTTAATTCCCTTTTAATGAAAAGATAACGCTTTTGTCAAAGAATTCCCATCGGACCCCGACGCCCGATATCGTCTGTGGCTCATCCCAGCAGTCGGACCCCGGGGACCGATACCGTCCAATTCAGGATACCCCTAAAATATGCCGCCGCACCTAACGTGTTAAAATCGCATGTTTGCATGAAAATACCCCTAATAAATAATAACATGCTAGAAAATACTTTGTAAGGAATTATATCCATAAATTTATTCAACTAATGCTATTTTCGAAGTTGATCTATCCCCTTGTCCCTCCCTTGACTTAGCACCACTAAACTAGCCCCACTATTATATTACCAGGACTCCAGCTTATTAGGAAGATGGACTATACCCCAGCTAGACCCTGGCTCTGCTGATACTGTTGGCAAGTCGTGTTCCCTTTGTTAGCTAAATTTATGGGATCGTGTCTTCGGCGCTTCCACGACCTCTTGGTCCATCAGGGCCTTCCAGTTCTTGTATATTTAGGCCCTATCACTATTTACTTATAGCAACTCTTGAGTCATATCGTTACTGTTTAAAAAAATCTGGTGCGTGCGCGCAACACAAAACTTTCACTTACCAACTTACTTAGGTTAGAAATTGACGTGTTTCGCTAAATATCATTTCCCAAAGTCACACATTTTTCTACATTCATATCTTACTTTTGTTAATCGTTAAAGCCGTTTTTGAGTAAATAAAAAACCCCGTGAAAATGATACAAAATTTATTAAGTAAAGTCCCCCCTGCGGTTGATCAATTTTGATGAAATTTTTACAGACATATCTCGGGCATATAAATAGATCAAATACTAAGTTTAATCAAAATCGTTAGAGCCGTTTTTGAGAAAATCAAAAAAACACGTGAAAATGTTACAAAATTTATTAAGTAAAGTCCCCCCTCCGGTTAATCAATTTTGATGAAATTTTTACAGACATATCTCGGGCATATAAATACATCAAATACCCAGTTTGATCAAAATTGTTAAAGCCGATTTAGAGTAAATCAAAAAAACACGTGAAAATGTTACAAAATTTATTAAGTAAAGTCTCCCCTCCGTTTAATCAATTTGATGAAATTTTTACAGTCATATCTCGGGCATATTAATACATGAAATACTCAGTTTAATCAAAATCGTTAGAGCCATTTTTGAGAAAATCGAAAAAAAACCTAAAAAGTTATTAAGTAAAGTACCCCCTCCCTTTAAGTAATTTTGATGAAATTTATACTGTCGCATCGCAGGCGTATACCTATACTAAATACCCAATTTCAGAATCCCACGGTTTATAGTTTTTGAGCTAGTCTGTTCACACACACACACACAGACCATTTCGGGGGACTCATTTCGACTCAGGGGACCCCAAAACGTGTATTTCCGTTGAAAACCGGAAGTCGAAATTTTTCACGATCGCAATACTTCCACTTACTATATATTTCATATATAGGTAAGTGAAAGTAAAAAAAGTCTTTATTATCGCTTCAACAAACGCAAACATTAAATATTCATATGCAAGATTTCGTTATCCTAATATAAGTTGGATCAATATTTATTTACATGTAAATCAGAAAATATTAAGAAATAAATGGTGTATCGCGAAAAGAAAAAAATCTTTTAAAGAAAATTACATGTCAAAGTAATTTTAATTATAGTACGCAATTACAATTACTGGTTTATCCAATACAAGTACATGTAATTCTATAGTACTATGTTCTATGTGATTCTTCTAAAGTACTTCTACAAATTCATGTAACTGTAATTGAATTACTGGTAATAGAGATTATATATTGCAAATATAAATTAACAGTGCAAACGGCTCTACAATAAAACACGAAAGTGTTAGAAAATGAAAAATATATTTAGAGTAAGGCCACCTTTAGTGACTATATCATGATTAGTCACTACCCACATTTCTTACTATTTTTTATCTAATACAGAATGCTTGTCTTTTTTCAAAGGATTGTAGTAACATTGTAGTATTTTGTATCTTTCCATGTAATCATGATATAGTCAGTTAAGGTGTCCTTACTCAATAAATAATGACATTTATTGTGACAGTCCTTGACACATACAAGTGCAGCCGTTTCTCGTAAAAAATTTGATCTCTATATTTTTTACTTTTAGCTATTTTTTCCTAAGCATTGGATTTTTGTTACTTATACTAAGTAGACATGAAAAGATACAAAATACTACAATGTTACTACAATTCTTTAAAAAAGACAAGCATTCATTAAAAGATAAAAAAAAAAAATACTAAGAAATGTGACAAAATGGATATGGCAAATCACGAAATCCTGAACTAGACAATGTTTAGAATATTTGTGACAAGTGTAGGAAAGAAATTAGTTTGATAGAATAGGCTACAGTTTGAGACGCTTAATAGCTACTGGTTTTTTTAATCCACAAGCAAAACTCACATTTTTCAATAATTATTTCAAGCATGAAGCCATTGCTGTCCCATCATAATTTTTATAGTATTTATTAGTGACATCCTTTTCAACTCTACTGAATTTTTTCAGATTTTTAAAAAATAGGCTTTTTGAGAAATTCAGATTTGAAATTTTTATTCAAATTTTGAAAAACAAATTTCTCTTAAACCGTATTGGGTTGCATATCACAAGGAAGGTCAATGATTCAGTTTTAAAATTACATCAATTTCAACTCTCTATCTTGCCTAGAATAGCTGCAATTTCAATTTTCAGATGATGCGACAGGTCAAAATTGTGCGTTTTTCCATGGGTTTACATAGCTATATTTTGAAAACCGGTTGAGGTATTGTGCTGAAATTTGATATATTGAATTTGATGTACCAAATTTCATTAAAATCTGCGATGGTGAGGGAAAAAAGTGTGTTGATGTGACATGGAATGACCCTTTAGTAAGTTCTGATATCTAAACATTAAATAAATTTAATATATATATATATTTGTTTTTGTATTTGTAATTTTATCACTGCCACTACAAGACAAATCATTGTATATAAAGTCTCTATTACAATTATAGTAATCGAAAGAATTTATTGCAACTAATTAAAACGATTACAGTAATAAGATTCTAATTTTAAAGACAAATTACGGATCTTTTTCGTTTAAAGCACGTCAACCGAATCTACAGTAACAACGATATTTAATAACTGTTATTTTATTTTTCACTTTATTCTAACTTCCAAAAATTACAGATGTAACTTCTAACATAACCTCGAATAAATCTTTGTTTTGATTCCTACGTCTCCACATAAATTCAGCAAGATACGAATCTATTAAAGTTCTCCTAGTACCAGCTTCTACTTTATTTCGCCTTTTAGCCGCAGCCCATAGAGATTCTATCTTTTGTGTAAGAGCTCCTGTTTCTGGATCAATGAAATTTTATGAATGATTAACCGTGTAATGTTTAAAGTCATAGCCTGGATTTTTTTTTATTTCGGTATATGACCTCCATAAATCGGATATAATAGTTGTTTGAGGTAGAATGCATTCTTTGATGCATCCTAATAGGGTTTCTTCGCTTCTGTCAGGGACCGCATACATGAAGAAGACCTTTTTCCTGTAGAAAATCTACACTTTTATCTAAATCTTTGAATTGGTCGAGTAACCTAAACAAAGCCATGTTTACAATCGTAACTAAATATTTTATTCATATGTTGTAATTGTGAAGAACCTAGTATTACGTAACCAAGTAACGAAGTAGTTACCATACCATATGTTCATATTTGTACCTGTAAATTAGGTAGGCGTGCTTTAAACGAAAAAGACCCCAAATTACTACCCAACTCTGATATAAGATAGATATCTAAAAAATGAATTATTAATGGTTGACGGGTAATAGAATAGAGGGTATATTTCTAAATTTAGTTATGCTTATTTTCTGAGTGTTTCTATGGATTAACATTTGTTTATAATAGTTTCTCAACTATTATTAACAAATTCTAATCTGATTGATCAAATATAATTCTACCACAAAATGTCATGTTTAATATAGGTATGAAAACCTTGTTTATGCTCCTATTAATTAAGAACATGTGTTTGATTGCATTTATTTTTTATAGTTGATTCAGATTGTAATTTTGTGATTGAAGATAAATAATAAACTTTAAAACCGATTTACCTTTTAGAGGTGAGAGATAGTCAACTTTTAATCTTAACGATAGGTTAAATGATAATCAGAATTTTCAGTTGGAATATAAAATTGGGCTTTCAGTAATAAAAAAAAATTTCCAACTGAAAATTCTGATTATCGATTTACCTTTTAGGTAAGATTCTATTTGTAATTTAATATGTTTAATATTTCGTTTTGTAATTAATATTTAATATTTTGTTTTATAATTAATGTTAAATGTTTTGTTTTATGGTAATGTTAAATGTTTTGTGATTAATGTTTAATAAAGTTTCCTTTTAGGGACAAATACGGCTTAAAGTTATTTATTGAAGCATAAGAATATTACATATATATGTATATATATATATATTTTTTTAAAAATATCATTCTATTCTACCATTATAATAAAGTCCAAAATAATAATAAACAGAGTATACATTTCAAAGCAGTTATTCTTTCTTTAATTTATAACAAAAAAAATAAAATCAAGCTATAATTTAAACAAACGGCTTCACTAAGAAAAATCTTAAATGTACTCTTTCAGGCAAATAAAAAAAAAGAAAAAAAAAAAAAGAAATGTGCATGGAAATTATTCTGTAGATATATTCGGCGTGAGGTTTATTTCAGTGGGCCCCGCCGAGGTGATGGAGGACCCGCTTTAGGTTTTGTTCTTTCTTTAGTAGACCTTCTCTGGATTCGATTATTTGCGGTTATCTCCGGATCTGAAACCGATTCCAGTCCTCGAGGAAATAGGAAAAAGAAAAGACGAGGAAAAAGAGAGATAGAGAGAGGGAGAGAGAGATGGGAACAACTTTATATGAGGTGGTGTGATTGGTGAGAGGTGGAGCTGGATATTATTATTATAATGGGTCCGCCACGGTAGATGTTACCTCATCAGCCTTTCCTCGGTCCTCCCTAACTGCGACTTGTAACCCAATTCCGAAAATCAAGAAAAAAAGAAAGAAATTGTCGCCTCTAAACGACCTCATCTGTAGCAACGGGACTCGACGAATACTAAAATAATTTTTTTTTAGTTATGTTCATGTCGTAATTTTTTTAAATAAAATTTTTTAACGCAGCTTCTGTTGTCTGTTCAGTATAATTTTTACAAGCACCAAGTAAAACTGTTACTACATAAAAAGCGCTAGTAATTATAAAAATGGATTGTGATTGAAGTAATTATAGTGATTTTTACATTTTATTTTATTCATATTTTATATTCGTTCCTTCTTAGTTCCAAATCCATTAAACAGCTGTTAAGTTATGTTAGCTTAATGCACAAATTTTATTTATAGAATTGAGATGAGGTGAAAAACTCATTCGTTCCATTTTATTGAAAAATTGAGATGGCAGTGGGTTCTAAAAGATATTCTAATGCTCTTTCAACATATCTTAGATTGGAGCAAAACTTATTATTTCTTATGTATTTTTGCTATACAAAATAGCTGTTTGTTGCAGAACTGATTCGTTCCATAGCCCATTATTTTTCCAAAACTGGTTCTTTACTCGTTTTGATGCAAAACTTTTTCATTCCAATAATCACTTCTCACTTTGCACCCATCCATTCGTTCACTTGTGCAGTTTCTGTTACTCTTTCTGAACAAAATATCGAAAGCTCCTTAAACTCGCGTGTTTTATTTCAGTTTATACTAGATTCTTCTTACCTAGCTATATTAATAATTGAGTTTCCAACCTCCTGAAAAAGCATTTTGGTGACGATTGGAAGGCCAATTATTCCAAAATAAATATTAAAATGATTAAATAAATATTACTTATTAAGAAGATCAACTTACGCTGAATGAATTAAAACTAGTTCGTACCAATGTGGTGAGCAGCAAAAGTCTTTCCTTTGAACATTTTGCTGCAAAACTTTCTTATTTCATATTTTGTTACTTTTTTTTTTGTTACCTTTAAATCAGTAATTTTTTTATTCCAAGCTCACTTACATAGGGTAGCTGCGCCTTTCGAAGGTAAAAAAAATCATCTTTATCTGGCCACTCTACAAGACCTCGTAATTTTTTTTAATTTCCTGAAAAATGTGTTCAGGTGGGACGAACGAGTTTTGCATCTCACCCCTTCATATATATATAAAAAATATATAAAACTCCATTACTATTTCGATAATACCCTACAAAAATACTTTATAACAAAATTCAAACGAATCTCCTGACAGAAAGGAGCGCCATGAGTAAGTTATGCCATCTTCGTTCTTGGTACACCATAATATGAACAAAATTAATTTCATTGTAGAAAAAAGTTTTGTTTCCCTTTACGGTTGCACTAATGTATGATAAAATAATATGTAATATATTAGGGTGATATGTGAAGCTTGTGCAATGCGCCCGCCGCACCAATTTTTTTATTTTATTTTACACTATTGTTAAAAAAGGAATTCTTTTAAAGTTAAACAGGATTATGAAAAGGAAAAATTTCATTGAATAGAAGGAAATTTTAAAATTCCAATAAAACAAACTTTTATATGAAAAATGCATTCCAATTTGCACTTAAGTAATTATTAAATATGCACTTAAGAATGGATACTCAAAGGATTCCGAAATAATAGGAGAGGCACTGAGAACAATAAATATTTAGTACGAGATAATTCAAGCGGAGAAGAGGGAGAATGAATTACTGGGAGACATCGGATCGGGAATGTAAAGATGACAAAAGATAAAAATCTGAATTACAGAAAAAAGTAACGAGATCTTTATGGGAACCTTGACCAGTAACAGGAACTGGTTACAGCGGCCCGGTCTCTGCTACTATCTCTCTTCTCGATTTAGAAAATCACTTTTCACTCAATATCTCAAAATAACGTATTCAAAATAAAAAACAACTCGTTTTATAAAAAAAAATGTTTCATAGTTATTGGTATTCAATGGTATTTGTTGGTTATTGTGTTCCTTAAAATCTCTCACAGCACAGACAGCGATCAGGTTAAGGGTCTGGCCACACATGTCCGCACCGGATCCGCACCGCAGCATTAATATAGGTTATGTTCAGAATATTTTTAGTTTAACTTTAGTTATGCCTAAAGTGGCCTGTGTTTGACATGTGTGGCCTGACCTTTAGACATAACTAAAGGTAATATGTAAGTTAAATTAAAAATATTCTGAACATAACCTATATTAATGCTGCGGTGCGGATCCGGGGCGGACATGTGTGGCCAGACCCTAAGCCGTATCTTGCTCTCTATGCCTCTTTCCCTATGACCAAAACACTAGCGCAACTTCGACTCTCCGGCAATTACATAATTAAATTATAACTTTCAACAGTATATAGTATTATTTTAAGCCGAAAGAAAACTGCACTATTTTCAACCTAAGTGAACTGGAAGATATTTTTCATATTTTGGTCCGTTGGCTATCACATCTTTGGCATATACATACATCAAATACCCAGTTTGATCAAAATCGTTTAAGCCGTTTTTAAGTAAATAAAAAAAACACGTGAAAATGATACAAAATTTATTAAGTAAGTCCCCCCTCCGGTTGATCAATTTTGATACAATGTTGGCTATCGCATCTTTGGCATACACATACATCAAATACCCAGTTTGATCAAACTCGTTAAAACCGTTTTTGAGTAACTAAAAAAAAACACGTTAAAAGTATACAAAATTTATCAAGTAAAGTCCCCCCTCCGGTTGATCAATTTTGATGAAATTTATACAGTCATATCTCGGGCATATAAATAGATCATATGCTCAGTTTAATCAAAATCGTTAGAGCCGTTTTTGAGAAAATCGAAAAAAACTTAAAAAGTTATTAAATAGAGTACCACCTCCCTTTGAGCAATTATGATGAAATTTCACATCACGGGCATATACTTACACTAAATACCCAATTTCAGATTGGCACGGCTTATAGTTTTTGAGCTAGTCTGTACACACACACACACGCACCCACACACACACACACACACACACACACACACACACAGACCATTTCGTGGGACTTGGTCATTTGGACTCAGGGGACCCCAAAACGTGTATTTCCGTTGAAAACCGGAAGTCGAAATTTTTCACGATCGCAATACTTCCACTTACTATATATTTCATGTATAGGTAAGTGAAAGTAATAAAACAATAAATTTCAAAACGGATGCTAAAAATCTAAGTACACATTACACAGATATTATAAGCAAATTAAATATAAATTGTTAAAAAATAATAATGTGAGGCGAGAAATATAAGAATTAAATCAGCCTAAACATGTAAATTAACTGATCCCAATAGGGCAAATGATCAGTTTGTGAAAGAGGGATGACCAACAGGCTTAGGATAATTGTTAATTTTAAATTGATTATAATTTATATATACGTGTGTTGTATATATATGTGTGTGTAGATATGTAAATAAAGGTTATGCAATTAACAACATGCAGTAAAGCATGGAAAATATTTTTAAGGTAATTACTAATATTAAATTATGAAAAAACTGTTTCAAGAAGAAAATTAATAATGCAATATGGATATTATAAAATTAATTTGATTTATTGTGACTGATGAATATAAATGTTTATAGTTGTTTCTTGAAGATGTGGCGGGTGCCCCGAAACATTGAAAAATGAAGAATAAATAACAAAATGGAAAACAATTATTGGAAGTGTTATTTTTCATTAAACTTGAATTAAAAAAAATAGTAAGATAAAAAGGATATTTATAACTGTTATGATAATTATAATAAATAAATTATAACTGTTATTATAATTGATATAATTTATTTATTTATAACAAAAAAATTTATAAATTTTTTTTTATAAAAAAAAAAAAAGTACACATGGCATTGATGATTCGTTCGGTTTATGGCTATTAAACACCAATAAACAAACAAACGAGCAAAAAACAATAATAAAATATCTGACATAAGTATGCACTGGCGCAACTACGATTCCGATGGTCCATGGCGGGGAAAATTCTGTGCCCCCCCCCCAAAACTTCTTGCTCGAAATTTAAAAATGTCATACATTTAGAAATCTGGTGCGGTGCATCGAATCTATTTGCTTTAGCAAAAGATAGGTTAACCAAAATCATATCTCATATCATCATTTGAGGCGTTTGGTTTCAAAACTGGTTACATCCATTTTCTACAATTTTTCAGGTCTGATCAAAAAAGGATCAATTGGAACCGCTTTTGATAAAAAATGAAATTTTTTAGTATTGATTTACGAAGGATCTAGATATTTTTGAAACTAACACATTTTTTTTAACATTAAGAGCTTAACAACACAATACACACAGACATGGACATTCTAACAGTAAAATCATACACTCACGACAAATACTCTACCTTTCACAGTTCAATTCACAACCATCCAAACCCACTTGTTTCTTCTCTTTCTTCCCAGTTACCAGTCCAACGAAGATTAAAAAGACATTGGCCGAGAGATATGCTCGAGCAAGTAATTTAAATCAAGCAAAACGAAGATAAATTTCACACTATCCACAAATTTGCTAGGTGCGCTACAGCGCAGGCGCAAATGACAAAAAAAAAAAAAAAAGAGCTTAAAAAAAAAAAAAATGTTTGGAAAAAATGGATGCAAAAGTTTTGAAACCAAACGCCTCATATGTTATATTCTGAATTTAATTAATGTTTATTATGGCAAAAGATTAATGTGGTACACTTTTTGTCTGTTTTCAGTCTGATATAACTGTCTATTTTGATTGTACTAAACCCTGAACCAATATTATATTCTTATATTCAATATTATATAATATATATTATATTCTTTATAAGTTATAAGTTCCTTTTAAAGTGCCATCCATTAAGACATTTTGGTCTAATATAAGATGTAAACAATAAAAACTTTAAACCATCTAAATTCTTTACCAACAATTTTAAATTTGGCGTAAAGTTCTCTTTTAAATCCCGCTGGTTTTTAGATTAGCTGAAACGCATTTATCTTTATCAGTGAATTTTGACTTGACTAAAATAAGGAATAAGTTATAACTAACTCAACGCATTATAGCTACTGAGCCACAGCAATGCAAGGGTCACCACGCATTGGTTAGCATAGCAATCTACAATACTAATAGTCACAGGTTCGCGTCCCCCAATGGGGTAGGGGAGTAAAAGGTCACACAAGACTTACTCACTCCTACCTCATCACAAAGGAAACACCATCTATGTACGAACATTGCAATTGCACTACCTTAGTATGACATAAAAAAGTTTTAAAGGGAGTAAAAAATCCTTGGCTTTACCTTCCTAAAATGGAGCTTCCGAGCCTGTACGATGTCACGTACTCGTTAAAGATCCCTATCCTAATTATACCTGGATGGGCAAAATTTAAGACTCAACTAAAGCATCGTCCGATTAGCCTAAGTGGCATAAAGTGAGGTTAAACAAACAAACACAGCAACGCATGGGATGGTCTGCTCGTGTGTATACAGTGTATACTGGTTTCCCAGACCTAGTGTCAAAAAAAAAAAAAGAAAATTGGATTATGATGCATGTTAAATGGGGTAATTTGTACCCACGCAGAAACGAGTTACCTAT
Source organism: Aelia acuminata (assembly GCA_911387785.2). Taxonomy (NCBI): domain Eukaryota; kingdom Metazoa; phylum Arthropoda; class Insecta; order Hemiptera; family Pentatomidae; genus Aelia; species Aelia acuminata. Next base: position 2,393,480 of record OU426983.1, read on the forward strand.
CTCAATCTGATGAGGAGATAGAAATTTTTTTTTTGTTTTTATTTTTAAAATCTTACTTTTTTCTGAAAAATGAAGTTATGTATACTTTGGTTTAGCGTAGAATCAAAAAAGATGATATTTTCTTAATCAGCATTAAATTTTCTAAAAGAGGAGATGGCTTGGTTATTTTAAATCCACTTTCAATGGGACTTTTAACGCGCTAAATACAAAACATTTATTAAAACTTACATTTTTAATAGTTTTTGAAAATTTCTCACTCCCCACTGGAACACTCTAGAAGATGTCGAATTTCATAAAAACTGCATAATTTAGTTAGCTTTTTAGTGGTGTGACCCATGATACAATTGCACTTTACCTTTTGAGTCTAAAAGAAGTTTTTAAGATAAAAAATACGCTAGAGAATGTCACTGCTGGGGCAATGAGGAAGAGCGCTAGAGCCTGCATCCCAGAGTTGGGCAAATTGTAATCAGCATAATGATTTGTGAATATGAATAATTGGTAATCATAAAAAAAATGAAAAATGAATAACCATTATTCATAATCAGTACGGAGTATTAATTATTTAATGATTATTGAGTGTTTATGGTATTCATTTGAAATGAATAATGAATAACTGGTATTTAGTCATTCATTATTCACTTCAAATGAATACCATAAACACTCAATAATCATTAAAAATACTCCGTACTGATTATGAATAATGGTTATTCATTTTTCATTTGTTTTATGATTACCAATTATTCATATTCACAAATCACTATGCTGATTACAATTTGCCCAACTCTGCTGCATCCAAAGTAATGTGTACCGAACTTCCCATGAGTTAGAGTTAGTTTTACTTTTTTAAGACTAGAAAGAACAATGTATGAAATCTAAAAAATATAAAAAGGGTAATAATAATCTCAAATTAAAAAAAAAACTTCTTAATTTAAATTTAAAAAATACTTTATTTAAAATAAAATATATTTTTCTTGTCTCTACTAAAATTTGAAAAATCCTACATAAAAAATGCTGAAGGTAAAGGCCAGCAGCATTCAATCAAAGATAGAAATAATCATTAAAAACACAAAAAATAAATTTGGACTTGATATGAAAAGCAAAGCAAGAGCCGCTAAATTTCATTTGATATACAAGGAATTGAACTACGACTTGGGGGACAATCTCTATATACAGGATAAATACAGTATTAAGATGATACAAACATTAATAAGAGTCAGAACTGAATCCATTTATTTAAATTATTCAATAAATCGAGCAGAACAGCAACCCATTTGTTCAATTTGCAATCCGAATGTAGTAAAAGATACTTTTCACTTTTTTGCGGTATGCCCTATATTAGCAGAAATTAGAGTAAATATATATTTTTGGATTAAAGCAGATAGATTATAATTTATTTTTGCAATATTTAAATGGCTTAAACCGGCGAGATCTCGTTAATTATGTATTTAAAGCGCAAAAATACAGGAAACTATTAATAACAGAATTTAATTACTAATTACCCTTTAAATTTTTGTTCACTTTTATTATTTGATGTAAATATTCAAGTAATTTCATTTCATTTCATCTAATTAGTTTGTAAAATGTAATTATGGTTAAAACCATATATTTGTTTATTGTTCATTTTTTTCACTGAGATAAGTTTACTATTATATAATTCAAGACAACTCCACAGCAGACGGACAATGTCCATGCTTATGGTGTTTTCAATTTCTCATTATGTCATGTCATATATTTCTTTTCAATAAAAAACATTTTATTATTAATATTAATATTATTATTATTATAACTTACACACAACGAAGATCCTGGATCTAGGGTACCCGATTTCCTGCAGATTACACTATATTCGAATATTCGGGAAAAAAGAAAAAAAAAAATACGGAAACACTAACTCACAAAACTTTAACACAAGAGATCACAACATACACAAAAATAAAATAAAAAACTATACTGATTATCGCGAACCCGACCACAGAAGTTATAACTGCTCAATGTCCGAAACAAGACTGAATATAATAAGAATTGATATGAAGAAGGTTGGAGGTGTGGAGACAATTTAATTAGGAAGCTGCAATCTGATTGGCTGAGGCACCCTAGCCTCGGTCTCTCTTCCTTTATTAGGTTTTCTACTGTCTTTTCTAAATAAATTAGTCACTCCCCGTACAGTAAACTAGCTGTAAAGTCTTTTGCAAAAGTTTTCTCATTTTTTAAATTTGAATAAAATACATTAAAATCGAAGCTTAAAATATTATTTATTTTGTCCCAAGATTGGAAAAATATGAGGTTTTGTAAAATCATTAATTCAAAAATTAGTAACCTTCCGGACTCCTATTTTCAGAAAACTCACCTCAGGATACACAATAAAATTTTCATCATAACTTTTTTAACTGTAATTCAGGAATGAATCAAGTTATTTTCTTAATTATTTATGCTATAAATAACAATTTAGAAAATATCTTTAAAGCTTATTTTTCAATAGATCATAAAGATATCATTTATCTCCTAGGGAAAGTTTTCATACATGCTTTAAAAATAAAAACATCTGGTGCTATGCACACAACTTTCACTTACGAACTTAGTTTAGAAATCGACGTATTTCGATAATATGTAAACGCCATTCCTCAACACATTTTTTCACATTTATTTTTTACTATAAACAAATTTGGCATCATGTATTTACTCTCTAAAATCATTTTTTTTTTTTTATTAATAAATAAAAGTCTCCGGAGCGGAGCCATTTAAAATTTGTCTTTAAACTCTAGTGCTCCGCTACGCAGAAAACACAAATAATTTTTAGTTTTTAAGAGAATAAACATACACCAAATACCAAATACAAAAAAAAAAAAACACCTGATAATGAGAAAACATATATTAAGTAAAGTCCCCCCCCCCCCCCCCGCTTAACCAATTTTGATGAAATTTCGACTATCTCATCATGGGCATATACATACGTACATCAAATACCAAGTTTGATCAAAATATTTAAAGCCGTTTTTGAGTAAAAAAAAAAACACGTATAAATGAGAGTAAAGTAAGTCCCCCTCCGTTTACCAATTATAATCGGCTATGCCGACCCTCAGATAGGACGTAAAATGGAGGTCCCGAGCCTGTACGATGTATCCTATCCTAATTATACCTTGATAGGCAAAATTTAGGACTCCCACTGTACCATCGTCGGATTACCCTTAGTGGCGTTAAATAAACATCAAAGTAAATATTACAACTAAAACAAAAACATTTCTTAACCTCTTATCATCTGTATTAAACAAATAATAGGTTAGAATATATAGAAAAACGATAATAAAATATCTCGTATTAGTTACACCTTATTTTTCTCGTCTTGTATAATAAAGTTATGGTTAACTTTACAATAGTTTGTCAACATTACCATAACTATAAAACCATAAAAATCATGAACCGATCATAACATAACAACATAAAAATCAATGCAGTGAAATGAACAAATAATAAAAAAAAAAATCAATAATAGGAAAAAATATTTGTTGTAGGATTAAGATATCTATTTTAAATAGATATTCATTATTAGTAATCAAAGAATACTTATTACAAATTTTAAGAATAATTAAAAATCTTTTTTTTTTTATGAGTTAGCAATTTGAATGTAACGTAATTACCAATTAATATTGTTAACAACCGTACAGAAATATTTTGGTAAACCAAGTTGACTGTAATTGGTACGGTATTCCTTGGATTCCTTCGCTTCATGGAATGTAGGTACCTAATGGTTCAGAATCTAATTCCGGTTTACGGTAAGCAATGCAAGAAATTAATTTGTCGAATGGAATTTGATTAAACTGAGGATGTTGCCAATTTTAGCAACGATGGTAGATATTCCCCATTATTTCTGTTGATGATTGCAATATCAAAAGCGGCTTTATCAATTTCATTACATTGATAAAAGGTATAACAGGCGATATTGCGGCAAAGATTTATAATTTATATTTCATTTCCTGTCAAATGATTATGAAAAACTAATAGTTTTTAAGTTTTTTCCTCTCTCCTTATATATTTATATATATTGTCAATATTGAAAATATTATTATATTTTATATTATTAAATATTATAATATTCATAATATATGAATAAGAAAAAAAAGCTTTTTAAATAATGTAGGATTACACTGCAAAGTACTGAAAATTCGTTTTAATTGAATAAACTTAGAGCAGATCAATAATTATCCATTCACCTTCATCTAAAACGTATTGATAAACCCGAGAACAAAATGTGTATCGAATTTCGCCTAAATCAAATAACCTGTTAAACAGTTAATGATTAAGTTATTTAAGTATAAGTGTCCTACTACTTCGGACTTCAACTGGATTAATGTTTAACTTGGAAAGTCATAGAAGATTGAAACAAGAAGAAAATCTTCAACTTAACTCGCAATACAGAAATTATTATAGGAAGGGTAAAACCTTCCAAATAATTACAAAACACTAGATTACAAGCTTAAAAAAAGTCAAACTTGAACGAAATCTAGATTCGTCCCTTGTCCAATCCCTGCAACCCAAAATCCTTAACGCTCCTTATTTTGTCCCTAATAAAATTATCCATAAAGACCTCGATATTCCATATTTCACCGATTTGGCCATGTACTGATATTCATCCTTTCAAAATAAACCCACTTGTTTCCAACCTCGATTCCTCCTCAATTCCTGAGAACACCCAGAGCTGTCTTAACAGAAGATGGACTGGGGACATTCTAATTTAGAATTATTATTAGAGTACTATCTATGAATAGTTTAGTAATATGTAAGTCTATGCATTAATTTTTTTTTTCACGTTTCCTATTTTTTCATATATCCACATTTTCTGGATTCATTATGTTTTTTTACAGTATTGAATATAAATAAATGATATGATATAAAAAAAAAAAAACTACACAACGGCATCACCAATTCACCACAACTTTCTCCAACCACCTATTGTCCGATCTAGGAATACTGTAGAAGGAATAATCCTTCTTATAAATTTCATCTTATTCTACGAATTAATACGGGAGCAATTCCATCCGATTTTCTATTTTTTAACGTGACATTCGAGGAATTTGATTGAAATGCCCGGAAAGGGGACTTATTTAGTTTTCACTTAACATCAGTTAGTTCGCGAACAGTGAACATATTTTATTGTGCCAAGGGTTTTTTATTTTTTTCAAATTCGTCAGGTCCTGCCGTAGAGAGGATAGGTCGGTAACGGGGTAGAGAGAACTTTTACCCCATTACGATAAATTACCGAATGGCAAATAGATGCTGCATTAATATTAGAAATCCCGGTTTCAACACTTTCCGAACTACAGTATAAATATATATCATCTTAGTACATATTGTAATGTTAGTTCGCTAAATAAAAATCAAAACACAACATATGATTACAAATCAAAGACCGTTTGTTAGAACAAAATAAGGGGTTGGAAAGAACTGTTTGGGTCTAGATCTTTCCAGGCTAGTCCACTCAGACATGGAACTGTCCACCTTGTTCTGGAACATTCCAGACCTCACCATTTACGATTATATATAAAGAGCGAGTGACTGAACATGTTAGTCTGTGCCTAAGTTTGAGTCTAAGTCTGTGAAGTTCAAGTCATAGTGTGCTATAACGTTATCATTAATAGAATGACTTATATAATTATATATTTCTGTTGAATAAATATTTGTTACCCACATAAGTGTTACATTATCATCTAGCTATCTGAGAGGTGGATATTTATATCTCTATATTTATAATTTAACATTTTTGAAAAATACTAGAATGTTCATTTAAAATGTTTAGGCTTAATCCGTTGAATTTTACCCTGACCCGATAGCAATAGATTAAGAGGCAACCAATTTCTTGCTAACAACGATTAGAGTTTCTGAATAGTTAATAAAATCACCTGGTAATTTGTTTTTTGTTTGTTTAACGTCACTTTATGCTACTAAGGCTAATCGGACGATGCTACAGGGGGTGTTCTAGTTTTTGCCTATCCAGGTATAATTAGCATAGGGATCTTTAACGATTACCTGACATCGTACAGGCTCGGGACCTCTATTGTTCGGCCTATCCGAGAGACGGCATGGCCTAGGGATTAAAAAATCCTAGGGCCATCGTGGGACGCGAACCCTCGACCTTTAGTATTGTAGGTTGCAATGCCAACCATATGTGACAAACTTGGTAATTTAACACTAGAAAGACGGGAGCTTAGTATATACCTATATTGCCTGAAAGCAGTCAAAATGACTGCAATGTGAAAAAATAACTAATGCGCAAAGAAATGTGTTTAACAGTAATTTTTAATATATTCTATATCACTTATAGTCATATAAAAAGTTATTAATAAGTATCAACAATAAAAAAAATGTATTTCAGTTCCAAAAAAAAAAATAATTTATACATTATCTGGACATTTGTTTGTTTGTTTTGTTTTTTTAACGTCCATTTTTATGCCACTAAGGCTAATCGGACGATGCTACAGTGGGAGTCCTAAATTTTGCCTATCCAGGTATAATTAGGATAGGGATCTTTAACGAGTACCTGACATCGTACAGGCTCGGGACCTCCATTTTACGTCCTATCCGAGGGACGGCATAGCTAAGGATTTTTTACTCCCGTTAAAAAATCCTAGGGCCACCGCTGGAATTGAACCCGCGATCTTTAGTGTTGTAGGTTGCCATGCTAACCACAACACCACAGGTGACCCCATCTGGACATTTTAAGCAAATAAAAAGTGCAAATCTTTTTGGATGTACATCTTCCGCAAACATACTATTTACATTTTTGACAAATATTATTTGTTTTGTTATTGTGGCAAAGTCGTATTTGACAAATTTTTCGTTTGGTAGATATATAACACATATATATTCCGGAAGTGAAGGACGGGGGAGGGCAACAACAACGATTAATTAACCCATTTATATGTTGTAGAAAAAGTCACAAAATTATTAGAAGCTGTGTCATTATTTAAATCATTATTTTCTTAATTGAAATTCAAAAGCAGTCAAAATGACTTACTTAGGCAATCTAGTGCTAAGGGCCTGACACCTCTCATGGAAGTTGGACCGTGAACGGCTGCCTTCGGACCCGATTAAGATGTAGCAACGGGGGTGTCTACAAGTAAGTAGACGGGAAGATAACATGCAGACATAGGCCACCCCTGGGAGAAGCAATGAGATCAGCTGATCATAATAGAGAGCCTACCGGTTGGGCAAGGGCGTCCATTGTGGCGCCGTTCTGTTGTAATTCCCGCCATTGTATAGTTATTGTTCCTTTTGGCGGGTAATAAATTGCTACTGATAACATAATCAATTATTGCGTCACCAGCCTTCGGGCTAGCTTCATTATTCATGACCTACTAAGTTCGGTCCCGAAGTCAGCTGTTCGGAGTCGTCAGCGTTATCGAAACACATTACTAACTGATAAGGATGCATTTAATAAAAGTTGATAATTTATAAATAAATAGGGAATATGTAACATAGCGTTACGCAAAACGGCGGTTCCGGGGGAGGGGGCGATCACAGGGATCATGACCTACCCAAATGTTTTGGCTTTTAGATATATTTTTTTTTTTTTAATATTTTCGCGAATAAGGTTGTTCAGGTTACAGTCCTTTTTAGTACAGGGTAATAATCTCATTATTCTTTGGGCACCGGATTCATGATAAAAGAGTCTCAAACACACGCTAATAGATTATCAAGGAATAAAAGAACGCATCAGTAGTATAAGAACTAAAAGGAAGGTTCTTCAATATCATTATCCTAATTGGAAAATATATAAGACGCTCTCCCTATGTATGGTTCTAGGGGACTTGAATGCTAAAATAGGAGAAGAGGCAGCGTTTAGACCCACCATGAGCATACAAAGTAAGCACGATCTATGTAATGACAATGGTATCCGAATTGTTAGTTTTGTGGAGGAAAAGGGACTCAGAATTATGAGCACCTACTTTAAGGTAATACTTTTTTTTTTCGGTTGGCGCATTACACCTAATGAGACCTTTGGCCGCGCAGTGTGGTCTTCTTACAAACATTCGTTTTGCTTGCGGGAGTACAGACAGCCTGGAGGGGGTAGCCCAAACCTCACATTGCTGCAAGTCATGGTCACCATGGTACAGCAGGCCCCGAGGACCTATATTTCTTTCCCTGAACCAAACCTCCGGGCGGTTACTGACATCCTGGAGAACCACACCAAAATTCTCGATGGGATACACGGGGAAGGTTCATCACTCCTAAGCTCAGTCGATCTGAGTCGCCTCCAGTAGGCTGACGGGCCTCACATACCCGGGGGTGGGGGTAGACTTGGACTGCGTGAAGTTCATTGGTGGGCGGTCACCCGAATGGACCGGTCACCCATCCAAGTACTGACCACGATGGACGTTGCTGAACTTTGATTATCTATTGCAAGCGCCCTTGTCCACTCGGCCATCCCGGCCCCTTAAGATAATACTAACAAAAGGTATTTCGGGGAATCTCGAAAGTCTTAGAAATGTTTTTTTTTTTTTTTAATTTTTAAGGAAGGAATTGGGAGTAAACACTTAATGTTACAGTAACGACCTAAAATGATCGACTTATATTTTGAAAAAAATCTGGTGCGCGTGCGCGTGCGCGCAACACACAACTTTCACTTACCAACTTACTTAGATTAGAAATTAATGCGTTTTGTTAATTGCCACTTCTCAAATGAACAGAACATTTTTAATTATAACGCATTGGTTTGTCATTAAAGGCGTACGGCGCATGCGTGAGCTCAAGGTGTTTATATGTTTACTTGATTTTCTTCATATATCATATTTAGCGTTTCTAATTTTTAGGCGTGATGAGAGACAGTTAATTTCTCAATATAAACTAAAACAAAGGTACTTTATAGGAAAACAAAAAAGGCCCCTTCCCCATTTAAGCCCCCTCAGAACATTCTAATAATAATAAAGCTTACCTGATATTAAATAGCAACTAATGTTCATTAAACATAACGAATTTGATAAAAATCGTTAAAGCCGTTTTTGAGATAATCGATCAAAAAGGTAAAAATTGGAAAAAAATTATGAAATAAAGTGCCCCCTCCGTTTGACCAATTTTGATGAAATGTTGGCTATCATATCTTTGGCATATACATACATCAAATACCAAGTTTGATCAAAATCGTTAAAACCGTTTTTGAGTAAATAAAAAAAACACGTGAAAATAATACAAAATTTATTAAGTAAAGTCCCCCCTCCTGTAGATCAATTTTGATGAAATTTTTACAGTCATATCTCGGGCATATAAATACATTAAATACCCAGTTTGATCAAAATCGTTAAAACTGTTTTTGAGTAAATAAAAAAAACACGTGAAAATGATACAAAATTTATTAAGTAAAGTCCCCCCTCCGGTTGATCAATTTTGATGAAATTGTTACAGTCATATTTCAGGCATATAAATAGATCAAATACTCAGTTTAATCAAAATCTTTAGAGCCGTTTTTGAGAAAATCGAAAAAAACTTAAAAAGTTATTAAATAAAGTACCCCCTCCCTTTGAGCAAATTTGATGAAATTTTTGCTGCCACATCGCGGGCTTATACATACTCTAAATACCCAATTTCAGGTTCGCACGGTTTATAGTTTTTGAGCTAGTCTGTTCACACACACACACACACACACACACACACACACACACACACACACACACACACACACACACACACAGACCATTTCGCGGGACTTGGTTATTTTGACTCAGGGGACCTCAAAACGTGTATTTCCGTTGAAAACCGGAAGTCGAAAATTTTCACGATCACAATACTTCCACTTACTATATATTTCATATATAGGTAAGTGAAAGTAAGAATATTTACTTTCCAGATCTTTTTTCTAATCATCGATAAGTATTAAAATGATCTGCAATGGATTTTAAATAAGTAAATATTCTTCTTAAGAGTAAGTAAAAAAGAGTTCCAAATATTTGGCCTCAAAAGTCTCGTTGTAAATTATTAAATTACATTAAAACAGCCAAAGTTTCACGATTCTGAGCTCAACAGTAATACGTATATATTACAGAAAATGCATCAAATAATTTTATAAAACGATAATACATAGTTTAAATTGTGTTATTATTATGAATTGCGATGTTATGTAAGGAACAAACAAGATCAAGATTTCTATCCCACGCCTCGAGAACATAATTACTACACTTTACATGTAATCACGTTTTTTTTTCTTCTTATCGTTTTCTACTGAAAACATTAGTTTTATTAAAATATTATAACACTTTCCCTATTTCGCTCAACCGAAAACAATAAAAACAAATTTTGAAGTCAGTTTAATGACGAATAAAATATAATTTAATTATTAAACTTTACAATGATAAAAAAATTGTGGAATATTGATTTGAATTAAAACAGATGATTATATCAAAAACAACATAAATCACAGATTTATTTCTTACATGTTACTGGATAACATAGATTTTCTTTATGGGTATAGTGGCTGTTAACCTTATTGGAGCAATCACCAGGATAATCTCAACTTTACCATTTATTGCTTATTTTCAACGTTTCGGCTATGTCGCCATTTTCAAGTCTCAATCTGAACACGGATGTAATTTATCCAGCTTTAAACAATGCCTTCATCAATTCAACATAAAATTCCTTTTTTTTTTTTTTTTTTTATAAATTAAATATATATAAACCATTAACTGGTGTCGTCATGCTGAAAGCCTTAAATAGTGTGTGCTATAAAATAGATTTTCTTGTTATTTACCACTTTAACAGATTAGCAATAAAACTGGAAAGAAATATAAGAAATCGGTCTAATCCAAACAAACTTAATCACTTGATGAATCTTCTTGCAGAATTAAATATTATTAAAACTATCGCAAATAAAATATAAATTCAAAATAGTTATTATTAGATATTATAGAGTTATTACTGATAGATATTACACAATATAAACAAAGATGCAAGGACCGGCTGGAATCCAGTTGGGGACTAAAAGCCAGTTTGGAGAATGGAGGGAGCTTCACTTTTACTCTAACGGTACGGCTAAACCTAAATGTCTCTTTGCCTTATTCTAAACTATAACTATAATATATAATATAGGATATTATGTAAACATAACAATATTATCGACCCGTTCTCAGGCTATAATGGCCTGTAATATCTGACTATGAACTTGGTTAACACATTTAATTATAGCTATAAAACTATATTCTATCCTAGGGCAAGTCGAAAATGGACCAATGAGAAATTACTACTTATAATACAGCTTATAATAACAACGAGATACCTGACAACAACCATAAAAATTTTACTGACAACGCTGTGTAATAAAGGCGATAGACCCCGAAATTTTAAAGACAAAAAAAAAAATTCAATACGGGGTCACCTGTGGTGTTGTGGTTAGCATGGCAACCTACAATACTAAAGATCGCGGGTTCAATTCCAGCGGTGGCTCTAGGATTTTTTAATGGGAGTAAAAAATTCTTAGCTATGCCGTCCCTCGGATAGGACGTAAAATGGAGGTCCCGAGCCTGTACGATGTCAGGTACTCGTTAAAGACCCCTATCCTAATTATACCTGGATAGGCAAAATTTATGACTCCCACTGTAGCATCGTCCGATTAGCCTTAGTAGCATAAAAATGGACGTTAAACAAACAAACAAAAATTCAATATAATAAATATATTAAACTATACAGTCATTGAAACCCTTTAAGACTACATTTCTGTAGTGAAATTAAAAAGAATACTTTTTATGAAGGGATCAAATTGAAACATCCTACAGCTCCTCTTTATCTATCCTTATAAAGACTCAAGAGATTTTTTTTGGATCAAAAGTTCAATAGTTTTACCATATGGCAATATTTACTGTAAAAAGGGCAAAAACTAGTTATTGACACCCTGTGGATTTAACTCTGAAATCTTCCCTATGGTTAGTTTGTTAAAGTCTTACTTCATAGATGACTTAGAGGACCCTTCAAACATTAGATTCATGTATATCTTCAAATAAGATTAGGACTTACTTATTTCTTTAAGTTAAAGGTGGGGTGTCAATAACTGTACAGAGTGTCGATAATTTTCTAGAATTTTCTAGAAGAGTAGAAATTATTTATAAGTATTTAATAAAATTCTCATTATTTTTCAATTAATGATTGTGTTGGTTGTTGTTTTTTTTTCGCTTTTTATTAGTTTTAACCCTTTTTTTTTGTATTTTTGTATACCAAAAAAAAAACTACCCCGAATTTTTTCCCTGGCAACATCACGGCTTATTGAATGGAATCTAATTATTATCTGTTGCGTGGATCTTAATTTTCCTCAAACAAGATTTACGTAGGAGACACATGATTTTTTAATAAGCTTGAGCTTTCGGAAATAGAAACAGAGAAAAAAAATCTATACGAAATACAATTCTACAAAATTCGGTTTCGCGCCCGCTCCACTCTCGCTCCGCTCCCGGTCCGCTCTCGCTCTACCCCATTCACACTAGCGCTCCGCTCCCGCTCCACTCCCGGTCCACTCTCCTAATGTCTTACCATATTCACACTATATAATTTTACACCGTTCAATTTTGAAAGGTTTAAGCTATTAAAGCCATTAATAATCGAAGTTGTCTGTATTCGGATTTTAATTAATGATTAACTTTCAGTTATTTAAGTATTCATTTATTCTTCAATTTTACGGCCAAAAAAAAAAAAAAAATTTCGTTTGTAGAAATAGCAGGTAAGTGCACTTTTCTTGATGAAGAAGATAATATTATCAAAAAATATAATAATAAGAATATATTGCAACACAATGATAATTATTAATAATAATTATAAATTAATTTAATTAATGGTGAAGAAATAATTTAATTTTTTTTCGGAATGTATTCAAATGCGCTCGAAAATTTCAAGTTGAAATCGGTAAATCCTACAAATTTACCGATTGTATTCTCTTCTTTTCCTGATTAATATTTTAATTATTTTTTGCTTCAATATATTTTTTTGTTAATTATCTGACATTTTTCAAATATACTGCATTTTTATTCGTTTCAAATTAAACGTTATTTTATAATAGCAATGAGTGTGTAGTCAATAAATAAATCGGTGACCATTTTTTACGAGTACATTAATTCATAGCAAAATATATCTCAAACATAACATGAAATTTTCACGTCGAAAAACCGCGCGTATTGTTGGTGATTTTTTTTTTTTTTTTTTTTTATCATTTCAATCGTATTCGAATACATTCGGAAAAAAAATTTAAATTATTTCTTCACCATTAATTAAATTAATTTATAATTATATATATATTTATATATATATTTTAAAGTTGAAATTTTTTGGCCGTAAAATTGACGAATAAATAAAACTGAAAGTTAATCATTAATTAAAATCCGAATACAGACAACTTCGATTATTAATGGCTTTAATAGCTTAAACCTTTCAAAATTGAACGGTGTAAAATTATGTAGTGTGAATGGGGTAGAGCTAGAGCGGATCGGGAGTGGAGCGAGACCGGAGCGGTACCGATAGTGGAATTCTCTGTCTATTTCTCTTTAGAATATTTGAGCGGACCGGGAGTGGAGCGGGAGCGTAGCGATAGTGTGAATCCGCCCTAAATGTTTGTGGGGTTTGTCCGTCGCAGTTGCATGAGTCTGAGTTTGTCAGGTGGAATCTTTTAAAGTAGTGTTTAGATGGTCCGTGTTCAGTAATAAATTGCGTGAGCTTGTAGTGTAGGCTTTTTGTTTTGTTGTAATTTTGAAGCGTGATGTGGGGAACAAATTTGTGTAGGGGTCGCCCTTTTGTCGAGTGTTGCCAGTGTCTGTCCCAGTCTGAAATTAAGTCTGATTTGATCCTTTTCTTAACAAAAGTGAAAGGCACTAGGTTTTAGTCGATTGGTAAGTCCTGGTCATAAATATTTAAAAATAACAATATATATATATGTTAACAAATGCATATAAATTTCCCAAAAATAAGTAATCAATCTATATTAATAGAGATGAGATTCTGTTTGTTTGTTAGTTCTTTATAGAAATCCATACCATTTGTCCTAAATTCTCCAAATTTCGCTCAGTTGTTCTTTCATACCAGGTGCGAACACCTGTCTATATTAAAATTGCATAACTTCAGCTGATCTTCAGCTGATATTCTTTATTGTTATAAAAATCGTAATGATCTCGCTTTATAATGTTTTTTTACGAAATCGACCGTTTGAGTCGATAAAAGTCTCACTTTATAGATTTAAAAAATGAAATTCTCCGCGTGAAACCAGTATATACAGCTAGTTTTAATATTATAGAGAATCAAACGATATACCGTGATTAAAAGTATATTTTAATATAAAGGTATATTTATATTTTAAATATAGTTAAAAAAAAATCCTTTTACTTATCCTTTGAGGTTATTCAATTCCTCAGAAAGATATTTCATAATAACCAAACATAAAAGCTGATTAGTAAAAATATTTTAACTAGATTAAAACTTTTACAAATCCACTAACACTAATATACTAATGATTTACTTATTAAAATTTTGGAAAGAGAATTTTTTTTTTTTAAATTGAATCCTTTAAATGAAAAACTTTTACATTTTACTTTTTATAATTTGAAGAAAGGGAGGTCAAACAATACAGAAGTTTTGTGAAATTAAAAATACTTTTGAAACTAAAAACCACTAAAGTATTGTTACAACTTTTTTCTTTAAATGAACACAAAGAAAACTTCTTAAATTCACTTACTTAAAAGCAAGAGCATTATTATCTTTTACAATAATCCTTTTCCTTTCTTTGAACAAGAACTTTATAATATCAACATACCTTGAAGATAATGTGGTGATGAATATATTGATTTCCTTATAGAAGGAACTAATAAATTTCTAATTCAACCAAAAATATGTAAGTTCATCATAATTTTGGTTCTGATTGAGTATTTGGATATTAAACGGACATTAATGAAAAACCATTGGCATTTGAATAGGAAAAATCTGGTGCGTGCGCGCAACACACAACTTTCACATACCAACTTACTTGACACTTACTAACAAATTGACGTGTTTTGTTAAATATAATTTCCCAAAGTCACACATTTTTCTACATTCATATCTTATTTTTATTAATCGTTAAAGCCGTTTTTGAGTAAATAAAAAACCCCGTGAAAATGATACAAAATTTATTAAGTAAAGTCCCCCCTTCGGTTGATCAATTTTGATGAAATGTTGGCTATCACATATTTGGCATATACATACATCAAATACCCAGTTTGGTCACAATCGTGAAAGCCGTTTTTGAGTAAATAAAAAAAACACGTAAAAATGGTACAAAATTTATTAAGTAAAGTGCCCCCTGCGGTTGATCAATTTTGATGAAATTTTTACAGACATATCTCGGGCATATAAATAGATCAAATACTAAGTTTAATTAAAATCGTTAGAGCCGTTTTTGAGAAAATCAAAAAAACACGTGAAAATGTTGCACAATTTATTAAGTAAAGTCCCCCCTCCGGTTAATCAATTTTGATGAAATTTTTACAGTCATATCTCGGGCATATAAATAGATCAAATACCCAGTTTGATCAAAATCGTTAAAGCCGATTTAGAGTAAATAAAAAAAGACACGTGAAAATGTTACAAAATTTATTAAGTAAAGTCCCCCCTCCGGTTAATCAATTTTGATGAAATTTTTACAGTCATATCTCGGGCATATAAATAGATGAAATACTCAGTTTAATAAAAATCGTTAGAGTCGTTTTTGAGAAAATCGAAAAAAACCTAAAAAGTTGTTAAGTAAAGTACCCCCTCCCTTTAAGTAATTTTGATGAAATTTATGTTGTCACATCGCGGGCATATACCTACACTAAATACCCAATTTCAGGATCGCACGGTTTATAGTTTTTGAGCTAGTCTGTTCACATTTTTGGCGAGTTGTAAAGGTAGACCCCAAACGACTTAATTTTAATTGTATAACACACGTACCTTAAAAACACCAGAAAAGGTCGAAATTCATTCCCCTGTCATGTCCCGAGGTCTGATTCTGCTCAAAGTAAGAGTTCTGTGTCCGTATACTAGGTCAATTTTTACTTTTTTTTCTGTTATATTTGTTCAAAATACTGTAAAATTTCATAAAAGCAGTCGAATCCTTGATGATAAAGGATTAGAATTGAAAAAAACTAATTTTTATGATGTCCCACAGGTTTTATTTCATTCCCCTGTCAATTTTTAAAATTAAATTGTCACCATACTATTCAGGCGGGAAATTAGTAAAAAATATAAAGTCAGCAGGAAGGGGTCTTTCCCTAAGCAACCCCAACTGTTTACTTAACCTCAGTACAAATCCAAGCTCTCCAGAAGCAAATAAGTTCTCAAACTTGAGAGGTTACGTTTAATAGTCTTCATTCCCCTGTCCTCTATAGTTTTGGTCAGGCAAGTTTTTTCTATTCTAATTTTTGAGAGATAAAAGATTTTGTAGCACAGATTTCGTTTTTCAAATAGCATTATTATATCTTTTTACTTTCACTTACCTATATATGAAATATATAGTAGGGTAACGTCACCAGTTACAGACATGCTTAAGACATCGCTTTCAGGTTTACTCAACTTTCCGAGCCTTGAAACGTATTAAGAGCTTTCCAATTATTTTTCTCTTATGTAAAAACATCTCCTCTAATGTTTGGCTGCTTCAGGATCCTCTTAATTAGTTAATTCTATTTATAATCACTCAATTGTGAAAAGAAGTTCGACCCCCAGTAACAGACATCGAAAAATCTGATGATCCCCAGTAACAGACATGGTAAAAGGATGAGTAACAGACACAGACAAAATTCCATTTTTTTCTTCAAAATATTATTTATTATTAAATAAAATGAACAATACCTGAGTACGCAACTAGAACATTTTAATCACAAAAAATGAGATTTTAAGACAACTGCGAGGTTTTTAAAAACAATACCTAAACTGAATTTAAACTTGTACAAAACAAAAATCTAAATTTAAACTTGTACAAAATAATTATTAAACTTCCAAATGAAACACATTTGACTTCTAATAGGAATAAGTAGACACCTTGAAGTTTTTAGACCACATTACATAGAAATAACCTAAATACATAGTAAATATGTATATGGCACCTATTTAAAGTTTTCAGGTACTTAAAAATTAAAGTATAAAAAAAAATTAAAGTATAAATAAATAAAGTATAAAAAAACTGAAAATTAAATAAATAGGTAAAGTATAAAAAAAAATTTTAACTTCCTTTATGTAAGTACGACTAAGTTCCTTTATCTCCTACCTACTAAGAACGTACCTAGTTCACTATTCTTAAATCACAAAGTACCTAGGTAGTTAAGCCCTAGTGATGTAGTTACGATTCAGATACCTAACTCATCAGCATCTTAAATAAAAATTAAATTGAATCATTTTAGTTCCTACAGAACGTCTTAAGTTATTTATACCTATAAACAAGAATCATTAGTCTAATTTTCCGGCTTTACACGTTGTACCTAGCCGTAAACTTTGAACAATCATCATTTCAGTCTGATATTTCAGCCTTTTTAGTTTCATATATTTGCCTAATTAAAAAAAAACTAAGATAGATTGGGAAACTTACTATTCTAATGTATCCTTATAACACTTGAATGCCTAGGTATATGTTGTGTGCCTGTTAGGAACCTTTTATTTTGTATCCTTATCACATTGGAATAGGAACCTTTTTTTTTACACTTATATCTACAAAGGAACGTCGCTAATTGGATGTGGGAATTGAAAACGTATGTTTCCCTGAGATCCATAAGCCAATGACTGTGGTAACATTTGGATAACGTTACTCTTTAATATTAAATTCAAACCTGAAGGAATGCGCTGGAATACAGTTTTTAACCTGTTTACTGGGATTTAGGGAATGACTGCTAGTTCGTCACCAATGTTGTCATTGATCTCGTACACACATTTCACCTTCCTGTTTTTATTTAAACGATAGCCGATACAGTATTTTGAGGAAGCTAAAATATCTTTTTTTGGTTCATCATTGCCATTGATATCCACGGGAATTTCTGGAAATTGACTAAATGTACTCAATTGTTGTTCTGGGATGTGTCTGATTTGTTTATTCGTCAATGCAGTAAGATCTTCATCCCCTCCAACACCACTGTGATCAACACCAAAAAGTTCTCTTTTGAAAGAGACTAGCGAGCTGTCCAAGAGTTTAGATGACGAAGGCACTGGAAAATCAGGAAGCTGTTCTTGTAATTGATCAATGTGGGAACCCTCTTTGCCAACTTCCACCGATGCTCCATGGACAATCGGAACCTCAGTGAAAGTCAAAATCACATCATTAAGTGCATCAGTTTCACCTCCTCCAAGTTCTTCACTATATGCGAATTTCTTGGCAGGGGGGCCATCCTGAACTGAAAAAAAGGGGGGCCTGCAATGAGCTGAAGTAGGTAAGAAACAATTATGACATGAGTAACAGACACTCTTTTGGACCGGTAACAGACACCCTGTCTGACACTGATCACGTTGTTCCATTCTCAATATTGAACCTGTAGGAACATATAAGTCAATGAAACCCCTATTCTGAAGGGAAAAAAAAAGAAAAATGAAAATGGCTTCCTGGACCAGTGACAGACATGGCTGTCTGTTACTAGGAAACCCAAGTTTCTGAGGATGAGTAACAGACATAGCTAAAAC
Organism: Aelia acuminata; assembly: GCA_911387785.2. Taxonomy (NCBI): domain Eukaryota; kingdom Metazoa; phylum Arthropoda; class Insecta; order Hemiptera; family Pentatomidae; genus Aelia; species Aelia acuminata. The sequence goes on from OU426983.1 coordinate 2,412,107, forward strand.
TCGCCTTGGAATTAATTGTACATAAAAAACTATGTGAAAAACGAAAAGAGAATAGTTTAAACATTAAAAAAAACACCTTCAGCATATCCTCATGTCGAAATTCAACAGTGAAAATTATATTTGAAAACACTTACCTCCTTAACAAAACCAGCTAGCAACAGCGGCAAAATTCAACTGACCACTAGGTGGCTGTTTATATCCTTCCACCACTGCCTTATAAATATCAATTTAGTTCATGACTTTCACTCTGATGACAATATATGGTTACACCGTACAAATGGACAACAAAAACATCAGGTTTCCCGCCAATAAATGCTTATTATTTCGATCCAAACTTTTGACTGTCTGTTACTGGACCCTTGTCTGTTACTGGTGCTCTTACCCTAAGTGGAAGTATTGCGATCGTGAAAATTTTCGACTTCCGGTTTTCAACGGAAATACACGTTTTGGGATCCCCTGAGTCAAAATAACCAAGTCCCGCGAAATGGTCTGTGTGTGTGTGTGTGTGTGTCTGTGTGTCTGTGTGTCTGTCTGTGTGTCTGTGTGTGTGTGTGTGTGTGAACAGACTAGCTCAAAAACTATAAACCGTGCGAACCTGAAATTGGGTATTTAGAGTATGTATACGCCTGCGATGTGACAGCGAAAATTTCATCAAATTTGCTCAAAGGGAGGGGGTACTTTATTTAATAACTTTTTAAGTTTTTTTCGATTTTATCAAAAACGGCTCTAACGATTTTGATTAAACTGAGTATTTGATCTATTTATATGCCTGAAATATGACTGTAAAAATTTCATCAAAATTGATCAACCGGAGGGGGGACTTTACTTAATAAATTTTGTATCATTTTCACATGTTTTTTTTATTTACTCAAAAACGGTATTAACGATTTTGATCAAACTTGGTATTTGATGTATTTATATGCCCGAGATATGACTGTAAAAATTTCATCAAAATTGATCTACGGGAGGGGGGACTTTACTTAATAAATTTTGTATCATTTTCACGTGTTTTTTTTATTTACTCAAAAACGGTTTTAACGATTTCGATCAAACTTGGTATTTGACGTATTTATATGCCCGAGATATGACTGTAAAAATTTCATCAAAATTGATCTACGGGAGGGGGACTTTACTTAATAAATTTTGTATCATTTTCACGGTGTTTTTTATTTACTCAAAAACGGCTTTAACGATTAACAAAAATAAGATATGAATGTAGAAAAATGTGTGACTTTGGGAAATGATATTTAGCAAAACACGTCAATTTCTTATCTAAGTAAGTTGGTAAGTGAAAGTTGTGTGTTGCGCGCACGCACCAGATTTTTTTTACTTTCAACGGTTATCAAATAAACCTTAAAAATTCATTCTCCTGTCTTACTGTATATAAAATGCTGCAGGGAAATGAAGATAGCGACGTGGATTGAAGCTTTCTGTTGGTGCTCAACTTTTTCAAAGCATTATCAGTCCTAAATAATGAGAAATTTAAAAAAAAAAAAAAAAAAAAAAAAAAAAAAGTTCAACGTGAATTGGTGTTCTTCCACGTCGACTCCTTGCTTCTTATAGGCTAAGGAATAGTATTACACCGAAAAAAAAGTTTATTTGTAACCATAAAATTTAAAATAAAAACGCAGAAAAAAGTTCCCACTTTGGTGAGAATGACCCATATATCTTTTAATTTTTTAATATAAAATATTGTTTTATATTTATGATAGGTAGATCAAAAGTCGGGATTTTCAGTTTGATCTTTCTTTACTTTAGTAGGCCAATGTTTTGATCCCTACATCTATGCTAGAAGACGACAGTTAAATTATCATTTAATTATTAATAGCTATCTTCTAGTATAGATATTGATATATTTGTCTTCTTTTTAGCCCTGATGAAGATCTACATGTAGGAATCGAAATTTGTAAATTGTAACTCAAGACATAACATTTCAAAAATTATATGATTGTTTCGAATACAATCTATATAAATAAAGATGAAGTTCTGTTTGTTTTTTCTTTATATAAATCCATACCTTTTGTCCTAAAGTCTCCAAATTTCGCTCAGTAATTCTTTCATACACGTGCGAATACCTGTCCACACTAATATTGCATAACTTCAGCCAATCTCTGGGTATATTCTTTATTGCTATAAAAATCGTTATGATCTCGCTTTACTTTAGATTTTTACGAAATCAACCGTTGGAGTCGAAAAAATCTCATTTCTGTCATAACAAACTTTTCTTGACCCACGGCTTTTCTCAGTGTTTTCCCAATTCCCTGGATAAAACCGGGATATACAGCTAGTTATAAATAAATTAAAAATAAAATTATAGTTGTTATATTGTTCAATAAATAACATGTTGTTATTTATTTATTCTACAAAATTTTCAAATCTAAGTGAGTCTAAACTTTTGATTGGTACTGTATACAGTGGTTATCGTTTATAACGACATTGAAGGGACCGTAAAAACTTCGTCGTTATTGGCGATCGTCGTTACATCCGACGTATCGCTTATAGCGACGCCGGTCGTTATATCAGGTCTAGGCCATTTTCAACAGCTGATTGTTAAGATAGCCTTCTTAGAACTACAAATTTTCTATTTAAAAAAAGTATATGTTTCAATTCCAGTCATATTGGCTGCCACCAAATCCGCTATTCTATCCTTGGACAGTTTTCCATTAGAACAGTTCGACTCCCCATTTTCCTGCCTGTGCAGCAAATGCGCAGCAAAAATTTTTTCTGAAGAAAATGTCCTCTTTGACATGATATCACCACGCACAAGTGTATGGAGAACAAAACCGCAACTAACATCCAAACAAAACACCAGATATCACCACGCAAAAGTGTCTTATTTGAGAACTAGGCCGCAACTGATTTGAATTCGTTTGAAGTAATAAGAACACAAACAATTAGGGGAAGGAGTTTCCTAGAAAAGGTGATAGATGTGTCACCAAAAAAATATCCCGCAAGCCGGATTGAAGGGTTCTTTCCGGAGGCCGGACGTTATAACCGATCTTTTTGTTCCCTGAGGGACTCAATATGGGTCGCTTAAGCCGATCAGTCGCAATAGCCGTGGTCTTAATAGCCGGATAAAAATTCATTAAACTATGACCGTAGGGTCCAGGGACTTAAGATTTCCGTCGTTATAAGCGGTACGTCGTTATAACCGATGCCGTTATAAACGATATCCACTGTATATATATAAGAGCACGTCAAACAGCTGATTGCTCTGGGGTGCAAAAAATATTTTGTTTATTGATTAACAACAAATAAACATTTAACATTATTAAAATTTTCAATCTGCAAAATGCTTTGAAAATCTTGAGGACTGCTTCGATAGCTTTCCGCAGTTATGGTTCGTTAACTCAGCTGGTCTCTCTCCTTTAATTTATCTGTCAAGGGATTTGTCGTTTTAAGTGAAAGTTGATGTAATTTTCTTTAGCTGTTACTGCAATAGTTTGGATGGTTAAGTCAGAATTATATCATTGCTGACATAAAATGATATGTACATCTACTATTTTCCGTAACACTTTTGATTGGAAGGTTTGAATTTTTTGAATATTTGATTTTTTAGCTGAACCCCACAGATCAATGCCGTAAGACCGTATCGGTTTCAATAAAATTTTATACAAAGTTAGTTTGTTTGTTAAAGATAATTTTGATATTTTGTCGAGTAACCTGGATAAAAGTGTATACCGTCTATTTAGTACTTTCGTTTACCTAAATACCTAATTTCGTCAGTTACAGGAATATTTTATAGATGTACATTTGGGGGCAAGTGCTACGATTAAGTGTGAACAATATGTGTACAATCTTTTTTTCATTCATTTTTATTTTCCACCTGGTGGCCAAATCAATATAGTTCAGGTGGTTCTGGAGATTGTTAAGGTGCCTTTACACTTTACGAAACTTCGAACAAGTTCTCCTTCGCACCTTGCCCTACCGACGTGAAGCGAACAGCCAATTATACTTCACGTGACGTTAAGCGAACCAATATGGCTGACGCACCCAAAGCTAGCTTATGATAAAGAAAAAATCTCCATTATCAATAGATTTTATGTTATCTGAAAAATAAAAAATCTGGTGCGTGCGCGCAACACACAACTTTCACTTATCAACTTACTTTGATTAGAAATTGACGTGTTTTGCTAAATATCATTTCCCAAAGTCACACATTTTCCTACATTCATATCTTATTTTTGTTAATCGTTAAAGCCGTTTTTGAGTAAATAAAAAAAACCCGTGAAAATGATACAAAATTTATTAAGTAAAGTCCCCCCTCCCGTAGATCAATTTTGATGAAATTTTTACAGTCATATCTCGGGCATATAAATACATCAAATACCAAGTTTGATCAAAATCGTTAAAACCGTTTTTGAGTAAATAAAAAAAACACGTGAAAATGATACAAAATTTATTAAGTAAAGTCCCCCCTCCCGTAGATCAATTTTGATGAAATTTTTACAGTCATATCTCGGGCATATAAATACATCAAATACCAAGTTTGATCAAAATCGTTAAAACCGTTTTTGAGTAAATAAAAAAAACACGTGAAAATGATACAAAATTTATTAAGTAAAGTCCCCCCTTCGATTGATCAATTGTGATGAAATGTTGGTTATCACATCTTTGGCATATGAATACATCAAATACCAAGTTTGATCAAAATCGTTAAAACCGTTTTTGAGTAAATAAAAAAACATGTGAAAATGATACAAAATTTATTAAGTCCCCCCTCCGGTTGATCAATTTTGATGAAATTTTTACAGTCATATTTCAGGCATATAAATAGATCAAATACTCTGTTTAATCAAAATCGTTAGAGCCGTTTTTAAGAAAATCGAAAAAAACTTAAAAAGTTATTAAATAAAGTACCCCCTCCCTTTGAGCAATTTTGATAAAATTTTTGCTGTCACATCGCGGGCATATACCTACACTAAATACCCAATTTCAGGTTCCCACGGGTTATAGTTTTTGAGCTAGTCTGTTCACACACACACACACACACACACACACACACACACACACACACACACACACACACACACACACACACACACACACACACACACACACACACACACACACACACACACACACACACACACACACACACACACACACACACGCACACACACACACACGCACACGCACACACACACACAGACCATTTCGCGGGACTTGGTTATTTCGACTCAGGGGGTCCCAAAACGTGTATTTCCGTTGAAAACCGGAAGTCGAAATTTTTCACGATCGCAATACTTCCACTTACTATATATTTCATATATAGGTAAGTGAAAGTAAAAATAGGAAACGATTTACAACGTTTCACAAATTACACTAGTATCACAAACAGCTCCTGTCACTTAGGAAAAACCCAAAACAAAAGTGACACTAGTGCTACCCCCGAACCCAGGCGAACAGATGAAGTACCTAGAACACCCGAACAGTCGACGTGAAGGCTTCACGAAGGTTGTTCGAGAGGGTGTTCGAGTAAAGGCACCTTTAGAGGCTAAAAAAGAATTTGGTGTGAACTCAGAATTGCAAAAATATATAAAAAAACTATATAAGGGTACTTCTTCAAACTATCCCTCATATAAAGAGGATGAAAATGAAACGTTTTCCTAATATTAGTAATAAGGCCAAACGGATAAACGCCGTTACCAGGTTCGTTGGGAGAATGAACGGAGGATTAATTGTTTACTGTATATGCGTTACTGCAATGTTAAATTATTTTATGCTTCAACGATTACTAGTGATGTAAAACTATCCATAGTACTATCGAAAACCTTGTTTTTAAAGGATAAAGAGATAGCCTCTGCCTATGAGCACCAATGTGCAGTATGTTTCTTGGAAATAAAAAAGTAACGAAATGTAACAGTGTATTTTTATTTATTTTTCTAACAAAAAATGTTTATCTACCCTTTGAAAAAAATATTAACTTCACGCAAAAAATATATAACTGAAAAATTGAATGGTTTGTTCATAAACGCCTTCCAACTTGATGGAATAATATACAAATATGACAACTGATTGCCTGCCAATATGACTGTAAGTCTCTTATCTTAAAAATTACGTGGTTAATGGTATCGAAACAATATCACGGTTTTCGTAACAAAATATTTTCGACTTTAATAAATCAACTATTTGAGAGCAGTTTTTTGAATTAAGTAAGCACGTTCCAAAATATGTCTAGACAAATGTCGCAAAAACGTCCTTTTTTCTTCAAACACATTCGAGGATTGCGTTCCGAATGTTGTCATGTCAAATCAACTAATTCGACAACTGGGAATCCTGGTTTCGTGGTTCCTTGAAGAGGGTTGATATAGCTTTCGCCCTAATAAGGTTGCTTTAACTTTTTGATAAAGTTTTTACTTTCACTTACCTATATATGAAATATATAGTAAGTGGAAGTATTGCGATCGTGAAAAATTTCGACTTCCGGTTTTCAACGGAAATACACGTTTTGGTACCCCCTGAGTCGAAATAACCAAGTCCCGCGAAATAGTCTGTGTGTGTGTGTGTGTGTGTGTGTGAACAGACTAGCTCAAAAACTATAAACCGTGGGAACCTGAAATTGGGTATTTAGTGTAGGTATATGCCCGCGATGTGACAGCAAAAATTTCATTAAAATTGCTCAAAGGGAGGGGGTACTTTATTTAATAACTTTTTACGTTTTTTTCGATTTTCTCAAAAACGGCTCTAACGATTTTGATTAAATTGATTATTTGATCTATTTATATGGCCGAGATATTACTGTAAAAAATTCATCAAAATTGATCAACCGGATGGGGGACTTTACTTAATAAATTTTTTTATTTATTTTATTTATTTTTTTATTTACTCAAAAACGGCTTTAACGATTTTGATCAAACTGGGTATATGATGTATGCATTTGCCCGAGATACGACTGTAAAAATTTCATCAAAATTGATTAACCGGAGGGGGGACTTTACTTAATAAGTTTTGTACCAATTTCACGTGTACATATTTTTTATTTACTCAAAAACGGCTTTAACGATTTTGAAAAAACTGGGTATTTGATGTATGTATATACCAAATATGTAAAAGCCAACATTTCATCAAATTTGGTTCAACTGAGGGGGCACTTTATTTCATGACTTTTTTTCCAATTTTTACCTTTTTTTCGATTATCTCAAAAACGGCTTTAACGATTTTTATCAAATTCGTCATGTTTAATGAAAATTAGGTTTTCTTTAATATCAGGTAAGCTTTATCATTATTAAAATGTTCTGAGGGGGCTTTTTTTGAGGGGGGGGGCCTTTTTTGTTTGTTTCTTTCTTGTAAAGTACCTTTGTTTTTGTTTACATGGAGAAATTAACTGTCTCACGTTACGCCTAAAAATAAGAAATGGCTAAATATGAGATATGATAAAAATAAAGAAAACATAAAGAGGAGAAAAAAAGAAAAATATTCAGTCAACTCATAAAACTCGTTGAGCCCACGCATGCGGAGTACGCCTTTAATGACCACCATTGTTCATAATTAAAGCCGTTCTGTTCATTTGAGATGTGGCAATTAACAAAACGCATTAATTTCTAATCTAAGTAAGTTGGTAAGTGAAAGTTGTGTGTTGCGAGCACGCACCAGATTTTTATTTTTTGCGGTTACGACTAAGCTTTAAGCTGATAAAAAATGTTTCAAGATATAATGGAACCCACCCTCTATTCACAGAAATGTTCATCTTATTACCTGATAAACAAGAGAAGAAAAGAGTGTGAATGGAGACAAGCTTACAAGCATTATTAAGTCCTATTAGTCCGGGTACTGAGGGCCAAAAAGGTTCCTGATTTGAAGAAAATTTTTGATCATATAGGCTGAAAGTACTCATTTCATAGACAACAAATGTGAACGTCTGCCAGCTCAGATCGGTTGCCATCAAATTTTATAGGCGAACAAAATCGACATTTTCGAACTTTTTTCCAATTTTCGCTAATAACTCGAAAACGATTTATCGCAGAGGAAATTATGGTCTTATTAAAATGAAAGGGCATTCAATTTCTCGTCCACAAGAGGTCCTCAAAGTTAAAATCGGTTGTCTTTTCGCCAAAACCGATTGTCAATTTAGCCACATTAGCGGAAAAACGAATAATGCTCATGTTCCAAAGCAATATTTAGCGACTTGTGGTCTAAAATCGGTGAAATTTTTGGGATTTTTTTTCAGTTTCTCGCATGTAATTCGGCAAATAAAGATAACAAAGTATTGCTTTCTTCTTACTATAAGAGGCTAAACTATTGCAAACAGAATGATATATTTGAAGTATCCTATAGCCTGCCAGTTTCTTGACTTGAAAATTACTTGGTTAATGGCATATGAACAAAATCGTAGTTTTTGTAAAAAAATACTTTCAACCTCTCTTAATCAACTACCTGAGAACATTTTCTTGGAGTATACACGTTCCAACGTAAGGAATGTCTAGACAAGTGTACGATACTATCCGATCGATAGCGACCTTCGGTATTGAGGTACTACGAAATATTACTTTTTAATATAAGTTAGATGTGAATAATTGGTTTCTCAACTAATAAATTATACCCTAACCCTAAATAAACTATAACTAAACCTAAGACAATTGTTTTTCAACACGAAACGGCCAGCAAGACAGATTTTTTATTTATCGTAAATTATTTTTAAAATACTCATTGCTATATTATTCCATTTTTGTAAAACAGTGAAAATTCACATCTTCCATTTTGATATAAATATATTTTTCTTAATTCATTACAACATTCACAACGTTTCGAGGCTTCTAAAGCCTCATCTTTAGGTGTGCTGCAACAACTTTTTTATACATAATATTTACAATTTGATAAAATTGATTTACAATGATTATAAAATTGGAACCACATATAATTTAAAAAGCATATATTACATTATATATTCATTATATAAATATGCTTTTTATTACCTCCTTACTAATCCCAATTTAGTTAAATAGTGTATATTTTAGTTAAAATATACATCAATTTCTTAAAATCTTTTCGATAAATAAATTTGTCAATTACACATCTCTACTAGGCCATCTAACTATTACTAGCTTATGGCTTTTGCTACGTCTGGGATTGGTAAGGAGGTAAGAAAAAACAAATGTATATAATATCTATATATATAAGAGGCTTTGTCCTGACTGACAGAATCAACGCAGGGCAAAAACTACTAATGATAGAAACCTGAAGTTCGGAATTTAGACTTTAAACGCGATGTAGGTAACCACTAAGAAAGGAATTTCAAAAATGTAACCCCTTAGGGGCTTAAATGGCGAAATTGTCGTTTAACTCTAACGGAAATCTATTGTTGAGATTTTAAACCATATGTTTTTTATTTGAATATCGATTTAACGTTACAATATTATTAAAATAGACATTCACATAAAATATGGCTACTGATTATTTAAATATTAGTGGTAATCAAATTATGCACACTGTGATTTCCATGATTGGGGATGGTGCGTGTTTATTTCGATCTCTTCTCCATATATATATACTTCTCCATATATATATATATATATATATATATATATATATATATATACTACTACATATATATATATACTTCTCCATATGTATAAGAGGCTTTGTCCTGACTGACAGAATCAACGCAGGGCAAAAACTACTAATGATAGAAACCTGAAGTTCGGAATTTAGACTTTAAACGCGATGTAGGTAACCACTAAGAAAGGAATTTCAAAAATGTAACCCCTTAGGGGCTTAAATGGCGAAATTGTCGTTTAACTCTAACGGAAATCTATTGTTGAGATTTTAAACCATATGTTTTTTATTTGAATATCGATTTAACGTTACAATATTATTAAAATAGACATTCACATAAAATATGGCTACTGATTATTTAAATATTAGTGGTAATCAAATTATGCACACTGTGATTTCCATGATTGGGGATGGTGCGTGTTTATTTCGATCTCTTCTCCATATATATATACTTCTCCATATATATATATATATATATATATATATATATATATATACTACTACATATATATATATACTTCTCCATATGTATAAGAGGCTTTGTCCTGACTGAACTAAACTACTTATGATTAGAAACTGCGGAATTTAGATTTTAAAAGCGATATAGGTAACCACTATGAAAGGAATATCAAACATGTAACCCCTAAGAATATCTAAAATATAAATGGCGAAATTGTCGTTTAACTCTAACGGACATCTATTTTCGAACTTCGAGAAAATATATCTGATTAGGACTCATTTTAAAGAATTTGATACGTCGAGTTTAACTCGAAAGGCCCTATTGGGCGTCGAAAACCATGTTTTACAGCCGAAAAATGAAGCGTTCACGACGAGTAAGTCATTTTTTGTTTCGGCGGTTTTAGTGAACTCTCTCCATTGCGCTTCTCCGTCTCTTCTACCGAGCCGGCAGCTTCCCCCTCCAACATTTCACCTACCGGAAGCTCAAATTCTACTAAATCTCCTTAACATCAGTTAACATAATATATTAGATCAATACCAAGATAATGGTCACAGAATTGATTTTAAAGGCTCGCGGGCGAAGCCGCGATGGGGAATGCTAGTGAATATATAATTTAATATATTGTTTTTAAATTATAAGTGGTTCCAATTTTAAAGTAATTGTAATTTTATCAAATTGTAAATATTACGTATAAAAAAAAAAAATTGTTGAAGTACACCTGAAGCGGTAACTGAAGATGAAGCATTAAAGCCTCGAAACGTTATGAATGTTGTAATGAATTGAAAAATATATTTATATCAAAATGGAAGATGTGAATTTTCACTTTTTTACAAAATTAGAAAATATAGATCAAGTCTTCCAGTAAGTTATAAACTATCAAAAAATACATGGTTGTATTTATATAAGAGAAGTGACTCGGATAATGAAGATAGCGATTGATAAGAAGATAGGTTGGAGGAATATCGCCTACTTTCACCGACCGTTGAAGTCACTCGGCTGGTTCGGTTGGCCCAGGCCAGTCCACCAGATGTTACCATCTTCTTCCAATATCTGCATCTTCTGTAGCGGTAACAGCTTTAAACCTATATTTTTGTCTATACTTTCATATAAAGCTCTAATATTGTAGACTCTGATCTCAGTTTAAAAAAAAAATGTCTGTTAGGATAGTACTGACAATATCCTACAATAAACTCCATAATACCATACTACAGTCGATACGATTGTTAACAACAAAATTCAAACGATGTGAAAGAGTTATCTCACTTAAATAAAAAAAAAATAATAATAATAATATCGGTTTATCACTAGGTGAAAGGGAATTTGACATTTGTAAAAAAAAAGAAAAGTCAAACATTGTCAATTGATTACCGGAAGAAAATTTAGGTTGTTTACTCATTTTATTTGTTAGTTGTTTATCTCATAATGTTGTTTTACTCATCATGAAAATTACTAAAAATTATTATGATATCAATAAGTTAGAGGAATATACCGACAACTTTTTATGATAATGCTAGTAATTTTAAAAAGTTTGCCCGTCGGTAACCCTCTAGAAATGCACATTATGTAATAATGTGCAGTAGTAAAAAAATCAGACTTTTAACAAAATATGACATTAATACTAGTAGTTTCATTAAAAAATTGTTCCTTTCTGAATATAATAAAATAGAATATTGATATAAAATCGAAGGGCAATAAAATTGCAGATGATATCAAATTTCTTTTTCATTTCTGCAAAAATTGAGGACCCTTTTAATGTTACAAAATAAAAAAATTAAACCATTAAAGATTTGATGGTATTTAAATTATTCGCAATGCAGTTTTCTTTATTTAATAAATATTTTCAACCGTTTACTAAAATGTAAGATTCCTATTAACAATTGGATGATATGATTTTTTTTTAGTTTTAGCTCATTAAATTTCAACTTCTAAGATCTATAAATATTTAAAGCACATATAAAAAACTAAAAAAATAATACATAAGGCCTTGAAATTAAAGTTTACTAAAAGAATATTTTTATGTATTCGTATCGTATCAACTATGTACAAATGTTGATTACGGTTGATTTCTGGGCAAGGATAGTTGTGCTGAAATAAATACCACTAAAATAAAAATATGGACAAACCGGAAAATGACACTGTCGTAAAACCGCACACTAGCTATTAATTATAAACTTAAGGATTTTTTTGTTTCTGGAGTAGATCGATGTACAGATGTTGAAAATAGTTGAGCACTAAAATGCATATCCAAGAGAACATTATAATAATAAATAAAGAGACGTACCTGATGAGTCCTGATCCACATATCAATAATACACAAAAGCTCATATAACAAACACTGACACCCCGACACGACATGACACTATATCACTATATGACATAATATTATTGCTATACCTTGATGGTTACGATGGGCCAGAGGGGAGATGGCATGGCAGAGGCATGTTGGGCCGCCAGAGGACAACTGACTGGATGCAACTCCTGCAGCTCCGCCCCACTCCGGGCTCCTCCACTTCCACTCTGATCGCGGGGGACATCCCTGCAAGGTCGTCCAAGAGTCGATGACCTCCTGTCTTGGCTTCCTAATTGGGCTAATATCTTTTCTCCAAATTGTATCAAACGTTAATCGCTAGCTCAATACCCAATAAGTACCTACCTGCGAACTTAGTGAGTATTAACACTGAACCTAGCGACACACAGTGAGAAAATTTTGTCATTTAACGGCCAAAAATCTATAACTCCTGACTAAATGACGATAATCGAATAATTCTTTTTTCATTACAGAGCATGGGATTCCCTTTATCAGTGAGAATAAAAAAAAAAAAATAACATCGCTCAAAGTTCACCTCAATTTAATACTCAAATTTCAAATTAATTTTTATATGCATCCTTTCTTCACTTAAATTTAAATAAAATAGTTTATTAGGTACAGGGTTATACATGGAGAATGAAATGAGTCAGTATTATTATCTATTGAGCTTTCCACTAATATACATGTCTTTTTCAGGCACTTGCTCCATTTGAAAGATTTTAAAATAATTATTGTCCAAATAAGAAAAAATCCAAAAAAATTAATTAAAAATACCCCATTTTTTAGGAATTTTAAAGAAAAAAAATATTGTCCTATAATTCAACGATAAGTATGTTTTATGATTTAGTCTAATTCGAGGCCGAATATATATTGAAAGTTCAAATATAGGGATTTAAATCTTAAAATCTATATAGCGCCGATCGATCGCATTTGATCGATCAAATTCTATTATGGTATTTTAGCACCCTTCACCCTCTACCAGTATGGAAAAAATCAGAACCAACTATTGCCAACAATAGAAGTTATATCAATTTAGATACTTTTTTTTTTCATAAATTACATACTCAACATGGGTGAAATCAAACCAATTTTTATCCAATAATTTTACAGCCATTCTTCTTATTTATAAAACATATTTGGTACAATAATATAAAAGATTGAGCTCTGTTGAAAAAAAAATAATACCAGAGAGATGAGCATAGATTTTGCTTAAAATAAATTTAATTTTTTTCCTTTTGAGCTTTACTTTTTATAATAATGCACCAAATATATTTTATAAATACGAAGAATGGCTGTAAAATTATTGGATAAAAATTGGTTTAATTTCATCCATTTTGAGTATGTAATTTATGAAAAGAAAGTATCTAAATTGATATAACTTCTATTATTGGCAATAGTTGGTTCTGATGTTTTCCATACAGGTAGAGGGTGAAGGGTGCTAGAATACCATAATAGAATTTGATCGATCAAATGCGGTCGATCGGCGCTATATCGATTTTAAGATTTAAATCCCTATATTTGAACTTTCAATATATATTCGGCCTCGAATTAGACTAAATCATAAAACATACTTATCTTTGAATTATAGGACAATATTTTTTTTCTTTAAAATTCCTAAAAAAAAAGGGTATTTTTAATTAAATTTTTTGGATTTTTTCTTATTTGGACAATAATTATTTTAAAATCTTTCAAATGGAGCAAGTGCCTAAAAAAGATAGGAATATAAGCGGAAAGCTCAAAAGATAATAATACTGACTCATTTCATCCTGTTTATATAACCCTGTCCCTAATAAACTATTTTATTTAAATTTAAGTGAAGAAAGGATGCATATAAAAATTAATTTGAAATTTGAGTATTAAATTGAGGTGAACTTTGAGCGATGTTATTTTTTTTTTATTTTATTCTCACTGATAAAGGGAATCCCATGCTCTGTAATGAAAAAAGAATTATTCGATTATCGTCATTCGGTCAGGAGTTACAAATTTTTGGCCGCTAAATGAAAAAAATTTCCCACTGTGCGACATCTCTCTATACATACTAAGAGGCTTTGTCCTGAGAGACAGAATCAATGCAGAGCAAAAACTACTAATGATAGAAACTTGAAGTTCGGCATTTGTATATTATTATAATAGACATTCACATAAAATATGGCTGCTGATTACCTAAATATTAATGGTAATCAAATTATGCACTGTGATTCCCATTAATGGTGGATGGTGCGTGTTTATTTCGATCTCTATCATATATTATAGAGAAGTGTCAAGAAAAATGTTGTCATTTACGGCAAATTTTTGTATTACATGTCATCAAAAATTGGCATGGCAAATTTTCTGCGTTTACTCAAAATGATTACGGTGACAATTGTTCTGATTCCAGTAGTTATTATACTCATATGTCTTAGCATTCAACCCAGACCGAAATTGTGGAACTAACTGCAGATGGGGAGTTGTTTCCTTACCGATATAATGAGGCAACAAAAGTATTTTTTAAATTGATTTTGATAAAATATTATATTAAATCAATACCAAGATAAAGATCACAGAATTGATTTTAAAGGCTCGCGGGCAAAGCCGCGACGGGGAATGCTAGTATTATATATATCTATTTCTACCGATGGCGGTCAAATTACCGTTTTTGAAATAAACGTTATAGTATTTTCCAGTTGATTGTAATTGTAGCAGCACCTACTTCTAATAGAAACCTGCCTTTGTCAGTGTTGCCACAAATTATATAAATGTATTTATACTTGGCTACACTGCGGGTGACCAGACATATAAACTCTCTAAGAGTGTGTGTTGATTACGTGTGTGGGATACTGTGACTTGCTTAAAAAAACTGCATATTAAGACTTATATTATATTTTCAATTGGTTTATTTATTTTTTTCAACAGAAGTTCTTTTATTTTCATTATTCGTTTCGCTATTTTTATTTTTTCTGAATACGTTTTTTTTTTTTATTAAAAGGTTTTATTATCTTCATCCTATACTGTTAAAAATAGAACTAATCACGTCGCAAATATTTATAATGCCGCGTACAGAGCCAGTAATCTAATTTGAATGATCGCCATTTTGCCTCACCTCGTGAGTTACCTGCAGTCGCTCTGTACCCATCATAAAACATGGCACATGGCGTTTTCCTAGAACACAATCGGATGACATTTTCTCGGAAAACTACTGTTTTTGTGTTATGTTTGACATTTTAATGCAGATAACTTCATAAAATTTCATCTATATATTCTAACAGTCAAAAGACCGCTCAGGGTAGACAACGGTAGAGTAGGTACATAATATTATCACGAAAAACGAAAGAAGAAGAGAAGTATATATTGAAAAATGGAACAGCTATATATTATAGAAAAAGTCGTGCAGTAAGTTCAAGAAAATAACTATATTTAGACTAAAGTCCCAAAAGCGGTCATTTGACCACTCTGGTAGGTTAGTGGTAAAATAAAAATCGTCATTATTATATTCCAGTTGTCACTTGCAAATAAATAAAAAAAAAATCTGTACCACTACATCCTATGAAGAATCTTAGGTTTAGTTCTGTGTAATGAAGTACTGTATCTTAGTCAAAAGTGCTGTTTTTTTTTCCCCCTTAATCTTTCAATATAGAGTACTCACTTTATAGAATCTGGGTTTCCCCAGGAGGGTCTCTCGGCCACGAGACGATTTTTGACAGAATATTAAATATACCCTGCCAAGCCAGGTCCGAACTCGGTACCTAGAGCACAGTTACACAATGCCTTACCAATGAACTACCCCACTCCTTCTATATAAATAGCATTAACTTTACTAAGCCCTAATTCGATCCTAAGTAGGTACCATAGTATAAAGAAGAGGTTTATTTTCCCCCGCTTTTTACTCCCATTAAAAAACCCTACCGCTGGGCCCTAACCTGCGACCTTTAGTACCTATTGTAGATTGCCACACTAACCACTACACCGCAGTTGACCCCACCCCCCTTTGTAAATTATAATTGAACAGAATTCAAACTAATTGTCCGATTTTCCCTGTTCCTTTTTCATTTTTAAGAAAAATAAATACGTAGATCTTTATTTATTTTATTTTTTTATATGTAGGCACCAACTACTTGGGTCAACATAGCCTACAATCAATTTTTGTTATATTTTATTATATCAATTATCAATTGAAGCGTTTGGTTACAAAATCCGTTACATCTATTTTTTCCAAACAATTTGTTTTTTCATTTTTTCAAGTTTTTAATGTTAAAAAAAAATGTTTTAGACGCGTTTGTTTCAAAAACATCTAGATCCTTCGAAAATCAATACTAACAGATTTCATATCTTATCAAAAGCGGTTCCAATTGATCCTTTTTTGTCCAATTGTCCTGAAAAATTGTTGAAAATGGATGTAGCCGGTTTTGAAACCAAACGCCTCAATTGTTATATTTTATTATACAGTTTTGCCAGTTTCAGAAATTCAAATAGTTGTTGGTTGCCTGCACACTGTCCTGTAATGCTGTCAGTAGGTGAAGTCCTTAACTGTGACCCCATGGTATGCAATGCCTTCGTAATTGCTCTATTTGCGCTGCACAGTCAGCTTCCTCATTTCCGAAGATTCTCTATCGACCAGGGATCCAGAGAAATTCCACTCTGATATTATTGTTCACTAATAATATTTCACTATGGATATTTTATTGTTAAGCGCTGACCTCAACGCTAAAAGAATACTTTGAATTATGTTTGATAAAAAAGTGTTATTTAAACTGATTAGGGCTAATAGTGAGTCTCTACAGATATTTTGCGTTTTTCTTGTGGAGTGGATTACTAAGTGGATTAGTGGATTGAGACTATTTTAAATTGAAATTAATTCTGCTGTATAGTTACTGCATATTTGTGATAATGAAAATAGATGCTGTTGATCATTGCACACGACCGATGCTCCCATACCTGTGGAGCTAGCTCTTCGAGCCGTCTGTTTAGATGTAGTCAGCTTCACCTAGACTGTCTTGTAGTCTGTTAACGATTCTTATTTGTACTTGCAAGGCAGGGAATTGTTTTTCAGTAATTTTGTGAGGCAAAGACAAAGATTAGGAGTGGATAATCCCCACGGATATATCGGAGATGTTACTGCACCAATGAGAAGAGGTATTTCGAGTTGTAGGTCGGATAGAAATTATGAAATTCGGATTCTGAAAGATGATCTTTTTGCTAAGGAGATTTGTTGTTGTGTAAGGAACTGTCTGTTAGGAAATAAGTTATTTAAGGGATGGTTGGAAGTTGAAAGTTGAAATATCAACAGCGTGAATTATGTCAATTTTTTGTGGTCGTAGGTCGGGTCGAGGCTAGCCTGCTTCAAAACATAGGCTATTTGGGGGGCTGGATCGGAAAGCGCCAGTAGCTATTCTGAGTATATCTTCAACATTCGCACGTACATACATCTGATACATTTAGGCGAGACAGGGGCTTGGAGTGGGGACGCTTTTAGCAAGTTATTTATTAAGAGGAAAAAGAACAACAACGTATCTTTAATTAATTCCAAAATATACTGTTACAGTTGCGATACTAAAAAATCTGGTGCGATGCGCGCAACACACAAATTTTACTTACGAACTTACTTAAATTAGAAATCGACGTGGTTGGATAATAGTTACCGCCGTTTATGAGAAAATAAAACACAACGTGAAAAAGAGACAAAATGTATTAAGTAAAATGCCCCCTCATTTTGACCTATTTTGATGAAATTTTGGATATCAAATCGCTGGCACATACAAACATCAAAAACTAAGTTTAAACAAAATGATTTAAGCCGTTTTTGAGTAAATAAAAAAAAAAAAAAACACGTGAAAATGAGACAAACGTTATTAAATAAAGTGCCACCTCCGTTTGACCAATTGTGATAAAATTTTGGTTTTCGCATCATGGGCATATACACAGATCAAATACCCAGTTTCATCAAAAAAGTTACAGCCGTTTTTAAATATTAAAAAAAAAAAAAAAAAAAAAACTTGAAAATGTGAAAAAAGTTTTCCAACCTATATACATCAATAAACATCGAATATCCAGTTCGACCAAAATCGTTAGAGCCGTTTTTGAGAAAATCGAAAAAAACGTAAAATGAGACAAAATTAATGGAATAAAGTACCCCCTCCGTTTGACCAATTTCGATGAAATTTTCGCTGTCACTTCGCCAATATCCAACACCAATACCCAATTCGCAAGGTTTATAGCGTTTGAGCTAGTCTGTTCATACACACACACCTTTTCGCTGGACTTGGTTATTTGGACTCAGGGGAACCCGAAACGTGAATTTTCGTTGAAAACCGGAAGTCGACATTTTTCACGATCGCAATACTTTCCCTTACTATATATTTAATATACAGGTAACTGAAAGTAAACATTTATATAAAATATGAAAACTCCGTTCCCTAGTTATGTAAAACACAATTTCATAATTTCTATTAAAGGTAGGGTGTTGAGTAAATGTTATTCTTATTTTCTGTACTCATAGTGTTTTTCACAAATTACTACATTTATATATATATATATATATATATATATATATATATATATATATATATATATGTGTGTGTGTGTGTGTGTGTGTGTGTGTGTGTGTGTGTGTTTGTGTCCACCTTAAATTAGAAGAAGGTAACAATTGGCCTTTGGTTAAGGTAAAAGAGAAGCCTTTGCAATAAAATAAAAGCAGACCCCGAGAGAGGAGAGGAAAATCACGCACGAGCAGGTCGCGGCCAACCCTCTCGTTATTAGCCCTCGCCTGACCGGAATGATGATTCTGCCCCCTCATCAATTCAAAGAATACTTTGTGTAGCCAACGAATTCATTAGTGGGCCACCGCATTTCGTGTATAATTGGATCCGTAATGTTTAGCAATATTGCTGTGAAATAAATGTAATATATTTTACTGAACATTTAAAATTCCATTGATCCTCATGGTTTATTAGGGGAGCGAGTGGTGGTGTCGGCATCGAACCTTCGGGTTCTTTAAGCCTTCATTATTATTATTTGTTCAATATCAAATGAAATAATTTTGGTTTAAAATCTTGTTCCTATAGGCGTTTGATTATTATTTTTTTTTTCATTTAACAATGTAATGCGAGACATATGGTGTCCGACCAATCTTAGCAGGAGTTCCGCAGGGTTCAATACTGGCTCCGTTACTTTACATCATATACACTCACGACATACCTACCAACTCTAAAATTCTCACTGCAACTTACGCTGACGATACCGCAATTTTAACAATACACCATGACCCCAGTCTTGCCTCATTGAATTTACAGAATCACTTAGTTCAATTAAAAAAATGGTACACACTATGGAAAATGAATTAAATCATGACAAATCACAACACATAACTTTCACACTCAGACGAGATACATGCCCACCAGTCTATATCGGCGACAACCACAGACAGAAACAGTACGCTACCTCGGACTTGTGTTCGACAGAAGGATGACTTGGGGCCCACATGTCAAAATGAAAAAGAAGACCTTAAATATACGCTTAAAAATTCTTTACTCCCTTTTTGCCAAATCTTCTAAATTGAATATTAAACAAAAACTGAATACATACACCTACCTACTTAAACCCATTTGGACATACGTCTCACAGATTTTCGGCTCAGCTAAAAAGACACACTTACAAAAATTACAAACTTTTCAATCCAAAATTTTAAGACTCATTACGGACGCTCCCAGGTATGTAAGTAACCAAACTCTACATACAGACTTACAACAACCGACTATCCAACAACATATACGAACGCTTTACTCACGCTTCTTTGTTAAATTGGATGGACATAACAATAGATTAATTCACGACATGGCCACGGTTGACTTGCCCGTTCGAAGGCGGCTAAAAAGAAGCTGGATGAGAGACCTCCTCTCCTGAATTAGAGTCAAGCCCGGAAAGAGGTGCTGCTGGGCACTTTCCTTTCTTCATGCCATACACGCCTTCAATAGTATTGCGATGCTGCAGCCATCGGATTCGCTGATTGTCGCAGACCGCTGACAGGTGCGAATAAATGTTTGAAGACCAAAAAAAAACAAAAAAAAAAACAAACAATGTAATGCAAAATAAGAAATTTCAGATTTCTGAACTCATCTTCCCGCCTTCAAATATGTGGTTTGATGTAATATATAGTCACTTGAGAAGGTAGTGAACAGCAAAGGGTGGATGTAGCAAGAAATTTGGGGGGGGGGGGGTTCTCGAACCCTGTCTCATAATTATTAGCTTGTATTAAAAAGGACTGCGAATTAAACAACCAAAAGTGATATGTATAGGGCATAGTAACTACCTGTGATGTAAAACTATCGATAGTCTCCGCTATCGATAGTTTCAATAGTATCGGACATAAAACTTTATTTTTTATTCTAACAAGTTGGAGGTATGTATGAGCAAACCATTCGTTTTTTCAATCAAATACCTCATGTTTTAGCCTAGAAATAGGTTTCCTTTCATAATTTTTAATTATTTAATTAAGATTCGTTTAGCGTGATATACCTTCAAGAAATTCAATCAGAATGGTGTATGGATGTCTCTTATCAGTTAATCTTAGTTTAATTTTGTTCAGTGCAGCTAATATTTTTTTTATAGAGCAATAGAAGCAAGCTCATTTTTTTTGTTAGATTTTTTTTTTTTTTAACTAAACAATTTATTTGCACCTTTACAATTACAATAAGCAAATGTGCCAAAATAATTACAAATGGCATTGGTAAGCATGAGGGAGGTAGTAGCACCCAGTGGTGCATCCTCCTGGCATTCAAAAGATTTACGTTGTCAGTCTAGGAGGTCCCTCATCCAACTCCTCTTCAGCCTTGGCCGAGGTATGTCAGGAATGTTATGTATAGCCATATCTTGTAAAAATTTATTGGTATGTTCATGTAGTTTGTCGAAATACCGTCACTAATTCATAAGTATATGATTTGTCACAGTCGAAGTCATTGTAAAGGGTCTCGTTTGAAATATAGGGTGATGAGTTCGTAATTAATCTTAAGTATTGGGATTGAAAGGTTTGTAATCTTAGAAAAATGAATAAAATTACTCTGTTACATTTTTTATTTTATATTTAAGTGAATCATATAATAGAAGCGTGCTTATAGGCACCAGGTATCACTGTTCCCCTATTAAAAACAAATATTTCGATAGTACTATCGGTAGTTAAAAAACTATCGATAGCCTTGATAGTTTAAAACTATCGATAGTTTTACATCACTAATAACCATATATTTAAGGGGGCTCATGATCCCTGTGATCCCCTTTGGATCTTCCCATGACTAACGGATAAAAAGAAATGTCGCTGTGTAACTTTGTAACTTTGTAACTTTAAGCGAAGCTACAATTCTTGCTATAACGTAACATTAGATTTAATTTTTTAACCAGAAAAGCGGATGATGTAGAGAGCCCGATTACTGTGCTAAATACTAAAAAATATATCATTAAAATGTTATATAGTATGATTCTTTTTCCATATCTATAATTTCTTTTTTAAATAAAAATAATTTGTTAGTTACATTTTATTATTTCAAACAAACAAACAACCGATTATTAAAAAAAAATCCGAAAAGAAAAAAATATTTATTCGTTGTAACCCCACCCCCTCTATTAAATTTTAAATTTGTAACTATTTTTTTGATCTGCCTTTTTTTCTCGGATGATGCCCAACACTGCCTATAAGCTAATTTCAATGAAATCCGTAAATGTTAAATTATTTGTAAAGTGAGCGCCCCCACCTTCAAAATAAAAAAATTATAAAATTTTTGAAATCTCCGTATCCGGAAACGTAAGAATGCACCCTTATTTCAATGAAAGCCGAAAATGTTAAATTACTGAAATATGAGCGCCCCCCCCCATGAACCCCACTTTCCAATTTGTATTTAATAGCCTTAAAATTTAAAAATATTACTACATAAAACATAAAAAGTTCCTCTAATGTGGAATAAATTTTTTCCTAAACTCAACTTAGATGTTGTACTTGATTACCGGAGTACTCAGAGAAAAAATAAATTAAGTACTTTCGATAAATTTATATTATTTATCATTGTACTCATATTAAATTTTTGCCCATCTCTACTGCTAATGAACGCACACTGACATTGCGATAAGAAACAAACACAGCCGACCGACGACCGAGCTGAAGTGACATCTTGTCAGAAAGCCCTGTGAGGGGGGGGGGGGCGCAGCTAGGTACTGGCGGGAAATTTAAAATTCAAATTTATTTTAATGAAATGAAAGAATTTCCCTGGACCAGCTGCTGACTCGCCAGCTCAGAGACAGTTTGCATTGGAATTTCCATAAGGCTTCGGACCTCGCGACGGGGGATTTTCCTTAGACCGCTCTTCTTTTTACCATCTTCCTTAAATCTTACTTTTTAATGAATTTATGACTCCATTAGGAATCAGTTCATGAATAAACGGCTCTGATACCTTCTCGCTCTTAGTCCGTCTTACTTAGTAATGTCGTTGAATATTAATAATGATATTTGAGGTATTCATTTCAAAACCAAGAGAGAATTATGATATGGTGTCTGAAATAAAAAAATTAAAAAAAACATTTCGTTAAATGGGTGTTTGATTATTTTAGTTTATTGGCGTAGTGATGTAAAACTATCGATAATCTCCGCTATCGATAGTTTCGATTGTAGGATTTTCTTTAATGAAGGAGCTCTTCCGTGTTTAATATTAATTTATTTATTATTTTTTTCCCGACGTTTCGAGCTTGTGGCTCAACTTCTGGGGTTATCTTATCTTTAGTTGTTACATTTCATTCAAGCCATTTGTCAAACTTCTCTTTTTTTATTTAACAGTATAAAAATACTTTAGTCTTTTTTATTTTGTCATACATTTTATGGCCTGTTACACTGTCTTATATTTCCATTGTCACATTATAGTTATTGGCTGTGTGTGGACTTTGGTACTTATAAAGTATACTATCGTACTACGGTACTTATAAAGTACCAAAGTCCACACACAGCCAATAACTATAATGTGACAATGGAAATATAAGACAGTGTAACAGGCCATAAAATGTATGACAAAATAAAAAAGACTAAAGTATTTTTATACTGTTAAATAAAAAAAGAGAAGTTTGACAAATGGCTTGAATGAAATGTAACAACTAAAGATAAGACAACCCCAGAAGATGAGCCACAAGCTCGAAACGTCGGGAAAAAAATAATAAATAAATAAATATTAAACACGGAAGAGCTCCTTCATTAAAGAAAATCCTACAATTTATAGCACTCTTCCCCTCTAAGTGAGGAAAAAGATCCTTAGCAGATAGTTTCGATTGTTTTGAAAATAAAACTATCGATAGCGGACTGCGGGATTGGTTGTAGTGGGTTTGGTAGGATGGCCTTTGGCATATAATTTCCGTTACACTTGTTGTTATATTATACTTCGTTAAAGTTTGTTTGTTTGTTTAACGTCACTTTATGCCACAAAGGCTAATCGGACGATGCTACTGTGGGAGTCCTAAATTTTGCCTATTAAAAAATCCTAGGGCCACCGCAAGGCGCGGACCTGCGACCTTTAGTATTGTAGGTTGCCATGCTAACCACTATAACCCCGGTCGTTAATGTGGCATAAGAATAATTATTAATAATAATAAAATAATATTAAATATTCCGGCTCGTTAGGCGGAAGTAGTGGATACAGATGGAGCAGGATCCAATCAATCAGCTGACCTCCAATCCAACTTCCGCCAGCTGTAGCTAACGCCCTATTACAAACTTGGGCCAATCATAATCCAGCTCTCTGTTACTATCGATATTATCTTCGCCAATCATATTTCCTTCTCGTACAAAAGGAAATTCGGAAATGGACGTGTTTTGACAAAGCATTCAATTTTTCTTCCATCGTGATAGCACTTTTAAATGTCGAATATAGAAGCCAGGACACCTGGATAGAACTTCATCATCAATGTCAGAACAATAACAAGTTCATAGTACTTAACAGTTTTCATAAAAAAAAAAAAAACTTCAGTTTAGTATAAGTGGTAAGTTTTGAAACCTCAGAGTCCGCCGCCCATATATGGTTTGGGTATAAGAGATGCTATTAATGCGGTTCTCTCAATGCGTTTTCTTCCCTTTTCTAGATTAAGAAAAATTATTTTGGCAGCAATTATGTCCTGCTATGTACCATTTTGTATTATTTCTATGTTCTGATTCCATTGAGACCATTCTCATGTCGATACCGCATCCTTATCAAGTTGAGTAACTTCTCCTTTTTCAAATTCGGTTGAAAATTTACGAACAGAACAGAACTATTAAACAGAAATGTTATATGAACACTTTATTTTTGATATACAATCCATTAGGTTATATCTTTTATTCATATTATCTATAGGTTATCTATTTTATTCAGTGTTAGTTTTTATTCGCTCACTCACTAATAAGCAATTTTTTTTTTTGTAAATGTATTCTTACATTGTATATTGATTAAAGGCAAAGTTTCGACTAATTCTTTCCTCTTCTGTAAAACTTAATTCGCTTAGGAATTAATTACATTTTGCAGAGATGTAATAACTTTATTTAAAAATAAAAAGGAAAAAATAATTATTTATAAATAATCTCGTGTAATTTAAAGAAAACAGCTGAAGCTAAAACCATAACAAACCGAACTAATGAACGATAACCTTATGAATTGAATTTAGCTAGCGCTCCTGGCTTCCAAATGACGAACTAAATTTTTTCATTCATTAACTCGCCTGGTCTTATTGGAGGGGCTAATTACATGTAGCGAGAGGCTTAAAATTACAGCCCTTGTCCCTTCAACATTACACACTCAAAATGAAAACTGAAACCTTCTTCATCGTTAGGGGCAATAGGGCAATACTACGACATAACATACTTAATAGTATGTGTAGTCGTTTTTGAGCCTTTTCGGCACGCACATTGTACACTTTGCTTTATAATATATATTGATTACAAATCACTCACTTATTTTAACAGCTTCATGTCTCAAAAATCGGCTACTGTTAACCTGTTGACTATTAAAAGAGTATTATTTCTTTACACGATCAATTTAAACTTTTAATCCATGCAACACCTTCAAACTTTTGTAATAAAAGTGGAGTGACCGATTCAAATTAAAGTTTCTTATTTTTTTTTTAATTATTAAAACGGACAAAAGAAGTCAGCTATTATCTAAAACGATGTGCAACATACGAAAAGTTAAATCGATAACTTAATATCAGTTCTATTTTTACATTTTATTCAACACTTTTATTTATTTACGAGCAGACCTGACCACGCGTTCCTGTGGCTCAGTAGCTGTTAGGCATTGAACCAATTATTTCCTATTCTTCTTAATACAGTCAAATTAAAATTCACTGATAAAGATAAAAAAGTTTCAGCTAATCTAAAAACCAACGGGATTTATTTATTTTTTTTTTTTAACGTATGCTTTATGGCACGAGGGCTAATCGGGACGGGTTATCTATGGGTAACTAACCTCTTCTAATCCATGGCAAGCCGTTGAGTCTGTTCAGTGAGGCCGTCACCGAAAAGAATCGAGCGGGCTTGGGCCGGATTCGAACCCGCACCGCCAGCCTGGGAGTCGGACCAACGGGACTTAAAATTTAAAACTTTACACCAAATTTAAAATTGTTTTACATATACAGTGGCTCACAGTCAAAATGATGCAAAGGAATATTTTTATTTCAAATGCAATTTACTTCCTCTTTGTTAAAATTTCTAAACCAATGCACATGATGCCATAATGATTTATTGTCATACATCAAATTTATATAATCAAATCAACTCAACAGCAATTATAGAAAGAGAAAAAAAAATCTTCATTAATACTCGTAGGGATTGAAAGTCACAGTGAAAAAGATGCAACGTTTACTTCCGTTTAGAAAAAAGTGAAAGTAACACGTATTCTTCAATTATCGGGTAAATTAGTTTATTAACCTTTTAATTTCTTTTCATTCTTTCAATGAAAACAAAAATAAACAATATGAATACTAGTAATCAGTCTAGTTCGAGCTTTTGCTAAAAATGGGTGCGCAAACAACTATTCGTGAACGAGAAAAAGTGATTAGCAATTTAAAAATGGACAAAACACAACGAAAAATTGTCTCTACTATCAATAGGAGTTATGCCACCGTTCAAAATATTATTGAAAGTTTTAAAAACGAAAATAGAATAATAAGAAAAGCTAGTGTGAATGCAAAACATTTTTTTACTGGTAATGATTTTGCGCCAAATAACAAATAATCCAAAATTTGGTGCTCCAAAGTTGACCACATTAGTTAAAAAACATTTAAATATAATGGTATGCGCTGAAACCATCCGAAGGGTCTTAAGAAAAAACCAATACAAAGGTAGAGTTACATGGCAAAAACCTTATATCAGTGACAAAAATACAAAGCTTCTAATCAATTTTGCTAAGGATTGTTTAACAAAAGACTTGGACTTCCGGAAGTGTTCTGTATTCAAATGAGCCAAAATTTAATTTGTTTGGCTCAGATGGAAGAGGTTTCGTCGGGAGAAAGTCAAATGAAGAGCGCCTTGAAAAAAATCTTCGCGCGTTCATCAAACCTGGAGGTGGTCATGTCGTGTTTTGGGGGTATATAGCTGCCTCGGGGGTAGGAAATCTTCATTTTATTGAGGGAACAATGGATAGAAATTTATATTGTCACATCCTGAAAGAAAAATTTTAAAGCAAGTGCAACCGAGCATGGAATAATAAATAATTTTGCTTTTTATAGTGATAACGACCCCAAGCATTCTTCTTATCTTGCAAGAGAATGGTGTTTATATAATTGCCCCAAAACTATAAAAACACCTCCCCAATCACCAGACCTAAACGTCATAGAGAATTCATGGAGTAAATTAGAAACAGAAGTGATAAAACAAAAGATTTCAAACAGAGAAGATCTCAAAAAGGTGCTACAAGAAGAATGGGACAATATAAGCCCACCTTAAACAGAAAAGCTTGTCTAATCCATGTCCAATTCTTCGAAAGAGATAATAAAAGATAAAGGCTTACCTACAAAGTACTCAAATTCAAAATATTTTTGATTTTTTGGATGTTTTTAATTTTGCATCATTTTCACTGTGACCTAAGAAGTGTATATTTATTCATGAGGTTTTAGTTTAATTTTAGGATTTGACCTCAAAGAAACTTTTAAGTATTGTAAATTCTAGCCTAATGTTTGTACTTTATATTTGTAAACAAAGATTGTTGAAAATAAATTTTGGCTTGATATAAAATAGTTTTTTTTCAAAGTTAATTCCTTGCATCATTTTGACTGTGAGCCACTGTACGTATACATATATAAAACATATTAATCTGTTTTATTTGTATTAACTTATGGGCGGATTTGCTTTTTTTCTGTTATCAGAGTTAAGCATGCCTGGATATCCTCAATGTTCTCATTGTAGCTTGATATGGTAGTGATGTAAAATTATCGGACATAAAACTATAGATACTTTCGATAGGTTTAATGATGATCAGGATTTTCATTTTGAAAAATATTTTATTTTCGAAAGCCAACGTTTCGAACCAACTTGTGGATCTTCATCAGGGCTAAAAGAAAACAAATATATGAGTATCTATGCTAGAGGGTGACAATAAATGGATACATTACAGAACTGATAATAATATAAAAGGTGGTGTAACATTAAAAAATTAAAATAAGTGGCTGGTTAACAAGATAAAATAGAATCTGATAACTATCTTCTGAGTCCAGAGTAATATAAAGACTGAAGGTAAGAGGTATAGATAGAGGGTTAGTTTGCCGACTTCAAAGGTTTATGACGGGGAAACCCAACGCTTTTGAAGTGAAAGGCTACATGACAACTGAGTGAAAATGAAATATTAAAAACTATCAAAATTTATGGTATTGTATACAAATTATTATGTCAACTACTAGTTACTTATTTAAATATTCATGTAATTTGCTTACCACCTTTTATATTGTTATCAGTTCTGTAAAGAATATAGAAGGTTTAAAGTTTTTATTTTTTACATGTCATATTTGACAATAGAATGTACTAATGATCCATTCATTTAGCACTTACTGGATTATTTCAGCAGAGGTGAGATTAAATATAAATAACACTCATGTAAAAGGAACTAATAAAGAATATAATTGGAATAGGGTTTAGTACAATCACAATAGCAAGCAATAATGTACCAAATTAATCTTTTACCATCTATATAAATAAAGTTGAAATTCTGTTTGTTTGTTTGTTCTTTATAGAAATCCATACCGTTTGTCCTAACTTCTCGAAATTTCGCTCAGTGGTTCTTTGATACCAGGTGCGAACACCTGTCCATATTAAAATTGCATAACTTCAGCCAATCTCTTGGTATATTATATAAAAATTCGTCATGATCTCGCTTTACAATGGTTTTTTTTTACGAAATCACGACCGTTTGAGTCGAAAAACATCCTAAAAAATCATTTTATAGATTTTGAAGAGGCCAACAAGGCCCGGTAAGACCGTCCCTTGGTAGCTGCGAGTTCTGGGATTATTAAACCATATGTTTTTTGTTTTTTTTTAACATTACAATACGTTTATTTACATGTATGGTGAATTTAGTTTTTATAAATGCCTCCTAAGAAGCGAGATTCAATAGGAGTAGTGAGCTCAAAAGCTAAAAAAACAACGTCAAATACGAGCAGCTGAAACTCTCGACGAACATCAAAATAGGATTGAAAAACAGAGGCTTAGACAGGCAGAATCGCGGGAAACTGAGTCTGCCCAGGAATATGAGGCCCGCTTTGCGCCACAAGGCTTAGGCAAGCCGATTTGCGAGAAGGTGAAGCTGCAGGCATATATTTCTGTTTGTTTGTTTGTTTTTTATAGAAATCCATACTGTTTATCCTAAATTCTCTAAATTTCGCCGGTAGTTCTTTCATACCAGGTGCGAACACCTGTCCATATTAAAATTGCATAACCTCAGCTGATCTCTTGGTATATTCTTTATTGTTAAAAAATTCGTCATGATCTCGCTTTACAATGGTTTTTTTACGAAATCAACCGTTTCATTAGAAAAATAAAATTCCCCGATCAAACCGGGTTATACAGCTTAAAGATGAATTTCTGTTAGTTTGTTTTTTCTTAGTAAAAATCCATACCGTTTGTCCTAAATTCCCCAAATTTCGCTCAGTGGATCTTTCTTACTAGGTGCGAACACCTGTCCATATTAAAATTTCATAACTTCAGCCAGTCTCTGGGTATATTCTTTATTGTTTTAAAAATCGTTATGATCTCACTTTAAATTTTTTCACGTTTATTAGAAAAATGAAATTCCCCGGGTGAAACCGGGATATACAGCTAGTTATAAATATTAATTAAATTCAGAATATAATTATATAATATTCTGAATATCACACATGATGATGTGAGAATAGATATCATATCGGTAGGTTCTACCTGAAACAGGTTACAAAAATGTCTTTTGCTAAAGCAAATAGATTCAATGATTTCCCCACACCTGAAAAGGTGACACATAACTAACCGTGGAAAAAAGGCATTTTCCTTGTCCAAACCAGAAACAATAGATTTGGCTGCTGGATGCTTACTTACCCTAAATATCGAAAGAAAATTAAACGTTGTGTCAATAAATCAACTTACACCGCCTTCTGTAGAAAATTTATAGAACTTTCAAATATTCACACTCAATCCTGGAACTATAAGCAATTATCTTCCTATAAAAGAAATGTTGAGGCCAATAATTGAGATAAAAACTATCCTATATTTTAAGTTGGACAAGACTACGCACAATAAGCCAAATAATATAAAGATCGGTTGAGTAGTTTCTGATTTTACCTCCGACAAATTTACCTGCGCTGCGGCGCTTCTAGCAAATTTGTGGAGAATGCAAAGTTTTTCTGGGATTTGCTTGATTTAATTGCTGTGCTCGAGCATATCCCTCGGCCATTGTCTTTTTAATCTCCGTTGGACAGGTAACTGGGAGGAAGAAAGGGAAGAAACAAGTGGGTTTGATGGTTATGAGTTGAACAGTGAAATGTGGTAGGTATATTTGTCGGGGGTTTTGGACATTTTCGATATTAATTGGAGGATAAGTATTTTTCCGAAGAGTAAAAGTTATATTTTGTGATTTCTCGTGATTAAGTAGAATTTTCAACAATTTGCACCAGTCATTTGATTTCTGGTATGGGTGCATACTATGTAGAGTAGGAGGGCCAGTATTGAACTTTTTTTTTAATTTTCATATATAACTGAATTTTTTTTTTTTTTTTTTTTTTTTTTCCTTTTCAGGGACGGTATGTTTCAGGGAAAGAAATATAGGTTCTCGGGGCCTGCTGACTCTGAGCTACCATAATCCTTGGACCTACACCAGTTTGTCACTGTCCTTGAATCCGAGAGAGCAGACGCCATCGGTGGGAAGGACACTGCCAAATTGGCCCCAATGGGATTGGTTATGGAGCTATGGGCAGTCTGCCGCTGTTCCATGGTGACCCTGGCTTGCAGCAACGTGAGGTTGGGCTACCCCCTCCAGGCTGTCTGTGCTCCCGCAAGCAAAACAAATGTCTGTAACAAGACCACACTGCGCGGTCATAGGTCTCATTAGGCCTAATGAGACAACATAAAAAAAAAAAAAAAAAACACTGAATGTTTTTTAAACAACTAATTGGGCTTTAAACAATAAATTGTTTATCAGTTGGAATACGTCGATCCGCCCCCCCCCCCCCCCCCCCCCGGGGGCATCCCTTAGAAGCAAAGGGTTCCGTTGCTTGGAACTCTCCTATTATAGGGTCCACTTAAATTATTTACCTTAGAGACATTATAATAGGTACTCAACTATATAAACGTATCCTTGAGGACTTCCATCATCGGTTCAGTAGCGAATACTTTGCTAGAGATACTCGACATCACGTTCAATTGAGGGCTGAAGGGCTCGACTCAATGCTTTGTGCCCTTCTTCATTTGGAACTGGTGAATGTGAATGCGGGCATCTTCTGCTCTGTCCTCTCGGCGTCTTCCCTGCTGATATTATTTTGTAGAGCTTCTATTTGTATATCTAAGACTTCAGTATTTTGTAGAGGTAGTATTTGTACATCTAGGATCTCAGTATGTACATCTAGGATCTCAAGGAATAGCTAGTCATCACAAAATTATCAATTTTCTATTAATTCATGTTTAATTACAATCGATATTTCTAATTAGCTACAAAGGCTAATCGGATGACAGTGGAAGTCCTAAATTTTGCCTATCCAGGTATAATAAGGACAGTTATCTTTAACAATTAGAGGTCCATCGTACAGGCTCGAGACCTCCATTTTAAGTCCTATCCGAGGTATGCCAAGGATTTTTTACTCTCAATAAAAAATCCTAGGATCACCGCGGGACACGAACTTTGAATTTTTGTACGGATTTTTTGTATTTATTATTAATACCGTTAGTACATTGTAAATTTTATATGGGTTTATATAATTTTTATTAAACGAAAATAATTATTCACAATGTCCGACAACCAATAAAAATTGAAATAAAACAAGGTTAGAAAAAGTTAATACTTTTAATGATACAGTAACAAAAAAATAACCATATGATTTAGAGCATTTCTAACTCTCCAGTCCATCGCTTCTTATATTTAGAATGAATCAGACCATTCCAGATCATTCAAGACAAGCATAGAAGGTTCTCGAAGTCACGAACATGTAGGAGATTGTTCCAACAAAAAGTCTAGAACTCTTTTAAATATGTTTTGTCTTTTACGTTACAATTCATAAAAATTAAGTCATTTTTAATTGTTAAATAATCAATTTGTAATTTGTAGTAGGAACGCTTCGACGGATCGAGATGCAGAGGACCTGGGTTCGATTCCCGGCCGTGGTTCAACAAGGTGTCTAGCTTAGTTCTGGTTTACTAAACCCTCGCATTAAGAAAGCCTGTAAACATTTCTTAACAGTAATATCAAGACCGATATAGGTTAATCTCCTCTCAATTATCAGTTCCCTGGAGGCCTTACCTGCCACTTTTGGTATTTTGATTGAAAATCTTTCAGAAAGTTGGCTAAAAGCACAAATGGCAATACAATTACAATAGGTCTTTCCGTGGCTATGCCGTCCCTCGGATAGGATTCCATTTTACGGAATCTCTGTATTACTCTGGACTCAACAAGCCCTGATGAAAATCCGCATGTTTTGATTGAAAAGTAGACTTTCATAAATAGAAAAATGTGGTGCGATACGCGCAACACACAACTTTCCCTTACCAACTTACTTAAATAAGAAATTGACATGTTTTGTTAAATGCCATTTTTCAAAGCCACACATTTATTTCCTCTCTAAAGTACACTGATTTTTTTTTTTATTATTAAATAAATGTTTATACTTGCGATAATTCGGCAATGCCAAGTCGTCTGATTTTATAATTAATTTTCTTTTTCAACATTTTTCTTTCTTTCTCCAGTATATATTTACTTGATTTTTTTTTTTTCATATTTTATATTTAGCCATTTTTTATTTGTTGGTGCAACGAGCAATAATAAACAAAAACAAAGGTACTTTATAGGAAAACAAAAAAGACGCCTTCCCCATTTAAGCCCCCGCGGAACATACATGGCGACTTTGATCGAAATCATTAGAGCTGTTGGTGAGAAAATCGAAAAAAAAAAACAAGGAATTGGAAAACAAGGTATGAAATAAAGTGCCCCCTCCGTTTAATCAATTTTGATGAAGTTTTCGCTGTCATATAGCAGGCTTATACTTACATCAAATACCAAGTTTCATCAAAATCGTTAGAGCCGTTTTTGAGAAAATAAAAAAAAAACCTAAAACGTTAAAAAATAAAATACCCCCTCCGTTTGACCAATTCTGATGACATTTTTGCTGTCAAATCGCGGGTATATACATACACCAAATACCTAATTTCAGGTTTGTATGGTTTATACTTTTTGAGCATGTCTGTACACACTCACAGAACACTTCGCGTGACTTTGTTATTTGGACTCAGGGGACCCCGAAACGTCCATTTCCCTTGAAAACCGTGAGTCGAAATTTTTCACGATCGCAATACTTTCCCTATTTCATATATAGGCAAGTAAAGGTAAAAAAGATCAAACTGAAAATCCTGAATACATATTAACCTATCGTAAAGAAAACCAGTTGACTATTACACACCTTTAAAATAATATTACGATATAATCCCCTTCTTTTTATACTATATCAGCCATGCTTTGGGAGGGAATTTTACTAAATATTTGGGAGCAGAGGAAGGACCTATAAACTGTCAAATGCAGCGTTTTATCGGGAGCGGTGAACATAGGCCAATTTCTATAAACAACTCCTGCGTCTTATAGGCTTCTCTTCGCTCTGTACACAAAATGTACACTATGTTTCTCTAAAGGTTTATAAGTTACATATCTATATAAATAAAGATGAAATTCTGTTTTTTTTTATACCAGGTGCGAACACATGTCCATATTAAAATTGCATAACTTCAGCCGATCTTCAGCTGATATTCTTTATTGTTATAAAAATCATAATGATCTCGCTTTACAATGTTTTTTTTTTTTTTTACGAAATCGACCTTTTTACCACTTTACAATGTTTTTTTTTTTTAGAAAAAGGAAATTCCCCGTGTGATACCGGGATATGTATATAAAGATGAAATTATGTTTGTTCTTTATAGAAATCCATACCGTTTGTCCTAAATTCTCCAAATTTCGTTCAGTGGTTCTTTCAGACCAGGTGCGAACACTTATCCATATTAAAATTGCATAACTTCAGCCGATCTCTGTGTATATTCCTATTGTTATTATAATCGTTTTGATCTCGCTTTATATTGGTTTCTACAAAATCGACCGTTTGAGTCGATAAAAGTCTCAGTTTCTAGATTTAAAAAATGAAATTCTCCTGGTGAAACCGGTATATACGCTAGTTCTGAATATTTCTAAATTATTCTAGGTAAGATCTACTTGAGAGAAAAATGCTTTATTTAAATAATAATGAACAATGCTGCCCAAATACAAGTGGTTGCTACATTGCACTGCGTACCAATCAATATTCAGATACATGTATACTTAACTGAAATACATTGTTACATTACATTATGTTTTTTAACTTTATTTTATTCCCATTTATTCTATTTTATATTATTATTCTTCTTTCTTATTTTTCATAATCTTACTCATTTTCTCTTCCTTCCCTCTCTTAACGCTCAAATTAGAAATAGGAACACATACAGACTGCTATAGCAAAAAAAAAAACACCAACAAAGAGAGCTACACCAATGAAAACCTTATATCTAATAAATAAATATATAAATATGCCTATAAATAGATAAATAAATAAATAAAAAATAAACATATAAATAAATAAACACGTATAAATAAATAATTTATTTACTCAAACTTTACAAGTAGTCAGTTCATCGTCTTATCCTGGATCATCTAGGAAGATATTAACATAACAATAAAAATGGTGATGAAATCCTGATTCAGATCTGTCTTATACTTCCCACAGTTCACTGGAGAGAGAGTTAAAATCAAAAGGTTTTCCTTTTTATCAATAAACCAAATGGTCTCAATGAATGGAACACCGTCTAAAAAGTTTAATGATAACAGTCTTTATTGCTTAATGTGTCAAAAAAAGCAATTTTCCTTGCCGAACCACGCGCTATGAATCGGCAATTGTTTTTAAAATATTAAACCCAAGAATGTATACATTTTATTCAGTCGGTTTTAAAACCTTCTAGGTCTTTGACCAAATTTTCGTTTGTTGCAGCATCTTTATTTATTTAATAAATTCACATACTTGTTGGCACTAATTGCAGTATCTTTAGTGATATAAAATTACTAATTACTAAAGTGATTAGTAATTACTGAAGTGAGTAATTAGTAATTACTAAAGTGAGTACTAATTACTAAAAACTACTAAAGTGATGTAAAATTACTATCGATAGTAATATCGAAAACCTTGTTTATAAAGGATAAAGTTATTTTTTTTTAAATTATAGGTTATCTTTTTTTAAATAGATCTTTTACAAAAAAAAAAAAAAAAAAAAAAACCTGTACCAGTACAACCCATGAAGGGTCTTGGGTTCAGTACTATGTAAGGAAGAGTACTGTTTCTTGGTCAGCGGTCGTGCAAGGAGGTGATTTGACTGTGATCACGCTCAACCGCCAGGTTTTTTCCCCTTAATTTTTCAATTAAGGGTACCCACTTTATAGAGGCTGGGTTTGCCCCAGGAGGGTCTCTCGGCCCACGAGACGAACTGTGGCGAATAATAAAGATATCATTAGCCATGTCAGATTCGAACTCGGGACCTTAAGCAAGATCTTTTACAATAAAGATCTTTAACTCATACTTCTTTTTATACTTAAATATAAGTTCGAAGTTTGATTTCACCTGTTCATTCTCACTCCTAAGAAACGATAAATGTCTGAAATTTTTAAAAAAACGATATTTCCTATAATATCCATTAAAGTTTCTGCATGCTTTTAGGACTTGTTAAGGAACCCATATTGTGGCTATTTGGGGGGGGCGGTGGAAAACGGAAATTTGTATATTAAAAAAAAATTGAGAAGAAAATAACTCATAATTTTAATATGATCCGTATACGTGGGATCATCCTGTGGTACTAGCTGATTAAATTTTAAAAACGTTAATAAATGTATATAGATGATTGAAGGGCTTCAGGACACAGCCTGGCCGCCAGCCCAAGTTATTGATGATGGAACTGGTACCGTTAGTGGCTCTGTCTATTAGTCATTTAGCTTTTTAAATTAATCAATCTCTGTCTCCTTCCTATCACGGTCTGTTATATTGCCTTACCTTATATATTAATTTTCAATCTCCTGATAACAAAAAGTGTTAACACGTTAGAAGCGGCATCAGTCTCCGGGGTCATCCGATTTTCACATGAAAATGTCAGAAAGTCCGAACACTTCAAACACTCAATTTATTCGATTTTTAATGGGATTGTTGCATTTAGTGCAGAAACTGTTGCTAACAGCTGAAATTTTGTTGTTTTTTGGAATCGGACTCCGAGGTCCGATACCGGCCCTGAGTAATAAAACAAGACTACTGGACGGCATCACCCTTCCGCGTCAGATATTAATGCAACGACTAACTTTATGGCAGAGTTGGGCAAAAAGAAGTTGAACTACAAATTACAAAACTACTGACACAGTAGTTGGGAAGTTGTTGAAACTACAAATACTTTTATAATTTGTAGTTGATGGACCACAACTACAACTACTGTAGTTTCAAAAAAGTAGTTGCATTTTTACAACTACAACTAGTAGTTGCAACTGTAATTATGGGCCTGAAACTACAACTACTTTTATTGATAACGAGTAATTATCGATATCTAGTATTATCGATAAGGAGTATATCAAATGCAATTCAGCTAATATATAAAACATGGGATTGATCGAGGAACTAAGGTTAAAAAAAATAATTGACTATGTATTGTACTATTTTTAAAACAGATTATCAACCATAATGGAGCCCATTTATCTATGGAATATTTATCTAAACACAAAATAAAAATAGCAAAAACATGTGATTTAATTAGACGTTGCTTAGCAAATGTAGTTGCCGCTCTAAACTACATTTACAACTACTTGTTGTACTT
This sequence comes from Aelia acuminata, assembly GCA_911387785.2. Classification (NCBI taxonomy): domain Eukaryota; kingdom Metazoa; phylum Arthropoda; class Insecta; order Hemiptera; family Pentatomidae; genus Aelia; species Aelia acuminata. The sequence goes on from OU426983.1 coordinate 2,448,920, forward strand.
GCCATTCCCAACTACTGTAGTTGTAGTTTTAAATTACAACTACTTAACTGGTAGTTGACAAATAGTAGTTGCGCGCTTCCAACTACAAACTACATGTAGTTGTCTGTGTAGTTAATTACAAATGTAGTTAACTACTGCCCAACTCTGCTTTATGGTTATCTTTAATTTTATGTGTTTCATTTTATATACCCTCATAACCCTTTTATACACCCTCACGCGTAAACCCTCATTATTAAGAACTCGGATATAACGAACACCTCGATATAGCCAACCAAAATACTATCCCCCCAAAATTACCTTTATATTTCTACTGAACCCCTCATTATAGCGAAATCCCTTGGTTAGTGCTAACTACGAACTAAATTTGATGCCTGAGGATTATAATATTCTGTTATAACGAATTGCTAGATTTTTTTTATTTTTTTTTTTACTGTATTACGTAGAATGAACGCGGGAAGACGAAGTAGCTCCAGTTTCTAGAATTGAGGTGTTTTTTTACTCTTAATTAATCCGATTTCCTTTTGCTCTCTCTCTGATTCAATTGACTTTTTTCTCAAAACTAGTTCAGTTCTGTTTTGACCTCTGTATTATTCGAATCAGTGTTCTGTAGTCGTTTATACTGGTTTTTTTAAATACACAATGAGTTCGTTGATAAACATGTATCACAAACGTAAATCCTTATCAATCGAGGAAAAATTGAAAATTCTCCAGGATATTGAATCGGGAATTCTAAGTAAGTAAAACATCGCAGAAAAATATGGAATTCCAAAATCAACATTTTCAACCATTATAAAAAACAAAGATAAAATAGATTCAACCGCAGCCCAAGGATTAACTTCAGCATAAAATAAACGACTGCGCTCTGCGGCTTATGAATATTTGGAAAAAAAATTGATAAATTGCTTTAAACAAATGAGATCTCAAACATCAATCTCAGACCCTCTTATTAAAGGAAAGCCTAAAGAACTCTCAAGTGAACTAGCCAGGTAAATTAATGAATCTCATTGTTTAATTAATATGTAGTTTATCTAAAAATATATTACATACATGCGTTTTAATTTAACTAGTTCTAATGAAAGAATTTCCTTCTAAAAATGATCAAATTAGTGCGGTCATTGGCTAAAAAAAAAGAAACCTCGGTTATAATGAATCTCGTTATAGCGAACATTGAATATCAAACCCCCTTCCAGTTCGCTATATCGAGGGTTTACTGTATGTAGTTCTATTTAATTTCTTTTATATTCTTTAATTATTGCATAAATATGAGAAAGAAAACAATATATTTTTTTTTAATACTTCTTACGAAGTCTGTAATCAATATATATTATAAAGCAAAGTGTACAATGTGCGTGCCGAAAAGGCTCAAAAACGACTCCATGTGGGATTAAGGTAGTTATGTCAGCGTGTTGCTAAGGAAACCCCTAATGGAGAAGAAGGTTTCTGTTTTTCTCTTAACGGTGTAAAATTGAAGAGAAAAGGTCTGGAATTTGAAGCCTCTCGCAACATGTAATTAGCCTACCTGAGATTGAGATACGAGTTTATGAATGAAAAATTTAGTTCGAGCTCCAGGCTACCAGGAAGCGCTAGGGTATGTTTCACTCGATGTTTATTGTTCATTCATTCCGTTAAATTTGCAAAGGTTATGTATTTGTTCAGCTGTTCTTTTTAAATTACTAAAAAATCAAGCGAAAATAATTAGTTTCACCTTTTCTTTCAAAATAAAATAATGATTTTATATATCAATTAGAAAACCGACTGGATACCTTACAAAATTAATTTTCTCATAAGAAGGCTAATTGATTAACACATTATATTTAATCAATATATAATATATACCTACTTAAGTAAATTTAATGCAATATGAGTGAACATTTTTGAGTTGTACAGTGAGCAAATAAAAACAGACATAAAACAAAAAAGGAGAGCTGAATTGACTGATTATAAATCGAAAATAAAATGTTTGAAGTGTTCTTATTGTATGTAATTATGAAAAATTGTTTTATTACTATGTATGATGAGAATTCCAGTTGACAAAATGACTAACTCCAATTACAGCATTTTTTCAATAAGATTTTATCACCCCTTTTGGTTTTCACTTTGTAATAGTAGGTGCAGTGTACGGCCAAATAACGGTGGGGGGGGGGGGGATATCTTATGGGAGAATGAACTGGAAGAAAGGTCTTAAAAAAAAAAGTTTCTATGAATCTTCGGTAGTTTCTAAACTTCTGGATCTAATAGGACCATCACAGTCGTCGGCGCTTAAGTTGTTATCGAAATATAGTTTTTTAACTAATATATTTTTCAACCATAATCAATAACTTATTATCTGCTGACTGCTTGGAATGGGCTTATAGAATTCAGAATCACAGAAACCATCAAAAACGATGCATGACTCGACAAAGTTGCAGCAAAATTAATTGTTCATTCACCATTTTCAACCACCTTTAAAGTATATAGGGTTCCTTATTTGGGCGGAGTCTGCAGATATCGAATCTTAATATTGATACCATGTTAAAAGTTTCAAGAAAGTGCTCATTTTGTTCTATATTTCCTTTAATTTTAAAGTTTTTCTGTTATTAGAACTACCGGAGCGAAGCCGGGTACCCTAGCTAGTTATGAATAAAACTTACTGATATTTGCTTTATTTATTTTATATAAATTCATTTCTTTAAAAAGAAATTTTTTTTTATCATAGAATGAGTGGCTATAAAGCAGTAAAAGACTCCATAACATCGTTTTAACATTGCAAAACTTATCGAAATGGATGGTAATTCAAAATTCTAGCAGTTAAATGCTATTTTCGCTAACGTATGGCGTAAATCCTATATGGGACCCAAATAAGGCCCAATTCTAAAATAACACCTACAAATGGTTTAGAGATAAATGTAGTTATTAAATAATATCAATAGTTTCATGTTGGCTAATTCAAGTTTTATATCAGCACCATAACAAAGAGATAATTTTTAGATAGGATGGTAAATCATCAGGATTTTCAGTTAAAAATTTTGAAATGCCAACGTTTCGATCCCTTCATGTGAATATCCGCCAGGGGCTATTGGGTCCAGGGTAATACAGAGATTCAACAAGTCCTAAAGAATGTATGGATCGAAAAGTTGGTTTTTCAAATAAAAAAAAATTAACTGAAAATCCTGATACTTTAGCATCCTATCTTACAGAAAAAAGAACATTACATACCCCAATGGTAGAGATAATCGTTAAAATTTCTGTTGTTTCCTATGTTAGCCTAGCGTGACTTACGCTAGTATAGTAGTTCAGCTAAAGATAATTATCATATGCATGAGAGAGGTACAGATTAAATTTAAATTTCAATGTTGACAGGGTACTGTTAGTTTCTTAATGATACTCTCTTATTAGTATTATTTACCGCAGTATTACTCACTTACCTATATGAAATACGAGTATATATTAAGGGAAAGTATTGCGATCGTGAAAAATTTCGACACGGGGTCCCCTGAGTCAAAATAACCAAGTCCCGCGAAATGTTCTGTGTATGTGTGTGTGTGTGTGTGTGTGTGTGTGTGTGTGTGTGTGTGTGAACAGACTAGCTTAAAAACTATAAGTCGTACGAACCTGACATTGGGTATTTCGTATATGTATATTTCCGTGATGTCACAGCAAAAATTTCATCAAAATTGATCTAACGGAGGGTGTGCTTTATTTAATAACTTTTTACGTTTTTTTTTTCGATTTTCTAAAAAACGGCTCAAACGATTTTGATTAAACTGAGTATTTGATGTATTAATATGCCCAAGATATGACTAAAAAAATTCCATCAAAATTGATCAACCAGAGGAGTACCCCCCTCATAACTCATAACTTTTTGCCCATTCGATTTTCTCGAAAATGGCTCGAACGATTTTGATAAAACTGGGTATTTGATGTTGCTATATGCCTGCGATGTCACAGCAAAAATATCATCAAAGTTGATCTAACGGAGGGGGTACTTTATTTCACAACTTTTTCCCCAATTTTACGTTTCTTTTTTCGATTTTCTCAAAAATAGCTTTAATGTTTTAAACTCGTCATGTTTAATGAGAATCAAGTATTCTCTAATATCAAGTAAGCTTTATCATTATTAAAATGTTCTGAGGGGGCAAAAATGGGAAAGGGGCCTTTTTTGTTTTCCTATAAAGTACCTTTGTTTTTGTTTATATGGAGAAATTATCTGTCTCTCGTTTCGCCTAAAAATAAGAATTGGCTAAATATGAGATATGAAAAGAATCAAGTAAACATATACGGGAGACAAAAAGAAAAATATACCGTGAACTAATAAAAGACAAGAATACGCGTGTGTTTAATGGAAATTATTTGTTTCATGGTAACTATATGAAGTTTTCAACAATTAGATAGGAGTCATCAAATCAGACGACTTAAAGTACAGCCGAATTATCTCAACTAAAAACTTTTATTTAAAAATAAACAAAATTAGTGTACTTTAGAGAGCAAATACCAACAAAATCTGGTGCGTGTGCGCAACACACAACTTTCACTTACCAACTTACTTAAATTAGAAATTGATGTGTTTTGTTAATTGCCACTTCTCAAAGACACATTTTTCAACATTTATTTCTTTTTTTTTTGTTTTTATTTGGTCTATAAAAAACATTTATTTTTATTATTAAATAAAAGTTTTTACTTGTGGTAATTCGGCAATTCAAGCATAATACTCCAAGTCTTCTGATTTTATAATTCTCCATGTAATTGTTTAAAACTTTATTTACCATGAAACAAATAATTTCCATTAAATGAACAGAACGGCTTTAATTATGAACAATGGTCTGTCGTTAAAGGCGTACTCCACCGCATGCGTGTGCTCAACGTATTTTCTGAGTTGACAGAATATTTTTCTTTTTTTCTCCTCTATATGTTTACTTGATTTTTTTTCATATATCACATTTATCCCTTTCTTTTTTTTAGGCGAAACGAGAGATAGATAATTTCTCCATATAAACAAATATATATGCACTTTATAGGAAAACAAAAAAGGCCCCTACACCATTTAAGCCCCCTCAGAACATTTTAATAATGATAAAGCTTGCCTGATATTAAATAGCACCTAATTTTCACTAAACATGACGAATTTGATGAAAATTGTTAAAGCCGTTTTTGAGATAATCGAAAGAATGTTATAAATCGGAAAAAAATTTATGAAACAAAGTGCCCCCTCCGTTTGACCGATTTTGATGAAATGTTGGCTGTCACATCTTTGGCATATACATACATCAAATACCCAGTTTGATCTCAATCATTAAAGCCGTTTTTGAGTAAATAAAAAAATATGTGAAAAGGATACAAAATTTATTAACTAAAGTGCCCCCTGCGGTTGATCGATTTTGATGAAATTTTTAGTCATATCTCGGGCATATTAATAGATCAAATATTAGGTTTAATCAAAATCGTTAGAGCCGTTTTTGAGAAAATCGAAAACAACGTAAAAAGTTATTAAATAAAGTCCACCTCCCTTTGACCAATTTTGATGATATTTTCGCTGTCACATCGCGGGCATATACATACACTAAATATCCAATTTCAGGTTCGCACGGTTTATGATCTTTGAGCTAGTCTGTTCCTACACACAAAGAAACACACACACACAGACCATTTCGCGGGACTTGGTTATTTGGACTCAGGGGACCCCAAAACGTATATTTCCGTTCAATACCGGAAAGTAAAAATTTTTCAATACTTCCACTTACTATATATTTCATTTATAGGTAAGTGAAAGTAATAAGTAAATGAATGTGGAAAAATGTGTGACTTTGAGAAATGGCATTTAACACGTTAAGTGCGGCATCGGTTCCCGGGGTCCGATGTCTTACATACCCTTCTTAACAGCCGATTTTCACATGAAAATGTCCGAAAGTCCGAACACTTCAAATACTCAATTTAGTCGATTTTTAATGATGCATTTTAGCGGAGAAAATGTTACTAACAGCTGAAATTCTGTTGTTTTTAGAATCGGACTCCGAGGTCCGATTTTCGATAAAGAATGGCGGAAATCCTGCATCGGCCTGTCCTGCGCCTATTATGTCTAGTTCCAATCCTTACCAAGAGATAATGGCCTTGAGACGCTCATTTAATTCCCTTTTAATCAAAAGATAACGTAAGTGAAAGCTGTGTGTTGCGCGCAGCGCACCGCATTTTTAGTATCGCAATTGTAACAATATATTTTAGAATTAATTAAAGATACGTGGTTGTTTTTTTTTTTCTTTTAATAAATAACTTCATCATTATTGAATCTTAAATATAATGGAATATCAAGTAGAAAAAAACAAACCCCCCCAAAAAAAAAAAAAAAAAAAAAAAACGAAAAGAAGACAAGCTAGTTAAATAAGAGAGAGCCGAAGAGGCCCCTCGGTATTTTTTTCTTGGACCCGGGATTTATCCCCTTCTCGACGGGTCCCTCTTCAACGGGTCCTTCCTTCTCAAGGATGGGCTCAACGGCCAGTTTACAAAGATTTAATATTGCTAAAAGCGTCCCCACTCCAAGCCCCTGTCTCTCCTAAATGTATCGGATCCATAAGCCAGATTTCCCCTGTCTTATTTTAGATTGAGAGGAGAACATATTGGAAACGACATTACATTTTTTGTTTGTCTAAGCAGCATACATATATTCATATGTGCTTCTTATATTTTTTCCTGAAATGTGGATGTAAACGTAGAGAAGTTATTAGAACTGTCAAAGTAGGTTTTAGAGATAAAAAGAAATGGAGTGTTTGTTTGTTTAAGTTCCAAAGTTAGTTCGCGAGCATTGATCTAGTTTACTTCAACAGTCCACCTTCCCCCGTACGCAAAATCTATTATCCTATTACAGAACTAAATATATTGTAACACTTATGTTGGTTAAACAATTTTTATTGAACGAAAATAATCATTTTCAGTCCCAAACAAATATTTAAACAGGTTACAACAATAGGTTAAATGATGTTCAGGATTTTCAGTTACAATGATATTTATTATGGTAAGCCAACGTTTCGATCCAACTTGTGGATCTTCATCAGGGCTAAAAGAAAACAAATATATGAGTATCTATGCTAGAGGGTGACAATAAATGGATACATTACAGAACTGATAATAATATAAAAGATGGTGTATACATGAATATTAAAATACGAGGCAGGTTAACAAGATAAAATAGAATCTGATATTTACTTACTGAGTCCAGGTGGATACTAAGACTAAAGGTAAAAATAAGGTGAGAGGTAGTGGTAGGGGATTAGTTTGCCGACTACAAAGGTTTATGGCGGGGAAATCCAACGCTTTTGAAGTGAAGGCACATAACAACTGAGTGAACAAAAATATTTAAAAACTAACAAAATATATGGTACTGTATACAAATAGTTGTGTCTGGACTGAATAATAACATAAAAATGAGATAATACATAATGTAACAATGCATACAAATTTGGAAAATATACAGAAAGAAGCATACCAGGTCTGCAAGTTTAAAATGTCGTTTTAATTCCAATAGAATGCGCTCTTAGCCTATTGAAGGATTTGCTTATCTCTAAACGCTATTTTGTTTGTTAGTCATTTGTTTACAAAAGTCAGTTGTTTTTAAGTCGTTTACGTGGACGTATCATACCTTTCTTTGGTGTTAAAAATGTCTAATTTTAAACCAAATAAAGAGCATTTGCGGCATGTCATGATTTTCTTGTTCAATCAAAAGAAAAAGGCATCTGAATGTCATCGAATTCTTGTTGAGACTTATGGCGATCTTGCTCCAACCGTCAAGACATGTGAACGTTGGTTTCAAAGTTTCAAACGTGGTGATTTTGATGTTACTGATAAAAAACGAGAAAATCGACCAAAAAAGTTTGAGGACGTCGAATTGCAATCTTTATTAGACGAAGACAATACCCAAACCCAACAAATGATGGCAGAACAGTTGAATGTCACTAGGCAAGCCATTTCCGATCGCCTGAGAGCTATGGGAAAAATTCAAAAGGTTGGAAAATGGGTTCCACATGAATTGGACGAACGACAGATGGAAAAACGAAAAACTGTGTGCGAAATGCTGCTTTTACGCCACGAAAGAAAGGGTTTTTTGCATCGAGTTGTAACTGGCGATGAAAAATGGATTTATTTTCAGAATCCCAAACGAATAAAATCATGGGTAACGCCAGGAGAACCATCCACATCGAGTGCAAGACCGGATCGTTTTGGGAAGAAGACAATGCTGTGTGTGTGGTGGGATCAGAAGGGAGTAGTCTACTACGAGCTTCTCAAACCCGGCGAAACAGTCAATACCGACCGCTACCGACAACAAATGATCAATTTGAGTCACGCATTGATCGAAAAACGCCCAGAATGGGCTCACAGGCACGCCAAAGTCATTCTTTAGCATGATAACGCTCCTGTACATTCAGCCAGATTGACTAAGGAAACGATTTCTTCGCTTGGTTGGGAACTCCTACCCCACCCGCCGTCTTCACCTGACCTGGCGCCTTCTGATTATCATCTCTTCTCATCGATGGGAAACTCATTGGCTGAGCAACACTTTAACAATTTGGAGGATGTAAGAAAATGGCTCGATGAATGGATTTCAAATAAAGATGAAGCATTCTTTTGGAATGGTATCCATAAATTGCCCGAGAGATGGACAAAATGTGTAGAAAGCGAGGGCCAGTACTTGGAATAAAATATATTATACTTTTTTTTTAAATTACTGTGTATATATTTTAAGAAATAAACGACATTTTAAACTTGCAGGCCTGGTACAATACAAAAAATAATAATAGTACAAGAGGTACAGAGATTCCAACAAAAATTATCACCAGAAATAACCATATGAAGGGTCTTGGGGAAAAACCACGGTAGTGCAATCAGGTCCATTCTGAGAAAAACGAAATTTAAAGTTTATGGTCCCCTTGATCCATTTTCCAACAGTTCAAATTAGTTTCAAAAATCATTTTCCACTAACCCAGATAATTTTGTATCACTGTACAAAATTTCTAAAACCAAATAGTAGTTTAAATGCCAATGAAATAAGAAAACTTCACCAAACTGCTCATTGTTGGCGGGAAAAAACACTGTAGCCCATGGCTTATTTGTTCGTGGCCTGTAAATTATTATTACTTTTTTGGGTAAACGAACAAAACAATAATAATTAAAATAAAAAAATTATTTCTATTTCCTAATAGAAATAAATTTGTTTCTCTATTCTAAAAGGGAAATGTGGTAATAGCATCTGCCTCTAAGCTTCTTCTTCTTCTTCTTCGATGGCGCTACAACTCATGAAGAGTCAGGGCCTCCCGCAGTCGGAGCCGCCAGTCTTCTCTGTTTTGTGCAGCTGCTCTCCAATTTCTAATTCCGAGCATTTTTTGGGCATCTACCGCCACACAATCTATCCAGCGCAGGCGAGGTCTACCAACCTTTCTTCGTCCAAAGATTTTTTCCTCCAAGAGCATCTTTGGGACCTCGTTATTGCTTAGTCGAGCAATGTGCCCAGCCCATCTCAAGCGACCAACCTTTATTAATTTAACCACATCAGGCTCATTATACAAGCTCATGATCTCGGCATTTTTTCTTAATCTCCATACGCCGCTGCTACACACAGGTCCCATAATCCTTCTCAGTATTCTCCTTTCAAATCTCAATAGGGATGATTCCATTGCCTTCGTCATGGTCCAACACTCGGATGAATATGTGAGAACTGGCCTGATTAGTGTTTTGTATATTTGTAGCTTAGTGGCCCTGGAGAGAAACTTGCTTCTTAGGTGTTTCTGAAGCCCGAAATAGCATCTATTGGCTGCCATGATCCGGCGCTGAATCTCTGGTTTCATGTCGTTGGTCGAGTTTAGCTGTGTTCCCAGGTAAATAAATTCCTGCACGCTGTCGAATTTAAAATCTCCTATAGTAACTTTCCCTCCTAGAAATCCTGCTGTTGTTCTTTTAGGATTGCAGATCATGTACCACACCTGGGCAAAAAGTATTTTTATTTTTATTTTAAAATACTTTATTTTAAATAGCAAGTATTTAAAATAAATTTGAATAAAATGCATTTTAACCTCAAACCATTTAAAATACTTTTCGATAAAATTATTTTAAATGTAAAATAAAAAAAATCTGGTGCGTGCGCGCAACACACAACTTTCACTTACTAACTTACTTAGATAAGAAATTAATGCGTTTTGTTAATGCCTCTTCTCAAAGTTACTCATTTTTCCACATTAATTTCTTATTTTTGTTTTCATTTGCTCAGAACATTTGAATAATGATAGCCCTTACCTGATATTAAATAACATAACCTGATATTAATTTTCATTAAACATGACGAATATGATGAAAATCGTTAAAGGCCTTTTTGAGATAATCGAAAATTTGGAAAACAAGTCATGAAATAAAGTGCCCCCTCCGATTGATCAATTTTGATGAAATGTTGGCTATCACATCTTTGGCATATACATACATCAAATACCCAGTTTGATCAAAATCGTGGAAGCCGTTTTTGACTAAATCAAAAAACACGTGAAAATGATACAAAATTTATTGAGTAAAGTCCCCCCTCCGGTTGATCAATTTTGATGAAATTTTTACGGTCATATCTCGGGCATATAAATATACCAAATACGCAGTTTAATCAAAATCGTTAGAGCCGTTTTTGAGAAAATTAAAAAAAACGTAAAAAGTTATTCAATAAAGTACCCCCTCAATTTAGATGAAATTTTTCCTGTCACATCGCGGGCATATACATACACTAAATACCTAATTTCAGGTTCGCACGGTTTATAGTTTTTGAGCTAGTCTGTTCACACACACACACACACACACACAGACACACACACACACACACACACAGACCATTTCGCGGGACTTGGTTATTTCGACTCAGGGGGTCCCAAAACGTGTATTTCCGTTGAAAACCGGAAGTCGAAATTTTTCACGATCGCAATACTTCCACTTACTATATATTTCATATATAGGTAAGTGAAAGTAAAAGTATTTTGTATTTTAAATAAAAAAAATTAAAATTAAAATACAAAATACTTTTAAAACATATTAGCTAGTGCATTGAAATTGATTAATAAATAAATATTTTTTTAAATCGACTCGAAAATTGACGCAATTGATTGATAAATCGCCAGTTTTTATTTAAATTTGTTTTGGTTGTCTTTGCTTGGTGTAAGGTATCTGGTACTCAGATCATCTTCGCTTTCGTTTTGTCGAAATTATTAATTAAATTTCCTTTTCTACAGATCCAATCTGATTCGGAACCTATTTAAAATAATTGGGCAACCCATTGGACTATTCGCTACCCATACACCATCCTAAGAACTCCGTCCAATACCAGCCCTAACGCAATGACCGATTATAACTTTATTGAATGTATCAGTCATTCACATTTCTACTAACTTTACTAACTCTTTTGGTGTTGTCTCAAGATTGGTATCCTGTTTATGCCTTCGTGTATGGCTCTAACATAGTTTTTGATTTTTTACTATCGAATATACCGGTAAAAAGTCTATAATTAGCCCCCCCCCCATAAAAAAACCTATTTATTGTGAAAATTATGAGGAATTGGCCTTGTTATTTGACTTATGAACAATCTTTGTATCATATTTCCTGTCAATTAAATATGGCGGTAAAAAGTTAATATTTCACCCTCCACCCCAAAATCTATGCATAAAACCATGTATGAGAAATGAAATCATTAGATGTCTATTTAGATAATCCAAAACCACCAATGTGACAAAATGTGTTGAAATCGGATGAAGCGGTGCAAAGTTAATAATTGCGCCCCCCCCCCCCCCATAAAAAACAAAAAAAAAACAGCAACACAAACTGTAATAAATGTACTGCTCAATATTTAGGAGTGAGAGCTCTAGTGCAAAAGGCATTCCTCCAAAGCTTGTCCGCCTTGTCAAAATGACAATGAAAGCCACCCAATGCACAGTTTTCGGAGATACATCTGAGTTTTTCCATTTAGAGGGATTGTTTGGCATGCCTTTTATTTAATATTGCATTGGAATATGCAATCAGGGGATCGGGAATCCAAGTGGGAGGTACCATCTTCAACAAATCGTGTCAAATCCTTGCCTATGCCGATGACCTGGATATCGTTGGACGTAATTTTACAAGCATGAAATCTGCTTTCCTGGACCTTCAAAGAGCAGCTGCAAAAATTGGATTGGTGGTTAAAGAATCCAAAACTAAGTACATGACAGACCTGGGCATTATTTTAAATAAAAGTATTTTAAATAAAAATGAAAATACTTTTTTTTTATTTTAGAATTTTAGAATTAAAATAAAATAAATCACATGTTTATTTTCATTTTAATTCTAAAATACTCAAATAAAAAAAAGTATTTTCATTTTAATTCTAAAATACTAAAATAAAAAAAAAGTATTTTCATTTGTATTTTAAATAATAAAATAAAATAAAACTTAAGTAGGTTGTTGAAGTTAAACAATTTTCGTAATAGTATCTACACTATACTATTACGAAAATTGTTTAACTTCAACAACCTACTTAAGTTTTATTTTATTTTATTATTTAAAATACAAATGAAAATACTTTTTTTTTATTTTAGTATTTTAGAATTAAAATGAAAATACTTCTTTTTATTTGAGTATTTTAGAATTAAAATGAAAATAAACATGTGATTTATTTTATTTTAATTCTAAAATTCTAAAATAAAAAAAAAGTATTTTCATTTTTATTTAAAATACTTTTATTTAAAATAATGCCCAGGTCTGTCATGTACTTAGTTTTGGATTCTTTAACCACCAATCCAATTTTTGCAGCTGCTCTTTGAAGGTCCAGGAAAGCAGATTTCATGCTTGTAAAATTACGTCCAACGATATCCAGGTCATCGGCATAGGCAAGGATTTGACACGATTTGTTGAAGATGGTACCTCCCACTTGGATTCCCGATCCCCTGATTGCATATTCCAATGCAATATTAAATAAAAGGCATGCCAAACAATCCCTCTAAATGGAAAAACTCAGATGTATCTCCGAAAACTGTGCATTGGGTGGCTTTCATTGTCATTTTGACAAGGCGGACAAGCTTTGGAGGAATGCCTAGAGCGATCATGCCATCATATAATTCCTCTCGAATCACGCAGTCATAGGCAGCCCGGAAATCCACAAAGAGGTGGTGGGTTTCTAAATTGTACTCAGCAGCTCTCTTCAACATCGTTCTCACGGAGAAAATTTGGTCTGTTGTACCTTTGCCTTTCATGAAGCCTGCTTGATACTCACCTATTACTCTTTCAACAAATGGGAGGAGTTTACGGAAGAGAATATTGGAGAATATCTTGTATGAAGATGGTAGCAAGGAGATACCTCTGTAGTTGTCGCAGTTAAGAGGGTCCCCTTTTTTATAGATTGGACATACAATAGTTTTGTACCATTCATCAGGAATGCACTCCTCTGTCCAAATGTCTAAAATCAGATCACTGATATATTTAGACAGTGCTTCGCTCTGCCTCTAAGCACCTATGTGATAAAAATCATTTAAATGTAAAATAAATTGTTACAGCGTAATTTTATTTATTTTTCTAACAAAAAGTGCGTATCTTCATAGTGTAGATCTAGAGGACAGTCAAGGCACTCGAGGATCGCGTTCTGAATGTTGTCGCGTCTTGTACCTTACAAATCAACTTCGACAAATGAGGATTCCGTGCGCTTTAAGTGGTTACTTAAAAGTGGTTAAAAGTTACTAGACAAAATATTAATTAATTAATTATAGACTATTATCTTATTCCATATTTCTGTACACCTTCGCTGCTTTAAAAAAATCTGGTGCGTGCGCGCAACACACAACTTTCACTTACCAACTTACTTAGATTAGAAATTGACGTGTTTTGCTAAATATCATTTCCCAAAGTCACACATTTTTCTACATTCATATCTTATTTTTGTTAATCGTCAAAGCCGTTTTTGAGTAAATAAAAAAAACTGTGAAAATGATACAAAATTTATTAAGTAAAGTCCCCCCTCCCGTAGATCAATTTTGATGAAATTTTTACAGTCGTATCTCGGGCATATAAATACATTAAATACCAAGTTTGATCAAAATCGTTAAAACCGTTTTTGAGTAAATAAAAAAAACATGTGAAAATGATACAAAATTTATTAAGTAAAGTCCCCCCTCCGGTTGATCAATTGTGATGAAATGTTGGTTATCACATCTTTGGCATATAAATACATCAAATACCAAGTTTGATCAAAATCGTTAAAACCGTTTTTGAGTAAATAAAAAAAACATGTGAAAATGATACAAAATTTATTAAGTAAAGTCCCCCCTCCGGTTGATCAATTTTGATGAAATTTTTACAGTCATATTTCAGGCATATAAATAGATCAAATACTCAGTTTAATCAAAATCGTTAGAGCCGTTTTTGAGAAAAACGAAAAAAACTTAAAAAGTTACTAAATAAAGTACCCCCTCCCTTTGAGCAAATTTGATGAAATTTTTGCTGTCACATCGCGGGCTTATACATACTGTAAATACCCAATTTCAGGTTCGCACGGTTTATAGTTTTTGAGCTAGTCTGTTCACACACACACACACAGACCATTTCGCGGGACTTGGTTATTTTGACTCAGGGGACCCCAAAACGTGTATTTCCGTTGAAAACCGGAAGTCGAAAATTTTCACGATCGCAATACTTCCACTTACTATATATTTCATATATAGGTAAGTGAAGGTGTGATTGTACTGTGACTTTCGATAATTGTGTATTATTTCTATTAGTTTCTCGTTTTGGTTTGTTTTCTTTGTTTCTTGTTTTGTTCCAGTTCTGTTCTTTACTAGTTATGTTTAATTTTGTTTCATTATGGTGTTTAATTTTGTTTTTGTAGTTCTAAGTAGTTTTGAAAAATAGGTTAAGTAGACAAAGTGCATAAAACCTTTCTTGTGGTGCAATAAACTGAACATTAGTGTCTTATAAGTGAACAGGACTTGAAGGTAAGATATTGTGATACAATTAGTGATTATAAATTAACCATAACCAACTTGAACTTAAACTTCTATAATTTCCCAACCAATAGTGATAAAGTGCGTTGGGGGAAAACATTTTCTTCATTGGTATCCTTATTTACCACAGGCTTCGTTAGGAAGCCCAGAAACCCTTGTACTAATTGCTGGTGGAAATTCTTAATTTTGTGTAGGTTATAATTTTTATAATTCTCATAATTGTTACGACATGCTCTGTGACAATTCAATAGGCCAGGAAACCAGAACTCCAAAAGACCGACAACCTACGGTTAAACGGGCTCGGAATGGTTCTCCTGGGTCTGAAAAGAAACTAGAAGCTGGTAGTCACTTTTGTGATGCACAGCGTATACAGGAGAACCTCCGGACCTACATCAACAAGTATGAGAAAAAGTCATTAGGTAGTGTTAGAGACTATATCAATAATAAGGTACAAGGTCTTGTAGATATAGTTGAAACGCTAGAAGTCAGGGTAAAGGAAGAAAATTTTGGTACTGTGTCTTCTGTTATTAAGGATACTATTCACGAAGCGTTATCGTTAGAGAGGCTTCGTGACTTGCTTACAGATATCGTCGTGCCAAAAGTTATAGAGGCTCTTTCTACTCCAGGTGTAAAACATCAGCTGCAGCAACCTAAAGCAGGACCTTCCAAGGAGCTACAATCAAATACTCATCTGGATGAGGACCCATCTTCACTAGTAACTGAGCCCGAAACGTTTCAGGTGGTATCTAGTATACGGAAAAGGAAGAAAAATAAATCAGGAAATAAAAATAGAAACTCAGAAGAACCGAAAGAGGAGCTACTAGGACCTACCGTTGGTTCTCCTAATACCAAGTCACTAACCATAGCAGAGATTGTTAAATCTCTGCCAACTAAGCCCACTGTAACACCACGAGCCACATATATTACTATTAGCGGTGCCGGGAAGAAACCGGTTGATATAATCAATGGATTGCCTTCACCAACTGAAATAGGTGTGAAGGCTTCCATCGTCCGTGCGACCAAGGCTGGTTCTGTTTTGGTCCGCATGGATGCTGACTCTGATGCTACGAAGATGATTGGGTGGCAGGGACTACGGGATAAAGGGCTTCATGCCAAACTGGCTCTAAAGAAAAAACCCAGGCTGGAAGTGCAGGGTGTCCCCCTATCCTGGGATTCAGCCGCAATGGTCAGATTTCTGTGGGGAAGAATACCCGAGAAGTCGGGCCCCACTCCACTGGTCATCGAGGACCTTCGGCCACTTTTTTCATCAGTGGGAAGAAATGGGTTCACCAGGAATTGGGTGTTAGAAGTACACCCAATGGTTCGGTTCCTTTTATTAGAAATGGGGAGTATAGATGGAGGATGGTGGGCAATAACATTTAAAGATTACCTCGACGCTCCTAGGTGTGGTCAATGCCAGGGATACGGCCATACCAAAGCCACGTGCAATGAAAATGCTGCTATATGCATATGGTGTGCGTCTCCTGGCCACATAATCAAAGACTGCCCCAAGAAAAAAGAGCTCTTAGGCCCTTCCTGTATAAACTGTGTGCGTGCAAATGCCCCAGTTAGTCAAAGGAAACATAAGGCGGGCAGCAGAGAGTGCCCCGTGCACATCAAGTGGGCTAAGGAGGTAGCCAAAAGGACCTTTTATGAATAAGCTTACCATCCTCCAGCTCAATATGGGCCGCCGGCATATTGTAGCAGATGAGCTGCGTGCTCTCTCTCAAAACTACGATATCATGGCGGTCCAGGAACCGAGCTGCCGTGGGAAATTGGTCACGGGGTTTGGTCTCACATCGAGGGTTCTAGCTCTGAGCAGTAGAGAGAGGAGGCCCAGGGCTGCCATAGTGGTTAATAACCCGAACCTCGATGTGATGGATCTGAGCCAGTACACCACGGCGGATTGTGTCGCTTGTCATATCAGATGGCGTAACGTCTCGTTTACGCTGGTATCTTCTTACTTACCGGACGGCAATGATATTGAAACAGACATATCCGCCTTGGAAGTGATCACGACTTGCACTAGGAACGTGATCATTTGCTCAGATACCAACTCCTGGAACACGGTCTGGGGATCCAATCGGACAAATAGAAGGGGTGTTCAGCTCGGGGAGTTTATTTCTAGAAGTCAGTTAGTGGTAATGAACGACCCTTCTGCTGCCCCTACGTTCTCCAGTGCGATGGGGCAGAGCTGGATAGATGTGACGCTGGCATCCCCGACGCTAGCGTATCGTATCAGCGATTGGATCCTCAGATGTGAAACGAGTTCCGACCATCACACGATAGCTTTTAAGATAGAAGAAAATGTAGATAGTTTCCACGGCATATTCAAGGGTTACGTAACTCATAGAAACGATTGGAGAGCCTTCCGGTCAGCCCTGGAGAGTAGATTAATCGACGAAGAATGGGATGCGGCAGAGACGGACATTACTAATGACCTGGATTACATGGTGCACAGGATCACTAATGTTATCCGTGATGCCACCGAAGAATCCCTCCAGCGTCGGAAGGCGAAATCTCGACCTGTCCCATGGTGGACGCCGGCCTTAACTGTCATGAAGAGAGAGGTCTACAAGGCACGGCGTTCGTACCAGAAGTGTAGTGATGAAAGGCGCCCTATACTTCGTGACGAGTACAAGTCTAAGGCCAGGGCATATCGAAATGAGGTGCGCTCACGAAAACGAAAGTCTTGGGATGAGTTTATTACTGAAGAGTCATCAAAGAATCCCTGGGGTATCCCTTACAGAGTGGCCATGGGTAAGTTCTCTCCGCAACAGGTCATAGCCGCATTGAAATGTGGAACTCACCAAGCAACCACTCTCGAGGAGACGGCGAAGATGTTTCTTGCAGTTACCTACCCCAGGGATGATCCATCCCAAGATAATGAAGAGGAGGAGTTCGTGAGGCGCACCACGGTATACCCACCTGGTACGGACTTGTGCCCACCATGGGACATATGGGATCTCCGTACTGCTGTGGATAGGCAAAAGACTGGTCGCGCTCCTGGATTGGACTCCATTGACGCAGCAATTCTTAAGAATAGTATCCCCTTTGTTGAAGAAAAGCTTTTGGCATTGTTCAATGAGTGCCTCGATAGGGGATACTTTCCTAAAATATGGAAAATTGCTGATGTTAGGCTTCTTTATAAGGGAGGAGGCAAAGATAAGCAATTGGCCAAGTCTTACAGGCCTATATGTCTCCTCCCTGTAATGAGCAAAGTGTTAGAGAATTTGCTGATGACAAACCTGCGACCAGTCTTCTCAAGGGCGAGCCATCCACGGCAGTACGGAAGCACTAAAGGCAAGGGAACCGCTGATGCACTGCTGAGAGTGCGCCGCGATGTCGAAGAAAAGGCGGAGAAATATGTCATGCTTCTCCTCTTTGATATCTCCTCCGCCTTTGACAGCGTTTGGTGGCCGAGCGTGCTCCAGCAGTTGCAAAAATATGAAGCTCCCAGCAACTTGTATGACCTTTTGAGAAGCTACCTCCAGGACCGAAGACTGAAGATAAAAGGTAGCTTCTTTGAAGTAGAAGAGAGTATGGAAAGAGGTTGTCCGCAGGGGTCTGTCCTTGGCCCTGCTCTGTGGAAACTAGTGTTTGACGAGTTGCTGGGACTCCTGGAAGAGGAGCGGTTCCCGGCCACGGCTTATGTCGATGACCTAGCCGTCGTTGTGGCTTCGAACAGCAGAGCCAGACTGAAACATGAAGCCGAACGATGCGCCAACATAGTAGCTCGATGGTGCGAGAGAAAGAAGTTAAGGATGGCGGCTGCCAAGACACAGTCCATTCTTTTGAGGGGCAAGACCGATAGGGCCCACCCTATTACTCTTAATATTGAGGGAGAAAGGATAAGTCCAAATGAGGTTGTAACCTACCTTGGAATCAAGTTTGGAAAAAAATTCAATTTAACACCTCATCTGGAATATATAAGAAATAGGGTGGCCTTAGCCCTTAATGGGCTTTGTCGCATTGGGGGCGCCTTTTGGGGTCTTAGGTTCCCAGCCACACTGACCATCTACAAAGGAGTAATTCTGGGTATCCTGAGATATGCGTCCCCAGCATGGAGTCAGCACCTCTCGCACCAACAGAAGGGGAAGCTGGCGACGATTCAGCGGATGGCTCTGCTGCGAGTAACCAGGACGTACAGAACAGTGTCTCACGAGGCAGTGCAGGTCTTAGCAGGAGCAATCCCAATTGACCTCCTCTTGCGAGAAGATTGCTTCAGAAACAAAGTAAAGAGGGAAGGCATTGCGGATCTACCGGTAAACCTTCGAGTGAGGATAGGTGAAGACCCACGAAGATGGAGGAGTATTATTCGTGAGAACACGATACAAAATTGTAACCAGCGATGGGTGACGACAATAAAAGGGGCTACCCTAAGGAAATACTTCCCCACCGTTCATTCCAGGCTAAAAGCCACATGGGTTGTCCCTGACTATTGGGTCTCACAGTTCCTCACGGGGCATGGGGGTTTCTGAGCCAAGCTCGTAGAACATGGTAAGGACATCGATCCCCTATGCCCAGCTTGTAGGGAACCGGAGACCGCTGAGCACGTTTTACTGACCTGTACTGCCTATGAGACGCTAAGAGCCAACCTGCTGAGAGAGACAGGGCTCTACATTCTGACTGCTAACGATCTCCCTCAGCTGATGGTGAAAGAGAACTACCCGTACTTCAAATCCTTTGTTTACGGGTGGAAGGAAGCAGTTGGCCAGGATCACTTCACCTTGGGACGGAGGGCTGGAGCTGCTCCGGGAAGACCGCCGGACTGAGGAGAAGAATAGAATAATACACCAATGAACAGAAGTACACACCAGTGATTAAACTGCTATTTTATGCCACGTTGCGGCAGTGAGTTGATTCTCAGAATCTTCTCACTGCTGCAAATCCGTATTGCCTTAAGAGGCAAGGTAGGAAGAAGAATAAATAAATAAATAAATAAATATAGGTAAGTGAAAGTAAAAATTAAGCATCACGTATTTACTCTCTAAAGTAAAATAAATGTTTTTATTGATGAATAAAAGTTTTTATCTTCATAATGCTATAAATAAAATTTTGGCTGTCACATCGCGGGCATATAGGTACATACATCAAATGCCCAGTTTGATCAAAATCATCACAGCCGTTTTTGAGTAAATAAAAAAAAAACACGTGAAAATGGGACATTTACTAAATAATGTGCCCCCACAAATTGATCAATTTTGATGAAATTTTTAGTGTCACATCCCGGGAATATCAATACACCAAATACCGAGTTTAATCAAAATCGTTAGAGCTGTTTTTGAGGGGGGAAAACACGTAAGAATGATAAAAACTTTATTAAGTAAAGTGCCCCCTCCGTTTGATCAATTTTGTCTCTCACATCGCGGGCATATACATACACCAAATACCGAGTTTAATCAAAATCGTTAGAGCCGTTTTTGAGAAAATCGAGAAAAACCTAAAAATTGGACAAAATTATTTTAAAAAAGTACCCCCTCCGTTTGACCAATTTTGATTAAATTTTTGCTGTCACATCGCGGGCATATACGCACACCAAATACCAAATTTCAGTTTTGTAGGGCTGATATTTTTTGAGCTAATCTGTTCACACACACACACACACACACACACAGACATACAGACCATTTCGCGGGACTTGGTTATTTTGACTCAGGGGTCCCCAAAGCGTGTATTTCCTTTGAAAACCAAAAGTCGAAATTTTTCACGATCGCAATACTTTCTTTACTATATATTTCAAATATAGGTAAGTGGAAGTAAAAAGGATAGAAGTGTTTTTGACTATGTTAAATTTTAATTGTCTTGAAGAAGACATGCAGCCTATTTAATTGTAAAATAATGTACGATCACAGATGATACAGTTATAGCTAAATATTTTAATATAAGTAAGAAAATCAATAAAATATTTGTATACTCGAGTGATTTCTCCTAGTGGGTATAGCCTTTTTATAATTCAGAGCTGGTTTCGATTTATAAGAGCGAGTGTGTTTTATTGCTGTCCCGCTTGGAATAGTAAAATCTATATATTAGTTAGTTAAAGGCCCTTTAAGGAAAGTGTAATAAAATTTATCATGATCTCATGAATTTATTACTTCAGAGTTTCGCTTATTAGGTTTTAAAATCTAAACTTGACTAGCTATTTTATATAACTAGCCATTTTATGTATGTCTTTTAGTATGTAATATCTAAAAATAGGCTTTTACCATAATGAATGTGCAGCAGCACTTGAATAATTTTACTTTATAAAGTCAACTGGCGACACCGGTGTTGACCTAAACATTCCCTGACCTAGTATGATGTGTTACAGCGTTATTGGCAATTAATGTTTTTCAGGCAAATTAGGTTTTAATAATAAAAACCTTTCGCTTCCCTGATGAAGAAAGTATGGCAGGTGCTCAATGCTCCTAGTTTTGTTGATTAATGTAATAAAAAGGTATAAATAACAAAAGAATAACATGAAAGGTATTTTACATAAAGTTTACCTTTGAAATTTAGGAAATATTATAGCATAATTAACAAGATGAACAAAATAATATGAATGAAAGGAAATAAATAAAGAAAATTCTCTGGTACTTTAGAGCTTAAACAATAATTTAATAAATACAAATAATTTATTATATACGAATGAAACTTAAATGAAAATGAAATAAACTATTGTACAGAAAAAATATGCTTCATTCGAATGGCCATTGTTAAACTATAGAATAAAATAATAAACAAACGGTTAATATAATCTCTCTATATATAAGAGTCTTTGTCCTGACTGACAGAATCAACGCAGAGCAAAAACTACTAATGATAGAAACTTGGAGTTCGAAATTTAGATTTTAAATGCGATGCAGGTAACCACTAAGAAAGGAATTTCAAAAATGTAATCCCTAAGGGGTTTAAATGGCGAAATTATCGTTTAACGGACACCTATTTTTGCACTTCGAGAAAAAATATCTAATTTGGACTCATTTTAAAGATCTTGATAGGACGAGTTTAACTCGGAAGTTACGGGTACGTCGAAAACCATGTTTTAAAGCCAAAAAATGAAGCGTTCACGACGAGTAAGCAAATTTTTGTTTCAGTGGTTTAAGTGAACTCTCTCCATTGCGCGTCTCCCTCTCTTCTCCCGAGCCGGCAGCTTCCCCCTCCAACATTCCATCTCCCGGAAGCTCCGATTCTACTAAATCTCCTTAACATCAGTTAACTATTGTATTAAACCAATACCAAGATAATGATCACAGAATTGATTTTAAAGGCCCGCGGGCAAAGCCGCGATGGGGAATGCTAGTACATAGATAACTGAATTCAGCAATTTAATTTTAATGTTAAAATGTAAAGTCCAATTTTTAGAAAATTTTATTTCAATTTGAAGATCAAATAAAATTTAATGTTCATACATTATTAAAAAAAATAATATTGGAATTATTTTACTTTAAATGTCCATCCAGCTGGGAACTTAATCTTCCTCTTCGATCCGTCTTCTAAAATAATGTCTGCAAAGGTGATCACAATACACAAATGAACACCCTGGGTGAACCAGAATGTTATAAAATGTTTTTAAAGAATGTTGAAGCGCGAGGGAGTAAATACGAGAATCAACAGCTGACTGCTCCATTAAGCGTCTTTTGTTTTTCTCAGAGCTTTGGCTCCAAGCGTCTTCTACCAATCACAAACGCCCACGCAAATAACACTAAATGAATGTTAATTGGCTACTTAATAAAGAGTAATACGACATATTTAATTAATTTAATTAAATATTAATTATAAATTAACGAAAATCTATACAAATAAAGATGAAATTCTGTTTGTTTGTTTATTTGTTCTTTATACAAATCCATATCGTTTGTCCTAAATTCTCCAAATTTCGCTCAGTGGTTCTTTCAGACCAGGTGCGAACCCCTGTCCATATTAAAATTGCTTAACTTCAGCCGATCTCTGGGTATATTCTATACTGTTATAATAATCGTTTTGATCTCGCTTTACATAGATTTTTACAAAATCGACCGTTTGAGTCGATAAAAGTCTCAGTTTATAGATTTAAAAAATGAAATTCTCCGGGTGAAAAAGGTATATACAGCTAGTAAAATAATAACATGATGAAATGACAATTGTTTTGGAAATGATGAACTAGGTAAATATTAAACTAAACGATTATATAAAATGACAAATGGGTTCCCTGAACAAATTTTGTCTTTTGGATAATTAAGTTAGAGTTTGTAGAGTTCTTCATCGCGATACAAGTGATAGGGAAACCGGGTCTTTAAGAAGACACGATATGGAAGCGAAACTAATTAACGTCAGTAGAATGTGTTTGCCCTGCCGATACTTCAATCAGGTCAGGTAAAGTTAGCTTGCTTGGGTAATCGAATACAAAGCCCCACGACCTACCTCCCCCTGAATTAACCAACCTTCTCGGCGGCATTTCCTGACAATCATATCAGAGGCGGCGGTTGTTGAAACTTCAAGTATTTGGGGAAACAGTAAGATTTCATTGGATAGGAATGGAAGGTGATGAAGATGTTTCGAACTCACGCAACTGTTATATAAATCTTCGAATCCAGTCATGGTAAGGCAGCGAAAATTATTAGACCTGTTAATTATATAAAATACACAACTGACAAATATAAAAAAAATTATTGATAAACAGCCCACATAGCAACGAATTCATCGATGACAAAATACCTTTACATGTTATTAAAATTTACTCTCAGCTAAGAGCAATTAATTTATATCTATTATTAGCATTTCTTCTTCAGGATTCGACCATGCAACCGGTTTTGCATTATACTGCTTATGAAAGTATATTTTTCTAGACTGTTAGCTAGCCTAGAAAGTGATCCATTACACTACTAGTAGTATAAAGAAAGCATCTGTTTTCTTTACTGTACTAGTACAGTAAAGAAAACACCTGTTGATAAAACTCTTAAAAAGCTTACTAACCTTTTTATCACTTTAATTTAAATATATCTAAAGCTAGTGCTACGGATATTCCCAAAACTATATTTGATCAATGAAATGAAGGTATGAATAACTTTCTTCAAAATCACGAAACAGATACGAGTTTGAATATAATAAAATAAAGGAATAAAGAAAAGTTGATGATCTATTTAGAGACGATCCATTATACCATACGATTTTCATTCATTATTTATGAACCTTACACGTTTTATTAAATGTAACTCAAAATATAATTCTTATAATATATTTTATTTTTCAGTAAAATGTAAAATAATTTACATCAGTTGTACAGAAAGTGTCCCTACAGTACCTCAGCTGCGCCTCGCTCGTCAAACCAGACCTCGTACTGTAAAAAGCCAGTTTCTGTACTAGTGGTGTAAATAACTATTACATGTTAAATTTTACTCGCAGCTAAGAGCAAGTAATTTATATCTATTATTTGTGTTTCATCTTCAGGGTTCGACCATTTAACAGGTTTTTCAACTGTCAAGCTTCCACCCATCTTGCTGTGTGCTTCTTCAGGGCCAATACAAGGATGGTGAATATTAAAGTTTTCAATCAAAATTATTACGATATAAAAAAACTAACAAGGATTTGAAATAAAAACCAAACCACGACCCCCAAAAATTATATTGAGCGATGGACCCTGAAACGACGAGGGCAGGAAAGTAATTTTGCAAAGGCAAGTAGGGCCATCAGACCCAGACATCGTCGCTTTGAGCGGACCCCATTAAAAAGAGGGGTCAGGAAGTTGAGGGTTATTGTCGACCCTAATTCCTCCAGAAAGTTGCCACATCTTTCTTCACCTCTTGGAAAATGGGATCAAATACCAGTGTTTGTTAGCTAACTTAGCTAGTTAGCTTAGTCCATTCCGTCACGAGGGTAGGGAATCTTTCCTATAAGATTTAAATTAATATAATAATGTCATATGTTACTCCCTAGAACATTAATTTCTTTGAAAATCATTATCTCGAAAACTATATATAAGTGTGTGCACACTTCACATCATTGGTAAGGAGCAAGTGACCATGCGATCTGCCATCAGAAACATAAGAAAAGCTGACTTTGAAATACCAAAAAAAAAAAATAAAAGCCAAATACCACCAAAATTATAGAATCACCCATACCTATAAAACAAAACATGTAAAAGGTAAAAAAATCTTACAAATATAATAAAATGAATTCATGAGTAATAAATAAAATAGAATTAGCAATAAGTTATTTGTTTTATATATATATATATATATATATATATATAAGGATATTCCTATGAATAAACTCTCAATAGTTGCTCTGTAAAAAAAAGGTTTTATTTTTAATAATTACAAATAAAATTTATCACACATTAAACTTAATATTCCTAAAACATTTTTGTAAACACTTACCTGTAAAAAAAGAAACGTCATTAAAAGTTTATTCTTAGGTAAGCATTTCTTAATAACATTTCAAATCGACTGTTCACAATATTTTAAATCAAATGTTTTATCATTCACTTTAACCATATGTTTTAATTCACAAATACAAATAACCTATCAGTCACACACCTGCTTCCACTTCTCTCACTCACGTCTATAGCAAAAATTAAATTAAATAAGAAATATATTTTCTTTACATCTCCCCCCGCGGGTAAGGAAATTTTCCAGAAAATTTTCTCGCAACTTATCCACCGTTATCAGAAATGCTTACCTAAGAATAAACTTTTGATGACGTTTCTTTTTTTACAGGTAAGTGTTTACAAAAATGTTTTAGGAATATTAACTTAAATGTGTGATAAATTTTATTTGTAATTATTAAAAATAAAATATTTTTTTTACAGAGCAACTATTGAGAGTTTATTCATAGGAATATTCTTATAAAACGTCATCAAAAGTTTATTCTTAGGTAAGCATTTCTTAATAACATTTCAAATCGACTGCTCACAATATTTTAAATCAAATGTTTTATCATTAACTTTAACCATATGTTTTAATTCATAAATACAAATAACCTATCACTCAAACACCTGCTTCCACTTCTCTCACTCATGTCTATAGCAAAAATTAAATTAATTAAGAAATATATTTTCTTTACACATATTCATATTCATATAATATGGCTTTTCTGATTGATTCGCACCTGTCTGCGGTCGGATGAGAAAACACAGACATGTGAGCTATAGGAAAGAAAATACTCAGCAGCACCCTCTTCCTAAGTTCATTTAATTACTGTAGCTGTCTAATTAAGGAGATCTCTCATCCAACGCCTTTTTAATATCCTGCTGGCATTTATTGGGATATCAGCTGTAGCCGTGTCCATTATCAGGCGATTGTTATGTCCATGTAGGATAATATGAAAAGTTGATTTTTGAAGAAAAAATATTTTTTTTTTTTTAAATAAATAAGAATGAATGGAAAATTACTGAGGACACAAGAGATTTCTAAAATTATAATACTTAAGGTCTTATCATGATTAAAATAAATAAGAATATATATTTATAAAAAAATCGGGTGCGTGCGCGCAACACACAACTTTCACTTACCAACTCACTTAGATTAGAAATTAATGTCTTTTGTTAATTGCCACCTCTCAAAGTTACACATTTTTCCTCATTCATTTCTTATTTTTGTTTTCATTTGCTCAAAAAAAAAAACACACTAATTTCTTTGATTATTAAATAAAAGTTTTTACTTGTGATAATTCGGCAATGTAAGCATAATACTCCAAGCCGTCTGATTTTATAATTCTCCATTTAGTTGTTGAAAACATCATTTAGTTAACATGAAACAAATAATTTCCATTAAATGAACAAAACGGCTTTAATTATGAACAATGGTTTGTCATTAAAGGCGTAATACGTATGCGTGGGCTCAACGTGTTTTGTGAGTTGACTGAATATTTTTCTTTTTTCTCCTCTATGGGAAATTATTCTGTGTCAGCTTAACTTCGAGCCAAAACTTTGAGCACAGTAGTTCAATGTCTTATCTCTAAGCTACCCTGATTCTTAAATATCAACATGATGTAATATTTATATTGAATAAGAGAACGAAATTCCAGATTGGATAAACAGTATAAATTTTAAACGATGAATTCTTCTTCTGATGAAAAAAGTTTTAAAAGTTGGAAATACTTTAACCGCTTCTGACACAGACTCATATTTTCCATTATTGGAAAATCCAAAGACACGTTTTCGCTCAAAGTTACAAGACATATTGAGATTAATGTGAACTTCGCCTTGTATCGATTTTATTATTTATTTTACTTATTGTATTTACTTATTGTATCGATTACCTTTCATTATTTTTGCTAACTCATTAAATATTTAAATTTCTTTGAAAAGCCTATATTCCACAAACTGCTCGTCTCTTTTAGAAACTCGGTGAATAATTTAATCCTTACATGCAAACTAGATGCATATACTTCAGTAGTATCTTTTTTTTTTTTTTAATCTCAGTGGCGTCTCTTTGCACATCTGTGTACTAACATTATCCAACTGGTTGTGAAATATTAATTCATAGTACGAAAGACTATCTCTTTAATATATTGTATTATTCCAGTCACTTTAGTGCAGTCAAAGAGATTCTTTATTTGGCAGGCCCTTTCATGTCAGAAATTGTATATACCTAATACGTAATGTGATACGACATAAATTGTAAGCTTCCTTTTGACACTTTGCTTTTCCTCCTCCTGTCGTTAACAAATTTATTATACTTCCTAATGAACGTATACTTCAAGGAAAACAGTGTACATATTTCCAAATTATGTGTGCAATATATTAATCATAATCATGCCATAAAAAAATTATTTTCCTGCCCAGCATCCGTCTCAACCATTACATTTAAATTTTTAAGAATCCAGTCCACTAACATTGTATAAATTATTACTTTTATTTTTGTTTTTATAGCCTATAAAGTTTGTTTTCCTTTTTTCTTAGCGTCACTTTACGCCACGGATTTGATCCTTCTGTCCCTGCTCTCTTCGAAATATACGGACGTCTTAGGAAAACTGTTGTTTACTCAAAGATGTTTGATTTATTATTATTTTTATACTAAAAAATCTCAAGAATATTTTAAAGGCAGGGTTCACTGTGGTGTAGTGCCTAGCATAGAAGTCTACAACACTAAAGATCGCGGGTTCGCGTCCGACTGTGGCCTTAGAATTTTTGAAAAGATTAAAAACCCCTTGGGATGACCGTCCCTCGTATGGGACGTCAACTGGAGGTCCCCCAGCTTGTACGATATCGGGTATTCCTTAAAGATCCCTATCCTAATTATACTTGGATAGGCAAAATTTAGCACTCCTACTGTGGCATCGTCTGATTTAAAAAGTGGCGTTAAAAAAAGCGAAACGAAAAGTATGGTTGAATTATTTAGGATAGTGTCAAATTATGTTTCCTAAAGATTCCGATTCGGCGTAAAAGAGGAAAACCTTTTGTAAAATAAGATAGATGACAGGCCTAACGATATGAATGACAAAATGGTATTAAATTTTTGGTCTTTTGAAATTTAGAAACGTTTCAACTAGTTTTGTAGAAGAGGTTGAGGGCTGAAGGAAGTGAGCGGCGGCGTGCTCGAAATCTCGGTTCTTGCTTAATAAATATAATTATATTTACTTCTTTTTTTTTTTAGATCAAATCCATGGTAATTGTTTTGAATATTCACAAGGCCAACCATCTAAACATCTAATATGCAACAATTTTTGAATAGATTACCCCCTCGAATTTGATTTGACTTCTGTAGTTTGCCGAGGTGTATTTCTGGCTAGTTGACGAAAGAGGAATTTCGAAGAATATTTCGGTGGATTTAACCTAAACAAAGTGAATTAAAATTAAAAAAATTTGCGTAAAGTGATGCCACAGATTTCATCCTTCTGTCCCTGCTATCTTCGAAGTATGATTCAAGGATGACCTGTAATAAATGTATGAGATCGAATCATTTTTTTTATTTTAATGCACTTTTTTTAGGTTCAATCCACCAAAAATTCTTCAAAATTCCCCTCTCGTCAACTAACCGCTGTGGCTATTCCTCGGCATACTACAGAAGTCAAATAAAATTCGAGAGGGTAATCTATTTAAAAATTTTTGCACATTGGATGTTTAGATGATTGGCCTTGTGAATATTCAAAACATTTCTCATGGATTCGATCTAAAAACGAAGAAGTAAATATAAGTATATTTATTGAGCAAGAACCGAGGTTTCGAGCACACCGTTCTCACATCTTTCAGCCCTCAACCTGTTCTTCAATACTAGTTGAAACCTTTGTAAATTTCAAAAGACCAAAAACTTAATAACATTTTGTCATTCTTATCGTCAGGCCTGTCATATATCTTATTTTACAAAAGGTTCTTCTCTTTTACACCGAATCAGAATCTTCAGGAAATATAATTTGGTACAATTCTAAATAATTTAACCCCACTTTTCGTTTCGCCCTTTTATGTGCTGAAACCATTCGAAGGGTTCGGAATCGGACGATGCTACAGTAGGAGACCTAAAATTTGCACATCCAGGTATAATAGGGAACAGTGTAGGGATCTTTAAGGAATACCCGATATCGTACTGGCTGTGGACTTCCAGTTGACATTCCATACGAGGGACGGCCAACCCAAGTGGTTTTTAATCCTTTCAAAAATTCTAGGACCACAGTGAGACGCGAAACAGCGATCTTTAGTGTTGTAGACTTCTATGCTAGCCACTACACCACAGTGAACCCTGCCCTTAAAATATTCTTGAGATTTTTTAGTATAAAAGTAATAATAAATTACGTATCTTTGAGTAAACAACGATTTTCCTAAGACTTCCGTACAAGGAAGATGAGAAAATGTTATATGAATACTTTGTTGGGCCCAGCCTCAAGCGATATGTTCTGCTGTTGAAAGGTTAAGCTCCCCAGACTCCCATAGATACTGAAAATTATTCCTAATTATCTGGAAGGAGAGAAGGGTAGCGACGGGGTTGACACACTGCATAACATACATGTGCCAACTTTATCAAGAAGGAATGCCAAGTATTTCGGTGTTACGGCAGTTCACCCCTGCGTCCCAGTACACATCCCCGAGGTACAATTTGTAAGCGAATTCTGCCTCGGTGCCTTCGCTAAATTGCTTATTTAGTTAAGCAGGGGATGTGAGGAGGAAATTCGGGGGGGGGGGAGGGAAGCTAAATAAAATAAAAGTTTTAAAGCCACGCTGGGTTTGAAGTTAAATTAAAAAACATTTTTTACATATACTTACATGTTTAAGTGAATGTACCATTTTTTAATCTCTCCAACCATGTTGACACTAAAATTGTAAATGTTAAAAATAACTAAATCAATAAAAATCATACGTTTTTACTAATAAGCAACCAAACATCCAATTGACTGTATACTGCGACAGAGTTAAAACTAGAATAAATAATTTTCTTAAATTATAGTATGGAATAATTAAATTTTTTTTTTTTTTTTTTTTTTTTTTTTTTTTTTTTTTTTATAGGAGTTTCCACCAATGTTGGGTTTCCTTAACCTATATATTGTCTATTGACTCCTTCCAGACTTTTCGGTCTAAGGCCCATTCTTCTCGTAGACCATGCCCCATCAAGGAATCTTCTACTTCGTTATTCCATGTTTTCCTTGGTCTACCTCGTCTTCTCCTTCCATATATTTTCCAGGAATGGACAACTTTTGGCATTCTTTCCTAGGGCATCCTTTTCAGATGACCAAACCATTTCAGCCATTTTTTTTTTCTATTTCTTCCAGAATGTTTTTTTCAACTTCCATTTTTTCTCTAATGGTTTCGTTTCTCACCTTTTCCATCCTGGATATTCCTGCCGCTCGGCGCCAGTTGTCCATTTCGGTGGCCAGGAGTTTCTTCCGAAGACTGCCCTTTGTGGTCCAGGTTTCTGCTCCATATGTCATTATACTTAATACAATTCTTTTATAAATATTTTTTTTTGTTTTATTTATAAATATTTTAAAAAAATATTGAATATTAAATATATTGTAACACTTTAGCTAGGTTGTTTTAAATAATTTTATTTGAAGAATCGTAATAATTTAAAATGTCATACAGACAGTGTAAACTCAAATAATCAACAAGCTTCCAAAAGTATCAACTTGTAACAATATAGTTACAAAAAAAAAATCTTACTATACTAAAAGTTGCGGGTTCGCGTCCCGAGGTGGTCCTAA
Organism: Aelia acuminata; assembly: GCA_911387785.2. Classification (NCBI taxonomy): domain Eukaryota; kingdom Metazoa; phylum Arthropoda; class Insecta; order Hemiptera; family Pentatomidae; genus Aelia; species Aelia acuminata. The sequence continues at coordinate 2,479,960 of OU426983.1, forward strand.
GATTTTTCGATGGGAGTAAAAAAATCTTGTCTCTGCCGTCCCTCGGATAGGACGTAAACTGGAGTTCCGGAGCCTGTACGATGTCAGGTACTCGTTAAAGATCCCTATTCTAAGTATACCTGGTAGGCGAAGTTTAAGAAGAAAAGTAATTTTTATTCTGGGACATTTAGTCCCCTAAGAATAAGAAATATGAACAAAATTAATAGCTATTTGTCTGGTTAGTTGGAAAAAATATAATAAAAAACAATAATAAGAAATAAAGAATTATAGTATAAGGTAGACCCAAAAAAGAAAAGCAATACAATAAAGATAACGAATACAGAATATTGAAAGAAAAAATGTAAGATAAACATTCCGATGTAGAGTAAAAAACTTTGGTGAGCTTTTGAGCTTAAGAGATATAATAAAAATCAAATAGATATATCCTTAATACTGTTTTCACTATTTACATATTTACATAGCCATCGGGGATTGGAGAATTAGGAGGGGATGACATAGTTGGGTTTTAAAGGATGAAGTTGTTTGGATAGACAGGTAATGAATTCCAGAAGGTGGCAGCAAGGATGATAAAGGATTTTGTAAAGAAGGCAGATCGGTAAAAAGGGATATACAGGTTATAGGTTTGGGATCAGGTATTTAGAGAATGTATAGAGGAGCAGGGTTTGAACGAACTGAGGATATAAGGAGGTTTCTGGGTTCTGAAGGTTTGGAAAAGATATACACCTAGGAAGTATTGCCGTCGGAAAACTGGTTAAGTAGAGCCACTTCAAATCTGCATACCAACTGGAGACGTGGGAGCGCCTGGGGACACCGAAGATGAATCTAATGAAAAAATTCATTCAAAAATTAATTTAGGACTCCTAATGCAACATCGTCCGATTAGCCTTATTAGTATTATAAAGTGACGTTAAAACAAACAAAACAAAAACAAAACAAACATAACAATATGATTCGATCTTTTGCGCAAGACCAACTCTACAGTCCATCGCACCTTATATATTAAGTCTGGATTAGAACTGTTTCGAAGGTTCCAGACAAGCGTAGATTATTCTCAAACAGTAACAAACGTGTACAAGAACGGTTTATTCCAACAACAAGTCTAGGACTGTTTTCAATCATATGTTTTTTTTTCACGTTACAATATCATACATTGCAAATCACAAGCTGATTGTCGAGATTTTGTTGACTGGCACAAATTAATATTAGATAAAAAAAAATATAGATCATTACAAAATAGAACCGTATAAAATATCTTTGTTTATACATGCAAAAGTTACATTAGACTAAAAAAAAATTAAATTTTTCTAGTTTGAATCCTTAAGGAATTAAATTGAATCCCTATTCCAAAAGATCCATTTTGTTATTTTGTTATACTTTCTTAGTATTGTGAATGTAGAATGTGACGAATCAATGTGGCATTGATGCCTGCGACCATTTATACGATCTTAATGAAATTTTTAGGGATTATTTTTGGAATAAATGGGTTATAAACTAGACATGCTCATATTGATTTAATGTTCCTAATTTTGGGTAGTGGGCTTTTGTTTATTTTATATTCTGGGTCGTAAGAACCTTCTTGTGCCTTCTCAGTTTTTATTAAGAGGGTAATCTTAATAAAAAATTTAAATGGAAAACATTTTTAAACAAAACTATAATATTTTTGATATAATTTATTTTTGAAGAGAAAAGATTTGACTCCGCAGTGAATCGAACCCGGGTCTTCCGCGTGACATGCGCGTTATGTTAACCATTACACCACGGAGTCGCTTCCAAACGGTGCCAAATCCTTCCTCTTCACTGACACCTACCTCTCCCACGATCTCGTACGTTTTGCGAGTATTTACGGGAGATAGAAAATTTTTATCCAATTTTGGGCATCTCTTGACGTTCGTCAATTTTTTAAATTAATTTATATTAATTTAACCATCATTGTGGGTAACCACCTATTTTTTAAATTATTTTAAATAATTTATTTTTGAAGAGAAAAGATTTGGCTCCGCCGGGAATCGAACCCGGGTCTTACGCGTGAGGGAATGCTCTCTACATTCCCTCAAAATTGAAAAATGAAATAATTCACGAAAATCAGACCATTATCAACAAAGTTACAGGGCCATTCCAGGTCAAATCATCCAGCCGAAGTACAAAATTTTAACTTCCCCCCTCAGATTTTGATAAAAATTTATAGATGTTATAAGAAATATTATATACGGTGTTATTATACACGGAAATGAGAAAAATTACCAATTTTTACCCAATTCCAAGGAATAGTTTCAGAATTATGGTCATTTGAACTTTTGTGATTTTTGAAGTTCCGATGACTACTTGAGCTCAAAACCAACTTGTATCTGCTATGATATTCCCCTTTGGAAAAATGGGTATTTATTGAACTGAAACTTTCAAAATGTATTCATTAATTCTTTATTTCATACAGAACCTGATGATACCATAAATATTAAACTGATAATTTTTCATCATGGGGAATAAATTTTTAACCATAAAAAATTAATTTTTTTTCCAGGCAGTTAAACTGTCATCGAAAAATCACTTGTTCAAAAATGAGGAACTTCAAAAATCGCAAAAGTCAAACGACCATAATTCTGAAACGATTTGTTGGAATTGAGCAAAAATTTGCAATTTTAATCATTTCCGTATGCAATTAACACCTACAAATGTTTATCGAAATCTGAGGGGGGGAAGGTAAAATTTTGCACTTCGGCTGGATGATTTGACGTGGAATGGTCCTACAGTCTTTTGAATTATGTTCATGTTTTGTTTTACATAACGAACAAATAATTCTCTTTGTGTTTATTTAGTCTCATGTTCCGGCCAATAGTTCATCGAATAAATCTTGTGCGGATTATTAATACGTGCCAATTTGTGATTAATACCAAGTACTTGTAGAGGTTTGAAATAGTTTAACATCTATACTAAAGAGGAGCATTTGAAATGAATTTCATAAAACAGACTGGGATGGCTGTGAAGAGAATAGAATTGTACTGCTGTGAGAGGAACGATATTTTTACTGTCTAATGTAATGAAAAACAGGAGTGGGACAGGTTGTATGTAGCAACAGCGGCTATGAAAGGGGTTCTAATATTCTGCTGAACCTGGCAGCCTATTCGGTGAGCAAAATAATAAAATATTCAATATTTAAATAAAAGTACATACAAAAACTAAACTAGAAACCAAATGTATAGTTTTCATAGCATACTAGAGAATAATTTGGTTCAGTGATAACACTGAACTATGATAAACAAATACTATGATCAAAAAATTACTAGTTTTGAATGTGGATATACCAAAATACTCTTCTATTCTGCGGCAGACCCTCCTGGGGCACACCCAGCCTCTATAAACTGGATAGTTTAGTTGAAAAACTAAGTAGAAGCTTGGCGGTTGAACGAAATCACCTGATCACAACATCACTTCCTCCTTCTGCATATTATTTGTCCTTTACTCTGCTTCCTTACTTTTAGTAAAAAAAAAAAATTTTTAAATTAAAAAACTTTTCTTAAATGTGGGGCAGCAGCCTATGCAGATCTCCTTTCGGATCCGCCAATGCTCGAATAAAACAATTTTGACTAAATATTCTGATAATTTATCATCTTATAAATCAAATAGAACAAAAACTTAAATCCACCCTGACGGTTGTTGATGCTTGGCCAAGCTTTCAAATAATTAAGAAGTTTTTTTTTTATATCAACAGATACGATTACTATGTTCATTGTGAAATATTGACGTATAAGATTACTAGCATTCCCCGTAGAGGCTTTGCCCACGAGCCTTTAAAATAAATACCGTGGCAGAGACGGCATTCTAGCGTGAGCCACCGGTACCACAGCTAAAGGCTGCTGGATTTTGTCCTCTATATTTTCACCCTAACACTAAATCCCTTGTCCCCCAGCTGATTGTGATAATTATCTGTTTTGTTATTAGAGAGAAATGCTTTATTTTTTTAAATAAAACAATGCTGCCTAAATACATTGGGTTGCTATAACACCCAGCATACTTATCAATACAACTTTCGTACATTAACTAAACCAAAATTACATCTTAATTTTTCATGCATATACACATACAGTTACATAATCTTACATTTTTTTTTTTATTGACGTATAAGATTACTAGCATTCCCCGTAGAGGCTTTGCCCACGAGCCTTTAAAATAAATACCGTGGCAGAGACGGCATTCTAGCGTGAGCCACCGGTGGTCCACGCCGCCCGATGAGGCGGTCAAGTGTGAGCCATCGCTGGTACACGCGTGTACATTTCACATATTTCGCAAATGTATGAAATTTTTTAGCAAAACTTCGTAGGTAGTAAATCAAAAACATGTGAAAAGCGTTATGTTCTTTTATTATAATAATAATAATTAGCTTCGGACATCTTTACGAGTTAACTTCGAAGATACAAATAATAAAAGAATATAAAAATAGTATTAAATAAATAAAAATTAGGCAAATATTCACCCAAACCAACACAAGTTCATTAATTTGGGCAACGTTTCGGCCTCTTAGAGGCATTTTCAACCCATGAATCATATTTGATTATTCATAGAGTGATTGGAAAACAAAACTATAGCCACAGTCAAAATAAAACCTGGTTGCTTGAGGCGTCATTCTAACAACATCTATAAAACGGTTTGTCATATCTTCTAACAACTCGGTTGCTAATAGTAAGTAAGAGTTGTTAGAAGATATGACAAACTGTTTTTTAGATGAAATTAAAATGACGCCTGCAACAACCAGTCTTTATTTTACACTGTAACTCTTGGTTTTTCCACTATTCATAGAGTGAATAATAAAACATGATGCGTGGCTTGAAAATAGCTATCAGAGCCGAAACGTTGGCTACCTAATAGAGATGCGACATCGAAGGCAAAACATCGATGTTTTGAACATCGATGTCGAATAAACAACGACCACAAAACATCGATGTTCTTGAACATCGATGTTTTTTAATGCATACGTTCTTTAAACATTAACATGTTAGTGCCCAAACGTATTTGAATCGATGTTTAAGTGTAAAGCATGTTTATTTTTCATTATTAATACATTAAAAATCGATGTTTTCTACATAGTTAGTTTTACATAATCATTTATTAAATATTCAACTGTTAGGACCTAAACATCTTAATTATAGCCAAAACATCGATGTTAAAAACATCTTTTTATTGCTAAAATATATTTGTTATTGCAGAAAACATCCAATGGTTAAAACAACATCAATGATTTAAAAAAAGCTCTTTTTTACATCGATGGTTTTGACAAAAACAAAAAAGTTTTAACATCGATATTTTGGACAAAAAACGTCAATATGTATGCTCTTAATCTCATTGATGTTAGAACATTTTTTTTTTTTTGTCAAAAACATCGATTTTAAGAACAACTTTTTTTGTTATAATATCAATGATTTTAACATCGATGTTAAGAGCATATAAATCGATGTTTTTTGTCCAAAAAAAAAGACAAATATGCTCTTAACATCGATGTTTTAACTATAACAAACTATATTTTAACTATAACGATGTTTTTAACATCGATGGTTTTTTCCAAAACATCATATTATGTTATGATGTTAAATATGATCATATTATGTTATGATGTTAAATCATATTTGTTTTTGCTGAAAACATCAATGTTTTAAAAAAAGTTGTTATAAACATCGTTGTTGTGACAAAAAACAACAATATATATGCTCTTACATCGATGTTTTGGACAAAAACATGATATAACATCGATGTTTTAACAATAACCAAGTTCTTTTTAACATCGATGTTTTGGACAAAAACAAATATGTTATAACATTGATGTTTTAACAATAACCAAGATCTTTTTAACATTGATGTTATATACAAAAACAAATGAAGGGTCCAGGGGAAAAAGGGTACTTGTCCATTTTTCCATATTTTTCAGGGTTTAAAAAACAAAGTTCACTAACTTATAAATTCATAAATGAAGGATTTAGGGTAAAAAAATGTACATTGATATCAAAATTTGGTTTGTATATTTTAGGTTTAAACAATAATATTTAATGATTATTTCAATTTATTATTGACAAAAAAATGTAATGCAAAAAGTTATTGGACATAAATCTTTCTTCGCCGTTATTCATTATTCTTCTTCTTCTAAGGGAACATCATCAATATATTCCTCATCACTTCCGTCTTGTATATCAGTTGGTTTTAACTTATCATAAAATTCTCTTGCTTGTGGGGACTCCAAATACTGTTTTAAATGCTGCAGGTCCTTATATTTTGCTGCTTTGATGGGCAGCTTCCCTTCATAAAGCTTCTTTAGCGGAACCTTCTTTGGTGTACTTGCCTTTTTCTTCTTTGGAGGGTTTGGGGTCACTTTTGTACTGTGGTATGGTCCATCGTAAGAATTTTTATGGTAAATGAAGAGTGGGTTGTCCTGAATCATTTTCAGTATTCTGATGGGGCGTGTTCGGATGGGGCATCGATGAGCAAAAAATCCACTTAAGTGTTCTGTCCAGTTGTAGAAGTCCATTTCTTTTTCACAGTCGACGACGATAAATGGAGCCGGTTTGACTCTGCTAGATAGCAAAACTTCTCTCCAGTCCTCTGGGGTCTCTGTGCGGGCTTTAGTGTTAAGAAGACTCATATTTCGATTACACTCCAAGTAAGAGTGGCCCCTGATTGTGAAAACCATTTTCACAGAGTCAAATCTTTTTTTATAAGTTATTAGGTAGTGGAAAAACCTTAGAACAGTAAAATTCTTATTTTGCCCGGAGCATGAGTCACAAAACACAATTAACTCACGGACCGTTGTGGGTAATATGTTGAAAATGAAATGGTTCATCATCGAACAAACGTCATCTGCCCCTTTCTTAGCAACTGATTCGTCATATGTATAGAAGACTGATTGGGAGTTTGAAAGCACATGTGAGATAAAGTTCAGTTGACGTTTGTAATACACATCATTTGTAGTAATGTTAGGAGTGGGGAGATTTTTCTGGTAATAAATAGTAATCGCTTCCGGAATCTTCTTTTCAGTTCATAAAACTTCTCAGCTTTTTTCAGGCGTGCTTCCCTTTCAGTGTTTTTTTCTTTTAATTCTCCTGCAATAAGATTTTTTGATGATTCATCACATTGTTCCAGTTTAGCGGTAAGTTCAAATATTTCAGCTTTTGTCTTATCACAAAAACTGCAGGTATCCTTCCGAGGGTATCCAAAGTGAATATTGAACTTGGTTTCAAAAATTGTTCGAAATGATTCGTAAGACAGTTTGTTGGTAGGATTTTTTTCTTCATACATGGAATGAAGCTTCTTTATATTTAACTCTTCTGGCAAATAAATTCTTGTTGAATCCTTCAGGGAATAATGTGACTTGCGGCCCCTCAGTGATTTTATGAAATCATAAACTTTATTTGATGTCTCTACTGAAAGTTTTCGGGGCCTATTAGAATGTTTTCCCCTACTATCCCGAGGGGCATCACCAGTCTTTGCCAACGACTCCCGAATATTTTGCACACGTTTTAAAGATATTCCATGGAAGGCTGCAAATGCATTTTTACAAACTTTTACATCCTCCACTTTTCCATCATGGAAAACACGGACACGGTAGGCATAAGAGGCCATGTGGGAGCAGGAAGCTTCATCATTGTCACACCGGGAACGCCTCCTCATCACAGGTAAGACTGTGATAAGTCCAGCTAGGTACCTACTCTGGGCGTCCCAGCTACCAATTTCATTGAATTGTTTTAATATGCGAGTTGTTTCACTTACATTCACAGTTTCAAAGCAACGGAGGCGCCGGCACTTGCAGTCTTCACCTAACTCGTGTGTCGTAGCTCTCATCTTTTTCATTACATCCCGAATTCTGCCGGTTTTCACTCTCTTTTTACTTGGTCTTTTCACTGCACAATCACTACCACTTTCGCACGTGCCACTACCTGGATCACTGTTCATTGTGCCGGAAAAATTCTTAATAAAGAAGTAATAACTACTGTTTGGTAAACAACCTGTTGAGTGAACAGAAAATAACCAGCTACTAGTTTTTTCCTGCAAAGATGTGCACGCATATTGTTTACCTTTACTTCTGGACTTAAGCCCTTCTTCCCCACAGCCGCTTGGACAAAGATCCTTTTTCCCCAGAACTCCGAAACTTTTGAGGCTCATAACTTTGGACAGGAATTGTTTTTCCCCTTGAGGTATAAAGGTTTTAAAACTGACAACAAGTAGCAACAAGATCTTGATGTTATCTCATTTTCGAGAAAAAATGGACAGGTACCCTTTTTCCCCTGGACCCTTCAAATATGCTCTTAATATCGAATTTTCAAGTATTCAAGTAACAAAGGTGTTTTTAACATCCAAGTTTTATTCCAAAACATTAATGTTAATACATATTTGTTTTTGACAAAATTGTTTTTAACCTCGATGTTTTTGACAAAAACAAAAATGTTTTAACATCGATGTTACAAAGAACTTGGTTAGATATTGTTAAAAAAATCGCTGTTAAAACATATTTGTTTTTGTCCAAAACATAGACAGCATGTATAGTGTTGTTTTTTGTCACAACATCGATGTTAAAAAAAACTTTTTTAAAACATCGATGTTTTCTGCAAAAACAAATATGATCTTATATAGATGTTTTAACAAAAATATCGATGTTAAAAACAACTTGATAGTTAAAACACCGATGTTTTTAACATCAACCACATTTTATTGTTAAACCATCGATGTTAAAAACCACTTTTAATTGTTAAAACATCGATGTTAAGAGCATATTAATTCATGTTTTTTATCCAAAACATCGATGTTAAATAATATTTGTTTTTTTCACAACATCGATGTTAAAAACAACTTTTTTTAAAACATCGATGTTTTCTGCAAAAACAGATATGTTTTACCATAGATGTTCTAGACAAAATTATCAATGTTAAAAACATCTTGATAGTTAAAACATCGATGTTAAGAGCTAGTTTTCGTGATCGATGTTAAGATACATTTGATTTTGCAAAAATATCGATGTTAAAAACAACTTTGTGTATGCTAAAAAAAAGAAAAAAAAAAAAAAAAAAAAAAAAAAAAAAAAAAAAAAAAAGCTAACTGCTAAAAACATTGATGTCAACATCGGCCCACAAACATCGATGTTCGGAAAACATCGGCTATCTGACATCGATGTTTCAGAAACATCGACATCGATGTCGTATCCCTACTACCTAAACAATCCTGTGTTGTTTTGGTGGATATTGGCCTAATTTGTATTTATTTCATCAATATAAAAATATTTTATTAAAATACAGTAAACAATTTGTGGCAAAGAAACTTTCAAGATTATTTATTTTTATTTGTTAGGGCTTGTTTTCAGGGTCAAGCCCATTCAGTCAAGCGCAACAAGTAGATTCTGGCACAATAAATATTTCTTTAGTAATAGTAATAAATTATAAACTGTAACAAAATAAGCTATACATACAAAACTATCCTAACAACCTACATCTTGTAAAAATGTGAACAATAGCAATATATTAATCCCTCCCTTAACAACAACTATTACTATCATATAATCTAAGAAAAACATATAAAAAAATCTGGTGCGTGCTCGCAACACACAACTTTCACTTACCAACTTGCTTAGATTAGAAATTAATGCGTTTTTTTAATTGCCACCTCTCAAATGAACAGAACGGCTTTAATTATGACATGCGTGGGCTCAACGAGTTTTATGAGTTGACTGAATATTTTTCTTTTTTTTCTCCTCTTTATGTTTTCTTTATTTTTATCATATCTCATATTTAGCCATTTCTTATTTTTAGGCGTAACGAGAGACAGTTAATTTCTCCATGTAAACAAAAACAAAGGTAACTTATAAGAAAGAAACAAACAAACAAAAAAGCCCCCCCCCCAAAAAAAAAGCCCCCTCAGAACATTTTAATAATGATTAAGCTTACCTGATATTAAAGAAAACCTAATTTTCATTAAACATGACGAATTTGATAAAAATAGTTAAAGTCGTTTTGAGTTAATTGAAAAAAAGATAAAAATAGGAAAAAAAGTCAAGAAATAAAGTGCCCCCTCAGTTGGACCAATTTTGATGAAATGTTGGCTTTTACATATTTGTTATATACATACATCAAATACTCAGTTTCTTCAAAATCGTTAAAGCCATTTTTGAGTAAATAAAAAATATGTACACATGAAATTGGTACAAAATTTATTAAGTAAAGTCCCCCCTCCGGTTGATCAATTTTGATGAAATTTTTACAGTCATATTTCGGACATATAAATAAATCAAATATTCAGTTTAATCAAAATCGTTAGAGCCGTTTTTGAGAAAATCGAATAAAACGTAAAAAGTTATTAAATAAAGTACCCCCTCCCTTTGAGCAATTTTGATGAAATTTTTGCTGTCACATCGCGGGCATATACCTACACTAAATACCCAATTTCAGGTTCCCACGGTTTATAGTTTTTGAGCTAGTCTGTTCACACACACACACACACACACACACAGACCATTTCGCGGGACTTGGTTATTTCGACTCAGAGGGTCCCAAAACGTGTATTTCCGTTGAAAACCGGAAGTCGAAATTTTTCACGATCGCAATACTTCCACTTACTATATATTTCATACATAGGTAAGTGAAAGTAATAAAATGTACATCCGAAGAGCTCAGTTTAAGCATCCTGAGTTGTCTATTTTGCCTAGTTAAGCTAATATGAAGCCTATTTTATCACACACTGTTCGATTTTAGTTGGCTAGCTTTCAATACCCTACTAGCATTCCCCGTCGCGGCTTTGCCCGCTAGCCTTTAAAATTAATACAGTGATCATTATCTTGGTATTGATTTAATATAATATGTAAACTGATGTTAAGGAGATTTAGTAGAATCGGAGCTTCGGGTAGGTGGAATGTTGGAGGGGGAAGCTGCCGGCTCGATAGAAGAGAGGGAGACGCGCGATAGGGAGAGTTCACTAAAACCGCCGAAGCAAAAAATTGGTTACTCGTCGTGAACGCTTTATTTTTCGAATTTTTAACATGGTTTTCGACGCCCGGTACGGCATTTCGAGTTAAACTCGTCGTATCAAGATCTTTAAAAGGAGTCCAAATTAGATATTTTTTCTCGAAGTGCAAAAATAGGTGTCAGTTCACGGAACGAATTTTTGGCAGCTACCAGGTGCCCAAGCGCCATCTATGGAGAAACTGGGGAACTAACTGCAAGTCACCAAATCACTAAAGGTAGAAAGGTCACTTTCAAGAGATCTTGCTTAGGACCTGTAGAATACCTGCAGAGTTGAGTGAGTGCAAAAAAAGACTTTTTTTTTTTTGTGAACATTATTTTCTCTACAAAATGATGGAGTAGAGCTGACAGGCAGCCGCAGGTGATGGCCATTCTCACCGAAAATTAACAAGTATTCGCAAAACTACCACAAGTAAGAAGATTATTTTAACTTTAACTTCAAAATTATCCCCATCAAACATATCAGCGTCCAATTGGCTTCTAATACCTGTATGTAATACTTTTAATTTGTACAAATATAACTTTTATGTTTCCAGCAATTTAATTAATATTTTTTTTTTTTATACAGTCCACTTCCATTCTTTTCTTTTATATATCAGCATGCATTCATTTTCGTTATTTTTATTTCATATACCACTTAGTGTTGGTCAGACCGGTGAATCCGATGGCCAATACTAAACAGTGTCCGTCAGAGTTAAACGACAATTTAACCATTTAAACCCCTTAGGGGTTCCATTTTTGAAATTCCTTTGTTAGTGGTTACCTACATCGCATTTAAAATCTAAATTCCGAACTTCAAGTTTCTATCATTAGTAGTTTTTGCTTTGCGTTGATTCTGTCAGTCAGGACAAAGCCTCTTACCAGGTGTGTAAATATGAAACCGGAATTCGCCAATGATAGGAATTAGCAGTCAATATAATCTTGTAACTAATCCGTCAGTGGTGTTATCTGCTTTTGCCTACATGTAATAAAGAGATCCAATTGATACAAACATCAGTTTCATTCTATAACCGTGTTTTTAGTGGCGTTGAACATGTCGACTTTTGTGCCAACAAATCAAGATTTGCGGACAGCATTTATTTTCCGTTTCCTTCTGAAAATAAAGTCCCCCTTCCGGTTAATCAATTTTGATGAAATTTTAACAGTCATATCTCGGGCATATACATACATCAAATACCCAGTTTGATCAAAATCTTTAAAGCCGTTTTTGAGTAAAAAAAAAAAACACGTGAAAATGATACAAAATTCGTTAAGTAAAGTCCCCCCTCCGGTTAATCAATTTTGATGAAATTTTAACAGTCATATCTCGGGCATGTACATACATCAAATACCCAGTTTGATCAAAATCGTTAAAGCCGATTAAGAGTAAATAAAAAAAAACACCTGAAAATGTTACAAAATTTATTAAGTAAAGTCCCCCCTCCGGTTAATCAATTTTGATGAAATTTTTACAGTCATATCTCGGGCATATTAGTACATCAAATACTCAGTTTAATCAAAATCGTTAGAGCCGTTTTTGAGAAAATCGAAAAAAACCTAAAAAATTATTAAGTAAATTACCCCCTCCCTTTAAGTAATTTTGATGAAATTTATGCTGTCACATCGCGGGCATATACCTACACTAAATACCCAATTTCATGATCGCACGGTTTATAGTTTTTGAGCTAGTCTGTTCACACACAGACACACACACACACACACACACACACACACACACACACACACACACACACACAGACCATTTCGCGGGACTTGGTCATTTCGACTCAGGGGACCCCAAAACGTGTATTTCCGTTGAAAACCGGAAGTCGAAATTTTTCACGATCGCAATACTTCCACTTACTATATATTTCATATATAGGTAAGTGAAAGTAAAAATTGGAGCATTATCACATAGGATGCTTGTTGAAGCTTACGGGGAGCATGCCCTAGGCAAATCTCAATGTTTCGATTGGTTCAAAAAATTTAAAGATGGATTTCGATAAAAGAAACAAAGACCGTGGAAAAGTACAAAAAAAACTTTGAAAACGCTGATTAAGAAGCGTTTGTTGGACAATTATTACATGTGACACTGTCTCCATTTATTTGAAAGGCATGGAAAAGATCCAGAAGGTCGGAAAATGGGTACCTCACCAACTGAATGACAGGCAGCAGGAAGCTCGAAAAACCTCATGGCAAATGCTGCTCGCCAGGTACAGAAAAAAAGTCATTTCTTCATCAAACTTCATCAAACATGACTGGTGATGAAAAGTGAATTTACTTCGAGAATCCTAAGCGTAAAAAATCCTGGGTAACTCCTGGTGAACCATCGGCATCGCTTGGGGAGAAAGAAAATGCTCTTTGTCTGTTGTGATCAGATGGGTTTTACCTACTATGAGCTGCTGAAACCTGGGGAAACTGTTAATACGGAACGCTACCTACAACAGATGATAAATTTGAATAAAGATATGCGCCAAAAAGTCCCAAATATCAAGAAAGGACACACAAAGTGATCTTGCTCCATGACAATGCCCCATCACATTGGGCTAAAGGACCAAGGAAACGATCCAAGTGTTTGGTTTGTAAATTCTTTCGCATGCGGCTTATTCACCAGATTTGGCCTCATCCGATTACCACCTATTTGCATCGATGGGACACGCACTAGCTGAGCAGCGCTTCACTTCTTATGAAAATGTACGAAATTGGTTAAGTGATTGGTTTGACTCAGAAGAGGAAGCATTATTTTAGCGGGGAATCCACAAATTGCCTGAATGATGGGAAAAATGCATATATAGCGAAGGACAGTACTTCGAATAAAAAAGTATGTATCATTTTTACACAATCAACTCTTATTTGCTATTTGAAAAATTCCGGTTTCATATTTACTTTATTATGCCTGTTACATATAACAAGAGTTTCTTGACTTAATTCAAATTGGTGGGATTTAATATTTGATATAGTGGTTGAGTATTTATTCCTGAAAGAAAAGAATTTCTGAAAGGGCTGTATATTGGGAATTCAAATATTATATGGTATAGTGTCTCCTTTACCCTCATAATGCACATTAGACAGTCTACCTGTGGGTTAATTATGTGACAGTCACCTTTGGCCGAGAGTTTTATTTGGTACTACACTTCTTATAAGATAGTGAACACAATTTGTCGGAAGGTGGGTTATTGGACAAGTGACGGAAAACCCTTTACATTTTGTATATATTTTCCACTGTTTTACCCTTATACTAGAATTGATTTGGGAAACAAGGCCTTCGCTCTGAGAGGCCTCACCCCAGCGATTTACAACACAAAAAGGCAGCTCCTTACCGACAGGTGTATTGGATCTGGAAGCTGAAGCCCGACAAAGAAAACTATTCTAGAAGGAAAGTCCATTGTTGCAGACCCGTGTTCTCCACCTCACATTTGCATTTAGATCAGTCTGCCCTCCACCGCTCAACGTCCTCAGCCCTCATAGCTAAACTTTGTTTCAACTTTGATAGTTTAAAGTTTTATTATGAGTTTGCAACATAATATCGGATGACATAGTCAATATTGAATGAAAATATATCATAATTGTCTTCAAATAACATTGAACAAAAAAATGTCTACACTAACAATAATACAATAATAATAGACGGATTTCCTGGTTCTGAGAACAGAGCAGCCACTAATGACTAATTGTCAAACTATATTATATTATATAGTAGCTATTTTCCTTTATTTTCTATCTGAATAGATTTTTAATTTTTCGAAGGTGGTCAAAATTATTATTTTTAAGTATCTAGCTATTAAACGTGGGTTGAGGAGGGATAAATAGCCAACGCTCGAGGCTATTCGAATCCGCCCTGGGAGGGTTGACATTTATATGGGGAGGCCCCACGGAACAAATCTCGACCTACCCACCGTGGTTAGAATAGGTTGGTTACACCTCTAGAGTAACCCCCCTTATGCCACACAGGGCCAGGTAGGGGTACCGAAAAAAAAGGGACAAATATCGATTTGCCACGTTTAATAGCTAGATACTTAAAAATAATAATTTTGACCACCTTCGAAAAATTAATTTAGAAAAATTTATTCAGATAGAAAATAAAGGAAAATAGCTACTATATAATATAATATAGTTTGACAATTAGTCATTAGTGGCTGCTCTGTTCTCAGAACCAGGAAATCCGTCTATAAAACGTATTATTGTTAGTGTAGACATTTTTTTGTTCAATGTTTAATTTGAAGAAAATTATGATATATTTCCATTCAATATTGACTATATCATCCGATATTATGTTGCATATCGGATATTATATTATGTTACATATCGTGGCAAATCGATATTTGTCCTTTTTTTTTCGGTACCCTTACCTGGCCCTGTGTGGCATAAGGGGGGTTACTCTAGAGGTGTAACCAACCTATTCTAACCACGGTGGGTAGGTCGAGATTTGTTCCGTGGGGTCTCCCCAAAATAAATGTCAAACCTCCCAGGGCGGATTCGAATAGCATCGAGCGTTGGCTATTTATCCCCCCTCGACCCGTCGTCTTTCCGTAGTCGATCATTTCAGAGCATTATTCATTTTTTTTCATCCGATCATTGGCTTCTGTATGCTCTCCCCTTCTAGAGGATTCAATCCTTTGCGACTTTTATTAAAGTTGCAGTACTAATTTAATGATTGAACTAGTATTGGTATTTTTTTTCGAAATAGTCCCATCAAATAAAATCCCATTTTTTCATCGATGTCACCTGCAATTCGATCAGATTTTTCATGATATAAATGTATTTATTTTATTACATTAGATATATGATATCTCATCGAGAATCGTGGTGTGTTCTTCCAGGATGTTAGTAACCGCCCGGAGGTTTGGTTCAAGGACGGTATGCTTCAGGGAAAGAAATATAGGTCCTCGGGGCCTGCTGACTCTGAGCTACCATAGTCCTTGGGCCTAGACCAGTTTTTCACTGTCTTTGAACCCGAGAGAGCTGACGCCATCGGTGGGAAGGACACTGCCAAATTGGCCCCAATGGGATTGGTTATGGAGCTATGGGCAGTCTGCCGCTGTACCATGGTGACCATGGCTAGCAGCAATGTGAGGTTTGGGCTACCCCCTCCAGGCTGTCTGTACTCCCGCAAGCAACACAAATGTCTGTAAGAAGACCACACTGCGCGGCCAAAGGTCTCATTAGGCCTAATGCGCCAACCGAAAAAAAAAAACATTAGAGATATGATATTACATTTTCATCGTTGAATGGAATACAAAATCAATGAAACGCTAAAAAAAGAATATTTGCTAAAGGATCACAAGTATATAAAGAAAGGAAATAAAATAATATTTCAGTTCTTTTAATAAGCATTTACGAATATAATTTTACCTAGACGGCTTTGACTCCTCTCCACACAGCTAATGTACTGACATAGTGTTCTACTATTCGAGACATGTACTAACGCAGTGCTCCACTATTCGAGATTAAAACCTTTGTAGTTTGAATGTTTGCCCGCATTCAAAAGTCGAAATAGTTCCGAGTGCCGAGACAATGCCAGGATTTGAATCAGATCTCCTTTGAAGTCGCTCTAGAAGCTGAGAACTGTGTTTGGACTCTTCACTTCTGTTTGCCAAGAGGCTGCTCGGGGTCGTCCTTCTGTCCCTGCTGTGTTCTAAATATTTCATTTAGTTCCGAGGATTTAGTTATATTTAATGTTGGAGATCGAATCAATTTTATAATTTTATGCGATTTGTTTAGGCTAAATTGATAGATTGTATCAAAACATGAAGATGTATATTTATTAAGCAAGAACCCACATACAATTGTATTCATTATGGACTAGAATGATATCGTTAAGTAAAATAAAAAAATAATTTTTAAATTATGATCGAATTCAATTAGTTGAAAATTCAAACTATGTTGTGTTCGTGTATTGCCTGGCGTAATTATTACTTTCTCTTACCTATATATGAAATATATGGTAAAGGAAAGTATTGCGATCATGAAAATTTCGACTTTCGGTTTTCAACTAAAGTACACGTTTAGGGGTCACCTGAGTCCTGTCCCGCGAAATGGTCTATGTGTGTGTATGAACAGACCACATCAAAAACTATAAACCGAACCTGAAATTGGGTATTTAATGTATCTATATGCCCGCGATGTGTCGGCAAAAATTTATCAAAATTGGTCAAACGGAGGGGGTACTTTATTTAGTAACTTGTTACGTTTTCTTCGATTTTCTCAAAAACGGCTCTAACGATTTTGATTAAACTGAGTATTTTATGTATTAATATGCCTGGGATATGACTGCAAGAATTTCATCAAAATTGAACAACCGGATGGTGCACTTCAGGGGCGTCCCCCCCAATATTTTGACAGGAGGGGACTGCCCCCCCCCCCCAATATTCTGGCAGGAAAGGATCCAATGTAAACAATTAAATAATAATGCGGTTTTACGAAATTTTCCGATTTTAACCAATAAAATTAAAATAAAAAATATTAGTTAATTTCAGCACACTCTATTTTTAAAAGCTAGTGGTATTGTATATTTGATGAATTTCATAGTTTTTATTTCTTTTTTAAACCAAGCAATTTGATCCTACTTTCTACAAATTTGATGAAGCTTATAGAAGTTAATGAAAAGCAATGAATTTAGTGGGATCAGAATCAGAAGAAAAATTTGGATAAAATTCAATCAAGAAATTTTGGCCCACATCCTTCAACATTAAGCCTTAACAATGCCCTATTT
The DNA here is from genome assembly GCA_911387785.2 of Aelia acuminata. Classification (NCBI taxonomy): domain Eukaryota; kingdom Metazoa; phylum Arthropoda; class Insecta; order Hemiptera; family Pentatomidae; genus Aelia; species Aelia acuminata. The sequence continues at coordinate 2,497,633 of OU426983.1, forward strand.
TAATGTATAACTGAGGCATGAATTGACGTTGAAGTTTTAAGAGACTATAAACATCTTTAAAACACAGCGTTGGAGGATGCATTAAAATGCCCCAACAGTTGTTTTTAGGAATTATTATTTCAACTTTTAGGCCCTCAAATTTCTACCTACCCCAGTTAGGAAAATATTGAGCCCCCCCCCCCAATAATTTGGTACTGGTGACACCCATGGTGCACTTTACTTAATATCGGCATGTTCAATGAAAATTGGTTGTTCTTTAATATCAGGTAAGCTTTATCATTATTAAACTGTTCTGAGGGGGCTTAAATGGGGAAGGGGCCTTTTTACTATATGTTTTCCTGTAAAGTACCTTTCTTTTTGTTTATATGGAGAAATTAAATGTCTCCCGTTACGCCTAAAACTAAGAAATGGAATCATATGAAATATGAACAAAATCAAGTAAACATACAATGAGCAAAAAAGAAAAATATTCCGTCAAATCATAAAACACATTGAGCCTTTAATGACTTTTATGAGTACGCCTTTAATGACCGATCATTGTTCATAATTAAAGCCGTCTGTTCATTTAATGGAAATTATTTGCTTTATGGTAACTAATTGAAGTTTTCAACGACTACATAGAGGATTATAAAATCAGACGACTTGGAGTATTATGCTTCTATTGCCAAATTATCACAAGTAAAAACTTTTATTTAATAATTAAAAAAAATTAGTGTTTTTTATAGAGCAGACAAAAACAAAAAAAAGAAATGAATGTGGAAAAATGTGTGACGTTGAGAAGTGGCACTTAACAAAACTCATCAATTTCTAATAAACGTACGTTTGTAGGTGAAAGTTGTATGTTCCGCGCACGCACCAGACTTTTTTAAAATAAAATTGATTTGTTTTGTTTTTCAATTAAATATTTAAAAAAATATTCCTATATGTTATATACAAACAATAGACTGAATGAAGTTATAAAAAAGATAGTAGGAAGAATATTTTGGAAGGAGAACGAGGAGGTGAGTAAATGGAACTATCCAATATTCTTTTATTTTTATTACTCCTGTAATGGTGAGAGGGGGTCGGTTCAAGCCACCGTAACCTCCGTTACCTATCGGTTCTAGTAAAACCTAGTTCTAGTAAAAGCAGTTGATTTTATCGAGTTGAAAAAGAAAACAAAATATCGATCCCTTCTGTTCAATCGCTAAAATTACACCTGTAATAATTAACTATCATATAAAAATATAAAACTTTATTAAGTATTGTACACGTTTGTTTGTTTGAATTACGTCACTTTATGCCACTAAGGCTAATCAATCAGACGATGCTACAGTGGGAGTCCTAAATTTAGCCTATCCATGTATAATTAGGATAGGGATCTTTAACGAGTACCTGAAGTCGTACAGGCTTGGGACCTCCATTTTATATACTATCCGAGGCAAGGATAGACAAGGATTTTTTACTCCCGTTACAAAATCCTAGGGCCACCTCGAGACGCGAACCCGCGACCATTAGTATTGTAGGTTTCTATGCTAACCACTACACCACAGGTGACCCCGTATTCTATACGTAACACGTAAGTTTTGAGAGAAATGCTTTTTTACTGCCAATTTGAGCTACTATCAGTACTATTTCGAAAATCATTACATATTGATTAGGTAAGCTCTACTATCACATAGTATTAACGGTATCTGTATTTGTATCAGTATCTGTCATCACCGTGAATAAGTGGTCAAGTTGAAAGTCAATTCATTATAACAATTTAAGCTTCACAACGTATCGAGATTCATTAATTTACAAAGATGATAAAATAAAAATAAAATAAAAAAACACCTATAAATTAAAATTAATTATATACAGGGTGTCCCACGAATGTTGTGTCAGGCTAATAAAACCCAGAGTCTTTGGAATTTCAAAGCGAAAATCAGGGATCTTATATTGCGTCATGTTAGTTACCTTTTGAAGATATTCAACCCTTCCAGAATTTCTCCAGTATTGCTGGAATGGCTCCAGTACTGGAAATTTCACCATAAGTGACTGGTTTTATGACGGATTCTGATGGTGAGTCGAATTCTAAAACTGTTTTGTATCGGTTACTTTTTCAATCAGATGCACCCTTACATCGATAACAGCCTAATCCTCTTATTTGAAAGGAACCCTGGAACTACTGGTTTGTTAGATGACAAGTTAATTATGGATTCTGAAGGAAATAGAATTTTATTAATTAAGTAAATATTACATTATTTGAAAATGCAATTGGGTTAGTAATATTATTAACAAATATTAGTTTATTTACATAAAAATACTATTTTATGTGTTCAAAGTGACGGCCTTCTTCATTTATGCATAACAATAACAGAAGTCTCGCTGAGCTTGCTGTATTTCTTCCGGTGGAATGGATTGACCCTTCACTAAATACACGCTAAGATTAATTTTGAAAGCATTGCAGGTAAACAGAGTTACCTAAAATTTATTCTTGATTCTTGAAGGAAAAGGTTAAGTTATACGACCTAATGAAACAATGTCTTTTTTTTTTTGGCTTAGTACTTTGTGATAAAAATGCACAGGACATTATATAAACGAAAAGAAAAGGGTCATCAGAGCTAAAGTGGGAAAATCCCGAGAAAGTGGAGAAGACCGCACAACAAGAGCGCTTAATATTTCAGATTAAAGAGTGATAAAAGTTTGAATTAGGAAGGAGGGGGGGGGGAAGGGGGGGCGGTATCTGCTCCGTCTTCATTATCCGCTCGCGGGACCAGCTCCTTTTCCTCAATTTTATAATTTTATGCGATTTGTTTAGGCTAAATTGATAGATTGTATCAAAACATGAAGATGTATATTTATTAAGCAAGAACCCACATACAATTGTATTCATTATGGACTAGAATGATATCGTTAAGTAAAATAAAAAAATAATTTTTAAATTATGATCGAATTCAATTAGTTGAAAATTCAAACTATGTTGTGTTCGTGTATTGCCTGGCGTAATTATTACTTTCTCTTACCTATATATGAAATATATGGTAAAGGAAAGTATTGCGATCATGAAAATTTCGACTTTCGGTTTTCAACTAAAGTACACGTTTAGGGGTCACCTGAGTCCTGTCCCGCGAAATGGTCTATGTGTGTGTATGAACAGACCACATCAAAAACTATAAACCGAACCTGAAATTGGGTATTTAATGTATCTATATGCCCGCGATGTGTCGGCAAAAATTTATCAAAATTGGTCAAACGGAGGGGGTACTTTATTTAGTAACTTGTTACGTTTTCTTCGATTTTCTCAAAAACGGCTCTAACGATTTTGATTAAACTGAGTATTTTATGTATTAATATGCCTGGGATATGACTGCAAGAATTTCATCAAAATTGAACAACCGGATGGTGCACTTCAGGGGCGTCCCCCCCAATATTTTGACAGGAGGGGACTGCCCCCCCCCCCCCAATATTCTGGCAGGAAAGGATCCAATGTAAACAATTAAATAATAATGCGGTTTTACGAAATTTTCCGATTTTAACCAATAAAATTAAAATAAAAAATATTAGTTAATTTCAGCACACTCTATTTTTAAAAGCTAGTGGTATTGTATATTTGATGAATTTCATAGTTTTTATTTCTTTTTTAAACCAAGCAATTTGATCCTACTTTCTACAAATTTGATGAAGCTTATAGAAGTTAATGAAAAGCAATGAATTTAGTGGGATCAGAATCAGAAGAAAAATTTGGATAAAATTCAATCAAGAAATTTTGGCCCACATCCTTCAACATTAAGCCTTAACAATGCCCTATTTTAATGTATAACTGAGGCATGAATTGACGTTGAAGTTTTAAGAGACTATAAACATCTTTAAAACACAGCGTTGGAGGATGCATTAAAATGCCCCAACAGTTGTTTTTAGGAATTATTATTTCAACTTTTAGGCCCTCAAATTTCTACCTACCCCAGTTAGGAAAATATTGAGCCCCCCCCCCCCAATAATTTGGTACTGGTGACACCCATGGTGCACTTTACTTAATATCGGCATGTTCAATGAAAATTGGTTGTTCTTTAATATCAGGTAAGCTTTATCATTATTAAACTGTTCTGAGGGGGCTTAAATGGGGAAGGGGCCTTTTTACTATATGTTTTCCTGTAAAGTACCTTTCTTTTTGTTTATATGGAGAAATTAAATGTCTCCCGTTACGCCTAAAACTAAGAAATGGAATCATATGAAATATGAACAAAATCAAGTAAACATACAATGAGCAAAAAAGAAAAATATTCCGTCAAATCATAAAACACATTGAGCCTTTAATGACTTTTATGAGTACGCCTTTAATGACCGATCATTGTTCATAATTAAAGCCGTCTGTTCATTTAATGGAAATTATTTGCTTTATGGTAACTAATTGAAGTTTTCAACGACTACATAGAGGATTATAAAATCAGACGACTTGGAGTATTATGCTTCTATTGCCAAATTATCACAAGTAAAAACTTTTATTTAATAATTAAAAAAAATTAGTGTTTTTTATAGAGCAGACAAAAACAAAAAAAAGAAATGAATGTGGAAAAATGTGTGACGTTGAGAAGTGGCACTTAACAAAACTCATCAATTTCTAATAAACGTACGTTTGTAGGTGAAAGTTGTATGTTCCGCGCACGCACCAGACTTTTTTAAAATAAAATTGATTTGTTTTGTTTTTCAATTAAATATTTAAAAAAATATTCCTATATGTTATATACAAACAATAGACTGAATGAAGTTATAAAAAAGATAGTAGGAAGAATATTTTGGAAGGAGAACGAGGAGGTGAGTAAATGGAACTATCCAATATTCTTTTATTTTTATTACTCCTGTAATGGTGAGAGGGGGTCGGTTCAAGCCACCGTAACCTCCGTTACCTATCGGTTCTAGTAAAACCTAGTTCTAGTAAAAGCAGTTGATTTTATCGAGTTGAAAAAGAAAACAAAATATCGATCCCTTCTGTTCAATCGCTAAAATTACACCTGTAATAATTAACTATCATATAAAAATATAAAACTTTATTAAGTATTGTACACGTTTGTTTGTTTGAATTACGTCACTTTATGCCACTAAGGCTAATCAATCAGACGATGCTACAGTGGGAGTCCTAAATTTAGCCTATCCATGTATAATTAGGATAGGGATCTTTAACGAGTACCTGAAGTCGTACAGGCTTGGGACCTCCATTTTATATACTATCCGAGGCAAGGATAGACAAGGATTTTTTACTCCCGTTACAAAATCCTAGGGCCACCTCGAGACGCGAACCCGCGACCATTAGTATTGTAGGTTTCTATGCTAACCACTACACCACAGGTGACCCCGTATTCTATACGTAACACGTAAGTTTTGAGAGAAATGCTTTTTTACTGCCAATTTGAGCTACTATCAGTACTATTTCGAAAATCATTACATATTGATTAGGTAAGCTCTACTATCACATAGTATTAACGGTATCTGTATTTGTATCAGTATCTGTCATCACCGTGAATAAGTGGTCAAGTTGAAAGTCAATTCATTATAACAATTTAAGCTTCACAACGTATCGAGATTCATTAATTTACAAAGATGATAAAATAAAAATAAAATAAAAAAACACCTATAAATTAAAATTAATTATATACAGGGTGTCCCACGAATGTTGTGTCAGGCTAATAAAACCCAGAGTCTTTGGAATTTCAAAGCGAAAATCAGGGATCTTATATTGCGTCATGTTAGTTACCTTTTGAAGATATTCAACCCTTCCAGAATTTCTCCAGTATTGCTGGAATGGCTCCAGTACTGGAAATTTCACCATAAGTGACTGGTTTTATGACGGATTCTGATGGTGAGTCGAATTCTAAAACTGTTTTGTATCGGTTACTTTTTCAATCAGATGCACCCTTACATCGATAACAGCCTAATCCTCTTATTTGAAAGGAACCCTGGAACTACTGGTTTGTTAGATGACAAGTTAATTATGGATTCTGAAGGAAATAGAATTTTATTAATTAAGTAAATATTACATTATTTGAAAATGCAATTGGGTTAGTAATATTATTAACAAATATTAGTTTATTTACATAAAAATACTATTTTATGTGTTCAAAGTGACGGCCTTCTTCATTTATGCATAACAATAACAGAAGTCTCGCTGAGCTTGCTGTATTTCTTCCGGTGGAATGGATTGACCCTTCACTAAATACACGCTAAGATTAATTTTGAAAGCATTGCAGGTAAACAGAGTTACCTAAAATTTATTCTTGATTCTTGAAGGAAAAGGTTAAGTTATACGACCTAATGAAACAATGTCTTTTTTTTTTTGGCTTAGTACTTTGTGATAAAAATGCACAGGACATTATATAAACGAAAAGAAAAGGGTCATCAGAGCTAAAGTGGGAAAATCCCGAGAAAGTGGAGAAGACCGCACAACAAGAGCGCTTAATATTTCAGATTAAAGAGTGATAAAAGTTTGAATTAGGAAGGAGGGGGGGGGGAAGGGGGGGCGGTATCTGCTCCGTCTTCATTATCCGCTCGCGGGACCAGCTCCTTTTCCCCGCTCCTATATTTGCCCTGATGTGATAACATCTTTAACTAATAGCCACTTAGTGCTCTGGCATCGAAATGATACTACCTCCCCCCCCCCCCCCCCCCGCACTATCTATCCTCCCCCCCATGATTTGTGGTCGACGGCTTATGAACAAACTCTAACGAGAAAACGCTGAGAGGCAAAATAAACGTGTCTCTATTTCGGCCTGTACTAACATTAATTTGATCTACTATATCAGATAATGATATAATCAGATAATTTTAAAGATACATGAATCCAATACACTGGAATAACATTTTTTTTTTTTTTTTTGATATGACATTGTTGTAACACGTGAGCGATTTTATGCTCATAGTGCTTTAATTATTAATTTGAAAACATTTCATTCATTAGGAATAATTTTGAACGTTTATCTAATAGTAGTTTAAAAAATAATATTTATGTTAGCTGTTCAATTAAAAGATTATTTAAAACGATAAAATAAGACGCAAAACACAAATACCTAACGTTAATTTTTTTTAAATTTATTTATTAATAATACATAGGATAAACCATACAGTTATTGGCACTCATTAAAGTTATTGGCACCCCAACTAAACTTAACTTAAAGAAATAGGAAAACAAGTCCTAATTTTATTACAAGATATACACGAGTCTAATGTTTGAAGGGTCCTCTAAGTCATCTATGAAGTAAGACTTTAACAAACTAACCATAGGGAAGATTTCACAATTAAATCCACAGGGTGCCAATAACTAGATTTGGCACTTTTAACAATAAATATTGCCATATTGTAAAACTATTGAACTTTTGACAAAAAAACTCTTGAGTCATTATGAGGATAGATAATGAGGAGCTATAGGAAGTTTCTATCTGATCCCTTTATAAAAAGTTTTTTTTTAAAATTAAACCACAGAAATGTAGTCTTAAGGGTACCAATAACTGTACGGTTTACCCTACCTACACTGACTTATTAAACCGATTTAGATATACGCCTCACAGATTTTCAGCTCAGCAAAGAGAATGCACTCAAAACAAATACAAGCTTTTCAATAAAAATGTTTGAGACTAATAACGAACGGTCCCTGTTACTTTATCTAACAACTCATACGAACTCTTTATACACGGTTTTTGTTAAATTACACGGATATTAAAATAGACTAATCAACAACATGGCCACGGCTGATATACCTCTTACCTGGTGGCTAAAAAGAAGCTGGATGAGAGACCTGCTCAGCTAAGGTATCAAGCCCGGAAAGAGGTGCTGCTGGCCACATTCCTTTCATCATGCCCCAAATGCCTTTAGTATTCATTGAAAACAACACATTCGCTAATTGTCGCAATTGCTTACAGGTGTGAATTTAAGTTTGAAGAAAAAAAAATATTTATTGAAATTTACAAGTGTATGATATCAATACGATATAACGGGTCACCTGTGGTGTAGTGGTTAGCTTGAGAATCTACTATACTAAAGGTCACGGGTACGCGTCCTGCGGTGGCCCTAGGGTTTTTTATAATGGGAGTAGAAAACCCTTGGCTATGCTGTCCCTCGCATAGGACGTAAAATGGAAGTCCGGAGCCTGTATGATGTCAGGTACTCGTTAAAGGTCCCTATCCTAATTACACCAGGATGGCAAAATTTAGGACTCCCACTGTAGCACCGTCCGATTAGCCAAAGTAGCATAAAGTGACATTAAATAAATAAATAAACCTCCTTAAGGATGATGTTACCTCACCCAAGGATTATCTAACCTCACCCCTTCTCTATATCATAAGTTACTCAGGGCTCCTCCTTGTGTGTTTGTGGAGTAGCATAAAAGGACGTTCAACAAACAAACAAACAAACAAACAAATAGGATATAAGTAAATTAATGACACGAAAAGGCAGGTGGAGAAACTACCCACTGGTAGTACTCGAATATTGTTTTAATTTATTAGATCTCTCGGCCACCTTCTTATCAGACGCCTCGGAGGATTGTCTGGGATAGAGGAGGAAGCGAGGCTGGAGACAAGAGGGTTAGGGTGAGCAGGGAGTTGACTGTGATAGGTCTGCTATGGGGATCCGGCCAAATCGGCGACATAAGGAACATTAAGGTCTTTGTGGATAATTTTATTTGGGACGTAATAAGGAGCATTCAGGATTTTACGAAGGATTTTGGATTGTAGGGATTGGGTGCGAGAGGAATTCGATGTTTTGTTGGAATCCCCGAAGTTCGACTCCGTAAGTCCAGATAGGTCTTATTATTGTCAATTAGATTAATTTCTTATAGTGAATTGGAATTTCGGAGCGTTAGTCTAGTAAATGTTGTAGTAGTCGGAATCTGCGGGCGGTTCCTTGTCTTTTCAGTCTTGTGTGAGGATTCCACGTAAGACGTTTATCTATAAGGAGTTCTTAAAAAGTAAAATACGTTAAAAATTACAGTGCATTTAAGTTTTTTTTTTTTTTTTTTTTGCTATCTCCAAATTATTATTAACACATTATGAGCGGGGCAGGTATTTGTACCCGTTCCATACATTGCCGCTTAAAAGTGGGACAGGTATTAGTACGCGTTTAAAATAAATAATTTTAAGTGACACAAGGGGAGAATAATATTCTATCAAATATTTAGATCAGTGTATTTTTATAAATATGATAACTTTATACATAGTATGATATTGTCCTGTATATACATAGCTTTATATTTTTGAAATGTTTTTTTTATATTTTTTCATAAGAAACTCGACCAGTAATATTTTATTTTTTTAAAACAAGTGATTCCTGCAGAATCTCACGAATTTCCGAAATATATTTGTCGGTTTCAAATGATAATTTATTCAAGTCTTCAAACCCTTATCATTTTTTAAATATTTAAAATAGCATTTTTCTGAAATATCATTTCAAATGATTACTACAATATTTATCAAATATAAAAATATAAATAAATGTACATAAAATATAGTTGCAGATAAGACCCATTACCAAATTTAGCAAAAATCTAACCATTACTTTTACGTCTATCAAGTTTATTTTCACACGCATATATTTTGCTTAGCTGGCAAATTGGCCCGCTATGCAGCACTGTCCTACATCATAAGCTAGCCGCTCATAATATGTTAATATAACTATAGATTAAAACAGAAAAAAGAAATGGGACAGGTTAAGGAAAATCTGGGATGGGAAGACTCCAAGAATCGCTGCTGATGATCGATGTTCCTTAGCATAAATTTCCAAGTTGGAGAAGGATTTCCAAACTTCTCCCCGAAGAGCGGATCCTTGAAGTATAGTCAAAGTTTTTCCGACGAGAGGTGAAGAAGAAAAGCCTCAACGTTTCCCATGTGTTCCCCCAACAGGCAAAAAGTTCTCCGGGTGAAGAACTCTTAATTGATATACCGTTTCAGTATATATCATTGCAACTCTTTCCTAAAGGCACCGTTATTTTTATGGATCGCCTCCTCATGAGACGTTTTGTGAGGTGGTGTTATCATTATTATGAAATATATGCAGAGCGAAATGCATATGCCCCAGGATAAATCTAAAGTGTAACGGAACACATTTCGCAGTACATACACATATACAATTTATTCAGGTATGTATGCGACCCATAGAGTTACAAAATTCGCATATATCTTTCGAGCCGCGAACAGTATGGGACATGTATGATTTACGAGGGGTGCAAATCTTAAAGATAAAATTGTTGCCAATATTTTAACCTCAATTTAAATAACATACTCAGTTTTGCTTTCCGGATACTTCTTGAGAAAATTCTCAAATAAGATATAGTCTATCCTCAGTACATTTAAAAGATAATCAATCTTTTTTATATAATTTATTTTTGAAGAGAAAAGATTAGGCTTCTCCGGGAATCGAACCCGGGTCTTCCGCGTGACCCGGGTTCGATTCCCTGCGGAGCCAAAATCTTTTCTCTTCAAAAATAAATTTTAAAATAATTTAAAAAATAGGTGGTTACTCCACAATAATGGTTAAATTAATATAATATAATCAATCTTGAGTCATAATTTTTCTTGTAAAATATTGTAGTATAAGCGTAACTACATGATATTGTAGCGTTTCAGACAAAAAAAAAACACTTAAATAATTAACAGAACTAAAAAGATCAAATTGCAACAAAAAAGTAGCCATATGACTCGTTCAGAACGAGACTAACTCCCCTGTCTATCGTTCCTTATATTAGTCTAGATCACAACGGTCTAGAAGGTTCCCACCAAGCGTAGAAGATTATCGAACAGTTCGGATTTAGTCTCCATTTAAATACGAACTAACAAAAATGTTGCAAAAAAGAAAACCTGTCATTTTAACGCTGGAACAGAAATCGACCATTATAAACCGAGTAGAAAAAAGTGAAAGTGTTAAAACATTGTCCGCTGAATTAGGAATCGGCGAGCAAAGTGTTTGTGATATTTTAAAGAAGAAAAAAGATGTTTCCGACTTCGTATCGTCGTCGGCCCAAACATCGTGTCCTCGGAAAACAATGAAGAACTCAACATTACAAGACGTAGATGAATCTGTCAGCAGCTCATGCAAAAACGCGTTGAAGGAGTTCGTTTGTTTCTTTTGTTCATTTGTTCGTTTGTTTCTTTTTTAATTAATCTTCTTTTCTTTCTCAATAAGTCAATAAAATGTTGTAATTCGATTAACCCTGGTTTTCGATTTTCCGTGGATTCCCTTACCTATCATTACCCAAGATAAAAGAGGTTCTAGATATGGGGGGGGGGGGGATATATATTATTGTATAAATCGTAATTGCTCAACCCATTAATAGGTATTATTTTAGAATCAACGCCTAATTTAGTCAGAACAATACTTATTTTTTTCATTATTTGCTTTACACATATTAAAAAATATCGAAGGTAATTTACAACGGACTTTTTGTTTTATGTTTTTATAGCTTAATGTGGAATAAAATACTATAAGGCTCGGGATCTCCATTTTACGTCCCATCCGAGGGATCCGCATTCACGGTTGTCACAAGCCTTAGCTCCTAGCAGCTGGAAGTTAAAGCACAATAACTGAATCGGTATTAGTTGAATGAATGTCATTCAACTAAAAAACTTTCCATAATTCACGCATTTTAACTGAAATTATAAACGCTTTCTACATTTAACGTGAAGAAAAGGAAAGCAAAAATATGCACTTTTAACAGATAGGTACCTATTCAATTATAGCATTAAAAGTGATTTTGAATACAATTTATACATATTTTTTTTATTGAAAGGTTAGTAGGTACATCAAGGGCATTAATATTAGAGTTGTAAGGACACATTCACACAATAACTATATACAAAATTTAAATTAAAAAAAATCTGGTGCGTGCGCGCTTTTGCAATACAAAACTTTCACTTACCAACTTACTTAGATTACAAATTAATGTGTTTAGTTAATTGCCACTTCTCAAAGTTACACATTTTTTTTATTATTAAATAAAAGTTTTTACTTCCGATAACTCGGCAATGCAAGCATGATACTCCAAGTCTTCAAATTTTATAGTTCTCTGCTTAGTTGTTGAATTTCCATGAAATGAACAGAACGGTTTTAATAAACAAAAACAAATTATAACTTAAAAATTATAGGAAACAAAAAAAACAAACAAACAAAAAAGGCCCCTACCCCATTTAAGCCCCATTAGAACATTTTAATAATGATAAAGCTTACCTGATTTTATAAGAACACCTAATTCTTATTAAACATGACAAATTTTGATGAATATGATGAAAATCTTTAAAGCCGTTTTTGAGTAAATAAAAAAAAACACATAAAAATTATACAAAAGTTATTAAGTAAAGTCCCCCCTCCGGTTAATCAATTTTGATGAAATTTTTAGACATATCTCGGGCATATTAATATATCAAATTCTCAGTTTAAACAAAATCGTTAGAGCCGTTTTTGAGAAAATCGAAAAAAAACGTAAAAAGTTTTTAAATAAAGTACCCCCTCCCTTTGACCAATTTTGATGTGAAAATTTTGCTGTCACATTGTGGGCATATACATACATAGATACCCAATTTCAGGTTCGCACGGTTTATAGTTTTTGAGCTAGTCTGTTCACACACACATAGACCATTTCGCGGGACTTGGTTATTTGGACTCAGGGGACCCCAAAACGTGTATTTCCGTTGAAAACCGGAAGTCGAAATTTTTCACGATCGCAATACTTTCCTTACTATATATTTCATATATAGGTAAGTGAAAGCAATAATAATAGTAATAGGGGGTCACCTGTGGTGTAGTGGTTAGCATGGCAACCTACAATACTAAAGGTCGCAGGTAACCTCCTTCATGTATTATTTATCTTTTCTTTTTTTTTTTCAAAATAGGTATATATGTTATTAAATAACGTTATGATAAATCACTAATAATATCAAAAAGTAACTGGTGTGGCTAAAGTAAATATGGCTCGATATTTTTCATACAAATCTCTGATGGTCTTTAAAACATTCTCAACAACGATTGTTTGATAGGAATAATGCATTCTGTTGTATTTACTGAAAACTATTCAAATTTCGATTTACCACCATTTATATTTTTACACCTCATATAAAAGAGTGGTAAGGGAAAGTAATATTTTTTTTTATTTTTTCAGTAGTTTTCTTCTGATAGGTATATTGAGACTTTTTTTTTTAATGAAATTATATTATAATGAAGCGCAGCCGAATATAAACCACGTTTTCAGAACTGGTGAGGAAAACATTTTATTTAATATTATACTGGAGAGAGAAGAATACGAGAAGGTTTCCTTAAAATATGAGCGGTAGAGATAGACACGGCACACAGTGGAGCGGTTTGGCAAAGTTTTCCCTCTCAGGTGTTGGCCATGTATCCTCTCGGCTTTTCTCTTTCCCAACTTTCCGCAAGAGTTTCCATCCAAGGCGAGGAATGCCATTAGAAACTTCACTGTATAACAACATTTAGATATGTACAATGTATCTGTAGTTTTCTGAGGATTATGTAGCATTTTCAGATATTCTTATACATTATTTCGTGAAAATTTCTAGTCTCAGGTACAACTTTGAGAGGGACCAAGTTAGAAAGATAATCCTACTGAAGCAGCCGATTTTTTTTTTAAACTTTTTTATTTTGAAAAGCTAACCTTTCGATCCAACTTGTGGATCTTCATCAGGATTCATTTACGAAGGATAGATAGTAACCGTTCTCATACGCGGATGCGGATGCGGTGCGGACATGTGTACACTTCATACGCACCTTTATGTACATGTTTAAAAGATGCTTAAACGTAAATCTATTGTTTGACGAATTGATGTGGGCTAGTAACATTGAAATCCAATATTACCAGCTTATTAATCTTGGCTTCGTTTAGTTGATATCTACATAAATTATACCTATACATATTGTATAGCTTTTGAATTAGAAAATTTCAATATATCTTCGTAAGCAATAAGCCACTTTGATCCAACTTATAAAATTAAACGATTAGAAACAACATATTAGCTAATTGCGCTGTACCGTATTTCTACATAAAAAAATTAAATTATAGTTAACTAAAATTCAAATATAGAGGTGAGAGATAGTCAACTGTTATTCTATATGATAGGTTAAATGGTTATCAGGATTTTCAGCTAAAACTTTTTTATTTTGGAAAGCCAACATTTCGATCCAGCTTGTGGATCTTCATCAGGGCTAAAAGAAACCAAATACATGAGTATCTATGCTAGAGGATGACAATAAATGAATACTGTACAAAACTGATTATAATATAAAACATGAATATATAAATTAGTGGCTGGTTAGCGAGATAAAATAAAATCTGATATTTACCTTCTGAGTCCTGAGTGATATAAATACTGGAGGTAAAATAAGGTAAGAGGTAGTGGTAGGGGGTTTGTTGGCCGACTTCAAAGGTATATTACGTGGAAACCCAACACTTTTGAAATGAAAGGCTACATGACAACTGAGTGAAAATTTAATATTAAAAAGAAACTTCATATTAAAGCCTTTCACTTGCGATGTGACCCACACATATTTATTTGTAATTATAAATAAGCTTGAGTTGTCATCAAAGTCATGTCGATAGCAGCACAGGTAACTAGCATAACTTGGCAAATTACCGCCAAAATTTCAACAAATTACCGAACCAAAGAAATCAATCCTGAATCTTATTCACTATATCCTGAATATTATTCACACTTTTTGTACTAAATGTCAACTGCTGGAACACTGTCAACTTATGGTACAGTTCTAGACTTCTTCAGTTCTAGACACTTCTAGACCTTTAAAAAAAATTTCAGAACAGCCGCTAGTTTCAAGTCAGCCTTCTTTTAATTGTATTAAGGTGCGTAGGAACGGTCAGACATGATTTTCGCTTAACTTCACGTTTGAGTATAAATAGCTGTTCATGGTACGGCAAGTAAAGATAATAGGATTATTGTTCGAGGGTGAAGGCACTTAAAATGAAAATTAATATACAGTATTACAATAGCAATAACAAATGTAGCATTTAGAATAATAAAAAATATTTTTTCTTTATGAAGCAATGTAACTTATCGGAACTTTGTATTCTTGCTATGGATTTAAGAAATATCGTTATAAAATAATTTGAAAGATATATATTTCATACTAACAAAAATAAAATAAAATGAAAACAATAATAAAGTTTAGTATAAAACAGGATAGAGAGAAGGCAGCCCTCAGCAATAATTGCAGAGGGGCGGAGCTCAGAGCGGGAACAGGATGTCAGTTGAAGACTAACAATGCGGGCCCCTTTCCGAGGCAAAAACCCAAAGCCCTGCCACCAGTGCGTAGTATCTGATCCTCTCCAGGATTAGGAGGCTGCTATGCGGGAATATAAGGGAAAAGTAAAACATCTTTATTTATTGTAGCACTTATGTGGGTCAACAAAATATACAGTATCAATGCCAACGAATTTATAAAACTTAAATACTTGAGCAGGTTACAAAAATGATTATACGTTATAGCACACAATCATATGACTTGAGCTACACAGTCAAGACACAAACTTCTCTAACTCTTTCAGTCACTCGCTCCTTATATATAATCGTAAATGCTCAGGTCTGGAATGTTCCAGAACGATTTGGACAGTTCTACGCCTTCGTGGACTAGGCCACGGAAAGATCTAGACCCAAACAGTTTGTTCCAACTGCTTCTTTTGTTCCAACAAACGGTCTGGGTGTTGGTCCAACGCCATGTGGTTGTTTTATTTGCTTATCGATTTAACGTTACAATATATAAAAATCTCGTGTCCCAATGTTTGTCGGAGGTAAAATCAGAAACTAAACAACAGATTTTGATGTAATTGATGGCTCATTGCGTGTAGTTTTGTCCAACTTAAAAGATAGGACGGGTTTATCCGTGTGATTATTTGCAAGTTCTATAAATTTCCAACAGATGGCGGGGGTGGGGGGGGTAAGCATAAATCTATTTTTTCCGTATTTTTACCATGGCAAATTGTGTGTCGACGTTCCACGTGTGGGGAAAATATCAAGTCTATTTGTTTTAGCAAAAGACAGTTTAACCAAAATCATTGTGCACCTATTAGTAAAACCTCCTGATACGATATCTCATATCATCATGTGTTATAATCTGAATTTAAGTAATATGTACTATGGCAAAAGAGTAATTTGGTAGATTTTTGCTAACTGTTTATTTTTATTGTACTAAACCCTGTTCCATTATATTCTTTATTATTTCCTTTTCATGTGTCATTCATTAACTCATTATGGTCAAATATGAGATGTAAACAATAAAAACTTTAACCTATCAAATTTCTTTACCAAACAATTTTAAATTTGGTTTAATGTTCTATTTAAATCCTGTTGGTTTTTAGATTAGCTGAAACGTTTTTATCTTTATCAGTGAATTTATATTTGACATAAAAAAAGAGTAGGATTTAACTAATTCAAGGCAATCTAGCAGCTACTGAGCCATAGCTACGCGTGGCAGGGCCAGCTCATAATATACTAAAAATATATATATTTTTTGGAGCATTGGTTACTATGGCCGTCAGTTAATATTCATTAAACATTTTTTTTTTTTTTTTGTTTTTTTACAGTTGAATAAGATATGTGCATCTACCTTTTTATTACTTTCACTTACCTATATATGAAATATATAGTAAGTGGAAGTATTGCGATCGTGAAAATTTTCGACTTCCGGTTTTCAAAGGAAATACACGTTTTGGGGTCCCCTGAGTCGAAATAACCAAGTCCCGCGAAATGGTCTGTGTGTGTGTGTGTGTGTGTGTATGTGAACAGACTAGCTCAAAAACTATAAACCGTGGGAACCTGAAATTGGGTATTTAGTGTAGGTATATGCCCGCGATGTGACAGCAAAAATTTCATCAAAATTGCTCAAAGGGAGGGGGTACTTTATTTAATAACCTTTTACGTTTTTTTCGATTTTCTCAAAAACGGCTCTAACGATTTTGATTAAACTGGGTATTTGATCGATTTATATGCTCGAAATATAACTGTAAAAATTTCATCAAAATTGATTAACCGGAGGGGGGACTTTACTTAATAAATTTTGTATCATTTTCACGTTTTTTTTTTATTTACTCAAAAACGGTTTTAACGATTTTGATCAAACTTGGTATTTGATGTATTTATATGCCCGAGATATGACTGTAAAAATTTCATCAAAATTGATCTACGGGAGGGGTGACTTTACTTAATAAATTTTGTATCATTTTCACGTTTTTTTTTTTTATTTACTCAAAAACGGTTTTAACGATTTTGATCAAACTTGGTATTTGATGTATTTATATGCCCGAGATATGACTGTAAAAATTTCATCAAAATTGATCTACGGGAGGGGTGACTTTACTTAATAAATTGTGTACCATTTTCACATGTTTTTTTTATTTACTCAAAAACGGTTTTAACGATTTTGATCAAACTTGGTATTTGATGTATTTATATGCCCGAGATATGACTGTAAAAATTTCATCAAAATTGATCTACGGGAGGGGTGACTTTACTTAATAAATTGTGTACCATTTTCACATGTTTTTTTTATTTACTCAAAAACGGTTTTAACGATTTTGATCAAACTTGGTATTTGATGTATTCATATGCCCGAGATATGACTGTAAAAATTTCATCAAAATTGATCTACGGGAGGGGGGACTAAACTTAATAAATGTTGTATCATTTTCACGGGGTTTTTCATTTACTCAAAAACGGCTTTAACGATTAACAAAAATAAGATATGAATGTAGAAAAATGTGTGACTTTGGGAAATGATAATTAGCAAAACACGTCAATTTCTAATCTAAGTAAGTTGGTAAGTGAAAGTTGTGTGTTGCGCGCACGCACCAGATTTTTTCTATCTAAAACAATAATATTCTTCTTTATACTTTTTCCTCAAAATTTATATTAAAATTAACAAAAAAACAATTCTAAACTTAATAAAAATAGGGCAAAGTGGGGGAAGATAAGGGAAAAGTACTAATGGACAAAGTAATGTATCTTTATAAAATTATAAAATAATGTTTATTACAAATAATAATTTATTTGGACAATATACACTAAAAAAATATATAAATAAAACCAGTAAGATTGATAATAAAGATATATTTATTGAAACGCAAATTAAATACTCATATAACATTCAAAAGGCCTGACAACAATTGAATAGCAATCCATTTGTGATATGGTTCACTGTTCATTTTTAGGACAGAAGTGAAGATGAATCCTCCATCATTTGATCACCTGACTAGTTGGAATTTTTTGCTTGTACTCATTAGGCCTAACATGTTAGATAGATATATAGTGTAATATTGTGATAAATATTTCGTAATCAAAAATATATCACATGATAAAGAAAACAAAAAGGGCTCGTGTTGGAGTGCTGTGTAGAATGTTTGGACCTAGTCCAGTACTACAGACAATACGTACACATCACGGCTCTATTGGAACAAACCTAAACTACTATCCCTAACCAACCCTAAACCTCCAAACACAATATGCTGGAACAAACCTAAACCTTCCAACACAATCCAATAAATTATATCATATTAACGGCTCTCGTTTCCTCGACAACTCTCGCAAGAACAATCGCCGCAAAGCGAGATCTCGCTCCAACCATGTTGGTGCAGTAATTGTGGGCCTGCTTTCCTTTGAAATGTCCTCGAAGGCTCTTGTTTTAGTTTACTATGTTTGTTGTAGTAATCGCTTCTTAGCTAAGTAACAGCTATCTGGTTTTTGTTAAAAGTTTATTATAAAAATATTTATTACAATACGAGCAGTCCCAGGCACGCGTTGCTGTGGCTGAGTATATATAATGCATTGAATTAATTATACCCTATTCATTTTAATACAGTCAAATCACTGATAAAGATAAAAACTATTCAGCTCATCTAAAAACCAACGGGATTTAAGATGGGCTGATTTAACTTTACGCCAAATTTAAAATTATTTGGTAAATAATTTAGAGTAGTTAAAGTTTTCATTTTTTACATTTTCATTTTTTTACATTATTTGACTTCTTAGTATTAATGATCCATTGATTTACCACTTACTGGATTATATCGGCAGAGAGGAGATTAAATATAAATAACACAAATGTAAAAGGAACTAATAAAGAATATAGTTGGAATAGGGTTTAGTACAATCACAAAAGACAGTTAGCGAAAATGTAACAAATTAATCTTTTGCCATAACACATATTGACACGTTAGGTGCGGCGGCGTATTTTAGGGGCATCCTGAATTGGACGGTATCGGTCCCCGGGGTCCGACTGCTAGCATGAGCCACAGACGGTAATTGGCGTCGGAGTCCGATGGGAATGCTCTGACGAAAGTGTTATCTTTTGACTAAAAGGGAATTAAATGATCGTCTCAAGGGCATTATCTCTTGGTAAGGATTGGAACTAGACATAATAGGCGCAAAACAGGCCGATACAGGATTTACGTCATTCTTTATCGAAAATCGGACCTCGGAGTCCGATTCTAAAAAACAACAGAATTTCAGCTGTAAGCAATATTTTCTGCACTAAAATACAATAATCTCATTTAAAATTGAGTGTTTGAAGTATTCGGACTTTCGAACATTTTGATGTGAAAATCGGCTGTTAAGAGGGGAATGTAAGACATCGGACCCCGGGGACCGATGCCGCACCTAACGTGTTAATTAAATTCAGAATATAGCACACGATGTTATGAGATATCGTATTAGTAAGTTCTACCTGAAACAGGTTATGAAAAGCGAGCAACCACAAACCATGCTCCATGTTCTTACAGTGCTAAATATCAAAACATAAAAATTTAATTTTATCAACGAGATGGATAACGTTAATTTATAATTTTTCGTAATAATAATTTACGTTTTTTACTTTCACTTACCTATATATGAAATATATAGTAAGTGGAAGTATTGCGATCGTGAAAAATTTCGACTTCCGGTTTTCAACGAAAATACACGTTTTGGGACCCCCTGAGTCGAAATAACCAAGTCCCGCGAAATGGTCTGTGTGTGTGTGTGTGTGTGTGTGTGTCTGTGTGTGTGTGTGTGAACAGACTAGCTCAAAAACTATAAACCGTACGAACCTGAAATTGGGTATTTAGTGTAGGTATATGCCCGCGATGTGACAGCAAAAATTTCATCAAAATTGCTCAAAGGGAGGGGGTACTTTAGTTAATAACTTTTTAAGTTTTTTTCGATTTTCTCAAAAACGGCTCTAACGATTTTGATTAAACTCAGTATTTGATGTATTTATATGCTCGAGATATGACTGTAAAAATTTCATCAAAATTGATTAACCGGAGGGGGGACTTTACTTAATAAATTTTGTATCATTTTCACGTGTTTTTTTTATTTACTCAAAAACGGTTTTAACGATTTTGATCAAACTTGGTATTTGATCTATTTATATGCCCGAGATATGTCTGTAAAAATTTCATCAAAATTTATCAACCGCAGGGGGCACTTAATAAATTTTGTATCATTTGTAAGTGCTTTTTTTATTTACTCAAAAACGGCTTTCACGATTGTGACCAAACTGGGTATTTGATGTATGTATATGCCAAATATGTGATAGCCAACATTTCATCAAAATTTATCAACCGAAGGGGGGACTTTACTTAATAAATTTTGTATCATTTTCACAGGTTTTTTTATTTACTCAAAAACGGCTTTAACGATTAATAAATAAGATATGAATGTAGAAAAATGTGTGACTTTGGGAAATGATATTTAACAAAACACGTCAATTTCTTATATAAGTAAGTTGGTAAGTGAAAGTTGTGTGTTGCGCGCACGCACCAGATTTTTTATTATTATAATTCATGATGTCTATTTATTGTAGTGCTAATAGGTGCACAATGGTTTTGGTTAACCTTTCTTTTGCAAAAACAAATAGGTTAGATGTTTTCCCCACACGTGAAAGGGCAACACATAATTGCCCAAAGAAAAAAGGTGGATTTTCCTAGTTCAAGCCAGAAAAAATAGATCAGGCAACTGGATACATAAATATAGAAAGAAAATGAAGTATTTTGTCAATTAATTAGACTTATTCCACCATCTGTTGGAAATTTATATAACTTACAAATAATCACACTTAATTGTAGTATAATAAGCACTTAATTAGCAATAAAAGAAATATTGAAGCCAATAATCAAGATAAAAATTATCCTATTTTTTAAGTTGTACAAAACTACACAGAATGAGCTAAATTTTATAAAGATCGGTTGAGTAGTTTCTGATTTTACCCCCGACAAACATTGGGACACTTTTATATATATAAAGTTAACCGTTTAGGGTCTGAGCAGTGCGAGTGTATAGCGGGCCCTGTGTCCTGAGACCTTAGACCGGCTGCCGTGCCGGTCTCTTAGGTGCTGACTACTGGGTTTTTTATCCTAGTGCAATAGTAAAATGAAAAGAGTTCAATTGAATAATAATAAAATGAAATGAAATAAAATGGAAAGAAATCAATTGAAATAAGATCCGCAGTTTCAGTCTTCTAACGTTGAAGCGGGCGGAACTGATATATCAGTCTACAGGCGTTAAAGGGTTAATCCAAAAAAAAGTATAGAATCATAATAATAATTCCAATGGCATGAAATGGAGTAGGGTAGCTTAGCGATTAAAGAACTGCAATACCTTCCTAATATGATTCCCTAAAATTTGTTGAATAGTTGAGGTTGAATTTTCGAGAAATTTATGTTGAGGTGAGAGAGAAAAGAATTACAGAAAAAAGTCTCATATAAAGCATGTGACAATGAAGGAAACTTTCAGGGTTATTTCAGCATGTAAAAATTAGGTATATAAATTTTATGGGTGTAGGAATAAGAGAAAATGTGTAAATAATTGGAATTTGATGGTGAAACGCATGGTCCGTGGATGAGAAAATTATAAAACGTAATAATTAACAAGTTTAGAAATAAAAAGTATCATACTGGGAGTCCCAGACATAGTGTAAAAATACTGCATTCTAAACGGGGTAGAATGGCGCAAAAACGAGTTTCCTATCTCAATCTGTTGAGGAGATAGAATTTTTTTAGTTTTTATTTTTAAAATCATACTTTTTTTTTCAGCAAAATAGTTGTTTTCCCTACTTCGGTTTAGTGTAGAAACCGAAACGATGATATTTTCTTAATCAGCATTAAATTTTGTAGATGATGAGACAGATCTAGTTATTTTAAATCCCTGTTCAATGGGCCTTTTAACGCGCAAAACACAAAACATTTATTTAATCTTCAATTTTTAATAGTTTATGAAAATTCCTCACTCCTCACTGGAGCATCCTAGAAGCCGTCAAATTTCATAAAATCTGCAGAATCAGTGGTGTAACTCATGATACAATTGCACTTCACCTTTTGAGTCTAAAAGAAGTTTTTTCTGATGAAAAACACGAAGATCAATACTTCTTGCTTAACCTACCTACAAAAAAAACTACTTGATTGAATAAAAGTATTAGTTATTTTATCTTTTGTACATATGCATGAGAGGTAAAGAGTTGTGAAGGTATCAAGCCATCCCTCTCCTGGGGTTTAATATCTCTGGGTTTAATAATCTCTGGATTTAATAAATGTTTTGTGCGATAAAAGGCCCATTGAAAGTGGATTTAAAATAACTAGACCTATCTCATCATTTAGAAAATTTAATGCTGATTAAGAAAATATCATCGTTTCAGTTTGTGATTTAAACCGAAATAGGGAAAACAGGCATTTTTCATAAAAAAAGTATGACTTTTTAACTTGTAAAACCCGTTTTTGCGCCATTCTACCACGTTTAGCATGCAGTATTACTTTTTTTTTTTTTTTTACACTATGTCTGGGACACCCAGTATAATACTTTTTATTTCTATACTTGTTATTTACTGCGTTTTATAATTTTCTCATCCACGCGTTTCACCATTACATTTCAATTATTTACACATTTTCTCTTATTCACCTTAATTACAGCCTCTTTACACCCATAAAATTTATATACCTAATTTTTACATGCTAAAATAACCCTGAAAGTTTCCTTCATTGTCACATGCTTTATATGAGACCTTGAGCTGTAATTCTTTTCTCTCTCATCTGATCATAAATTTCTCGAAAATTAGGAGGGGAGGTTCAACCATTCAACAATTTTTACGGAATAATATTAGGAAAGTATTGCAGTTCTTTATTCGCTAAGCTACCCTACTCCATTTCATGCCATTGGAATTGAAATTACGATTCTATACTTATTTTGGATAATATTGTAATAAATATTTTTAAAATAAACTTTTAATATTTAAATACCACCAATTACCAGTATATTTGGTATTGCGCTTTCAAAGTTTCGATAAAATTCCACATCTTCCAACTTATAACTCGGTTTTTGACTATTTTCTTTGACTGTTTACTGTTTGACTTATGTATTAAAAGCAAAAATAAACTGCAGCGAAATATACATTATTCGACAGAACCTGGAGACGGTAATTCTTTGCATATAACAGAAAAAACATTAGAGCGATATCATTTTTGAACTAGGTCAAGCCATTATAATATAATGTAATATACTATGATGTATAACAGTTATTATAAGAGAGAGAGAGAGGAAGCACATATCAAGAGGCCACGTGTTGCCACGACCACATTTTATCCTTCAGGGTCCAGTTCTCTCCGCCTCATTGCACACATATTTTAGTTTTACGACTCTAATATGTTTCCGGAAATCTCCAAGGAGTTCTCAAATTCTTCTCGTCCTCGGGTGGGATATCTACTCTCTCGCGGCCCTTCATATAGTTTAGAAGTAATATTATACACCCGATGATGAAGAACTGAAAATAAATCCGAAGGAGATGTTGCAAGATGGAATTTTTGATAATCCTGTAGTTATAATGTAGAAGAGGAACCCGCACTTCCACTCATTAGTTAAACCCATCAGAATCTTGAACCATCTGTAATAGGAAGGAAAATGAAACTATCCACCATCTCCACTGTTGATGCCCAATATACTCAGCATACCGGACCCACTTCCTACCAGATTTCTGTAACATGTCAACCCAACAGTTTTTCGAAAAATTAAAGTTCAGTGACGTTTCCACAATTAATGAGCTTGTGCAGTTCACACTCCGATGCTTGAACTTAAGAAAATTTATAATAGATGAAGGTTGAGCAATGTGGATCTGGTCGTTGATCTTAACTTTATTTCTTCTAGCACGTTTTTATTTTTGAAATCGGTGTTTCTTTTAATTTGGTTATTTTTAGCAATGGTTAGTTTAATACTGACGGGATATTATTTTAAGTGCTATGATGCTTTTTTATAAAATTTAATATTGTTATTTTATAACTTTCTAATGTTGATATACAGACACAGAATTATTACTGAAATACAAAGTACATGTTTAAAGCAAAAATAGAAAAGGGCATGAGAAGAAACTAAAATTGTAAACTCTATATTTTATATTCATATTATTTTGTCTACTAGCTAGGGTGCTAGGCTTCGCTGCGGTAGTTTTAATAACAGAAAAACTTTCAAATTAAAGGAAATATTGAACAAAAATAGCAATTTCTCGAAACTTTTAACATGGTATCAATATTAAGATTCGATATCTGCAGAGTCCGCCCAAATAAGGAACCCTATATACTTTAAAGGGGGTTGAAAATGGTGAATGAACAATTAATTTTGCTGCAAATTTGTCGAGTCATGCATAGTTTTTGATGGTTTCTGTGATTCTGAATTCTATGAGCCCATTCCAAGCAGTCAGCAGATAATAAGTTATTAGATTATGGTTGAAAAATCTATTAGTTAAAAACTATATTTCGATTACAACTTAAGCGCCGACTACTGTGATCTATTAGATCCAGAAGTTTAGAAACTACCGAAGATTCATAGAAACTTTTTTTTTAAGACCTTTCTTCCAGTTCAATCTCCCTTAAGATATCCCCCCCCCCCCGTTATTTGGCCGGAAACTGCACCTACTATTACAAAGTGAAAACCAAAATATCATGAGGGCACAATTTTTTCATCATATTTCTTTTTATCCTGAACTATGAGGGGTGATAAAATCTTATTGAAAAAATGCTGTAATTGCAGTTAATCACTTTGTCAACTGGAATGCTCATCATACATACTAATAAAACCATTTTTCATAACTACATACAATAAGAACACTTCAAACTTGTTATTTTCGGTTTATAATCAGTCTATTCAGCTCTTCTTTTTACTTTCACTTACCTATATATGAAATATATAGTAAGTGGAAGTATTGCGATCGTGAAAAATTTCGACTTCCGGTTTTCAACGGAAATACACGTTTTGGGGTCCCCTGAGTCCAAATGACCAAGTCCCGCGAAATGGTCTGTGTGTGTGTGTGTGTGTGTGTGTGTGTGTGTGTGTGTGTGTGTGTGTGTGTGTGTGTGTGTGTGTGTGAACAGACTAGCTCAAAAACTATAAGCCGTGCGAATCTGAAATTGGGTATTTAGTGTATTTATATGCCCGTGATGTGACAGCAAAGAGGAAACGCAGCCAAGCGCTTCCTGGTAGCCTGGAGCTCGAACTAAATTTTTCATTCATAAACTCGTATCTCAATCTCAGGTAGGCTAATTACATGGTGCGAGAGGCTTAAAATTCCAGTCCTTTTCTCTTCAATTTTACACCTTTAAGAGAAATACAGAAACCTTTTTCTCCGTTAGGGGTTATATAGCAACACGCTGACATAACTTCCTTAACCCCACGTGGAGTCGTTTTTGAGTCTTTTCGGCACGCACATTGTACACTTTGCTTTATAATATATATTGATTATATATTATGTACACACTCTATTTGTACGGGTTATATCCCAAAGAACAAATAAATATTTTTATTATTATTATTATTATATACAAGAGGAAGTCCGAGAGCTCAAGAAATGATTTATTCCACTACAACAGCTCCACATGATTCAGTTGGCAGAGAAGAACCTCCTGGCATAGGAAAAAAATAATGTGTATTTTTAATTGCAGAAAGGAGGGTGGTAAGTGAAAGCTTCAGATGCATGCATCGCACCAGGTTTTTTTTAAAGGATTCAAAGGACTTCCAGAAAGGTCTGTAATTTGATTTTGTATCGGGTTCGCTCCAACAAGCAGTCGTGGACTAACTGTCCTTCCCCCACTTTTTTTTAAATTAAATTTGATAGGTTGAAATTGGTTCAACTTGTGTTATAGAACGTTGTGAGAAAATTTCAAATCAATCCATAGACTAATTTTCAATTATAATTTCAAAAAAATAGTTATTTAAATATTACTCTCTCAATCTTTCTCAATATATGCGTTTACACATTGAAATGAAATTGTGTTTTTTCCCCTTGAGAAAGGAGGAGGTGAAGCAGTTGTTGAGGAGATAGGAGATGTTACTTCAGTTAGTTAGCTCTCAGCAGTTCCAGTTCCGGTTCCAGCAGTAGCCTTCCTAACTTGATAACTTCTTACGCTAACTTCTTTTCACTTTGTTCTTTCTTCCAATAACCCCCGTTATTGGACGAACACAGAGCCGGTACTCTTCCCTCTTGTGGGTGTGTGTGTGCAAAAAAAAAAAAAAAAAAGAAAAAAAAATTATATGAGTTATTAAAAGCAAAATATTCACAATTAATAAAATTTTAATGAATTAAGATCAAGTTATATAAGCACGAAAAGTACCGTTTTCAAAAATTCCTAGCTACCAAAGTACTCAAATATAAACGTTGTATTTTTTACAAGAGTTTTAAGTTGCATGTAAGTGTAACATGTAAAAAAATAAAATTTTTATTAAGTCCCCCACCATATTTTAGAGCCTAAAGTTATCAAAAAATTCAAAAATTTCAATATTATAAATTCACAAAAATTATGGTAACGAATACCAAGGTTAAGAGTACTTTTAATGAAAGCTACTTAGTTAGATTTATTATCATGCCAAATATCAGCTTTGATAATCTCCTTATACCCAAAACTTACCCTGAAAAACGGTCTTTTGAGAAATTAAAGCAGTTGTGTTCAATAGCAGTTTTCAATTTCTTGGACTTCAAAATATTCAAAAAATAAAGAAAACACAAAAGATAGAGCAGATTGTAAGAAAAACAATCGTGTCTGAATTATAAGTCTATGACTCACCAGTCTTAAGAAAATTAGTTTTCCGTAGGAGCTTACAAAATCAAAACTTGGAAAGATGGCTTCCATTTTTAAACGGTTGACCTAATATTTTTTTAAAATTTGTTTTGAACTACTGATTCTATAAGTAATTGGTGGTAAAAACATAAATATTTTCTAAAATATTCTTAAAAATAGGTCGAGCAACTACCTTTGGACCAGTTGATATAGACAGACACTATTGTGACTATGCATGGTATGTTAGGCATGATAGGTTTTGTCATTCTGATTCCAACGGTAAGGATGTATTCCTAAAAAATTAATAGATTTAGAATTGTAACAACCCGAAGTGCGATATACAGAAATATATAAGTCGATACACGATTAGAAATTAATACAGATTGTGTGTCTAGAGATTTGTACAGTAATCTTTTGAATGAATTTTTTACTAAATATGGTCGTGTAAGGTTTGTTTGTTTAATTGTTTAATGCCACTAAGGCTAATCTGACGACGCTACAGTGGGAGTCCTAAATTTTGCCAATCCAGGTATAATTAGGATAGGGATCTTTAACGAGTACCTGACATCGTACAGGGTCGGGACCTCCATTTTACGTCATATCCGAGAGACGGCATGGCTAAGGATATTTTACTCCCATTAAAAATTCCGATGGCCACCGCTTGGGTCGTATAAGGTAAAATACAGTTATGTACAGTGATATACAGTTTTTGTGTCGCTAAGTTGAATGGGAAATTCACATGGCATTGCAATCTGTAGATTGAAAGCTATCACTACTATAACTGCAGCATTGAGGAGAGTGTCGATTCCCCAGTAGTCGGCGCCTAAGATGTACTCGAAATATATTTTTTTTAATTGAGACATCAGATTTTTCAACTATAACCTTTTGATTGCATGAAATGGGCTTATAGGATTCAGAATCGCAGGAACCACCAAAAACGATTTATAACTCGACAAATTTGCAGCAAGATTAATTTTTCATTTACACTTTTCAACCCCTATAAAGTATATAGGGTTCCTTATTTGGGCGGACTCTGCAGTTCTCGAATCTTAATATTGATACCAAGTTAAAATGGAAGTTTATTTATAAAATGTACGTTAGTAATTAAAAGTTCAGAGTTTTTAACTTGAATCGTTGTTAAAAATAGATCAAAGATAGAAAAATCTGGTGCTATGCGCACAACACAAAACTTTCACTTACCGACTATCTTATATTAGAAAGTGGTGTGACTTATATTAGAAAAACGAGAGACCCTTAATTTATCCAAATAAACAAAAACAAAAGTACTTCATAGGAAAACAAAAAAGGCGCCTTCCCCATTTAAGGCCCCTCAGAACATTTTAATTTATCATTAATCTTACCTGGTATTAACGATTACTTGATTTCCATTGAACATGACGAATTGAATCAAAATCATTAAAGCCGTTTTTGAGTACATAAAAAAAAAAAACATGAAAATGGGACACATTTATTAAGTAAAGTGCCCCTCCAATTGATAAATTTCGATTTAATTTTGACAGTCACATCGCGGGCATGTACATACACCTAATACCGAGTTTAATCAAAATCGTTGAAGCCGTTGTTGAGAAAATCCAGAAAAACGTAAAAATTAGACTAAAATCTTTAAATAAAGTACCCCCTCCGTTTGACCGATATTGATGAAATTTTTGCTGTCTCATCGCGGGCATATACATATACTAAATAGCTAAGTTCAGGTTCGTATGGTTTATAGTTGTTGAGCTAGTCTGTTCACAGACATACACACACACACACACACACACAGACCATTTCGCGGGACTTAGTTAATTGGACTCAGGGGACCCCAAAACGTGTATTTTCGTTGAAACCAGGAAATCGAAATTGTTCACGATCACAATACTTTCCTTACCATATATTTCATATATAGGTAAGTGAAAGTAAAAAACGAATTATTTACTTTTTAACACGTTAGGTACGGCATCGGTCACCGGGGCCCGATGACTTACATTCCCCTTAACAGCTGTTGTTTTCTATAATCGGACTAAGAGATCCGATTTTCGATAAAGTATGGCTTAAATCCTGTATCGGATCCCGGGAGCCTGTTATGTCTAGGTCTAATACTTACCAATAGATAATGCCCTTGAGACGCTCATTTAATTCACTTTTCAGACAAAAGATAACGCTTTGGTCAGAGCGTTTTTATCGGACCCCGACGCCCGATATCGCCTGTGGCTTATCCCAACAGTCGGACCCCTGGGAACGATACCGTTCAATTCAGGATACCCCGAAAATATGCCGACGCGCCTAGGGTGTTAAAATATTTTGAAAAGTAAAATGTTAATATAAATTATAAAATGATGCTGTAAAATAAACTGTGTTTGGTTATATTACAGAATATAACGCCACATCAGCCGAAATATTTAGTTCACGAGGGGGGGGGGGGGGGGCTGTAGTATCATTATTCACCGGGCTGACACACCGCTGAGGGATGCATCTTGGTCTGGCATGTGATGACACAGCTGAGGATCGCATCATGTAATCAACAGCAGGCGATGCTAATGTGACGTTTGGTCTCAGAGCAATCAGGAAGGACGACATCGCGATATCTATGATTGCGGGAGTCACGTTAGCGATGTATCGCGGTTCGCGATGATTCGGCGATCGGTGTGAACAGGAATCAGCCTTCGCTTTAGACATTGAGCATTTTTTTTTTTTTTTTGGGTAATCTGAAGCGGTTGTTAACCTAATGTCAACCATTCGTAACGCAGGATATGAAGTTTGATTATTTGAGTTTACTAGGCAAAAACCATAAGGCCATCAATGTCTTTATTTATCTGTTTGTCTTTCATTATTGAGATCCAAGTCTTACTTAGATATCTTTTAATATTAATTTCACATTACCCATTTGTTTTCACTCATTATTTTAATAATTTAAAATAATGATATTATCTGTATTATAAATTAAATATTTTTTTTTTCTTCAAGCATTGAATCGCACCTGTCAGCGGTCTGCGACAATCAGCGAATTCGATGTGTGCAGCAACGCAATAATATGTAAGGCATTTATGGCATGAAGGAAGTAAAGTGCCCAGCAGCACCTCTTTCCGGGCTTGACACTAATTGAGGAGAGGAGGTCTCTCATCCTGCTTCTTTTTAGCCGCCTTCGAACGGGCAAGTCAACCGTGGCCATGTCGTGAATTAATCTGTTGTTATGACCTTCCAATTTAACAAAAAAACGTGAGTAAAGCGTTCGTATGTGTTGTAGGTCTGCATGCAGATTTTGGTTACTTACGTGCCATAATTAGTCTTAAAATTTTTGGATTGAAAAGTTTGTAATAGTTGTAAGTGGCGTATGTCCAAATAGATCTAAGTAAGTAGGTGTATGTATTCAGTTTTTTTATAATATTTAATTACAAGATTTGAGAAATTAAATATTTAATTTAGATTATTATATTTGAACTGTATATATCTATATTATTACTTACGTATTTATAATAAACATTATGGAGAGAGAGAGAAAGAGAGAGAGAGTGAGAAAAAGAGAGAGGAGAGAAAATAATAAAAATAGAAAATAAATAAATAACTTTTTTACGATAGGTGAAATAATGGTCAGAATTTGCAGTGTGAAAAATTTTGTTACTTATTTTCGACAGCCAACGTTTCGATCCAACTTGTGGATCTTCATCAGGGCTAAAAGAAAACAAATATATGAGTATCTATTATTGTTAGTTTTTAATATTTTATTTTCACTCAGTTGTCATGTAGCCTTTGACTTCAAAAGCGTTGGGTTTCCCCGTCATACACCTTTGAATACGGCAAACTACCCCCTACTACTACCTCTTACCTTATTTTACCTTCAGTCTTTGTATTTTCCTTGACTCAGAAGTTAAATACCAGATTCTATTTTATCTTGCTAACCAGCTACTTATTTAAATATTCATGTATAATGTATAATAGTATAGATACTGATACATTTGTTTTCTTTTAGCACTGATAAAGATCCACAAGTTGGATCAAAACGTTGGCTGTCGAAAAGAAAAAAATTTCCGAAGTGATAATACTGATCATCATTTAACCTATCGCAAAGATTGACAGTTGACTATCTCTCACCTCTCTGGGTTCCCTGAACAGTTACAATATATTTAGTTCTCTAATAGGATAATAGATGCTGCATACGGGGGAAGGAGGATTGTTGAAGTAGACTAGATCAACTAACTTCGGAACTGCTGAAAAGGAGAGCAGTTGTTGAGGGCAGGATCGGTTCGGATACTTTATTCCGCTCTTTTCTTATCCTAGCGTAATTTATCTCTCTCCTTTCCTTACCTCTTTGTGTTAACCCTCTACTGCCTTCTTTTTTATCGAGCAGTAAAAAAGAGTTGGGAAATCAAGGATCGGAATTGGTAGAGGCGCGAAGAGGGGATAAAGAGTTTAAAAGGCGATAAGAGGGCCAGGGGACGTGTGCGGACTGAGGCAGCGGCGGCCGAGAGCGTTAGGGCGGGAATAATGCGGGGTTTTGGTGGGGGCGGGAACAGGGAATGAATAATACAGCGCCCGATTTCAATATCACAAGACTAAGCGACTTTTTGGCGGGTCCTCTAATCTCTTTGATTTATTTCCTGTGATATATATTACTGTAATATTGTTAGATATCCATTTATTGATTATTGCCATTATAATTTTACTGGTTTTTACTTTCATTTACCTATATATGAAATTCATAGTAAGGAAAGTATTGCGATCGCGAAAAATTTCGACAGGTTTTCAACAGAAATAGACGTTTTGGGGTCCCCTGAGTTCAAATAAACATGTACCGCGAATTGGTCTGTGTGTGTATGAACAGATTAGCTCAAAAACTATAAACCGTACGAACCTGAAATTGGGTATTTAGTTTATGCATATGCCCGCGATGTGGTAGCAAAAATTTCGTCAAACTTGGTCAAACGGAGGGGGTACTTTATTTATTGAATTATGTCTAATTTTTGAATTATTTTCGATTTTATCAAAAACGGCTATAACGATTTTGATTAAACTCGGTATTTTATGTATGTATATGCCCGCGATGTGACAGTCAAAATTTCATCAAAATTAATCAATTGGAGGGGGCACTTTACATAATAAATTTTGTCTCATTTTCGCGTGTTTTTTTTTTTTTATTTACTCAAAAACTGCTTTAACGATTTTAATCAAACTGAGTATCTGATGTATGTATATGCCAAGGATATGACAGCCAAAATTTCATCAAAATTGATCAAACGGGGGGGACACATTAT
This sequence comes from Aelia acuminata, assembly GCA_911387785.2. Lineage (NCBI taxonomy): Eukaryota > Metazoa > Arthropoda > Insecta > Hemiptera > Pentatomidae > Aelia > Aelia acuminata. The sequence continues at coordinate 2,529,901 of OU426983.1, forward strand.
TTCATAACTTTTATTTCTATGTTTAACTTTTTTTTCGATTATTTCAAAAACGGCGTTAATGATTTTAAACAAATTAGTCATGTTTAATGAAAACCAAGCCATCTTTAATATCAGCTAAGCTTTATCATTATTAAAATGTTCTGAGGGGGCTTAAATGGGGAAGGGTCCTTTTTTGTTTTCTTATAAAATACCTTTGTATTTGTTTATATGGAGAAATAAACTTTTTCTCGTTTTCCTAAAAATAAGAAAAGGCTAAATATGAAAATATGAAAAAAATCAAGTAAACATATATAGGAGAAAAAAAGAAAAATATTCCATCAAATCATAAAACACGTCTAGCTCACGAATGCGCAGTACGCCTTTAATGACAGACCAATGCTTTATAATTAAAGATGTTCTGTACATTTAAGGAAAATTATTTGTTTCATGGGAACTATATAAAGTTTTCAACAACTACATAGAGAATCATAAAATCAGACGACTTGGAGTATTAGGCTTGCATTGCCGAATTATCACAAGTAAAAACTTTTATTCAATAATAAAAAAAATAGTGTACTATAGAGAGCAAATAAAATCAAAAATAAGAAATGAATGTGGAAAAATTTTTTTCTTTAAGAAATGGCAATTAACAAAACACGTATATTTCTAATCTAAGTAGTTTGGTAACTGAAAGTTCTGTGCGCATCGCACCAGATTTCTTATTTTTTTAATCCACGCCTGTCGCTCAGCCTGCGATAATAAACAGAGGAGATCTAAAGAAGATATTAGGCATGAGGAAGATCGATACCCACTGGCATCTACTCCTAGCTTGAACCATTAAAACAGATTATTCCCGTATATCTGTTATCCAGCTCCAATCGTGTAACATACCTGTGAGTCTGTTTGTAATGTTACTGTGGGTTATGTTTTGTCAAACATATGGCGGTGAGCGAGTGATGAGTCTTAGGCCCGCTTTCTCCAATATAGTTTAAACTTAGATTAACTTAAACTGGATTATCTTTAATCCGAGGTTTAAACTCTAATTCACTTTCTACAGCCTTAGTTTAGTTTAAGCTCGGTTTAAACCTAATTATGTGAAGGTTATTATGTTTTTTAAAAGGTTGGTACATATTTGTTTACATTTCCTTGTTGAAACTTCTATGGAAAGAGAAGGTAATGTAAGGGTTATGGAAATTTATACATATTATTTTGTTTTCACTAAAAAAGTAAATAAGGTAAAAGTGTTCTATAAAAATGGTGCAAAAAGAAGTAAAAACTTTTCTCAGTGTGTGTGTCAGTGGAAGAGAAGAGAGACATTTTTGAAACCAAAAAAACAGATTTCGTCACCGTCAAAGAGAAGGAGGATGAATGGAAGAAATTGGCGAATAAATTCAATGAAACGAGCGGTGCTGTTTTCAGAGATTAAATTTGTATGTTAATAAAATGTTCTTTATAATATGATATTATTACCACAAAAATAATAATAACCTCTATTACATTTCATAATTTTTTTTCAAATAATAATTCAAATAATAATAATTATTATTATCATTTTGTTTTAATAATAAATGATCTAAGTTGAGCGATATATAATTATTATAGCTTAATAATAATAAAATTACATCATTATGAGATATTCAAGTGAAAGATAATTTACAACATAACCTTGATATTAATTATGAACCAATTACAATAAAAATAAAGCACGTTAAAAAACATTTTTTTCTCATCTCAATTCTACTTTACTGATTTAACATATTCTGAAAATATTCTTGGATTAACTGATTGCGTCTATTGATGCCTCTCTTTGGCAACAAAAACACATCATAATCTTCCTTTTCCATGTCATTTAAAATTTCAATTATGTATATTTTCCATTTTTATATTCAGCCAAGTGCAAAACAATAATTCTTGAGTAACGAGAGCGAGTATGTTATCGCACAAAATGTTTGTTTATATTCTGCAGTTTAAACCTAATTAAGAGTTTAAACCGGGAAAAATTAAGGTTTAACTTAATCTAAGTTTAAACCAAGTTTAGAGTTTAAACCGACTTGAAGAAACTCACATCTGGTTTAAACCAAGAGATAATCCGGAACATAACCTTTATTAGTGCTGCGGTGCGGATCCGGTGCGGACATGTCTGGCCAGACCCTTAGGGCCGCTTTCTCCAAGTTAGTTTAAACCGAGTTTAAATTTAATCCGGATTATCTCTGGGTTTAAACCAGATGTGAGTTTCTTCAAGTCGGTTTAACCTCTACACTTGGTTTAAACTTAGATTAAGTTAATCCTTCATTTTTCCCGGTTTAAACTCTGAATTAGGTTTAAACTACAAAATATAAACAAATATTTTGTGTGATAACATAGGTACTCGCTCTTGATACTCAAGAATTATTGTTTTGCACTTGACTGAATACAAAAATGGAAATATATAAAATTGAAATTTTATTTGACATGGAAGAAGAAGATTATGTGTTTTTGTTGCCAAAGAGACGCATCAACTGACGCAATCAGTTAGTCCAAGAATATTTTCAGAATATGTTAAATCAGTGAAGTAGAATTGAGATGAGAAAAAAATGTTTCTTAAAGTGCATTATTTTTATTGTAATTGGTTCATAATTAATATCAAGTTTATGTTGTAAATTACGTTTCACTTGAATATCTCATAATGATGTAATTTTATTATTATTAAGCTAAAATAATTAGATATCGCTCAACTTAGATCATTTATTATTTAAACAAAATGATAATAATAATAACAAGTTTCAACTTTATTTGAAAAAAAAATATGAAATGTAATAGAGGTTATTATTATTCTTGGCATAATAATATCATATTATAAAGAACATTTAATTAACATAAAAATTAAATCTCTGAAAACCGCACCGCTCGTTTCATTGAATTGATTATTTCTTCCAATCATCCTCCTGGACAGTGACGAAATCTGTTTTTTTTTTTTTTGGTTTCAAAAATGTCTCGCTTCTCTTCCGCAAGAGCAAGAAGAACATTAATTTCACGCTGAGAAAAGTTTTTACGTTTTTTTGATTATTTTTGCTCCATTTTTATAGAACACTTTCACTTTATTTACTTTTTTGATAAAAACAAAATAATATGTATAAATAATCTTTCCATAACCCTTACATTACCTTCCCTTTCCATAGAAGTTTCAACAAGTAATGTAAACAAATATGTACCAATTTTTTTAAAAACATAATAACCTTCACATGATAAGGTTTAAACTAAGGCTGTAGAAAGTGAACCAGAGTTTAAACCTCGGATTAAAGATAATCCGGTTTAAGTTTAGACTATATTGCAGAAAGCGGGCCTTAATGTTTTAGACTGAAAGGTATGTATTTTTTGAATCTGAGTCTTTTTGCAATCTCAAATATTTGGGAAGCATAAGTCCATATTGGACGTACTAATGCATTACTGTAATCATTCCCGGCAATTTTTCAACTTGTACAATGTAACAGTTATAATCATCTGTTATGTTTCACGCCACAATAGATATTTTTCCCATTTACTACTCATATTTCTTTTCTACCTTCAGTTCCAATATGCCACACTAATTTTCCCTTACGCCGCTGAAGTGCGATTGAAGGTCTCGACGTTTTGGAAAGTTTTTAGGTTGCGAATAATCGTCGGTGATAGGGCTCACCTCTGATGATTGGAATATCATGTCTTAAAGTCTAAACTTAAAAACTAAAGGACAGGTTAAATGATTATCAGGATTTTCAGTTAAAACTTTGTTATTTTGGAAAACCAACGTTTCGATCCAATCAGGGCTTCCGAGTCCATAATGAAACAAAGATTCTTTGTCTTTTTGGGAGTCATTGTATCTCTCTGTACTCGGAAGACCTGATGAAGATCCACAAGTCGGATCGAAACGTTGGCTTTCCAAAATAAAAAATCTGGTGCGTGCGCGCAACACACACCTTTCACTTTCAACTTATTAGAAATTGACGTGTTTTGCTAAATATCATTTCCCAAAGTCACACATTTTTCTACATTCATATCTTATTTTTGTTAATCTTTAAAGCCGTTTTTGAGTAAATAAAAAAACCCGTGAAAATGATACAAAATTTATTAAGTAAAGTCCCCCCTCCGGTTGATCAATTTTGATGAAATGTTGGCTATCACATATTTGGCATATACATACATCAAATACCCAGTTTGATCAAAATCTTTAAAGCCGGTTTTGAGTAAATAAAAAAAACACATGAAAATGATACAAAATTTACTAAGTAAAGTCCCCCCTCCGGTTAATCAATTTTGATGAAATTTTAAGTCATATCTCGGGCATATAAATACATCAAATACCCAGTTTGATCAAAATCCTTAAAGCTGATTTAGAGTAAATAAAAAAAAAACACGTGAAAATGTTACAAAATTATTAAGTAAAGTCCCCCCTCCGGTTAATCAATTTTGATGAAATTTTTACAGTCATATCTCAGGCATATTAATACATCAAATACTCAGTTTAATCAAAATCGTTTGTGCCATTTTTGAGAAAATCGAAAAAAACCTAAAAAGTTATTAGGTAAAGTACCCCCTCCCTTTAAGTAATTTTGATGAAATTTATGCTGTCACATCGCGGGCATGTACCTACACTAAATACCCAATTTCAGGATCGCACGGTTTATAGTTTTTGAGCTAGTCTGTTCACACACACACACACACACACACACACACACACACACACACACACACACACACACACACACACACACACACACACACACACACACACACACACAGACACACAGACCATTTCGCGGGACTTGGTCATTTCGACTCAGGGGACCCCAAAACGTGTATTTCGTGTATTTCGGTTGAAAACCGGAAGTCGAAATTTTTCACGATCGCAATACTTCCACTTACTATATATTTCATATATAGGTAAGTGAAAGTAAAAAGTTTTAACTGATAATCATTTAACCTATCATATAGAATAACGTTGACGATCTCTCACCTCTTTTGAAACTAAAACTTAATATTAATCTTGACTTAAAAGTTTCCAACGTTATGGGCTTCCGGTGTAAGGCTGTAATAGAGAAGGTTTGCTAATTGTATCTGTATGAGATTCGAAAAATGGCTGCATTTTAGGCATTTGCATTGTAAAATGTAATTTGTATAATAAGTAATTTAACAAATAAAAGTATTTGATAAAGTATCAAGTTAAACAATTTTTGTAGAAAAAATACCGAAATTAAAAAGGGAAAATTGAGAGTTTTAATTATATAAGGGACGAAAGGACATACTTCGGCTCAGGGAAGAGAAAGGACCAGATAATCAATCCCCAAAAACCTGTCAGGTGAACCTGAAGAGCTAAAACTTGATAATCCCAACTCTGTTAACATTTCTTCCAAAATATTCAGTTTCCGAAGCGCTTAAATTTATTTAGCTTTAGAGTCCCATTACTCAGTGCTTCAGTTAACCTGCCACCGCTGAAAGTATTCTAACCAGTCCGGTTCATTACTTACTCTAACCGGTCGACTTCATTACTTTCAACTTTTGTTTTATAATTTTATTTGTCCGGTTACTTATTATTCCTTCTCAATTCTACTCTCTTTAGTTTTTCTCTAACTCACTCTACTTCTCCCTAAAATGTTTCTTCCTAATGTGGTAATTACCATTACTTACCACTTGAGGCGTTTGCTATCAAAACCAGCTCATTCCATTTTTGGAAATTTTACAGGAGAGACAAAAAACTTCTCACGCCCACAGTACTAAAGCTAATTTTTTTTTTTAATTTTCTAATTGTAGGTATAACCGCCTAGACTTCGATTAGTTTTTCATTTTCATTCCTGGTGCACAACCTTAGGCGTAATTGCACTAATTAGGTTGGAATGAGCTGGTTTTGATGCAAAAACACGATTTTTCATGTTGTTTTTTTTCTCAGTTTTTTGTTCAATTAAGTTGTGTAAAATTGTTTTTTCCAGTTTACCAGTAAATATTTGTGTCTTTACGAGTTTTTAATAAATGACATAGACTTAACTTTTTCGAATTATCTGAAATTTAACAATTGAGACGTAAACTGTGGTACAATGTGAAAAAAGTCATAAATTACAACGCCAAACGGAACAGAATGTTTTTTCTTATTTATCAAAGAAAAATAATATTGTAAATAAAATTCCGAAAGCAAGGAGAGAAAGGAAAAAGAAGGCTCGTTATTTAAATGAAATTGTTATCATCATAATACATCAGGTCACATTCTTGGTTTTCTTCTGCTGGCTTTCCTTTCTGGAATGAGCTAGATTTGAGCTATATCCCTTCGTCAGGTTATGAAGGACCCTCTAAACTTTCAAACTATGCAAAAAGTGGATTTCAGAAAAATATGAAATGAGCTGGTTTTGATAGCAAACGCCTCACTTACTGTAATTTAAATCAGCAAAAAATGTAATTATATTTGTAATTGAAATGACTTTATGAATCATTGTAATTGTATCACGCAATGAAAACAATTACAATGGCTGGTTGAGCCAAATTAATTCAATTACTGTGATGGCGGGTAGAGGTTCAGGGTGAGCCTTTCCTAGCCCAACCACCTCACCATAGGCTGGTGAAAATTTAAAGTTAAAGAAAATAAATTAAAAAATAAATAAACATAAATAAACTTCAAAGCAATGCCGGATGGCTATATTTTGAACCTTGCTATGTACAATTATGACAAAAAATGGAAACATAAACAAAATAAAGCTCATGAGCTAATACAAACAAAATTAGGAAAAATATTAATTGAAAGAAATTTTTATAAACAGCATTATACTAAAATTAACATTAATTAATTAGAGAAGATATCTTTAAATTTGCCTAAATACTTAGATAAAATTGCATGTGCACTAACATTAATATGAATTGTTCATTGGCTGACGAAAATATTTCAATGTCAATATTAAAGTATTTTACCTTATCAATTTATTAATCAGAGTCATTCGATATCAATGAGCCACTGTTGCTAATTACACCTCACCCAGACTGGTCCGAGGTCACTATATGCTCACTCAATGCGAATAATTGTTCACCGTGAGTAATAAAAGTTGTTACCTGCTGACAACTTTGGGAATAAGCAATCCAAAACCTGCTTAGGCTGCTGGGCCATAGATGCTTGTCCTCTTGAGAATTAATGTGCCTTGAGGCCTCGATGTTGAAAATGGTTCAAAACAATCTCCTCGGACAACATTCACGGACAACACTCACAACGCCTGTGTGTAATTTTAATTTAATAATTCTTTTGTTTTTCAATTTAAACATATGATTGAACGAGAGCAGCCGAGGGCTTCCGAAGCGGCCCGAAGTCTTCCGAAGGGACCCGAAGCCTTCGTAGTGCTTCCGAAGCTGACCACACTCGAATTCAATGTCACTTAACTTAGTATGACTAGTTAATACAAATTAAAAACAATTAAAGTTAATTGAGATAAATTAAAAAAAATAATTTAAAGTGTGTTGGCCACAACAATTACCAATACAATTCCATGTATTTGTAATTGAATCACGGGGTTATTGAAGTTGTTAATTGTAAATATAAACAATTCAAACGTCACTATAATATAATAGCACTCAAAATACATATCTTTCCGGCTATACAGAGTTTTTCCGAGTAATGCCTAGCGTTTAAGACTCCCTCTGGCTCGGACTTGAACTCACGTATTTTAGTTTATTAATTATGTGAATTTAGGAAATGATTGGGGGTGCGGTCAAGTAAAACATCACTAAATGTTATGTTATTACGGGGCAATATATGTTACTACACACCCAGCGTTGTTTTGACCGGAGCTCCAAATATTTCCATAACCCCAACCAATTCCATAAACATCTACGGTCAAACATCTTCCATCGTTATTAATTATGGTTGTCCGGGGAAAAGCGTATTGCGGCAAGTTAGCCCTCACGGACTTGTCACTTGTAGAAAACTTTTATAAACCTATAGGTACATGTAATAGTAACGTCCTATCTGAGGGATGGCATAGTCAAGGATTTTTTACTCCCTTTAAAATATCATCGAGCTACGGCAGGACCCGAACCCGCTACCTTCAGTATTGTAGGTTGCTATACAAACCACTATACCACAGGTGTCCCCTAAGCCGACTTTGGTGAACGTATTCTAACACTGCTACATTTTTTACTTTCACTTACCTATATATGAAATATATAGTAAGTGGAAGTATTGCGATCGTGAAAATTTTCGACTTCCGGTTTTCAACGGAAATACACGTTTTGGGACCCCCTGAGTCGAAATAACCAAGTCCCGCGAAATGGTCTGTGTGTGTGTGTGTGTGTGTCTGTGTGTGTGTGTGTGTGTGTGTGTGTGTGTGTGTGAACAGACTAGCTCAAAAACTATAAACCGTGCGATCCTGAAATTGGGTATTTAGTGTAGGTATATGCCCGCGATGTGACAGCATAAATTTCATCAAAATTACTTAAAGGGAGGGGGTACTTTACTTAATAACTTTTTAGGTTTTTTTCGATTTTCTCAAAAACGGCTCTAACGATTTTGATTAAACTGAGTATTTAATCTATTTATATGCCTGAAATATGTCTGTAAAAATTTCATCAAAATTGATCAACCGGAGGGGGGACTTTACTTAATAAATTTTGTATCATTTTCACATGTTTTTTTTTATTTACTCAAAAACGGTTTTAACGATTTTGATAAAACTTGGTATTTGATGTATTTATATGCCAAAGATGTGATAACCAACATTTCATCACAATTGATCAACCGGCGGGGGAACTTTACTTAATAAATTTTGTATCATTTTCACGTGTTTATTTTATTTACTCAAAAACGATTTTAACGATTTTGATCAAACTTGGTATTTGATGTATTTATATGCCCGAGATATGACTGTAAAAATTTCATCAAAATTGATCTACGGGAGGGGGGTAACTTTACTTAATAAATTTTGTATCATTTTCACGGGTTTTTTTTATTTACTCAAAAACGGCTTTAACGATTAACAAAAATAAGATATGAATGTAGAAGAATGTGTGACTTAGGGAAATGATATTTAGCAAAACACGTCAATTTCTAATCTAAGTAAGTTGGTAAGTGAAAGTTGTGTGTTGCGGGCACGCACCAGATTTCTTTTTTTACTTTCACTTACCTATATATGAAATATATAGTAAGTGGAAGTATTGCGATCGTGAAAATTTTCGACTTCCGGTTTTCAACGGAAATACACGTTTTGGGGTCCCCTGAGTCAAAATAACCAAGTCCCGCGAAATGGTCTGTGTGTGTGTGTGTGTGTGTGTCTGTGTGTGTGTGTGTGTGTGAACAGACTAGCTCAAAAACTATAAACCGTGCGAACCTGAAATTGGGTATTTAGAGTATGTATAAGCCCGCGATGTGACAGCAAAACTTTTATCAAATTTGCTCAAAGGGAGGGGGTACTTTATTTAATAACTTTTTAAGTTTTTTTCGATTTTCTCAAAAACGGCTCTAACGATTTTGATTAAACTGAGTATTTCATCTATTTATATGCCCGAAATATGACTGTAAAAATTTCATCAAAATTGAATAACCGGAGGGGGGACTTTACTTAATAAATTTTGTAACATTTTCACGTGTTTTTTTTATTTACTCTAAATCGGCTTTAATGATTTTGATCAAACTTGGTATTTGATGCATGTATATGCCCGAGATATGACTGTTGAAATTTCATTAAAATTGATTAACCGGAGGGGGGACTTTACTTAATAAATTTTGTATCATTTTCACGGGTTTTCTTATTTACTCAAAAACGGCTTTAACGATTAACAAAAATAAGATATGGATGTAGAAAAATGTGTGACTTTGGGAAATTATATTTAACAGAACACGTCAATTTCTTATCTAAGTAAGTTGGTAAGTGAAAGTTGTGTGTTGCGCGCACGCACCAGATTTTTTACTTTCACTTACCTATATATGAAATATATAGTAAGTGGAAGTATTGCGATCGTGAAAATTTTCGACTTCCGGTTTTCAACTGAAATACACGTTTTGGGATCCCCTGAGTCAAAATAACCAAGTCCCGCGAAATGGTCTGTGTGTGTGTGTGTCTGTGTGTGTGTGTGTGAACAGACTAGCTCAAAAACTATAAACCTTGCGAACCTGAAATTGGGTATTTAGAGTATGTATAAGCCCGCGATTTGACAGCAAAAATTTCATCAAATTTGCTCAAAGGGAGGGGGTACTTTATTTAATAACTTTTTAAGTTTTTTTCGATTTTCTCAAAAACGGCTCTAACGATTTTGATTAAACTGAGTATTTGATCTATTTATATGCCTGAAATATGACTGTAAAAATTTCATCAAAATTGATCAACCGGAGGGGGGACTTTACTTAATAAATTTTGTACCATTTTCACATGTTTTTTTTATTTACTCAAAAACGATTTTAACGATTTTGATCAAACTTGGTATTTGATGTATTTATATGCCCGAGATATGACTGTAAAAATTTCATCAAAATTAATCTACTGGAGGGGGGACTTTACTTAATAAATTTTGTATCATTTTCACGTGTTTTATTTATTTACTCAAAAACGGTTTTAACGATTTTGATCAAACTTGGTATTTGATGTACTTATATGCCCGAGATATGACTGTAAAAATTTCATCAAATTTGATCTACGGGAGGGGGGACTTTACTTAATAAATTTTGTATCATTTTCACGGGTTTTTTTTATTTACTCAAAAACGGCTTTAACGATTAACAAAAATAAGTAATGAATGCAGAAAAATGTGTGACTTTGGGAAATGATATTTAGCAAAACACGTCAATTACTAATCTAAGTAAGTTGGTAAGTGAAAGTTGTGTGTTGCGCGCACGCACCAGATTTTTTAGTGATTTTATTTATATCCTAGTAACAATTTCAAATAGTAACTAAAATACTGTGAAATTCCATTTCATTGGATACCTTATTAAAGATCAATTAAATTTATTACAAGTTGAAAAATGGCAATACTTTTTGTTGTGGCTCTATATAATAATCAAAAATGTTCACCCAAAGCAATAGAAGGGTATAATCAATAAATACTCAATAAAGAAATAATTTAATGCTAACACAAAAAGCTGGGGGACAAAAAAAAAAAAAAAAAAGAAATGGAAAAAATAAATAGAATGGAAATGGAGGAGCGGACGACAGGTATCGCTGGGTCCTATTGTTTTGCGGAAATCCAGCGCTGCCTAAATCTGCTCCGGTGAGAGCTCCCATATCCGGCAGCTTTTCCGTTTCCGGGCCATCCGCTTCCAGCTTCCGGTGTCTTCATCTTCCTGTTCTTCCAGGAGTCGATTGAGAATTAAAAATATTATTTATGAGAGGTTTTTCTTTTGTTTCGAATCCTGAAAACATATATATTCAAATTTCCGAATAGCACCGCATCTGTATTGTTTTCTTAAAATTATAGAAAAATAAGAAAAGAAATACAAACGTAATAACAATATGCTTTTAAATAGCTATTTGAAATAATGCTAGAGAATAAGAGCAGGGATTACCAAAACTTTTCATTACCCTCCCCCCGATATGAAAGCCTCCCACCACCCCTGACAATATTAATTTTATGGGTATGAAAAACAAAAATAGTACCTATTACATTGAAAACATTGTTTTTACAACGAAAATTTAGCTATTATAAACTGTGTACAACATTTTTTAATATACTCTTTTTACTTTCACTCACCTATATATGAAATGTGTATTAAGGGAAAGTATTGGGACCGTGAAAACTTTCGACTTCCGATTTCCAACGAGATTACACATTTTGGGGTCACTTGAGTCCAAATAACCAAGTCCAGCATAAAGTGGGCCGGGATAGCCGAGCGTTTAGGAACGCGACCCGCTGATGCCCTCTCGAGCCGAACGGTGCACAGTGGTCCAAAAAAGCTGAAAATGAGAAAAAACCTAATATCTATTATAAATACTTTTCTAGCGGCTTGGAACCACCCGTATATTGATGTTTTGAGTTGCCGAATCTAATAAAATCCAAATCAGTGCAATGGGACCACCAGATCAAGACCAAATTTGAGGTCAAAAAGTCAAAAATATCAAAAATTCGTGTTTAATATAGTCTTATATGTTTTTTGAAGAGCCAAATCTAATGAAATCAATATCAACGAAATCAGAGTATCAGATGAAGTTAAAATTTGACGTGAAAAATAAAAATTTGAATAGATTTTTTTTTCTTTTTAAAATTTTTATGAACAATAATACAAATCGGATATAATTATTTAAGTAAATTGTATGCTTCCTCGGCTCTTTTTTCTTTTTATACTTGTATACTGGTCTTATATTCGTAATATATGGGTCGCTTTTTACAAATAATTGGTGGAAAACATCTTCATTTGTAGCGACTCGAGATATCTTCCTGGAATGATATTTCCTGTACTGCTTATAATATTTGTTCCTACTCTTCATGAGCCTCTTCTGATAGGGAACCGATACAAAGAGCTGCGTGCTCAATCTTATCTGCTACATGGAAAAGAATTTTCTGAACGGTCGATGGGAAATAGTACCAGGGGTACCGAGTCACTGCCATCTCAGCCGTTTCCGCTGCATACTTGCAAAATGCTGCAGCATCAATCGGGTACAGAGAGCTAATAACATCTAGTACTGTTTTTAATCTCATAATTTATTCTTCATTTATCCCAGTAATTTGCGCGGTTAATAAGGGATTTACAAAAAACTTGCAACAATAACAGCATCAAACTGAAATAAATGTAACGCCTCAATTTTCAGGGGTGAAAGCTCTAGTGCAAAGGATCACCGTACACTATAAGCAGACTGTGCAACTTTAAACAACCTACTTGTAGTTTATTTGATTATTTAAAATACAAAATAAAACAATTTTTTTTTTAGTGTTTTAGAATTAAAATTGAAATAATATTATTTTATTTTAGTATTTTAGAAATAAAATGAAAATAACGTGTGATATATTTTATTTTAATTCTAAGCTAGTCCCCCTACCTTAGAGACCTATAGGAGGATTTTTCTTAACTAATAGTTCCTCCCCAAGGTCACCCGCCTTCGCCACTCGAACCGTAGCTGAAGGTTTAAATCCTTATAAATCCTAAAGTTGGCCGAAGTTGGCGCTGAAAATTTGACCACAGTTCCTCTACTACGTACAGTTACATATTAAACCATTGCGACCGTAATGCAAACTTTTTATAAACCAACAAATTAAAAAAACCATACTTATTACAGCAACGATTTCGAAAATTAATTTCTTCTCTAACTATTGATATTATTTAAAAATGTTGAGTCCATAACAGTAACAACAACATCCATAACAATACATCAGGATTGTGTCATAACATATAGATGACACAATCCTGATGTATTGGGAAATATATTATTGTTAATCTTATACAGAATAGAGAATTTTTTTATGTTGGTAGAAAAGTTGGATTTTTTCAATCATTAAAAAGTTCAATTTTACTGGTACATACACATTTCAATTTTACACTAGTTAAAAAAATATATTCTTTCCATTGTTCTACAAGTATCTGAGTATTCGAAAACCAAGAAAAAATTAGGTTTGGGCTACTTTAATCTATGAGGTTTTTTCCTAGGTTGGACCACTGTGCGGCGGCTGTTCGAATCCGCTATGGGAGGGTTGACTGTAATCTCGTCTTCATGATTAGAATAGGTTGGTTACACCTCTAGAGTAACCCCCGGGGATGGAAAAAAAATTAAAAAGTCCCGCGAAATGGTCTGTTTGTGTGTGAACAGACAAGCTCAAAAACTATAAACAGTACAAACCTGAAATTGGGTATTCATTGTCAGTATATGGCCGCGATATGACAGCAAAGATTTCATCAAAATTGGTTAAACGGAGGGGGTACATTATTTATGAATTTTGTCTAATTTTAACGTTTTTTCCAATTTTCTCAAAAACGGCTCTAACCATTTGATTAAACTCGGTATTTGATGTCTGTATATTACCGCGTAACATACATGTAGTACAGTGAGTAACAGTAGAATTTCATAAAAATTGGTCAAACAGAAGGGGCACTTTATTTAGTAATTTTCTCTCATTTTTAGGTGTTTTAAGTGGAAGTTGTGTGTTGCTCACTTCGCACCAATTTTTTTTTATATTCAGGGGGTTTTGTGCCACCCCCCCCCCCACTCGGAATTGTTTTACTGCTTCCCAGTTTCGGAATCCCTGGCCTACAGGTTCTGCTATTTATAAAATAAAAAGTCGAAAAGCAATGAAACTAAATTTATTTAAAAAAACCTTTAGCTAGTTGCGTGTTTATAAAAATGTTTAGAAGAATATTACCTACTATTTTCCACAATTAAAAATTTAGTTTCCAATAATTGATAAATTCATCACTTGATATTAAAATGAAATATTCAAAGTAATTCATTACGTTAAAAGGTCACTCACTGTTGAGTATATAATTAAAATTTTATTCTTTTTAAATAAATAAAGTTGCCTGGTAGTGCCGCCCTTCGTATGGGACGTAAAATGGCGTTCCCGTGCCTGTACGATGTCAGGTATTCGTTAAAGATCCCTATCCTAATTATACCTAGATAGGAAACATTTAGGACTCCCACTCTAACTGCATCAATGAATAAATAAAAACAGTGTAAATTAATAAATAAATGATTTGAATATTCGTAAAGTACTCATCTATCTGCGTTCCAATCAATCAATTAATAGCGAAAAGTTTACGAAAAGAAACATATATAAATAATCAAATATTTCGTGAAATTATAAAAATAAGGTTAGATTTGAATAGTTTGTTTTCATTAAAGTGCTGAAAAATTTAAATGCCGGCTTCCACATATATATTCAACATAGGACAATTTAAAATAGTGAAGAAACATGTTTATGGTAATACAAAGCCGTAAATCGGCAATAAATCTCTGCATACAAGTCTTTTCTCTATTCCGTTCCCATTATTTACAATCTAGATCTTTTAATATATTTAATAGCTGTTTAAATTATCCTTGGCAGGTATAAGTCACTGAAATAGTTTCATGTAATATGAAGGGAATTCCTTCCAAAACATTTACTGATGTAAATAAATTAAAAAAATCTCAATCGGCTTCACATAGAGTTCGGGAAATTTTAACAAGATCCAAAACAGATTTTCTTGCTACTAAGTTTAAATTGTTAAAGTTCATGGTTAACTCCGTTTTTTTATACTCGGCAGAAGTCTGGGCTCCATTATACTGCCAAAAATTAGAGCGAGTTGCTTTGAACTATTTCAAGACAATTTATCATTGGTCACGAAATACTCCAAACCATTACGTACGCCTAGAAACGGGTCAAGAAACTGTAGAGACGGAGGTTAAATGATTTGTTGGTATCGAAAAGTAGATTTAATGGAAGATAATCGTTTACCAAAATTATGTTTAAACATCCTGAAAAAACTCAGTTTAAATATGTCGATAAATGCAAAATACAATTGGTATTTAAAATCGTTAATCAAACTAAGATTAATAAATTCGGCTGATTTACTTAAAATTAAAAAGAGCTATTTGAAATAGAATTTAAAAATACCATTGAAAAATTGAAAAATAATCAACTTTCTACAGATGTTCAAGCTGTTCTGAATTCCGAGTACAACAACAATTTTAGGAATATTAAAAACTTCGAAATGGGTGAGTATTATCTAAAAATGAGAGCCCCAATAAGGAAGCATAGAGTGATTAGTCAACTGAGGTTATGTCAAAGATAATCGTTCCAAAGATTTGTGACAAGTGTAGGAAAGAAATTAGTTTGATAAAACAAGTTACAGTTTGAGAAGCTTAATAGCTAATGGTTGTTTATCAACCACAAGCAAAACGCACATTTTTCAACAATTATTTATAGCATTAACCCATTGCTGTCCCGTCATAATTTTTATAGCACTTATTAGTGAAGAAATTTTCCGTTTGTCCGCAATAAACCCTGTCAACCAGGGTTTGAAATTAACTCTTATTTTCTCGGAAACAGAATAAAAGTCAAATCAGGATTTTTATATTTCTAATAAATAAATAAAAATCACATCATGACTTTTATATTTCGGGCCAGAAAATAAAAGTCCTGATCTTTATCCCAATGATAGCTAATATAAAAGTCAAAGCTTGATTTAAAATATTTAAGGATGAATTTATTAGCTTCTTTTTCGGATTTCTCCATATTGGTGTACATTATTGGGTTAACCGTTTTTATGGAAATCTTATAGGGTATAATTAATGACCTTATATCGATCTTTAAATCGATTATTAGATTATCAAGGCTGCTGATAATGAAAATAATATCGATATAAAATCTCAGGTATCGATTATAACTTATCCGATATTTACAATATTGAGGTCGACTTGTAGGTTATTTAGGGCGCTGATTGTGAATATGATATCGATTTTTCGATTACGGGCACAGGTATCGATTTATTATAACTTACGCGATAAATAAGATATTGGGATTCGCTCTAAGGTTAGTTAAGGTTCTGAATTCGGAAAATATATCGATTTTTCGATTACGCACTCAGGTATCGATTTATTACCACTTTAAATAAGATATTTAAAGACGATAAATAAGATATTGTGGTCGGCTAATAGGTTAATGAAGGTGCTGAATTTGGAAATAATATCGATTTTTCGATCAGGCGCCCAGGTATCGATTTATTACAACCTACATATATAAATATATAAATCGATACCTGGGCGCCTGATCGAAAAATCGATATTATTTCCAAATTCAGAACCTTAACTAACCTTAGAGCGAATCCCAATATCTTATTTATCGTGTAAGTTTTAATAAATCGACCCCTGAGCGCATAATCGAAAAATCGATAACTTTTCCAAATTCAGCGCCTCAGTTAACCTATGAGCAGACCCCAATATCGTTTATATCGCGTAAGTTATAATAAATCGATACCTGTTCGTGTAATCGAAAAATCGATATCATATTCACAATCAGCACCCTAAATAACCTCTATGTCGACCTCAATATTGTAAATATCGGATAAGTTATAATCGATACCTGAGCGAGCCTGAGGTTTATACCGATATTATTTTCATTATCAGCAGCCATGATAATCTAATAATCGATTTTAAGATCGATATAAGGTCATTAATTATACCCTATAAGATTTCCATAAAAACGGTTAACCCAATAATGTACATCAATATGGAGAAATCCGAAAAAAAAGCTAATAAATTAAATAATAAATAATAAAAAAAAGCCCGAAATATAAAAGTCATGATGTGATTTTTATTTATTTATTAGAAATATAAAAGTCCTGATTTGACTTTTATTCTGTTTCCGAGAAAATAAGAGTTATTTTCAAACCCTGCTGTCAACATAAATTCAAAAGCAAAACGGTCACTACCGGAAAGATGCTCTGAACACATAATAAATCTCGATCTCGAACCATTCCCCTCTCCCAATTTTGGAATATCGAAAATCGTAGATAGCTCCCTGCTTGTTACCAATTCCTAAGATTCGCAACATAAAATATAATAAGGGCTTTGGATCAAAGCTGGGGATGTCGGAGTAGAATTTCAACAAAACCATCCCGACTGGGATTATGTTTACACCGATGGTTCCAAAACCATCGTTGTAAACCATCCTTGAGGATGGAGTAGGCGCAGCCGCTGTCTTGAAGGAAACATGCGCTTATTCATTACCACCAATTTGCTCATAATGAGACCCCGAACTTTTAGCCCCTCCTCAATGCATCGTGTCGGATATCCTAAAAGAGTGTTATGCTTACGAAACAGAGAGTTGAGAAGAAGTACTTGGAACCGACCAGGGCGGGATACTCAATAACACCTTGAAAATGGCCGAAAATTATTCTGGTTTCTACAAAAAATTAATGTTTTCCCGGTGTTGCTCTCTTCAACGGGTCGAGGAGAGCACGCCACGGCCTGTAGTCAGGTATCTTTTTGGAGTGAATCTAATCCCCTCAGTCATTTTGTCACCAGTCATCAGAGAGTTGTGGAATAGCCATCTTGATCTGACAAGCTCACCGCGCCCAACTACGTTATCAACCAAGGTAAGTGTTTTCGTCTTTTAAATTACAAAAACTATTTCATTTAAGTTTACTTAACCCTTTTTTAGTGTATCTTCCTCTAAGTTAGCATTAGCATGCATTATAAGAGCATGCGCGTATTAGGCTTACTTGAAAATGCGCCTCAAAAGATTCCTTTTTTTTTTGTTTTACCTAACTTGAGTGTTGTCATGAAATAAAATGATATTGCAAGTACTATCAAGGATATTAATAGCATAAAACAGCAAAAGTGCTTAAATTAGCCAATCTCGAGTCGAAAATTTATGTATAATTTTTTTTCTATTTTCCTTACACTGCCGGTAAATCCGATTAGCCGGTAAAGCGGGATCGAACCTATACATCTTATAGGAAATTTAATCGTGGTAATGTTAATATCAACTTTATTTTTTTGCGGCTTACAGATCAGGTTTGACAAAGTTTTTTCCGAAAATAGTCGATTTTCAACCACTGTGCGGCGTGACATGTATCGGCATCGAACCTTCGGGTTCATTAAGCCTTCATTGTTATTTTTGTTATCGTTATTTGTAAGAAGTAAGATTAGTAAAATATTAGTGTTTAATTTTCTTAGAAAATCGAATTATCTTTATTCGTATTTATTTTTTCCGTCACAGTGCCCTAAAGTTCTATCGTATTCATAAAATTTGTAAAATATAAAATTAATAAAATAATTTTTTTCGGTTGCTTTGCTTTAAGAAAGGACCGAGTTGAGGACCTGAATGGTTAACCTAGGGGGAGATAGGTTGCCTTAAATGAGAGAGAGCGAGGTGGGGATTAATGGAATCTGATTGGACGGTGGCCGGTGGAACACATTCTGATTGGGCGGTGGCCGGTGGAGCACATATTGTGATTGGATATTAGTAGGATAATGGCTAGGGGGCCGTTTGTTTTCCCCATTATCTCAAATAGCCGCTTTATAATGGGCTCCATTTCCATGAATCATTGCTCAACAACACAATAGTCTCATCCCCAAACAAAGTTCCCTCTCCTCAACAGGTAACATTGTTCATAAGTTTCTGATAACTGCATCCGCAACATTGTACAACAGAGTAACAGCTTCAAGGATTAACGGTTAATGGAGAGGAAAACTTGTGCAAGGTTAAAGTCCGATCTGCAAAATAAATAAATAAAGAGAGAGAGAGAGAGAGAGAGAGAGAGACAGAGAGAGGGAGAGAGAGAGAGAGAGAGAGAGAGAGAGAGAGAGAGAGAGAGAGAGAGAGAGAGAGAGAGAGAGAGAGAGAGAGAGAGAGAGAGAGAGAGAGAGAGAGAGAGAGAGAGAGAAATGAAATAAAGTCTTTTCATTTTCGAGGTTTATTTCAGAACAAAAGAAGAACATTTTTACCGTGAAATCTTTTTCGATTTCAAAACATTTAATTATGCCCGTCAAAGATGTGGTAAATGTTATTGTTGTGTTATATCGTCCAGAATTTTACCTAAATAATATTTTATTCAATAGACTATTTTTTAAAAAAAATTATAAATAAAAAAAAAGTCAGAGTTGTTTGATTGCATTCTATTGAATGCGTATAGAATATTTAGAGTAATATCGACTCTTAACGCAATTTAGAAATAGTTTTGGTTATGATTTATAAAAGTGAAACCATGTTATCTTATTTAATTATTGCCATGGCAAAATTAAAAACTCTTCATTCCAAAATGTTTAATATAATGCTTAACTCGTTCCCGCCAGCGTGTTACCACCTATGGCCAGCACTAGACTGCCGCATCTGACACTTTGTTCAATCATAATTCTTTCCACGGAGTCATTCCATGCCACATCAATACAATTTTTTTCCTCACCATCTCAGATTTTAATAAAATTTGGTACATAGGATACCTTCCTGTAGACTAAGAAAAATACCAAATTTCAGCTCAACATCTCAACCGGTTTTCTAAATATAACTATGTAAACCCAAGGAAAAACGTACAATTTTGATCTGTCGCATCATCTGGAAATTGAAATTGCAGCTCTTCTAGGCAAGATAGAAGGTTGACATTGATTTCATTTTAAAACTGAATCTATGACCTTCCTTATGATATAGAACTCAGTAGGGGTTAACAGAAAGTTACTTTTCAAAATATGAATCAAAATTTAAATTTCTCAAAAAGCGTATTTTTTAAAAATCTAATTCCATAACAATATCCCACCTCTATCTATAGATAATCAACCAATAGCTCTATCTAACTCTGTCCGGTACCTGGGAATGATATTCGATAGAACTCTAAACTGGTCTCAACATATTAAACAAGATTATGGGTGCAACGCCTACAACTCAGCGTCGAGTAACGTTTTAAAAATGTTAGATCCTGTGCAAAATGCCGGTCTAAGAATTGCCACTGGTGCCTTCCGTTCCAGTCCCACCAATAGTATATCTGTAGAAGCAGGTGAGCCTCCTCTTTACATACGAAGGCAACAACTCGATCTCATTTACTTTGCCAAAATCATTGCGACGGACAACCACCCTTTGACTGTTCTGTTCCCAAATAGACGACCTATTCCTCAAGAACAAATTACGGTTAAGAGACAATCTTTTGCGATAAGGGTGTCTGCTTTGATCCACGGCTTGCCCATTGATATACCGGCTTTACAGGGAGCAGCAATTTCACCTACTTGCCCTTGGGAACTTCCCAAGCCTAAATTGTACCTCTCTCTCACTGCGCTACTCAAAAAAGATACCTACCCACATGAATATAAACAAAAATTTATTAAATTAAAACAGGAAATAGGAGAAGCCGACTTCGTATTCACTGATGGGTCGAAGAATTCTTTAGGTGTAGGGGCATCGGTAGTCTGCAATGAGCGACAGTACTTATTTTCCTTATCCACATTATGTAGTAACTTTACGGCGGAGATGGTTGCTATAGAAAAATGTTTAAATGTGATTTTTCCGACGAAAAGTAAAAAACTAGTTATCTGTACGGACTCCTTAGCAGCTCTCCTATCCTTAAGAGATATCTTCACACGTAGTATCTTAAATCAAAATATATTGATGACAATAAAGTCCCTGAATAGAAGCGATATCACCGTGATTTTTGAATGGGTCTCTGTGGGATAGGAGGGAATGAGGTAGCGGATCAGGCTGCGAAAAGAGCGATCAGCGATGGCGTACCATATCGGAAGGTTCCCGTTGATGATTATATTTCCTTAATTCGGAATAAAGTTAAATTAAATTGGAATGAAAAGTGGCTGAAAGTTAGGGACATTAAATTAAGAGAAGTAAAACACGACGTTTCTCCCTGGGCCTCGTCGTTTCGTGATAGAAGAAGAGATGAGGTGATCCTTACACGGCTCCGTATTGGACATACCCGACTTACCCACGGATATCTAATGTCTCAAGATTCACCGCCTGAATGCCGGTCCTGCGGAACTCCCGTTACAGTCAAACACATACTAACTGAATGCCATACCTACGATTCTTCAAGACTACTGTTCAACCTTCCAGAACATCTTCATACCATTTTACAAAATAACACAATTACAGTCAATAATGTCCTGGATTTCATAAAACACATCAATCTGCACGATAAATTATAATTAAGCTATCACGTCGCCGTTTTATAATTCCTATGCTGTAATAGAAGACAATAATGACCCTCGTGGTTGATGCCTTAAAAAAAAAAAAAAAAAAAAAATCCGGTGCGTGCGCGCAACACACAACTTTCACTTACCAACTTACTAAATATTTTAATTTAACTATTGTAGTCTTCTGAAGGAGAACTTCGAAATCAGTTCCTGTTTCAGAATCCTATCATAATTTCTTCGTCTGAGCTTGTCGGATATCAAAGAAGGCAAAGTTAAATTGAGATTCCAGACGACATGAGAGGGGAATAATAAATATCAGCGGGTTCGTGTCAACCTTCGCGAGCAAACTTTGTCCATTCTTCGGCAACAGCCATTTTTTAAATTATCTACCTCCCCGCCCCTCAACTCAACTCTTCAATCTCTGCGTTCAATATAGTCCAGCATTGATCGGAAAACGATGGTTAATACTTTCATCCAATCAAACTTTTCAGAGTGGTCACCTTGTATTCGTAAACTATTATCTCAATTCTAAAAAATTAAATCTCAGAAGATAGTTTATTAGAAAGTGTTTCTTATGCCGAATCCACTAATGCAAAATACAAGTATACACAATGGGAAAATTTGTTTGTCGGGAGGGGTGTAACCTTGTTTGCTGCTAGTTCGGTGAATAAATGCTTTGCTCTATTTCCATTTCATTATCGAAAAAATAAAAAACTGTTTATTATAACTCTGAACAAGTTTTAATAATATTAATTGGCAAAATGATATAATACATTACGCCAAAGAAACAATAATATCTCAAATTAGTTATAACGTTACATGAAGTATCTCTAGTTTTTTTTTCCTAACTAGTATTAATTCGCTATAAACGGTATATTTATTTATTTATTGGCTTATAAAACAGCGTAGCCATGGAGTCTGGCCCAATCAATGTTAGTTAGAGTTAGTGTTACCTGTTAAGGTTAGAATAAAATTAAAGCAAAACAAAAATAAAACAAATTAACTAAATATTCATCCTACTGATACTCATACTAAAAATAAACTTACTTAAAAAATTAAAATTTTTATAAATACCACCATTTATATAAAATTAAATAATAGCCCACTTTTCTTAAATATACATTTCTTTTAATTACAATGATGCGATGCACTTGTCATTCAAAAGGGTACCAAAATACAAAAAATATGCACTTTATTTATATATAACTCAAGCATAGGAATAATTAAAAGATTGTTTTATAATAATGGGTTTTCAGGTAAATTGCCAGAGTTTAAGATATTAACTGACGACACAATAAAGTAGAACACATTATCCAAGTGTTCTAGGCTTTTAATATCTAGAACCCTCATCAGTGACAAGTCATCCGAGCCCGCATTGATATATTTATCGAGATATCTCGTTCTATAGGTCTCAAAAAATAAACATTCTAGGACCAAATGCTTTATAGGGTTAGTGATTAGGAGGCCGCACCACTTACAGACTTCTTCAGTCCTTAAAAGATGAGCAATATTCCCATGGTACAGCGCCAAGTGGTCTTCACTCGAAACTCTCAGGCGACTAATAGTTCGCAGCTTTCGGAAAGAGGTTGTGAATTTCAGGTAGTTTTCAGGTTCTGGGCGATTATAGCAACAGATTCGCCTATAGATGTGGCTATAGTTTGAATTAAATGCACGTTCGATGTCTTTAGAGAGTAAGTTATTAGATACACATAACAAAATGTTTTTTTTGTTCCTAATTAATGTTTTTGGATCGGAAAAGTCGTTGAAGTATTCTTGAACAAAATTGGAAGCCGCTAAATTTTTAATTTGTGATATCCAATTAAATTCGAGATTAGGCTGCCTAGTGTCCAGATCCACAAGTTTCTGCAAACACTTTTTAGGAAGTCGATGGTCTGGTAATGAAGATATTTTTATACAAAAGTTTATAGTTTTCTTCAAAACTGCCATTAGAATCGGTGAGCGGCCGGTTTCCAGTCGAACTATATAATTAGGAGTTGTTCTGGGCCAAAAATATAGTTGTTTGAGGAATTTTACTTGTGCCTGTTCAATTGATTCAAAATATCTTAAGCCCCAAACTTCTGCCGCATAAAGAAGAGATGAGGAGGCCATTGAATCAAAGAGAGACATCTTTGTTTCCCACGCATCGCTCTTACCTCGGATTAAAATCTCTCGTACCTTTGCTCCTGCAACATTTGACCTCTGAATAAAGTGTTCAGCAGCCCTATGAAATCTTGCCGATGTTGAAAATGGCACTCCTAGATAGTTATAGCATTTTGTAAATTCCAGGGGTTTTTTCTGCCATAACAGTGACTTTAATTTTTTCATTCGTGGAGACTTATGGCATACCAGAACTTTTGATTTTTCGGGGTTTAAAACCAGTGAATTTTGGCCACAATACTGTTCAAGGATCGGAAGTTTTTTTTGGGTGCTATGCCACGAGTTACTTAACATTACTATGTCGTCAGCCAATAGTAGCATTAAAACTTCATTTTTACTATCTATTGTTAAACCAGATGCACCGCTCTTTTCGAAGAAGGTTATTATGTCTGAGACGAATATAATAAAAAGAATCGGGCTTAGAGTTTCGCCTTGTAGTAGTCCTGAACTGATTTCGATTTCCCCTGACACCTCATTCCTAATTTTTATTTGCATTATTGCTGTATCATACAATGCTTTAAGCAATCTCACTATCTTACCGCAGATACCAAAGTCAAACAGCTTTCTCCAAAGCAGCTCATGGTTAATGGAGTCAAACGCTTTCCTAAAATCCAAAAATGTCGCGAAAACATAACTACCCTTAACCTGGAGATTAATATTGATAAGCGACATAAGTGAGAAAATTTGTTCAACACAACCTCTTCCCTTTCGAAATCCCGCTTGTTCTTCTGGAATTAAGTTTTCACTTTCAGTCCAAATTTGGATCCTTTGAGCTAAAATG
This sequence comes from Aelia acuminata, assembly GCA_911387785.2. NCBI lineage: Eukaryota > Metazoa > Arthropoda > Insecta > Hemiptera > Pentatomidae > Aelia > Aelia acuminata. The sequence continues at coordinate 2,554,324 of OU426983.1, forward strand.
CCTGTAAATAACTTTGTTATATTATTAATCAATGATATCCCACGGTAATTGTCTACATCTGTTTTATCACCTTTTTTGTGCATTAAAATTAAATTAGTTTTTGACCAGGCGGTTGGTAATTTTTCAGTCTCCATTATTTGATTGAATAAGTTTAATAAATAATGTTTCCATTCAGGAGTTAAGTTTTTGAAGACCTCATAGATGATGTTATCGTGACCCGGGGATTTCTTGGTTTTACTGGATTTTATTACTAGTTGAAGTTCCTCTAATGAGAATGGAGTGTCCAAAAGAGGGTGGGTTACCGAAAAGAAAAGTGTTTCCAATATCAGTTTTGGTCCATATAAATGTTTATAATGTTCTGCCCATTTATCAATATCTATTTCATTAGCGTGCATGTTTACCGGTTTAAGATTCCTTATTACTTTCCAAAATTCACTACTATTTTTTACGTTTTGTAGTTTATTTGTGATCATATGCGGTAACTGGATTTCTTATTTTCGATAAGTTCCTTGTAGTTATATTTTATTGTAAGATAAGTTTCAAGTGAAGATTGCGAATAATTATTTTTAACCATTAATCTGTATTTTTGCCGTAGAATTCTTTTAAGTACTTGGCACTCATTATCATACCATTTATTTTTAAAAACGCGATTTTGGAGATATGATTTATTTTTACGTAACATTAGCCCACTGTTTGCCAAAGATTCAGACATAGACTCGACGAAATTCACGTAAAACTCTTCACTACTTTCAGAATTGAAATATATTCCTCTAGAGTTGCGAAGATAATCTTGGAAGACCATAGTTCTGTCCGGATCCCATCTTATATATTCAAGTGGCTTCCATATTTTTATAACATGCTCATGTGGGAAGCAAATAGTGATATTACAGGCTAAGTGGTCCGAGCAATCAGAGAAAACAGAAACTTCCAAGTCTTCGACCACTTGCAGGGAATTTTCGTTAATCCAAATAAGATCGATAGTGCTATTACCATTTTTAGAAATATAAGTATATTTTCCGGGTCTGTCTGATGGACATCTTCCATTACATACTAGTAGTCCTATAGATTCCATTGTTTCGACTAACAGCTTTCCCCTCGCATTTATTTTTTCCATGATTTACCCGTCTGTTTTCGTAAAAATTTGTGTTCTGGAGGGAATCAGATTCTAAATTATTTAATCCTCCAATGTGCCCGTTGAAGTCCCCACACAAGATTATATTGGTATTGGGGTGGTTGGATACGAAATTACATACCACCCTACTAATTCTCTCCAGGCATTCTTCGAAATCACAGTCTTGGGGCAAGTAAACGTTTCCAAATAATACAGTTTTATTACTAAATTGAAAAGAAATTATGATCATGTATTGGTTAGTTTCTAAAACAATAACGTTCCCTATATTTTTTATCATTGCATTGTTTAAGAAAGTGACGATACCTCCACTTGCCCTACCTCGTTGTTTAGCTTTAACAGCGTTACTAATAAACGGAGTGAAATTCATGAGCCAAGGTGGTATGATAAAATTATCGTTCGTTAACCATGTTTCTACTAAACATATTGCCAATATATTAGCACCTGAAATTGAACTGACATTAAATACATTTTGGTAGCCTTTGATATTGTTAAATATTATCTTATATCTATTGTTAGTTTGGTTAAATGGAAAGTTACAATTACTATATTTATTTTGACGGTCCAAAAGCCTTTGAGAGTGTTGAAAGTTATTAAGTGAGGAGTCATTTTCTGAAGGTTGTACGCTGAGTGAACTAGATCTTGGCCTGAACTCGAACTCCTTATATATCCGGTATAGATATATCCAATACTATACTACTTTCGCCCTCTCCCTTGAATGCCACGACCGACTTTGTCTATGCGAGCTCTAGTTACTTCTCGCGAACTTAAATTTTCAAGGAGTAATTAATACGGGTTTTTTTTTCGTGACTAGTTACCTCTCGCATTTATTTATTTAATCACCTCTTTGCACGACCGCAGACCAAGAACAGTACTTCCTTACATAGTACGTACTGCACCCAAGACCCTTCATGGGTTGTATTGGTACTGTTGCTTTTTTCTTCTACTGTTACAGTATTTAATATATTTACTGAAACGTCTTTATTAAAAGTAATTGGTTGCTATTTGTTTTTGCGATCGGTAAACATTTTAATCAACAACATTCCCTTTTCTCGCAAATAACAATATTACAGAATAAGTAATAGAAATAGAATTAATAAAAAATATTGTAGATATAAAATTATAAATATAAAAGTTCAACTTCTTTATGCCCTCCAACCTATTCCAAAGTAGGTACCTACCATATGGATTTACTTAACCTACAGGTTGTGGATCTCAGGTAAAAACATATTCCCTCTCAATCGGAAAGTTGAAGATTTATTTCCTGGCCCGAAAAAAAGCCTCTTTCTGCTCAGTTTATTTTGGAAGGTAGATAAACTGTGTTCGGGTCTTTCTCTCTCCCCCTTCCCCCGGGATATTAAAAAGAAATTTTTTCTCTCCTTTTATTTACTTTTTATTCAGTGGTTCGTGTCGGAATTTAGTGCCGGAGTTCTTTTCTCATATCATTCCACTGGTTCAGATTTGGCGCTGAGTTTTCAAAATATTTAAGCAAGAATCAATCAAACGTTTAAATATTTAGGTTTGTGTATGTTCATTCCTCCGCACTTTTCGATGTTTTATATTTAGTTATATAGATTGTATCCCACCGTAATTAGCAAATCGTCTGAATTTTGAACCGATTAATACGAAGCTAAGAGGTGAGTTAAGTTTCAACGTTGAATAGTACCCAACCGATTGATAGTATAATGAGGAGTGAACAGCAAAGAATGTTTAGTATTTGTAATTTAAACGTGATTGAAGATATGTATAGATTGGCCATTCGTCCCACTGTGGAAAAAGCAAAATATCCTATAAATATTTTTTACGATTTGTAGATAGTTGTGTTAAAAACTGAAAATTATTTGCATTGTCTCCGTAGCGGAGCCCTCGAGTTTGAAGACAAATTTTAAATAGCTCCGCTTCGGAGACCTCGAGTGCAAAGGGTTAAATATTTTTCAACAACTAACTCTTAACTTAGACGGTTTGTCAATTAGATCCTATTATTGGACATTTATCCAGACCCTTGCAATGTGGCGATATCTGGTGGGGAGGGAAGGTTGACAAGGCTAGAAAAGGCCCCATTGTTATTTCATTGGTAAGAGCACTGCGACGGAGATGCGGAGATCCGATTCGATTCCCAGCCGTCGCCAACCTTTTCTCATCTAATTCATCTAATAGTCCAACTCCATCACCAGTTATCCATAAATAACCAGTAATTCTTTTTTCGTGTTCTTTCATTTCTAATTCCCACGTGTTTTTACTTTCACTTACCTATATATGAAATATATAGTAAGTGGAAGTATTGCGATCGTGAAAATTTTCGACTTCCGGTTTTCAACGGAAATACACGTTTTAGGGTCCCCTGAGTCAAAATAACCAAGTCCCGCGAAATGGTCTGTGTGTGTGTGTGTGAACAGACTAGCTCAAAAACTATAAACCGTGCGAACCTGAAATTGGGTATTTAGAGTATGTATATGCCCGCGATGTGACAGCAAAAATTTCATCAAATTTGCTCAAAGGGAGGGGGTACTTTAATTAATAACTTTTTAAGTTTTTTTCGATTTTCTCAAAAACGGCTCTAACGATTTTGATTAAACTGAGTATTTAATCTATTAATATGCCCGAAATATGACTGTTAAAATTTCATCAAAATTGATCAACCGGAGGGGGGACTTTACTTAATAAATTTTGTATCATTTTCACGTATTTTTTTTATTTACTCATTAACGGTTTTAACGATTTTGATCAAACTTGGGATTTGATGTATTTACATGCTCGAGATATAACTGTAAAAATTTCATAAAAATTGATGAACAGGAGGGGGGACTTTACTTAATAAATTTTGTCCAATATTTACGTTTTTGATCGATTATCTCAAAAACGGCTTTAACGATTTTTATCAAATTCGTTATGTTTAATGAAAATTAGTTGTTATTTAATATCAGGTAAGCTTTATCATTATTAAAATGTTCTGAGGGGGCTTAAATGGGGAAGGGGCTTTTTTTGTTTTTCTATAAAGTACCTTTGTTTTAGTTTATATTGAGAAATTAACTGTCTCTCATCACGCTTGAAAATAAGAAATGGCTAAATATCATATATGAAGAAAATCAAGTAAACATATACAGGAGAAAAAAAGAAAAATATTCCGTCAACTCATAAAACTCCTTGAGCTGACGCATGCGCCGTACCCCTTTAATGACAAACCAATACGTTATAATTAAACTGTTCTGTTCATTTGAGAAGTGGCAATTAACAAAACGCATTAATTTCTAATCTAAGTATGTTGGTAAGTGAAAGTTGTGTGTTGCGCGCACGCACAAGATTTTTAATGTGCAGGTCGACTGTTGGTAGATGGAGCTCTGTACGTAAAGGTTTGTTTGTCACGTACCAGGGCGCTTTTGTAATAAGTCTGATTGAAACATGAAGTTTGTGTTGGTGGGTCTTTATGGCTATGCGAAATATCTGTGAGGAGTATGTCCATATAAGCTTATAAAGTATTTAGTTTCGAAGAATAATTTAAACTTATCCTTCATGCAACATTTTGAATAAAATGTATGTATCGTTGAACTTAAATAGGGCTATTGGCTTCATTTGTTTCAAAGGAAGTTGGGTGCATTCGTTTCCATAATTTCTTAAACTTTCATTAGTTATCCAAAAAATTAAATAATAATACGTTTATTGATTATTCTTTTGTTCAAACATGGAATTTAAAAAAAATTTACAACTCTAATTTGATACTATAATGCTCAAATACAGAAGAATATGATAATGAGCATCCGGTATTGGGATCGGTCTTGAACCTTTGGCTTCGCTAAGAGCTTACTATTATTGTTACCTTTGCTGGTCGAATCGCCTGTGTCCTCGGGTTGAACTGGTTCTTCGGGCCCAGAGTTCGTCTGAAGCAGGAACCGTCCGGCAGGTCGTCTTCTTCCTCTGCAAATTCGAAGCAAATTTAATAGCTGTAAGTAAATACAACTAACAGGATAATCATAGATATTACATATATGATATAATATGGTTCTCAAAGATCAGTCAGTATCAAACAACTATATTAGGCGACTTTTCGATACTAAATTGTTCTCATAATAATGCCATACAAGGAACAAACAGGTTGGAATACAATTATATGTGACTTATACAATTGTATAATAGCTCATCAGTAATAAATAACTATATTATGGCGACGTAGGTAAACATTTCAGTAAAGTTAACTTATATTACTTAATTAAAAAGTTAATTTATATTACTGCTAACTTCAGTGTAAATTTTAGCTAGGAATACTATTATATGAGTTACATTATATACGCCATAATATAGTTATTTATTACTGGCTGAATGAATTAATAGTTATAATTAATGGCTGATTGAAATTAGATGGGCATGAGAGAATACTGGTGAAAATCCAATTCCTACAGATTGGAAAAATTGAAAGTAGGAAGAGAAAATGTTTTAGAGTCATTAATAGCTGAATTGTCATAACAATTAATATGAAAACTCAAGAAAACACATCCGAGATATATATATATATAAAATTATATAATATATAAAAAATTATATATATATATATATATATATCAATCCTGCCAAGAACGTCGTATGTCAGAAAAGAGAAACAGATATAATAATAATAATAACAATGCCTTTTTATTGATCATACAAATTACAAATTACATTCTCGACATGTACTCTTGGTCAACGACCATCAGAGGTTGAGAAACCGGCACATATCATATTAACTAATTTATACCTAGCGATAATATAATAACAGTAACAGTGAATGTGTCATATAAATTATTAACTCGAGTACAATATTCTTTACATTATAATCACACGATATCAACGATCAAAGAGGCAAACAACAGTCAAACAAATAAATACAGTAATAAATACTTCTAATTCTAATTCCAATACTTTTAATATTATGATTCATTTTTTAAATTTGATACTCAAAATATATTAATTAATCATAAAAATAAGTAAATCAAATGGTCCTAACAATACATTAGCTAAAAACAAAACACGAGAACAACAACAATAGTTAATAAACAATGAACCCATATATATAATACTCATATACAAACATACACATATACACAACACGCATATATATTCTATTTACCCATTATATTCCCTAATTAATCCATATCTATATTTCCAAGCCTCTTTAGTATATCTTAATAGTTTATGCCAACACTTTCCATTTAAGTATTCTATTAACTCGTCCCTACTCAAGACCGAATTGGAGAACCATTTTATCCTAAACTCCCTCAACACAGGACATGTTGCTACAAAATGTACAATATCCTCCCTCTCCTTCATATTGCACAACGTACAAATACCTTCTCCGTGCTGATAGTGCCTCCTATGGTTAAGATATAAGAGCTCTCCTCTTAGCTTGATTATCCAACTTATGTCAGATGTGGAATACGAATCATTCACATAAGAAACAGATATATACGAGGGCGTATTGAAAAGTAAGGTCTCCAACGCCGCCGTTTCCGAACACGAGTTGCTAGGCGAGATTTGACAACAGCGCTTCACCCGCGGTTCCCCCACCACAGTGCAAATCCACCCGCGTGGCCTTGGGACGCTCAGTTGCCTTGTGTCAGTCATCTAAGATGGAGCTCCCGCTTCGCTCGCCCGCCTAGTGCGAACTGCGCTCAGTCATTCGTTTTTTGACTGGAGACGAAACTTGGGCACATCATTACACCCCGGAAACCAAGGAACAGTCGAAACAACCGAAACTCACCGACCTCACCGAAGCCCAAGAAGTTCAAGACGGAGAAGTCAGCGGGAAAGGTTATGGCCACCGTTTTCTGGGACCGGAACGGGGTTCTGTTGGTTGATTTCATGCCAAAAGGAACAACAATCAACTCAGAAAGCTACTGCGAGACTCTCAAGAAACTTCGGCGAGCCATTCAAAACAAAAGAAGGGGTAGGCTCACGAAAGGTGTGTGTTTGCTTCATGACAATGCGCGTCCACATGTGTCACATCAAACGACCACCCTACTCAATGGATTCGGCTGGGATATCATCGACCACCCTCCTTACAGCCCGGACCTTGCCCCCAGCGACTACCACTTGTTTCCCGCTCTCAAGATAATCTGTACATAACAGTCCTATTTAGCTTTCTACCCGAAGAAACATTGAAAAAGTCGCCTGGAATGTACTTAAATTTCTATTGGACAGAATATTTCCCATCCGGAATGGAGTGGATTTTGCTCATGACTAAAAAAATATCCTTTTTTTTTTTTAATAAGATACATAAATAATTCGAAGTTCTTTCACTTCCTACGAAGAGAAGAAAGAATTTTGGAAATCTTACCTTTATTAACCAAGTTACTACCTTTAGATTAAAAAAATAAATAAAATGTAATGTTATTTTATAATAAATACTTGGGGGACAGAAATTCAAGTCAGATGAGGAAGTTCAAGAAGCAGCGGCGGGAGAGTGGTACGGCACCGGCATTAAAAAGCTGGTTAACAGAATGCAAAAAGTTATTGATCGTCAAGGCGGATATGTAGAAAAATAGGTAAATATTCAACCCTTCCAACGATGTAACCAATGTTGTAAATAAATTAAATTTTCTATGAAAACAAAATAGGAGACCTTACTTTTCAATACGCCCTCGTATACTAGCAAGGTCGGAAAATTTTAAACTCGCTCGATGCAATATCAAAATGAAATTTGAAACAAAAATAACATAAATCTAAAGGAAAATTTTATAATTTAAACTCATTACATTCTTCTTCTTCTTCTTCAAACAGAATAAAACATGGCTGCATACCAAAGTTCCCATTCCAATTGGTGGATATTTGGCTTGAAAAGTCATGTTTTTTAAGATATAACTATTATTTTAACTATGAAATATTGCGAGGCCATAATGTTAACGGTACGGAAAATAAGCGATTAGCACTAGAACTCTAATTTATTAATCCAATACTTACAATTGTGACTACTGCCTTATTATTAGATACGGAATAGGATCTATATGTAGACTCTAATCACTTACAACAAACCACATGGGTTAAAAACTAGAGTGTTTTCCACGTCATACACTCGTATAACGATAGCTTATCACAATAAGGCTTACATCAATAGAACTTATCACTTATCACTGATCACTTCGAAGTGCACTGGACGGTTGTTGACATGACTCCGCTGAGGCTATTTATAAATCATAAGTATATTATAGAAGATTCCGGCTTCGGTTAGAACAAAGTCTTTGATCTTAGCCGGCCGCCTGTCAGTGCCAAAAAATCGACGGATTGTTCTCCATAGGCACTTTGTCTGCCCCCACTGGCCGCAACAGTATTCATTGTAAAGTATCGCAAAAGAAATTTGGTTTCAAAATGGAATTTTATATTGCGCGGACAGTGAGCTATCAAATTGTAAGTCAGAATTTCTTATTTTTATTTATTTTTTTTTTTTTTTTTGTTCCATTAACAATATTCATAAATTTAATATTCACAAAAGATTCATAAAAAATAAAAATCCAAGATTGAAATTAGATGGGCATGAGAGAATAGTGGTGAAAATCCAATTCCTACAGCCTGGAAAAATTGAAAGTAGGAAGAGAAAATGTTTTAGACAATCCCATTTCCAAGTGGACTGGCTACGGCTACAGCAATAACAGGAATAGGGTCCGTCTAACTGCCGCAGGTGTGCCATGTCCCCGCACTTCGGGGTGGCCGTCCTCCCCGATTACAGGGGTATCTCCTGGGAATGGTCGCTAGCAATCCCGGGTTCGTCTTTTTATTTGGGAAAATTAAAAATCCTCACGTAGATCCAATTCTCAAATTATTTTTATACTCCTACCATCTGTTGTAATTACACTTTTCATTTTATTTTTATTTTTATTCATTCCATATACATACATTAAAAAGGTTACCTTGGTTGATAAAATATTTATTTTATTTTTCTCCTTACGCTTGGGACCATCCGTGGCAATAGGTAATTTATTTTTAATACAATTAGGGCGTTTTAGCTAATGAATGGATGTTGAAATTTATTCTATAAAATAAGTTCCAAGCCTGATTCGATTAATTTGCGGTTTGTAGAATCGGGAATGTTAAATCAGCCAAACGTCCCGAAACTCCTATTTAATGGCAGAGGGAACCAGGAAATGATAAAACGTAACACATTTATAAAAGGATCTTTCATAGAATAATCTTAGAATAGATTATTCTACTTTCCCGTAAATAAGAAGATCATTCGTTATTATTCATATGTGATTCAATCTCTTTATACTAAAATCCATTTGAAAAAGTAACCCCCTGGAAGATAGATAATTTTTAGAATTGTAGCAGCAGTTAAGTTTTATGTACAGTCGAACCTGGTTATGTGGGACCTGCCTTAGTGGTTATATACTTATACCTCTATAAGTGGTATACAACTTGTTGTCCCACCATTTTTCCCTTCAATAAACTCTTTAACTGGAATGTTTTCACCTCTATAAGTGGGACGATTTTTGTATTCACCCTATAAGTGGAATTCACATTTCGAATTTGAGCAGTATGTCCACATGGATGACGAAATTATAACAGCAAGATAGCTGAATGGTGAAGAAATCCTTGAAAAATCTATAACAGAAGACGAAAATGAAAATTCATGAAAAATGAAAATAAATCTTTTGGAAATTCAGGACCAAGAAGAAGAAGAAGAAGACCAAGAAAATTCAGAAGAGCCAGAGAAGATAACAGTCACGAAAAATGATGCACTAAATTGTATTAAGAAGTTGCAGACTTTTTTTGAAATGAATAAAGGAGCTGAAGATGAAACCTTTGATAAATTATATGACATAGATAAAAAAAAAATTGTGATTACTTTCAATTTTACATTTGTACATAATTATATTTTAATCTGCATTATTTTATTTCCATATTACAAAAAATATGTAATAATGTAATTATTTTATCAATATTTTATGTATTTATGGTTTTTAAGTGTGTACTGTAGTAATCAATATATATTATAAAGCAAAGTGTACAATGTGCGTGCCGAAAAGGCTCAAAAATGACTAAACGTACTATCAAATATGTTGTGTCGTCAAATTGCCCTATTGCCCCTAACGATAAAGAAGGTTTCAGTTTTCATTTTAAGTGTGTAATGTTAAAGGGACAAGGGCTGTAATTTTAAGCCTCTCGCTACATGTAATTAGCCCCTCTAATAAGCCCAGACGAGTTAATGAATGAAAAAATTTAGCTCGACATTTGGAAGCCAGGAGCGCTAGCTAAGCTCAATTCATAAGGTTATCGTTCATTAGTTCGCTTTGTTATGGTTTTAGCTTCAGCTGTTTTCTTTAAATTACACGAGATTATGTATAAATAATTATTTTTTCCTTTTTATTTTTCAATAAGGTCATTATATCTCTGCAATGAATTGAAATTAAAAATAAACAAAACCAACTGGATTCCTAAGCGACTTAAGTTTTACAGAAGAGGAAAGAATTGGTCGAAACATTGCGTTTAATCAATATACCAAATAAGAGTGAATTTACAACAAAAGAAAAATTGCTTATTAGTGTAGTGAGCGAATAAAATAGATAATATGAATAAAAGATATAACCTAATGGAATATATATCGAAAATAAAGTGTTCATATAATATCTCTATTTAATAGTTCTGTTCTGTTCGTAAATTTTCAACCGAATTCGAAAAAAGAGAAGTTACTTGATAAGGATGCGGTATCGTCATGAGAATGGTCTCAATGGAATCAGAACATAGCAACCATAAAAAATGGTACATACCAGGACATATTTGCTGCCAAAATAATTTTTCTTAATCAAGAAAAGGGAAGAAAACGCATTGAGAGGTATGTTACACTCAAACCATATATGGACGGACTCTGAGGTTTCGAAACTACTAATACTATACTACAACTAAACTACTAAATACTAAACTGAAGTTTCAGGATGGTACAAATTTTGTTTTAATCATGATTAATTTTGGTCTATCTTTCTGTACTATTACATTTTAAAGTTATTCTTTCATTCCACCTATTTCACAACACGCTGAGCGAAGCCGGGCCCCACAGCTAGTTTTTTATAAAAATTACAAGTTCTTTGAAAACCTCTTTTAGTGGTACACGCCTGCTTAATAAGATACCAGCACCTTTGATAAGTGAAACCTTGTTTAAGTGGAATACCTCTGTAATTGGAATTAAGAATTTCCATTATCCAGGTTCGACTGTACGTGCCTATTGGCGTGGTACCAAGATCTTGGTAGTTTTGAAAGAATTTTAAAAATATTGAAATTTTAGCTATCACGTAATTGGTGGGTAGGGGACTAGACCCTAGAGATGGCCATCAATAGTCGATTATGTCAAAAGATCGATATTTTTCTTTCGATATTTACCATCGATGGCGTCTAATTCGATATTACCGGTAGCCGATATCTCCCCAACGAAATTTTTAATATAGAAATTAAAATTACAACTGCCGTTTTCCGAAAGCTCGACTGATTGCAAAAGAATATTAACGACAGAAAAATATTTTAAATAGTTCTCATGCCTACTTTAGTGCGCGAGTCAATGTTTGTTCAAACAAGTTGTCAAAGAACTAAAGCGCATGTCAATACCCCAATCGTATAAATTTAAATTTGATTGGTTCGTTTTCGAAGAAGAGCCAATCGAATCATCGACCATAGTTCTTAAGATTGATGATTCGATTGGTACTCGCCTTTTATACAGACTTTTTTTATAGTTTCTTAATTTTAACACACTTTCTTTGGATGTTTTATATTTATAAGGCATATCTAGTGCCACCACGGGGCGCGAACCCGCGACCTTTAATTTAATTTTTTATATTGTATCTGTAAGTTGTTAATGAAATATAAAAGTGTTTTAATGTACTCAAGTATGATCAGTATGATGAAAATAACTATTATACCAATGTTTATACAGTCGAACCTGGATAACTGGAATCTCTTGATGACAGGATTGTGATTCCACTTACAGAGGTATTCCACTTGAACAAGGTTTTACTTATCCAGGGTGCAGGTAACTTATTAAGGGGGCATGTACCACTAAAAGAGGATTTCAAACAACTTGTAATTTTTATAAAAAACTATTTATTACAGTATTCATTTTCTTAGGTGGCGGGATGGCCGAGTGGGCAAACGCGTGAGAAAATACGCGTTCCCATGGCAACGTATGATTGAGAACCGAAAGATAGCAAGTTCAAAACCCGGAGCCAGGGGACATTTAATAATACTCGGCCTCAATCCCCCACCCTCCCCCCTGGCACGGGAAACCCCGTATAGCCTAACAGGCGAGGAAGGGGAGGACCAATAAAAAAAATAAAACCAAAAAAAAAGTATTCATTTTCTTATAAAACATAAATACATAAAATATTGACACAATTATTACATATTTTTTGTAATGTGAAAATAAAATAATGCAAATTACAAGATAATTATGCTCAAATGTACTAATGAATGTAATCTCTTATTTTTTTCTGCACTGCACTTTGGCACTAAAAAAATGTTTTTTTCTGTAATGTAATTTATCAAAGATTTCATCTTTAGCCCCTAATTCATTTTAAAAAAGTAGCCTCCCTGGCTCTTCTGAATTTTCATTTCCGTCTGGCGTTTTAGATTTTTCAAGAATTTCTTCATCATTCAGTTTTCCAGCTGTTATAATTCCGTAATTCATGTGGACATACTGTTGGAAGCTTCTCATTGGTATCTTCTATCACATTTCCCCAATCCTGTGGCTAAACAGGAAGACCCTGTCTTAGAAATGTGGATTCCACTTATGGAGGTGAATACAATAGATCTGGTGCGTGCGCGCAACACACAACTTTCACTTACCAACTTACTTAGATTAGAAATTAATGCGTTTTGTTAATTGCCACTTCCCAAAGTTACACATATTCCCACATTCATTTCTTTTTTTTGTTTTCATTTGCTCTATAAAAAACACTAATTTCTTTTATTATTAAGTAGCAGTTTTTTTTTGTCATAATTCGGCAGTGCAAGCATAATACTCCAAGTCGTCTGATTTTATAATTCTGTATGTACTTTTTGTTGTTGTTTCATTTAGTTATCATGAAGCAAATAATTTCCATTAAATGAACAGAATGGCTTTAATGATGAACAATGGTTAGTCATTAAAGGCGTACTACACATGGGTGGGCTGAATATTTTTCTTTTTTTCTCCTCTATATGTTTACTTGATTTTTATCATATCTCATATTTAGCCATTTCTTATTTTAAGGCGTAACGAGAGACAGTTAATTTCTCCACATATAAAAAAACTAAGGTACTTTATAGGAAAAAAAAAAAAAACCTACCCCATTTAAGCCCCCTCAGATATTTTATTAATGATAAAGCTTACCTGATATTAAAGAATACCTAATTTTCATTAAACAAGACGAATTTGATGAAAATCGTTAAAGCCTTTCTTGAGATAATCGAAAAAAAAAGTAAAAATTTGAAAAAAAGTTATGAAATAAAGTGCACCCTCAGTTTGACCAATTTTGATAAAATCTTGGCTATCACATCTTTGGCATATACATACATCAAATACCCAGTTTGATCACAATCGTTAAAGCCGTTTTTAAGTAAATAAAAAAAAAAACATAAAAATGATACACAATTTATTAAGTAAAGTCCCCCCTCCGGTTGATCAATTTTGATGAAATTTTTACAGTCATTGAGTTTTTGAGCTAGTCCGTTCACACACACACAGACCATTTCGCGGGATTTGGTCATTTGGACTCAGGAGACCCTAATACGTGTATTTCCGTTGAAAACCGGAAGTCAAAATTTTTCACGATTGCAATACTTTCCCTTACCATATATTTCATATATAGGTAAGTGAAAGTAAAAAAGTCCCACTTACAGAGGTAACTTCTACAAAAATTGATTCCACTTATACAAGTGAAAACATTCCAGTTAAAGAGTTTATTTAAGGGAAAAATGATGGGACAACAAGTTTTGTACCACTTACAGAGGTATTCCACTTAACCAGGTTCAACTGTATTAGGTATTTAATATATTAACGTATAATTAGAAAAGAGGTGGTTCTGAGAACTATTCCATGATAGCTTTTTTTAGTTGGCTGTAGTCCAGATAAATTTACTAAAGTTGTCGGTTCGCTATTGGCTGGACAGCCTGCCCACCTCATTACATAAGTTAACATGTTGACTACCTGTTAGCTGAAGCAGCACACCTCGAAAATTTCGCAGGTAGATCCTGGATAACAAGGAAGGCAGAGCGGAGGAGATAAAGTTGGAATTAGTTGACGAACATCTCCCTCAAGGGGAAGTGGCTTGATAAACATGAGACCCCGCAAGTTAACCCCATCACTGTAACATTTCGGCTCGACCAATTTGTTTTAGCACCCATTTCTGAACCAAATTTAACCATGGGCTAACTTTTGGATACATATATGTATACAGTGAGCAAAAAAAGTATTCGTACGCCCCATTTTATGGTCTGAACAGTTTACTGTAATGACTGTAGCTTGAAGTAATGGCATATATCAATTACAAACTTAATTTTATCTTAGTATTATGCAGATCCAAAATTCTGAATCTGATACAAATTTTTTGACATTAATCAATATATATTATAAAGCAAAGTGTACAATGTGCGTGCCGATAAGGCTCAAAAACCAATCAACGTATGTTTAATAAAGTTATGTCAGCGTGTTGCTATACAACACCTAACGGAGAAGAAGGTTTCCGTTTTTCTCTTAAGGGTGTAAAATTGAAGAGAAATGGACTGGAATTTTAAGCCTCTCGCACCATGTAATTAGCCTCTCTGAGATTGAGATACGAGTTTATGAATGAAAAATTTAGTTCGAGCTGCTGACTACCAGGAAGCGCTAGGGTGCGTTTCACTCAATGTTTATTGTTCATTCATTCCGATCAGGTTGTAAGATTATGTCAGATTGTAAAGGTTATGTATTTTACAGCTGTTCTTTTTAAATTACTAAAACATCAACCGAAAATAATTAATTTCACCTTTGCGTTCAAAATAAAAAAAATGATTTTACATCTCTGCAATCAATTAGAAAACCGCCTGGATACCTTACAAAATTAATTTTCTCATAAGAAGGTTAATTGATTAACGCATTACATTTAATCAATATATAACATTTACTTAAGTAACTTTAATGCAATATGAGTGAACATGTTTTGTTGTACATTGGGCGAATAAAAACATTTAAAAAAAAAGAGACGAATTGACTAAATATAAATCGAAAATAAAAAGTTTTAAGTGTTCTTATTGTATGTAATTATGAAAAAAAAGTTTATTATATTACTATGTATGATGAGGATTCCAGTTGACAAAATGACTAACTCCAATTACACCATTTTTTTCAATAAGATTTTATCACCCCTCATAGTTCAGGATAAAAAGTAATATGGTGAAAAAATTTCTACTTGTGACTTCATGAAATTTTGGTTTTCACTTTGTGATAGCAGTAAGATTCGACATCTGCAAAGTCCGCCCAAATTACGGGGGGATAACTTAAGGGAGGTTTAAATGGAAGAAAGGTATTTAAAAAAAAGTTTCTATGAATCTTCGATAGTTTCTATACTTCTGGATATAATAGGACCATCACTGTAATCGGCGCTTAGGTTGTACTGGAAATATAATTTTTCAACTGTTGTCTAATAACTTATTATCTGCTGACTGCTTGAAATGGGATTATAGGATTCAGAATCACAGAAACCATAAAAAACGATGCATAACTCGACTAAGTTGCAGCAAAATTGGTTGTTCATTCACTATTTTCAATCTCCCTCTAAAGTATATATATAGGGTTCCTTATTTGGGCGGACTCTGTAGATCTTGAATTTTAATATTGATACCAAGTTAAAACCGAAGTTTCGAGAAATTGCTAATTTTGTTCAATATTTCCATTAATTTTAAAGTTTTTCTGTTATTAAAACTACCACACAACTACCGGAGCGA
This sequence comes from Aelia acuminata, assembly GCA_911387785.2. NCBI lineage: Eukaryota > Metazoa > Arthropoda > Insecta > Hemiptera > Pentatomidae > Aelia > Aelia acuminata. The sequence continues at coordinate 2,570,360 of OU426983.1, forward strand.
AGCCGGGCACCTTAGCTAGTATTTTAATAATTTGTTAGCAAAAAAGTATTCGTACGCAAAGGGATAGTATTAATGGTACGATGTTTGTTGCTATCAGAATAGTGCTTGAACATATACATATATTGTATATACAACATATATATATTTATTGCTCTCCGATGTTTCGGTTTAGAACTGCAATATTGATATTTTAAGAATTGTTTGTCTTCTATAAAACATTCGACGAAATGTTGGGTCGAAAATGAGACCACGAATGTAATATGCATCACTATAAGGGTAATTGCTTTTGTCAGAGCACCCCTAACCATTCCCTCTACATTTATTACTACAGACAACCAATATTGCATTAGATATAAATAACTTCATGTTGCTCCACGGATTGCAAGCCCCTTTCCATTTTTTTTAAAAAAAAAAGGAGAAAAAGGGGTCTTAAAATAGAAGTAGAAAAAGTTCTGGGTCATAAAATATGTTATATTAAATCTTCATCCATTTCACTTGCCTACGCTTCGGACACCCGTTATAGCCGTTTAAAATAATGAAAATTATTGATTCATCGACCTTGGACTGAGCCAAGAACGTTATCAGTGCCCTTATCATCTACAAGCTCACCTCGTCAGCAAAACCTTCATCTCATCCAACTTCCCTCAGTTTTATTTTATATTATACGGGAGATAATGTACATAAAATATGTTAACATCGAAATTCACTACGTATGGAAGTATTAGGTACTCTGATTATTAAGTTCTATAACAGTTCTGACGGCTTAACCCATTCACAATCAGACTTATGAATGCAAACACAAATGATGAATACTATAATATGATATATAATATAATATGATATGTATATATCATATAGAATATAATATAAGAAAATATAATAGAATATGAATACAAACTCGGGGTCACCTGTTGTATAGTGGTTAGAATGGCAAGCTTCAATACTAAAGGTCGCAGGTTTGCGCCCAGCGATGGCCCTAGGATTTTTTAATGGAAGTAAAAAATCCTTAGCCATGCCGTCCCTCGGATAGGACGTAAAATGGAGGTCCCGAGCCTGTACGATGTCAGGTACTCGTTAAAGATCCTTATCCTAATTATACCTGGCGAGGCAAAATTTAGGACTCCCACTGTAGCATCGTCCGATTAACCTTAGTGTCATAAAGTGACGTTAAGGGTACATACAAAACAAACAGGTACATACAAGTTCTTTATGAATTACCTTCGTCAAATATTAAGGATAGTATTGAGAGGATTTTAGCTCCAAGGATTTGGATTAGACTCGGGAGTAATTTGTCGCTTTCGTTGAGCCTAGAGCCATATGTTTTCGAATATACAGGTAGACACCTGTTAATGACGTGAAGTTATTAGGAATCGTAATGCTGTTTCCTTTTTTTTTTTTAAATTTTTTTATTTTTCTATTTCCTTTTTATTTTTTTATAAATATTGCATTGAAAAGTAAAATCCTTCAGGAGGTGCAGTTAAAAATAATAATAAAATCATTTTAATTTTAAAGATAAAAGACAAATTTATATAATTTATATGAAAAGAAAGAAAACCTACAATACTTTTGTACATAGAAACATACGTATATAGAGTGTCCAAAAAGAGTATTCGGGGTTTGAAAGTTAAATAATATCTCAAATATAGAATATCGAATAGGATGTTTACGTTTTATTTAAACACAATGAACTGGAAATTTATTTAGAAAAAACAACATTGTCTAGGTGTCCACAATAACGCTGCTGGCACTCCTCGAATCTCAAACGCAGATTTCTAAAAACGCGTTGACACATTGTTCCTGAGATTGCCGTCATTTCTGTTCTGATATTTTGCTTCAATTGCGTTAGATTCGTCGGTTTCTTTTCGTATACCCTACTTTTCAGGAATCCCCACAGAAAGAAGTCAAGAGGACTGAGATCGGGACTCCTGGGAGGCCAGCCAATGGTGCCTCTACGAGAAATCACTTACAAGGGGAGGCTACGGACGTGGGGTCACCGATTACAATGAAACTTTTTTTCGAGTTTCTATATCCAAAAATATTAGATCCGTGTCCGAGGGTTCTTGCCAATGGGCCTTCTGAGTCGAGAAAAAAAATTTCTTAGGAACGAAAATAGCCAAAAATTGCATCAACAAAGTTGCCGCTGCTCATAGCTCCTTCAACCAATTTCAATGAAATTTTCAGGCATGTCAGAGTATTGAAAAATATTAGACACGTGTATAGGGGATTGGCGAAATTAGCCTCTGGAAGCCCAGAATAAATCATTCAATTTTGTGTTATAATCGCGCTCTCGGTAACGTTAAAAATCAATTCCATTACTTTGTAAATTGAATAAACTACGTTTTTTCAGCTACTTCAAAAACTAAATATTTATATTTAAAAACAAATTATTTTGAGAAGAAGTTTGTATTTTCTTTTTTTTTATCTTCTAAATTTATATTTAAATATTATAAATATTTAACAGGAAATATTTTTCATAACAAAATTTCCATGCTTGGATTGAAGAAATTGTCACCAAAAAATTTATGCTCGTAAAATAGTAGTACCTATATTTAAATGTAATGTGATAAATTTTTGAAAAATTAAAATTAAAAACTTTTTTGTCCCTAAACATATTTTTGTCAGGAAAATGTTTCAGAGTTTTCCTGGACTACATAAACATTATAAAATACCAAATTATCCTAAAATACTAACTAGGGAATTAAAAATATGCGTTTACACCCCACACTGGTTTGAGTGATATTTATCAAAAAAATAGCTAACTCATAAGTTTTTTCGGCAATGAGAGCATTTAATAAAAAGTACACCTTTGCAGTTGCAGTTTCCTTCCTTTTTCATTCCATCAGGAAAACATATTTGATTGACATTTTCAAATATTGCTCTCATTGGAAATAACTTGGATGCAAACCAAGCATATTTTACCATGTCAACAAATAATGGAGATGATAATTGGTGATGAATTAAGGAATGAATTTTCAGAGCATCTTCCCTTGAACTAATTTCCTGACGACCATCACTCAATATTTCAAGGCAATTTCGTATTTTTTTAATGAAGTTTTTTACTTGTCGAAAAAAATAAACATCACGTGGTTGACAATATGCTGTTTTTTGTATTTAGAAGTTCATACTGTGTTTATAACTGCAATCCCTTAATTCAATAAAAATCGTCTTCCAATGATTTATTATTCTTAATTTTTAACAAACGTTTTCAATCATAAAATAATTCCTTAATTCTTTGGGCAAGGGAAAACAACAATGGAAATACTTTCAAATTCAAAATTCAAACTTTCGAATTTAATTTTTCGCAGAATTATCTTTAATATTTTTTTAAGTAACTATGAAATTGTGCTTTTTACATAAAAACTGGAACATATTTCAAATAGTAATTTTTTTTTTTTTTTTTGGTTGAAAATTTTTCTTCAGTCTAAGCCAAAATGCTTTTTCATGAAAAATATTTCCTGTTAAATATTTAATAATATTTAAATACAAATATTTAGTTTTTGACGTAAAAAGCTGAAAAACGTAATTTATTTAATTTACAAAGTAATGGAATTGATTTTTAACGTTACCCAGAGAGCACGAATATACCACAAAATTGAATGATTTATTCTGGGCTTCCAGAGGCTAATTTCGTCAATCCCCTATACATGTGTCTAATATTTTTCAATACTCTGACATCCCTGAAAATTTCATTGAAATTGGTTGAAGGAGCTTTAAGCAGCGGCAACTTTGTTGATGCAATTTTTGGCTATTTTCGTACCTAAGAAATTTTTTTTTCTCGGCTCAGAAGGCCCATTGGCAAGAACCCTCGGACACATATCTAATATTTTTGGATATAGAAACTCGAAAAAAAGTTTCAATGTAATCGGTGACCCCACGTCCGTAGCCTCCCCTTGTTAGTTTTGGAATAATTAATTTCCGTAGCAATTGATAAGTCTGGAGTATGGCAAGTGGCCCCGTCTTGCTGAAACCATGTTCTAGAGTTATATCCTTAAACTCTCGAAGTTCTTGGGCCAAAAAACCTCTTATTATTTTACAGTAACTAAAACCCGAATACTCTTTCAGGACACCCTATATAATATCTACATCTAAGGTAATTAAGAAATAACATTATTTATATTATTATTCAAATTCTGAAAAAAATAGCCGTCTAAATCTTAATGCCTTCTTTAACATATAAATAGATTTCCTTTGATTTATTTTACTTTAGCATTGTTATTAATTCCTCTCTATTTATTCAAATTTGATCAAAATAATTCTTTCTAATGTAATTGAAAATTGCAGGGATCGAAAGAGTCATTAGCTTTTTTAAATAAGTTTCATTTTAAAAGCATTTGAAAAACTTATTACTAAAAACTTTTATCAATAAAAGTTTTCCTTCAAAACGTTCAAGGTACGTCTAAACATATGGATCAATTAAAATTAAAGTATAACTTAAACAATAACTTAGTTAAACAATAACTTTTTCGCCCTGGGTTTTGATCATAAAAGTATTTATCATAGAAAAAGTGTTTGTATACTAATACTGTTTGTTTACTAATACTGATTACTCATTAAACATGACGAATTTGATCAAAGTCGTTAAAGCGATTTTTGAGAAAATCGAAAAAAACTTAAAAATGGGGAGAAAAAGTTATGAAATAAAGTGCCCCCACCGGTTGACAATTTTGATGAATTTTTTGTAGCCATATCTCGAGCATAAGATTAAGTACTAAGTTTTATCAAAAACGTTAGAGCCGTTTTTTAGAAAATCGAAAAAAACGTAAAAAGTTATTAAATAAGGTACCCCCTCCTTTGTCCAAATTTGACTAATTTTTTGCTGTCACAGCACGGGCATACACACATACCAAATACCCAATTTCAGGTTCGTATGGTTTATAGTTTTTAAGCTAGTCTGTTAACACACACACACAGACCTATTCGCGGGACTTGGTTATAAATAAATTATTTTCTTTGACAAAAATCACTTTAAGAATAAGTTTCAGAATAACTTTTCGAAATGAACTTTTACGGAAAAAGTTATTTGGATAAAAGTTTTAAGGTAACTTATTAAAAAAGTTTTCCTAATGAATAAATTAATGTTCAATAAAATCTTTAAGTAGGGAAAGAAAAAAATATAAGTTTAACTTAAATTTTTTTAAAATAAAAGTCAACTTACAATTTCGACCCCTGAAAAATTGGGCACATTCCGATAAAATGAAAAGTAATGAAAGCGTAACTAACATCTTTTGACCAGGACTTATAATTTATAGGCTTATATAAATCTAACAGTTTTCTTCTTATTCAAAATAAATTTTTTATTAAGTCCAAACTATAAATTGCTGAGAAACTATGTAAAGGCTGAGTATCTTCCCGGTGGGATCCTTTGTCAATCCGATCACAGGCTAACTTGATAAAACTAAAAGCTATTTTCCGAATGATCCTTTGCCCCTAAAGGAATTTCCCGAGCGGATGGGTTTTCCTCTCCCCAACTTCCTGGGCTACACCGTTCCATGGGCAACGAATCGGAAACAGTCCAAGTGGAAATTGGTGGATCTGACACTAGCGAAGGAACAAACCGAACTCTCTCACCTGATTGCAATCAGTCCCGGCACCAGCAACCTTATAAATGGATTATTGTGTTTACTGTTAATTAAAGGACTTCACTTATATTAAATAATTCTTATAACATTTATTATTATATATTTGTATTTGGGGTCTCCAATAATAATATTTACCGAAATAATAAAAAATATATCTTTTTACTTTCACTTACCTATATATGAAATATATAGTAAGTGGAAGTATTGCGATCGTGAAAAATTTCGACTTCCGGTTTTCAACGGAAATACACGTTTTGGGACCTCCTGAGTCGAAATGACCAAGTCCCGCGAAATGGTCTGTGTGTGTGTGTGTGTGTGTGTGTCTGTGTGTCTGTGTGTCTATGTGTGTGTGTGTGTGAACAGACTAGCTCAAAAACTATAAACCGTGCGATCCTGAAATTGGGTATTTAGTGTAGGTATATGCCCGCGATGTGACAGCAAAAATTTCATCAAAATTGCTCAAAGAGAGGGGGTACTTTATTTAATAACTTTTTACGTTTTTTTCGATTTTCTCAAAAACGGCTCTAAAGATTTTCATTAAACTGAGTATTTGATCTATTTATATACACGTGATATGACTGTAAAAATTTCATCAAAATTGATTGACCGGAGGGGGGACTTTACTTAATAAATTTTGTATCATTTTCATGTGTTTTTTTTATGTACTCAAAAACGGCTTTAACGATTTTGATCAAACTGGGTATATGATGTATGTATATGCCCGAGATACGACTGTAAAAATTTCACCAAAATTGATCAACCGGAGGGGGCACTTTATTTCTTAATTTTTTTTTCAATTTTTACGTTTTTTTCGATGATCTCAAAAAACGGCTTTAACGATTTTTATCAAATTCGTCATGTTTAATGAAAATTAGGTGTTCTTTAATATCAGGTAAGCTTTATCATTATTAAAATGTTCTGAGGGGGCTTTTTTTTGGGAGGATTGGGGCCTTTTTTGATTGTTTGTTTCCTATAAGTACCTTTGTTTTTGTTTATATGGCGAAATTAACTGTCTCTCGTTACGCCTAAATATAAGAAATGGCTAAATATGAGATATGATAAAAATAAAGAAAACAAAAAGAGGAGAGAAAAAGAAAAATATTCAGTCAACTTATATAACTCGTTGAGCCCACGCATGCGGAGTACGCCTTTAATGACAGACCATTGTTCATAATTAAAGCCGTTCTGTTCATTTGAGAAGTGGTAATTAACAAAACGCATTAATTTCTAATCTAAGTAAGTTGGTAAGTGAAAGTTGTGTGTTGCGCGCACGCACCAGATTTTTTTTAATATGCAGAGACTCTAGACTCTAGTTGGCATTGCTTGGGGATTGAAGACAGATGCAAAGCTAGATCAAGTACACGCTTGATTGATAAAATGGGAAGATTTTCAGTTGGCTAATAATATGGGAATAATTACAAAATATGCATGAAATCTTGAAAATGGCAAAGTGAGTTCCCAACGTTGATACAAAGATTTTTTAATAAATATGTGATAATTTTGGTGATCTACGGAATATGCTTAACTTTAAATGGTAATACTTTCGCTATTCCCCTTCTGGCTTTGACAGCTGATAAGCACACTGCTGTCTGTTGGTCACCATGCGAACTACCATCCCCACCACCTCTCTTCTTAGCCGTTAAAGGCCGAATTTATGGGTTAGAATTATATTACGCGCCTTTTTTTAGTAGTATTGGACCTTGACGTCACACAGTGGGACGAGTCCACACTCCCGTTGGACATCGGCTATAACTCTCAAAGAAATTTCGCAGGACTTCTCAAATTTTGTCAGTTTATGTTTTTGAGAATGCAGAATCTTAATTGTTGTCATTTCATTTATAATCATTACATATATATATCGAACGTACATTATAATTATAAAATATATTTGTATAAATTCAAAATGCATTAACAATTTTATATAATTGATTTTAATTTAATTAATTTTATATAATTGATTTTAATTTAATTATTTATTTATTGATTTTAATTAATTATGTTATATAATTATATAAATTGATATTATATAATTTAATTAATTTTATATAATTAAAATTTATAGCAATTAAGTTTACAGTAGTATGTTGTAACAATAATAAATAGATAACTACCATGATTTAAAATGTAATTAAATAATAACAAATTTAATGGAATATACCTTTTTTAAAATTATGAAATTATTCATTAGCTTCACATTCTACCTTATGAGCAAGCTTCTTGCTTCCTGGGACATTTTACTTTTCACAACACTATTACATTGAGATTGAAATTGGGATCGGAGTTAATAGCAAACTATCGATTATTGACGTTTTTCTGGAATGCTGCTCTCTATAATCCCAAAAAATTTTCTTATTTGTTTCTTGATCCTTATTCCGAAGCCAAGTCGTATCAGTCAAATCTATCTTATTCTTTTGAAGAAAAGAAAAAGGTCATTGTTTCTCTTTATATTTGTTAGCAGCACAAAAGTCGTATAATAACAACGTTTAATTTTGTTTGACAGGACTTAAAAAAAAGGCAAACAAAACTATAATTTTAGTCAATTCCAAACTACCTACTTTAACCAAGCAACTACTGTCTATTTATAATTTTATGTAAATTAAAGACAGTGAAATATTTTTGTTGACAATATTTCGTGTACAGTATACTCTTTTCACTTACTAATTATTATAGTGCACTACAAATACAAAATATTAAAAAAAATAACAATTTGGAATCTTAATTTGGTGAATAAATTATTGCAGTTGATTAGGAATATATTAATTTAAGGATTATGAGTTGATGAAAACCCAAACATGCTAAGAAGATGTTCTAAATAACCAAATTCACTCTTGAGTTCAGTGTTCACGCGTGGTAAAATTTCATTTAAATGAGTATAGGCAGATTGTGGCAAGATCGGAAAACTGTTTATAAAAGTTCAAACCTTTGCTAACAGAAGGGTATATGTAGTTTTCCGGGCAATTTCCGGCGTTTTACTATATTATACCAAATAGTTTACATTTGTTTGAACCGTCGTAACTGTTGCATATGTTTTTCCAAAACTATAATTCTGGTGTATTACAATTTATTAGTAATGCTTGATCATACTGTAAACATTATATTAAGTTCAGCCAAAAAATATAGGCACACTAACTTTAAATATAAAAAAGATGAATGTCTTACTGTCATGTTTCAACTCATATTGTATCATTATTAACGCAAAGATTGAGTTAAAAATTAGTGCACATGACGGGGAAAGGATTCTAGTTTATTAATATTAAAATGAAATCTCTAAATTTTAACTTTCATGTTTTGGCCCAATGTCCGGCCGGGCAGTGGACTCGCCCCACTGTGCGTCATCTCAACCCTAACCACCTTCACATATTCCTGGCAAATAAACATCGATTAATCGTACTTTCTGTACATATGATTAATTTTGAAAATACCGCGTCTACACACCCTTCCATCTAGCAAACATTACTTTTCATCGAAATGTTCTCATATTTCGAAGTATTAGTATTTCAGAGACGCTGAAAAATATTAACCTATAGGTACCATACCGAGTAGAAGTAATTGTGTAACTATTCATTATGCATATAAGTTCCTTACCAAACTTAAATATTCTATGATGTTTGATTCATTTCAGATAAATTTCCTCCTATTGTTTTCAAAATATACGTTTTTTAATAATATTTTTTTTAGAAATTTTGTTTATACACTGCCTCATTATTCACATTTTTCTATAAGCTAATCTTTTCATTATGCCTATACTTTTATGAAGAACTGACATTTACATACTTTACAAAAAATTTTGTAATTTAATGAACAATACTTTCATGTTCATAGAATGTCCAGGGCTTATTAATAAAAAAGTTATCAAAATGGAATTTAAAAATGAATCGAAGAAATGAATAATATTTAATATGAATTTTTCCCATTTTTCATGTTCATGGAATGTCTAGGGTTTATTATTAAAAAGGTGATCGAAGTGGTTTTTAAAAATGAAGTGATAAATCCTAAATGAAAAAGTACGTTATGGTGTAGGTTTGAATTTTTCAGCGACTCCGAATACAGTTTAAAATAATGATTCGGAGAAATGGATAGAAAGTAAAGTATGATGGAGCAAAGGGTGGGGAGAAGCGGGTTTTTTTAAAAGTTAGATAATTATATCGACTGACAAAAAATCAATGGGATGTATTATTATTATTATTATTATTAATCATAATTTGCTTTCAGGGAAACACCCTATGCAAATAGAGTCTATCGATTATACAAATTATAGACACATACATTACACGTTACATATACATACAAACATTATAAATACATTATTAATTATTAATATATATGAATATAAAGAAAAATAGAAAAATTCAAATGTATAAAATCTAAAACTTAGTTAAAATTGAACATCTAAAAATTAGTCATAAAATTAAAAAATTTAAAGAATGAAATCCCTATTATTTACATAGATTAATTAATAATCAATAAATTAACAATTTCTATTACTGATGACATGTAATATGGCTATTGTTATGAGTAATCATCCTACCAAGTCTCTATAGTTTAAAATATTGGTAAAAAAATAAAACAAATTTCGTAAATCTTTTACGCTTTGTGGCTTAAAAATTTTAATTCCATTAACATTTTCCATCCCTTGGTAATACCTTTCCCTCAGATTGGAATAAATAGGGCAAACAAACAATATATGATATAGTGTTTCATTATTTTTCATATTGCACATTTTGCACTCTTGCTGAGGATTAATAATTACAATTTTATTGTTAACAGAAATTTTTATACTGTATCTACCTGAAAGTCTGATCTGCATTAACAGCCTAGTAAATTTAAAGTTAGCTGGGAGTAGTAAATAATCAGCCATTTGGAATCTATTCAAGAAAAGGTTTATATGCTTGCTATAGGTAGAATGCTGCAATCGTTCTGTGTCTTTATCTAATAAGTAGCATTTATATTTATTCAAAATTTTATTACTATTTGCTTTTATCTTAGCTGCATTATTTTCAAATATTAATCTACCCTCTTCTATGGTATCAAGCACATTTTTTAGTTGGGAACACCAGTTGTATTTAGTAGTAACAGAAGTAGATGAATCCAATCTGTTTCTTAAAGCTAGGAAACATATTTTAGGATATCTCCTATCATCCATTTCTATAAGTTTAACCAACCAGTTTAGGGTGTATTTTAATATATTGTAGCCAATGTGCACAGAACCTGTTTCTAATCTTATTAAATAGTTTGGTGTAGTTTTGCTAAGCGAGAAAGCTTTTTGTAAAAATTAATGTTTGAATTTTCTAACAGCTCTATATACCGAAAGCTCCACACTTGTGCACAATACAACAGGGACGTATTTATAATAGCTTTTTTAAGCTTCTCCCTTGCCTTCCATGAGTTGATTTTAGCCTTAGCACATAAGTTTATTACCGTTCCTATTGTTGAATTTGACTTTAATATAGCTTTCTTCACTGCTTAAAAGAACAAACCGGACATAGAAAATTGAACCCCCAAATAATTATAACTGTTAACTATCTCGACCAGTTCTCCATCCAAATATATACTTTTATATCTCCTTGGTCGCCCCCTACAGAAATTCAATATTTTAGTTTTTTCAATGTTAATTTTTAGCTTATTGACCGAGCAATATGCGTGAAGGGTATTAATTTTTGTTACAAGATCGGGGTAAGAGTCAGCAAAGATAACCAAGTCATCCGCGAACAAAAGAAATATGATGTCAGCGCCGTTTATTATAGGTATTCCTGACAAATCCCGATTTCGAAAAAATCCTCTATGTCTGATAGGAAGAGATTGAATATCATTGGACTCAAGGTTTCTCCTTGCAGCACTCCTTCGGTGATTTTCAACTTTTTCGATAATCGCTCAGGGTTTCCCTTGATTTGGGTGCAAGCCTTACTATAAAGGACTCTCAAAACTCGGATAATTTTTCCACTTAAGCCTATCGAGAATAATTTATCCCACAGCAAATTGTGGTTTATCGAGTCGAAGGCCCGGCTAAAATCAACAAAAATAACAAATAGGCTTGATCTTTCATTTAGAAATTGCTTTTGTACAACAGCATTCAAAACGAAAACATTATCGAGGCAACTTCTCCCGCTCCTAAACCCTGATTGACACTCCGGAACGACTTTACTTTCATCCGCCCATAATGTGATTCTTTCAAGTAAGATGTGTGTAAAAATTTTTAAAGAGCAGTTCGCCAAAGATATATTACGATAATTATGAGGGTTTTGTCTATCTCCTTTCTTAAATAACATAACGCTTAGAATTTCCGACCAAGATCTAGGTATTTCTTCTTCATCAAGGATTTTATTAAATAACCTCTCTATGTACAAGATCCAGTTAGGTGGAAGATTCTTATAGACTTCATAAGGGATACCATCCAGTCCTGGACTTTTACGATTCTTAACTTTATTGGTAGCTCTGTTGATTTCCTCAGTGGAAATGTAACCATCTAATAGGGGGTGACGATTATCAAAGAAGAGGTGATTGGATGCCAACCTAGGGGGATTCAGCATTTCGAAAAAGTTTTCCCACACCTCTATGGCAATTGTCGGCTCGAAAATCCTTTTACCTCTAAATCGTTTTATAATACCCCAAAAAGATGAACTGTCCTTGGTAGCGCTTAGAGCTTCAACCATATCTAATGGTATGTATACATGACATGGATACTTTACTTTAAAAAACTGATAATTATATAAAAGATAGTAAAATTATACATAAATGTTTAAATAAGTAGCTGGTTAGCAGGATAAAATAAAATCTGATGTTTAACTTCTGAGTCCAGAAACGTTGGCTATCCAAAATAAAAAAGATCGAACTGAAAATCCTGACTATTAATCATCTTATACCAACTAATAAATAATTTTTAATAACATTTTTCCGGGAAAAAAACCCGCATTCACAACTTTAGAATGCGTTAGACTGTAGATTCCTATGATATCCTATGATTAAGTGCCTGATTGAGGATGTAGATAAGCAAAGCTGAGTAATTCGGGCCCGGGGGCACACTCGGAATAAGTAATGGAAGACAAAGAAGGAGTGAGGATGCAGCGGCTAACCTGAACCTGTTGATCTTGCGATAGTTGTTCGCCCAAGTTCGCCGAACTGTTTGCCACTAGTTGTCAGTTGTGAAGTTCTGGATCCGCTGGGAGGGGTAGTGAATACAGATCGCCTCCGAGTCCTCGCTCTGTTCTGGTCAAGGGCCTGCTAAGGTCCCCGATAGTCATTATTACAACTCCACTTTTCTTGCGACAAAGTTCGAAAAATACACCATTTTTCCAAAATCGGCTTCCGAGGATTCTTGCCAATGCGCCCTAACAGTCGAGAGATAAAATATTTTGAATTAAGTTCTTATACATTTGCAAAAACAAAAAGTTCGTAAAATTAATTTATTTAAATTGAGGATCAGGGCGACCATTAAGTCTCAACACTTTTTTTCCTAAACTTTATTTCCGCATACGTTTCGGCCGTTCGGCCATCATCAGTGCTGAAATGTGATTCATAGTCATAAAAAATACACAATCTGTGGTTTGTCCTAAAATAGTTAAAAAAATATAGTTATCTACTACCCTGGTCTTGCTACCCTTTCTGCAATTCAACCGTTAACTTAGTAAACATTTGCATGACCGAAACGTTCAATAAAGTTATAATCGGTAGTTATTTTTTTGAGAAGTTCGAAGTTCGCTCTGCTTTGAAACAAGGTGGTTCTCTGTCACCAGTTTTATTTAATTTAGCAGTAGAATGTGACACGTACAGGAAAGGGTTTGAATTAAGGAGTGAATATACCCTTGCTCGGATATGCCGGTGATTTGGTTTTGCTCCGTGAGGACGCGGAAACCATAGAACTAAAACAAAAACGTTTACGAAAACCAGTCAAGAACTTGCCTTAGAACTTTATTTATTTCGCCCTTCCTTGCCTTTCGGCAACACGGGTGTTGGCAACATTTTACAAATGTCGCAATTGGAAATCTTTGGAGTTATACTTCAGTTGTTTCTTTTTCTTCTGTTTTCTGTTCCTTCTGCTTCTTCTTACTTCTTTTTTTCAGCTGCTACTCTGCAATTCACCTTCTTCTTGGCCTTCTTCATCTCCTCCTTCAGGTGGTCTTCCAGGCAAAGGTCCCTGCCTTGTCAAATTGAAATGGGCAGGGCCAACAGCAGTTTTCCACCCGTACACAAAGGACTTGTAGTACGGGTAGTTTGCTTCAGTCACTAGCTGAGGGAAATCATTTTCTGCTACCACGTAGAGTCCAGTTTCCCTCAACAGTTTGGCCCTAAGTGCCTCAAAGACGGTGCAGTCCATAATGATGTGCTCAGCCGTCTCCGGAACCCTGCATTTGGGGCAAAGGGGATCTATGTCCTTTCCAAGACTGTGCAGTTGGCGCGGAAACCCCCATGCCCCGTGAGAAATTGCGAAACCCAATAATCCGGAATAATCCAAGTCGCCAACAACCGTGACCCGACGGTGGGGAAATATTTCCTCAAGGTAGCTCCTTTCGTGGTAGTCACCCACCTCCGGTTCCATTCATCAATTGTGACTTCTCGCAGTGTTCTTTTCCATTTTCCTGGGTTTTCAGGAATTCTCGTACGGATATTTTCCGGTAGACCTGCTGGGCCTTCCCTTATAAGGACATCCTTCAAGGAATCTTCACGCAGGAGAAGGTCGAGAGGTACACCTCCTGCTAGGACCTGCACCGCCTCATGAGAAACACTTCGGTATGACTTTGTGACTCGCAGCAGAGCCGTACGCTGAAGCGACGCCAACCTGCGTATCTGCCGCTGTGAGGGATTCTTGAACCATCCGGGGGACGCGTATCTCAGAATACCCAGTATTAATCCTTTGTAAATGGTCATCGTCGCTGGGTATCTGAGACCCCAGAAGGCGCCCACTAGACGACTGAGCCCGTTTAAGACTAGGGCCACCCTATTGCGGAGGTAGTCCAAGTGAGGGGTTATGTTAAATCCCCTACTGAATCTCACACCAAGGTAGGTGACCACCTCACTTGGACGTATTCTTGAACCCTCACTCTCTTGCGCTAGAACTGTATCCGGTAAATAAAATAGAGGTGATTGAAGCGCGGCTAATAAAATGGGCATGTAAAATTGTGAAACTCGGATGTGCGCGAATCCCTAAAAGATTAACAAGCACGGGTCCGATCTGGAAACGTCAGTGGGGTAGGTCGAGACGGAGGTGGGAGGATTGGGTGAAGGCAGATCTGTCGAAGTTGGCTCTGGATGGCGGTCGGTGGATAGGAGTGAGCAGACAGCGAGTTGCGGTGTCGGCATCGAACCTTCGGGTTTCTTGTTATATTAAATATCCAAGATTAGTTTTTAGGTGTAAAAAAAGTGTTAAAATAATTCAAATATCCACGACATCGCAAAAGACCACTAAACCATATAAAAAAAACAAAAAAAAAACACACTATATGAAAAGCTAATCAAATCAGTTTTTAGAATCTTTCAGAGCCGATAAATAAAGATTTTCATAGAAATAAAAAAATACAAATTTTCGGACCTAATTTGGTTTTAGGATTTTTATCACAGCCATTCATAAAAGCATTTATATTACTTTAGAAGTTTTTCCGAATTATATCTATCAGAAAGATCAGGTCACCTGTGATGTAGTGGTTAGCATAGAAACTTACAATTCTAAAATTCGCGGGTTCGCGTCCCCTTTTCTATGCCGTCCCTCGGATGGACGTAAAATGGAGGTCCCGAACCTGTGCTATGACAGGTATTCGTTAAAGATCTCTATCCTAATTATACCTGGATAAACAAAATTTAGGACTCCCACTGTAGCATCGTCCGATTAGCCCTAGTGGCATAAAGTGACGTTAAACAAACATGCAATCAGAAAGATCATTTATCTACTCTTCCAAACCATATCAACATCATTATTAGAAAAAAAATATATAAAAACTATTACAACCTTTCTATCTCTTCTAATAGTTTTTGGAGTGTATGTTTTATTTCGTGTAGTTTTAGAGCCTTGAAATGTGTCAAAGTTGTAAAAGAAATATCAAATTACTAAGATATGCGTAATTTCATTACGATCGGTTCCCATTTTTCGGGAATATTGTACGTAATACCATACCTTTTTTGTTAGTTTTTCTTTTTTTATCGAAAGGCTTGATTCTATCAATGGAATGGGATTACACAAATTCACTTAGATATATTTATTTAAGATCTGTACAAAAAAATCAATATTAGCTTTGTTGTCAGTAACAAGAGTTTCTCATCTTCAGCGAATGGGACCCTTGATTCCTCTCGCCTTTTCCAAGAAATTTAATTTCTTTTCTCATCATAAAAACGGTGCTATTGAAAATGAAATTATTATTAATGTAATTTATAAACAATTACAGTTCCTTTTTTTCCTTTGTATTCTGGTTCCAATGTTCACTGATTGTCTTTAACTTCACAAAAGAAAATAACCGTTCTTTTGTCAAACCATAATAACTCCCTAATGTTCTTACTTATTATGGTTATCCTCTCGAAAATTCGAGATCTCTTTAAATTGCCGTTCCTTAAAAAAAAAATGGACAAATAATGTGATATGATTTTCAAAGGATGGAAAAGATGTTTTGTTTTTTAATTTAAAAAAACTAATTATTGTTTAGTGATCATTTGAAGTTGTAGTGGCTGGTCACGAAGCGTAATAATAAATTTAAAAATATTCGAAATGGAGCCATTTAAGAAAGAACTGAATGTTGCTGTTCCTTTGGAATTAGATAATTATGAAAACATATTTCACTGATTTCATGAAGAAATATAAGTTAGAATCAAAGGAAAAATATTCTCTGTTTCCCAAAAGGAAACCATATCACATTGTTATACCACAAGTTTCATTAATATATATTTATTTTTTACAATTCTTTCTAACTTGAGAAAAAGTTTTAATATTATTTTTTGTAGCATATATTGCTGCACCCCAAGTATTGTATAATTACCTGGCTGCAAATATTGAAATATGACTGTACACTTTTGTGAAATAGATTTTATAGTCTGGGAGAGTGGAAAAATTTATTTACAAGATGTCTGTAAGCCGATATAAGTCTAATAATAAATTCGCCTCTTGGGCATTTTATTGCAAAAACGTATATTTATTTTTGTCTTATTTTGTGGAATTATGATTGTCAAGAAAAAATTCAATATTTGCAGTTGTGCGATTGTACTACAATACCAGTCAAAAGTTTTGACTCACTTTTATTTAATTCACAATCTTCAATTTTAATAAAACAATTCTAACTCAAGAGGTAGAATATGGTGGATATCTTCCACCATCATTAACTCAAGAGGTTACACTTCAAACATTATAAGATTAAGTCTAGAATAAAATTAGAATAGGGTCTAGAATTAAAATAGAATAGGGGTCACCTGTGGTGTCGTGTTTAGCATAGTAACCTACAATACTTAAGGTCGCGGGTTCTCGTCCCGGGGTGGCCTTGGATTTTTTAATAGGAGTAAATAATCGCTGGATAAGCCGTCCCTCGGATAGGAAGTAAAATGGAGGTCCCGAGCCTGTACGATGTCAAGTACTCGTTAAAGATCCCTATCCTAATTACACCTGGGTAGGCAAAATTTAGGACTCCCACCGTAGCATCGTCCGATTAGCCTTAGTAGCATAAAGGGACGATAAAGAAACAACAATTATAGTTTTTATGTTGTTGAATAAATAAAATGTTGTTATTTATTTATTTTACAAAACTAAGGGTGAGTCTAAACTTTTGACTGTTACTGTACATTGGCAGCAACATTTACCATCTATTGTTTGATATTAAATATTTGTTTTAAAGTATTAGACTTGCTGTTTTGTTTCACAACAAACTGCCCTGCTATGGGGTAATTAAAAATTTTTGAGATAATGGTATCTTTGGAATCGTTTTTGTAATGTTATCAAATTGAATAACTAAAGTGACAATGTGTAGAAAATTACAAAAAAAAAAAAATAAAACAACTTTAATTCCCTACCAAAGAGAAAAGCTCATAAATTCTGGGATGATGGAATCGGATTCCTTGTGATACTTTCGATAGTTCATAAAAAAGCATTAAAGAGATTATTTTAGTTACGCTTTTAATTTTATTTTAGGTTTTTAGTGCTTTTCTATTGTGTGTTATGTGGCAATTTGTGAGTTACCGACTGCTTTTCTTCTTGGCGTAGAATTTAAGTTGTTTTACTTTTTGTTTGACACATTGTCGATCAAGTTATTAATTTTATTGACAATCAGACCTTGAAAAAAGGAATTTTCCATTGTCTTTTTGTATCGATTGTATTTACGTGTTACACATTTTAATTTCCATTGTGAATAAAAACATGTCTAAATTACAAAAAAATAAAATAAAAAAAATATTTTATGTAAAAGCTAGGAATATTATTAATAATATAAATATATTGAAGGAGAGAGAATTGAGACCTACCCCAACCCGCAGCGCTCAGCTGTTCCTCCCCTAACATGAAATCTCATTGACTCAGCGCCTTATATATATATATATATATATATATATATATATATATATATATACATACATGTCCTGATATGTACCATTTTATGGTTTCTATGTTCTGATCGATTGAGACCATTCTCATGACGATACCGCATCCTTATCAAGTAACTTCTCCTTTGTCGAATTCGGTTGAAAATTTACGAACAGAACAGAAATATTATATGAACACTTTATTTTCGATATATATTCCATTAGGTTATATCTTTTATTCATATTATCTATAAGTTATCTATTTTATTCAATGTTAGTTTTTATTCGCTCACTACACTAATAAGCAATTTTTCTTTTGTAGTAAATTTACTCTTATATTGTATATTCATTAAAGGCAATGTTTCGACCAATTCTTTCCTCTTCTGTAAAAGTTAATTCGCTTAGGAATCCAGTTGGTTCATTGCAGAGATGTAATGACCTTATTTAGAAATAAAAAGGAAAAAATAATTATTTATAAATAATCTCGTGTAATTTAAAGAAAACAGCTGAAGCTAAAACCATAAAAAAACGAACTAATGAACGATAACCTTATGAATTGAGCTTAGCTAGCGCTCCTGGCTTCCAAATGTCGAACTAAATTTTTTCATTCATAACTCGCCTGGGCTTATTAGAGGCTTAAAATTACAGTCCTTGTCCCTTCAACATTACACAGTTAAAATGAAAACTGAAACCTTCTTCATCGTTAGTTGCAATAGGGCAATAGGACGACATAACATTTTTGGTAGTACGTATAGTCGTTTTTGAGCCTTTTCGGCACGCACATTGTACACTTTGCTTTATAATATATATTGATTATATTATAATACACAAATATATAATATATATATATTTGTGTATATGTATGTATGTATCGTTGTAACAATTTGTATGTACGTATGTAACAATTTTTATAAATTTTAATAATTGATTTTGGCAGTGATGTGAAGGCCAGACTATTTACAACTGCGGTTAGGTTTTTCCAGCTAACTTTGCAGCAAACATTTGCTTCCCTTTCGGAGGCTATTGCAATGGACGAAATAGATCTGTTACAAGGTAACGTTTTTTCATTCTGAGTTTGATAAAAATAGAAAGGTATAAACAGGTCCACAAGGGGTCACCTGTGGTGTAATGGTTAGCATAGCAATCTACAATAATAAAGTTCGCGCGTTAGCCTCCCGAGGTGGCCCTAGGATTTCTTAAAGGGAGTAATCCTTGGCTATGCCGTCCTTCGGATAGGACGTAAAATGGAGGAAACATATTTTTCATAAGATTTTACGTATTTGAATATGACGTCTTCTCTCTATTATATATTTTATAAAATGACTACATTGCAAAAAGAGACGTTAAAAAAAAAACACTCTCTTATCCTACGGCCACCGCGGGATGCGAACCTGCGACGTTTCAGTATACGTATTGTAGGTTGCTATACTAACCGCTAGACCACATGTAACCCTAGTTTAGGGGTCAATTGAACTAGAAACTAGTGTTGTCTCTTTACTTCCTGTTTATGACATTATTTTTCCTGTAGGACTAACGCATATTTACGTGATTTATATTTTAAATACAATCGTAAATTTTAATAAATATATACAATTTTATTAGCGCTTGGAGTGAGGTTTGAAATCCTACTTAACGGTAGCTATATCCGAAAAGAAGACGACCTCATAAACTCCAAGTCGAAATTGTCAACATTAAAATTTATCAAAAGAAAGATTTACATTTTCAGAGTTCAGTATTTATTTATAGGTAATGAACTATAAACAGCCAGAGAACTTTATTCCTAATTTAATTATAAAACGTTCTATGATTTAAATTTACCATTTTTAAGTTTTATTTATACTGCCGCACAAAATAATAAGGTATAAAAAATTTCGACATGTGTCTCCATTCTTGCCGACCAGCGATACATATTTTTTTAAATTAATAAATGTACGATAAAAAAAATAGGAAACACTAAATGTTAGTTTGAATGAATGAAATCCTTAAAGAAATTAATATTTAGCCATGATATTTATAGATTCATTCAAGTCTGAAAAAGGTTACATTTGATTACTCTCCGGTTGGTTTCGCTTCTCACCCAAAATAGTCAAGTTTTAGGTACAAAGTTGTGTTAGTTCTCTGAAAAAACTGGAATTAATTTTTTGATAGAAAATATTACTTTTTTTAAGGAATATACTTAGCACTGTTTGGGCCTCGTCACCCTTATAATAATCATCGCAATACTTAATCATACTATATATGTCATACACAAGTAAGTGGCGTATCAGTAACGTTTACATTACATGTACAATATTATCAACAGGCTAGTAGATAATCTAGGCATTGATAGCACTTGAATAATAGTTCCAAAATAGAAGTTCATGATGACATCTTCTTTTCAGGTGCCTGGAAGGAAGAGGAAACAATAGGATTGAGACAGGACAGGAGATATATATTTCTGTAATGGAGCAGTAAATCGGTGACATTGGTCTGATTTTTTTCAAGGAAAGGAAAAGATCATGTTTACCTTCTCCTATTTAATTTTAAACACCAGAATATTCTTAATGCTCCTATGTCATGAAGAGATTTCAACATCAAAGCAAGCCATTGATAATTTTTTTTTTCTTGGTTGACAAGAGGTTTTTATTAATATTATTATTATTATTGTTTATTATTCTATATTATGGTATGATGGTTATTGTTACCTATGATGCGGTGGATGGATCGGGAACCGGCGAGGGATTGGCGGCACCGAGCGAGGGTGAGTGTGAGCCGGCCGCGGGCCATCCCGCCACTGCGGCCGCAGGCAGCTCCACCCCAGCGCGATCTGTTCGCGAGGCTAAGCACTACCATCTCCCGCCCCCGTATATGGCCCCGATGTGACAGCCAAAATCACTGATGAAAATAAAAACTTTTATTTAACAATAAAAAAAATTATTATACTTTAGAGAGTAAATACATGATGCTTAAATTATTTAAAGCATTTAAGATGTGAAAAAATATGGTATAAGATAATCTTTGATCAATTATATTTTATTTTAGAAACTTTATTTCCTTAATAAATTTTTGAAGGCAGTATAAAGTGATCACAAATCGTTCTCGATTTCCAGAAACGCCTATGAGACAAACTTTACTACGAGTCGTAAATATACCTTCTATCGATTCATGTTCCCGATATATTTATAGAAAGCAAATCGCTGTAAAAAACAACCAAGCAATAAAAAAAAACTCGACTGTTGATGAAATTTAGTCCCTTAAAAAAAGAAATAAGCAATAATGAATCGAATTTTCAAGTTTTACATTACAGATACATTATAACTTATGGAGATATACAAATATAAGCATATTAATGTGGAAAAGTGTAGCGTTTACATATTATCGAAACCTATCGATTTCTAATCTATGTAAGTTCGTAAGTGAAAGTTTTGTGTTGCACCATCACATCAGATTTTTTTATATACGCCATTCTTGATTTTTTTTCGTGTAGGACAGCCCATAAACTAGCTTACAACAGACTGGCAAATGCCGACATAAGACCCCCTTTGGAGGGTACCCTATTACCCTTTTCCTTTTAGTCATAGCCAGCTCCAAGTTTTTTTCTTTGCCGAATTTTGTATCCAAATTTTGTAGTCCTTTAGCCATAAATTCTATAGAAAATGATGGGTCTGTTTGCGAAGACCACATCCAGTTACTTTCACGACGCGGCATGCAGTTACTTTTAGTAAACAGTTACTTTCAACAATCTGTAGTGGTTATAAACAGTCATAACCTTAATTTGTAATTTCAGTGATAATAAAAATGGGTCTTTTGAAATTAGCTCAAGAAATTTCTGACAAAAACAAGACATTTTAGTTCTTGCAAGAAAATGAAATATTACATAGAACAAGGGTGTGTTCTATTATAAATAAATATTTAGAGCTGAAATATATTTTTGTTATTCTCATCTAGGCCATTATATGCAAATACAGATTATAAATATTGTTATCAAAATAAGGGAAACGGTACTGAAGAGCGGCTGATGGGCGTGGTCTGTTTTGAGAGGTTATGTGACCGTTATGTTATCGAACTTCCATCGCCTTTTTTCAGTTAAAAAGTGCCTTGATTGGCTTTAATCATGGGCGGATCCAGCCGATCGTAAAGGGGGGGCTGCAGCCCCACAACCCTTTATTTGGATCTTCTAATCAGCTTTTTTACCTTTATGTTCCTTTCCCACAACTAAAATTCTACTTTTTCTGCACATTATTTGTTCTTTAACTTGCTTCCTTACATTAAGGAAAGTCAAATTCTATCTTTAAATGACGAAAATTTTTCCAAAGGGAGGGGCTGCAGCCCCCACAGCCCCCCCCCCCCCTGGATCCGCAAATGGCTTTAATAGATTATAGCTTTCGACTCCCGCTCGTTGCGCTCGCTCTTCAGAGATAAATAAACCGGAGATCGGGCCTTAGTGAACGGCGCATAAGCTGCACTTCAGTACTAGTGCCAAAATAAGTGTTTAAAAGAAGTAACTGTTTACTAAAAGTAACTGGATGTCGCGTCATCAAGTAAGTGGAGGTGGTCTTCGCAAACAGACCCTTTCTCTGTAAATACAAATAAATTTACAGGGGGAAATTGTGAATATTCGCAAAAAATGTGAATATTTATAACTAAGTCTGTGAATTCGGCCGTATTTACAAATAAAGATGTGAATACGGAAAAATTCACAAATTGAGTTGTGAATTTCTACTAAATTCATTATTTCGAAATAAATTTATAATTTTTTTTCCGGATTTTTCATATTGGTATACATTATTGGGTTAATCCTTTTTACGTAAAACACATCAGCACATAATAAATTACCTTATATCGATTAAGTTTGATTACTAGGTTATTTAGGATGCTGATTAAAAAAAAATACAGATATTGTGGTTACTCGCTCTGATATCGATCTATTACAACTTTCGCGTCATAATCGATATTGGGGTGGGCTTTTGGGTTATTTTGGGTGCTTATTATGAAAATGAAATCGATTTTAAGATTCCGTCATCAGGTATCGATTTATTACAACGTACGCAATATATTCCATCTTGGTGTCGGCTACAGGGTTTTCTGAGGTGCTGATTATGAAAATGATCGATTATATCGCGTAAGTTATATTTAATCGATACCCGTCAGCGGAATCTCAAAATCGATATCATTTTCATAATCAGCACCTTAGATAACCAAAAAGCCGACACCTAAATCGATTATGAGGCGAAAATTGTAATAGATGGATATTAGAGCGAGTAAACCCAATATTGATATTTTTTTCGTACTCAGCATCATAAATAACCTAATAATCGGACTTACACTTATATGGGTTAACCCAATACTGTATACCAATATGTAGAAATCCGCAAAGAAATTTATTCCGAAATAACGAGTTTAGTAGAAATTCACATCTCAATTTGTGATTTTTTGCATATTCACATCTTTATTTGTAAATACGGCCGAATTCACAGACAGTTATAAATATTCACATTTTTTGTGAATATTCACAATTCCCGCTGTGAATTTATTTGTAGTTACAGAAAAATACGTATTCACAGGTGTGAATATGAATCTATATAAATAAAGTTGAAATTCTGTTTGTTTGTTTATTTGTTCTTTATAGAAGGCAATACCGTGTGTCCTAAATTCTCCAAATTTCGCTCAGTGGTTCTTTGATACCAGGTGCGAACACCTGTCCACATTAAAATTGGATAACTTCAGCCGATCTTCAGCTGATATTCTTTGTTCTCCAAATTTCGCTAAGTGGTTCCTTCAGACCAGGTGCGAACACCTGTTCATATTAAAATTGCATAACTTCGGCCGATCTTCAGCTGATATTCTTTATTGTTATAAAAATCATAATGATCTCACTTTACAATGTTTTTTGTTTTTTTACGAAATCGACCGTTTCTTCAGAAAAATGAAATTCCCCGTGTGAAACTGGGATATACAGCTATAACCTATGTATATAAAGATGAAATTCTGTTTGTTCTTTATAGAAATCCATACCGTTTGTCCTAAATTCTCCAAATTTCGCTCAGTGGTTCTTTCAGACCAGGTGCGAACACCTGTCCATATTAAAATTGCATAACTTAGACGATCTCTGGGTATATTATTTATTGTTATAATAATCGTTTTGATCTCGCTTTACATTGGTTTTTACAAAATCGACCGTTTGAGTCGATATAAGTCTCAGTTTATAGATTTAAAAAATGAAATTCTCCGGGTGAAACCGTGATATACAGCTAGTTTATTTATATTTACACTTGTAAATACGAATTTATTTGTATTCGTGTTCACAAATATTGTGATATAAATAAATTTCTATTCCTATACACATCAAAATTAAGATAAATATAAATATGCCCAACTCTGTCGACGAAGTTGATTTGTAAGGTACAAGACGCGACAACATTCAGTACGCAATCCTCGAGTGTGTGGATTATCTTCTGGGAGATACGCACTTTTTGTTAGAAAACTAAATAAAATTACTCTGTAACATTTTATTTTACATTTCAATGAGTTATAGAGCAAATAGGTGCTTATAGGCGGATGTATAACCACTGTTCCCTTTAAAAAACAAAGTTTTCGATAGCACTATCGATAGTTGGAAAAACTATCGATAATGTTACGTCACTACCGCTGACCACACTTACCACCACAGTTACCTCGATGGTTTCTAATTTGACGTGAATGAACTAGCAAGCAGCTAGCAAGGGCTGATTTAGCACTGAATTTGGGGGGTCGAAGGGTCATGATCCCCCCCCCCAAAACTTGTGAAATTTTGGCCCAAATCCTTCAATATTAAGCCTTAACAATTTTCTATTTTAATGTATAACTGAGGCATAAATTGAAAAGTTTTAAGAGACTATAAATACCTTTAAAAATACAGCGTTGGGGGATGAATTTAAATGTCCCAACAGTTGTTTTTAGGCCCCTCGAATTCCTACCTAACCTATCTAGGAAAATATTGAGCCGTCCCCCCAATAATGTGGTGCTGGTGACGCCCATGAAAACAGGAATAAAAAAAACATTAGTACCTTATAACATTAAACATTATTACATTTGAAAATCTAATACAGGAACACGGGAAACCATTACTTATCGATCCTCCGTATACTTTCAAAGATCTCTATTTCGGAATCTAAGATACAAACACAGTAAATAAGAATTAAATGATTAAGAAACAAAATTCTAAAATATTGCTGTCGAAAGTAATACACTTGATTCAACAAGCCCTGAAGAAGATCCACATGTTGGGATCGAAACGTTGGCTTTACAAATAAAAAATGTTTTCACTGAAAATTCTGACAATTCAGTGTCTCGTATCGTAAAGAAAACAGTTAGACCATTACATAACAAATATTAATTTTTTTAAAATTTTCCATGATCCGTAAATATCCGAATCCCCTTCAGCATATACTTACAAAAAGCCTCAGTAAAAATAAAGCTATCAGGAGAAAAAAAAAATAAATGAAATTAAGATTTTTTCTAGAATCATAAAAAAAAAAAATTCCTAATAGGTAACAAATCGGCAAGTATTGATGACTTCAAAGTGTTTCAATAATTATAATACTTTGTTATTGGAGAATAACAAAAAGATGTGGGAAAAGCTATGTTCTGTTAAGTTGTGTTTACACAAAACACGTTGATTTCTGCTTTAAGTAGGTTGGTAAGTAAAAGTTGTGTTGCCTGCATTGCACAAGATTTATTTATTCTCACCGCTTTTTAAAGAGGAATAAAATTAATTTTTACTTTCACTTACCTATATATGAAATATATAGTAAGTGGAAGTATTGCGATCGTGAAAAAATTCGACTTCCGGTTTTTAACGGAAATACACGTTTTGGGGTCCCCTGAGTCGAAATGACCAAGTCCCGCGAAATGGTCTGTGTGTGTGTGTGTGTGTGTGTGTGTGTCTGTGTGTGTGTGTGTGTGTGAACAGACTGTCTCAAAAACTATAAACCGTGCGATCCTGAAATTGGGTATTTAGTCTAAGTATATGCCCGCGATGTGACAGCATAAATTTCATCAAAATTACTTAAAGGGAGGGGGTACTTTACTTGATAACTTGTTAAGTTTTTTTCGATTTTCTCAAAAACGGCTCTAACGATTTTGATTAAACTGAGTATTTCATCTATTTATATGCCCGAGATATGACTGTAAAAATTTCATCAAAATTGATTAACCGGAGGGGGGACTTTACTTAATAAATGTTGTAACATTTTCACGTGTTTTTTTTATTTACTCAAAATCGGCTTTAACGATTTTGATCAAACTGGGTATTTGATGTATTTATATGCCCGAGATATGACTGTAGAAATTTCATCAAAATTGATTAACCGGAGGGGGGACTTTACTTAATAAATTTTGTAACATTTTCACGTGTTTTTTTTATTTACTCTAAATCGGCTTTAACGATTTTGATCAAACTGGGTATTTGATGTATTTATATGCCCGAGATATGACTGTAAAAATTTCATCAAAATTGATTAACCGGAGGGGGGACTTTACTTAATAAATTTTGTATCATTTTTATGTGCTTTTTTTATTTACTCAAAAACGGCTTTCACGATTGTGACCAAACTGGGTATTTGATGTATGTATATGCCAAATATGTGATAGCCAACATTTCATCAAAATTGATCAACCGAAGGGGGGACTTTACTTAATAAATTTTGTATCATTTTCACGTGTTTTTTTTATTTACTCAAAAACGGTTTTCACGATTTTGATCAAACTGGGTATTTGATGTATGTATATGCCAAAGATGTGATAGCCAACATTTCATCAAAATTGATCAACCGGAGGGGGGACTTTACTTAATAAATTTTGTATCAATTTCACGTGCTTTTTGTATTTACTTAAAAACGGCTTTCACGATTTCGATCAAACTTGATATTTATGTATGTATATGCAAAGATGTGACAGCCAACATTTCATCAATATTGATCAACCCAAGGGGACACTTTTTTTCCAATTTTTAGATTATCTCAAAAACGGCTTTTTAACGATTTTCTTCATATTCGTCATGTTTAATGAAAATTGAGTGTTATTTAATATCAGGTAAGCGTTATCATTATTAAAATGTTCTGAGGGGTTTATAGAGCAAATGAAAACAAAAATAAGAAATGAATGTGGAAAATGTGTAACTTTGAGAAGTGGCATTAACAAAATGCATTAATTTCTTATCTAAGTAAGTTGGTAAGTGAAAGTTGTGTGTTGCGCGCACGCACCAGATTTTTTTGATGTATTTTTGTTCAATAGTGGAAATATTAATTTTATACACGCCATTAGTATATTCTCAATTATAAAGGATATTCCAAGATTACAATATTTTTAAGTGAAAAGAAAAATGATTATGGATTATGA
Organism: Aelia acuminata; assembly: GCA_911387785.2. Classification (NCBI taxonomy): domain Eukaryota; kingdom Metazoa; phylum Arthropoda; class Insecta; order Hemiptera; family Pentatomidae; genus Aelia; species Aelia acuminata. The sequence goes on from OU426983.1 coordinate 2,597,776, forward strand.
TTTTTTGCTTGGTACTGAAATTGGCTGGTTTAGGTTGTTAACATTTTGTTTATTCGAACATACCTTACATACATTAATTGATAAATAACTGAAAGGCTTATGTGAGTCTGCTTCCTGGTTGATGTGCTGGTATATATATTTCCCTGAAACATTGATGATAGAGATAGCACAAAGAAAGAAAAAATCTGCGTTGCTTGCAAATAAACTATGCAACGTCCTCCATTAGACATTCTTCACCATCTTACCTTCTCGCTCATCGTAGAGTAATCAAAAGGGTGCTGAAACAAGTCACAACATTTAAATCTGAAGGAAAATGGAACACCATTATTGACTATTACTTTCACTTACCTATATATGAAATATATAGTAAGTGGAAGTATTGCGATCGTGAAAAATTTCGACTTCCGGTTTTCAACGGAAATACACGTTTTGGGACCCCCTGAGTCGAAATAACCAAGTCCCGCGAAATGGTCTGTGTGTGTGTGTGTCTGTGTGTGTGTGTGTGTGTGAACAGACTAGCTCAAAAACTATAAACCGTGGGAACCTGAAATTGGATATTTAGTGTATGTATATGCCCGCGATGTGACAGCAAAAATTTCATCAAAATTGCTCAAAGGGAGGGGGTAGTTTATTTAATAACTTTTTAGGTTTTTTTCGATTTTCTCAAAAACGGCTCTAACGATTTTGATTAAACTGAATATTTAATCTATTTATATGCTCGAGATATGACTGTAAAAATTTCATCAAAATTGATTAACCGGAGGGGGGACTTTACTTAATAAATTTTGTAGCATTTTCACGTGTTTTTTTTATTTACTCAAAAACGGCTTCAACGATTTTGATCAAACTGGGTATATGATGTATGTATATGCCCGAGATACGACTGTAAAAATTTCATCAAAATTGATCAACCGGAGGGGGGACTTTACTTAAAGAATTTTATCTAATGTTTACGTTTTTTTTTTATTTTCTCAAAAACGGCTATGATGATTTTGATGAAACTGGGTATTTGATGTATGTATATGCCCGCGATGCGACATACGAAATTTCATCAATATTGGTGAAACGGAGGGGGTACTTCATTTAATAAACTTTTTCTTATGTTCACGTGTTTTTTTTTATTTACTCAACAGCGGCTGTAATCATTTTTATCAGACAATGTGAGACAACATTTCATCAAAATTGGTCAAATGCAGGGGGCTCTTTATTTCATAACTTTTTTTTCCAATTTTTACATTTTTTTGGAATATCTCAAGAACGGCTTTAATGATTTTGATTAAATTAATCATTTTTAATCAAAATCAAGTCATCTTTTTTATATTATTTATAAAAATGGCAATTAAAAAAACATGCCGATTTCTAATGTAAGTAAGTTGGTAAGTGAAAGTTGTGTGTTGCGCGCATCGCACCAGATTTTTTTTCATGTAGGATTTCCTTAAACTTGCTTACAACAGGGTAGCAGACCCTGACATAGACAGTCCTTTGGAGGGTGTGTTATACTAACTTTTCAGCCACAGAAAAGTTAGTATAGTAGTTCTTGCAAGAAAATGAAATATTACATAGAACAAGGGTGTGTTCTATTATAAATAAATATTTAGAGCTGAAATATATTTTTGTTATTCTCATCTAGGCCATTATATGCAAATACAGATTATAAATATTGTTATCAAAATAAGGGAAACGGTACTGAAGAGCGGCTGATGGGCGTGGTCTGTTTTGAGAGGTTATGTGACCGTTATGTTATCGAACTTCCATCGCCTTTTTTCAGTTAAAAAGTGCCTTGATTGGCTTTAATCATGGGCGGATCCAGCCGATCGTAAAGGGGGGGCTGCAGCCCCACAACCCTTTATTTGGATCTTCTAATCAGCTTTTTTACCTTTATGTTCCTTTCCCACAACTAAAATTCTACTTTTTCTGCACATTATTTGTTCTTTAACTTGCTTCCTTACATTAAGGAAAGTCAAATTCTATCTTTAAATGACGAAAATTTTTCCAAAGGGAGGGGCTGCAGCCCCCACAGCCCCCCCCCCCCCTGGATCCGCAAATGGCTTTAATAGATTATAGCTTTCGACTCCCGCTCGTTGCGCTCGCTCTTCAGAGATAAATAAACCGGAGATCGGGCCTTAGTGAACGGCGCATAAGCTGCACTTCAGTACTAGTGCCAAAATAAGTGTTTAAAAGAAGTAACTGTTTACTAAAAGTAACTGGATGTCGCGTCATCAAGTAAGTGGAGGTGGTCTTCGCAAACAGACCCTTTCTCTGTAAATACAAATAAATTTACAGGGGGAAATTGTGAATATTCGCAAAAAATGTGAATATTTATAACTAAGTCTGTGAATTCGGCCGTATTTACAAATAAAGATGTGAATACGGAAAAATTCACAAATTGAGTTGTGAATTTCTACTAAATTCATTATTTCGAAATAAATTTATAATTTTTTTTCCGGATTTTTCATATTGGTATACATTATTGGGTTAATCCTTTTTACGTAAAACACATCAGCACATAATAAATTACCTTATATCGATTAAGTTTGATTACTAGGTTATTTAGGATGCTGATTAAAAAAAAATACAGATATTGTGGTTACTCGCTCTGATATCGATCTATTACAACTTTCGCGTCATAATCGATATTGGGGTGGGCTTTTGGGTTATTTTGGGTGCTTATTATGAAAATGAAATCGATTTTAAGATTCCGTCATCAGGTATCGATTTATTACAACGTACGCAATATATTCCATCTTGGTGTCGGCTACAGGGTTTTCTGAGGTGCTGATTATGAAAATGATCGATTATATCGCGTAAGTTATATTTAATCGATACCCGTCAGCGGAATCTCAAAATCGATATCATTTTCATAATCAGCACCTTAGATAACCAAAAAGCCGACACCTAAATCGATTATGAGGCGAAAATTGTAATAGATGGATATTAGAGCGAGTAAACCCAATATTGATATTTTTTTCGTACTCAGCATCATAAATAACCTAATAATCGGACTTACACTTATATGGGTTAACCCAATACTGTATACCAATATGTAGAAATCCGCAAAGAAATTTATTCCGAAATAACGAGTTTAGTAGAAATTCACATCTCAATTTGTGATTTTTTGCATATTCACATCTTTATTTGTAAATACGGCCGAATTCACAGACAGTTATAAATATTCACATTTTTTGTGAATATTCACAATTCCCGCTGTGAATTTATTTGTAGTTACAGAAAAATACGTATTCACAGGTGTGAATATGAATCTATATAAATAAAGTTGAAATTCTGTTTGTTTGTTTATTTGTTCTTTATAGAAGGCAATACCGTGTGTCCTAAATTCTCCAAATTTCGCTCAGTGGTTCTTTGATACCAGGTGCGAACACCTGTCCACATTAAAATTGGATAACTTCAGCCGATCTTCAGCTGATATTCTTTGTTCTCCAAATTTCGCTAAGTGGTTCCTTCAGACCAGGTGCGAACACCTGTTCATATTAAAATTGCATAACTTCGGCCGATCTTCAGCTGATATTCTTTATTGTTATAAAAATCATAATGATCTCACTTTACAATGTTTTTTGTTTTTTTACGAAATCGACCGTTTCTTCAGAAAAATGAAATTCCCCGTGTGAAACTGGGATATACAGCTATAACCTATGTATATAAAGATGAAATTCTGTTTGTTCTTTATAGAAATCCATACCGTTTGTCCTAAATTCTCCAAATTTCGCTCAGTGGTTCTTTCAGACCAGGTGCGAACACCTGTCCATATTAAAATTGCATAACTTAGACGATCTCTGGGTATATTATTTATTGTTATAATAATCGTTTTGATCTCGCTTTACATTGGTTTTTACAAAATCGACCGTTTGAGTCGATATAAGTCTCAGTTTATAGATTTAAAAAATGAAATTCTCCGGGTGAAACCGTGATATACAGCTAGTTTATTTATATTTACACTTGTAAATACGAATTTATTTGTATTCGTGTTCACAAATATTGTGATATAAATAAATTTCTATTCCTATACACATCAAAATTAAGATAAATATAAATATGCCCAACTCTGTCGACGAAGTTGATTTGTAAGGTACAAGACGCGACAACATTCAGTACGCAATCCTCGAGTGTGTGGATTATCTTCTGGGAGATACGCACTTTTTGTTAGAAAACTAAATAAAATTACTCTGTAACATTTTATTTTACATTTCAATGAGTTATAGAGCAAATAGGTGCTTATAGGCGGATGTATAACCACTGTTCCCTTTAAAAAACAAAGTTTTCGATAGCACTATCGATAGTTGGAAAAACTATCGATAATGTTACGTCACTACCGCTGACCACACTTACCACCACAGTTACCTCGATGGTTTCTAATTTGACGTGAATGAACTAGCAAGCAGCTAGCAAGGGCTGATTTAGCACTGAATTTGGGGGGTCGAAGGGTCATGATCCCCCCCCCCAAAACTTGTGAAATTTTGGCCCAAATCCTTCAATATTAAGCCTTAACAATTTTCTATTTTAATGTATAACTGAGGCATAAATTGAAAAGTTTTAAGAGACTATAAATACCTTTAAAAATACAGCGTTGGGGGATGAATTTAAATGTCCCAACAGTTGTTTTTAGGCCCCTCGAATTCCTACCTAACCTATCTAGGAAAATATTGAGCCGTCCCCCCAATAATGTGGTGCTGGTGACGCCCATGAAAACAGGAATAAAAAAAACATTAGTACCTTATAACATTAAACATTATTACATTTGAAAATCTAATACAGGAACACGGGAAACCATTACTTATCGATCCTCCGTATACTTTCAAAGATCTCTATTTCGGAATCTAAGATACAAACACAGTAAATAAGAATTAAATGATTAAGAAACAAAATTCTAAAATATTGCTGTCGAAAGTAATACACTTGATTCAACAAGCCCTGAAGAAGATCCACATGTTGGGATCGAAACGTTGGCTTTACAAATAAAAAATGTTTTCACTGAAAATTCTGACAATTCAGTGTCTCGTATCGTAAAGAAAACAGTTAGACCATTACATAACAAATATTAATTTTTTTAAAATTTTCCATGATCCGTAAATATCCGAATCCCCTTCAGCATATACTTACAAAAAGCCTCAGTAAAAATAAAGCTATCAGGAGAAAAAAAAAATAAATGAAATTAAGATTTTTTCTAGAATCATAAAAAAAAAAAATTCCTAATAGGTAACAAATCGGCAAGTATTGATGACTTCAAAGTGTTTCAATAATTATAATACTTTGTTATTGGAGAATAACAAAAAGATGTGGGAAAAGCTATGTTCTGTTAAGTTGTGTTTACACAAAACACGTTGATTTCTGCTTTAAGTAGGTTGGTAAGTAAAAGTTGTGTTGCCTGCATTGCACAAGATTTATTTATTCTCACCGCTTTTTAAAGAGGAATAAAATTAATTTTTACTTTCACTTACCTATATATGAAATATATAGTAAGTGGAAGTATTGCGATCGTGAAAAAATTCGACTTCCGGTTTTTAACGGAAATACACGTTTTGGGGTCCCCTGAGTCGAAATGACCAAGTCCCGCGAAATGGTCTGTGTGTGTGTGTGTGTGTGTGTGTGTGTCTGTGTGTGTGTGTGTGTGAACAGACTGTCTCAAAAACTATAAACCGTGCGATCCTGAAATTGGGTATTTAGTCTAAGTATATGCCCGCGATGTGACAGCATAAATTTCATCAAAATTACTTAAAGGGAGGGGGTACTTTACTTGATAACTTGTTAAGTTTTTTTCGATTTTCTCAAAAACGGCTCTAACGATTTTGATTAAACTGAGTATTTCATCTATTTATATGCCCGAGATATGACTGTAAAAATTTCATCAAAATTGATTAACCGGAGGGGGGACTTTACTTAATAAATGTTGTAACATTTTCACGTGTTTTTTTTATTTACTCAAAATCGGCTTTAACGATTTTGATCAAACTGGGTATTTGATGTATTTATATGCCCGAGATATGACTGTAGAAATTTCATCAAAATTGATTAACCGGAGGGGGGACTTTACTTAATAAATTTTGTAACATTTTCACGTGTTTTTTTTATTTACTCTAAATCGGCTTTAACGATTTTGATCAAACTGGGTATTTGATGTATTTATATGCCCGAGATATGACTGTAAAAATTTCATCAAAATTGATTAACCGGAGGGGGGACTTTACTTAATAAATTTTGTATCATTTTTATGTGCTTTTTTTATTTACTCAAAAACGGCTTTCACGATTGTGACCAAACTGGGTATTTGATGTATGTATATGCCAAAGATGTGATAGCCAACATTTCATCAAAATTGATCAACCGGAGGGGGGACTTTACTTAATAAATTTTGTATCAATTTCACGTGCTTTTTGTATTTACTTAAAAACGGCTTTCACGATTTCGATCAAACTTGATATTTATGTATGTATATGCAAAGATGTGACAGCCAACATTTCATCAATATTGATCAACCCAAGGGGACACTTTTTTTCCAATTTTTAGATTATCTCAAAAACGGCTTTTTAACGATTTTCTTCATATTCGTCATGTTTAATGAAAATTGAGTGTTATTTAATATCAGGTAAGCGTTATCATTATTAAAATGTTCTGAGGGGTTTATAGAGCAAATGAAAACAAAAATAAGAAATGAATGTGGAAAATGTGTAACTTTGAGAAGTGGCATTAACAAAATGCATTAATTTCTTATCTAAGTAAGTTGGTAAGTGAAAGTTGTGTGTTGCGCGCACGCACCAGATTTTTTTGATGTATTTTTGTTCAATAGTGGAAATATTAATTTTATACACGCCATTAGTATATTCTCAATTATAAAGGATATTCCAAGATTACAATATTTTTAAGTGAAAAGAAAAATGATTATGGATTATGATTTTTTGCTTGGTACTGAAATTGGCTGGTTTAGGTTGTTAACATTTTGTTTATTCGAACATACCTTACATACATTAATTGATAAATAACTGAAAGGCTTATGTGAGTCTGCTTCCTGGTTGATGTGCTGGTATATATATTTCCCTGAAACATTGATGATAGAGATAGCACAAAGAAAGAAAAAATCTGCGTTGCTTGCAAATAAACTATGCAACGTCCTCCATTAGACATTCTTCACCATCTTACCTTCTCGCTCATCGTAGAGTAATCAAAAGGGTGCTGAAACAAGTCACAACATTTAAATCTGAAGGAAAATGGAACACCATTATTGACTATTACTTTCACTTACCTATATATGAAATATATAGTAAGTGGAAGTATTGCGATCGTGAAAAATTTCGACTTCCGGTTTTCAACGGAAATACACGTTTTGGGACCCCCTGAGTCGAAATAACCAAGTCCCGCGAAATGGTCTGTGTGTGTGTGTGTCTGTGTGTGTGTGTGTGTGTGTGTGAACAGACTAGCTCAAAAACTATAAACCGTGGGAACCTGAAATTGGATATTTAGTGTATGTATATGCCCGCGATGTGACAGCAAAAATTTCATCAAAATTGCTCAAAGGGAGGGGGTAGTTTATTTAATAACTTTTTAGGTTTTTTTCGATTTTCTCAAAAACGGCTCTAACGATTTTGATTAAACTGAATATTTAATCTATTTATATGCTCGAGATATGACTGTAAAAATTTCATCAAAATTGATTAACCGGAGGGGGGACTTTACTTAATAAATTTTGTAGCATTTTCACGTGTTTTTTTTATTTACTCAAAAACGGCTTCAACGATTTTGATCAAACTGGGTATATGATGTATGTATATGCCCGAGATACGACTGTAAAAATTTCATCAAAATTGATCAACCGGAGGGGGGACTTTACTTAAAGAATTTTATCTAATGTTTACGTTTTTTTTTTATTTTCTCAAAAACGGCTATGATGATTTTGATGAAACTGGGTATTTGATGTATGTATATGCCCGCGATGCGACATACGAAATTTCATCAATATTGGTGAAACGGAGGGGGTACTTCATTTAATAAACTTTTTCTTATGTTCACGTGTTTTTTTTTATTTACTCAACAGCGGCTGTAATCATTTTTATCAGACAATGTGAGACAACATTTCATCAAAATTGGTCAAATGCAGGGGGCTCTTTATTTCATAACTTTTTTTTCCAATTTTTACATTTTTTTGGAATATCTCAAGAACGGCTTTAATGATTTTGATTAAATTAATCATTTTTAATCAAAATCAAGTCATCTTTTTTATATTATTTATAAAAATGGCAATTAAAAAAACATGCCGATTTCTAATGTAAGTAAGTTGGTAAGTGAAAGTTGTGTGTTGCGCGCATCGCACCAGATTTTTTTTCATGTAGGATTTCCTTAAACTTGCTTACAACAGGGTAGCAGACCCTGACATAGACAGTCCTTTGGAGGGTGTGTTATACTAACTTTTCAGCCACAGAAAAGTTAGTATAGTAGTTCTTGCAAGAAAATGAAATATTACATAGAACAAGGGTGTGTTCTATTATAAATAAATATTTAGAGCTGAAATATATTTTTGTTATTCTCATCTAGGCCATTATATGCAAATACAGATTATAAATATTGTTATCAAAATAAGGGAAACGGTACTGAAGAGCGGCTGATGGGCGTGGTCTGTTTTGAGAGGTTATGTGACCGTTATGTTATCGAACTTCCATCGCCTTTTTTCAGTTAAAAAGTGCCTTGATTGGCTTTAATCATGGGCGGATCCAGCCGATCGTAAAGGGGGGGCTGCAGCCCCACAACCCTTTATTTGGATCTTCTAATCAGCTTTTTTACCTTTATGTTCCTTTCCCACAACTAAAATTCTACTTTTTCTGCACATTATTTGTTCTTTAACTTGCTTCCTTACATTAAGGAAAGTCAAATTCTATCTTTAAATGACGAAAATTTTTCCAAAGGGAGGGGCTGCAGCCCCCACAGCCCCCCCCCCCCTGGATCCGCAAATGGCTTTAATAGATTATAGCTTTCGACTCCCGCTCGTTGCGCTCGCTCTTCAGAGATAAATAAACCGGAGATCGGGCCTTAGTGAACGGCGCATAAGCTGCACTTCAGTACTAGTGCCAAAATAAGTGTTTAAAAGAAGTAACTGTTTACTAAAAGTAACTGGATGTCGCGTCATCAAGTAAGTGGAGGTGGTCTTCGCAAACAGACCCTTTCTCTGTAAATACAAATAAATTTACAGGGGGAAATTGTGAATATTCGCAAAAAATGTGAATATTTATAACTAAGTCTGTGAATTCGGCCGTATTTACAAATAAAGATGTGAATACGGAAAAATTCACAAATTGAGTTGTGAATTTCTACTAAATTCATTATTTCGAAATAAATTTATAATTTTTTTTCCGGATTTTTCATATTGGTATACATTATTGGGTTAATCCTTTTTACGTAAAACACATCAGCACATAATAAATTACCTTATATCGATTAAGTTTGATTACTAGGTTATTTAGGATGCTGATTAAAAAAAAATACAGATATTGTGGTTACTCGCTCTGATATCGATCTATTACAACTTTCGCGTCATAATCGATATTGGGGTGGGCTTTTGGGTTATTTTGGGTGCTTATTATGAAAATGAAATCGATTTTAAGATTCCGTCATCAGGTATCGATTTATTACAACGTACGCAATATATTCCATCTTGGTGTCGGCTACAGGGTTTTCTGAGGTGCTGATTATGAAAATGATCGATTATATCGCGTAAGTTATATTTAATCGATACCCGTCAGCGGAATCTCAAAATCGATATCATTTTCATAATCAGCACCTTAGATAACCAAAAAGCCGACACCTAAATCGATTATGAGGCGAAAATTGTAATAGATGGATATTAGAGCGAGTAAACCCAATATTGATATTTTTTTCGTACTCAGCATCATAAATAACCTAATAATCGGACTTACACTTATATGGGTTAACCCAATACTGTATACCAATATGTAGAAATCCGCAAAGAAATTTATTCCGAAATAACGAGTTTAGTAGAAATTCACATCTCAATTTGTGATTTTTTGCATATTCACATCTTTATTTGTAAATACGGCCGAATTCACAGACAGTTATAAATATTCACATTTTTTGTGAATATTCACAATTCCCGCTGTGAATTTATTTGTAGTTACAGAAAAATACGTATTCACAGGTGTGAATATGAATCTATATAAATAAAGTTGAAATTCTGTTTGTTTGTTTATTTGTTCTTTATAGAAGGCAATACCGTGTGTCCTAAATTCTCCAAATTTCGCTCAGTGGTTCTTTGATACCAGGTGCGAACACCTGTCCACATTAAAATTGGATAACTTCAGCCGATCTTCAGCTGATATTCTTTGTTCTCCAAATTTCGCTAAGTGGTTCCTTCAGACCAGGTGCGAACACCTGTTCATATTAAAATTGCATAACTTCGGCCGATCTTCAGCTGATATTCTTTATTGTTATAAAAATCATAATGATCTCACTTTACAATGTTTTTTGTTTTTTTACGAAATCGACCGTTTCTTCAGAAAAATGAAATTCCCCGTGTGAAACTGGGATATACAGCTATAACCTATGTATATAAAGATGAAATTCTGTTTGTTCTTTATAGAAATCCATACCGTTTGTCCTAAATTCTCCAAATTTCGCTCAGTGGTTCTTTCAGACCAGGTGCGAACACCTGTCCATATTAAAATTGCATAACTTAGACGATCTCTGGGTATATTATTTATTGTTATAATAATCGTTTTGATCTCGCTTTACATTGGTTTTTACAAAATCGACCGTTTGAGTCGATATAAGTCTCAGTTTATAGATTTAAAAAATGAAATTCTCCGGGTGAAACCGTGATATACAGCTAGTTTATTTATATTTACACTTGTAAATACGAATTTATTTGTATTCGTGTTCACAAATATTGTGATATAAATAAATTTCTATTCCTATACACATCAAAATTAAGATAAATATAAATATGCCCAACTCTGTCGACGAAGTTGATTTGTAAGGTACAAGACGCGACAACATTCAGTACGCAATCCTCGAGTGTGTGGATTATCTTCTGGGAGATACGCACTTTTTGTTAGAAAACTAAATAAAATTACTCTGTAACATTTTATTTTACATTTCAATGAGTTATAGAGCAAATAGGTGCTTATAGGCGGATGTATAACCACTGTTCCCTTTAAAAAACAAAGTTTTCGATAGCACTATCGATAGTTGGAAAAACTATCGATAATGTTACGTCACTACCGCTGACCACACTTACCACCACAGTTACCTCGATGGTTTCTAATTTGACGTGAATGAACTAGCAAGCAGCTAGCAAGGGCTGATTTAGCACTGAATTTGGGGGGTCGAAGGGTCATGATCCCCCCCCCCAAAACTTGTGAAATTTTGGCCCAAATCCTTCAATATTAAGCCTTAACAATTTTCTATTTTAATGTATAACTGAGGCATAAATTGAAAAGTTTTAAGAGACTATAAATACCTTTAAAAATACAGCGTTGGGGGATGAATTTAAATGTCCCAACAGTTGTTTTTAGGCCCCTCGAATTCCTACCTAACCTATCTAGGAAAATATTGAGCCGTCCCCCCAATAATGTGGTGCTGGTGACGCCCATGAAAACAGGAATAAAAAAAACATTAGTACCTTATAACATTAAACATTATTACATTTGAAAATCTAATACAGGAACACGGGAAACCATTACTTATCGATCCTCCGTATACTTTCAAAGATCTCTATTTCGGAATCTAAGATACAAACACAGTAAATAAGAATTAAATGATTAAGAAACAAAATTCTAAAATATTGCTGTCGAAAGTAATACACTTGATTCAACAAGCCCTGAAGAAGATCCACATGTTGGGATCGAAACGTTGGCTTTACAAATAAAAAATGTTTTCACTGAAAATTCTGACAATTCAGTGTCTCGTATCGTAAAGAAAACAGTTAGACCATTACATAACAAATATTAATTTTTTTAAAATTTTCCATGATCCGTAAATATCCGAATCCCCTTCAGCATATACTTACAAAAAGCCTCAGTAAAAATAAAGCTATCAGGAGAAAAAAAAAATAAATGAAATTAAGATTTTTTCTAGAATCATAAAAAAAAAAAATTCCTAATAGGTAACAAATCGGCAAGTATTGATGACTTCAAAGTGTTTCAATAATTATAATACTTTGTTATTGGAGAATAACAAAAAGATGTGGGAAAAGCTATGTTCTGTTAAGTTGTGTTTACACAAAACACGTTGATTTCTGCTTTAAGTAGGTTGGTAAGTAAAAGTTGTGTTGCCTGCATTGCACAAGATTTATTTATTCTCACCGCTTTTTAAAGAGGAATAAAATTAATTTTTACTTTCACTTACCTATATATGAAATATATAGTAAGTGGAAGTATTGCGATCGTGAAAAAATTCGACTTCCGGTTTTTAACGGAAATACACGTTTTGGGGTCCCCTGAGTCGAAATGACCAAGTCCCGCGAAATGGTCTGTGTGTGTGTGTGTGTGTGTGTGTGTGTGTGTGTGTGTGTGTGTGTGAACAGACTGTCTCAAAAACTATAAACCGTGCGATCCTGAAATTGGGTATTTAGTCTAAGTATATGCCCGCGATGTGACAGCATAAATTTCATCAAAATTACTTAAAGGGAGGGGGTACTTTACTTGATAACTTGTTAAGTTTTTTTCGATTTTCTCAAAAACGGCTCTAACGATTTTGATTAAACTGAGTATTTCATCTATTTATATGCCCGAGATATGACTGTAAAAATTTCATCAAAATTGATTAACCGGAGGGGGGACTTTACTTAATAAATGTTGTAACATTTTCACGTGTTTTTTTTATTTACTCAAAATCGGCTTTAACGATTTTGATCAAACTGGGTATTTGATGTATTTATATGCCCGAGATATGACTGTAGAAATTTCATCAAAATTGATTAACCGGAGGGGGGACTTTACTTAATAAATTTTGTAACATTTTCACGTGTTTTTTTTATTTACTCTAAATCGGCTTTAACGATTTTGATCAAACTGGGTATTTGATGTATTTATATGCCCGAGATATGACTGTAAAAATTTCATCAAAATTGATTAACCGGAGGGGGGACTTTACTTAATAAATTTTGTATCATTTTTATGTGCTTTTTTTATTTACTCAAAAACGGCTTTCACGATTGTGACCAAACTGGGTATTTGATGTATGTATATGCCAAATATGTGATAGCCAACATTTCATCAAAATTGATCAACCGAAGGGGGGACTTTACTTAATAAATTTTGTATCATTTTCACGTGTTTTTTTTATTTACTCAAAAACGGTTTTCACGATTTTGATCAAACTGGGTATTTGATGTATGTATATGCCAAAGATGTGATAGCCAACATTTCATCAAAATTGATCAACCGGAGGGGGGACTTTACTTAATAAATTTTGTATCAATTTCACGTGCTTTTTGTATTTACTTAAAAACGGCTTTCACGATTTCGATCAAACTTGATATTTATGTATGTATATGCAAAGATGTGACAGCCAACATTTCATCAATATTGATCAACCCAAGGGGACACTTTTTTTCCAATTTTTAGATTATCTCAAAAACGGCTTTTTAACGATTTTCTTCATATTCGTCATGTTTAATGAAAATTGAGTGTTATTTAATATCAGGTAAGCGTTATCATTATTAAAATGTTCTGAGGGGTTTATAGAGCAAATGAAAACAAAAATAAGAAATGAATGTGGAAAATGTGTAACTTTGAGAAGTGGCATTAACAAAATGCATTAATTTCTTATCTAAGTAAGTTGGTAAGTGAAAGTTGTGTGTTGCGCGCACGCACCAGATTTTTTTGATGTATTTTTGTTCAATAGTGGAAATATTAATTTTATACACGCCATTAGTATATTCTCAATTATAAAGGATATTCCAAGATTACAATATTTTTAAGTGAAAAGAAAAATGATTATGGATTATGATTTTTTGCTTGGTACTGAAATTGGCTGGTTTAGGTTGTTAACATTTTGTTTATTCGAACATACCTTACATACATTAATTGATAAATAACTGAAAGGCTTATGTGAGTCTGCTTCCTGGTTGATGTGCTGGTATATATATTTCCCTGAAACATTGATGATAGAGATAGCACAAAGAAAGAAAAAATCTGCGTTGCTTGCAAATAAACTATGCAACGTCCTCCATTAGACATTCTTCACCATCTTACCTTCTCGCTCATCGTAGAGTAATCAAAAGGGTGCTGAAACAAGTCACAACATTTAAATCTGAAGGAAAATGGAACACCATTATTGACTATTACTTTCACTTACCTATATATGAAATATATAGTAAGTGGAAGTATTGCGATCGTGAAAAATTTCGACTTCCGGTTTTCAACGGAAATACACGTTTTGGGACCCCCTGAGTCGAAATAACCAAGTCCCGCGAAATGGTCTGTGTGTGTGTGTGTCTGTGTGTGTGTGTGTGTGTGTGTGAACAGACTAGCTCAAAAACTATAAACCGTGGGAACCTGAAATTGGATATTTAGTGTATGTATATGCCCGCGATGTGACAGCAAAAATTTCATCAAAATTGCTCAAAGGGAGGGGGTAGTTTATTTAATAACTTTTTAGGTTTTTTTCGATTTTCTCAAAAACGGCTCTAACGATTTTGATTAAACTGAATATTTAATCTATTTATATGCTCGAGATATGACTGTAAAAATTTCATCAAAATTGATTAACCGGAGGGGGGACTTTACTTAATAAATTTTGTAGCATTTTCACGTGTTTTTTTTATTTACTCAAAAACGGCTTCAACGATTTTGATCAAACTGGGTATATGATGTATGTATATGCCCGAGATACGACTGTAAAAATTTCATCAAAATTGATCAACCGGAGGGGGGACTTTACTTAAAGAATTTTATCTAATGTTTACGTTTTTTTTTTATTTTCTCAAAAACGGCTATGATGATTTTGATGAAACTGGGTATTTGATGTATGTATATGCCCGCGATGCGACATACGAAATTTCATCAATATTGGTGAAACGGAGGGGGTACTTCATTTAATAAACTTTTTCTTATGTTCACGTGTTTTTTTTTATTTACTCAACAGCGGCTGTAATCATTTTTATCAGACAATGTGAGACAACATTTCATCAAAATTGGTCAAATGCAGGGGGCTCTTTATTTCATAACTTTTTTTTCCAATTTTTACATTTTTTTGGAATATCTCAAGAACGGCTTTAATGATTTTGATTAAATTAATCATTTTTAATCAAAATCAAGTCATCTTTTTTATATTATTTATAAAAATGGCAATTAAAAAAACATGCCGATTTCTAATGTAAGTAAGTTGGTAAGTGAAAGTTGTGTGTTGCGCGCATCGCACCAGATTTTTTTTCATGTAGGATTTCCTTAAACTTGCTTACAACAGGGTAGCAGACCCTGACATAGACAGTCCTTTGGAGGGTGTGTTATACTAACTTTTCAGCCACAGAAAAGTTAGTATAGTAGTTCTTGCAAGAAAATGAAATATTACATAGAACAAGGGTGTGTTCTATTATAAATAAATATTTAGAGCTGAAATATATTTTTGTTATTCTCATCTAGGCCATTATATGCAAATACAGATTATAAATATTGTTATCAAAATAAGGGAAACGGTACTGAAGAGCGGCTGATGGGCGTGGTCTGTTTTGAGAGGTTATGTGACCGTTATGTTATCGAACTTCCATCGCCTTTTTTCAGTTAAAAAGTGCCTTGATTGGCTTTAATCATGGGCGGATCCAGCCGATCGTAAAGGGGGGGCTGCAGCCCCACAACCCTTTATTTGGATCTTCTAATCAGCTTTTTTACCTTTATGTTCCTTTCCCACAACTAAAATTCTACTTTTTCTGCACATTATTTGTTCTTTAACTTGCTTCCTTACATTAAGGAAAGTCAAATTCTATCTTTAAATGACGAAAATTTTTCCAAAGGGAGGGGCTGCAGCCCCCACAGCCCCCCCCCCCCCTGGATCCGCAAATGGCTTTAATAGATTATAGCTTTCGACTCCCGCTCGTTGCGCTCGCTCTTCAGAGATAAATAAACCGGAGATCGGGCCTTAGTGAACGGCGCATAAGCTGCACTTCAGTACTAGTGCCAAAATAAGTGTTTAAAAGAAGTAACTGTTTACTAAAAGTAACTGGATGTCGCGTCATCAAGTAAGTGGAGGTGGTCTTCGCAAACAGACCCTTTCTCTGTAAATACAAATAAATTTACAGGGGGAAATTGTGAATATTCGCAAAAAATGTGAATATTTATAACTAAGTCTGTGAATTCGGCCGTATTTACAAATAAAGATGTGAATACGGAAAAATTCACAAATTGAGTTGTGAATTTCTACTAAATTCATTATTTCGAAATAAATTTATAATTTTTTTTCCGGATTTTTCATATTGGTATACATTATTGGGTTAATCCTTTTTACGTAAAACACATCAGCACATAATAAATTACCTTATATCGATTAAGTTTGATTACTAGGTTATTTAGGATGCTGATTAAAAAAAAATACAGATATTGTGGTTACTCGCTCTGATATCGATCTATTACAACTTTCGCGTCATAATCGATATTGGGGTGGGCTTTTGGGTTATTTTGGGTGCTTATTATGAAAATGAAATCGATTTTAAGATTCCGTCATCAGGTATCGATTTATTACAACGTACGCAATATATTCCATCTTGGTGTCGGCTACAGGGTTTTCTGAGGTGCTGATTATGAAAATGATCGATTATATCGCGTAAGTTATATTTAATCGATACCCGTCAGCGGAATCTCAAAATCGATATCATTTTCATAATCAGCACCTTAGATAACCAAAAAGCCGACACCTAAATCGATTATGAGGCGAAAATTGTAATAGATGGATATTAGAGCGAGTAAACCCAATATTGATATTTTTTTCGTACTCAGCATCATAAATAACCTAATAATCGGACTTACACTTATATGGGTTAACCCAATACTGTATACCAATATGTAGAAATCCGCAAAGAAATTTATTCCGAAATAACGAGTTTAGTAGAAATTCACATCTCAATTTGTGATTTTTTGCATATTCACATCTTTATTTGTAAATACGGCCGAATTCACAGACAGTTATAAATATTCACATTTTTTGTGAATATTCACAATTCCCGCTGTGAATTTATTTGTAGTTACAGAAAAATACGTATTCACAGGTGTGAATATGAATCTATATAAATAAAGTTGAAATTCTGTTTGTTTGTTTATTTGTTCTTTATAGAAGGCAATACCGTGTGTCCTAAATTCTCCAAATTTCGCTCAGTGGTTCTTTGATACCAGGTGCGAACACCTGTCCACATTAAAATTGGATAACTTCAGCCGATCTTCAGCTGATATTCTTTGTTCTCCAAATTTCGCTAAGTGGTTCCTTCAGACCAGGTGCGAACACCTGTTCATATTAAAATTGCATAACTTCGGCCGATCTTCAGCTGATATTCTTTATTGTTATAAAAATCATAATGATCTCACTTTACAATGTTTTTTGTTTTTTTACGAAATCGACCGTTTCTTCAGAAAAATGAAATTCCCCGTGTGAAACTGGGATATACAGCTATAACCTATGTATATAAAGATGAAATTCTGTTTGTTCTTTATAGAAATCCATACCGTTTGTCCTAAATTCTCCAAATTTCGCTCAGTGGTTCTTTCAGACCAGGTGCGAACACCTGTCCATATTAAAATTGCATAACTTAGACGATCTCTGGGTATATTATTTATTGTTATAATAATCGTTTTGATCTCGCTTTACATTGGTTTTTACAAAATCGACCGTTTGAGTCGATATAAGTCTCAGTTTATAGATTTAAAAAATGAAATTCTCCGGGTGAAACCGTGATATACAGCTAGTTTATTTATATTTACACTTGTAAATACGAATTTATTTGTATTCGTGTTCACAAATATTGTGATATAAATAAATTTCTATTCCTATACACATCAAAATTAAGATAAATATAAATATGCCCAACTCTGTCGACGAAGTTGATTTGTAAGGTACAAGACGCGACAACATTCAGTACGCAATCCTCGAGTGTGTGGATTATCTTCTGGGAGATACGCACTTTTTGTTAGAAAACTAAATAAAATTACTCTGTAACATTTTATTTTACATTTCAATGAGTTATAGAGCAAATAGGTGCTTATAGGCGGATGTATAACCACTGTTCCCTTTAAAAAACAAAGTTTTTTTTAGATAACCTATACCCTAAAAGCTTAATTGGTAAAATCTGGCATACAACTCTTAACCTAAATAAAAGTAATTCACAAAAAATAAACATACCGAACCAAGCTGAGGGGAACCTGATACACCAATGTAACATTATTAAACCTAATTTAAACCCAACCCAAAAAACAATAGATAAATTCTTCAAACCTCTCAATAATAAAAATTATAACCCAGATATTACTGATACAACAAAGGAAGCACCACCAATTAATCAAAATAGTAAACCCTACATCAAACATAGCTCTCTAACATACATCAATAAATTATCACAACTCATCAAAAAAAAACATTAATAGAATACGACATAACAGACAACTTAATATCCTTCAAGCCCACCAATAAAATCAAAAATATCACAACCAAAACAAAAGATAAAATTCCAACAGCCGAACAAAAAGATCTAATTTATAGAATTCCTTGTAATGACTGCAATAAATCATATATAGGCAATACTTCAACTAATCTAAAGACAAGAATTTATAACCATAGAAATAATATCAAAGAATCCTCCAAAACCAACACAGCGCTCTCATTACACTCAAAAAACTACAAACACAAAATTAACTTTGATAATGCAGAGATTTTACATAAGGAAAGTAACACAATTAAAAGAAATATTATTGAATCAATTTATATTAAAAAAAATGAAATAGAACTGGTCAACCATAAAAAAGATTCTGAAATAGTAAGTAGGCACTATTATGCAATAATAAATAGGATATAGCAACTAGGATTAAAAAGATAGCAAACCCCCCACAGGTCAAACATCCATTGTAATAATGACAAGTTCTATCAGAATATTAATTTTTTTAAATCCAGAAACGAGAAGGTTGGTGAGCATTATTGCCATCTTACTATTATTTTATTTTTATTTTTGTTCTATATTATTTATTGATTCATGTGTATTTATTTATGTAACTTTTAAAATTGACACTTGACATACCTTTATGTCATGTTCATATCTATTTTAACCATATCTTTATTAATTTAATAGTACTTTAATTTTTATTGTTTACATACTGTATAAGAAAAACTAAAATCAAGTGTACATTGTGCAGGTGATGAGTATGGACGCAACAGTCCGAAACGTCCACCAATTTTAAAGAATGTAATAAAAAATATATATTGAAAATATATATTATTGAGACTGTAATAGGATACCAGTGTTTCATTATTACAAATAAATCAAAGCAGTCTGACAAGATAATATGTAGGATTTCCTTAAACTTGCTTACAACAGGGTAGCAGACCCTGACATAGACAGTCCTTTGGAGGGTGTGTTATACTAACTTTTCAGCCACAGCCAACTCCAAGTAGTTTTCTTTGCTATCTCAAAATTTTGTCTTTTAGCCATAAATTCTATAAAAATTGAGTTTTAAGTTTATACCACACTAAAAATTGTGTTCATGGATTGTAATTAAGTTATTTATTCATTTATAAAAATTTATTTATAATGACGGATAGAAAATAATTTAGATCATTTATTTTATTTGTTACCTTATAAAGTCATACAACACCTCCATTAAGAAAATCCACTAAATAATTACAGTTATTATTACTGATTAATTGTTTCAATGTGGTAAACCCACATTTATATAATACCAAATACTAATGATTTTTGTATTTTGCATTCTATAAAACCTCTTATGATATACTTTAGCTGTTAATAAATTCCTAATATGATTAATTATATTTATGTTCGCTTTTAGGTTGCTTAGACATAGTAACAGAGGTGTGAATAATAAAACTTCCTTCTCAAAATCAAGACATATTAGAAACGAGGTGAAAAGAACAATTGTTAAATCAAAAACTTTAATGAATTAATTCAGGATTGCTGTAATGAGGGAAAATACTAGGTAGTTACAAAAGTCCTTGTGCATATCAAGTTGTTTACATTGAGGTCTCTAATTTAATCCTTATTTAATCTCTGACGAATACAATTCTTATGTCAATGTTTACATTAACTAATCCTCTAATTATCTATGTACGCCAACTGTCCCTGCCTTTCATTCAGTTTATTAAATTTCACTAGAAATGTCGGAAGAAAAATTTGTCATCCGCGGCCTTCTTAGGCATTATTGGAAAAAAGGTTTTAGTGCAAAGGCCTCAGCCGAGGAAATTTGTGCAGTGGAAGGGGAAAGTGTGGTGCATCGAAACACGGCCGCATTTTGGTTCAGGCGGTTTAATTCTGGGGATACAAGCCTTTAAGATGAACCTAGATCAGGTTGTCCTTCAGTCGTCACACTGCACTTCGAGCTGGTTCCAGAGGGCAGGGCTATCAACGCTGAGCTATACTGTGAACAGCTCGATAGGGTATATGAAGTTTTAAAAGTGAAATACCCCACTTTGATTAATAGGAATCAAGCGTTATTTCAGCAAGACAACGCCCCTGCTCATCGCTCACGATTAGTTAAAGACAAATTTTCAGAAATGAACGGGATTAGCGTCTTGCCCCACCCTCCTTACAGCCCAGATGTCGCACCGTCTGACTATGGACTTTTCAGGTCAATGGCGCATTTTTTGAAAGGTCGGCGCTTCGAAAACTTCGATGATGTCAAATCTGGATGCGAGGAGTTCTTTGCCTCGAAAACTGCAGAGTGGTATCAACATCAAATACAACTTTTGGCTGAGAGATGGGTTAAAGTAGTTGAAAATGATGGCCTGTATTTTGAAGAATAAATTTGATTTGTAAATTTTGTATTCACATTTGAATAAAATTAATTTTGAGAACAAGGACTTTAGTAACAACCTAGTATATATGAACATGTAAATTTGACGCACTCTTTCTGTTGATAATTTAAAATATTCAATAAAGTAATAATTTTAACTGGTATGTTTGTTTGTTCATTTATTAAACCTCTCTGTGCCTATAAAGGCTAATGGAGGATGCTACAGTGGGAGCCCTAAATTTTGCCGATCCAAGTATAATTAGAATAGGGATCTTAATTGAGTACCTGAAATCATATCATATTACAATATTTATCTTTAGACTAATCAATTTTTTTTTTTTTTTTTAGAACACAGCTAAATTTAATAAATATAACATAATTTATAAGATTTTAGACTCCTAATGGGGTAAAGATGGCCCTAATTGGTAAGGTTGAATAGGTAAAAAATCTTTAAAAGTTCAAGAAAAAAAATTGAATACATCATCCATTAGTCCCCTTTTACTCGGTAGGACGGATATCCGAGACTTCTTTTGATCAGGTAAGTTATTTTTAACAAAGCAGGAAAATGAATGCTTGTAAACATGAAATTCAAGCCACGATAAAAACATTAATCGGTTCACAATCAAGGAATAAATAAGTACAAATTAAAATCAATTTATTCTTATTGCTATGTACAGAAATAGAAACATTTTTGTTTGAAATATTATAAAGATAGGAAAGTACAACTCTTCAAATTTAATATAAAAAATTATAAAGTTATAAAAAACTATAAACATCTATATTCAAATAAATACACAGTATTTTAAACAAATATATACAAAAAACAATTCCACACTTTAAGTCAAGATTTGTCAGTCTCACTACAAGAAATTTTTTCCACTCAAACTCAAGGTGGAAATAATAGGAATATACATTAAATGGACTTTTTCTCATTCATAAGAAAAATCATTTTTGTTTGTTTTATTGGAGATTGTAAGGCCCCTAAGGGCAACAATGCAAGTATAGTTTAGTTGAAATGATGAACGTTTAACAGAAAGTAAGTACGAGGGTCGTCCAGAAAATAAGTTCCGTTTTGGTCTGTAGGGCGGTAAGAGTGGTTTTTGCCAAATCCGGTAACACCGCTCGAAAGAGGGAGCCCTCCACGTCGCGTCCCACCACCTCGATCCCCGTCCCTCTCGAGTTGTTTTGTGCTGAGTGATTCAATTTCTTTATGCATAGGGTTCAAAATCAGTTCAAATTCACGAACAGCTCATTTCTGTTTATGGAGGTGTAATGAGTGAGTCAATGGTGAGGAGATGGGTACGTGAATTTAAGGCGGGAAGACATTCACTTGAGGATGAAAGTGGGAGAGGCAGACCCTCAGCTGTGACGGACGAAATTGTCGCAGAAATCGACAATGCAGTTATCAAAGATCGTCGTTCAACCCTGGATGAAATCCACCTGAGTTTCCCAGACATCTCACGTTCCCTCATCCATGAGATCGTCTCGAAAAAACTTGACTTTCGGAAAGTTTGCGCCCAGTGGGTCCCTAGAGAGCTGACGCCCCAACACAAGGAACAACGAATGGCTGCAGCGCGAGAATTTTTGGACTGCTACAGAACTGATGGGGGCGCATTCCTGAAGTCTATCGTCTCTGGAGACGAAACCTGGGTGTCACACTACACTCCAGGAAACAAAAGACAGTCCATGCAATGGAAACACCCCACCTCCCTAAGTGCCAAAAAATTCAAAGTCATGAAGTCAACCAGGAAAATCATGGCTTCTGTTTTCTGGGATCAAAAAGGAATTCCCCTGATTGATTTTTTGCCTCAAGGTGAAACAATTAACGCCAACCGCTATTGTGAGACCCTGAAGAAGCTTCGTCGGGCCATACAGAACAAGAAAAGAGGAATGTTGATCTCCGGTGTTTGCCTTCTCCACGACAACGCTTGGCCTCAAGTTGCTCGTTGCACAGCGCAACTTCTGGATGAGTTTGGTAGGGATGTTCTGACCCATCCACCTTACAGTCCGGACTTGGTCCCTTCAGACTATCACCTGTTTACCAAAATGAAGGCGGAATTGGCGGGAGAACGTTTAACGAGTGACGAGGAAGTGAAAGAAGCTGTCACAAAGTGGGCCAAGGAGGTGGCGGCAAGCTTCTACGAGGAAGGAATTTCAAAGCTCATTTCGCGATATACCAAATGTATTGACGTCGCCGGGGATTACGTGGAAAAATAATACATATTTTCAAGTACAATACCTGTAAGTTTCAAATTTTTTCAATAAAAACTTGATTTTTTAAAAAAAAACGGAACTTATTTTCTGGACGACCCTCGTATGTACTTTCATAGTTTAGTTATGTTAAGTCGTTGATTGGATTTTTAATTTTTTTTTTTACATTTTTATAAAATCATTTTTTTTTTTTTTACTTATTATACTGAACCATTCATCAATCAAAGAGTAAAATTTTTATAATTTCAGAAGAAACTGTACAGAATAAAACATAAATATAATATATACAACATAAATTGTAAAAAGTTTAATAAAATTAAATAAAACAATACTGGTCACTTAGAATATAATAATACAATTATATACAAAATATTCGATTACTAAAAGAATGATCATATTGCAATCTTATTTCATTGACGAAATATATTGAATGCGATTCCTCAAACATCATTCATATATCGAAGATATGAAGGAGTCAAGCAGTCACTGTTGGTGCTTCCTGGTCCTGTAATAACATCATCGAGAGATTACTGAGTGAATTTTACTATCTTTGTAAGGTGATATCAAATAATATAAATCTAATTGTATCTAATAATATAAATCTTGTATGTTGAACGTGCAAGACATTGGTCAACAGGAGAGGTTCGCACTTACTAGAGTTTAGTCTGCCATTGTGATCATGGTGTTTGTGAAAAAATAAACCATTTAATTCTAATAATAAATATTAATTTCAAATAATCAATATAATATAAATCATGCTGGGTAGAAATTTTTGTCATTTTTCACCAGGGTTTTTTACAATTTTTACTAAACTGAAACCTGGGTAATTTTTTAACATATACCTGGGATATCAGGTATTTGGTCAAGTGTAATCAACTTGTTGACTGTCTCTTTCGGTTAATATTTAAGCATGATCTCAATTTAGTTTTAAAATTAATAACAGTCATAAAAAAATCAGATAGTTTTAAGATACTAAAAATGCCATCTTTGGATTTTTGCGATAGACCAACAAGAAAAGTTAGAATGAAAACATGAAAAGCTTAGCCTTTGTTCAAAGGTACCCGAGAGAAGTATTTATATTTCTAAACTATGTCAGTAACTAACGTTATTGATTTTAGTTTTCTGATAGCTTTTGTAACTCTAAAGACAACAAAAAGGAAATAATCTTGATGTTTCAATTTCATTTATTTAGTTTATTGCAGATTATAGGCGGGCGCAATTGACTATAGGGTGCGCTAGTAGTTTTGCAAAATGTCAGAAAGAATGGTGTTAGACATAGTTGATGTGATAGAGATAATTGGTAATTTTAAAAGACCATTAATTGAAAGGCAGGCTATCCTTGATGCAAACCACATAATTTCATGTGGAATAATATCTAAAAGTAAAAAAACAGTTATTTTACAAGCCTTGTGCCTTCAAACTAGCAATCTTAAAGGGCTGCTTCTACTCAAATAAAAGTGGAAATCAAATTTAATAATGATAATAAGCAATTTTCTTGTCATTGTACGTGTAAAGCTGGTAGTTCTGGTAAATTCAAACACATCATTGTAACTTTACTCTACGTTTTTCGGTTGGTAATAACATTAATTACCTATTCATACAATCATTGTTATGACAGCTTAGATTCTTTGTCATATTATTTATTTATTTGTCAAAACTTTCAGGCTTCGCATTGCAAACTTGGAACAATTAAGCACAACGGATGTAAGACAAAAATGGGGAAAATTAAAAAAGAAAAACAAATATGACACTATGGTCCCAATGTTATTTGCATTATACTAGCATTTTGGAATAATAAAATGTCAAATACTACTATTTACCTGGATAAATATAGTCACTGTCTTTAAAATGAAGACTACATATCGTCATATGTTTCGAAACAGGCTTATCTATTCTTAATTTTACAATCCACTCTTTAAGAAACTTTTTATTTTTTTGTAAATAAATGGAATGACACGTCTAATGATTTTCTAATTGAACGCTGAGGGACCGAGCAATACCTATTAGACATTTTTCAAATAATTTTTTGCTCAATCGGGTTTTAATTATGGAAAAATAAATTAAAAACGCCAAAAAACCCTATCAATCCCAGGTAATAATCCCAGGCCCGGCTTTTATCCCCTTTTCTCTAGTTCCTGTAGCACCGTCGCTTGCGCCCGCCTATTAGATAATATTTTTTAATTAATATAAGAATATCATTTTCAATTCTATAAGAATGATTCGGATTTTAACTATAAGTAATTTTATTTTCATAATTATTTATGTATTATTATAGTTCATTTTTGTAATGAAAAATATATAGATTGCTCTATTTCAAAATAATCCATCATGAGAGGTACACATTTGAGAACAAATTTGGTTTATTTTCATTCAGTATATGGAAAATACACCAAGGAAGGTAAGTTTGTATATACATATACATATTGTGAATATGTTTATTAAAATTTACTTTATTTACTGTTATTTTTTATATTTGAGGTATTAAGATTGAAGTTGAGAGCAAAAATGATAACTTCTAATGAAATGCAAGCCTTTTATTGATTCGATCAAGGGATCTGTATCGAGAGTTCTCCTGATCGCCTCATTCCTTGGGCTTGACTATTATTCTTAGTTTATACTGTTAACGGGCATTCTTGTCTTACGTTGTATCTTCCTTTTGCCTGAGAAATTTTGCATTGATCGCGTAGTAATTAAATTTTTTTTCAAAATTGAAAACTCTAGTGCACACGAAATAAGGGTAATATAAATTATTAGTAAAATGCAAAATGGTAGAAGTAAAATATAGTTATTCACCCTTGTCATAAGGCAAAGAGTGTATTTAAAAGTTTAAATTAGTTCAAATTTTACTTGAAATACTTATTATAAATACTAGACCTGATCAATGCCTTTCAAGATATCGAGGCCGTGGTCCTTAGGAGAGGCGGTAGCGCTCGTCGCTGAGCTGCTGGCGCTGGATGAAGTGCCGCTGTTGTTGGTGAACAGCTGATTGGCTAGGAGGGCCATCGGGTCCCCGTCCAGCCCGACGTTAGCTGCCCTCCTGCGACCGAGGTCGGGGATGTACGACTTTGGCATGTCCATCACCAGCTTACTGATGTTCTGTAAAGAAGTACATTTTGCATTATTATTTTTAAAGCTAGGAATCCATCATGATTCATAGTTAGTTATAAGGGGTGTTAAATTATTGTATTTGTTTATATAAACATTAAAATAGAGACCAAATTGAAATTCATTTATGACTAATTATTTCATATGTGTGTTTATAATTTCTAAAACTAAAGAATTTTAGTTTTTAAAAAAATTTTGAATATAGTTGTAGATTTAAAATCTGAACGTGAAGAGGAAGAACAAACCGGGTTCAAGTCCTGGCCATGTGAATCTTTTCATATGAAATTATTAAAAAAAAAATTAATTCCATAAATCTCTGCATAATCATACTACAATCTTCATTTTTTTTTTTTTTTTTTTACATTTAATACAGAAACAGTATATTGTCAACATTGGATACGTCAATTCGTAAATTAGATAAACACTCCACCAAATAAGCAAATATAACTATCAGATGTCTATGTCATATGAAATATAACTCAATCAGATAGATATAGATAAATAATTATATATATAAATCAATCGATAACCTGAAGAGCCAAATCTTTATCGTTGCTCGACTGACTGCCGTGCTGCTTGCTGTGCCTCCTTTGTCTGCGATGACTCCTGAACGTAAAAGAATAAAATAAATTATAATATTCAATAGAAACAAAAAAGTTAAAAAAAAAAAAAATTTAAAATATATGCTAAAATTAACAGTTTACAAGATTCAGAAATAACATAACGTATAAGACATAATTCTGCATTAATCTAGACAAATTTTTACTTTCACTTACCTTTATATGAAATATATATTAGGGGAAAGTATTGCGATCGTGAAAAATTTCGCCTTCCGGTTTTCAACGGAAATGTACATTTTGGGGTCCCATGAGTCCAAATAACCAAGTCCCGCGAAATGGTTTGTGAGGGTGTGTGAACAGACTAGCTCAAAAACTATAAACCGTACGAACCTGAAATTGGGTATTTGGTATATGTACATGCCCGCGATGTTACAGCGAAATTTTCATCAAAATTAGTCAAACGGAGGGGGCACTTCATTTCATAACTTTGTTTTCCATTTTTAAGTTTTTATTGATTTTCTCAAAAACTGCTTTCATGATTTTGATCAAACTTGTCATGTTTAATGAGAATCAAGTATTCTTTAATATTAGGTAAGCTTTATCATTATTAAAATGTTCTAAGGGGGCTTGAATTGGGAAGGGGCCTTGTTTTTCCAAAAAGTACCTTTTTTTTTTTTTATATATGGAGAAAATATAAATAAGAAAAAAAATAAGAAATTGCTAAATATAAAATATGAAAAAATGATGTAAACATATAGAGGAGAAAAAAAGAAAAATATTCTGTCAATGTTTCGCCCACACATGCGCAGTACGCCTTTAATGACAGACCATTGATTATAATTAAACTAGTTCTGTTCATTTAATGGAAATTATTTGTTTCATGGTAACTAAATGGTAAATAAAATCAGATGCGATCGAGTATTATGCTTGCCTGCCCAATTATCACATTTAAAAACAAAAATAAGTAAATTAATGTGGAAAAATGTGTCTCTTCGAGGAATGAAATTTAACGAAACACGTCAATTTCTAATCTAAGTAAGTTGGTAAGTGAAAGTTGTGCGTTGCACGCATCGCACTAGATTTTTCGTATTGTTATGAATGTATTTTATTTAGCAATATAATTTTAATCAAACTTTGTACAAAGTTAGGTAGTACCTCCTACGACTCCTGTGATTCTTTTTGTGGAATGGAGTTTTTACTTTTTTCACAAGAGTCTGCGTCACTTCTGAAACTTTGACAGACACGGCAGAGTCCACTGAATGCCTTCTCGATTCGACTGACACCCTACAAATCATGACGCAATATTAAAAAAATATTTATGTTACATTATTTAGTAAAATTAAATACTGTATAAAGTATTAATACCTCCTGACACTGTAACTGATTTCAGAATCCATCGAATTCCTACGATGTGAGGAATTAGAGTTTGTCGCTGCGACCAGTGCACCCCTCCTTTGCACCAGCTTTGGGAGTGCGGCCGCCCAGCTCGACCTCACCGACCCGGAGCCTTCGCTGTTCAGCTCAAACTTTAATCCTAAAAAAAAAAATTACATCAGTACATCTAGATAATCATCCAAAAATAAACATAAAACTTTAAGATCTATAAACAGATAGATAAAAAAGATGTAAAATTTTAAGAAGAGGAAATGGTTGGGGGTGCAGCGAAATAAATAACACTAATATGCAAGCATTACATATTTAATTGTGCCGACGTTACATATTAGTGTTATTTATTTCAACCGAACTCCCCCAAGCATTTCATCTTCATTAAATTTGTGGTCAATTATCTCCAACCATCATCTATATAAATAAAGATGAAATTCTGTTTGTTTGTTCTTTATAGAAATCCATACCGTTTGTCCTAAATTCTCCAAATTTCGCTTATTGGTTCTTTGATACCAGGTGCGAACACCTGTCCATATTAAAATTGCATAACTTCAGCCGATCTCTGGGTATATTCTTTATTGTTATAAAAATCGTAATGAGCTCGCTTTACAATGGTTCTTTACAAAATCGACCGTTTCATTAGAAAAATGAAATTCCCAGGGTGAAACCGGGGTATGCAGCTATAATCTATGTAAATAAAGATGAAATTCTGTTTCTTCTTTAAAGGAATCCATACCAGGTGCGAACACCTGTCCATATTAAAATTGCATAACCTCAGCCGATCTTCAGCTGATATTCTTTGTTGTTATAAAAATCGTAACGATCTCGCTTTACATTAGAAAAAAGAAATTCCCCGGGTGAAACTGGGAAATAAAGATGAAATTCTGTTTGTTCTTTATAAAAATCCCTACCATTTGTCCTAAAATCTCCAAATTTCGCTCAGTGGTTCTTTGGTATCAAAGTGCGAACACCTGTCCATATTAAAATTGCATAACTTCAGCCAATCTCTGGGATACATTCTTTATTGTTATAAAAATCGTTTTGATCTCGCTTTACATTGGTTTTTACGAAATCGACCGTTTGAGTAGATAAAAGTCTCACTTTATAGATTTTATAGATTTAAAAAATGAAATTCTCCAGGTGAAACCGATATATACAGCTAGTTATTTATAAATGTATCTTTAAGATTTGAATTGGATAGAGATTAAAGTTTATTTACTGCTTTAAAAAATAGGAAATAGCAGAAAGATTTGACTGAATTGATAATTAGTCGAGTATTTTCGTGAGCCTTAAAGGCTTAAACAAAGGATCACAAAAATACTAGACTAAAATCAGTCTAGTCTCAAATAAATAAAAAATTATCATATTGTAACAAGTGAAGTCATTAAACCAAAACATATGGTTAAAACAAGCTAACAGTAGGAGCGATCTGTCATAGCATGTGTTTGTGACTACAATGTTCGACCATTCATGCCGTTCCACGAGGTTCTGGACCATTCCTTACGACTATACAGTACCGATCAAAAGTTTAGACTCACTTGTATTTAATTCACAATCTTCAAGTTTAAAAAAATAATTGTAACTCAAGAGATAACATTTAAAAAATTATATGATTGTTTTGAAATACAATCTATATAAATAAAGATGAAATTCTGTTAGTTTTTTTTTTTTTTTTTTTTTTTTGTTCTTGTATAGAAATACGTACCGTTTGTCCTAACTTCTCTGAATTTCGCTTAGTGGTTCTTTCATACCAGGTGCGAACACCTGTCCATATTAAATCGTTATGATCTCGCTTTACATTAGATTTTTACGAAATCAACCGTTGAAGTAAAAAAAAATCTCATTTCTGTCCTAACGAACTTTTCTGGCCCCACGACTTTTCTCGTTGATTTCAAAATTTTGCGAGTGAAACCGGGATATTAAAGCTAGTTATAAATAAATCAAAAATAAAATTATAGTTGTTACGTTGTCCAATAAATAAAATGTTGTTACTTATTTATTTTACAAAATCTAAGGGTGAGTCTAAACTTTTGACTGGTACTGCATATAACAAGCGGGTGACTGGACAGTTAGTTTTGGTCTTGGTTGTGAAGCTCAAGCAATATGATTATTTGTGCTACAAAGTGGTAATTTTTGTAACCTTCTAAATAGTTTGCTTTAATATTTGAGTTTTTGCAATTCGTGCGGCATTGACTATTGTTATTTTTCTTTGAATAAAAATTGCTAACCCACATAACTGTTATAATATGAATAGATATTATTTAAGTAATATATCATTAACTGTTAGCGAAAATCTCTTAAGTGCACCTGTGCATGTTAGTGTTATCTTTTCCAAAAAACTCAAGTATAGTTCAAACTCTAATACAAAAAATCTAGTGCGTACTCGCAACACACAACTTTCACTTACCAACTGACAGATTAGAAACTAATGCGTTTTGTTAATTGCCACTTCTCAAATGAAAAGAACGGCTTCAATTATGAACAATGGTCTGTCATTAAAGGCGTACTCCGCATGCGTGGGCTCAACGAGTTTTAAGAGTTGACTGAATATTTTTCCTTTTTTCTCCTCTATATGTTTTCTTTATTTTTATCATATCTCATATTTGGCCATTTCTAATTTTTAGGCGTAACGAGAGACAGTTAATTTCTCCATATAAACAAAAACAAAGGTACTTTATAGCAAACAAAAAAGGCCCCTACCCCATTTAAGCCGCCCCAGAACATTTTAATAATGATATAGCTTACCTGATATTAAAGAACACCTAATTTTCATTAAACATAATGAATTTGATGAAAACCGTTAAAGCCGTTTCTGAGAAAATCGAAAAAAAGGTAAAAATTGCAAAAATAGTTAAGATATAAAGTGCCCCCTCCGTTTGAGCAATTTCGATGAAATGCGGGCTATCACATCTTTAACATATACATACGTCAAATACCCAGTTTGATCAAAATCATTAATGCCGTTTTTGAGTAATTAAAAAAACACGTGCAAATGATACAAAATTTATCAAGTAAATTCCCCCCTTCGGTTAATCAATTTTGATGAAATTTTACAGTCATGTCTCAGGCATATGCATACATCAAATACCCAGTTTGATCAAAATCGTTAAAGCAGTTTTTGAGTAAATAAAAAAAAATACGTGAAAATGGTACGAAATTTATTAAGTAAAGTCCCCCCTCCGGTTAATCAATTTTGATGAAATTTTTATAGTCATATCTCAGGCATATTAATACATCAAATGCTCAGTTTAATCAAAATCGTTAGAGCCGTTTTTGAGAAAATCGAAAAAAACGTAAAAAGTTATTAAATAAAGTACCCCCTCCCTTTGAGCAATTTTGATGAAATTTTCGCTGTCACATCGCGGGCATATACCTAAACTAAATATCAAATTTCAGGTTCGCACGGTTTATAGTTTTTGAGCTAGTCTGTTCACACACACACACACACAGACCATTTCGCGGGACTTGGTCATTTGGACTCAAGGGACCCCAAAACATGTATTTCCGTTGAAAACCGGAAGTCGAAATTTTTCACGATCGCAATACTTCCACTTACTATATATTTCATATATAGGTAAGTGAAAGTAAAAATTATTTTTAATAAGATTTTTTTTAATTTGTAAGCCGTTTATTTTGTATGTGTAATATTTAAAAAAAAATGTATACGTAAATATTTAACGATTACACAATGGTTAACTACATGTTATGAAATAAAACAATAAATTTAAAAACACAGAAAGCGAGTATAGTATTATGAGATGATTCCGGTATTTAATACTCCAATTCATAATCTAGGAACGGTATTGTTTACAAGTCTTTCCAGGAAACTCCTACTCTGGCCTGTTTGGCCACAAAACAAAATATTTCAGTTGTGATTTAGTCTTGATTTTAATACATCTGAAGTAGCAAAATGTCGGAAAAAAGAAAACGTGTCGTTTTAACACTTGGAGAGAAATTAACTATTATAAACAGATTAGAAAAAGGTTTAAAAAAAGGATTAGAAAAAGTGTTAAAAAATTGTCTACTGAACTAGGAATCGGCGAACAAACTGTACGGGATATTTTTAAGCAGAAAAAAGACATTTTCGACAGTATCGTCGTCGGCCCACAATAAAAACATACATTTACTTTTTTCGTTATTTTTGTATATTATAATTTAATGTATATAAAACGTTCGTTTGTTAATAAAAGTAATTATACCTTACAAGTGATTTCTTAACCTTTTTTTCACATTAAGTCAATAAAATGTTTTAATTCGATTATCCGTGGACCCTCCATACCCATCATTACCCCAGATAATGGAGGTTCTACTGTACTAGGATTTTTTTACGTACATAAACAACAATACATTAAGTGATCTTGTAGCAACATACTCTCTCCATTTGATTAGAATCTTTTAGTCTATTGGGGTGAGATATGTAATTTCTGGTACGCATTTAATTGAGCTTAATATTACATATATCAGAAATATTTACAGAACCTTTAGAAATAACTGAGAAATGGATTTTACCATGTTGTTAATAAATGATGATCATCCAGCAGCATGAAAAAGATAATAATTTTAGGTATAAAACATGCATCAAGATTTGCTAACAATTAAAGAAAGAAAGAAAGCGAAAGGAGAAATTGTTTCTTTGTTAGAAAATAGTTAACACATAACGATTGTTGATAATACATGATAAGGCTTGTTTTTATTTCTTTTTGGATTTTTTATGATTAAGACAACCTGCCTAATACAACTAAATTAATATTTAACTAACTATTACGGACTTTTAAATTGCCTTAAGATTTATTTACTTATAGAAACATTTTCTTCTTTCATTTAATTTAAGTTTAATGCTATGATAGCGTATGGGATATAGGCTGTCACACAGAATACTTTCTATGACTGACAGATAGGACATAGGTCAATAATTAAATACGTCAATAAAATGCAACTCTGTCACGTGATTAAGTCTATTAAGGTAAGGTGGGTACGTAACCCTCCTCGTCAGGGAGCTTTCAGCTATCGTCTCTGCCTCCAGAACAGTTTCTGCTATAACACTTTATATGGCTGTTTCAATGTCTAGTCGCTACATTTACAACTTTTAAAATATTTTACATTAGTTTTGTTTCAAAACTGTATTAATTTCTCGTAAAACTTAAAATTATTTTTGATAGAATAGTGAATATCTTCTTCCCAAAACTTTTATTTAAAAATTTACAAAAATTACATAAATTGCCAACGTTTCAGACTAGTCGCCCCTTTTCAGGGCAATTCCTTCTTTAAGATCTTATTTTCTTTACCTATTACAAAATGTGTTTATTAAAAAAGTCAATAATTTTAAATAAAATTACATACATGATCAATTTATCATATATCTTGAATAGTACCTACAAATTCTGGTGGCTTGGTCCATCATCTATTTCTATATTACTACTTTATTCCATTACAATGTAATTGGTCAATTTAACTAAAAAATATATTTTTCACATGTCACAATTTAACACTTTTTTCTGCCACATACATTTACTTAAATTATTCTTGTCACACTATCTATTTACTGACTGACTAGCATTCCCCGTCGTGGCTTTGCCCGCAAGTCTTTATAATCAATTCTGTGATCATCATCTTGGAATTGATTTAATATGATATGTTATTGTTAGATGTGAACCGTACAAATGTTGGAAACGAAGTGAGCGAAGAGGGAGAGGGATCGGATCTTCCGGTAGGTGGAATGCTGGAGGGGGAAGCTGCCGGCTCGGTAGAAGAGAGGAAGGTGCACAATAGAGAGAGTTCACTAAAACTGCCGATACAAAAAATTGCTTACTTGTAGTGAACGCTTCTACTTTCGGCTTTAAAACATGGTTTTCGACGCCCCGTAGGAGCTTTCGAGTTAAACATGTCGTATCAAGATCTTTAAAATGAGTCCAAATTAGATATTTTTTCTCGAGTGCAAAAATAGCTAGAGTTAAACGACAATTTCGCCATTTAAACCCCTTAGAGGTTACATTTTTGAAATTCCTTTCTTAGTAGTTACCTACATCGCGTTTAAAATCTAAATTCCGAACTTCAAGTTTTTATCATTAGTAGTTTTTGCTCTGTGTTGATTCTGTCAGTCAGGACAAAGCCTCTTATATATAGAGAGATGTGAAAAATATATTTCTTAATTAAATTGAGAATGGAATAAAGTAGTAATCAATATATATTATAAAGCAAAGTGTACAATGTGCGTGCCGACAAGGCTCAAAAACGACTCCACATAGGATTAAGGAAGTTATGTCTTCGTTTAGCCATATGACCCCTTACGGAGAAGAAGGTTTCAGTTTTTCTCTTAAGAGTGTAAAATTGAAGAGAAATGGACGGGAATTTTAAGCCTCTCGCACCATTTAATTAGCCTCTCTGAGATTGAGATACGAGTTTATGAATGAAAAACTTAGTTCGAGCTCCAGGCTACCAGGAAGCGCTAGGGTGCGTTTCACTCAATGTTTGTCCATTCATTCAGTATGTAATCGTTCTATATTTTTTCAGCTGTTCTTTTTAAATTACTAAAAAATTAAGAGAAAATAATTAGTTTGCGTTTCAAAATAAAATAAGTACTTTACATCTCAGCAATCAATTAGAAAACCGACTGGATTCCTTAAAAAATTAGTTTTCTCATAAGCAGGCTAATATATGCTCAGCACATTGCAATTGATCTATTTATAATATATACTTAAGTAAATTTAATGCAATATGAGTGAACATTTCTTAGTAGTACAGTGAGTGAATAAAATTAGACATAAAAAATAGATAAATTGACTAAATATAAATCGAAAATAAAAAGTTTGAAGTGTTCTTATTGTATTTATGAAAAAGAAGTTGGTTTGGTTACTACGTATGATGAGCTTTCCAGTTGACAAAACGACTAACTCCAATAACAGCATTCAAGATTTTATCATCCCTCATAGTTCAAGATAAAAAGAAGTATGATGAAAAAATTGTGCCTTCAAGAAATTTTGGTTTTCACATTGTAATAG
This sequence comes from Aelia acuminata, assembly GCA_911387785.2. Classification (NCBI taxonomy): domain Eukaryota; kingdom Metazoa; phylum Arthropoda; class Insecta; order Hemiptera; family Pentatomidae; genus Aelia; species Aelia acuminata. Next base: position 2,632,990 of record OU426983.1, read on the forward strand.
TAGTAAGATTCGAGATATGCAGAAACCGAAGGCTTATAGAATTCGGAATCACAGAAATCACCAAAGCGAAGCATAACTCGACAAAGTTGCAGGAAAATTAATTGTTCATTTACCATTTTCAACCCCCTGTAAATTATACAGGGTTCCTAATTAGGGCAGACTCTCAAGTTTGCAGAATATTGATACCAAGTTAAAACCGAATTTTCAAGAAGGTGCTAATTTTGTTCTATATTTCCTTTAATTTTAAAGTTTTTTTGGTATTAAAACTACCACACAACTACCGGAGCGAAGCCGGGCACCCCTAGCTAGTATAGAATAAAGTAGTAATATAGAAATAGATGATGGACCAAGCCACCAGAATTTGTAGGTACTATTCAAGAAATATGTTAAATTGACCAAATATGTAATTTTATTTAAAATGATTGACTTTTTGAATAAACACATTTTGTAATAGGTAAAGAAAACAAGATCTTGCTGAAGAAATTTGCCCTGAAGAGGGACGAATAGTCCGGAACGTTAGCAAATTAATGTAATTGTTGTAATTTTTAAATAAAAGTTTTGGGAAGAAGATATTCACCATTCTATCACTTACATAATTTAGATCTTCCTGTACATATAGTATATTTATGATTATATAAATAAAAAGTAAAAGTAAAAGGAAGCTTTTTTATAATAATTGCATTACTATTAGATATAAATTTTAAAAAAAAATTACTATATTATTTCAAAGACAGTATTAGTACTCTGAAGTCATGAATAAGTTGTAGGAGCAAAATTTTAGGGATAATTTACTTTTTTAGTAACAACTGATTAAGAACGGAAGTACGAAGATAATTGACTTTTTTTTAAAAACGTTTTTACTAGCAATGAATCAGGTTTGAAACAATATCGTATCTTACAAAACAAGGAATTGCCCAATTATTATTATAAGTATGCTTGTTAAAATAAAAGATATTTCATTGCAGTAGGTATTCTATGTACTTAATCAATCACACCTTCATAATAATATACTACAACAATCTAATCTTATTATTATTTGATCAGTATAGCAAAGTATCTATCAGTTTATTATTCATTATCAAAGAAACATCCATCTCACAGTAAGATTGATTGTTTGTTTAGCGTCACTTTATGCTACCAAGGCTAATCGGACGATGCTACATTGAGAGTCATAAATTTTGCCTATCCAGGTATAATTAGGACAGGGATCTTTAGCGAGTACCTCACATCGTACAGGCTCAGGACCCTCATTTTACGTCCTATCCGAGGGACGGCATAGTGAAGGATTTTTTACTCCCTTTAAAAATCCTAGGGCCATCACTGGGGGGCGAACCTGCGACCTTTAGTATTGTAGGTTGCTCTGCTAACCACTAAGATTTATAGTTATATTTGGGATAATTATAATCGATAAACCTGAGGAGAAATTTAAATGAAGTAAAAAATAAAACATACAAGATAATAGATAATAAATAGTAAACTAACCGACAGGATCTTGATGAGTGCTCTCCAGGCTTATAGAAAGCCTTCCTGATTTCGGAAATCCCTTCCGTTTCGCGTATGCCTGCGCTATCACTTTGTGTTTTCTCAATTTGGTGTGGTTTCCGTTTCTGTTATCAGCTTCCTTATTGAACCTCCTTAAAATAAAAAATAAAAATAATAAAAATCTGGTGCGTGCTCGCAACACACAACTTTCACTTACCAACTTACTTAGATTAAAAATTAATGCGTTTTGTTAATTGCCACTTCTCAAATGAACAGAACTGCTTTAATTATGAACAATGGTCTATAATTAATAGGTAATCTATCTATTATAGGTGTATCTATCTATTATTATTATATCTATAGGTGGTATAAGTTGACTGAATATTTTTCTTTTTTTCTCCTCTTTATGTTTTCTTTATTTTTATCATATCTCATTTTTAGCCATTTCTTATTTTTAGGCGTAGTGAGAGACAGTTAATTTCTCCATGTAAACAAAAACAATAGTACTTTATAAGAAAGAAACAAACAAACAAAAAAGCCCCCCCCCCCAAAAAAGCCCCCTCAGAACATTTTAATAATGATAAAGCTTACCTGATATTAAAGAAAACCTAATTTTCATTAAACACGACGAATTTGATAAAAATCGTTAAAGCCGTTTTTGAGATAATCGAAAAAAAGGTAAAAATTGGAAAAAAAGTCATGAAATAAAGTCCCCCCTCCGGTTGATCAATTTTGATGAAATGTTGGCAATCACATCATTGGCATATACATACATGAAATATCCAGTTTGATCAAAATCGTTAAAACCGTTTTTGAGTAAATATAAAAAACACGTGAAAATGATACAAAATTTATTAAGTAAAGTCACCCCTCCGGTTGATCAATTTTGATGAAATTTTTACAGTCGTATCTCGGGCCTATACATACATCATATACCCAGTTTGATCAAAATTGTTAAAGCCGTTTTTGAGTAAATAAAAAAAAACACGTGAAAATGATACAAAATTTATTATGTAAAGTCCCCCCTCCGGTTAATCAATTTTGATGAAATTTTTACAGTCATATCTCGGGCATATAAATAGATCAAATACTTAGTTTAATCAAAATCGTTAGAGCCGTTTTTAAGAAAATCGAAAAAACGTAAAAATTTATTAAATAAAGTACCCCCTCCCTTTGGGCAATTTTGATGAAATTTTTGCTGTCACATCGCGGGCATATACCTACACTAAATACCCAATTTCAGGTTCCCACGGTTTATAGTTTTTGAGCTAGTCTGTTCACACACAGACACACAGACACACACACACACACACACAGACCATTTCGCGGGACTTGGTTATTTCGACTCAGGGGGTCCCAAAACGTGTATTTCCGTTGAAAACCGGAAGTCGAAATTTTTCACGATCGCAATACTTCCACTTACTATATATTTCATATATAGGTAAGTGAAAGTAAAAATATTTAAAAAAAAAAAAAAGGTTTCAAAAATTCTTCACATCATAATAATAATCTAAACCTTATCCTGTTTCAACATTAACAATTTTAATAGCTAAATCACTACTTTTATAAATTCTTCATATACAACTAGGTATACATTCATACATAATTTTTTTTTCTACGATGGTACTTTAATCTTTTCACATGTTTTAAAATCTTAATTTTGATTTATGAATAATTGGAAGTTTTAATGTACCTTCACAACGAACAAACTCAAAAATTGGTTACTTTTATTTATAAATATGGTGAAAGAATAGTATATCCTAAAAAGATCATCAAATTTTAAAGTCAATCTAAGCATCATTTATGAAATCTTCAGCAAGAAAATCATAACTGTATAACAATCATAACAAAGAAACTGTATAAAATATATTTCTGAGTTTTTCCAATTTAAAATATTATTTTTAAGTTTGATTGGACATGACTTTGCAGATTTTTAACACATTTATTAGTTTATTTAGCTCTTTACACGGTTAGCAACATACTCAGTGTTTAACACGTTAGGTGCGGCATTGGTCCCTGGGGTCCGATGTCTTACATTCCCATCTTAACAGCCGATTGTCACATGAAAATGTCCGAAAGACCGAACACCTCAATCAATGAGATTATTGCATTTTAGTGCAGCAAAAGTTGCTAACAGATGAAATTCTGTTGTTTTTCAGAATCGGACTCCGGGGTCCGATACAGGCCATCAGTAATAAAACAAGACTACTGGACGGCATCACCCTTCCGTGTCCTATGATATTGCAACGACTATCTTTATGGTTATCTTTAATTTGATGTGTTTGATTTTATACAATGCAGTTCTATTTAATTTCTTTGACATTGTTTAATTATTGCATAAATACGAGAAAGAAAACAATATATATATATTTTTTAATACTTCTAACTAAGTATGTAATTATAAATAAAACTTGCTGATATTGGCTTGATTTATATTATATAAATTCATTTCTTTAAAAAGAATTTTTTTTTTTTATCATACAGTAAGTGGTTGTAAAGCAGTAAAAGACTCCTAATTATCAATATGGATGGTAATTCAAAATTCCAGCACTTTAATGCTATTTTCAGTAAAGTATGACAAAATCCTGTATCGGACCCCGGGGGCATGTCCTGCGCCTGTTATGTCTATGTCTAATCCTTACCAAGAGATAATGCCCTTGAGAAGCTCATTTAATTCACTTTCCAGTAAAAAAAAGTAACACTTTCGTCAGAGAACTCCCATCAGACCCCCATGCCCGATATCGTCTGTGGCTCATCTCAGCAGTCGGACCCCGGGGACCGATACCGTCCAATTCAGGATACCCCTAAAATATGCCGCCGCACCTAACGTGTTAAGTTTATTTGTCAAGTTGTCGCCTACAAAGTGTTAAAAATCTGCAAAGCCATATGTAAACAAATTAAAAAATTATTTTTTAGTTTAGAATTTAACTCTTAACGCATCAGCCACAGATTTAACCTTCTTTTAACCGAGAAAAAAGTCAGCTATTATCTAATGTGTACTGCTGCGTAATAAAAAGTTCACTGAGAGGCATGATATCAGTTCTCGATGAATTATATTAAACTTTAAAGTCATTCTCCTGAAAAATCGTATTTATTTGAGATATGAATTTGTTGAAAGTAGTGAACTATTTTACCTACATCCATGGCTTGACTTTAAATAAATAGCTCTACGCAGAACACTAATAATAATGTCAAACAGCTGCTATAGGCTACCTACTCTTAAATACAGAATCAGATGTACCTCCGAATGAACCTCTGCCAGGACTGGAAGGTGGTCTGCGTCCAGACCCAAGTCGACATGAGGCTGCCCGACAGGAAGAGTGCCAGGACGTGGATCTGCAGCATCGCCAGGCTCGGTCTGGATTCCATTCTGCACTCGCTTTCTCCGATGCCCAATTTACAACTGAAAGACGGTTATTATTATTAAATTTAGACAAAAAAAAAAAACATAAATTTTCATCAATATATTAGAAAATAGGACCTTTATAAATATGATAATATAGCTAAAGAATTCACAAAGTTTACCAGCTGAGAGCAATATTTACAAGTTAATGATCAGGCGTTGGGCAAGTGTGTAAAAAAAAAATAAAAATAAAATAAAACTATTTAACAACACATTAAACATGCACATTAAAAATATAATGTCTTTATAAAAACTAGTTATGCTGTATGGTCATTATCTGAAAATGTGTAAATCGTACGTCCGGTCCATTATCAACCACTAAAATGAGACCTAGTTCCTAGAAAAAAAAATAAGAACTATTTCACTCCTTTTGTTGTTCTATGGAGGCTATGTTTTAGCTCCAAACTAAATTTATGATTGGGTAAAAAAAAATTAAAAGTAATTGTTTTTTCACTCCCACACCTTGTCCGACTCCCAGGCAAGCCACTTTAAAAATTTTTTATTCTTTCAACAATTGAGTGTTTGATTAAATTGATTAATCGGTTAAGTCAGTTATTACTTCAAGATTCCATGAATAAATAAGCGGTTTCATTTATTGTTACCAATAACAATAAATAAAATAAAAAAGGTATGTCCAGACGTTTTTCCTTCACTCCATCACATGAAGTGTAGGATGGTCTGAGCGTTGAGGGGAACATGGCTCAAAGCCCGGGGTAGAAAGAATCGGTTGAGGGAAGACCCTAGGATCGTTTTGACTGCCGACCAGGGGCTGCGAAGGCTTGCCTCCGCTGTCAGATTCAGGTTATTATGGGAAATCTATACTGTGGTCAATAGCTACTTCACTCCCTCACTTCAAAAAAACTGGTGTTTCCAAGCAATTTATTCACTCAACTATTGTTTTTCGAAGGAAAATGGTCATAGTTTTCGATTCTGCAGTCTTTTTCAATTTTAACCTACTTACAGTGATTAAAAAATAATAAAGACTTTGAAAATTTCGCTCCCTCATTTATTCCAAAAATTTCTTTTTTCTACATTCTTTATATTCTCTAAAGAATTTGAGAATGCTTTTGAATATAAAGGTGACGATTCCTAAACTATTACTAAAAGTATGTAACTGTAACCTAACCTAACTCTAAAATTAAGCTTACTTTTGGCTATACGCGTTTGGAATTTCCTATTTTTGAATTTGAAATTATTATTGCATTTCTATTGTTTTTAAAGATTGTATTTCTTTATAATATACCCGTTTTTGCTTTCACTTCTCAAAGTTTACTACTACCTCAACACATTTTTCACTTCACTCCCTCACTTAAAAATTGTTTTCATAATATTTTAAAAGAACAATTGAAGGTTCTCCTGCCTGGCAACTATTTAAAAAGTGAAGGTAATATGTCACTGAGTACGTATGAATTTTTTCGGCCCGAAATTATGTCACTTCAATAATGAAATTTTTGAATAGATATATCCCTGTAATAGATGTATGACTTTTGTCATAGCATTTCACTGATAAATACTTAATGAAATTTAATCTAATAACTTTAAATTTTACTAAGTACACTAAATTTAATCAATAAAAGAAAAGACAGGCATGTGATTACCTAAGTTATAAGAAGAATACAATTAATTAAATCCAATTGAACTTGAAACATTAGTATTATGTTTGAATAAGGCATAGTATATTTGATAAAAATGGCTTCATTTGGATTTTCTTTTCTTGCACAAAATTTATTATTTTACTAAACTTCATGTATGCGATTGGCTAAGAACTGTAAACACGATCTCGACAAAAGCCTAGAAATTAAATTACCCTGATTATTTCTAACAACTCACCTTCCGCCCGACAAAATAAGGAAGTAAAAAAAAATTTATTAACAAAAAGTATTTCAAAACACCTTCGAGGAATAATATATAGAAATAAGCAAACAGATATTGTGTACAAAATTAATAATAAACAAACAAAAAATAATTGTAATAAAAATGGCTGGTTATTGAAGACATGAGAACAATCAGCAGACTGAACTGATTAAAAGATAAATGTAATGATAATGAAATACTTACAGAATATAAGCTTTAAAACTCTGATCCCATAAATCGGAATTCCTGCCTTCGTAATAGTGGCATATGAAAGTGATGAATCCGAACGTGAGAAGGAGTCCGGAGAATATTCCCATTCTCAAGATGGTCTCTCTGATTTTAGCACTCGCTCTTTCTGATATTATTTCTTCGGAATCAACCTTCAGCCGAATGAGGGTCATCAGACCTGGAAGATTCATAAATAAATAATAATAAATGCAAGGAAAGGAGTCTGCTAATGGTAATAACTAGACTCCGGATTTATATGCATTAAAAACTCCTCAAATATGCCATATAATATGCAAGAAAAAAGTGGGAAATATGCAAGAAAATATGCAATTAAATTTCTTTTAATTTTAAGTATAATTGATAAGAATAAGTTTTTCTGTACATTACAACAAGGAAAAAAGATAATTCATAAAATGGAAAAGCAATTTTGCTGTAAAAAAAATCATTATTTTTTCTTTAACATAATAAAATAACGTTATGTGAATCATTAAAGCTTACACCCAAATACATTTCTAAATTATTTTCTGAAAAACTGTGACTCCGATCACTTAAAATACTCTTATAAACAGAAAATGATCTTTCCACGTCTGCCGAAGTCAATGGTGCGAAATTAAACGCCGAAATAAGTACCAGGTTTGTGAACTTTTTAATTTTTACAGATTTATCACCTCCTAAAATTTTATTTATGTATGTCACGTAATATTTGAAGACGAGTATGTTTTTAAAATATTTCACTCAATTTTTTTTTAAGATGATTCCCACTTTATCTGATATTTTGTTAACCTTCTCACTTATATCATTTATTAATTGAAAACTGTCAGTTAGCCAGGCTAAATGAAACTGTACTGACTTATTTTCCAATGCAGAAGAAGGATAATCAAATGTATACTATGGGAAGAGGTTTCCCAGAACTGCTAAGTCTTCTGTCAAAAGACCAACAACTCACCAGTTACTAAGAAAACAAAATCCCTTGTTTTTTTTGTTGTGACAAATATCACTGCCACATTAAAGTTTTTGAAAACGTAATTTATAAAATAAGAAAAATTTGCCAAATTACGATTTTTATTCAAATAAGCAAATATATGCATATATCTCCTAAATATGTAAAATAAAATTAAGAATATACCAGGTCATTCAAAAAGTCCTGTCGTTTTTTTGGGGGAAATTATAAATAAATAAATATTTTCAAATAATCACCTTTATTCATCAAAATATCCACCGTTACAGTCGGTAACCTTCTCCCAACGAGATGGTAAAGCCCAAATTCCTTCCTTAAAAAACTGTTGATTTTTACTGCAAAAATAAGTGGTCAGTTCGTGAATTAGGTTGTCACGGTCTTGAAAACATTTCTGTCTCAGATTGTTGTCGAGATCTCTGAATAGGTAATAATCAGTGGGTGACAGGTCAGGGGAATATGGTGGGTGAGGCAAAACTTCCCAGCCTATTCAAGCGGGAAGTTAACGAAGATGCAGTTGTCAAGCGAACAAGCATATAGGCATCTGAAAGCTTATGAGGAATCCATTTATCCAGTTTTTTCACTTTTCCCAGTTCTTTAAGGTAATTCCAGGTAGTGGTGGCTGAGATATTAAGTTGAGAGGCTATCTCTGAACAACTTTGACGCGGATCCAACTCTACTACTCTTCGAACGTCCTCCTTATCAACTACAGTTGGTCGACCCGAGCGTGCCTCGTCTTCTAGTGTCTCGTCGCCTCCACGAAATTTTGAAAACCAAAATTGTGCCTTCCGCTCAGACAGCACATCTTCCCCAAACACGGAGCATATTTTTCTAGCAGTTTCGGCAGCTTTTGAGCCAAGTTTAAACTCATAGAGCAAAATCGACCGAATTTGAGTTTCAACTGGAATCATTTTAACTAGACAGTTGGATGGTGACTGCATTAAATTAATCCTCCTTAGCCTCCTATTCATAAAGTATAAACATTTGTGTTTACATGGATAAAAGTTGTATTGAACGGAATTAATTAGCAAACACTCTAGAATCAAAATAAACAACGAACAAACGAAAAACGACAGGACTTTTTGAATGACCTGGTACATCACATTTGACATGGTTCGGGTAGATCTGTGATCAAACATTGAAAAACTTCAAGCAGCAAAAACATGCAATTGTATACAAATCCAGGGTCTAGTAATAAATATTAAATTGCGGTTCCCAAATGCACTTACAGGTGCCACACTTTTAATCTTGTTCGTACTGCTATAACTTATCCGTCCATCTATGAAATCTAATTTTTTTATTACTTTCACTTACCTATATATGAAATATATAGTAAGTGGAAGTATTGCGATCGTGAAAATTTTTGACTTCCGGTTTTCAACGGAAATACACGTTTTGGGATCCCCTGAGTCAAAATAACCAAGTCCCGCGAAATGGTCTGTGTGTGTGTGTGTCTGTGTGTGTGTGTGTGAACAGACTAGCTCAAAAACTATAAACCGTGCGAACCTGAAATTGGGTATTTAGAGTATGTATAAGCCCGCGATGTGACAGCAAAAATTTCATCAAATTTGCTCAAAGGGAGGGGGTACTTTATTTCATAGCTTTTTAAGTTTTTTTCGATTTTCTCAAAAACGGCTCTAACGATTTTGATTAAACTGAGTATTTGATCTATTTATATGCCCGAGATATGACTGTAAAAATTTCATCAAAATTGATCAACCGGAGGGGGGACTTTACTTAATAAATTTTGTATCATTTTCACATGTTTTTTTTATTTACTCAAAAACGGTTTTAACGATTTTGATCAAACTTGGTATTTGATGTATTTATATGCCAGAGATGTGATAACCAACATTTCATCACAATTGATCTACCGGAGGGGGGACATTACTTAATAAATTTTGAATCATTTTCACGTGTTTTTTTTTATTTACTCAAAAACGGTTTTAACGATTTTGATCAAACTTGGTATTTGATGTATTTATATGCCCGAGATATGACTGTAAAAATTTCATCAAAATTGATCTACTGGAGGGGGGCCTTTACTTAATAAATTTTGTATCATTTTCACATGTTTTATTTATTTACTCAAAAACGGTTTTAACGATTTTGATCAAACTTGGTATTTGATGTACTTATATGCCCGAGATATGACTGTAAAAATTTCATCAAAATTGATCTACGGGAGGGGGACTTTACTTAATAAATTTTGTATCATTTTCACGGGGTTTTTTTATTTACTCAAAAACGGTTTTAACGATTTTGATCAAACTTGGTATTTGATGTACTTATATGCCCGAGATATGACTGTAAAAATTTCATCAAAATTGATCTACGGGAGGGGGACTTTACTTAATAAATTTTGTATCATTTTCACGGGTTTTTTTTATTTACTCAAAAACGGTTTTAATGATTTTGATCAAACTTGGTATTTGATGTACTTATATGCCCGAGATATGACTGTAAAAATTTCATCAAAATTGATCTACTGGAGGGGGGACTTTACTTAATAAATTTTGTATCATTTTCACGTGTTTTATTTATTTACTCAAAAACGGTTTTAACGATTTTGATCAAACTTGGTATTTGATGTACTTATATGCCCGAGATATGACTGTAAAAATTTCATCAAAATTGATCTACGGGAGGGGGACTTTACTTAATAAATTTTGTATCATTTTCACGGGTTTTTTTTATTTACTCAAAAACGGTTTTAATGATTTTGATCAAACTTGGTATTTGATGTACTTATATGCCCGAGATATGACTGTAAAAATTTCATCAAAATTGATCTACGGGAGGGGGACTTTACTTAATAAATTTTGTATCATTTTCACGGGGTTTTTTTATTTACTCAAAAACGGCTTTACGATTAACAAAAATAAGATATGAATGTAGAAAAATGTGTGACTTTGGGAAATGATATTTAGCAAAACACGTCAATTTCTAATCTAAGTAAGTCGGTAAGTGAAAGTTGTGTGTTGCGCGCACGCACCAGATTTTTAATTTTTATGTCATTTATGTTGTATGTATATTACACAATGTGTGATGATTACACAATGGTTAATTATCTATTGTTCTTAGAAATTATGAAATAAAATAATAAATGGAAAAACACGGCAAGCTGGTATTGTATTATTTTTTTTTTTGCTCTGTATGCGTGTCATGATAGGACAGGGAGAGAAATGAGAGAGAAGGAGGTTACAGATTTGCTCAAGAGTGATATAAACTATAACAAAGGGGAAAAAGGAAAAAGGGAAAAATGAATGAGTTGTGAAAGGAGGAAAAAAATAAATAGTAAATAAAATATTGGAAAAAAAAGTTAAGATTATATAACTATACGTGTATATGCATGAAAATTAAAATGTAATTTAGGTTTAATTAATGTATGAAAGTTCTATTGATAAATATGCTGTGTGTTATAGCAACCCAATGTATTTGGGCAGCACTGTTTTATTTAAAAAAATAAAGCATTTCTCTCTGTTTCCGGTGACTATTACTCCAATTCATATTCTAGGAACGATATTGTTTTTAAGTCTTTCAAGAAAACTCCTTCTCTAGCCTGTTAGACTACAAAACAAAATATTCTCAGTAGTGATTTATTCTCCATTTAAATATGAACTAACAAAATGTCGCAAAAAAGAAAACCTGTCGTTTTAACGCTTGAATAGAAATTAACCATTATAAACCGAGTAGAAAAAGATGAAAGTGTTAAAACATTGTCAGCTGAATTAGGAATCGGCGAGCAAACTGTTGGTGATATTTGGAAGAAGAAAAAAGACATTTCCGACTTCGTATCATCGTCAGCCCAAACATTGTGTCCTCGGAAAACAATGAAGAACTCTACATTAAAAGACGTAGATGAAGCTGACTATAAGTGGTTCATGCAAAAACGTGCTGAAGGAGTTCGTTTTTTTACTTTTGTTAATAATTCTTCTTTTCTATCACACGTCTCTTCTAAATTCCCTGAGAATTGGACAGACAGCTAGGAAATGAAAAACATCCTCTGGTTCCCCAAGGTTGCAGAGTGAACAGATAGCACTGTTACCTTGGCTCCAAGGTTTTCTTTTGAGGCTGAGTTTCGGTCCCTCTTTATCAACGTGCTGATCATGTGTAGGCTGTTGTCATCGCTGATATATGAAAGCTAGTCTGCTTCAAATTTCAACGTTTTGTAGAGTGAATGAAATTGTGCCTTCGCTAGTATCTCATGCAATAAGCTTGTGCCGTTATTATTGTTTACTCTTGTGGGGTGTTAGCCTATCTGACTCCAATGTAGGTGGCAGGGGGCGTGTAAAAGGAAGGGAGCGGCTGGATACTCTCCTGACCGCTGACGGGAAATATCTCTACCCCAGGTACTCTCCGGGGTTGGATAAGGAAACCAGTTGCTCACCGGCAGGTAATAAAAGGAACCTACCCCAGATACTCCCTGGGAGTGCTGGTTGCTCACCAGGTGGATTCTCTCCACTGCAGGTAGCCCAGTTACTCACCGGGAGGTAATAAGATTCTATAGAAAAGTATGTAATTAACAGAAGTTAGTATATTTACAAAATGTACAAGAGTAGTAAGGAGAGAGAGCAAGAGGTATTGTCAAGGGATAGAGGTCCGTACTGGCTGAGAGCTGGGTCTGCTCTGAATTGCCTCAGGACGCACACAGGGGTATTTGGCCCTAAAAGCTGGCCAAAACCCATTTTTTGAAATTTGAAATTTCTGGTAAATAATGATTCAAAGTTCAAGTAGAGGACCTGTTGGATCATGCAAGATGATTCTTATCTCTTCCAGGCCCTTAATCCGGCGGATATTCTAATTCCAATCTGACCTTAGCCTTTACCTCGTCTCTGCTCATAAATATTATTCTACAAAATATATTAATTTTCTTTGTTTTTACTGAATTATCGGCATCATCATATGATGGATAGTTCGAGGCCAGGTTTGTAATTGTTATCCAGACCGTTATAAATTTTTTGTATTCAATACTAGTATCAATATTTCTTTGTTTTTTGGTAGCTAGATTTTAGAGCTAAAAATAATATTTGAAGGTTAAAAAGTTATACTTCTGCTTCTGGTCATTTCTGGGCAACGAAATATTTTTTATGATAATGTGTAATTATCCTAGTTTATGTTTCATGAAAAAAATTCTGCGAATAGCTGCAAATGGGAGACTTATAATTTTTTATTTCTATAATGTCAGTTTCATCAAATAATATTAAAAAAATAAATGTTATTATATTTTCATTTATTTATATTTTAGGATCTTCTGAAAAAATAATAATAACTAGAAGGGAATTATTTGACATATTTTTAAAGACGAAAGCATTAGCTTTTAAAAAAAAATAAGGAATTTTCGTAGTCTTTTCTCGTCCCTAGCTAATAGCCGAGAGCAGGTGAAAGAGCTAAAACATAAATTATCAATTTTGAGGCATGATTTCTAAGTAAGATGGAATGCTTCTTCAAGGAAAAGAAAAGTTTTTAAAGCAGCAACAAAGAATGGCTAAATGGGACGATATCAATTAAAAGCTCAAGACCTGGTGGACGCCCTGAGATTAAGTGAAAGAAGCAAGAGGCGTAAAACAGAAAAACTCAGATCATCAACTAGCACTGATATGCTGACGTACGCCACTTATATAAAACTAAGAGATTCTGGTGATATGAATGCATTCCATGTTCTGAAGGATCTAACAAAAACTCCATCTCGTGCCATAAAATATAGGAAAGCATTTAAAAATTTCAATTTATCAGAAAAAATAGAAAAAACTGCCTATCAGCACTGGAAGCTTTATTTACATATATTGCATATTGGTGGTTCTATCAAGTGGTTATTTCATAAATTTAGAAATGTTTTCTATATTTGCTAAGGATCCGTATCCTTTTCTCCATAGAAACTTTACGTAAAACTTTATCACCATTTTTCAAAAATAATAGTAATAGATAAATTTACAATGAATCTTTATTTGTTACAAGCATATTTCATAGGTGCAATGAATAAAAAGAAAATAATATGAACATAAATTGTAAACCCATAGATGCCTATTTCACAGTCGGTGGAGTAACGTAAAAATTTATTTTAGGAAAATTTTCACCTATGAATACTTTTTTAACTGCTAAAAACATATTTTTAATGTCTATTAGAAATTTAGAAGCCATTTTGAGGACGTTTGAACTAATAAAATGGAAGGAAATAGTTTTGGCCAGCTTTAGGGGACAAATACCCCTGTATGGGATGGCCAGACTTATATAGCCGCTCCCCACCACTCCTGAGTGGTGGGGATAGGCCTGACCAGAGAGGCAGATCCCCTCTCCTTTGCTCATGCTCGAACTCCGCCACAAGCTCCTTTCAGACTTCGCCATAGCTTGCACAATATCATTCACGGTAATTCCTCCTTCTTTCGTATCTCCGGTGAGTGCAAAAAGTTTTGGATGGTGGGACCAGTAGGTGACATTGGTAAAATGCTATCACCAAACTACACCAGATGGTTACTTAAGTAAGTTTCGCTGAAACCAATAGTCAGCAGCTATATGTTTATAACTAATAATAATTGATAACAGCTGTTGGTCTGTAATCCTGGAAAATCTTTATGGTCACTCAATTATGACATAAAAATTCATAATAATCAGTCCTATTTTCATTATAATTTATTTAATCGATTATTTTTCTTGTAATGATGATGTGAAAATTATTTTGATAATTTTAATATTTTTTTTTACAAGAAGATAAAAGATTGGCTTAGGCTAGGATTTGAACCTGGATTTGGCTATAACTATAGGATCAGGATGCTGTGGCTACTGGAACGGCGCCTGGTGGCTCAAGTGGCAAGAGCACTATACTAGTGTACTAGAACCCGACCAATGAAAATCTTTTCTTTTAAAATATAAAATTAATAGGCTGTGATGCACATCAATGTATCAGGGGAGAATGATATTGTGACCAACACTGCTAGTTACCATGGCAACCCTATAATAACGTTGACTGAAAAAAAAAAAAACATCTGTAGTTTAGAGGCATGCTAGCATGTTCTGCTTCACGCTGTACCTTAAGTTAATGCCTTTATTTTGATGTTATGGACTCTATCGCTATGCAGGTAAATTGGTTTAATATATGTAGTTTGTATATAATTGTATTCCCTAGTTTTAAGTTGTGTAAATATGTTTAGGTTATTATTATTGTTGTTGTTTCTTTATTTTATAAATCTATAATAATTTTAACTGTACATATTTGTGTAAATAGATTGCATGTAAATAGTATTGTTCGCTTATTGAGAAGAACCAGCCCTATCTCCCTGAGCATTGCATGGAGCTTGTTTAACTTAGGTTATATACACCTGGGTATGTTACTTCCTTTTACCTTTTTATAAATTATTAAAAATATGGCTAAAAATCAAGGCGCTATTATAACCATCTGACACCTAGGGTCATAACATGTAACAAAAATTTTCCTTAAATAAATAATCAATACCTTTTGACATAAAATATGCCCCAATGAGTAATGCCAGAGATATTGGGCCGAGAAGAAAAACGACTCTGTAGAACCTGTTGGTGTAGCCGACGAAGCAGATTCCGGTGATGGAGTCACCGTCGATTTCACCCAAAGCCATCGTAGTAATGGTGAGTACAAGAGGAGCGGACCATGCTATCAGGTGGAAATAAGCACCTTTCTTTTCCATGCACTCCTGGATTTTTCCTGAGAGAGAGAAAAAAAAAAAGAAAAGAAAAGATAAGAAGATTTGAAAATTAGTATTAAAAAAAAAAATTAATTTTAATAAATCACTTAAAATAAGTAAAACGTCTAGGGTAACTGTACCAATAGTTGACAGTTTAAGAAAAAAAAATTATATTATTGACACTGTTTACCAATATATTGAAGTTAGGATTATCTTTGTTATGAATTTAGTTCGGCCAATCCCTCTTGAAAACTAGGAATACAATATCCTATGGTCAACATTTACGGTTTTTATAAAAAATGATCTCTTAAAACCCTATAAAATGAACCAACAGTTGACACATGCATTAATATTTGATTTCCTACGATTTTAATAGATAATAAGGACTATAATAAAAGTTAACATTTTTCTTAATTATATCCAATATATAATTGGTTTCTTAATTTCCTGGGATATTTATATTATGGGTATAGTGGCTGCTAACCGTATTGGAGCAATCAGGACCATCTCACCTTTAACATTTATTGCTTATTGAAATTATGGATTAATATCTGTTTTAATAGTTGACACCTACATTTAAGCCCTAAAACATTGTATAAATATATTAAAAAGGATATTAAATGATTCTCATGAACTTAATGAATACCAAAAAAGTAATTAAAACATAACTGAACCGAAATAAACCAAGTAAAAAACTTATTTAACTTGACTTCCACCTTAATTACTTGACTTTAACTTAATGACAACTATAACTTGGCAAATTACCACAAAATGTTGAACCAAAATAATCAACCCCGAATCTTATTATTCACACTTATTGTGCAAAATGTCAACTATTGGAGCACTGTCAACTTATGGTACAGTTACCCCATTTAATTTTGTCTGAAACTCATCCAAATTAACATTCTATAATCAGGTGAACGTGGTAAAAATGTTTTAAATATTGAAGTTTTCAAAGGCATCGAAATGCAGAACTCATAGTGGTTGATTTTTCAATCATTTATGAAGGGTCCTGATGGCAGAGAGTGCTAGAGTGAAACCTGATTAAGGATCCTAGAATTTAGCAGCAACGTTTCTATCCCATCCTGGGAAGGCGAAGTATTATATAGTGGCGGACCCACAGCATAAATCTTAACCTTCGCACTCTTATTAAAGTAGGTTAGGTAAAGAATATGTTTGTACGAAAAATAAATGGTGATTTCTTATGATTTTCTAGCGATGATGCAATGGAGGCAAGCCATTGCAGAGCCAGGTCGGCAGTCAAAACAATCCTATAGTCTTCCCTGTACCGACTCTTCCTACCCCGGGCTTTGAGCAATGTTCCCCTCAACCATCCAACACTTTATGTGAGAGAGTGAAGAAAAAACGTCTGGACATACCTTTTTTATTTTATTTATTGCTATTGGTAACAATGAAACCGCTTATTTTTTTATGGAATCTTTTAGTAATAAATGACTTGACTGATTAATCAATTGAATCGAACAACAAGAGTTGAAAGAAAGAAATTTTTTCTTTCATCAAAACATACATCTAAATCAGCTGCATATGATTTAATCTGCAGTATTAAACGAAGATAGGGGTGTTAGTGAACATTACAATATAAAACAAGAAAAAAGAGAAAATACATACATCTATGAACTCTATTTACAGAGCGTTCGAAAAAAAGAAGAAGAAAATTACACTTTGTTAAAAAAAAAAAAAAAGATAAACTTCAATCACACCGTCGCATGTGGTAGGCAATTGTATACTGAATGTGAAACTGTGATAAGAAATAACCAAAAAAATGTTAAGGAAATTCAATTTCAACCTCTATAATGCTGAGAAGGAGGAATAAAGAGAAAAATTTTAACAGTATTTGGTGATTTTTTTTTTTTTTTAGGAGTGAGTTGTTTTCACCTTATTAATAGATATATATTTTAAAAAGACCATAATTAATGCTATATTGTTATTAATATTTACCATAATTGATGTATAAAAATAAACATAGGTTGTAATTTGGTTTTTTGCTATTACAAAAAAAAAAAAAAAAAAAAAATAGAATGACTCTGTTATTGTTTAATTACTTCTTTCAAATATAATAATTAAGATCTAAATATGAAATAGTATAGGGTAAACACCTAGTCTATGTCTACCTAGCGCTTGCAAGCTGATGTGCCAAGCATAAGTAAGAATTACAAACCACGCCGTTCCCGCCATAAGAAAGTAGTAGACCATAACGAAGACCACTACGCAGGACAAATTTTCTCCGGCACTGAAAACATAAAGTTAATATGATACAATAATTATTTAAAAATAAAGTTATATACTCCATTAATTACTTTTTAAGTAAAATGCACACAAATTGAACTGGACCACTTAAGAAAATGAATATATTTTACGATTTAGCTAACTTGATTGATTTGAGTTTTTCCTCCATTTTAGAAAAACTATTTTATCAGCCCTTTCACGGTGTTGAAAGAGATAAAAACAAAAACAAAGTCTTAGTACCACTACTTAGAGCTGAGCTCCTTATTGGACTTTGTCCAATAAGGTCATGATTGTTAGTTTCCACTCGTGTTTTGTAAACATTATTTCCCTTTTATCGTCAGTATTACTCCAACTATTCATTAGATAGTGTTTAACAATGTCTTTAAGACAACTTAGTGCTGAAGAATTCGAGAGGACATTAGCACTTTTAGAGTTAGGCCATTCTCAACGTGATGTCGGTCGTAGGCTTCAGGGCTCTCACATTGTCATTGGACGAGCATGTTCTCGATACCAGGCAACAGGTACTGCTCAGAACACACATGGAGGAGGCCGAGTTCGAAAACTACCCTTCAGCAAGACCGATATCTTAAAATCCAAACCACTAGGCAACGAGGTTTGACAGCTCGGCAGCTGCAAAGTTCTTTTCATCAAGCAACGGGAGTCCGCATTTCAACTCAGACAGTTACAAACCGCCTACATGAATTTGGTTTGAGGGCAAGAAGACCGGAGAAGAGGGTTTATTTGACCAGACAACAAAAGGCAGCACGACTCCTAGGGGCTCGTGAACATGTTGATTGGACTGACGAGGACTGGGACCATTGTTTATTTACTGACGAATCGAAATTTGTTCTCCATCATCAAGATCGACGTTTTAGAGTGTGGCGAGAGAAAAACCAGCAATTTAGCCCAGGTATGACCGAACCAGTTCGCTCTCACGGAGGAGGCTCAATAATGGTGTGGGGAGGGATAATGAGTAATCGAAAAACTCAGCTTGTACTGTTTAGAAATGAACATTTAACCGCACAAACCTACCTTAGCAGCGTCCTCAGACCTGTAATTGTCCCTTCATCCCAAGAAACTGGTGACAACTTCATTCTTGTTGATGATAATGCTCGTCCTCATAGGGCAAGAATGATTCAAAGTTATTTAGCTGAACAAGAAATAACGCGCATGAACTGGCCTGCTTGTTGACCGGACATGAATCCAATTGAACATGTTTGAGACAAACTCCAACGGCTTGTCTAGATAACTTGGATGAACTTGCTGCTGCCTTAATTGAGGAATGAGCTAATTTACCTCAAGATTGCCTATTGAGCTTAATAAGGAGTATGATTGACAGATGTGAAGTATTAATTCAAAGTAGAGAGGGTCCAACACCCTACTGAAGAAGGTTGTATAGAAATGAAAACCAATCTTTGTAAAAATTTAAATGTTTATTTTGTACAAATTTTGTATTTAATTTAAAAAAATAATTTTTTCTTAAATTTTGTTTTGTGTATTTATTTTTTTTTTGGACGAAAACCATTAACAATCGATAAGTGAGGAACTGAAAGCACAAACATACCAAAAAAATAACCAGAAGTATGGTTAAAAAAGAGTTACCTAACTTTTGATGAGTGGTCCACTTCAATTTGTGAGCAGTTTAACTACTTCTAAAAAACAAAAAACAAAAAATTACATACCTAGGTTCTCCTGTTCTTAATGTCCCATCTTTCCTGCAAACTACGTCCTCCCTACCTCCAGGAAGGAACTGAACAAGCCATCCCATGCAGACGACGAAGAAGCACAGGTTGATGTAGAATATAACAAGGGCAGGATACTTGTTAGAATGGCGCCAATCAATAATAAATGTAAACTGAAATAATAAAACATTATGAAGAATAATTAAAAGTAAACATTGTTATTAATTGCTATAACATACATTGTTATCTCAGCAATTCAAAGTGTGGCAATTACTTAGTATATAAGTAATTGACTCATAGAACTAATGAATTGACTCTCCTTTTACTGGATAATGCATGAGCAGCATCCATTAATTTCTTAACATCACATGTGTTTAAAACAAACTAAAGAGGAAAAATTGTAATGAATTAATGGGAAAAGTTATTATTTTTTTATTATCGTACGTATTTTTTAAAAAAAAATAATTATAGGTGGTTTCCGTAAAAACACATTTTTTAATGAACTAAAATTAGCTTATTTTATAATTTGTTAGGTTCTTTCAATCCATATATTGAATGATGGTGAGGTACTTCAGTGAGTAGGAACCTTTTTATGTACGTTATTATACTTCTTATATGTTCAAGGTCTTGGGTTCGAGTCACGCTATGGCAGGCTATTTTTATATTCTGTTAGTAGGCTTTAGAGAAAAATTTAACTAACCAAAAAATGAAGAAATAGAATAATTTGTTCATTTATAGGACTAATTAATCAGAATCAATGATAATCCACTGCATAAATTATGCCTGCATTGAATAAGTGATTTATTGATATTACTTACAACTGCAAAAAGATTCAACAGCGAACAAATGGATGCGACCCATCCCACCATTTTGTGGATCTGATCTCTTTGAGTCGGTGGGAACATTGGATTGTCGCACTGTATCCCACACCCATCAATACCAGGATAGTAGTAAGAGGACACGTCTGTCTGCACGAGAGGTTCCAAGCAACGACCGGTTGTGTTGAACTTCAATTCACGAACATCATTCTGAAAAAATAAAATAATTTAATAAGCGAAACATTATCCAATGAAAAAGAAGACTTTGGATTAGCATACATAAAAAAATGATAATATTTACATTATGTTTAATCATACACATAGAAAGTTAGGTCACAGGAAATTTTTAAATAATTTTTAGAATTTTTTTTAACTATAACTATGATTTATTAATCTATAATAGAGTTTATTAAATTGTTTATCTACCCAGTAAAACTTCATTTTTTCGTACAATAGATTTTTGATAACCAAAAGAAGACAATAATGACTCGGATTTTAAAGGCTACATTAGTGTTTATATATTGTATTTGAAAACTTGTGATTTTAACATTAATAATTACACATGAAAATAATAGGATAATTAAAAAGTGATTACCTTATATACATATAGAGGGGAAAAACTGTTAAGAAAAAAAATTTTAAAAATCAGAAACATCCAAGGTTTTAGCACTACTTTTAAGACTGAAAGATAACATATCAAAAAGCTTTAAATTCCTTGCCGAGTCTATGTAAGTGATAATACTAATTATGAATAATGAAGTTGACCACTCATCAGATACTAAATGTACTGATTATCAAATACATATTAATTAAATAAATACTTATAGATATACTAAAAGAAATTCCAAGAAAATAATCCTTTGTAAGCAATTATAAGGTAAGATTTCTTATCAATCAAAAATTTAAAAAAAATAAACCATGCCTATTAAACATACTTTACAACGAGGCGGAAATCTGGTAGTATTGTCACACTGAAACCATGGAGGCCAGGGTTCATATGTAGTCAGTATTCTACAAGGTCCCATTATTATCCTGCACATTTCCTGAAAATATTTAATAATAAGATATAATTTCTAATAAATAATATAAAATAACTAAATAATAAAGTTGATAAGGGAAAATAGATTACTTGAGATGGTAAATAAACTCTGTCATCTTCACATCGAGGCATGTATAAGGCACACAGAAAAGGCTGAATTACGGCCCAACATCTTGGTATATGAATAAGTCTTCTCCAGTCCCTGAGTATTTCCTAAAAAAATTTTGTTTTAAAAAGTTTAGTACATTTATTTTTCAGCAAATTATAATATGTACAAAAGCCCCAACAACTTATAATGAATATGAACATACTAACAAACAATCGTTAATTCATTTATATCAGTATTAATCATGGGTGTCACCGCCGGGGGGGGGGGGGATGGTGGACCCCCCAATATTTTGGATGGGGGCAACTACTTAAACTCTGTGACATAAATAAGCATGTTTTATCAATAGCTTTAATATAAATCGTAGGAAGAGGAATTAAATGTCCCAACAGCTGTTTTTAGTCTTTAATATTTTAACTTTTACCCTCTCGAATTTCTACCTATAACTACTAAAAGAATATCGAGTGTTGGTGATGCCCATGGTATTAAAACTGTTTTAATGAAAATATTACAATTGTTTAACTTGATAAATTTTTTTACTGAACCTTATGGGTAAAAAAGATATGTCAGGCAGATATTTTATAAAACATATCACTGATAAAATAGGTAAATAAATAATATTATAAATATAATAATATTAAAGTAAATGAATAGTAATATTATATTATAACATCGTAATAAATTAAAAAAAAAAACAGTGATAATAGACAAATAACAAAAACAGAGCAATAAATTACATGATTACTTATAAAATTAAAACTGTAATTAAATAGACTATCAACTAATAGG
Organism: Aelia acuminata; assembly: GCA_911387785.2. Lineage (NCBI taxonomy): Eukaryota > Metazoa > Arthropoda > Insecta > Hemiptera > Pentatomidae > Aelia > Aelia acuminata. The sequence goes on from OU426983.1 coordinate 2,655,248, forward strand.
GTAAACTGTACAGTTAATGGCACCCTTAAGACTACATTTCTGTGGTTATATTAAAAGTTATTAGACGATATTTCTGTGGTTTAAAAAAAAAAAAACTTTTTATGAAGGGATCAAATTGAAACTTCCTATAGCTCCTATTTATCTATATAATAAAGACTCAAGAGGTTTTTTTTTGGGTCAAAAGTTCAATAGTTCTACAATATGGCAATATTTATTGTTAAAGTCTTACTTCATAGATGACTTAGAGGACCCTTCAAACATTAGACTCATGTATATCTTGTAATAAAATTAGGACTTGTTTACCTATTTCTTAAAGTTAAAGTTAGGGTGCCAATAACTGTACCGAGTGCCAATAACTGTATGGTTTACCCTACTTTTTGATAAGCATCATAAATTTATAATAATCTAAGCAAAGGATAATGATTGAAAATATTTAAAAAATGGAGGCAAGTGAGAAGCGGGACAGAAATGAAAGAAAAATGTTTCAAATCGAAATTGGATAAAAATAAACTGGATGAATCCTGGCCATGTTGAAAGAAACAAGACAGCTAAAAGTCCAGTGCCAGTCAATCCACTAACTTATAAATAGTATGCACCATTAAAAATATTATTTGGGCACATCTTCAGTTAATTTTATATAGTTTGAAATAATTGTTTTGCAATAGCTCTGATGTCTTATCCATAAATTCTAATTGTAAATTTATAAATAAAATATTGAAGATTATATTAATACCTGGGCCTGTTCTTGCGATGAAAGACCATCAACTAAATCCAAAGTTGTATGACTATAAGGCAACTTGGTTCCCATACAAGTGGTGTAGTTCAGAGGGATGCACTTTGCGGATCTATTACAATAATCCAAACCATCCCCCAAAGAAGAAGAGAAAACTCTATGCCAAGTCAGGCCATTGCCATGTTTCAACATCCTCTCTGGTTCCCCTCTTCCTCTAGAAGAATCTAATGCATTCACATTATCAGGATTAAAAACTGTTGTCCTTGCTGAAGTTAAAACACTCAACTCGGTAAAAAATGAAAAGAACAACAATATAAAATCGTTTTTAAATAACATTTTTATTTCTTTTTCAACTTCACTCTACATTTAAATAAAATTGTATCTGCCCCTGGCATAAGTAATGAATACTACCGATGCTTAGTTTCAAAGAACAAAGAGACATTAGAAGGCTTGTCAACAGCAATCACAAAGGAAGAAGAAACGAGGCATTTTCGTTCGATAAAATAAGTAAAAAACGATGGAGCGAAAGTTGCTTTCCGTCGGCATTAGCAACGATGGGACAACGAGAGAACTTAAATAAATTAATAAAAAAAGACCACACGCGCGTTCAAACGGGACCACCCAAGGCGCTTACAATGGTCGGTCTCCATAGCAACTGCCTGAGTCACCGGCGGGGCAAGAGAGCGCACCACCGTCGCTCCACCATCAAGTGACAGGAATTTTTAATTTCACTTCGTATTTTATTTATATTATAAAAATGTCCCCATCTGTAGGTAGCTTATTATTATTGAAATGCTTTATTTAAAAATAATTATGGATATTTAAATATACTTATCTTTCTTTAAATAAGAAAAACAATTTGGCTCTTTTGTTTTTTTTATCAAACTTTACTAATATCATAAGAAGTGATTTATTTATTTAATTAGCCATTATATTAAATAATAATAAAAAATTACTTAAAACTTAATGAGATCCAGCCATAAAGATATGTTTTTAAAGTACTTGGGGAATGAATCAAAACACTTGTTTGTAATTTCAGAACACTTAAAGAAAAAATAAGAACAAACAAGTATACGCAGTTTGATGAACCATTAACTAACAAATTTAAAAATACTGTTTATTAGATATTTGATACCTAAACTGCCAGCCTATAAAATTTTCATAAGCACTCCTTGTTAAATAAAACAATTGATTTTTATGAATAAGAATACATATTCTTATAATTGTGATCTTGATAATCTTCCAGGGGAATCAAACCCATTATATCATATACATATATCAAAACAAGAGCAGACTATTTAAGAAGGATCTTATAGACAGCAGAAAAAAATAACTATACAGAGACATATTTTGAAAATAATTCTTTATTTAAATAATTTAACTTAATATTGATAAAAAATATAACTTTTCATCTTTATATTTGATTCAAAGTTCACCGATTCTAAAAAAAAAAAAAAATGTGCATTTAAAATAAACAAGGAGTTGCTAAAAAATGATCCTTAGCCATAGAATCCCTAATAAAGATTTCTTTTCAACTACCAAATTTAAAAGGTATTTCATATATGTTATTACAATAATATGTATTTTTTCATATACTTCATGGAAAGTATTGTTACCAAATATATATTTTCTCAGTTTAAATAAATATACTCCCATAAGAAAGGAGCCTTTATAGAACTATGCAGATTAAATAAGTAGATTAACAGTTAATTATAAAGCATACAATTGTTTGTAGTTATATAAGATATCAGTCACTACTTTCCATCAAGTCATATCTCAATAAAATGATTTTCCTGGAGAATGAATCTAAACTTTATTTTAAAGGAGAATAAAATGTTTTCAGAATCGAAATCGAACCTCTGATGACAATGATATACTACTCTTTCAGCAGATTCATAAAACCGTCATACATAATATTAGTACACTTGCTGGAAAGCTGATCAATGCCTCTTCCAAAAAAAACAAAAACCTTTTACATATAGGCCCTAATGAGGAATAAGGGGCTAATGAAAAGTTTTTATTAATATTTTTTTTTTTTTAATAAGTGCGATTCTTTAAGAAGCATGTACTGGAAAAAGTGTAAAAGAAAACCGAAATTTATTTTGTGTTGAAATTTAGTATTTTTATATTTGTAACTAATTAATTTATAATTTTTAAATATTTTTATTTGAAGAGAATAGATTGACCACGCCGAGCATTGAACCCAGGTCTCTGCATAACCGTCAACCACTCTTACCACTGATGACACTTAATCATGGGGTCAATCACAGCTGTTTCAATCTTTTCTCTTCAGCCCTCCAAGTCTTGGTGCCACATTTCAGAATAGTAACCGGGGGGGGGGGGGGGGTGCTGCACAGTTGTCTAGACGTTAGAATCTGGATCATGACATCAATTGACATACGGTCACATTTAAACATACCTAATTTGTTGAAATTTAGTAATTTATTAGTTTTGAATAATTAATTTATAATTTATAACTATGCTTATAACGTAATTACAAACATTTATATTCACTGCATGATTACCTTTTTTACTTTGATTCATTACTTTGCTAGTAGAGAAAAGTTTAATTAAAAAAATATTACAAGATTATCAAAACGAATGAACTGAATTTTCGGCGGAATAAATATTAATTTTCTTTTTTTATGGTATTTTTTTGGCTGGAAAATTCTATAACATATTTAAATGTTCTATAATAATATTCAATAACAGAGCTTTAGCTAACAGATTTACATTTTTTACTTGATACTGATATTTCAGGTTCTAATCTTTCATTTAGAATTTTTATATTTCACCTCTATACCTCTTGTTCATAACTTTGCACTTGTCTAATAACAAAAAATCATTAAATGTGTGTGTCATTATTAATTAATATCATGGTAATAATAATGCTGCCGTTTTTTAATATCTCTTGTTATAACAACTTTTTAATATGTTTAGGATAAAGTCTTCAAGACTACATAAAGATGCTACACCAGAAGGGGTGAGTAGTATATTTTTGTATACGCTAAGTTTAGAAAGGTATAGTAGCAATGTAATGTTACTCCAAACAATCTGGGAGTTTAGATACTTATTTCTTTAGCCCTGAATATTTAGACAATTTATTTGATCTTTTAAATATTTGACAAAAATTTACTGTATAACTTATAAACGTAATTCACATTTGGTTTGCTGATAAATTTTATGTGAAATCTTCTTAGAAAAGTTGTTTTTATTAATCTAATTAAATAAAAAATTATAAAGACTTTTCTTCTATTCACACCTAAAATATATATTATTTCTATTAAAAACAGTTATTTATTTGAGATTAGAATACTTAATCATATTGTCTTTTTTTTTTATCATATCTTATCTGTAAATAAAATACAGATACCTTTTCTGAGAAATTATATTTGCCGTAAAATGAAATAATAATTTAGGAAGGTACTTGATAGTTAATTCATCAATAAAAATTATTTATCAACTTTTATCACACTAATCAATCATTGTTCAATAACTTTCAATACATATTTAAGGTAAATTTGAATTTATTTTTTATTTGATAAAAAATGCATAGCTATGATCTAAATGCATGTCATATAAAGCAAATTTACATATTTTAGACAATATTTCTATACAATATATCGTTGTTGAAAAAAAAAAAAAAACAAGCAATACTTTCCCTTACTATACATTTTATATTTAAGTATGTGGAAGTGATATCTTAATATTAAATTCAAAACTATTAATCTCATTTCTACTCTATACTTCTATTCTTTATTTATTTATCATTAATTTTTACTATTATTCTAAAATAATAGATAAAATAATTTAAATAATTACCATTAAAAAAGTAATAAATAAATATTGATACAATCGGACAATTAGGTACCACCTTGGGATGATGTCGAGCCCCTGATAACTTCACTGAAATGTAGCGATATCAGACAGTTCTTGGTATCATTGAAGTGAAAAGGTTGACGGGTCTAGGATAAGAATCCATGGTGGCTCAGTTGGTTAGATAAATGCTACAGTGATATTGAGACCATTGGGTACGAATCTCAGGTATCTTTTCTCATCAGATAAAATTAATTAATAAACCTAAATAACTCATTTTACTGTAGCAATTCTCATTAAATATGTCTGATAAATTTATAATACAAACCATGATATTTTTAAGTGTGGAATAGGTAGTACCAATTAATTTAAGGCAAAAAAAGTACTAAAATTTAATTTAATTATAAGTTATCTATACACAAAGTAAAATTTTTATTGATATTTACAAATTGATTCACAAAAGTTGCCACATTAAAATAAAAATAATTCCATTTAGAAAATTCATATTTACAATAACTGTAATAAAAATCTTATTATGTACAAAATATTACATTCGAAACCGGTTACTGGCGTAATAAATGGTGAGTATGAAAACAAAATACAGAAGGAAATCATGATATCACAGACATCTCTAGAAGTTCATTACAAATCATTTTCATTCCTCAACGTTCAGCTCTCATCCTCATCCTCTTCACTATCGGATGCGCCAGGATGCGATGAAACTGCGAATTTAGGTAGTTCACTCACCATATCTCCAGGCTCGCACCAATTTTTCTCTCTTGCTTCTTTTGAAGTTGATTGAGAATTCATTTGAGATTGATAATAGAGATTGTGGTAAAATGCATAAACAAAGTTTGCCATAGCTACCATATCAGTTATAACAGTAGGTTCAGCTGATGGGTTTGAATTCAACTCTCTCTGAACATTATAATGTTCATGTGGCAGGATGTGAAGAAATAATGGCCGCCTCTGAAACTGAGACATCGGCATCCTGAGTTCAAAACAATTGAAGAACAAAGATGCCCGGCCGAAAACATATAAACCCAACCTTGCTCTCGACAAAGCAACAACTAAACGTCGCATATCACGTATGTGCCCAACAGATTTAGTTCTGACCAAGGATAACAAAATGTAATCATTCTGTTGACCCTGATATTTGTCAACCGTAGCAACTTTATGGGGCTTACCAATCAAGCTGTTGGAAGCACATCTGACATTAATTACATCTCTGATCAGATGTTTTTGTCCATTGTAGGTAGTAAGAATTGAAATTTTTTCAGCTGGATAGCCTAAAATTCTCATATACATATAAACTGCCACGATATATTCAGCCTCAGCGAGATTTTGATAAAAATAAGGACTTGGTTCTGATTCTCCAACACCATTGAAATCTTCTACATTTATGAACTGATATTCGAATTGGAAGCCAGGGTTTGCTAACTTGTACTCTAATTCATTTTCGACGTGGCTCAAATTACCAAGCTTCTTGTACCTCCAGTTATAAAGGTCACATATACCTGGTCGAGCACGACCCTGAGCATCTAGGTCAACAGTCGGAACACCCAGACGAACAAAGCGGGTGAAAAGTGATTGCTCCATATTCGAATATTTTTGAAAACACATATTCTTGATAACAGGAGGAAGCTGGTGATGATCACCAATCATAATCCAACGTTTTAATCTATTAAAACCGTCTTCTGCTTCTTGAACCAACAAAGGGATAAAGGTTTCTATTTCAAGTATCTGGGCAGATTCCTCCATTAAGATTGTATCGTATTTAAAACCCATTTCTACTAATTCAGACCTCTTAAGAGCTGCGTGGGTACAAGTCATTGCAATTATTTTAGCTCCTTTTACTAATAAGTATTTAGAACGGTCAGCCCCTCCTCTAAGCAATTCAAATGCTCTAAATTCATCAAGCAGAGTAAATATCTCTTCGATATATCTAAAGCAGCTCAGAGCAGTTTCATAGTCTTCCTCGTAACTCTTTTTCTTAAATAATGGCTGCGGTGCATCTTTGAAGAAATCGTGGAATGGAAAATTTTCAGATATCATTTCGACAGGTACTTCTTTTCCATCTTCTGATGTGATAGAATCTTTATACTTCTCCCAGCTTGCATAAACATAATTCAAGTAAAAATATCTCGCTGTTTCGCATGAAAATGACATATCACCTTGTACATCCAAACACTTCTGTAGTCTCTGAACATCTTCAAGCAATTCTAGCCTTCTACTTAAAATTGAATTGATTCTACCATACCTGCTGAAATCTTTGTCTGTTTCCAGTTCCTCTTCACCATGACCAAGACGAAGCAAATGCCTATCTTCAATGTCAAGTTTGATGATTTTCTCAAACAGCTGATTCAACGCTTGATTAGAGTGAGTTACAATCAAAATCCTTTGATTCGGGAAATTATGATAAAGGTTGGATATGATTTGAACAGCTACATCGGTTTTTCCAGTACCGGGAGGACCAACTACCATGGTTAAGCCCGGCTGCATACCTGCTCTGATCGCTTCCACTTGAGTTGGAGTAAAATAAATTTGGTTTCTCCTCAAAGTTACAGGATAAGGCCCTTTCGAGATATATTTTTGATGTTCTACGGTTATAATTTTTTTAATAAATTTTCTTCCTTCATTTTTTGCCAAAACATCTTCAAAAGTCAATTTGAAGGGTGGTTTTATACATTCATCTTCAACTTTCACTTCATAATCTGGAAAACTAGCTTTCAAATGGTCTAAATCAATGAATGTATCGTTAAAGTTCAATGATGCTATTTCATTTGGCATTCGAGAATAATGTGCAGCTCCAGGATCACCGTACCCAAGCAAAATATCATGAAGCCAACTAGGTACTACGCATTCTGAATTCATTAATTGCCTTATAGTGAAGAGGACAGCTTTGAAATTGTTCTCTTTAGTTTTTCTACGCACGATAACATTGAAATTAGCATAAAAATCATCATTTACTTCAGAAATGATATCCATATCCATTTTGTACTGATTCGTGTCCAACAATACTCTGAAAGTTCTGGAATTTGAAGTGAATGTGGGTTTGGGAGCATCAGGGAAGTCCTCGATGATTCTATGCTCCTCGTCTAACATTCCTAAAACTTCACATCCTCTGATATACTTCAAGCCGCTCTGTTCTAGAAATGAATGTCTCAAGTTGTAGTTAGTACCTATAGGAAGATTAGGCTGAACAGCAATCAAGAAGCAAATGTCATGTTTGCGTAATGATTCCCATTCTTTCTTGACATCTGATTTTACATCTAAATTAATGGTTACTTCTGCAACAACTCTCGCAGGAACCATCTCTCCTATTCTAGGCTTTACCACTTCAACAACTAGAAAACTTTTGATTGGTTGGGCCATCCTAGCCCAACCACCAAAATAAATGTTATTCTCACTGTCTTCCGTCTTCCAAGGGCTCAATCGACAAATAGCATCTTCTATATCTTGCCTGATTTCGTACGATGATTCTAGTCTAAATAAATTAAAATTTCTTAACAAATAATCATGCAAAGTAAGAAATTGTAAATTCAATTTTGGTAATGCTAAGCAGTCTTCTCCGGAATAGTAATCTGATGGCACTATATTTTCATTCCACATTACTTCTTCGGTAGGGTAAAGAGGCATGTTATTTATTTCATCGAGTTGAGAGATGCGCTTTTCATGGCGGTAAGCAAGAAGTTCCAACATGAAAAGTGGGTCAGTTCTGTACCAATATTCTTCCTGTTCTCTTTCTGCTGGTGGTACGAGGTTAAGATGAGCTGTGATTTCTCTCAAGGCTTCCTTATCTAATTTTGAAAAATACTTTAAAATATTTTCTCTAGTATCAATGCTAGAAACATTTTTCAAAGAAAACTCTCTAAGAGCAGGATACTTAGAAAAGACTACTTTTTGTAAGAAATTGATGCTGTCATAATGCATTTGAGACATCTGAGCATCAGTTAACGGATCACCCGTGATATCATTGATTTCGAATCTGGCGTAAAACTTTAGTGTATCTAGAAGCTGTGAGAATAAATGGCCTTCTTCCCTTTTAGGTAAAGCTGAAACACGACATCGCAGCACTAATTGGCAATCATCAAGCAGAGCATTAAAAAATCTTCGGGTAGGCAATGAAGCTTCTAAATCAATAAGAAATTCTAAAAACCTTTCGCAATAGTGAACTACTTCTGGAGCTATTGGTCCATCAGCAGAAACCTCTTCCAGATGGTTCAGGAAATTCAACATCAATGTGTATAAAAATTTTCTCTCCCATTCTGCATCATTTTCGGATTCATCTTTTCGCTTTTTCATCAACTTTTTATAGTACTTTTCCCATTTCGGTGCTTTGTTCAGTTCTTGAATCCTGCGATTCTGATGAAGGCACGACCATGAAGCTAAGGAAACAAGACGCTTGATTTGTTCTCTTATTAATTCAACTTCAATGCTGTTAAATGTGTTAGTTAAAAATAAGATCAAAGTCTTCTTTTCTAAAAAGCTCAATTTCACATCTTCTTCAAGACTAGCATGAAACATCTGCCTTAGAAAACCATTCGCATGCTCAGGCTGCTTTTTGATGGACGTCCATGCTTCAACTCTTTCCCGAAACTTTTCATTCATCATGACCACAATTGACATCATGTGGTTGTGAGAGGAAACACCAGAGATATAATTCGGCCAAAGGTATCTTTCCAAATACTGACTCACTTCCAGCATCATGATTCTTCGGATGTTAAATTTAGTTCCTTTTATTTCCTTCTGGTAGATTACTTCGATTATTTCAGGATCAAAAGGTTTCTGTTTCTCAACTGTGCTTGGTGCCCAATAGTCGGCAGCAAGCTGAGTAATGTGATCTTCTTTAATCTCATCGACGGTGGGTTTCACAGGTTTGTACTTAGGATTGGTTGCAGCTTGGGCACTCATCTTGAAATAACAAAACAACAAAATACTAAAACCAATTTGAAACACAACTTTACCCTCCTAAACACACAAACATAACCTTACTATGTTATAAAACCTTCCACTCCTGAAAGCCGACAGTTATCACAAATATTTTTTAGATCTAATTTTAAATATACACTTAAACATTCTATAATTGTAAAATTAATTTTCGATTTGTTTAAATATCTTAACGAAATGTTAGTTTTAGTTTTATACAATTTTAATGGGTTAATTACATTATTTTATTTTATCGCTTATAATTACTAAAATTATGATTTACTGGATTATTCTTTAAAAAAACAATAGCATATTAAACATTTTTATTGTACGACTGAATCGATTTAATTATTGCTAGTAAAATATTTTTTTTGCATGGAGGGGGGGGGGCTAGAGATGTCTTCATTGATTATTATTTTATTCACGTAATTTTATTTTTTCATATTATAAATTAATCCTGTCTTATGGTACTTCAAATTATCGTTAAATCGACAAAAAAACATTATAAAAGGACTGAAATAATATTTTTAAACCACCTCAATGTTCTTTTTATGAAATTCTTTAAAACAAAGATGGAGGTCAAATCAGTAACTGTAAAACAATATATATCAAAACTCAGCAAGTCCCTAAAGAGAAAATTCTGTTAGTTGTCATTTCGTTTCCTTCAAGTAGAAATATTTCGTAACTATAAAACAGATTTTTAAAAATTATTACTCATTTGTTAGTAATATGAATCTGTAAATCCTTCATCTAGGAAACACTTTTAATTCAAATTTTTCATAAGACAGGACCTTATTCTGAATGACCTTCAGTACTAAATAATATTATATGAAAATACCTAATTTCAAAAAAAAAATTAGTAAATAAGTACACAGAACTATCATTCAAATAAAATTAATAGGAATACTGATAAATATCAAATAGTTTAGTTTATTCATTAACTATTTTATTATTCCTCTACACTGTAAAAAGTTATTCTCTCTTTTATTTCCTTATTCTTGTCAAATACTTATGGCATGGCCCCTTAGTAACATTTGTAACATCTTTAGGATGCTACAATTTTTTTGTTTTGTAAACATGATATTCGTTTATACTACTATTTCACTTGCATTCTTGTTTTAATAAATATATTTTCGATTATCAGTTATGACACTTACTTTTTATTGTATTCTATGTATAAATTTAAATATTTAGCACTTGTTTTTTCATTTTTTTATAACATGCACTCATATCCATTGTCACATGGTCTTTGATACCACTGTATACTAATCATTATCGCTTATAATAATTATTATATTACCTATTTGTTATTTATGCAGTTTATATTCTTTGTTTTCTTACTCAACTTTATTCTTGTATTCAGTTCAATTTATCAATGATATATGCATAAATGGCACTAATATTTTTAGTAAGTATCCATTTTAAGGTTTGTTTATTTTCGTTTTTTCTTCAAGACTTTAAGAAAATCTTATTTGGCATGTTTCATGTATAGTTTTTAGAAATTTTAGAATTCTTAGAAAAGTAGATAGGTCGAATTTTTTCCTTCAAAATGAAAAGTGTAAAAATTCATGTTTACACAATGTGCCAATTTAATAAACATGCAAATCATAGACAAATATGTAAGATGTCATGAATGATGGTGGTTAGAAATTTTTTTTAATAAAGGTTCTAGGAGATCGATTTACTATGACGTTGAAAAGTTTCACAACGCTCTAGTTTTACTATTCCTGTTTTCTATGTCTTGATATTTTATTTTTGCATTGTCAAAATTGAATTAATTTTTTTCTTTGATACTATGTGGTGTTAGTGTAGTAGTATTTATGATTTACATTTTTTGCAGTTTGGAATATGTTGTGATATCCTGATATTCCATTGTTTAATTTTATGTTTCTCCAAATGAAAATTATTATTGTAGAAGAATGAGCCTAATAACTACAAACTTTATATAATTATATATTATTAATTATTTAATATTAATCTAATCTTAATTTGTGGGTGACCACCATTTTAAATTATTTTTAAATAATTTAAAATGGTGGTCACCCACAAATTAAGATTAGATTAATATAATATAATTTAAAAATTGACATATGTCAATAAATATCATAAATTGGACAAAATTTGCCCACCTACTGCTACTACTCACAAAATTTGTGAGATAGGGGGAGTAGGTATCAGTGAAGAGGAAGGATTTGCTCTGCCTTGAGCCGAGCTCTGTGGTGCAGTGGTTAGCATCCGCGCATGTATCGCGGGAGACCCGGGTTCGACTCCCGGCGGAGCCAAATCCTTTCTCTTCAAAAAATAAATTATTTTAATATTAATTATTTAAACATTTTCCTGCACTATAGGAGAGAATTATCTTCAGAATGTTTGTTCAAGAATTGAGTTTGATGAAGTACACCAACAGATTGGGGGGGGGGGGACTCTAGTCCTTGGGAGGGAATAAAATTCTAAAAAACTATTACTACATTAAAAGTTTTATTCAGCCTTAGTTTATGAAACCATAGTCTTTATATTATTTTTATTTAATGATTAAAACTAAAAACCAACCATGCACTTGCAAAAGATATTTTTATTATATGGGTATAGTTGCTGTTAACAGTATTGGAGCAATCAACAGGACAAACTAAATTAAATTTAAATTTAAGTCTTTCATCTTCATATATGACGACACCAGTTAATGGTTTATATATATAAAAAATAAGTTTTAATTTGGTTGATGAAGGTAATGAAGTTTTTTGTGTGTTTGTCCTGGTGATTGCTCCAATACTGTTAACAGCAACTATACCCATATAATAAAAATATCCCAGGAGGTTAAGAAACCAATTATATATCGTATATAATTAAGATATCTTTATATTATACTAATAGAGAAAGAAGATATTATGACAAACACATAGATTAGCTACTATAAGATCCTTGCTAAATTCTCTTTAGCATGTAATGAAGTACATGAAACAAAGAGAAGTAATGTGAGCAGAAGAAGAGATCTCATTCCTTGGAACATTAAAAGATAAAGGAGATCAGAAACATTTAAAAAAAAAAAATTAAAGAAAATTCAAGATTTAATTTTCGTACTCTCTGAATAAAATTGAATGTTGAAAATGGATACTGCCCATTTAGGATGTTGTAACAAATCTTGAGGGCCATGCGTAATTCATTGCCATGAATAATCATTTAAAAGGAAGTACTCAAGATTCCTAATGTAGGAATTTGATAATGAAGGCCTAACGAACCCAAAGGTTCAATGCCGACATCACAACTCGCTCCCTGCACACCTCCATCCAGACCCAACTTCGAAAGATCTACCTTAATATTTCCGTTTCCGCCTATCCTTCGGACATTTTCCAATCGGCACCGCGCTCATTCGCGGGCGCAAGCGACGGTGCTGCTTCTTGACTGGAACTAGAGGAACGGGGATAGAAGCCGTGCCAGTACCTGGGATTCATAAGGTTTTTAATTTATTTTCCCATAATTAAAACCCGATTGAGCAAAATATTATTTGAAAAATGTCTAATAGGTATTGCTCGGTTCCTCAGTGTTCAATTAGAAAATCAAAAGACGTGTCATTCCATTTATTTCCAAAAAATAAAAAGCTTCTTAAAGAGTGGATTGTAAAATTAAGAATAGATGAGCCTGTTTCGAAACATATGACGATATTTAGTCTTTATTTTAAAGAAAGTGACTATATTTATCCAGGTTAATATTAGTATTTGACATTTTATTATTCCAAAGTGCTAGTTTAATGCAAATAACATTGGGACCATAGTGTCATAGATTTGTTTTTCTTTTTTAATTTCCCCAATTTTTGTCTTACATCCGTTGCGCTTAATTGTTCCAAGTTTTCAATGCGATTCCTAAAAGTTTTGACAAATAAATAAATAATATGACAAAAAAAGTAAGCTGTCATAACAATGATTGTATGAATAGGTAATTAATGTTATTACTAACCGAAAAACATAGAATAAGGTTACAATGATGTGTTTGCATTTACTACAACTACCAACTTTAACATTCAATTACAAGAAAATTTCTTTTTATTATTAATAAATTTGATTTCCACTTTTATTTGATGGGGCAGTCCTTTAAGAACGCTTGTTTGAAGGCATAAGGCTTGTAAAATAACTGTTTTTTTACTTCTAGATATTATTCCACATGTAATTATGTGGTTTGCATCAAGGATAGTCTGCCCTTCAATTAATGGTCTTTTAAAATTAACAATTGTCTCTATCACATCAACTATGTCTATCCCCGTTCCTTCCGACATTTTGCAAAACTACCAGCGCACCCTATAGTCGATTGCGCCCGCGAATTAATCTTTTCGGATTTGCTCGCAACTAAGTTTTGCAATTTTACACGCGTATTTTATTTGTCTCGCTGCTATAAAGTCAATTATATTTACCGATTTCAGCTCGCTCAGTTCGGCGTAGTGTAAGCGTCTAAATTCTTCGGTTAGTTCATCCCTCTTGGTTCCAAATATTCGATGCAGTGCTTTATTTCCAAAAACCCTAAACCGTTGCTCATCCCTCAATATGATGGATTCAGTTAGTTGAAAAAAAAAAAAGTATGCCCTTCCCTCAAGAATTCCTGGTTCCAGCTTAATGAAAAATTAACATTTTTTTTGGAAATAATATATCATTACAATTCCAATTAATACAACTATTAAAAAAAAGGTAAAAATTGAACAAGATGTTGAAATGTGAAAGAAGTGTGGGTGTTTATCCCAGCTAAGGAAGGTTATTGCGGAGATAATCCAATGTTTACCACAACTCAATCCAATCCCTCGACAAATTTCTTCACGCTAGGATTGTTCCAGCTAGCTTCCGGATCACCAAGTTTCCGGTTTATCAGTAATTCCTGGGACAGCTATGACGGTGGGGTTACCATGGCAGCAATGGATGTCACGTTTGTAGACACTGGGGAGGAGGAAAAAGGATTTGTCCAAAATCTTAAATAATATTTAAACAACATTTTGAAGTAGAAACAGCAAAACATATTTTTGCTTATAGCTATTTTTTAAAGCGATTTTTGACATAAAAATCACTTTCTATTCTGCAGTTTTTGTTAATTCAACTTTCATGTTTCCATCCGCACCTGTTAATTCCAATTATACCTAATAAACCAATCAATTGAGGCTATAAAAACCAGCTCATTACATATTTTTCTGAAATCCACTTTTTTTTTGCATATTTTGAAAGTTTAGAGGGTCCTTCATAACCTGACGAAGGGATATAGCTCAAATCCAGCTCATTCCAGGAAGGAAGGCCAGCAGAAGAAAACCAAGAATGTGAGCCGATGTATTACGACGATAACAATTTCATTTAAATAACGAGCCTTCTTTTTTCCTTTATCTCCTTGTTTTCTGCATTTTATTTACAATATTAAGCTTCTTTGATAAATAAAAAAAAAAAAAAAACATTCTGTTCCATTTGGTGTTACATTTATGACTTTTTTCACATTGTATCAAACTTTACGTCTCAACTGTGAAATTTCAGATCATTTGAAAAAGTTAAGTGGATGTCATTTATTTAAAACTCGTAAAGTCACAATTATTAACTGGTAAACTGGAAAAAAAAACATTTCACACAACATAATTGAAAAAAAACAACACGAAAAATCGTGTTTTTGCATCAAAATCAACTCATTCCAACCTAATTAATGTAATCACACCCAGGGTAATACACCAGGAATGAAAATGAAAAACTAATCAAATTCTAGGCGGTTATACCTACAATTAAATTTTTTTTTTTAATTTTTAGCTTTAATACTGTGGAAGTGAGAAGTTTTTTGTCTCTCCTCTCAAATATCCAAAAATGGAATGAGCTGGTTTTGATAGCAAACGCCTCAATTATTATAATTATAACTAAAATAAAATAATTAATTATACCTCATAAATAAATATCCACATAATATGAAATAAGCATAAAGAAAATCATTAAGCAGCGGCCCACAGTGGTCCAAAAATGCTAAAAATGGGAAAAAAACCTAATATCTATTATAATTACTTTGCTAGCGGCTTGAAACCAACTGTGCATTGATTTTTTGAGGTGCCGAATCTAATGAAATCAAAATCAGTGCAATGGGACCACTAGATCAAGTCCAAATTTGAGGTCAAAAAGTCAAAAATTCGTGTTTGATATAGTCTTATATGTTTTTTGAGGAGCCGAATCTAATGAAATCAATATCAACGAAATCAGAGCATCAGATAAAGTTAAATTTTGACGTGGAAAATAAAATTTTGACTAGATTTTTTTTATTTAACATTTTTATGTACAAAATACAAATAAGATATAATTATTTAATCTTGTTTAAATAAATTGTATGCTTTTTTATTTTTATACTTGTATACTGGTCTTAAATCTGTAACATATGGGTCGCTTTTTACAAATAATTGGTGGAAAACATCTTCATTTGTTGCGACTCGAGATATCTTCCAGTCATGATGTTTCCTGTACTGCTTATAATATTTGTTCCTATTCTCCATGAGCCTCTTCTGACAGGGAACCGATACAAAGAGCTGCGTGCTCAATCATGTCTGCTACATGGAAAAGAATCTTGTGGATGGTCGAGATACTACCAGGGGTACCGAGTCAATGCCATCTCAGCCGTTTCCGCTATATACGTGCGAAGTGCTGCAGTATCGATCGGGTACAGAGAGCAAATCACATCTAGTACTGTTTTTAATCTCATAATTAATTCTTCGTTTATCCCTGTACTTTGCGAGGTTAATGAAGGATTTTCAAAAAACTTGCAACAATAACCGCATCAAACTGAAATAAATGTGCCGCCTCAATCAATCAAAGGATCACACCGTACACTATAAGCAAACTGTGCAACTTCAAACAACCTACTTGTAGTTGTAGTTTATTTGATTATTTAAAAAACAAAATAAAACATTTTTTTTTATTATTTTAGAATTCAAATTAAAATAATTTTATTTTATTTTATTATTTTAGAATTAAAATGAAAATAACGTGTGATTTATTTTATTTTAATTCTAAGCCACTCCACCCACCCCTTAGAGACCTATAGGAGGATTTTTCTTAACTAATAGTTCCTCCCCAAGATCATCTGCCCTCGCCACTCGCACCGTAACTGAAGGTGTAAATCCATATAAATCCCAAAGTTGGCGCTGAAAATTTTACCACAGTTCCTCTACTACCTACAGTTACATATTAAACCATTGCGACCTTAACGCAACGTAACGCAAACTTTTTATAAATCAACAAAGTCAAAAAATTATATTTATTTCAGCAACGATTTCGAAATCTAATTTCTTCTCTAACTATTGATATTATTTAAGCATGTTTAGTCCATAACAGTGCATATATAGATGACACACTCCTGATGTATTGGGGAATATTTTTTTGTTAGTCTTATACAGAGTAAAACATTTTTTTTATGTTGGTAGAAAAGTACGATTTTTTCAATAATTAAAAAGTTCAATTTTATTGGTACACACACATTTTAATTTTGAACTAGTTAAAAAAATATATTCTTTCCATTCTTTTACAAGTATCTAAGTATTCGAAAACCAAGAAAAAAATAGGTTTGGGCTACTTTCATTTATAAGGTTTTTTTCCCAGTTTGGACCATTGTGCGGCCCACTATCCGAGGCTTTAACTCACTTCCTTCCTTTCGTGATGTAGCACTTAAGCAGGAAGATCCTTCGCTACAGGAGTTATCGGCCATGTGGACATGCCAAGGCATAATGCTTGGTCTACCTTTAATACCTAGGTGTTGAAGGAGAAAAAGAAATAAAAAAAAATTATTCAAACCAAGTAAAATAGATGAGCGTGATAGAACGCGACTTTATCGACGGCACAGAGTGGAAGAAATATACAGTTAGTAAAAAAAGTCTGTTTACACCACATTAAAATTTTCTAAGTTTGTCCAGGACATCAAAGGAAATGAAGAAAACATTTTTTATATTATTTTCTTTTAAACTGTAACTTTGAAAGAATTAAAATTCACTACCAGAAGAAAAATAAATATAACATTAAAGATATGGTAAAAGTAATTGCTAATAGAACTCCTGAACCATTGCCAAATAAGTCTGTGTACATTTATTATAAACTCCTTCAAATACTGTACAATAATAAAGAAACGTTTTCAATATAACAAAAAGCTTTATTTTAGTCAGTTAAGTCTTTATAGTGGCCGTGATTTGCGAGTTTTTCTGTTACTTTGCTAAAAATGGAAATTTGTGTAGACATTAGACAATTGATTATTAATTTAAGAAATGAGGGAAAATCTTTGAGAGAAGTCGCAGAAATAATTAAAAAACGTCACTCTACAGTTAAAAGAATAATTAAGCATTACTAAGAAACCAGTTATCTTCAAAGTAAACCTAGATCTGGGAGACCCAAATAAATTTTGAGAAATCACAGGCCTGCAATTTTGCGTTCTGTTGTTGATAATCCTACAATGAGTGCACCACTGCGCTGCAACAAGATTACCAGCTGGTAACACCACAATAACAATGAGTTAACAAAAAAAAAAATATATATATATATTATTTTTTAAATAATTAGTGTGCACAGACTTTTTTTTTTTATTTTGTATAAATAATTTTCATAAATGTCTTAAAACGTTGTTTATGAAATTGAAAATGTTTAAAAATGATCAAGTATTAAGGGTTAATTTATAAAGAAAAAATTAAAAGAATAAACTGTTATTTTTCCTTTTTTTCCTTGGCTAAAATTTGATTTTTGGCATGGTGTACATAGACTTTTTTTTCTAACTGTATTTGGAATTATATAGAAGAAATAAGAAATAATATTTAATTGTACGATTTTCCGGGACAAAAATCCAGAAAGGAAGGACTCATATCGGAAACGGCCTACTGATGTTACGTCGCTGTAAATATCACCGCATATAGGGTAAACCGTACAGTTATTGGCACCCTTAAGACTAAATTTCTGTGGTTAAACTAAAAAAAAAACTTTTTATAAAGGGATCAAATAGAAACTTCCTATAGCTCCTCATCTATCCTCATAAAGACTCAAGAAGTTTTTTTTTGGTTCAAAAGTTCAATAGTTTTACAATATGGCAATATTTATTGTTAAAATTGCCAAATCTAGTTATAGGCAACCTGTGGATTTAATTGTGAAATATTCTCTATGGCTATTTTGCCAAACACTTACTTCCTAGATAACTTCATACATTAGATTCATGTATATCTTGAAATAAAATTAGGACTTGATTACTTATTTCTTTAAGTTAAAGATATGGTGTCAATATCTGTGTTTGACATAACTGAGTGTAAATAACTGTCTGGTTTACCCTATAATTAATTTAAAAAATATAGGGTAAACCATACAGTTATTGGCACTCAGTACAGTTATTGGCACCACATCTTTAACTTAAAGAAATATATAAACAAGTTCTTAAAAATAATAAACAAGTCCTAAGAAACTTAACCTTTAACTGGAACCTAGCGGGTCAAAATGACCCAAGACATTTTAAATTATAAAGTACTGCTCTCTGGTAACTGGAAACTGCACCAAACTTATGTTATTCCCAGATCTAGACCTATTCTATCAGTTAGTTCTAAACTTAGTGCCTTGTAAGCAACCTGTGATTTTATTTTAATTTTTTTGGGTCATTTTGAGCCTTATAATCCAGTAACGTTACAGTTTTGTTTTTCATACAGGGATTAATTTTTTCATATTACTTTGTCATTATCATGGCTAATCATGGGTTTTATGATTAAATGGAATCATTTAAAAATAAAAAATCTTTCTCCTAATGTAAAAGCCACAATAAGAAAAATGATCGGGGAGATCGAGTCTCGTCGAGATACGGCTGTAAAATCTGAAAATAAAAAAAGAAAGGGATGCTATTTTTGAATAATGACAATAAATAATCTATTACTCGTGACATGTGTAAGAATAATATTCACACAGCCAATCAAAAAGAATATGTTTAGAGTGTAAAGGCGAGTTGCCTATAAAACACCCTCTCCTACATGACCTATAAAATGTGGTGAGCAATTTTCTTGTATTTGATAACATATATATATACTTTTTTCAGGTGAAAGTAATATTGATGAAGATTAAAGAAAATGTAAATAAAGCTGAAGTATAAAAAAATATATAGCGATAATGTAAATTAGAATTTGTTAAACTAGAATTTATGCATTATACCTTGTGATAAATTTTATATAAACCTTTATAAGCTTTAAAATGTATATTTGAACATGTTAAGAGTTACTTAATATGAAAATGCTATTTTCTAAATTTTTTAAAATTTCTTATCAATTATTATTCCTGATTAAAATAAAATGGGTCATTTTGACCCAATAATCCAGTTATGTTGATAAAATCACATGTTCCAGTTAAAAGTTAAATATAATAAACAAGTCCTAAGAAACTTAAAAATAATAAAAAAAGTCCTAATTTTATTGCAAGATATACATGAGTCTAATGTTTAAGGGTCCTCTAAGTCGTCTATGAAGTGAGGCGTTTGCTATCAAAATCAGCTCATTCCATATTTGTCTGAAATCCAATTTTTTGCATATTTTGAACGTTTATAGTGTCTTTCATAACCTGACGAAGGGATATATCTCAAATCCAGCTCATTCCAGGAAGGAAGGCCAGCAGTACTGGAAAAAAACAATTTCACACAACTTAATTGAACAAAAAAACAGAAAATGAAACAACATGAAAAATCGTGTTGTTTCATCAAAACCAGCTCATTCCAACCTAATTAGTGTAATTACGCCTAGGGTAACGCGCCTGGAATGAAAATGAAAAACTATTCAAATTCTAGGCGGTTATACCTACAATTAGAAAATTAAAAAAAAAAAAAATTAGCTTTAGTACTGTGGACGTGAGAAGTTTTTGTCTCTCCTGTAAAATTTCCAAAAATGGAATGAGCTGGTTTTGATACCAAACGCCTCAAGTAAGACTTTAAAAAATTAACCATAGGAAAGATTTCATAATTAAATCCACAGGGTGCCAATAACTAGATTTGGCACTTTTAACAATAAATATTGCCATATTGTAAGACTATTGAACTTTTGACCCAAAAAAAAACCTCTTGAGTCTTTATAAGGATAGATAAGGAGGAGTTATAGGAAGTTTAAATTAGATCCCGTCATAAGAAGTATTTTTTTTAATGTCACCACTGAAATTTAGTCTTAAGGGTGCCAATAACTGTACAGTTTACCCTAGTGTATATTAGTACTATTAGTACTAATATTTATTAATATTTATATTATTACCCTAGTATGTACTATTAGACCTTTACGAGAAGTACAAACAGTGGCCAGCAAAAATACATCCTTCAAAACTTTAAATAGAATT
Organism: Aelia acuminata; assembly: GCA_911387785.2. Taxonomy (NCBI): domain Eukaryota; kingdom Metazoa; phylum Arthropoda; class Insecta; order Hemiptera; family Pentatomidae; genus Aelia; species Aelia acuminata. The sequence continues at coordinate 2,676,035 of OU426983.1, forward strand.
GTAACAAATTTTTTTTGGATTTAATACAGAAATGAATTTAGTAAGATTCATAATTATTTAGTTGTGAACAAAAATTTAAAAAATATATATACACTATATTTAATTAATTAATTATAGGGTAAACCAGACAGTTATTGACACCCCAGGTTTAACTTAAAGAAATAAGTAAACAAGTACTAATTTTATTTCAAGATATACATGAATATAATGTTTGAAGTCATCTATGAAGTAAGTGTTTAGCAAATTAACCATAGAGAAGATTTCACAATTGGATCCACAGGGTATCAATAATTAGATTTTGCACTTTTTACAATAAATTTTGACATATGGTAAAACTATTGAACTTTTGACCGAAAAAAAACCTCTTGAGTCTTTATAAGGATAGATAAATAAGAACTACAGGAAGTTTCAATTTGATCCCTTCATAAAAAGTTTTTTTTTTTTTAATTTCACCACAGAAATAGCTTAAGGGTGTCAATAACTGTCTGGTTTACCCCAGGTAAACTTTTAATTCTACAAAAGTTTTCATACAAAATAAATTATTTGCAAATAAACAAGTATTTGGTGATTCTCATAAACAGTATAGTGTAACAAAATAAACAATAAATATATTATAAACTAGACTTAGACTCGTGCGAAGCATTTGCGCCCTAACCTACTTAAATCCGCCGTCTATTCAATATCATATAGAGCGTATTTAGTGCATCATGGGCATAAGTGAGTTTGTTTAAGGTATTTACATAGGATTTATGTATTTACAGGACCTCTTTGAGCACTATGTTTGAAGTTACAATATGGTTATCTGTGAGTGTTTTTTGTACACTGACATAGATGTCGCTGAAAAAGCGCACCATGGAAAATGGCGCATACTTAAATAACGTATCGGATCGCGGAAAGCGAGTGCGCTGATTCTATTGACTGAAATCGCATGTTTTTGTTTCTAACTTGCAAACGGCGGCGACAATCGGAACAGTTTATAGAACCAAAAATGTTCGTCTCGAGAACCTTAAATAAAAAATCTGGTGCGTGCGCGCAACACACAACTTTCACTTACCAACTTACTTAGATTAGAAATCAATGCGTTTTGTTAATTGCCACTTCTCAAATGAACAGAACGGCTTTAATTATGAACAATGGTCTGTCATTAAAGGCGTACTCCGCATGCGTGGGCTCAACGAATTTTATGAGTTGACTGAATATTTTTCTTTTTTTCTCCTCTTTATGTTTTCTTTATTTTTATCATATCTCATATTTAGCCATTTCTTATTTTTAGGCGTAACGAGATACAGTTAATTTCTCCATATAAACAAAAAAAAAAGGTACTTTATAGGAAACAAACAAACAAAAAAGGTCCCAACTCCCCCCCCCATAAAAAGCCCCCTCAGGACATTTTGATAATCATAAATCTTACCTGATATTAAAGAACACCTAATTTTCATTAAACAAGACGAATTTAATCAAAATCGTTAAAGCCGTTTTGGAGTAAATAAAAAAAACATGTGAAAATGATACAAAATTTATTAAGTAAAGTCCCCCCTCCGGTTGATCAATTTTGATAAAATTTTGGCTATCACATCTTTGGCATATAAATACATCAAATACCCAGTTTGATCAAAATCGTGAAAGCCGTTTTTGAGTAAATAAAAAATACATGTGAAAATGATACAAAATTTATTATTTAAAGTCCCCCCTCCGGTTGATCAATTTTGATGAAATTTTTACAGTCATATCTCGGGCATATAAATAGATCAAATACTCAGTTTAATCAAAATCGTTGGAGCCGTTTTTGAGAAAATCAAAAAAAACTTAACTAGTTATTAAATAAAGTACCCTCTCCCTTTGAGCAATTTTGATGAAATTTTTGCTCGCGGGCATATACGTACACTAAATACCCAATTTCAGGTTCGCACGGTTTATAGTTTTTGAGCTAGTCTGCACACACACACACACACACACACACACACACACACACACACACACACACACACACACACACACACACACACACACACACACACACACACACACACACACACACACACACACACACACACACACACACACACACACACAAACACACACACACACACACACACACACACACACACACACACACCGACCATTTCGCGGGACTTGGTTAATTAGGCTCAGGGGGCCCCAAAACGTTTATTTCCGTTGAAAACCGGAAGTCGAAATTTTTCACGATCGCAATACTTCCACTTACTATATATTTCATATATAGTTAAGTGAAAGTAATAACACCTTCGGAAAACACCCGCGACCATTTTCGCAGTTTTTCGCAAACGAAGGGGTTAATCGAAAAAATGTTTATGACCGGAAATTTTCTCCTTGAAAACCTGAAAAGATTGACACCATTTAGATACATCTACGATCATTTTATCGCTAAAACTGCAGTTTTGCGCATATAACTCACAATTGATTTTCTATATTTTTGCGGTGTAGCGGTCAAGGAAAGCTTTAAAATGATTCCTCATTCATGAAATTCGATGAAGTATTAAGGAAGTTATGGCGTACCGACAAACAAGGCTTTGAGAAATAATATATATGATGATTTAATTTGCTATGACATCATTGATTGTTAATCCTCTTCATCGTTTAAATTTATCTCTTGCATTAAAAAGCTTGTAAAAAACACTGTTGTTAAAATTCTAAAACAAAACGAAATACCAATGAAATGAGAGATAAAAAATATTTAATTAAGACATTAGTAAATTATTAGATTTTTTTATTGTGTATGAAAAATTTTGCTGCTGATGAATTTCTATTTAAATTTATTTAAACAATTATGTTATTGAGAGAAAATTCTCTCATGCAATGTACCTGAGCAGTCAAGTTTTTAAAAGTTATATGTATAAATTTTAAAAATGAAAAATACTGGAAAACATTTTCGTATATATTTTTTAATTTTTCGATCAGCTGGTATGTGAAAGTCCGGAATCCCGGACTATAAAGTTATTAAGTATAAATAAATATGTATATTTATTAGACGCTTGACAAAGGTCCATTCTGTACATTATATACTAACGAATATATATATATACACTACAGATGTTTATACAATATATATACAGCTTGTTGACATAGGACTAGGAGGAGATGGGGTTGCATCGTGCCATGCGCGGGCCCGCGGAACTTGTTGCTGTCAGTTCGCGTCTCGAGCCTGGCCCGTACGTGCCGCACAGCTCCCGGTCATTGGATACTGTCAAACAGGCAAGTCGTTATATTATATATATAATATTATATAGTACAAGTATATGTTATAATATTTTATCATATCTGTCTGTCTGTGTTATTTAACATATCACAATAAACTGTTAACAAATCTTCAAGCCCCGAACATTATTGTTTCTCGCATATTTTTTTTTATTTTTTATTATTTTAGACTCATTCGATATTTATATGTTATATTTACATTATTTATGTATTAATTTTCTTCAAATATTTTTATTTAATGTCAAATTTTGTCAACTACGTATTACTTATATCACTGGATAATACTAAAATCAAGAAACACACATTATACACGCTTATTTGGATATATAGTTAAAATTTTCTCTTCGTAAAGCTCAAAGATGTTTTGACATTCCATTTTTAAATAAATAATTTGATTTTTCAGAAAAAATCATTTTTAGATAAAAAGTAGACAAATATAATAATAATTCATAATTTAGTTTTTTATTTTACTATTTTGAAAGCAATAGTGAATATTGATAGATTGGGGTAAATATGAATGCCAGAATATAAAATATATTTTCGAACTGGCATTATGATATTGGTCTTGATTACTTGAGATATTAGTGAAAATTTCATTTATTACAAAACTTGAAAAAAAAAAAAATGATTACAAATAAAAAATATTATCTGAAATTTTGTCTGTTTAAACAAAAATATTTTCTGTTATTAGTCTTTTCTGTTCTATGTTCATTTAATTGAATTAGGTAGCAGATAGAAATAAAGGTTTTTATGCTGGAACCAGACTAAATTCACAAATTTAGGTTATTAAACACCCAGATTTCGCCTTAAAAGTAATTTTAGTCTGGAATTACTTGCTTTTTTACTCTCGGGTATCTTGAAGTCCGAGGGAAAACATGCTTGTCTGTTTATTTTTTTCCTTTACATTCTCATCAGAATTGTTTACAAACACTACCTAATTGATCGAGCTCTAGAAAGATTGGTATGCTAATTATTAGTTTGAAATTTAGAATGATTTTTATGTTACGAATTTTATGTCAATACTAGCTGTACATACCGGTTTCACCTGGAGATTTTCATTTTTTAAATCTATAAAATCTATAAAGTGAGTCTTTTATCGGCTCAAACGGTCGATTTTGTAAAAACGAATGAAAAGCGAGATCGAAACGATTTTTATAACAATAAAGAATATACCCAGAGATTGGCCGAAGTTATGCGATTTTAATATGGACAGGTGTTCACACCTGGTATCAAAGAACCGCTGAGCGGAATTTGGAGAAATCAGGACAAACGGTATGGATTTCTTTAAAGAACTTACAGAATTTACATAGATTATAGCTGTTTATCCCAGTTTCACCCTGGGAATTTCATTTTTGTAATGAAACGGTCGATTTCCTAAAAAACCATTGTAAAGTGAGCTGATTATCCATTTTAATATTGAACGAATAAAGATAAATGAGTCAAATATTATATTATCTTATATAATTTTATTTTATTTTCATTAATTATATTATCCACAAAACAGCAAAAACACCCGTAAAACGTTAAGTGTTTTTCTATTTACTCATATATATATATATATATATATATATATATATATATATATATATATATATATATATATGTTTTAAACATTAATATACTTATTTTTTAAACATTTAACACATATGATAAACCGCAGGTTTGATTTTAAATCCTCACTATTTAATAGTGATGCGATTAACATCAAAGAGGAGTAAGCCGTATTTTAATCATTTCAATGAATCCAGAAATAAATCTGACAAGGACAAACCGTCAAAAAAACTTACCAATTACCATAATTTACCATTGGTAAATTTATAATTTACCAATTTTTAGACAGAATAATAGTAATAATAATAATATATGTAATTTGTAATAATAATATTTTTCCTTTAAATTTTCATCAAATTATTTACAAACAGTAATTAATGAAGTTCTAGAAAGATCGTTATACTAATTATTATGTTTGAAATTTAGAATGATTGTTATGTTATTAATTTTATGTCTAATATATATGAAAAAATAGTTTCAACTGAATATTTTATTAAATTCTACTGATGAATATAATATATTACCAAATACCAATACTCTACAATAAATTACTTTTATATTTACTGTTTATAGATACAATTTTTAAGGTTTATTCTGTCTAAAAATTGGTTAATTATTATTAGTTTTTCGACGGTTTGTTCTTGATGTTAATCGGATCATTATTAAATAGTGAGGATTTATAATCAAATCTGAGGTTTAGCATAAGTGTTAAATGTTCAAAATAAGTATATTAATGTTGAAAAAAATATATATACTTATGTCAGTAAATAGGAAAATATTTAAAGTTTTACTGGTGTTTTTGCTCTCAAAAATTGAGTAAGATAAATTTATGAATAAAAAATACTCTGAATGATTATGTAGATAATATAATTAATGGAAATAAAATTCATTTATGTCATTTGGCACATTTATGTTTTATGTTAAAACTGATAAAATATCATCGTTGCCATTGCAATTTATAATATTAAAAAATGTGATGGTTTTTTTTTTTTAAAATCATAAATATAAATATTTATTGTTTTTTTAATAATAAATTCAAAATTATTTTTGTATTTAAATAATGTCACTCATTTAATGTTACTTGAAGAAAATCACATTTGTTTGATGCACGTATTAATATGAACATTTTATAAAAAGATTTTAATTATGTATAAAAATTACCAAAAATATATATATTCTGTGAGCCGGTAGTAAAATAAAAAAAAAGTATAAAAAAATAAGATGAAATAAAATAAGATAATTTAGGACATTTTATAAATAAATGATTATAGGTAAAGGGAAGTAAATACGAAATTATGAAAAAATAAAATATATTTTTAAATATAAGGTACTATATAAACTAATAAAACAAGGTACTAAAATGTGCATACTTATTACATGTTTATAAGTAGCTTAGTTAAAACAAAATTATGTTCTTTAAAAATCAAAGTTTGTTTTAATTATTTAAACACAGTTTAATAAGTATTTTAAAAATATTTTTTCTTTTTATATGATCCAAAATAGAATAGAAGCTCAAATCGCTATTCCAATAGAGATTTATTCGAATCGTGAGGTTTATTTATTGAATTAAAATAAAATTGTCACAAATGAATGAACAATCGTAACTTAAACATTTATATCGTCTCATTGTTCTTTGTTTTGTTACTGTTCCACATTAAAAAGATTTATTAATTTTAGAATCGAGAAAACAGCATCCCTCCTTGTACTTTATATTTTTTAATCTTGTTTTTGTTCATTATCAAAAGAAATAATTTAGGATATTCGAGGAAGATTGATAATTCGGGAATGACAGACAAAAAAAAAACTTTTTCTTCATTTTAAAAGCCTACGTTTTGAACCAAACATCTGGGTCTTCATCCTGGTTAAATACTAAACAATATATGAATTAAAATAACGCAGGTATAATTACATAACCTGTAATTAAATAACCTATCTATAAGCCCAAAAAATTAAAAAAAAAATTAATTCTTATTTTCCACCAATTATTTGTTACATTCTTTCTATTTGATCATAAAAGACACTACATAAAAGAATTTCATCTATCGAACACTGATCATGTCACTTTAACGGAAAAACTTCATTTTATACGAATGTCCTATTTCCTATAATGAACGGCCGCATTTAATATGAGGAGACCGATTATCTATGAGGAGACCGATTCAAGAGAAAGACACCATAAAAAATATAATAAGACATAGTGAAATTTACTCTCTCCGAAATCTAAACTTTAATTTCTCTAAGAATACCAAGGGAGTGTATGTCAGATATTGCGACGTTCATTTTTCCTTTGGGTTTTTTTTGTCCTATAGGATTTTTATTATTTCTTTGTTTCTTAATATGCAAAATAAAATTTTATTTGCTCCATATTTTAAATTTAAATATTACTGGGTAGTAGAGAAATAAAAGTGTTCTCTTAAATGTAAGCTTCGGTTATGTTTAAATGTTGTGTAATTTAATTAAATAGGTGTGGTGTAGTTGGATTCAGACTTCAAATAGCGTAGGTAAAAAAATTGGGTTATAATTATTACCACAATCATTCTTTTTATTTTGTCAAATATTATGAAAATCGATGTCTAGGCAGGAAAAAATGGATTTTGCTAATTAAGACCCACTCAAAAGACGTTACATACCTTTGACGTCAGCGTAAAAATATTATTTCTGTTTCTATTAAATTATTAAATTAAATAAAAATTCAATTTAAATATTTGTAAAAGATTAATCCAAAAGATATTTTAAGTGAACAATTTGTGATTTTATAGATTAATGTTTTCCTATAATTTTGATATTTATGGCTTAAATATTATATTAACTATTGTTTTTACAAAGTTAAAATTGATTCCTTTAAAGAACATAACATGTTTATAAAACATTAAAGTTAACAATGTTTACAAAAGAATATTTTCATGCCAATAATTTTATATTTATAGATGTTATATTATTTGAAGTATATTGAAAAAATACTATATTCATATTTACGCTTAGTACACTGCCAGCAAAGCTGCTTTTTTTTTTTTTTTTAATTAAATGAAATCTGAATTGCAACACTAGAAAGTATCTGTGACAAAAAATTTTATTTGCTCCATATTTTAAATTTAAATATTACTGGGTAGTTAACCCCATGTTCGCTGAATGGCGGACCAACCCCATTTAAGATTTTTGTTTTCCATTTCCACAAAAACAGATAATACAATTGATAATTAATGATTATATTCATATAAAATAGATCCAGCTACTTTCAAATGCCACATTTCACTATTTTTATATATGCGAGGTTGTTATATTTTTCAGCCACAGTTCTCTGTTATGTTTTCAGAATATTTTCAATGATTCTGTTTCTCAACAATTTCCGTGTAAATTTTACAGTGTTAGAAAGTCAAAGTGGGAGACAGATTGAGTACCCCAGGCCCATCAGGTAGCTGCAAGATGAAATTTCACTAAAAAGAATTTTTATGCAGTAGAGGAATAAATATTTTATATTTATATAAAAACTAGCTGTATATTCCGGTTTCACCCGGGGAATTTCATTTTTCTAATAAACGTGAACAAATTTAAAATGAGATCATAACGATTTTTTTAACAATAAAGAATATACCCAGAGCCTGGCTGAAGTTATGAAATTTTAATATGGACAGGTGTTCGCACCTAGTAAGAAAGATCCACTGAGCGAAATTTGGGGAATTTAGGACAAACGGTATGGATTTTTACTAAGAAAAAACAAACTAACAGAAATTCATCTTTAAGCTGTATAACCCGGTTTGATCGGGGAATTTAATTTTTCTAATGAAACGGTTGATTTCGTAAAAAACATTGTAAAGTGAGTTCATTACGATTTCTATAACAATAAAGAATATCAGCTGAAGATCGGCTGAAGTTATGCAATTTTAATATGGACAGGTGTTCGCACCTGGTATGAAAGAACTACTGGCGAAATTTGGAGAATTTAGGATAAACGGTATGGATTTCTATAAAAAAACGAACAAACAACAGAAATATTGGCCTGCAGTTTCAGCTTCTCGCAAATCGGCTTGCCTAAGCCTTTGTGGCGCAAAGCGGGCATCGTATTCCTGGGCAGACTCAGTTTCCTGCGATTCTGCCTGTCTAAGCCTCTGTTGTTCAATCCTATTTTGATGTTCGTCGAGAGTTTCAGCTGCTCGTATTTGACGTTGCTTTTTAGCTTTTGGGCTCACTACTCATATTGAAGCTCGCTTCTTAGGAGACATTTTTTAAAAATAAATTCACCATACATGTAAATAAATGTATTGTAATGTTAAAAAAAAACAAAAAACATATGGTTTAAAAAAAAACAACTCGACGCCTGCCAAGGGACGGTCTTACCGGGCCTCGTTGGTCTCTTCAAAATCTATAAAATGATTTTTTAGGCCGTTTTTTTCGACTCAAACGGTCGATTTCGTAAAACAAAAAACCATTGTAAAGCGAGATTATGACGAATTTTTTGACAATAAAGAATATACCAAGAGATTGGCTGAAGTTATGCAATTTTAATATGGACAGGTGTTCGCACCTGGATCAAAGAACCACTGAGCGAAATTTGGAGAATTTAGGACAAACGGTATGGATTTCTATAAAGAACAAACAAACAAACAGAATTTCAACTTTATTTATATAGATGTATTCCTTATACACACACACACACACACACACACACACACACACACACACACACACACACACACACACATATATATACACATATGTGTGTATACAAGGAATACATATGCATGATAATCATAATTATTACAGATAGTAAGAATGCAACAAATAATTGAATATTGGTGGAAAATAAGATATAATTATTTACCTACCGTCAAAATTAAAAATAGAACATAAACTGAACACATGCACTTACTTACTTATTTAATTAATTATTAATTAAATTAAATTAATTATTAATTAATTTAATTATTTAAACCTATTTGGACATACGCCTCACAGATTTTCGGCTCAACAAAGAGGACGCACTTAAAACAATTAAAACCTTTTCAATCAAAAATTTTGAGACTAATAACGAACGGTCCCTGGTACGTAAATAATAAAACTCTACATACAGACTTACAACAACCTACTATCGAACAACAAATATGAACTCTTTATTCACGATTTTTTGTTAAATTACACGGACATAGCAATACACTAATCAACAACGCGGCCACGGCTGACATGCCTGTTGCAAGGCGGCTAAAAAGAAGCTGGATGAGAGAGCTGCTCAGCTAAGGTATGAAGCCCACAAAGAGGTGCTGCTGGCCACTTTCCTTTCATCACGCCCAAAACGTTTTAAGTCTTAATTCATTGTAAACAACACATTCGCTGATTGTCACGCTGGGTAACAGGTGTAAATTGAAGTTTGAAGAAAAAAAAAAAAAAATATCTATAACTTTGATTTTTTCATGAAATTTTATTCATATTTTTTTAAAGAAAATAATTTATTTAAAAGAAATTAAATTAACGTTGAACATAACTAAATCTTTGACGACATAAATTAAGCCATTTTAGAAACACGACGTGCCCAGAAAATTTGATTTCCGTTCAAGTATATTTTTGGGCTCCTTGTACGCCGAGGAATATATTTTTTGTGAATTATATTTCTATTTATTAGTTCTAATATGCGATATGTGTCGCAGGAAAAAAACATTAAGTTAAGGTCTTAGTGCGAAAATAGAAACGTTTTATTCGCTTTTACTTAAAATTCAATTTGTAGACATGTCCGGGTTTATCAAAGTATTGATTAAATTATTAAGTTCAGCCCCGAGTGTCTTTTAATTGATGGAGAACCCATGGAATAAATCTCGACCTAACAATAATGACTGGAATCTTTTGGTTAAAACCTCTTAACTATTAAAATAACCACGAAGGAGTACGGAACAAAAAAAAAAAAAAAGACTTAAGTATTTATTAAAATTACTAAAATTTAATCAATATTTTTCGCCATTTATTGACAGTTCCACGCTAATTGATTATTTAAAAGAAAAATCTGGTGCGATGCGCGCAACACACTTACGAAATTACATAGATTAGAAATCGACGGGATTCAATAATATGTAAACGCCACACTTTTCCAAATTTGTATATCTCCATAAGTTATAATGTATCTGTAATGCAAAACTTGAAAACTCTCAGTACTTTTCGATTCAGTATTGCCTATTTCTTTGTTTTAGGGGACAAAATTTCATCAACAATCGTTATCAACATAAAAAGTAGACTGAGAAAATGAGTTTTCTGTGAGAGCTCACACACTCAAAAATCGGCCTGAAGTGAAACAAAGATGGCTGCCACTTTGAAACGGTTCAGCCCTATGCCGTCCCTCGGATAGGACGTAAAATGGAGGTCTCGAGCCTGTACGAAGTCAGGTACTCATTAAAGATCCTAATTATACCTGGATAGGCCAAATTTAGGACTCCCGCTGTATCATCGTCCGATTAGCCTCAGTAGCATAAAGTGCCGTTAAAAAAACAAACGTTTCAGCCTAAAAACCTTTTGACCACTCAATATGGATTGACCCCTGCACATTTGTACTTTTAATAAAAGTTTTACTCATTCGGGTAATCATTGTTTTCGTATCCTTATTAATCGTAAGTTGACATGTAAACTGATTTGATTTCCCGTTCTCCTCCCCTTCTCGTCATTACCTCGGACAGTCAAGGTTTTACTTCTACATAATCATATATATTTCTCAAAGCCTTTCTTTGTGGGTACGCCATAACTTCGTTAATACTTCATCAAATTTCTTGAATGAGGCATCATTTTAAATCTTTCTTTAACCGCTACACCGCAAACATATCGTCGGGTTAGTACAACAACTAGGTAACTACAAATTTAGCAAAATTTGAGTAAGTGCATTAAAAAATTCCATTATGTTAGGTCCATAGCACACTACAACTTTGTTCTGTTGAATAAAATTTAAAGGTGATATAATGAGTTTTCAAAACTAGATAAGCTGATGATCAGAAACCTAATCAGGTCCGATACTAGGTAAAGTTCACTTATCTAGTTGTTCGACCTATCAGGATTGCAAAACAGAAGCAACAAATAGGTAACTCAACATAGTTTTAGCACTACAATACTTGATTTGTAGATCAACTAAAGATCTTCGAAAAAATTTAATATGAGTTTTACTCGAAACAGCTGAATTGTAGTTACTTAGTTGTAGTATTGACCCCACGATATACAAATCACTCATTTCCCCTTCGATTGTGAGTTATATGCGCAAAACCGCAGTTTGTGCGATAAAATGATCTTAGACGTTTCTAAATGGTGTCAATCTTTTCAGCTTTTCAAGGAGAACATTTTCGGTCATATATATTTTTTCGATTGATCCCTTCGTTTGCGAAAAACTGCAATTCTCTGCGAAAATAGTCGCAGGGCTTTTCGAAGGTATTTTTTTTTTTCAGTTTTTCGTGACGAACATTTTTGGTTTTCGAGTTACAAGCAAAAACATGCGATTTCAGTCAATAGAATCAGTGCACTCGCTTTCAGCAAAAGCGATAAGTGTTTTACGTATTCCGTCTTCTAATCTCTCCTCTTCTCTATATTACAGGTTACTCATGGCTCTTCCTTGTGAGTGTGGAAATCTAAAATTTAAACATATCTTATCTTTACTTCAACCCTTACCTATGCCCATAACGCACTATATGATACAAAATAAACGGTGTGTACTTTAATTAAGTAGGATTTAGGTAGGTTAGAGTGTCACGGGTCAGCTAGTGTATTCTATATACGAAATATTTCCTGATCATGTTTATCACTCCATTTTACGGCTGAATGGAATATAATTAAACTAGCTGTGGGGCCCGGCTTCGCTCAGGGAGTTGTGGAATAGGTGGAATGAAAGAATAACTTTAAAAAGTAATAGTACAGAAAAATAGACCAAAATTAATCATGGTTAAAACAAAATTTGTACCATCCTGAAACTTCAGTTTATTAATAGTGGTAAGTTTCGAAACCTCAGAGTCCGCCCATGTATGGTTTGGGTATAAGAGATGCTATTAATGCGGTTCTCTCAATGCGTTTTCTCCCCTTTTCTAGATTAAGAAAAAATATTTTGGCAGCATATATGTCCTGGTATGTACCATTTTGTATTGTTACTATGTTCTGATTCCATTGAGACCATTCTCATGACGATACCGCATCCTTATCAAGTTGAGTAACTTCTCCTTTTTCGAATTCGGTTGAAAATTTACGAACAGAACAGAACTATTAAACAGAAATATTATATCAGCACTTTATTTTCGATATACAATCCATTAGGTAATATCTTTTTTTCATATTATCTATAGGTTATCTATTTTATTCAGTATTAGTTTTTATTCGCTCACTACACTAATAAGCAATTTTTTTGTTGTAAATGTACTCTTATATTGTATATTGATTAAAGGCCATGTTTCGACCAATTCTTTCCACTTCTGTAAAACTTAATTCGCTTAGGAATCCAGTTGGTTACGTTTATTTTTAATTTCAATTCATTGCAGAGATGTAATGACCTTATTTAAAAATAAAAAGGAAAAAATAATTATTTATACATAACCTCGTGTAATTTAAAGAAAACAGCTGAAGTTAAAACCATAACAAACCGAACTAATGAACGATAACCTTATGAATTGAGCTTAGCAAGCGCTCCTGGCTTCCAAATGTCGAACTAAATTTTTTCATTCATTAACTCGCCTGGGCTTATTAGAGGGGCTAATTACATGTAGCGAGAGGCTTAAAATTACAGCCCTTGTCCCTTCAACATTACTCACTTAAAATGAAAACTGAAACCTTCTTCATCGTTAGGGGCAATAGGGCATTACGACGACATAACATACTTAATGGTATGTGTAGTCGTTTTTGAGCCTTTTCGGCACGCACATTGTTCACTTTGCTTTACAATATATATTGATTAAGATTGTTGCTAAGCTGCATCAGCCTCAAATCAAATCATGAAAAAAATAAATGTTTAATTTATTTACATTTATAGAAAGTATACTGATACTGATAAATTAAAAGACTATTTGAACAGTGAAGGAATACAAAAAAAGGATTGAAAAGGTTCGGGTTAAGCTGCTCGGAGTAAGTTAATAAGTTAGGAGCTGCCATTGTTCAGTTTTGACGATACCTTTCATATCATGTCAGCCTTTGTCACTTGTGAAACCCATATCCGTATTCCATTTTCTATATACTCAGTGTTATTAATTTGGAATTTCATTTTGTCCCCTAGCTCAAAAAAAAAAATCTTGATCCAGGAAAAATATATTATTATGGTTTAAAAAATTTCATCTGGCATTAATATTGTGTGCTGTAATCCTGGCTTTAAATAAGAAAGATTTACTTTCAAAGCTTCTATGTAGGTCTCATTTATAACTCGTATTTATTTTAATTTTTAAATCTATTAGAATACAAGATAATTCCAATTTTTAAATTAATTTTTTTTTTGTTTTATATCTTAATTTGCACCTGTCGACAAATGTTGATAATCGGCAAATGGCTATGCCGTCCCTTGGATAGGACCTAAAATGGAGTTCCCGAGCCTGTACGATGCCAGGTACTCGTTAAAGATTCCTATCATAATTATACCTGGATAGACAAAATTTAGGACTCCCACTGTAACATCGTCCGATATGACTTAGTGGCATAAAGTGACGTTAAACAAACAATAATATCAATCAATAAATGTTTGAGCCTCCCAACACATTACAATTAATTTCAAATTTTAATTTTTCTGTTGTATCATCATATTTCCATAGCAGCAATATATGTAAACACCAATAACATACAAACAAAAATACATAATTAATATTAATCATTAATAATTTCTATTGTTCCAAAGACAAAGGAATTTTTTTTAATTTTGAGTCTCAAACTGGTTTCTAAAATCCAACTTGTTGTAACTCCCTCACTCACTTATGTCACCAATGCCATTTCTCAAACAGGGTGAATCTAAAGTTTAATCTAAGCAGAATTATGTGCATTATAAATTGAGTTTGAAATATTACGTTTTGAACAATGAGCAAGGTATGATTGTTGCTTTTTTTGTTTGAATGGTAGGTAATGCTAAATCTATTTTCAAATTTTGCTACCTATAAGTTAATAATTTGTCGTAGAATAGTTTGTTGATTCTTTATAGGAAACAGATAATAGTTGTTAGAAAAAAAATCTGGTGCGCGCGCGCAACACACAACTTTCAGTTACCAACTTACTTAGATTAGAAATTGACGTGTTTTGCTAAATATCATTTCCCAAAGTCACACATTTTCCTACATCCATATCTTATTTTTGTTAATCGTTAAAGCCGTTTTTGAGTAAATAAAAAATTCCGTGAAAATGATACAAAATTTATTAAGTAAAGTCCTCCCTTCGGTTGATCAATTTTGATGAAATGTTGGCTATCACATATTTGGCATATACATACATCAAATACCCAGTTTGATCAAAATCTTTAAAGCCGTTTTGAGTAAATAAAAAAAAAACGTGAAAATGATACAAAATTTATTGAGTAAAGTCCCCCCTCCGGTTAATCAATTTTGATGAAATTTTAACAGTCATATCTCGGGTATATACACACATCAAATACCCAGTTTGATCAAAATCCTTATAGCCAATTCAGAGTAAATAAAAAAAAAACGTGAAAATGATACAAAATTTATTAAGTAAAGTCCCCCCTCCGGTTAATCAATTTTGATGAAATTTTTACAGTCATATCTCGGGCATATACACACATCAAATACCCAGTTTGATCAAAATCCTTATAGCCAATTCAGAGTAAATAAAAAAAAACGTGAAAATGATACAAAATTTTTTAAGTAAAGTCCCCCCTCCGGTTAATCAATTTTGATGAAATTTTTACAGTCATATCTCGGGCATATGAATACATGAAATACTCAGTTTAATCAAAATCATTAGAGCCGTTTTTGAGAAAATCGAAAAAAACCTAAAAAGTTATTAAGTAAAGTACCCCCTCCCTTTAAGTAATTTTGATGAAATTTTTGCTGTCACATCGCGGGCATATACCTACACTAAATACCCAATTTCAGGATCGCACGGTTTATAGTTTTTGAGCTAGTCTGTTCACACACAGACACACAGACACACAGACACACACACAGACCATTTCGCGGGACTTGGTCATTTCGACTCAGGGGACCCCAAAACGTGAAAACCGGAAGTCGAAATTTTTCACGATCGCAATACTTCCACTTACTATATATTTCATATATAGGTAAGTGAAAGTAAAAATGTAGAATTGAGCTACGATTTAATAATCCCATCAAATAACTCAAAATAAAAAAAAGATTTCAGGTATTAATATACAAGGAGATAATTAATAAGAAATTGATAGCATTCACAATTTAAAAAATAAAATAAATATATCATGAATAATAAAGAAGAAATACATTAGTATAAAAGTATAAATATCAAAAAATAGGTAATATAACTCACAGTTGAAGTATCCAAAATCTTGAAAACACTTTTAAAATCTTATCCCGCGAAAATATTATTTTTTCATAATTATTGATTATTTTTCACATTTTAAAATAGGAAAAATAATTTCAGTTTTACTTGTAATTAACGCACATTAGAACACACATCCGAATCTACCAAGTTTTTAAAGATTTTAATTCCCTTTATCTCCTAATTTGGTTAGTGGAATCTGATTGGCTGCAAGTTCCTTAAGTCTTTTTAGCAGTTAAAACTAAAATGAAATATTCAGAAAATATTTTTATATTAATAGATATAAAACTTTAAACCGGATCTAAACGCAAATAAAAATCTATCGGTACAAAATCTAGTCTATAGACCTCTCATTATTAACTTGTTTGGTTTTTAACAACATTTAAAGTTTCAGATAATTAAAAAAAAAGATTTTATTTCTTTTGACTTTACAAACACTAAGTAAGTTAACTTTTAAACTTATTTTTGTCATTAGCTGTTGTAATGATTATATCATTAGATTAAAACTTAGTTAATTTGATAATTAAAAAAAAAAAAATTAAAATTTTAAAGATTTCTAGAAAAATCTCATATAGATGTTGGAAATTCTTACATTGGAAAGATATAAGATGTAGATTGCTAAAAAGTCGGACCTCAATAACTGAAGAAACATATACATATATAAAACGTAGAAATATTATATGGTATATTATAAAAATGGTGAAGTGCACACAAGACATTTAAATTTTGTATCAACAGAATGATTTTTTTGTATTGTTTCTTTATATTTTAACTATTATATATTATCATTCTTCAAAAAATAAAAAAAACATTAATTTGGCGTTGGTAACCAGTGTCGGTGTTACGTATTTAAGCACAATCAACACACACATTATTGTGCAATTATTAATTTTCCGATTCTATAAATACTGAAAGTTTTTAAAGGAAGGATTGTTTCCTTGTCTTTTTTTTTTTTTTTATTATTTTTTTTTTTAGTCGATTAATTTCTTTATTGAAAATATAAATGATATAAAAGTGGAAATTCTAAATGAAAAATCTATTTAAAATTTACTGCCTTATTATCAGAAAATAAAATAAAATCATATCTGTATGTTTAGACGAATTTATAACAAAGGTCTATTTCTGGTGTCTTATCGTATTTCAGATAAGTGAAAATTAGATTTTTTTATTTTATTTTATATCTTTATCAATTATTTTTAGATTACTTATGAATTTTTAGCATTCTTAAGATAGTTTATTAGTCCCGGTATTTGTTTTATACGTACCGAGAGTGAATGATCTATTCTCCTCTTTGACTTTTGTTATTAAATAATAAATTACTGTTGGAGTAATGACTAAGTAAATACTATTCACCTGTGGAAAGCTCCTTTTTATTTATTTATTACCTGGGCACTGAATGCCCCGAGTTAGGTTATTAACTTTTAAACCCCAGTTTATATTTCCCCTTTATTAGATAGAGCATTATTCACAGTTGAAATAATATTTTAATAAGGTATTTTTAATGACGGGTTTGAATTATTGAGGAAAGTAAACCTATAAAAAAATATATAAAGCGATTCAATAAAAGGAAAAATAATCACTAGACAGATTTACGCCGTTAAAAACTTTCAACGATAATTCAGATGGTGGGACAAACGATTAATCTAAATCGATAGTGCTCGAAATTCAAACAAATAATAAAAAAATATCGTTTTAATAAAAAATATATTCATAATGTTTCGTAAAATATTACCCTCTTACAATCTGTTGTTTGAAGCAACACAACCCTTATATTAAAGTAACCAACATCTTTAATATAAGTTATCTTTTATCTAAGTTCGTTCTTCTTTTATCTAATCGTTATCTAAGTTATTTTATCCACGTTTCGGGCTATCTGCGATTCTTCAAAGATCATCGATATTTACACTTTGTATTTTTGGTATTTCATATTGCCACATTATTATTATGGACGGCAATGTGAATAAATTAAGGAATGGTGATGTTAGGTGATATAAGTTTTATAATTTTATTTTAACAAAGTACAAACTAAGTGTAAATAAGTGAATATTGATGATCTATGAAAATGAGCAGATAGCCCGAAACGTCGATAAACTGGAATAATGACAGCTTATTTAATAAACGGGTTGTGTTACTTCAAACATCAGGTTACAAGAGTTATATTAGTGAGACCGAAATTGAATATAATTTATAAAATATTATCATTGTATGGTTAATTGTCTGAAATCTGTTTAAGGGTATATTTTTCACCTAAATTAAAATGAATTTATTTACATATTTTTTTGGATTATAAGACATGAACGCGGTACCGTGAACAAAATTATAGAAATGCTTAGTGACACTGCAATATTGTGAAGAATGATGGTAACGAAAATTAATTCTTCAATCGCAATAATTATTTCAGTGAACCATACGGGAAGTGCTGCTACTGCAGAAAGTGGTCCTACTCCGTATAGTTGAGGTGGAAATTCAGCTATTGTGGGTATTTTCATTTCCCATAAAGCGTTGTCGCGTAAGTATTTCGGTCAATGGCTATTGGTTCAGGTAACATGTAAACTTATTAGGTGTAGGTACACAAAAATATACATCTTTTTTTCTATCTCTGTTTTTTTTTTCACAGTAACTTTTTCTGTTTTCTTCTCGAATTTGTCTATTTCTACGTTTTTACTTTGTATAAACAGATGATTATGAAATAATTAAAATCCTTACTTTTCAACAAGTAAAAGTAACTTTGTTGTCCCTAAATTTTTCATATAAATATCGATATTTTTCCAATATCTTTACTCTGACCACATTCGTAACCAATTCGAACACATTTTAGCGTATTTTGTGAATGCCTTGTATTATTATGACTTAGGGTAAATATATAAAATATGAGACCAAGTATCATAGAAATTCATTTAATATGTATTGTTTTTTCTTTAATCGTATTGTAGTTGATGTACGTATATACATGTGTTGATAAATTAATAGGCCCTGAGAAAATATAATTTAAGCCTTTGCTGGAAATAAGCTCTTGTCACTTAAAGGAAGAAATCCGCATCATCAATGTTTCAACTTTATCATTTTATTCATCACTAACAATGCCAACACCTCATTGTTAAATGGCTAAAATTAATTTTTTTCTAAGAGCAAAACCTCTGGGTTTATGAGTTTGATCCTTTTTAATAAAGTATTAACTCATTAAATTGTAAACTGGTTAGATGTGAGTTAGTACTTTTTTTCAACAAAGGCTTCAATTAAATTCCAACTTCTTTCATGTTTTTAAAATACGCTTCACACTCAATGTGATTTTTTACTATTAATCATTAGTATTGTGTGGTAAAATATACTATTCATAGAGTACTTTTCATATAGTAGGGTAAACCATACAGTTTTTGACACTCAGTACAGTTATTGACACCCCAACTTTAACTTTACATCACAACACATTAACTTAAAGAAATAGGTAAACAAGTCCTAATTTTATTTCAAGATATACATGAATCTAATGTTTGAAGGGTCCTTTAAATCATCTAAGAAGTAAGAATTTAACTAACTAATCATAGGGAAGATTTCACAACTGAATCCACAGGGTGTCAATTAAAATGTATGTTGAATTAAAAAAGAAGTATATATATATATATATATTATATATAGGGTAAACCGTACAGTTATTGACACCATTAAAACTACATTTCTGTGGTGAAATTAAAAAAAAATAAATACTTATGAAGGGATCAAATTGAAACTTCCTATAGCTCCTCTTTATCTATCCTTATAAAGACTCAAGAGGTTTTTTTGTGTTAAAAG
Organism: Aelia acuminata; assembly: GCA_911387785.2. Lineage (NCBI taxonomy): Eukaryota > Metazoa > Arthropoda > Insecta > Hemiptera > Pentatomidae > Aelia > Aelia acuminata. The sequence continues at coordinate 2,696,051 of OU426983.1, forward strand.
TTCAATAGTTTTACCACATGGCAATATTCATTGTTAAAAGTGCAAAAACTAATTATTGACACTTTGTGGATTTAATTGTGAAATCTTCCCTATGGTTAGTTTGTTAAAGTCTTACTTCATAGATGACTTAGAGGACCCTTCAAACATTGAACTCATGTATATCTTGTAATACAATTAGGGCTTGTTAACCTATTTCTTTAAGTTAAATTTGGGGTGACAATAACTGTATGGTTTACCCTATATACTATCATAAATTATACTGTTAACTTATTGTCAATTTCTTTATGAATGAGTATCATAAATTAAACCTAAACCAGGATGATAACGAAGTATAGCATTAGCGAATTATATTAAGATGTAAGACCCCTCTTCATTGGATTCTCTCAGCCTCCCCCAACCTTGGAGATAAGAACCGTATATTTAGCTGCCAGTAGGGGCAGGCTAAGATGGCAACGATATTATTCAGCTCTACAGTTGTGTAACAGTTTAACCGCTTACATTCTTCCGCTAGTTCATCTTTCTTCCCAGTCCCTGTTATCTAACACCTTTCTCGGCTTAAATGAAATTATACCTTTTTAAATATTTTTTCTCAAGGGACCTCAATTCGTATTAAGCGGTGATGCAGAGATCCAAGTTCGAATCCCGGCGATTTTTCCTCTGCAAATAAAATTATTTGAAAAATTTCAATTTACTGTAAATTTTATTATTATTTATATATGATAAGTTGTGACATTTTTATTAAATTTGCTATCTACTAGCGTAATAAGCAAATATGCTGACATGATCATGATATGAAAGAATGAAAAACAAATTAAACACAAAAAAACAAACCCACACAAACAAAACGAATTAACAAACAGAAATACAAGAACAAAGAAAAAACGAATAAGTTGACAAATGTAAGAGAAAACTGTAAGATAATTGTTTAATGCAGAAATTTGGAGAATCTCTTGGCCAACGCCTCAACAATCTTCTTGACGGATTGTAAGGGTTTGTGGGAGTGTATAGAGCTTGTGTTAGTGGGTTGGAATTTAGAGTAAGTCTGTCATGAAAGTTACGGTAGCGCTCTATGGCTGTTTCTTCGACGTAAGTTATGTCGAGGTCAGTGTGTAAGGTCTGATTGGTGACATTTGTTTGTCAAAGATAATTTTGAACGTCTGTCAAGTAGCCTTGAAAGAAGTCCATATCGCTGTATAGTCCATATCCAAATTTAATAATGAATCTTTAACAATGAAAATCAGATCCAACTTCTGGATAATTTCCAGCCCCGGATAACTCGCTGGACAATGGCGATATCGAAGGATCTAGGGATTTGTGAAGAGTGTGAGGTGGCTGGAGGTACGAGCACTGGTAGCTTGATGGTGAGCATACTGCAAATGTGGCTACTCTTTTCTCTTCAAATAAGATTATTTAAATATTACTAAATATGTACCATTACAGGTAATAATGTAGAGTGGCCAGATAAAGATGATTTTTTTTGCCTTCGAACGGTGCAGCTACCCTGTTTAAGTGAGTTTGGAATAAAAATAAAATATTTATTTAGGTTCACAACTATTTTATAAAGGAATTCGGTACCATTTTACAAAATAATATGACTCACTGACTTAAAAACATTTTTTTTTGACGAATTTTTCAAAAAATATCAGCGTACGGATATAAAACATCCGACTATAAAAAGGTTACAAAACGACTAGATCCTAAGGCTATCGTCTTCTTCAACAATAGCGACTTCATCATCCTGTTGTTCGTCGTTTCCCTCGTCTGTGGCAGATATATTGAGAATTCGTGTGTAATACTTCAATGAATCATTGGCCTTCCACTCGTCACCAAAATGCGTTCTCAGCAGATTATCATCGCTTTTCAGCTTGTTAGAGCCATTGAAAAATCAATTATTTTAGTATAGCTAGGTAAGAAGAATCGAGTATAAACTGAAAGAAAACACGCGAGTTTAAGGAGCTTTCGATATTTTGTTCGGAAAGATTAACAGAAACTGCTGAAATGAACGAATGGGATGGGTGCAAAGTGAGAAGTGATCATTGGAACCAATGAGTTTTGCATCAAAACTAGTAACGAACCAGTTTTGAAACACAATGAGCTATGGAACGAATCAGTTCTGCAACAAACCGCAATTTTGTATAGCAAAATTCCATAAGAAATAATAAGTTTTGCTCCAATCTGATAAGATATGTTGAAAGAGCATTAGAATATTCCTTTTAGAATCCACTGCCATCTCAATTTTTCAAAAAAATGGAACGAACGACTTTTGCACCTCACCTCCTCATATGAATAAAAACCATTTCTTGGAAGCTATTAAAATATATATATATATATATGTATGTATAATATCTGAAAAAAAAATTCTTTTCTCATCTTTTTATCAATATCTGAAAATGAGATTTTCAATAAAATTTTATCTAAAGTTAAAAAAAATCTAATATTTTTGGTTGTTTGAATATTATGTATACAGCCTACTATGGTTATCCAGGGAATATTGTTGAGGGATGGGACTTAGTCGAAGCCTTATGCGGAAGAGTCGCTTTATGGGAACGGAGGGATCTGCTCTCGGTAATATTTTTAAAGGTCACTGATCAAAAGAGGCGGGTTCGACCCAGTTTGGAATTCTCGGCTCTAATATTCCAATGTTTTATTTATTTTTTAATAATTTCCGAAAAATTTTCATGCAGACGTGACTCATATATTCGCCTTATAAATGGTTATATTTATTATGATTAGATATTAAAGGCTTGTACACGGTAAATAACAGCCAGAGGGGATTTAAAATTTAGATACGATATAGATTAAAATATAAAATACACGAAATAGATTAACAGTTTTTTTTATCAATCAAGCTTGGGAGGATTATCATCTATATATTCTGTTTGTTTGTTTGTTCTTTATAGAAATCCATACCGTTTGTCCTAAATCCTCCAAATTTCGCTCAGTGGTTCTTGGTTACCAGGTGCGGACACCTGTCCATATTAAAATTGCACAATTTCAGCCGATCTTCAGCTGATATTCTTTATTGTTATAAAAATCATAATGATCTCGCTTTACAATGGTTTTTTTACGAAATCGACCGTTTCATTAGAAAAATGAAATTCCCCGGGTGAAACCGGGAGATACAGCTATAATCTATACAAATAAAGATGAAGTTCTGTTTGTTTGTTTGTTCTTTATAGGAATCCATACCGTTTGTCCCAAGTTATCCATATTTCGCTTAGTGGTTCTTTCATACCAGGTGCGTACACCTCTCCATATTAAAATTGCATAACTTCAGCCAATCTGTGGGTATATTCTTTATTGTCATAAAAATCTTCATGATCTGACTTTACATTGGCTTATAAGAAATCGACCGTTTGAGTCGAAAAAAGTCTCATTTTATAGATTTAAAAAAACAAATTCCCCGTGTGAAACCGGTATATACAGCTAGTTCTTAATAAATGAACTACAACATTTTCATCCACTTTTTTTTTTTTAACTGAACAATTTTATTTGCACCTGTAAAATTAAAATGATGAAATGTGCTAAGATAAGTTACACACGGCATGGTTAGGCAACACCAAGTGCTGCATCCTCCTGGCATTCATATTAATTCCATTGTCAGGCTAGGAGCTCCCTCATCCAACTCCTCCTCAGCATTCGCCCAAAAATCTCACCATCTTACCATGTCTAGGATAGATTTGTTTTATATCCTTGTAGTTTGTCGTGAAACCGTTTGTAATTCATACCCATATAATGTGTCGACTTAAGCATTCGAAATGCTTAAGTCATTGTGGAGGGTCTTGTTTGCAACGTAAGGTGGTGAGTTCGTAATTAATCTTAAGTAAAGAGATTAACCTTTTTTTCAGGTCCGTAATTTTGGCTACCATAGTTATTTTACGTTTTAGTACGTAGGTGTTTATGTTGTGTTCGCCTGAGAGGTAATTTAGAACGTCATTATATGATAATAATAGTTTAATTCAGTAGGACCTCCATTATCCGGGCCTCGATTTACCGAGGATCCAATTAACCGGGGTGCAGAGGAGACAATTTTTTTTTTTTTTAATAGGCTTTCTTTAATTTGTATGCCATTTATTTTGTATGTATGATATTTTAAAAAAATGTATAAGTAAATATTTAACGATTACACAATGGTTAACTATCTATTATGAAATAAAACAATAAATACACAGAAAGCGAATATTGTATTATGAGATGTTTCCGGTATCTAGTACTCCAATTCATAATCTAGGAACGGTATTGTTTTCAAGTCTTTCCAGGAAACTCCTTCTCCGGCCTGTTTCTCTACAAAACAAAATATTGTCAGTTGTGATTTAGTTTCGATTTAAATACATACGAAGTAGCAAAAGGTCGGGAAAAAGAAAACGTGTCGTTTTAACGCTTGAAGAGAAATTAACTAATATAAACAGATTAGAAAAGGGTGAAAGTGTTAAAAAATTGTCCGCTGAACTAGGAATCGGCGAACAAACTGTACGGGATATTTTGAATAAGAACAAAGACATTTTCGACTTCGTTTCGTCGTCAGCCCATAATACATAAAAACGTACATTTCTTTTTTTTGTTATTTTTGTATATTATAATTTAATGCATATACAAAACGTTCGCTTGTTAATAAAGTGATTATACCTTACAAGTGATTTTTTAACCTTTTTTTCTGTCACAATAAGTCAATAAAATGCTTTAATTCGATTATCCGGGGTGGTTGATTATCCGTGGACCCCAATACCCATCATTACCCCGGATAATGGAGGTTCTACTGTATTATAATTAGAGTTCGGATTCCCGTGCAATTGCATCTTTTTATTGGTAAGTCAGAATAAAGCGAATTCAAGTTACTTATCCGAATCAAGCCTAATGGGATGTTTTAATGAAGTTTTATACTGCACGAAATTGCACGTTTTGGGGTTTACTGCACGAAATTGCACGTTTTGAAGTTTTATTGCAAGAAATTGCATCATTTTATAATTTGAAGAAAAAATAATATTACAAATTTTAATTTTCTTAAATACTCATCAAAAAAATAAATGGGAATTAGGAATAGGAATAAAAAAATAACGGAAAGGAAACATAGGGAAAAAATAAAGGGAACTTGGGAGATGTAAACAAACACAAACCTCCAATTTCCAAGAACTCAGTAGTTCCAAGTGCTCAGTAGTTCCTGGATGTTTACATTTTGTTGCTCAATTCTCATCGTTCTGTCACTATCAATCTAGCTTCTGTCGAGTATATTGTTACTTAAAATGACAAAACTTTGAGGTGTGTCTTCGAAAATTGCGGGTTGGATTGAAAAATATCCTGACTCAAAAGGGATGGTAGTGCAGTGTTTTGCAAATCTTGTCATAAAAATATTGGATGTGAGAGGAAATCACAAATTGATGCCCATTGCAGCACAAGTAATTACCTAATTATTTTTTAACCGTAGAACGGTACCAGGGGTAGTGCGTGTCATCAGAGTGATTTAAAAGTAAGCCTACGCACCAGGATATTGCATCTAATGATTCCATAATTTTAGTAGTTCTTTCGTTTATAAGATCTCCCTATTTCCAATATAACTGCAGCTCACATGCGAGTGTTTTACTCTTTATTCCACATCTTGTTACTATTTTAAGTAAATATTTTATATTCTGATTTTTTGTTTGTTTTTTTATCGGAAATATTTTCAAATATATAATTGGAAGAAAATGCGCAATCAATTATCAAATTAAAAACCATTTTGATGAATCCAACCATTCAATCTGATTTGGCATTTATAGGATCGAATTTAGCAGCTTTGACTGCAGCTATTACAGAACTAGAGGAGAAAAATCTTTCCCTATATGACCAAATAAAAATAGTTGAGGATGATGGGAAATCATTGGAAACAATCAAGAGCGAAAAAGGAATTATGATTTACGAAAAATTTTGAAATCTTTTTTCAAAAAATCCTGGATACAAACTATTAAAAAATTGTAATGATTGCCTAAACGGAAATTCAGTCACTATTGAATTGAAGGAGATCCCTAGTTGCTGAGTCGCTATAAATATTGTCCTCTAACGATTGTAGAAGTTGAGATATCTTTTTCTAAATTGAAAGAAAGTTTAAGTGACAGGAGGCACTGTTTTACAGAAAAAAATTAAAAAATGTATTTAGTTATAAACTTTAATTAAAAAAATAATGAAGTGTAGTTACGTTTCTAATGTACCTACTCCATTAATTTTTCTTTACTAATAAAAAAATCATTATTTTACCAACATCTATATTAAAACTAATATTTTAAAAATAAAAGTTTTTACTTCAATTTACTCTCCACAACTTATTTGTTTCAAAAGTAGCTATATATTGTTCACATAAATGATTTAATGCATGATTTTCAAGCAATACATTTTCTTTTATATGTTTTTGCGCGTTTTAAAGTTTTTATTGCACGGTTTTGCATGTTTTAAAGTTTTTACACGATTTCAAATTTTAACTGAACGGAATTCCGAGCTTTAATTATAATAGTCTCATTCGGAAGTTAAACGTTTTGGGTTTCATCTTGCGTGTGGGTCCCATGTCATCCTTGTGTGTCTCTAGTATTTGTTTGTGGTATTGGGCGATTGTCGTTATATAGACTGGAGGGCATGTTTCGTGCCATACATATTTACATTTACATACAGTAAATGTAACGTGATGTGACTTGTCTTGATTAATCTTTATTTTCCATTACCTACCCCAATTTCGTATGTTGTTAAGTTAACTTAAAACCTTAGCAAACAAACAAGTTTCTATCTCTATCTATTAGACATAAATTAAATATTTGTATTTATTTAATGATATGGCGGTAATGATCTTAATTTGAGAGGAGCATGTTTTTCTTTTGTTGCCACCAGATAAGTGGGAATGCAGTACTTGCTAGATTTATTTATTTTTATTTACAAGGCACGAACAAAATAATGTTTTATTATATATTTCTGATATAATTTTGAGGTTCTATTATATTTCTCCACTTGAGCATTTATGAAGTAAGTAAGCTTTAGAACTGAGGGAACCCTGCCCTTCCTAGTAAGATTTAAAACAAGGAACCAATATGTGACTTATTGGGAATCCTATTTCCTTATCGATGTTGTTATAAAGGACAATAATCGGATCCTGAGAGGGATAGGGACAATAAATCAGGCCAAGGGAGAAGAATCGATAGATCGCAGTCGAGGGCTCGCTGTGTGAAGGGAAAATTTGGCGGGACCGTGGTGAGGGGGGTAGACAAATGGTGCCCCATTCACCGTCTCTGCCCTCTTTGTATTCCTAGCATCGATTCCGAGATTTGACGATCGATTAATCGATTGAGGCTATTATAATGCTATTGCGTCTCAGCTACTAAAACTTATATATACTACAAATAGATTTTATCAACTTTTTTTTTTAATATATTGGTATGCACCTGCTGATAATTTTCCCACTAACACGTGAGGCTACGGGTCCTATGGTTTCCTAGTTTGGGAATGAGATCTTAAATCCAGCTACTTTTTAGCCTCATTTTCTTATCTATAATCGCGTGTGCTGTATTGATTCCTGTTTTTTAAATTTTTGCTATATCCATTTGAATTAATATAATCGTTTATGAAGGGTTAAATCATGATTTTGTTTAGCTCTGAAGAACAGTATGTACAGTTTTTTAGTCACATAACCAGCGACATTTGTTTTGACAATATAATTTTGGTTTACGTCAAAGTCCACGCATGCGATTTCCAGATAAAATTCTTATGTTGTCGACCTCTAGGTACGTTCCAACAAGCATGTTTATAACTGACAGACTGCAAATGTTCGCGCATGTCCTTCCCCCCAGTTTTTTAATTATAGATTTGATTGGCTGGTTTTTGCATTCGATTCATTGAGTATTGTTTCTAAAAGCAACCAATCACAATCAAAAGACTGTGTGGCTACTGCATGCAACCTATTTAAAAAAAAATTAGGTGCGTGCGCGCAACACACAACTTTCACTTACCAACTTACTTAGATAAGAAATAGACGTGTTTTGTTAAATATAATTTCCCAAAGTCACACATTTTTCTACATCCATATCTTATTTTTGTTAGTCGTTAAAGCCGTTTTTGAGTAAATAAAAAAACCCGTGAAAATGATACAAAATTTATCAAGTAAAGTCCCCCCTCCGATTAATCAATTTTAATGAAATTTTAACAGTCATATCTCGGGCATATACATACATCAAATACCCAGTTTGAACAATATCATTAAAGCCAATATAGAGTAAATAAAAAAAATCTGGTGCGTGCGCGCAACAAACAACTTTCACTTACCAACTTACTTAGATTAGAAATTGACGTGTTTTGCTAAATATCATTTCCCAAAGTCACACATTTTTCTACATTCATATCTTATTTTTGTTAATCGTTAAAGCCGTTTTTAAGTAAATAAAAGTAAAGTCCCCCCTCCCGTAGATCAATTTTGATGAAATTTTTACAGTCATATCTCGGGTATATAAATACATCAAATACCAAGTTTGATCAAAATCGTTGAAACCGTTTTTGAGTAAATAAAAAAAACACGTGAAAATTATACAAAATTTATTAAGTAAAGTCCCCCCTCCGGTTGATCAATTGTGATGAAATGTTGGTTATCACATCTTTGGCATATAAATACATCAAATACCAAGTTTGATCAAAATCGTTAAAACCGTTTTTGAGTAAATAAAAAAAACATGTGAAAATGATACAAAATTTATTAAGTAAAGTCCCCCCTCCGGTTGATCAATTTTGATGAAATTTTTACATTCATATTTCAGGCATATAATAGATCAAATACTCAGTTTAATCAAAATCGTTAGTGCCGTTTTTGAGAAAATCGAAAAAAACTTAAAAAGTTATTAAATAAAGTACCCCTTGTAATTTGTTCCCTTTGAGCAAATTTGATGAAATTTTTGTTGTCACATCGGGGGCTTATAGATACTCTAAATACTCAATTTCAGGTTCGCACGGTTTATAGTTTTTGGGCTAGTCTGTTCACACACACACAGACACACACACCATTTCGCGGGACTTGGTTATTTTGACTCAGGGGACCACAAAACGTGTATTTCCGTTGAAAACCGGAAGTCGAAAATTTTCACGATCGCAATACTTCCACTTACTATATATTTCATATATAGGTAAGTGAAAGTAATATATATTATTTATCTATACTGAGGCCTAAGTTCCATTTATTTCAATGTGATGGTCTATGAAATATTCGATACTATCGGCCCTGAACAATGTTTATGACTAAACAAAGTCTATTACAATTAACTGCCATATTTTATGATCACGATGCCATTTCATCCTCGATGCTTAATGTCCGCTCCATGAGAAAGAAATAGTTGCTGTTCTCACGCGATCCCTGAAATGTGCCCGTGTTTTGATTAGTCGCATGGCATGGATTAATGTTATCATGTCATTCCAGCTTTGTATATTAAATTAGGAGATTTATTATATTTACAAAAAAAAAAAAAAAAAAACATTGTGAAAATTGATACTGCCACCATCAGTCAACTTCGGACAGTAAAATTGTTATGGATTAGAACGTAAATATTTTGGTCATACATTTACACAAACGTGGAAGTAAATTTTAAAGATATTACGATCGAGAAATAAAGTAGGACAATGATTTTGTTTTTATATCATAGAAATAGTAAAATTGAAATTGAAATTAATTTATTATAATAATAGACGCACGATTTTATAACGACAATGAGATTGTATTAACTTTCACTAAAGACTGGTCTATAATAAGAACTCACTAAAAGAAAATTTAAGAAGCCTAAACAAGCCGTTCGGCTGATCCCTTCGACTAAGAAGGCGGTGACCAAGAGACCAGCTAAGTTAATTATAAAATAATAAAAAAAAAGTATATCAAAGATCTTTTTCAGTGTTTACCATTATATAAATTTAAATTATATATATATTGAGAAAGACAAAGAGAGATTTTATGTAGTGTTAAATTTTGAGGAAACTATGCTACGTTCTAATTAATTCTAATAAGTTACAATACAGGAATTTAATTTTTGGTATATGTTAGATTATAGCTTTTTCTATATAAAAAAATATTAGAAAAAAATACAATATTATTGTATGTATTTATCGGTCAATGCACAATATTATGAATAATCTAAAAAACGTGATAGTGCTTAAAATAGCAACTTTCATTTAATTATACGATGTGAAATTCTTTCCATGGATAAATTTTAGACTGTGTATCAAAGTGTACAATGCATATGTGTACAATAATTTGCGGATTCTTATTGAATACTAAAAAAAGAAAAAAATTAAAGTTGTTGCAAAAGCAATAAAATAAGATTAATGCCTGATCTAATGTGCCCAATATTTCACACACTTATTAAGTTATTTTTATCAAAGCTAATCAACATATATTATAAAGCAAAGTGTTCAATGTGCGTGCCGAAAAGGCTCAGAAACGACTCCACATACGATTATGAGATTTATGTCAGCGTATAACTGTAGGTCCCCTAACGGAGAAGAAGGTTTCCGTTTTTCTCTTAAGGGTGTGAAATTGAAGAGAAAAGGACTGGAATTTTAAGACTCTCGCAACATGTAATTAGCCTACCTGAGAATGACATACGAGTTTATGAATGAAAAATTTAGTTCGAGCTGTAGACCACCAGGAAGCGCTAGGTGTTTCACTCAATGTTTATTGTTCATTCATTCCGCTATATTTGTAAAGGTTATATATTTTGTCAGCTGTTCTTTTTAAATTACTTAAAAATCAAGCAAAAATAATTAGTTTCATTAGGTGAAATAATTATTTTCACCTTTTCTTTTAAAATAAATTAATGATTTTACATATCTGCAATCAATGAGAAAACCGACTGGATACTTTACAAAATTAATTTTCTCATAAGAAGGTTAATTGATTAACACATTACATTTAATCAATATCTAACATATACTTAAGTAAATTTAATGCAATATGAGTGAGCGAATAAAAACATACATAAAACAAAAAAGAAGAGCTGAATAGACTGATTATAAACCGAAAATAACAAGTTTGAAGTGTTCTTATTGTATGTAGTTATGAAAAATGGTTTTATTACTATGTATGATGAGCATTCCAGTTGACAAAATGATGAATTGACTCCAAATATACATGTTTTCAATAATATTTTATCACCGCTCATAGTTCAGGATAAAAATAAATATGATTAAAAAATTGTGCCCTCAATATATTTTGGTTTTCACTTTGTAACAGTAGTAAGATTGGAGAAGTGCAGAGTTCGGCCAAATTAGGGTGTGTGGGGGGGGGGGGATAAATTAAGGGAGGTTGAACTGGAAGAAAGGTCTTACAAAAAAAGTTTCTATGAATCTTCGGTATTTTCTAAACTTCTGGATCTAATGGGACCATCACAGTAGTCGGCGCTTAAGTTGTACTCCAAATATAGTTTTTTTAACTAATAATCTAATAACTTATTATCTGCTGACTGCTTGGAATGGGCTTATAGGATTCATAATCACAGAAACCATCAAAAAAGATGCATGACTCGACAAAGTTGCAGCAAAATTAATTGTTCATTCACCATTTTCTACACCCTATAAAGTATATAGGGTTCCTTATTTGGGCGGACACTGCAGATCTCGAATCTTAATATTGATACAATGTTAAAATTTTCAAGAAAGTGCTCATTTTGTTCTATATTTCCTTTAATTTTAAAATTTTTCTGTTATTGAAACTGCCACACAACTACCGGAGCGAAGCCGGGCACACTAGCTAGTATATATATAAATACATAGAGAAAGAGAGAGAGAGAGAGAGAGAGAGAGAGAGAGAGAGAGAGAGAGAGAGAGAGAGAGAGAGAGAGAGAGAGAGAGAGAGAGAGAGAGAGAGAGAGAGAGAGAGAGAGAGAGAGAGAGATTTTATATAGTGTTAACTTTTGAGAAAATATTGTTTTTTAAACCTGATGTAAATACTATTTTTTTAAAGATATAAAAACATTAAACTATAAAAAAAAAAAGTAGAATGAATTAAATAAAGTAAGGAATATTATAAAGGACGAGAAGAAATAGGAGAGAGAAGAGATGAGATGAGGGGACTGGATGCCTGTAATATCCGAGGGCTCTTAACTTTAAGGAAATCCCTTCTCTCGGATCTTTAGCCGCTTTGACAACTGTCTTCTCTCCGCTATACATTTATTTATACTGTCTTGTCATTTATAAAATTCACAAGCTAGTATTTTTAAAAGTTTTTGCAGGATTGAGATTAAAGAAAGTTTATTTTGTACTTAGCAATCTCGTAATTCTGGTGAGATTACACAAATTGATAACCAAAGTGTCAGTTTGTCTATTCCAAAGCAGACCTAAAACATTAGTAAGTGTAAATATTAGGGAATTACTTTGCTCCCACCCTCGAAGCTCGGATTTGCGTTCGGCCTTGATACATTCTTGTGATTTGTATCCTAACGAACAAAAAATGCAATTATCTGTGGTCTTACTATTAGTGTTACTTACAGCTGATACATGCAATCCCGCAGCAGTTGGAATTTCAGTAACTGTTTTTGGTTCGTATTTTCTGCGACGAGGTATTATAGGATTAGTTTCATTAATGCCGAAACCTGCCATCGCCAACGCTACCTTCTGTTCACCCTCAACTTCCGCTTTAAGAAACTGCATTAAATTATCTAAAATATCTTTACAGGAAAATTCAGAATTACCAGATCTGTTTAACGATAAACCACTCCTTTCCTATATTTTTAAAGTTTCTTCAGGTAGACAGGATGAGACCAATGGGAATAAAATAGGGGCACAGTTTTCTGATGTTACACCTAAAGTATGTAAATTTCTCAAATGACACTGCAATTTGTCATGGAGATTGGACAATGATAATTTATTATTAGAGGCTGTATTTTGTGAAATAATTTTCAAAAGCTCACGAATATAAAATTCTGTAAGCAAATCTTCCCTACTAAATCTACATTTTAAGGCTTTAACTACTTCTGGATACATTTCCGCAGTACAAGGATAACTCTCAACAACCTAGCTACAGAATCAGGTTTAGTTGCCATGGTTAAGTATTGCAATTTCTCACCAGGATCCATACTACGACTGTTATGGATTTTCTTGAATTGGGACCAAAATGGCAACCAATCTTTCAATTCACCTGAGAATTCTTTAAAATTTAGCAACGGTAATCGATATGAGCATTTCGTAACTTTAACCGATCGTCTACTTCCTTCAGATTCATGCAAAGAATTATCTGAAGAAGAACCACTATCTTCTTTTAACTTAGCGATAAGACTCTTAACCCTACAATATTCTATAGAATAATCGTTTACCCTTTTCAATTCGTCATCGTCTATTTTATAGACATCATCAAGACTAAAATGCAAGAAAATAACAGATGAAACAAAAACTTACACAACGGAATAAAGCAACTTTAATTTCAAGATCTCACGAAACTAACTATTACTCCATATTATCTAATCTGATCACGAACATCTTACTCGTTCTCTCTCTTAATATATATACAATATAAGTACATATACAATTTATATAAAAAAAGGCCTGGTGCAGATGAAGACATCGATGGGAAGATAACATCTATGGGCCTTGTTCTAGTGATTGAGCTAACTATAGAAGACTCTTGGTCAGCTGCTGTCCGGCTTTTGGAGGAAACGTTTTCCTTTTTAAGCTTTGTCTCCGGCCCCTCCCGGCATTTGGGAAATATGGCCAAATGTCCGGCATTTATGGCGCATTGAATTTTAAAAATAAAATTTTAAATAATTTATTTTTTGAAGAGAAAAGATTGGGCTCCGCCGGGATTCGAACCCGGGCTTCCGCGTGAGGTATCATTTGGCTCCGCTCGGAAGCGAGCTCTGTGGTGCAATGGTTAGCATACCGCGCATGTCACGCGGAAGACCCGGGTTATAAATGGATACATTACAGAACTGATAATACTATAAAAGATGGTGTATACATAAATATTAAAATAAGAGGTATAAGATATATATATATATATATATATATATATATATATATATATATAAGAGGTATAAGGTATAAGATAAAATAGAATCTGATATTTACCTACTGAGTCCAGGTGGATACTAAGACTAAAGGTAAAAATAAGATGAGAGGTAGTGGTAGGGGGTTAGTTTGCCGACTTAAAAGGTTTATGGCGGGGAAATCCAACGCTTTTGAAGTGAAGGCACATGACAACTGAGTGAACAAAAATATTTAAAACTAACAAAATATATGGTACTGTATACAAATAGTTGTGTCTGGACTGAATAATAACATAAAAATGAGATAATACATAATGTAACAATGCATACAAATATGGAATATATACAGAAAGAAGCATACAATACAAAAAATAATAATAGTGCAAGAGGTGCAGAGATAATTGCAGGTACCTATGAAATCAAAACTAGGATTTGAGGATGCGGAAGATGTTAGAATAAGTGGATGAAATTATCTCTTTATCTGTTTTGTGATTTACCGGGTTATTTGTTTCTAGATGGATGAAAATGGATTCTGAGAGGAGACGTTTGTCGTGGTTAGATACAGTTGCTAATATGGAGGGGTTCTCAAAGTCGAAGGAATGGTTGTGGGAAATGGCATGTTCTGCTAATTTAGATGTAGACGAATTTTATTCTTTTCCTTCTAAATTGAGATTTCCTTTCTAAATTATTTGTATCATTATTTCATTCTAGCTCAGGAGTATAAAAATTCTATATCGAATAATTTTTTGTTTGATTTGTCAAGTTTATATGGGGAGGTACATAGCAATAAAATGTGCTCAGTTATGTTTTTACCCTAATTTTTTTTTTTTTAAATTTCCTCCTTTTTTGAAAACAAATGTCCTCCATTTTATAAATTACGAGTAGATCTGTTCACCCTGACAGGGAGGGATCTCTCTCAGTCGAGGAAGGTGTAATCAGTCCTAATCCAGATTAAATAACTTAAATTTTAAGTTTACTCTTCTGGCATCCGGGACTACTGTACAAACTCCGTTTTTCCTACCTCCCACTTACTTCCTTATTATCCGTTCCTACCTAGCTGACAGATTATTCAAAGTAAATCACAATAATGCATACTCTTCTCTCTTCCACCAGTCAGCTGGGGTTCCTCAAGGCAGTATCCTCGGTCCCATCCTATACACAGTCTATACGGCTGATATCCCAACCCATCCCAACACTGTAATTACCACATATGCTGATGACACCTGTGTGCTATCAGTTAATAATGATCCATTTATTGCATCCCAAAACCTTCAAGCTCACATAACAAACCTTGAACATTGGTGTAAAAAATGGAGAATCAAAATCAACCCCAACAAATCCCATCAAATCACCTTTACCCTCCGTCGAAAACCTACGACCTTCTGCCCTACTGTATCCTTCAACAATTCCCCACTTGTTGAACAGATCTGTTACTTAGGACTCCACCTCGACAAACGTTTTATGTACTAGGAATCCCCACACAAGATCGAAACGACAAGAAACCGCTCGACGTTACCGTCTATTACAACACTTACTGGACAAACGCTCGAAACTACCAATCTACTACAAAAGGCTCCTTTATATGACAGAAACAAGACCTATTAGGAGTTATGGAATCGAGCTTTGGGGCTCCACCGAACCTTCTAATTCCTCTCTTATCCAATCCTTACAGTCCAAAATCCTTCGCAAAATCCTCAATGCTCCCTATTTCGTAACAAATAAAATAATCCACAAAGACCTAAATGTTACATATGTAGCCGATTTATCCCGATCCAGATACCAGTCCTTTCATAGTAAACTCCAGACCCATCAGAACCCACTCGTATCCACACTCGCTTCCACATCTATTCCAGATAACCCTCCAAGGCGTCTGAAAAGAAGATGGCCTAGTGATCTTTTAAGTTAGACTCTAGTTGAGTGCTATCAGTGGATAGTTCCTCTACATGATTATTCAAGGCATTATTTTCTTCTTTTTTTTTATTGCAAATTTACTTAAGGTATTATTGTAAATACAGTAGGGGAGAGCGGGGTTGGTTGGCAACAGTTTTCAATTTTTTGATTGTTGAGTCGTTCCTGTTAATATAATCCCAATAGGGCTGATACCACTGAAAACTCTAAGTATTAGAGTACTTCAAGTATTTTTTTCAACACATACTCGTAATATTTAATACTAAGATCATAGAAAATTTAAGAATTCGTCAATCCAGAGTATGCCATTTAACCCCCCATGTGGGGCAGGTTGGCCTAGAAGGTGGGGTTGTTTAGCCATCTCATTAAAGTTCTGCCTGACACATATTATTATTGTTATTAAAAGCTGCTCTATAATGGTATAATAATTTTGAATCGGTTTTTAACAGCTTTTAAGGGAAAATAGAATGAATATAGGATTAGACTGTCGTCACTTTCTGCATAGGAAATATTGCTCTAATTTTCCTTGCTGGAAATAAATAATAATTGGTAGTTTCACCTTTGTTTATGTTTACCTTGCTTTTGTGAATTGCTATTGCTCCAACAAACCCCAGTTAAAGAGAGCCAACTAACCCCACAAGAGAGATCATATGAAAGATGGCTGCCTGGACAGGGGAGAACAATCAAACAAGAAACTGGTTAGTCGAAAGGTTAGGTTTTTCAAAGGAGTTTGGGGCTATGTGAACAGAATCAGAGTCAAATGTTTTGCCATGCCTTTGAACCAAATTTACTGAAAATATAAAAATTGTCTTACATGTTGTAAAATCAATCAACGAAGCATATAATCTTCTCTACACTGTTAGCATCTCCCGAGGTCGAGCGGGTCACATGGTACAATGGTGGGGCCTTCACAACAGGTGTGACGGAAACTATAAACCAATGGCCAACCTACCCCCTATGCCAACCAACCCCGCACTCCCCATGTAAATTTCAATAAATAATATTTAAAAAAAAAAAGTTTACTCTTGTTTTTGAGTCATTAATAGCACTAAAATGTATTTGTTGCCATTTGTTTCGTTAATTTTTTTGATACGAGGAAATCTCCCTCATCTTACTTCCAAGCATCGAATCCCAACCCTAATCTCATATCCAGCTCAGTGTACTGGATTGGCTGAGATAACTGTGAAATCTCAATAGCGTTTCATTTGGTTCTGTTGATGAAACCGTGAGCGAATGGGACGCTGTTTGCGGAGGACTGTAATCAAACGCTTTACCACATTGGCTGAATGCTGTAATCAACGACCAATCAAAGTCAAAGGCTCGATTGATCGCTGGTTTTAAATTTCACGTTTAAATCCACGTAGCCTCTCATTGGCTGAACGGTTAGGTTAGTTCTGCCCCATTACTCAAACCTTAAGATGTGTTACATTTAATAATTATTGAAATAAAGGAAAATATTAAACCCTTGGGACAGTGATGTAAAACAACAGATATTACTATCCATATTAGTGTTAAGGCCTAGCATTCAATTTATTAAATTCCTACACTCACCAATCCTATTACCTTTCTTTCTTCCCAAATTTAGAATTGTATATTGTATTTTTATCTTTTATCAACTTCATGAAGAACAAAAGAAAACTTCACTGGACCTCCTTGGAGTGATAAGGGAGAGGTTACTTCACTGTCTCCAGCTGGATAGTTATCATCTCATGTTCACCATATCTTTCACCAATTTTCACCGCTTATTTATCATCATTTTCTCACCATTTATCATCAGTTCTTCATTAAAATCTTGTACTCTGTTATTTGTTATTCAGGACACTACCAATTCCACCAGTTATTTTCTGTATTTAACCTCCAGTAGTTAGTTATTTTATAACCACCTTATCTCTCTGTAAAGTATAATTTCTTTTCTCTTTTATTTGCTTGTATTGCTAGAAGTTTATATTTTCTTTTCTTTACTATTTATTTAATTGTATATAGCTTTAGTTTATTTCCAATGCATGGCCAGCTTTTATTTTATATTATTCAGCTTATTTTCTTTTCTTTCTCTATTAATTAGCATGTTTATATTTATTTTCTAGTCACCAATTATATTTTTATTTACCTTAGAAGCTTTTAGTATTGTTGCATGTATATTCCTTTATCCTCCTTTTCACCAATTTATTTTACCTTCCAGACTTCATCTATCTATCATCATCTATCAGGCACAATTCAAAGGCACAATAAACACCCCCCTCAGAAGGTGGTAATTAGAATCAGTTATATCCAGGCATTGTGTAAGGGCGTCCCTTGGACAACCACGCAGTGGCCCCAACATTGGTCCTCCGGGCCGGATTATCTTCTTCTTTGGGTATTTATTTTTTCTTTATTTGTTCTGTTTTTGAATTGTTTATTTTGAAGATGCCAGGAGGTACAGATGCAGCCAGCCAGGCAGAATCAACTCTTCGCTTGAAAATAACTGCCTTGCGCAAACGCCTATTATCATTTGGTGATGATATTAAATCTATTAGAGACCAAGGCCGGGCTGCACTCAAATCTGATATAGCTGTAGATATGTTTATAGGAATGTTTAGTAATTTAAATGATACATACCAAAAATTTGAATCAATTTATTTTGAAATGGAAGAATTATGTATCACAAATAATTCTGATGTTTTCCCATCAACAAATGATGCAACCCTTTTTTCTGAAGTGAAAAGGTTCAAGAATGAGGCATCTGGTTATCATGTCACTTTACAAGGGAAGCTTAAAGAGAAGGAAGGAGTGGCTCGCTTGTCAATTTCTGACACCTCTGCTAATCAAACTGTAGTGCATGTAGGTCGCCCAATAAACCTTCCGGATGCTAAGTTACCAATATTTTCAGGTAATATTTTAGATTGGCCTTTCTTTAAAGATGCCTTCATAGCATCTGTTCATAGTAAGGAACAAATACCAAAAATTGATAAATTTACCTATTTAATTGGTGTTCTAAAATTACAAGCTCTTGATTGCATTAAAGCCATACCACGCACAGAATCCAATTATGATTTAGCATGGGATAGATTGCTACAAAAATATGATAACCAAAGAAATCTCTCTTCCGCATACATTCACAAGTTTCTAAATGCTAAGCCTATTTTACGTCCTTCTGCCGAATCTTTAGAAACATTGACATCAACTGTTTTAGTAGCTGTTGATAGCTTTAGAACATTAAATATAAAGGATAGAGAGGATTATTTACTGTTTGAAATAGTTTTTCGTTATTTAGATCAATCCTTGCGCCAAGATTTTGAAAGGGAAAACTCCGATAAAGTGCATCCATCTTATTTGCACCTTAGAAGCTTTATTGAGAGTAGACTTCAACAGCTCACACGTTCATCACTGGATACCACATATCAGACCAGCCATTCAGAATGCTCACAAATTCCACCAAGACCTAAGCGTTACCAATCTGCAAATATCAATAAATTAACATCTCTGCATACCACAAATATACCTCATCACTCCTCTAGACAATTAACGCAGGGATTCCAGTGTTTTATTTGTAATGAAGCACATGTTATTGTAGAATGCCCAACATTCTGTGCTGCTTCCCCGCTCAAGAGATTAGACATGTTGAGAACTTGGCCTGGATGCAGAAATTGCTTATGCCCTAAACATAAGACTAAGCAATGCACATCAAGGTTCACTTGCAGATTATGTAAAGGAAGGCATCATTCTATGCTCCACTTACCAGACCCTACTGAAGGTAACATATCTACTCCACCTGAATCGAACAAGTCTCAACCACCTACAGTAAATTTAGCAAGTGTTGATCCATCTAAAGCAAGAGTACTTCTAGGTACTGCGTTGGCAACTATAATGGATCATAAAGGCACATTGCAAGAAATTCGTTTAGTCCTAGACTCAGGAAGCCAGAATTCGTTCATGACCACCAAATGTGCCAACCGCCTAGGACTGAAGCCTCAAAGAACTGATTGTCATGTCACTGGCTTGAGTAACACTAATGTACCAACCCCGGAAGGCGTAGTTCATTGCATACTGCGGCCTAGAAACTCTAGCCATCAGCTCATCACCAAGGCCTTTGTTATTCCAACAATCACAACTCCTTTACCTTTGGAACATATACCTACATCAGAGATGCAGAAGTATCTTAACTATGATCTAGCAGATCCAGAATTTGGCACACCGGCTGAGATAGATTTTCTTCTTGGTGCAGATCTTTTTATGCAAGTAATACGTAACACCAATCGCTCCAATCCTCCATTTCTGGATACTGTCTTTGGAAAGGTAGTAATGGGACCACTAACAGAACCTACTAATACTTCGATTTGTCTTTTATCCAACAGGTCAATAGATAACATGGTTCAAAGATTTTGGGAGATGGAAGAAGTCAGTAGGCCTATTCCACTTTCAAAGGATGATACAAAATGTGAAGAGTTTTTTCAGAAGACAACGTACCGAATTCCAACTGGACGTTATGTGGTTTCCCTTCCTTTCAAGTCATCTGTACCGGAGTTAGGCTCTTCAAGAGGACAAGCTCTGATAAGACTTTATTCCCTAGAAAATAAGTTATCAAAGGATGAGAAATTACGTAATCAATATTGCGAATTCATGGCTGAATACCTTAAGTTGGGTCATATGCAGTTAGCCTCAGCATCACCTAGCTACATAATCCCTCACCATGCTGTATCAAAGGCAGACTCAAATAAAATTCGAGTGGTCTTCGATGCATCTGCAAAAACCTCTTTGAATGTCTCATTGAATGAAAAATTATTTACTGGACCACAATTGCAAAATGACATAGTTGATATAATTGTTAGGTTCAGACGACATGAAGTTATAGTTATTACTGATGTAGTCAAAATGTTTCGTCAGGTATTGGTTCACCCTTCTGACCGAGTTTATCAGCAAATACTTTGGAGATTCAGCCCTGAAGCAACAGTGGATACTTATCAACTCAACACTGTCACATATGGATTGAAACCTTCTCCATTCCAAGCCATTAGAGTCATTCATCAACTAGTGAAGGATGAGGGTGAAGACTATCCTGAAGCATCAACAGCACTTCTGAATGACATGTATGTAGATGACATTGTCACTGGCTCTTATGACATCCCTAGCACAATTGCATTGAAAAATCAGTTAAAGGTATTACTAGGAATGGGTTGCTTTCATCTATCAAAGTGGGCCAGTAATGTTCCAGAAGTTGTGGCAGATGAGGATACTACCAGCCAATTACATTTCAGTATTGATGGAACTTCAGATGCTGAATCGCACATTAAAATCTTAGGACTCCAATGGTCACCATTAACAGATTGTTTTTCATTCACCGTTAGCATGCCCACCATGAGTGCAATACAAACCAAGCGTACTATATTATCAACTGTAGCACGGCTGTACGACCCACTCGGATTCTTAGCGCCAGTGGTATTTTCCGCTAAACTGATTCTGCAAGAGCTCTGGAAGCTAAAGTTTGGTTGGGATGATGACGTACCTGAACATATCAGAAGTAAATGGCTGACATATGTCACAGATCTTCCTTCATTACAGAAAGTAGCAATATACAGGTATCTTGGTGACACAAGGCATGAAAAGTGTTATATTCTTGGTTTCTGTGATGCCTCAGAACGTGGATATTGTGCTGCTCTTTACCTCTGCTCGATTAAAAGCACTAGTTTACTCAAGGCCAAGACTAGGCTTGCCCCAGTTAAACCTATTACTGTGCCACGCCTCGAATTATGCGGAGCTGTTCTTTTGGCAAATCTAATCTCATCCATCAAACCTTTATTAATAACCTTGAAGGAGTATGCAGTTCATCTTTTTACCGATTCAACGGTGGTTCTGGCATGGTTATCATCACCACCTCATAATCTGAAAACCTTTGTTGCTCATCGGGTGGTTAACATTTTAGAAAACACGGAAGTTTCTTGGTGGAAACATGTCTCTTCACAAGACAACCCTGCGGATTGTGGATCAAGAGGATTAGGCCCAACAGAACTTGTCAACCATCCATTATGGTGGGCGGGGCCTAAATGGATATCGCGACCTTATAACCAATGGCCACTTAGTTCACCACAGATAGAGAATCAAGGCTGTGAGTATTCTAGAGAAATTAAATCTAATTTAGCTTCATTAGTGTCCACCTCAAACGAGCCTGAATTGATAGCATGGACAAGACGTTTCTCAAATTATAGCAGGCTTATCAGGTCTTTTGCTTATGTCTTTCGCTTTATCAAGGTTTGTAGACGTCAACATCATTTAATGACTTGCACTGGAATAACAGCATCTGAGTTAGATGCATCACTGATGAAAATTGTAGTAGTCATTCAAAAGACCTATTTCCCAGAAGCATATAAACAGCCAGCTCAAATGTCTAGTCAGCTTCTCCGCCTTGGAATTCATCTGGATCAGCTAGGAGTTTTGAGGGTGGGCGGCAGATTGGACAATTCTAATCTTTCGTATGACCAAAAACATCCGATACTTCTACCGAGTAAGGCATATTTTACTGTCCTTCTAGTGAAACATTACCACCACACATCGTTGCACATAGGCTGTGCTGCGCTTCAGGCCATAATTCAGAGAAAATTTTGGATAATTTCATTGCGCAGATTATGCCGCAAGATCAAGAGGTTATGTCTGACTTGTAGAAGGTATTCCAAGTCAACTACACATCCTTTAATGGGCAATCTACCTTCATCTAGATTTTCTGAGAAAAATGCATTTCATCTTACAGCAGTAGATTTTGCAGGACCGTTTCTAGCGAGAGAAACGTCAAGAAGAAAGTCTCCAACCATCAAGGTATACTTATGTCTATTCATCTGTCTCCCGACTAAGGCAATTCATCTGGAGCTGTCACTAGGGCTTTCCACTGAGACTTTTATTGATTGTTTCGATAGATTTGTTGCAAGACGAGGTCGTCCATACAGAATGTTGTCTGACTGTGGCACGAATTTTGTCGGCACTGCCAATTATTACCAAGAGCTCTCTGATTGGTTGAACTCCAAGAAGACTAAAGAGGATCTCACTTGCCATTCCACCCAATTAGGTGTGAATTGGGACTTTAATCCTCCTCGTACACCTCACTTTGGAGGAATTTTCGAAGCTGGCATAAAGTCAAGCTAAGACCCTTCTTTACAAGCATTTTGGTAACCATTCTTTCACTGTCTCTGAACTCTCCAACGCATTTACCAAGGTAGAAGCTATGCTAAACAGTCGTCCCCTCTACCCTACATCTGCTGACCCAGAAGATTGCCAACCGCTCACTCCAGGACACTTCCTCATTGGTGGTCCATTGAATGCCTTGCCGGAACCAAATCTACAAGAGGTGCCTAGTAATTGTCTCTCTCGCTGGCAGCTCATCCGTGAGAGGACTCAGACATTTTGGAAACGTTGGAAAGACCAATATCTAAGTACCTTAATGATGAGGAATAAATGGTTCAAGCCATCAGAAAACTTTAAAGTTGGTGACATTGTGCTATTAAAAGATGCTTCATCAGCTCCATGTTTATGGCCTTATGCAAAAATCACTAAGGTTCACCCTGGTTTGGATGGTATCGTACGTGTCGTAACTTTAGAAACGAAAGGAGGCACATTTAAGAGACATGTTGGACAATTTTTGTCCTTACAGCCATTATTGCAGGAATCAACAGCGATTGATCAGGAAGAGAAAGCCATTTGACTTCGCCACCAAGTGAGTCCGGAATTTAGGTGGGCGGGATGTTAAGGCCTAGCATTCAATTTATTAAATTCCTACACTCACCAATCCTATTACCTTTCTTTCTTCCCAAATTTAGAATTGTATATTGTATTTTTATCTTTTATCAACTTCATGAAGAACAAAAGAAAACTTCACTGGACCTCCTTGGAGTGATAAGGGAGAGGTTACTTCACTGTCTCCAGCTGGATAGTTATCATCTCATGTTCACCATATCTTTCACCAATTTTCACCGCTTATTTATCATCATTTTCTCACCATTTATCATCAGTTCTTCATTAAAATCTTGTACTCTGTTATTTGTTATTCAGGACACTACCAATTCCACCAGTTATTTTCTGTATTTAACCTCCAGTAGTTAGTTATTTTATAACCACCTTATCTCTCTGTAAAGTATAATTTCTTTTCTCTTTTATTTGCTTGTATTGCTAGAAGTTTATATTTTCTTTTCTTTACTATTTATTTAATTGTATATAGCTTTAGTTTATTTCCAATGCATGGCCAGCTTTTATTTTATATTATTCAGCTTATTTTCTTTTCTTTCTCTATTAATTAGCATGTTTATATTTATTTTCTAGTCACCAATTATATTTTTATTTACCTTAGAAGCTTTTAGTATTGTTGCATGTATATTCCTTTATCCTCCTTTTCACCAATTTATTTTACCTTCCAGACTTCATCTATCTATCATCATCTATCAGGCACAATTCAAAGGCACAATAAACACCCCCCTCAGAAGGTGGTAATTAGAATCAGTTATATCCAGGCATTGTGTAAGGGCGTCCCTTGGACAACCACGCAGTGGCCCCAACAATTAGCGATAGTGATATCGACATTAATGTCACGGATTATGATGATTATTCCTGTTATGTTATACAAAGTTCTGGAACTGCATGGAACGGTTACAGACATAGATTAGTACGTGATCACATGTTCGGATCGTTCTAGGCCCCTCTGGGTGGTGTCAGCTATGGAACAGTATGTAAGGAATAAGACCTCTTGTGGTTTAGTGTTTGCGAAGAATACTGTTACTTTTGAGTCACTGTAAAGTTACATTTAACTGTTTTGTCACGCCGTTATTAATTAGTGCTCTTATTGTTTGCTAGACATTTTCGGATTGCAATTTTACTAAAGAAGTCAAATATTTAACCGAAACGAATTTCGGCCGCGGACTTGGTTTTATGCCGAACCCGAAACCGAAACTAATTTACGTGTTTATATAAACACATGTGTAATATGTCTAATTTAGCAATGATATCAACGAAACCTTATAAAATGAAAGTAATTGAACTTAATTATTCATACAAGTACGTATAGAAAATGTATAGAAGAAGGTAGGTTGGTATAGAAGAGTATTTAAGCAAGTATTTAGATGATATATCTTTGTTTGTTTAACGTCACTTTATACCACTAAGGCTAATCGGACGATGCTACAGTGGGAGTCCTAAATTTTGCCTATCCAGGTATAATTAGCATAGGGATCTTTAACGAATACCTGACATTGTACAGGCTTGGGACCTCCACTATACGTCCTATCCGAGGGAGGGCATAACCAAGGATTTTTTATTCACATTAAAAAACTCTAGGGCCACCTCGGGACGCGAACCCGCGACCTTTAGTATTGTAAGTGGCCATATTAACCACTAAACCACAGGTGAACCCATTATATATATATTTATTTTTTTAGACATCAAGTTTCGATATAGTTAAGGAGATAGTTAGATGTAAAAAAAATTCTTAATGCTCAAGGTAAAGAAAAGAATGCTTTCGTTGTTATGTTAAGACTTGACGTAATTTAAGTGACACATCCATGTTCGTCATTATAACATTTTTGTCACCACACCTAATTTAATGTTTTCGATCAGTTAAAGATACCAAAATTATGAGACAAATCCATGTTTTATCGAATGACTATTCAAGTGTAATTAACTGAAATAACAGACACTACACACTATTAAACTCAAGACTGCTAGAGACCAAGGAAGAGATGAGCTTACAAACTGAAATCGTATAGTCACGGTCCGTTCTCGACTATTCTGCGGATTTTTAAGCCTGGTTTTTGGCCCAAACCGTAACTTAAATTTCACATAACTAAAATTGTTCAAACCCGTATCGGAGTATCATCAACTAAATTACTTTCAATTTATTCTAATAGAACAATAAGAAATAATTTTTCAAGTACCCTCATTCGTAAAACACCTTTTTACACACTTTCCATTTCAAATAGAATCCTCTCTCCTATCTAAGTTTTTAAATTCCTTATGCATGGCCTGTAGATTTGACACTTTTTAATAATTCGCTATGACCTACCTAAAACAATTCCTATTAAGTTCAATGCTCGCTCTAGTTTAGAAATGACTAACTCATGCGTCGGTCCAGTTCGTGCTTGTTTATTAACATGACATTTACACTGCATTTAGTGTAATGGACTAAACAGCATTGCATTGCACACGCTATTTTAATTGTTGGCCTATATACTTTTATTATGAAGTGGTGACGCTCAAATCCTGCGAATCATACATCCCACGGATATGAGATTAATTTACTGAATTAACACGTTAGCTGCGAAACAAATAAACTGGGATTTTCGTTAACTGCGACGAGGGGTCGAATGACCCCATGGTACCACACCTCTAAACTGCGTCAAGGGGCTGATTGACCCCTTGTCCCTTAGACATTAAAATTAACTCTCTGTAAACATTGATGAATGTTTTAAAGTGAAATCCATTTTTTAAACAAATACCTGACGTACAAGAATTCGTAACAGAAGCAGGGTTGAATTTTGTTGCTTCTGAATACATTTTTTTATTACTTATTTTTTCCACAACATCTGTGTTATACTAACAGTAATTTTTTTCTTTCCTTTTACGTTCAATCATAAAATGTTTGCTATATGTTTTTAATTTTCTTAATTGTCAGCATATATAATTCATGAAAGGAAGAATTCAGATATAAAAAATAAAACCAAAAGTATGTTTTTGTTATAAATAAATGAACATAGGGGTAACTTTTGTGTATTTTAAAAAATAAACATAAATATTACAAATTAAATTATTAAAAAAAAATAAAATGTGAAAACTACATTTTATAATGTTTATCATTGAAGCACTGCAAGCAAAGAGACGGTTGTCGGCACAGCCGTCATAGTATGTCCGGACCTTCTTCACCTTTTTTTGAGCTTCTGCACTGCTCATAGCTGTTCTTAGCTTTTCATAACAGCCCGAACATTTCTTCCTTATATGAATCATAACTATCTTTAAAACTTGAACTAGTTCTTTCATCTTCAGTTGAAGTTGAATCCCGCTGTGAAAGGGCTAAATCGGCAAGTTTCTTACCTCGTGAATACATATCGAAATTATTTATTAAATCCAGACAAATAAACGAGAGCTCAGGTGTCAACAATAATAAGTAAAATCAGTCGAAGAACAAGAAAGGAAGGGGAATCTGTGATTCACCCTCGGATAAATGTGATTCACGGTAAATTACTGTCGCTTTCAAACATTTACGGAAATAGAAAAAATATTTTTTATTTACATATTCATTAATATTTTATATAATATGCTAAAACAATAGTAAGATGAAGTGTAATGAGCATTAAAAGAGCAAGGGGTCATTTGACCCCTTGCCGCATTAAGGAAAACATTTAAACTATAATGCGACAAGGGGTCAAGTGACCCCTTACATTTTTTTTCGATATATAAGTAGTATTAAGTAGTGCATTATAAAAAAAAAATGAAAAATCTGAAAAATATTAAAACAGGATGCGTGACAAGCATCGCAGTTAACGACAAATACACGTCGCAGTTAACGTGTTAAAAATAAAATGAAAGATTCTTAGCACAAATCCTGCAGTTTCAATTAAATTTAAACCTAATTTTGACTTTCTTCTTACATGTTAAATTTTAGATTTATTATCCAGTGGCTTGAGATTACAACGAAAGACGACATTACTGCCTTTCTTAACACTAGATTGCCTAAGCAAGTCATTTTGACTGCTTTTGAAGTTCAATTAAGAAAATAATGATTTAAATAATGACACAGCTTCTTATAATTTTGTGACTTTTTCTACAACATATAAATGGGTTAATTAATCGTTGTTTTTGCCCTCCCCCGTCCTTCACTTCCGGAATATATATGTGTTATATATCTACCAAACGAAAAATTTGTCAAATACGACTTTGCCACAATAACAAAACAAATATTTGTCAAAAATGTAAAAAGTATGTTTGCGGTAGATGTACATCCAAAAAGATTTGCACTTTCATTTGCTTAAAATGTCCAGATAATGTATAAATTATTACTTTCACTTACCTATATATGAAATATATAGTAAGTGGAAGTATTGCGATCGTGAAAAATTTCGACTTCCGGTTTTCAACGGAAATACACGTTTTGGGACCCCCTGAGTCGAAATAACCAAGTCCCGCGAAATGGTCCGTGTGTGTGTGTGAACAGACTAGCTCAAAAACTATAAACCGTGCGATCCTGAAATTGGGTATTTAGTGTAGGTATATGCCCGCGATGTGACAGCATAAATTTCATCAAAATTACTTAAAGGGAGGGGGTACTTTACTTAATAACTTTTTAGGTTTTTTTCGATTTTCTCAAAAACGGCTCTAACGATTTTGATTAAACTGAGTATTTCATCTATTTATATGCCTGAGATATGACTGTAAAAATTTCATCAAAATTGATCAACCGGAGGGGGGACTTTACTTAATAAATGTTGTGTCATTTTCACGTGTTTTTTTTATTTACTCAAAAAAGGCTTTAACGATTTTGATCAAACTGGGTATTTGATATATGTATATGCGAAAGATGTGATAGCCAACATTTCATCAAAATTGGTCAAACGGAGCGGGCACTTTATTTCATAATTTTTTTTTCCAATTTTTACCTTTTTTTCGATGATCTCAAAAACGGCTTTAACGATTTTTTCAAATTCGTCATGTTTAATGAAAATTAGGTGTTCTTTAATAACAGGTAAGCTTTATCATTATTAAAATGTTCTGAGGGGGCTTTTATTTTGGGGGGGGGGGGGCCTTTTTTTGTTTGTTTGTTTCCTATAAAGTACCTTTGCATTTTGTTTATATGGAGAAATCAACTGTCTCTCGTTACGCCTAAAAATAAGAAATGGCTAAATATGAGATATGATAAAAATAAAGAAAACATAAAGAGGAGAAAAAAAGAAAAATATTCAGTCAAATCATAAAACTCGTTGAGCCCACGCATGCGGAGTTCGCCTTTAATGACAGACCATTGTTCATAATTAAAACCGTTCTGTTCATTTGAGAAGTGGCAATTAACAATAACGCATTAATTTCTAATCTAAGTAAGTTCGTAAGTGAAAGTTGTGTGTTGCGCGCACCCACCAGATTTTTTTTTTTCGAACTGAAATACATTTTTTTTATTGTTAATACTTATTAATAACTTGTTATATGACTGTAAGTGATATAAAATATATTAAAAATTACTGTTAAACAAATTTCTTTGCGCATTAGTTTCACGCATGCGCATTTTCACAATGCAGTCATTTTGACTGCTTTCAGGCAATATAGGTATATACTAAGCCCCCGTCTTTCTAGTGTTAAAGATAGGGAGAGGTTAATTTTCATTATATATTTTTCATATTGAGGACATTCCGAGAAGTGGGGCTCCTGAGAAACATTTTTAAATCTTTTATTTTATCTTACCTCTTCAAAAACTAATTTTGAGGTTTAGGATAGTGTTCTACCACTGATACGGGCTCCTTAACAACGTAAAATTATATTTAAAAAATAAGCAATTTAAGCATTGTTACGACATTTTTGAATATTAACGATTAAATTTGTATAGTGTTTCCCTTTACCTAGGTCCGGGTAGTGTGTATTTTCGGTGAAAAACCGAAAGGAAAAAATAAATATAATAATAAGTTGTCTATTTTACAAAATAAAGGTACATAAAAGTTCGTTTTATACATAACATATAGCTATTGACTATGTCCGTCTGCCGTATTTATACAATATTCTTATTGGTTCTAAAACATACCAGGTGTGTAAATATGAAACCGGAATTCGCCAATGATAGGAATAGCCAATAGCAGTCAATATAATCTTCTAACTAATCCGTCAGTGGTGTTATCTGCTTTTGCCTACATGTAATAAAGAGATCCAATTGATACCAACATCAGTTTCATTCTATAACCGTGTTTTTAGTGGCGTTGAACATGTCGACTTTTGTGCCAACGAATCAAGATTTGCGGACAGCATTTATTTTCCTTAGTTTCCTTCTGAAAAAAATTGGAGCATTATCAAATAGGATGCTTGTTAAGCTTACGGGGAGCATGCCCTAGGCAAATCTTAAAGGTGGATTTCGATAAAAGAAACAAAGACCGTGGAAAACCACAAAAAAAAACTTTGAAAACGCTGATTCGGAAGCGTTTGTTGGACAATTATTACATGTGACACCGTCTCCATTTGTTTGAAAGGCATGGAAAAGATCCAAAAGGTCGGAAAATGAGTACCTCACCGACTGAATGACAGGCAGCAGGAAGCTCGAAAAACCACATGGCAAATGCTGCTCGCAAGGTACAGAAAAAAGTCATTTCTTCATCAAATTGTGACTGGTGATGAAAAGTGAATTTACTTCGAGAATCCTAAGCGTAAAAAATCCTGGGTAACTCCTGGTGAACCATCGGCATCGCTTGGGGAGGAATAAAATGCTCTGTGTCTGGTGTGATCAGATGTGTGTTACCTACTATGAGCTGCTGAAACCTGGGGAAACTGTTAATACGGAACGCTACCTACAACAGATGATAAATTTGAATAAAAAAGAAAAATGCATAGATAGCGAAGGACAGTACTTCGAATAAAAAAGTATGTATCATTTTTACACAATCAACTCTTATTTGATATTTGAAAAATTCCGGTTTCATATTTACACACCTGGTATGACATTAAAGTAAAATGCAGAAGTATATGGAGAGAACAATAATAAATGAAATTAATAGAGAGAACATTGAATAAATGAACATTTATCTACAAGGAAATAATGGTAAATAATATAAAATTTTCTTTCCCTAATTATTACAAATTTACCTAATACACCTAATTTTGTTGTGAAAACAAAATTACCGCTGATTTCGAATTGGCGAAATGATAAAACATTATTATTTGAAAAAAAAAAAATACATTAAGGAATGATCCTTCAATTTGTTTTCTTTGATGAACAGATTTGTAATATATAATTTTTATGTTATGGACATTTATAATGAAGCGACTGCCTTAATAAGAAATTCAGTTTTCGGCTTTATTCATGGAAATGTGGGTACATCGTTTTTCCGTCGTTTAAAGCACTTTATACCCTTCTGAAGGACCATGTTTAACTTTACCTTTAAAAATATGCCAAGAGACATCAAAGGAAAACCCGGGTTATTAACTCAAGAGACACAGGTAAAGTAAATAATAATAAAGGTGAAAATAATCTACTTTTGTCAGAAAGCCCCTGACATGATATTCATAAACATGATATATAAAAATATATCCTTCAATATCGCTCTAACGATAAATTACTCCTCCTTTATCAACTCCTGTTTATATGATGTTATAATTCCGAATCGTCCGGGATGGCCGAAAGGACAAAGGCGCTTGCAATAGGTAATCAAAGTTAAGAAACGTCGAGCGTGGTCAGTACTTGGATGAGTGACCGCTCCATTCGGGTGACCACCCGCCATTGAACGCCACGCAGTCCAAGCCTACCCCCACCCCCCGGGTTTGTGGGGCCCGTCAGCCTACTGGAGGCGACTCACACCTCCAGATAGGAGTGATGTACCTTCCCAGTGTATCCCATCGAGAATCGTGGTGTGATTTACAGGATATCGGTACCGCCCGGAGGCTTGGTACAAGGACGGTATGCTTCAGGGAAAGAAATATAGGTCCTCGGGGCCTGCTGACTCTGGGCTGCCATAATCCTTGGACCTAGACCAGTTTGTTACTGTCCTTGAACCCTAGAGAGCTGACGCCATCGGTGGGAAGGAAACTGCCAAATTGGCCCCAATGGGATTGGTTATGGAAGTCTGCGCTGCACCATGGTGACTATGGCTTGCAGCAACGTGAGGTTTGGGCTACTCCCTCCAAGCTGTCTGTGTTCCTGCAAGAAACACAAATGTCTGTAAGAAGACCACACAACAGGAAAAGAGACTCCCAATAATAACTTTATCTAAATATTTTAGACTGCGCTGCTGTCTTATTGCTCAAATCCTCATTCAATAGCAGATTCAATTATAATCATCTGAGGGGACGCACTTTTTTTTTTTGTAATTCCAAGATTCATGAAGCACCTAATTCAAAATATGAGTTGATAAGAACGTTGTTAATCAGAATTGAATGTTTAAATACAATAAATTTCCCATTTAAGGACGTAAAATATTGCTAAAGAAAAACACAATTAAATAATTATTATTACTTTTTCCTTTCTCGAGACTCCAATCGCAATAAACCAATGCGAGAATTAAAATGCGACTGGAATTCATTCTCAAATAATTATATTAGTTTCAAACATTTTAACCATCCTCAGAGCTAAATGTGATTGCAAATGTATATCGTCCTATAAATTAAAAATTATTTGTTAAAAACACCATATCTATGTGGGCTATTCATATAAAATAGGTACTTTATACCATCGTCCCTCAAATACATTATATTTATTAGGGTATTCTAATAAGATTCTCACATTCAATAGAAAAGTAATATTTATAGATAGTAGGACCTTATAATAATAATGATAATAAAAAATAACAATAACAAAAAACATGTAATAGGCTTCAGAGCCTTAGAGTAGTTAAACAAAAATGAAGAAAATTAAAATAAATTGAATATCCTTATTGACTTGAAATGAAAATTACTACGTGATTGGAGCTTATAATATATATTTATATAACTATTATATTTATATTTATAGATATTATGAACTTATATACCACGTAGATGTAAAATTTATAGATGTTAGGACCTTATATACCACAAAGACTTTAATATTTATAGATATTAGGAACTTTATACCAATAGACCTAATATTTATAGATGTTATAAATTGAACTTAAAATTAAATATGTTATAAATAGAACTTATATACCATATAAACCTAATATTTATAGATATTAGGAACTTATATACCAATAGATTTATTTAACCTATAGATGTTATACCAATAGATGTTAGGACCTTGTAGATCTATTATTTATATATATTAGGACCTTATATACCATAAAGAATATATACCATAATATTGAATAAACGGATCTATCTGGCAAAAAACGTGCTTTTTGTTTGTTTAACGTACCTAATACAACTAAGGCTAATCGTAAAATGCTACAGTAAGAGTCTCAAATTTAGCCACCCGTCCCAGGGGTACCTGACATCGTACAGGCTCGGGACCTCTATTTTACGCCCTATCCGAGGGACGAAATAGCCAGAGATTTTTTAATCCCTTTTAAAAATCAAATGACCACTGCGGGACGCGGGCCCGCTCTCTTTAGTATTGTAAGTTGCTATGCTAATTATCTCGTTATTAGCATTAGTAATCTGGTTGCAAGAATTAGTGAAGTTTTTGCGGCAAAATACTTTATCGGTGCAGATGATTATGTTTAGTTAAAAGAGATCGTGTATAATTTATTTTCTGAACAGTTGTCTTTAGTCGAGCGAGAGTAAAATGTTTTCATATATACCAGGCGTTTAGTTTCAAAACCGGTTACATCCATTTTCAACATTTTTTCAGGACTGATAAAAAAAAAAAAATCAATTAAAAATATTAATCAATTTAACAATTTTTTTTTTTGTTCTTTTTCGCCGTTTTTCTAACAATTACCTTCAAACAAAAATTCTTGACAACTTTTTATCACATTTTCTTTTTTAAATCTCATTAAACATTAAAAAATATGTTGGATGTACCTGACTTTGATAAGAAAATATAAATTTTTTTGGTTAAATTATGAATAGACATTTTTTAAAAACAAATCTTTTTATCTAATATGAACAATATATACATAGTTTTTATTTTTTAAATATACAAATTTTCATTTATACCTTGATGTTGACACACATCCATATTGGTATCATGCATATTTACTTGGATTGGTGACATTGTACTGTCTATTACAACTTTGTAGAATTCTAGGGTATCTATTGATCTCCAGTCTTCTCCATAATGTTTTTCTTTATAGAGTATCAACATCATCCAACTGTTTGGAAACATGGGATTTCGAAAAATTGAAGGTTTTCTGATAAGTGAAGCTTGGACGGAACAGCTTTTGATAAGAAATGGAATCTTTAAGTATTGATTTTCGAAGGATCTAGACGTCTTTTTAAAAAAACGCGTCTAACACATTACTTTTATCATTAAAAACTTGAAAAAAGAAAGAAAAAAAATGGATGTAACCGGTTTTAAAACCAAACGCCTCATATAATTGTAATCGCTGCCTTTTCTTTAAAATAAAAAAAATCTGGTGCGTGCGCGCAACACACAACTTTCACTTACCAACTTACTTACATTAGAAATTAATGCATTTTGTTAATTGATGTTTTTTTAATTGCCATTTTTATAAATAATATAAAAAAGATGACTTGATTTTGATTAAAAATGATTAATTTAATCAAAATCATTAAAGCCGTTTTTGAGATATTCCAAAAAAATGTAAAAATTGGAAAAAAAAGTTATGAAATAAAGAGCCCCCTGCATTTGACCAATTTTGATGAAATGTTGTCTGTCACATTGTAAGCATATGCATACACCAAATATCTAGTCTGATAAAAATCATTACAGCCGCTGTTGAGTAAATAAAAAAAAACACATGAACATTAGATAAAATTCTTTAAGTAAAGTCCCCCCTCCGGTTGATCAATTTTGATGAAATTTTTACAGTCGTATCTCGGACATATACATATATCATATACCCAGTTTGATCAAAATCGTTAAAACTCTTTTTGAGCAAATAAAAAAAACGTGAAAATGATACAAAATTTATTAAGTAAAGTCCCCCCTCCGGTTAATCAATTTTGATGAAATTTTTACAGTCATATTTCAGGCATATAAATAGATCAAATACTCAGTTTAATCAAAATCGTTAGAGCCGTTTTTGAGAAAATCGAAAAAAAACTTAAAAAGTTATTAAATAAAGTACACCCTCCCTTTGAGCAAAATTGATGAAATTTTTGCTGTCACATCGCGGGCTTATACATACTCTAAATACCCAATTTCAGGTTTGCACGATTTATAGTTTTTGAGGTAGTCTGTTCACACACACACACACACACACACACAGACACACAGACCATTTCGCGGGACTTGGTTATTTTGACTCAGGGGACTCCAAAACGTGTATTTCCGTTGAAAACCGGAAGTCGAAATTTTTCACGATCGCAATACTTCCACTAACTATATATTTCGTATATAGGTAAGTGAAAGTAATAAGGGGAAACTCGACATTGCAAATAATTTTATTCCTTTGTACATCCGCCTATTTTGCATATCTACCTCTTCTCACCGTCCCGAAATAACCTTTGTTTGACACTGATTATATTTGCTTGAACCTTACGGAAAGGTAATTCGGAGATATTAGTCCGGGGGGGGGGCTATTATTGTTGACAACCTGTTGAGGGCAGATAGGCGGCCCATTGCAATCCACGGTAGGCCAATATTGTCGAGGATCGGAAGTGGATTGGAATGGTGAGAGATCTCATCTCCAGGAATTTAATTAATGCCATATAAACTGCCCTTTCACCTCCGACAGCTGAGCAGCCATCCGCCCAAATCAAATCTACCTCCCCATCGTCGTGTGTTCTATTTGGGTACCTGTTCTGTAGCGGCTTACCTTGTGGTCGTATCCAGCTAATTCCGTTTGTAGTTCACATTACTATAACAATATACTATTCAATAGATATAAACACCCTGCCATGCTTTGCTGCTGTTTACTATAATATTAACTATTAGGGAAGTAAATAAATATATACCGGTGGGAATCCCCATGCAAAGAGTTTTCCTTAGCCACAATTAACATTACTGTTGTACTATTAATGCATTGCAATAGTATATTGCAATTTATTAAATACAATTTTGCATAAAAGTATTAAAATGCAAAATTACAATTTATATACATACATGGGCGATTCTCATTTTAGGGTCATGTTTTAGTCCATTACAACTTTTACATAAATTGTTAAGCCTAACCTGATTTTTTCCATTGCTATACAGTGAAGGTATATTTCTTCATAAAAAAATATTAAAAATGAAAATATTAATGATTATATGATTTTATAATTATTTAAGCTACTAAAATGTCATTACCATATAGTGTCCCACTCTCCATTTTGTAGTAAACATGTATTTTTTACTTTCACTTACCTATATATGAAATATATAGTAAGTACTGTAAAGTAATTTATTGTCATCCTCTAGCATAGATACTCACATATTTGTTTTCTTTTAGCCCTGATGAAGATCCACAACTTGGATCGAAACGTTGGCTTTAGATAATAATTTTTTTTTTAAAACTGAAAATCCTGATTATCATTTAACCTATCCCAAAGAATAACAGTTGACTATCTCTCACCTATAAATTAATTAATTTTAATTTCGGTGAAAAAAAAAATACCCTCAGATAGATTCCAGACAATTAACCATATAAGTAATGGTAATATTTTACAAATTACATTCGATTTGGTTTTCACTATTATAACTCTTATAACCTGTTGTTTGAAGTAACACAACCCTATTCATTTTATTATTTAATAAAATATAAGCTCTCTTTATTCCAGTTTTTAACGTTTCTGGCTATCTGCTCATCTTCAAAGGTCATCAACATTCACTTATATACACTTGGTGTGTAATTTAAAAAAATAAAATTATAAAACATATCACCTAACAACATCATTCCTTAACTTATTCATATTGCCGTCCATAATAATAATATAGTAATATGAAATACCAAGTGTAAATATCGATGACCTTTGAAGAATGGCAGATAGCCTGAAACGTGGATAAGATGGGATAAAGAAGGTTACTTTAATATAAGGGTTGTGTTGCTTCAAACAACAGGTTGTAAGAGGGTATGTATTATTTTACGAAACATTATGAATATACTTTTTATTAAAAAGATATTTTTACTTTCACTTACCTATATATGAAATATATAGTAAGTGAAAGTATTGCGATCGTGAAAAATTTCGACTTCCGGTTTTCAACGGAAATACACGTTTTAGGACCCCCTGAGTCGAAATAACCAAGTCCCGCGAAATGGTCTGTGTGTGTGTGAACAGAATAGCTCAAAAACTATAAATCGTGCGATCCTGAAATTGGGTATTTAGTGTAGGTATATGCCCGCGATGTGACAGCAAAAATTTCATCAAAATTGCTCAAAGGGAGGGGGTACTTTATTTAATAACTTTTTACGTTTTTTTTCGATTTTCTCAAAAACGGCTCTAACGATTTTGATTAAACTGAGTATTTGATCTTTTTATATGCCCGAAATATGAATGTAAAAATTTCATCAAAATTTATCAACCGGAGGGGGGACTTTACTTTATAAATTTTGTATCATTTTCATGTGTTTTTTTTATTTACTCAAAAGCGGGTTTAAAGATTTTGATCAAACTGGGTATTTGACGTATGTATATACCAAAGATGTGACAGCTAACATTTCATCAAAATTGGTCAAACGGAGGGGGCACTTCATAACTTTTTTCCAATTTTTACCTTTTTTTCGATTATCTCAAAAACGGCTTTAATGATTTTGATCAAATTAGTCATGTTTGATGAAAATTAGATGTTCAATAAAATCAGGTAAGTTTTATCAGTATTAAAATTTTCTGAGGGGGCTTAAATGGGGAAGGGGCCTTTTTTGTTTTCCTATAAAGTACCTTTGTTTTAGTTTATATTGAGAAATTAACCGTCTCTAAACACGCCTAAAAATAAGAAATGGCTAAATATGAAGTATGAAAAAAATCAAGTAAACATACACAGGATAAAAAAAAAAAAATCTGGTGCGTGCGCGCAACACACAACTTTCACTTACCAACTTACTTAGATAAGAAATTAATGCGTTTTGTTAATGCCACTTCTCAAAGTTACACATTTTCCACATCCATTTCTTATTTTTGTTTTCATTTGCTCTATAAACCCCTCAGAACATTTTAATAAACGCTTACCTGATATTAAATAACACTCAATTTTCATCAAACATGACGAATATGAAGAAAATCGTTAAAGCTGTTTTTGAGATAATCTAAAAATTAGAAAAAAGTTATGAAATAAAGTGTCCGCTTCGGTTGATCAATCTTGATGAAATGTTGGCTATCACATCTTTGGCATATACATACATAAATACCCAGTTTGATCAAATTCGTGAAAGCCGTTTTTGAGTAAATAAAAAAAACACGTGAAATTGATACAAAATTTATTAAGTAAAGTCCCCCCTCCGGTTGATCAATTTTGATGAAATGTTGGCTATCACATCTTTGGCATATACATACATCAAATATCCAGTTTGATCAAAATCGTGAAAGCCGATTTTGAGTAACTAAAAAAAAACACGTGAAAATGATACAAAATTTATTAAGTAAAGTCCCCCCTCCGGTTGATCAATTTTGATGAAATTTTTACAGTCGTATCTCGGGCATATAAATAGGTCAAATATCCAGTTTGATCAAAATCGTGAAAGCCGTTTTTGAGTAAATAAAAAAAAACACGTGAAAATGATACAAAATTTATTAAGTAAAGTCCCCCTTCAGGTTGATAAATTTTGATGAAATTTTTACAATCATATCTCGGACATATAAATAGATCAAATACTCAGTTTAATCAAAATCGTTAGAGCCGTTTTTGAGAAAATCGAAAAAAACTTCAAAAGTTATTAGATAAAGTACCCCCTCCCTTTGAGAAATTTTGATGAAATTTTTGCTGTCACATCGCGGGCATATACATACACCAAATACCCAATCTCAGGTTCGCACGGTTTATAGCTTTTGAGCTAGTCTGTTCACACACACACACACACACACACACAGACACACACACACACACACACACAGACCATTTCGCGGGACTTGGTTAATTGGACTCAGGGGACCCCAAAACGTGTATTTCCGTTGAAAACCGGAAGTCGAAATTTTTCACGATCGCAATACTTCCACTTACTATATATTTCATATATAGGTAAGTGAAAGTAAAAATATTCCGTCAACTCATAAAAGACCTTGAACTCACGCATGCGCCGTACGCCTTTAATGACAAACCAATGCGTTATAATTAAAGATGTTCTGTTCCTTTAATGAAAATTATTTTTTTCATGGGAACTACATGAAATATTTAACAAGTACATAGAGAATTATAATATTAGACGACTACGAGTATTATGCTTGCATTGCCGAATTATCACAAGTAAAAACTTTCATTAATAATAAAAGAAATTAGTGTGTTTTTTTTTAGCAAATAAAAACAAAAATAAGAAATGAATGCGGAAAAATGTATAACTTAGAGAAGTGACAATTAACAAAACACATTAATTTCTAATTTAAGTAGATTAGTAAGTGAAAGTTGTGTGTTGCGCGCACGCACCAGATTTTTTTCTTTTGAAACCTACGTTTAATGATAGTAAAATTTATTTCCACTCATAAAGAATAATCGAAGCATTCTGAATTATATTTGTTTTTAATTTTTGTTAACTGTAAGTATGCTTAAGTAGTTTCAAAACTTTGTTCCTCCACTTTGACGTCATACCGATCACAAAACAAAACGGCAGAGATAAAAACTTGGGGACCAGTGTGGAAATTTCTTGTGAGTGTGGTGATCACCATGAAATTTAAGGAAAACCACCAGTGGATTAACCGACTTCAGTTGGGAGCCGGCCTCCGCGCATATGTCTCGTAAAGAAAGTCGCGTACTTTTATTGTTGCCATTACCACGGCATGTATAAAGACGCTTCCTTTTCAAATTATTTCATTCTTTATATCGTATTAATTTGATATAAAGTTTGTCTAAGCCAGCAGGAAAAAAGATGATCTCAATTAGTTACAGAGCGGTTTTGGCCGAATAAAATAAGTGCAAATGTCATTACCGAGTTAAAATCTCGTCTCATTCCCACCCCCGAATTATTAGCTCGGTAATGAGATAATTTTGTTATGTAAATTGCCCATAATCTGTAAATCACCCATATAGGTAACAATTAAAATAAATTAGCAGCAAAGGTGCTTCAAATAAATATTAATAATGACATTTATAGTAACATTTCTAAGTTGTATTTATTATCTTAATCCACTCCGAAGATATTCAGTTTATGTTGTTTTTACGAGTCTATGTAATTATATTATAAAATTTCTATCTGTGTCAACATGTTTTTGTTTTTAAGATATTTGGTAACTTTAATATTTCGAAATGCGAAAAAAATATTAATTAAAGATATATTCATGAAGGTTAGTCGAAAAAACATTGTATGTATTACACTTGTAAACACAATAACTATAGTATAAGTGGATAATTTTATATTGAAGCAGTATTAAGTCATCTTTTTTTCAAAAGAGCCTATTACTACTACATATATGGTTTGCATTTAAACGTTTTTTTATTCAATTTTCATAATTCTTCTTTTTTATAAATATTTTCGGTACGACATAACTTCCTTAATACTTTATCAAATTTCATGAATGAGGTATCATTTAAAAGGTTTCATTAACCGCTACACTGGAAACATAGAACATACAAATCTCTCTCTCTCTCTCTCTCTCTCTCTCTCTCTCTCTCTCTCTCTCTATATATATATATATATATATATATATATACATATATATATATACATATATATATATATATACATATATACATATATATATATAGTATATATATATATATATATACATATATATATATATATACATATATATATATATATATATATATATATATATATATATAGAGAGAGAGAGAGAGAGAGAGAGAGAGAGAGAGAGAGACCTTTAAGAAACTTTTTTTATTTTTTCAGGCACTGCATAAGAAATACTCGGATTATCCTGCACTTTTTGAAACAGAATATATATTTTTTCTTCTCATTCCTAATTCCTTCCACAATTGTTGATCAATTAATAGAGTGGAGGTTTCCTTTCGATTTTAGGCCATTTTAATGTTTTAGTTATGTATAACGCAACCCTTAAAACGACGAGGTTTGGTTTGAATGAGGATCCTTTAAAAATGCTAAAAGCGCGATTCGGGACAGCCGGGATGATTACCATATTCAGCAGTAGGATAATGTAATCAGTAGCCTAAGTAGCACAATATGGACATTTATTTATATATGTACATTAAACCATTGGGTTTAATAGGTGAGCTCTCCCTCGTTATGATCATTATGATGAAAGCGCGACTAAGGCTGCTCATATATATTTATATGATATACACACACAGATATATATGTGTATATATATATGTATACTGGGTGTCCCAGACATAGTGTAAAGAAAAAATTCGGGTAATACTGCATTACTGCATAAAAACGGGGTAGAAACGCAGAATGGCGCAGAAACGAGTTTCCTATCTCAATCTGTTGAGGAGATAGAATTTTTTTTGTTTTTATTTTTAAAATCTTACTTTATTCTGAAATTTTTGTCTCTACTTTGGTTTAGCGTAGAAACAAAAACGATGATATTTTCATAATCAGCATTAATTTTTTTAAAAGTTGAGATGGGTTTAGTTATTTTAAATCCACTTTCAGTGGGACTTTTAACGCGCTAAACACAAAACATTTATTAAAACTTAAATTTTTAATAGTTTTTGAAAATTCCTCACTCACCACTGGAGCACCCTAGAAGCTGTCAAATTTCCTAAAAACTGTGGAATTCAGTTGAAATGTTCGGGGTTACGGTCAAATAAAACAATACTATATGTGCAGTAATATATACTTTGCCGACGTTTCGACCCGAGATTCAGGTTTTCATCAGGGCTAAATAAGAAACAAGATAGAAACCAATGAAAAATACGAAACAAAGATTTTTTTCTTAACATCATCAATTACTCTTCCTCTACAATTGATATTCATCAAATTTCCTAAATCGTATCATCAACTAAGTATCCCTCAATCATTTAATATCGTTATTCATAAGTAAATTATATAA
Organism: Aelia acuminata; assembly: GCA_911387785.2. NCBI lineage: Eukaryota > Metazoa > Arthropoda > Insecta > Hemiptera > Pentatomidae > Aelia > Aelia acuminata. The sequence continues at coordinate 2,737,750 of OU426983.1, forward strand.
TTTTCCTAATTTTTACTTCTCCATGTAAAAAACATCACTTTTTATTATTTTTTACTTTTTTTTTGTTTTTTACTTAATCATTTTCGTGTCATGCATATCTTTATTCAAAAACAAACAAATATCTAATTCAAAAGTTTTATTGATAACCTTTTGTTCTATCATTATTAACTAGTTTTATACATATATATATATATATATATATATGTAAATATTTTTTTCTTAAATATATCTTCATTGTTTGCTATCTCGTTTCATACTTAGCCCTGATGAAGACCAGAATCTCGGGTCGAAACGTCGGCACAATATAATTTATTGCGCACATAGTGTTGTTTGATTTGACCGCACCCCCAACCATTTTCATCACATATACTTCAATGGTCAACCACCTATCTTCGACTTAAAGAAATAATTTATTTTACCCCTCTCTATTCTAGTTATAAAAATTACGAAAATTCTTTTTGCTGGTTTTTAAAGTAATTATTCTTAATTAATTTTCTGTTAAAGAATAATAGAAACAACAATTACTAAAATTTGCAAAATATTCTATCATTTAATTCATAATTCTTTTTTTACAATCCTTCGCCAAGAAGTTAAAATTATACCAATAAATTATTAGATATTGTAGTTATCCTCTTATTGGGAGCAATAAACTCAAACTTTTTAAAAACTTTTTTCTTCTCTCCAAGTGCGTCACCACAACTAATTAATTTAACGGACAAACTTTTTTTTTCTTATTCCTTTTTTTTTTTTTTTTTTTTTTTTATAGGATGGAGGCTTAATTTTCTCTTTGTCATAACTGACTTCATTCTAGGCAAACTCATTTCTAAGAAAGTTCTTATTTTTTTCTCTCTATCTTTTCTAAAAAATTTAACGAACTACGGTATAATGTGCATCAAAACTTTAGAACAAATTGTTAATTTTCATTATTACTGATAATGTTTGCTAATTTATTCGATAAAAGATTAATTCGTATGTTTCATTTTGCTATGTAAATATAACTAAGTCTATTTTCCTTATTAATATATACTGCGTTGAATTTGCTTTTTCTTTTAGCTCTAGAGACAGCTTAATGAACGGTTCTTAAATTGTCAATGAAGATGATAGGTAACGGGAAATGTTTACAATAGTTTTAAATCCATCTTGGAAAGGATTATTGAATAAATCTCTTGGCTATAGATGTATTTGTGTAATTATGTTTAACCAGCATAAAATATCTGGGTGGCATAACGATATGGGTATTTCTAAATTTTTACAGATTTCATGCCATAAGCTAAACGTTCACTAAACGTCATCCAGCGTGGCAGATTGTATATCCTTATAGATATCCTTATTGTATATCCTTATAGATATCCTTATTGTATATCCTTATAGATATCCTTATTGTATCTCCTTATAGATACCCTTATTCTCAATAAATATATATCGATTAAAAGACAAATATATATTTGGTTAAGTTTGGTAGAAAAAGAAATGTTTTTTTTTTTTTTGCTGCATAATTTTATTTACACCTGTCGTAAATTAAAAGTGACATTAGGGCGATTCTCATTTAATTTGACCATTTAACTTTTTTAGAAATTGAATTTTGGGTTTAAAAAAATTCAACTTATGAATAAAATTTTAACTGAATATCATCAATAAGATGTTCAAGAAAACAAAGATGAACACAGTTTGTCAGTTCGTTCAGTATTAGTATTTTTTATTATTTTTTCTGCTCAAAAAAGAGTTTTGTGAGGAGCATTTCTGTATTTTTGTTTATTTATTTTTTGTAATGTTTTTTTTTTTTCCATTCTCGCTCACTCTCGTCACTCCATATCACAGCGTAAAAACTCATTTGTAAGGCATCGAATCTTGTTTTTGTTTGTTGTACACTAATTACTAGGCTGGCGTCTATTTCTACTCCTTTACTTGCCAAGCTTAGTAGCCTATACTTTCTCGCTAGTTGACCTATGAATAAGTCGTTCTGTCAAGGCTTAGGTTTTTCGTCTGATATTTGCAGCTCATTGGTCATCTCGTTGTGAAATATACATGCTGCACAGCTTTTACTCAGTTCATAATTAATTCGTTCTCTGCTTTACATGTTGGTCAAATTCAAAGACTGAGAGGTATTTTAACAAGTTGAGTAGACTGAATATTTTTACAAGCTGCCGATTTGCTTATTTTATTTCTCTTGGCCTCTTATCTCTTTTTTATTAAGAATATATTTTACATTATGTCCCAAGTCTATTTTTTCTTTTCTCTATAGCTCCTTTCTACAGCTTGTTAAAATGGCTACACAAAAGAAATGAATCATGTAGGCATTTAAACATAACAATAACAACAGTTCCCCAGAATTGTTTTTCCGTCACGAGTGTTACGTAACACTCGAGACATTTACACGAAAAATCTCTATCCTTAGCTGAACCAAGTGTCGGACATATATGAGAGGATGAACTCCAATAAATGTCCCTAACCAACATCTTTTGCCGGTATCATTCGGATTTTTCAATGAACGCTGATACATACCATTAACGTAACACTCGTGAAAACTAATTTTTGTGATATACATTATTTTGAATTGGATACCAAATAACTGCCTATTAGATACTTTCTTCACCAAGTTTGCACATCGACCGATAGCCGGTATTATAAACAAAGGTTATCATGGCCATTCCCAACATTTTCAAAGAACAGTGTTGCCCAGAACAGCCGACAACACTCGCCATGAATTTTTCTACTAACCTTGGGGACAGATTCATTTTCCTGATTTACATTCGAAGTATTAGAGGTAACTAAAAATATCATTCATAACTTGAAACACCACCGTATTACAATGAAATACCTAATTGTTCAAATTTAATCAATTATCAGGGGTTTATTTCAGGGTGTGGTGAACTAAGCATAACCAGCTTGGGGACTGTAACACTCGTGACATTTTCAAACTTCACATTGAGATATTTTGTTTTTTATGATGCCTAGGTTCATTTAAATGTTACCATTGTTTTGTTATAACAGAAGACTATAAACCAAATATCAAAAAAAAAAATTGGATATAAAAAAATATCTGAAAAACGAATGTTAAGTTCAGGAACACTAAATGGTCAATTCATATGAGAATCACCCATTAAGCAAATAAGATGAAAAATGGTGTATGTTGGCATTTTAAAACATGAGGGAAGATAGTGCCCAGCAGCACATCATCCCGGTCCCATTTCAGGAGTGGAGCTCTCTTAACCAACTCCTTTTTAGTCGCCTCATAAAAGGCATGGCAATTGTGGCAATGTCATTAATAAGTCTATTGTTATGTCCGTGTAATTTGATATGGAAGCCAGAATAGAGAGTCCTAATGTTCGTCGATAGTTGGTAGTTAAGTAAGTCTGTATGTAGCGTTTTGTTACTAACGTACAAAGGTGCGTTCGTTACTAGTCGCAAAATTTTGGTTTGGAAGGTTTGTAGTTTATGTAAGTGTGTCTTTTTTGCTGATACATAAATGTTTAGGTGTATGTCCAAATGGGTTTTAGTAAGTATGTCTTTTCATATTGACATGAGGGAGGGCCCCAATTCATCCATCTGTCAAATATTAGTCCAAGGTAGCTTGGAGGTAGCTTACTTTGTCTGTTAAATGTTAAATATGTTTTTTTATGATTATCCTATTTTATACTTTCAAACTAAAACCTATGAGTGAAGATGAGTGTCGTAGCTTTAGTGTAGCTTTTTTCATGTCCCTTGGGGGGGGGGGGATTTGGTAGAGGACAGTTACAGGGGAACTGATCCTCTCTTCTTCCGATAAGTAGTGTCCTCTGGAGAGAGGTGTCCGTTAGCAGATGTTCCGAATTGTGTATATACATACGTACTATTTATTTGATGTATTGCTACTGGTGACTTCAATTGGGTATTTTGGCCCTCTTCCCATTGACTGTAGTGGCTATCTTATAGTTATTTACACCACTAGTACAGAAAGTGGCTTTTTACAGTACGAGGTCTGGTTTGACCGGTAATCGTAATTAGACCGAGTACTGTAGGGACACTTTCTGTACAACTGATGTAAATTATTTTACATTATACTGAAAAATAAAATAAAATATATCATAAGACTTATATTTTGGGTAACATTTAATACACGCTTTATTAAATAATGGTTAACAAATAATGAATGAAAATCATATGGTAGGAGGTATTGATGAATCGAAAAAATCTACATATTTATATTTATACTAGCAGACCCGGCCACGCGTTGCTGTGGCTCAGTAGTTATATCCTAATATTTTTAAACAAATACAGTCGTACCAATATTCATTAATAAAGATGAAAACCTTTCAGCTAATCAAAATCCAACGTGATTGAGAATAGAGCATTACACCATTTAAAAGTATTTGGTAAGGAATATAGGAAAGTTAAAGTTTTTATTTTTTTCATCACATATTTCAATTTAGTTTGATTAAAAAAGAGCTGATTGTGTTTACGACTCACAACGCTGCCTACACTATCGCCCTTTTTTGATGCATCGGTATAAACTAACTCGAAATTGCTATATTTTTCCACTCAATTTAGAAAGGATGACTGAACTTGTACCGGGTAAGTTTTGGTAACCTCAGCCATTGATCTATTGATTATTGGCCTAACACTACCTCAACTTGGTATTGTTAGTTTAACAACGGGTTTAATTTTGCTCAGGGTCATGCCAATCTTGGTTAACGCGTCATATATGTCCTTTTCATTGGCGTTTTTCTCAATTTCTTTGAGACCTCGGTTTCCCGACCCTTCGGGAAATAAGTGTTCGGTGGGAGGGTGGTGTGTTGAAGCTTTTAATTTAGCAATATATTTGAATGATAAGAAATCTCTTCTTAAAGAGGTTTTTACATAATACAATTAAAAATTTTTATTTATTCAAGTACTAATTTCTTCAAAATGTTTTGGGATAACCTGTTTTGTTTTTTTAACACAAACCAAAGATTTGATGGTTTCCATACACGTGAGCAGGCGATGCCCACGTGAGGTATGCCATTTCCCATGGGAAAAACACGGATTTTCAAAGTCCAAGTGAACATTGCTTGCCCTTGGGATTTGTTTATGATCATGGCAAAAGCCAAACGAATAGGATATTGAAGCCTTTTAAATTTTATTGAAAACTCTGACGGTTCCAGGGGAATTTATATCTCCTATAAACCTTCCAGGCAACATTTTTGCTTCAATAACATTTCCTGTGATCCTTTTAATTACCAAACGTGTACCGTTGCACAATTGAGGTGGATTTAAATTATGAAGAAGAATAATCGGTCTCCCAATCTTCAACTGGAGATTGTTTGGGCGTATATCCAGGAAATTCAAAAATCCAGATGGGAAATTTACAGCTTCGTTTACATCTAGAACATTGTCAATTGATTTTGGAAATTTATTTAATCGAAATAAACATTTTTTGCTGCCAAAATAGCACGACTACCTAGCCAATTATAGTCCAAATAATTGATCAAAATATTAGGAAAGACACTTTATATTAGTTCATTTTTCGTTTCTACAACAGTGGAGAAATTTTCTGGTAATTTGATAAATTTTGAATTTCGATGCAGCTTTATTTCACCGTACTCTCATATTTATGGTGGATAAATCTGAAACTTGCGGTTTATCCAAATAACAGTTATTCCTGTTTAGTAGAGGTGTAATAATCATCATATGTGAAATATAAAAAATGCCGCGGAGATTTGTAATCCTTTCTTAATCAACAATAATTTAAAGATAAATAAAAAAATGTATTCTGGTGAAATTAACAACGAAATATCATTCCCAATAATAGCCTACTTTAAATTAAAGAAAGGATTAAAATCTTCGCTGACATTTCTTAAATTTTACATATAAAGATAATTACAACTCGACTTAACAGGAAGGAACAGCCTCTATTAGATTGGGATTAAATTTTCTCAACTTTAAATTATTGTTGATAAAGTAGGAATTACAAATCTCCACTGACATTTTTTAAATTTTAGATTTTAGAGCACGGGATATTTGGTAGGTTTGGTAAAATAAAAAAACACTGTATACAAATAACGATCAACAAAACGAATAATGAAAATAAAGAAACTTCTGTTAAATAAATCAACTGAAAATATAATATTAAAGTCTTAATTATGCAGTTCTTTAGCAAAACACACTCAGGGAGGTTGCATGTCTGGTTACCGGCAGTGTAGGCACTAATTTTCACAAATTTTTGGCAACACTGACTCCCCAAGTCAGGTTTCTATTAGGTTACACCTGTGACAGTAGGTGCTGTTACAGCATGTATAGACTATTATTTCAAATAATAGCCTAATTTAAATTATTAAAATGTATTTACTTTACTAAAAGTTGATATCAGGGTGGGCCACAGCAAAACGTTTCAGCGCTTAGCTAGTAATTTAATTGAAACACAAATAAAAAAGGAAAAGGAAGGAATTACCTACACTTTTGAGAATTTATTGTAACCTTTTCTTGATTTATTTATTCTTTAATGAAAATTAACAATAAATACAAAGATTTGTATTACTATTTTTCTGTGGAAAATAATAATATAGGAACCAATAACTTCACTCACATAACACAATACAAAATTATAATAATGATAACCTGTATTACAATAGCATGCTTATAAACAATAACGTTATGAAATCGACATATGACGCCATGTTAATAAATCGAAACACGACCTACTGTATTTGCAATAATTCGCTATATAAGAATTATTTTGGTAACTAATCAAGTTAAAAACTATCATGTCTATTAAGTTGACCAAAACTATAAACATTGAGCCAAATTTCATTAAAATCGGTTGAGTAGTTTCTGAGTAATAGAATGACAAACATCGGGACACGAGATTTTTATATATGTAAGGATTAAATGTACAATTAGTATGAGTACTAATATTGATCCTTCAAATGGTAATTGAATGTTAGAATAATTTTTATAATTCATATTATATAATGGATCTTCTCTAAATAGATCATCAACTTTTCTTTAATCCTGTAGTTTATTATATTCAAATTCGTATCTGTGTCGTGATTTTGAAGGAAGTTCTTCGGTACCTTCATTTCATTGATCGAATATAGTATTGGGAATATTGACAGCACTAGCTTTAGGTATATTTAAATAAAAGTGATAAAAAGGTTAGTAAGCTCTTTAAGAGTTTTATTAACGTGTGTTTTCTTTACTCCACTAGTGGAGTAAAGAAAACAGATATTTTCTTTACACTACTAGTAGTGTAATGGATCAGTTTCTAGGCTAGCTAACAGTCCAGAAAGAAATACTTTCATAAGCAGTATAATTTAAAATATATTCGGAGTTGCCGCGTAAATTGCCGAGAGAAGCAGCTATCATAGAGGGTACAAGCTATTCACCGAGCGTTATGATTAATATCGGGAGAAGATTGGAGGGTGCTGGAGGTGGTCGTTTATCAAGGCATCTCTACTCATTTAAATTTTAACCTTAGACTATCATTAGCCTCTATCTGGTTCGCTCTGTGGCTCTGCTGGTTTATGGTGTACTATTTTAAAGGAACGGAATCTTTGTTTTAAGTTTGAATAGCTAAAGTAAATCTGTTGATTCTAATATAAAAATTCGAAAAAAATTATCTTATTCATAATAAAAGAAAAATGTTTAGTTACACCAAGTCTCTTTGGTTTATAATACAGGTTTTAAGTCTCAAGGACCTTTTTCTTTTGGCTTTAGGTTGAAGAGTGAACTTCGAAAAAATTAATGATTAAAAAAAATTAAATATTTTTTTAAATTACCACATTCAACGCCAACCCCATATTCTCTAGGTGAGCCAGGTACTCGGAGGGTTTTGAGTCATCATTGAGCATGTACTTCCCCAGGACGTTGGCCATCAGAGTTGCCAAGAGTTTGTTAAACCGCAATACACCAGTAAAAAGCGCTGTAACCTTTCATTTTCGTTGTTTTTTTTTTATGTTTTATATTACTGCTATAAAAATAAATTAAGGATTTGTAAGAATGATCTAGTAAATTTATAAGTAAACAATTCTGAATGAATTTGAAGTAAAAAAAGTGAAGAGTAGTTCCTTTGAAAGTGAAACTGATTGTGGGTATAGGAATTTTCAGTTAAAAAATCATCATCAAATTACTGCAATAAATTATTTTTTTTCTTTATACATTTTATTTTTAAAAAGCTTTAGTTATAACAAAAACAACGAATAATATTAACTAATGAGATTATTTACATGATTTTAATTAATAATTACACAATTGTAATCCTATACCTAATTATTTTAATACTAACTATAATTAACACTATTTACATTTGGATTGTGTCATGAAATTCAAATAAATTAGTATATATAAAACGCAAAAAAAAAAAATAATCAGTTTGTGGTTGGCCATGCGCAGTTTCAGCATCGACAAATCTCCTCGATCTTGTCCCTAAAAATTTTTATATATGGTTTTTTGTTCTTTTGCTAATCCACTGTAACTTGATAATGTAATCAATATATATTATAAAGCAAAGTGTACAATGTGCGTGCCGAAAAGGCTCAAAAACGATTCCACGATTCCAAGTTATGTCTTCGTTTAGCCATATGACCCCTTACGGAGAAGAAGGTTTCCGTTTTTCTCTTAAGAGTGTAAAATTGAAGAGAAAAGGACTGGAATTTTAAGCCTCTCGCACCATTTAATTAGCCTCTCTGAGAGTGAAATACGAGTTTATGAATGAAAAATTTAGTTCGAGCTCCAGGCTACCAGGAAGCGCTAGGGTGCGTTTCACTCAATGTTTGTTGTCCATTTATTCAGTAGGTAATCGTTCTATATTTTTTCAGCTGTTCTTTTTAAATTACTGAAAAGTTAAGAGAAAATAATTAGTTTGCGTTTCAAAATAAAATAAGTACTTTACATCTCAGCAATCAATTATAAAACCAACGGGATTCCTTACAAAATTAGTTTTCTCACAAGAAGGCTAATATATGATCAGCACATTAGATTTAATCTATATACAATATATACTTCAGTAAATTTAATGCAATATGAGTGAAGATTTCTTAGTAGTACCGTGAGCGAATAAAATCAGACATAAAAAAAGAGATGAATTGACTGAATATAAATCAAAAATAAAAAGTTTGAAGAGTTCTTATTGCATTTATGAAAAAGAAGTTGGTTTGGTTACTACGTATGATGAGCATTCCAGTTGACAAAACGACTAACTCCAATAACAGCATTCAAGATTTTATCATCCCTCATCGTTCAAGATAAAAAGAAATATGATGAAAAAATTTAGCAAAATTAATTGTTCATTTACCATTTTTAACCCCCTGTAAATTATACAGGGTTCCTTATTTGGGCTCACTCTGCAGATCTCAAGTCTGCAGAATATTGATACCGAGTTAAAACCGAATTTCCAAGAAGGTGCTAATTTTGTTCTATATTTCCTTTAATTTTAAAGTTTTTCTGGTATTAAAGCTATGACACAACTACCGGAGCGAAGTCGGGCACCATAGCTAGTAATAAAATATAATATAGTGAAAATAATTTTAAAATTAGACGAAAATTGAGTGAAAACTTTAAAAATCCACAACTTTGGCAATAAAGCAGCTAGGAGGAAACCAAAAACGCCGAAATGACCGTAATTGACCAGTGCAGGTGGCTGACGTCCCTGGAACGTACTTGGCGTTGAATTCATTAATACGTATTTAATAAGCCGTGCAAAAATGCGTCTTAGTTTAATTAAAATCTTAGTTGCGAACGAATACCTTCAAGATTGATAAATTCCTTGCCGACTTGAAAACGTCCGAGGGGTAGGCCAAGGCGAAGGTGGGAGGATTCGGTGATGGCTGATGTTGTGGAGTTGAGATTGGACGGTGGGAGGTGGAGTGGATGTTGTGTCGGCATCGGGTTCGTTAAGCCATGAAATATATATATATATATATATATAAATAAGGGGGCCATAGATCAATAATAAACCCAACTTTATATTTTTTACTTAGATTTATTATCGACGTTTTTCCTGCAACGAATCTAAAAATTATTGCTGTAAAAAAAAAAAAAAAAAAAAAATGGTTAAATTACAATTATTTTAACCCTTTTCACTCGGCACCGTTTCGGACGTTACCCACCGGCAACTCGACGCAACTTATTCGCGAAAACGTACACCCTGAAAACGGTATATTATACAATAGGTTAAATGATGGTCAGGATTTTCAGTTACAATGATATTTATTATGGTAAGCCAACGTTTCGATCCAACTTGTGGATCTTCATCAGGGCTAAAAGAAAACAAATATATGAGTATCTATGCTAGAGGGTGACAATAAATGGATACATTACAGAACTGATAATAATATAAAAGATGGTGTATACATAAATATTAAAATAAGAGACTGGTTAACAAGATAAAATAGAATCTGATATTTACCTACTGAGTCCAGGTGGATACTAAGACTAAAGGTAAAAATAAGGTGAGAGGTAGTAGTGATAGTAGATAGTAGTGAGAGACCCACCCCCCACCCCCTACCACTACCTCTCACCTTATTTTTACCTTTAGTCTTAGTATCCACCTGGACTCAGTAAGTAAATATCAGATTCTATTTTATCTTGTTAACCAGCCTCTTATTTTAATATTTATGTATACACCATCTTTTATATTATTATCAGTTCTGTAATGTATCCATTTACTGTCACCCTCTAGCATAGATACTCATATATCTGTTTTCTTTTAGCCCTGATGAAGATCCACAAGTTGGATCGAAACGTTGGCTTACCATAATAAATATCATTGTAACTGAAAATCCTGACCATCATTTAACCTATCGTAATTGAAGAACAGTTGACCATCTCTCATCTCTACTAGTTATATTATACAGTAAAATTTTAGAACCAATGAAGGAATTGTAATGGAATTTAGGTTATATGTATTAGTGAAGCTTCAAGAACACGTAGTTACAAAAGAAAAAAAAAAAATTAATTTTATATATTTTTTTATAATTTAATTATAAAAACTTTTGATAATTAAGAGAACCGGAGGGGCCCGGTGTGGCTGTGCGGTAAAGCGCAGTACTCCAATGCCGGAGCTGTGGGTTCGAGTCCCGCCCTGGGTGGTGCTTTTCTTTCGTAGGAGAAGTATCACCCTGTGCCATGGGTGTTAGTATGGGCAGTATAGGGCTTCAGTTGAAGCCTTGAAGTCCCAAAAAAAAAAAAAAAAAAAAAAAAAAAAGAGAACCGGAGCGGATAACGATAGAAATTCCTTTGATTTCAAAAACAGTTAAAAAATTACGAGATGGTACCTTTTTAGTTGAAGTTTTCAATCTGAATATGCAATCAGAAAAGCTCCTAAAATGTAAAAATCTACTCAATAACTTTCCGGCTAATGTAGAAGCACATGGGGAACTAAATCAAAGTAAAGGGTGCCCCGAACTAAATTATTGTACAATTGAGGAATATATATTAAGGAATATAGCCGACGTTAAAAGATTAACGTACTATAAAAATAACGAAAAACACCGTGAGCCGCGACCGTCATTTATCACCAAAAGCGAAATATCCTATAAATAGTTTTTACGATTTGTTTATGTCCTTATATGTTAAAAACTGAAAATTATTTGCATTGTCTTCGTAGCGGAGCCCTCGAATTGAAATGAAGCGATTAGCGATATTTTTAATATAAATTAAAGGCTCATAGATGCTTTCGTCAGGCGAGGAGCTAAATTTATTTGGGTTCATACAATATTGCTTAATGCTACTCATCATACGAGTTAATATTTTCATTAATTCCGATATCCATGCTGCAAAAAAGTTATAGCATGTTCATCGACAAGTTTGGATTACAGAATTGGAATTCATTTCATCAGCGCTACTGGTAAATAAATAATCGGCAAAGAGAAGTCCATTTATTCCAACACCCCTCTCAGTAATTGAACGTCTGAATCATTGTATATTTGATTTTCCATAATTTCCTTTTCCACCTTTCACCATACAAATTGGAATATTCGCTGGATTAAAAGCCTTATTTTCGGTAGGATGGGCAAAATTAAGCGGCGTGGGCCAGTTGATTAAAACCTCTACCGAAAAGAGCGGAGCAGAATTTATAAAATCCATTCCAAAAATTGATGAGCTCCTCGTTCCAGGAAGCTCGGGTTCATCGCTTTTTTTTCGAGGCAGATAATTTTTAATCATTATTGGAAATTATGTTTTCTCTTATTAAGGTCTATAATATTTTATATAAAACCTATTTGTGGTTCGTGGATTAACACCACCAAAGGACCCTGACGAAGAACTCCAATTTGGGTCGAAACTTCTGCACTTTATTTTTGAACCATCTACAAATATGTAGATGGTGCTTCTACGAATTATTTCAACTTAAATATTTGAGGAGGTTACAAAAATGATAACGTTATAACACACAATCATATGACTTGAGCTTCACAGTCAAGACACAGACTTATATTACTCGTTCAGTCACTCGCTCCTTATATATAATCGTAAATAGTCAGGCCTGGAATGTTCCAGAACAATGTGGACAGTTCTACGCCTTCGCGGACCAGGCCACGGAACGATCTAGACCCAAACAATTCGTTCCAACCGCTTATTTTGTTCCAACAAATGGTCTGGGAGTATACGCTATGTTTTTTTTTTATTTGCTTATCGATTCAACGTTATAATATCATGAGATAGGTGCTATATTACATTAAAGGTTCTCTAAGCTGTTCTTTATTGGTCTTTCTCTCTTATTTTTAGTTTGAAAAACTGGACATTGCTTAAATAAAATAATATTTTCAAATATTTTTTTTTTTTAGTTTAGTTAAACATTAATTAATAGCATACAATTATTTTCTACTGAAAGTTTAAGATTTTTTAAAAATTCATTCATACTTATACCTTTGCGGATAATTGTAGAGGACCAATCGTCGGGGGCGTGTTTGTCCGTTCTAGAGAAGTTATAGATAAAAACTAAAATTATATTCATTAAAAAGAAAATAATAATAATAATAAAAAATTACATTTTACAGTGCACAGTAGAAAGAGTGTTTTTTTGTTTGTTTTTTAAAATATTTTCCTTCTAACAGTAACCCTGCCAGAAGGGAGTTTATTTTGTATACTGTACATACCATACATTTCTGTATACAATGTACATGTTAGTTGTGTCGCCGGTGGTGCTCCAGGGGGCCGCCTCCAGCGAAACTGGTGCCTCAACAAACAAACATAGACCTCTGCAGCATCAACAACAAGACATGTTACATGAGATGTATTTTAGTTATAGTATTATGCAAATAATATGATTTTTAAAACAATATTAAACAAACTTCAATAAAACAAAACAAAGCCTAATGAAACATGAAAATAAGAAGCAAATGGTCAAGTGAAGAAGAAAAGATTAGATAAATTTTAGCGTTCAGCAACTACACAATAAATACCTTTTACATTCATATTGAGGAACTTACGTTCCTCGAGTACATTCATACTTACATATACTGAAACATATAAACACATATGTACATATTAAAACATAAAAACATATAAGCTAAACAGATAAGCACTTATATATATACATTCATACCTACATATAATCAAACATATAAACACATACCAAACTTACAGTAAACACAAACTTGAAACAATAAATGAATGAAACTTGAAAAAATAAAGTAGAGCATTATTATTATAACTTAGATCAATAGCGTTCAGCAGCAAAATGGAACAAATACATACCTGTTTAAGAATTTTTCTGATATATAAATATCTGAACAAATACAATACACAAATATAAATACACATCTTATAACAAAGAGGGTGTAATAAGTGAGGCCTTATTTAGAAAACAACTTAGTGTTATTAGCGTGAAAATAAAACCTGTCACTGCAAAATTATAGATCATTATTTATTGTTCGGATATGCACATTCTCGTAAGATGAGTTTATCATCTCGCAATTATATGCACAATTTCAATTTGTAATTTCATCAATTTTTTTCTACTCAGGGCTCGAATTTGACCTTTTCGTGAGGTACGGTGAGCCCGAGAGTTCCATATATATATATTTTAAAATTAATATTTATAAATATAGAAACTATTTAAAAGTTTATGTTAAAAATAATTCTCATTTTAGCTGTTGAAGATAATTTTAAGTTTTCTTATTGCTATAACGCTTGCATTTAGTTTAACGTATTGCGATTTAATTTCAGTCAAGTTTGTGCAATACTATGAAAAAACCTATGCCGATATACGTTGTATGAGTTGGATACTAACAGGCATCTTATTAAATCAAATTAATACTGAAATGTTGAAGTGAATATAATCTCAAAATAGGCAGGATGAAGGGCTTGTTCGGATTCCTACGAAAAAAATATTAAACACTGAAACCTCAGTCGAACAACTCTTCGAACCATAAGAGAACTTAGTCTTTTGTTATATTTTTTTTCCTATGAAACATCAATCGGACGATGGATAGTCCTAATATAAAATCGACGGCTGGAATTTCGAAGAAAACCCCTTTTTCAAACTGTTGAACAAATATAAATCCTTTGACTTCAAAAACTACCGATACTTCTAAAGTGACAGGATATGTTGAATCCGCTGAGATGAACAAACAGAACCCAGTATAGCTCGACTCCTCAAGTAATTTACCTGAGAATCGCATGCGCGAACTGTGACGTCATTTTAGTGGCCAATAGAAAGGCACTATAACAGTACCTTACTTCGTTGCTAGTTTTTGGTATACTTTGTTTTGGTTAGTTTGATAGTGATCTAACCGCTAAAATGTCAACACCTTCATGCAGTTGGGAGACTCCCAAGAAGAAAGAGGCGGGAAAATCTACTAAAGTGATCAGAAGGCAGGCTAGAGAAATGGTTTTCCGTTTTCATGACTACCTAAAAAAACAAGGAGATACATAGACTTGATTACATTATTTTAGATGTAATATGTGAAATATCGCAGTTTCCGAAACCTACTGTGATTAAAATAGTGAAAGAAGGTCAGAAAATGTTAAAGACAGATGGAAAATTAAATTTTTCCACACCAACAAAAAGAGGAAAAGTGAAAAGCGCAAAGATGAGGGAAATGCTAGTAACAAACATGCCAGAAAATGGTGTGTTGGTTATGGATAATGCTGCATATCGTTGCATGCAAGTTAACAAAAAAAACAAATTTTGGATGTTTAAGAAAGACATTGTAGAGTGGCTTAAGGTCAACCAAATACCCTACAGTATTGAAATGAAAAAGCCTGAATTATAAGAAATCTGCAAGAGATTAAATATTGAAAAGAAAATTGTTGTGGAGGAAATGTTGAAAGATAATGGTCATAATCTATTATTTTTGCCACCATACCATCTAGAGTTAAACCCCATTGAATTAGTGTCATATAAAAAATAGGGTAGCACAAGGGTGCCTATCGACTGCATTAAATGAAAAAAGAGATTACCTGGAATTAATGTTCAGTAAATACACCAAGAAAAAATGGAAAGCATGCTGTGATGATGTAAAGAAAATTGAAGAAGATTATTGGTTAAAGGATGGTGTCATTGATGTTGCCATTGAAGAAATTATTGTTTCATTAGGTGGCACTTGTACATCCGAGGATTTTCCGAGTGAATGCAGCGATGCTGAATAAGATGAAATATTTGGTCATATGAATTTCTTTTCACAAAAAATAAATAAATTTCATTTAATGTGATAGATGTGTTTATGGAATTTGTTTAATTTACTTCATATGAGACATATTTTATCCTATACAATCATGATTATTACTGTGTTTTACCATTTATTCATGTTTTTTGTAGATACTGCATGAATGTGATTAGTGATCATTATAATATCATTGTCCTCCACTGTTTTGAGTTTTACATTTTCAGAAAGAAAAAAAAAATCATGTTATTGAATTTTTGATTTATTGCAGTTTTGTATTTTATTTTATGAAAAATTGTATTATTTTTAAGTTTGTGGTTATATTTTGATTAAGTTTGATGTTTTTAATTTTATCCACATTGAAAGCAATTCTATTTATGCATAATTGTAAATGAATTTTTAAAAAAAAAATTGTTTTGTATTTTTACATTTCAATTTTTTATTTGAATTTATAAAATTTAAATATTCATTTTTATTAAATGATGTTTTGGAATAATAATTTGAATATTGATGGTTAATTTATTTCTGAACCTTTTTTTATTGCCAATGATAATTATTTCATGAAATATAGTATCCTGGTATTGATTTCTATGTCCTCTCTATCTGTTTGTCATCCTTGATAGCATAACCTGACACACTTCAAATTTAGCGCCAAAGGAAAAGTAGGCGTGGCTTATTTAAGCTCCGCCCTCAGGTAAATTACTTAAGTTGTCGCACTATACCTGTATAACCTGCCCGGCGAATACTCAAAGTATAACACAGCCATGAAATTTTTCTTCACACGAACGTAATTTGTATTGAAGTAGCAAAACTTGTAACTTTCTAGCGCTAACTTTTCTTTTTCTGTACGGTAGCACCGTAACGATTCTCTTTTTTCCTACGCGTAACAACTTGCGCCTGAAGGCGTATTCAATTACATACAGTAGAACCTCCTTTATCCGGGGTAATGATGGATATTGGGGGGTCCACGGATAATTATTCGATTATAATCGAAAACTTCGGATAATCGAATTACATTTTTTTTTTTGGAAAGATTTAATTCATTCTGCCACAATCAAGGGCATTAATATTAGAGCTGTGAGCACACTTTCACTCAATAAATATATACAAATCTACATAAAAAAGAAAAAATCTGGTGCGTGCGCAAAACATACAACTTTCACTTACCAACTTACTTAGAAATTAATGAGTTTGTTAATTGCCACGTCTCAAATGAACAGAACGGCTTTAATGATGAACAATGGTCTGTCTGCATGCCTGGGCTCAACGAGTTTTATGAGTTGACTGAATATTTTTATTTTTTTTCTCCTCTTTATGTTTTCTTTATTTTTATCATATCTCATATTTAACCATTTCTTATTTTTAGGCGTAACGAGAGACAGTTAATTTCTCCATATAAACAAAAACAAAGGTACTTTATAGGAAACAAACAAACAAAAAAGGCCCCCCCCCCCAAGAAAGCCCCCTCAGAACATTTTAATAATGATAAAGCTTACCTGATATTAAAGAACACCTAATTTTCATTTATTATGCCGAATTTGATAAAAATCGTTAAAGCCTTTTTGAGTAAACAAAAAAAAACACTTGAAAATGATACAAAATTTATTAAGTAAAGTCCCCCCTCCGGTTGATCAATTTTGATGTAATGTTGGCTATCGCATCTTTGGCATATACATACATCAAATACCAAGTTTGATCAAAATTGTTAAAACCGTTTTTGAGTAAATAAAAAAAAAGGCTCGTGAAAATGATACAAAAATTATGAAATAAAGTGCCCCCTCCGGTTAATCAATTTTGATGAAATGTTGGCTATCACATCTTTGGCTTATGTATACATCAAATACCCAGTTTGATCAAAATCGTGAAAGCCTTCTTTGAGTAAATAAAAAAAACACTTGAAAATGTTACAAAATTTATTAAGTAAAGTCCCCCCTCCGGTTGGTCAATTTTGGTGAAATGTTGGCTATCACATCTTTGGCTTATGCATACATCAAATACCCAGTTTGATCAAAATCGTTAAAGCCTTTTTTGAGTAAATAAAAAAAACACGTGAAAATGATACAAAATTTATTAAGTAAAGTCCCCCCCTCCGGTTGATCAATTTTGATGAAATTTTTACAGTCATATCTCGGGCATATATATAGATCAAATACTCAGTTTAATCAAAATCGTTAGAGCCGTTTTTGAGAAAATCGAAAAAAACTTAAAAAGTTATTAAATAAAGTACCCCCTCCCTTTGTGCAATTTTGATGAAATTTTAGCTGTCACATCGCGGGCATATCCATACACTAAATACTCAATTTCAGGTTCGCACGGTTTATAGTTTTTGAGCTAGTCTGTTCACACACACACAGACACACACACACAGACACACACACAGACCATTTCGCGGGACTTGATTAATTCGACTCAGGGGACCCCAAAACGTGTATTTCCGTTGAACACCGGAAGTCGAAATTTTTCACGATCGCAATACTTCCACTTACTATATATTTCATATATAGGTAAGTGAAAGTAAAAAGTAATAATCATAAATAAAATATAAACCTAGAAATGGGAAATAAAAAATATAATAACAAAAAAGGTTAATTAAGAAAACAAAACAGTGCAGAAAATCACTTTTATTATTAAACGAACGTTTTAACAACCAGAAAACGAACTCCTTCAGCGCGTTTCGCCATGAACCACTGTCTGTTAGTGGTCTATAAGCTTCATCTACATCTTTTAATGTAGAGTTAGTTCTTCGTAGTTTTCCGAGGACACCAAGTTTGGGCCGACGACGATATGAAAGACGGAAATGTCTTTTTTCTTTTTCAAAATACCACGAACAGTTTGCTCGCCGATTCCTAATTCAGCGGGCTATGTTCTAACACTCACATTTTTCTACTCGGTTTATAATGGTTTAATTTCTGTTCCAGCGTTAAAACGACAGGTTTTCTTTTTTGCGACAATTTGTTAGTTCGTATTTAAATGGACAATAAATGAGAATTTTGTTTCTAGTCAAACAGGGCAGAGTAGGATTTTCCTAGAAAGACAAAACAATATCGTTCCTAGAATATGAATTGGAGTAATAGTTACCGGAAACATCTCATCATACGATACCAGCTTGCCGTGTTTCTCACTTATTATTTTATTACATAATTTCTAAGAACAATATATAATTATCCATTGTGTAATCGTTAAATATTTACGTATTCATTTTTTATTTAAATAAATATTATAGATAAAAAATCTGGTGCGTGCGCGCAACACACAACTTTAACTTATCAACTTACTTAGATTAGAAATTAATGCGTTGTGTTATTGCCACTTCTCAAAGTTACACATTTTTCCACATTCATTTCTTTCTTATTTTTTTTCATTTGCTCTATAACTAATTTCTTATATTATTAAATAAAATTGTTTACTTAAATAATTTATTTTTGAAGAGAAAAGATTTGGCTCCGCCGGGAATCGAACCCAGGTCTTCCGCGTGACATGCGCGGTCTGCTATCCATTACACCACGGAGTCGCTTCCAAACGGTGCCAAATCCTTCCTCTTCACTGACGGATTTGGCACCGTTTGGAAGGGGATTCAATATTTATATTCTCTCCAAGATTGTGTTAGTTTTTAAGTTGTGTACTGTCGTTTACTGTTTTTATGTGTTAGTAAGGACAGCAGTACTTTTTGTAGGCATCGCCCATTTTTCGTTCCAAGTAGGGAACTTATTTGAAGGAAATTTAAGCTAGCGTGCTTGGAACTTCGTGCCGGCTACCATTCTCCGGGTTAATTCAGTGCTCGGTAAAGGCGCTACATATCCATCCAGCAGTTTTATGAAGGCTGTAAAATTTGATAGTCGATAAAACGCAGCAGTAAATCTAAGAGCAGGCGCGACTGCAGGTTCAACAGAGAGCAGATTAGCACATCTCTTTTAACGTTTTAACGTTTTATTTTAATATTTATATTTATAACCTTGTGTCCCACTTCAAAGAAAACATTTTCTAAATTTTGCCTATCCGGGAATAATTAGCATAGGGATCTTTAACCAGCCCCTCAAGTCAGAAAAAAAAAAAAATAAATAAAAAAATAAAAAAATTCTACTCACAAAACTTGTGAGACAGGGGGAGTAGGTATCAGTGAACAGGAAGGATTTGCTCTGCCTTGAGCCGAGCTCTGTAACGCAAGAGATCCGGGTTCGACTCCCGGCGGAGCCAAATCTTTTCTCTTCAAAAAAAAATAAATTATTTAAAAATAATTTAAAATGGTGGTCAGCCACGAACTAAGTTTAGATTAATTAAAAAAATAATAATAATCAATATATATTATAAAGCAAAGTGTACAATGTGCGTGCCGAAAAGGCTCAAAAACGACTACACGTACGATTAAGGAAGTTATGTCGTCGTTTAGCCATATTATCCCTAACGGGGAAGAAGGTTTCCGTTTTTCTCTTAAGGGTGTAAGATTGAAAAGAAAAGGACTGGGATTTTAAGCCTCTCGCACCATTTAATTAGCCTCACTGAGATTGAGATACGAGTTTATGAATGAAAAATTTAATTCGAGCTCCAGACTACCAGGAAGCGCTAGGGTGCGTTTCACTCAATGTTTATTGTTCATTCATCCAGTTTAATTCGTAAAGGTTATATATTTGTTCAGCTGTTCTTTTTAAATTACTAAAAAATTAACCGAAAATAATTAGTTTCTCCTTTGCTTTCAAAATAAAATAATGATTTTACATCTCTGCAATCGATTAGAAAACCAACTGGAATCCTTAAAAAATTAGTTTTCTCATAAAAAGGCTAATATATGATCAGCACATTACATTTAATCTATATATAATATATACTTAAGTAAATTTAATGCAATAAGAGTGAACATTTCTTAGTAGTACAGTGAGCGAATAAAATCAGACATAAAAAAAGAGATGAATTGACAGAATATAAATCAAAAATAAAAAGTTTGAAGTGTTCTTATTGTATTTATGAAAAAGAAGTTGGTTTGGTTACTACGTATGATGAGCATTCCGGTTGACAAAACGACTAACTCCAATAACAGCATTCAAGATTTTATCATCTCTCACAGTTCAAGATTGTGCCTTCAAGAAATTTTGGTTTTCACTTTGAAATAGTAGTAACCTTCGAGATATGCAGAAACTGTTCAAATTACGAGGGATACCAAGTTAAAACCGAATTTTCAAATTTTGTTCCCTATATCCTTTAATTTTAAAGTTTTTCTGGTATTAAAAACTACCAAACAACTACCGGAGCGAAGCCGGGAACCCTAGCTAGTAAAAAAATAAATAAAAAAATCACAAAATGTTACGTAGGGGAGAGCGGGGTTGGTCGGCAACAGTTTTCACTCTTTTGATTTTTGAGTCGTTCCTGTTAATATAATCCCAATATGGCTGATACCACTGTAAACTCCAAGTATTAGGGTACTTCAAGTATTTTCTTCATCACATAATATTTATTAATAAGATAATAGAAAATTGAAGAATTCGTCAATCCAGAGTATGCCAATTAACCCCCAAGGTGGGGCAGGTTGGCCTTGAAGGTGGGGTTGTTTAGCCATCTCATTCAAGTACTACCTGACACATATTATTGTTATTAAATGCTGCACTATAATGGTACTATAATACTGCACTATATTTTTTTGGTTTTTAACAGCTTTTAAGGGAAAATAGAATGACAACAGAAGAAGATAGAAGTTTAGACTGTCGTCACTTTCTGCATAAGAAAAATTGCTGTTGCTGGAACTAAAGACAATTGGTAGTTTCACCTTTGTTTATGTTCACCTTGCTTTTGTGAATTGCTACTGCGCCAACAAACCCCAGTTGAAGAGAGCCAACTAACCCCACAAGAGAGATCATATGGAAGATGGCTGCCAGGACAGGGGAGAACAATCAAACAAGAAACTGGTTAATCGAAAGGTTAGGTTTTTCAAAGGAGTTTGGGGCTATGTGAACAGAATCGGAGTCAAATGTTTTGCCATGCCTTTAAACTAAATTTACTGAAAATATAAAAATTTACTTACATGTTGTAAAATCAATCAATGAAGCACACTCTTTTCTACACTGTTAGCATCGGATTGAAAACTCAGGACAAGACTCCCGAGGTCGAGCGGGTGACATGGTACAATGGTGGGGCCTTCACAACAGGTGTGACGGAAACTATAAGCCGATGGCCAACCTACCCCCTATGCCAACCAACCCCGCTCTCCCCTACCATCCGAAAGAAGAAATAGCAAAGATTTATTACTCCCTTCAAAAAATGCTATGGCCATCTGACGGAACGCGAGCCCACGACCGTAAGCTGCTACGCAAGTCACAACACCACAGGTTACCCCAGTTTTCTTTTATGCATAAAATGATACAATAATTTTTGGAATTACATAATCAATGATTTTTAAAATTATTTTTTACTAATATTTTTTTTCAAATTTTTTTTTCAATCTAATTTCTTTTAAATTATCATCAAAATTCATTTTCTTATTTTAATACTTTTCTAATTTCTTTATATTTTATAATTATGTATGTACTAGCTGCATATTACCGGTTTCACCCGGAGAATTTCATTTTTTTAACTGTATGAAGTTAAATCGTAACATAAATAAGTACTTCGTAACATAAATAAGTAACAACATTTTATTTATTGGACAACGTAGCAACTATAATTTTATTTTTAATTTATTTATAACTAGCTTTAATATCCTGGTTTCACCCACAGAATTATGAAAACAATGAGAAAAGCAGTGGGTCCAGAAAAGTTCGTTAGGACAGAAATGAGATTTTTTTTTTACTCCAACGGTTGATTTCGTAAAAATCTAATGTAAAGCGAGATCATAACGATTTTTATAACAATAAAGAATATACCCAGAGATTGGCTGTTATGCAATTTTAATATGGACAGGTGTTCGCACCTGGTATGAAAGAACCACTGAGCGAAATTTGGAGAATTTAGGACAAACGGTACGGATTTCTATAAATAACAACCAAAATTTCATCTTTATTTACTTAGGTTATAGCTGTATATCCCGGTTACACTCATGGAATTTCATTATTCTAATGAAACGGTCGATTTCGTAAAAAAGCTAATTACGATTTTTATAACAATAAAGAATATCAGCTGAAGATCGGCTGAAGTTATGGAATTTTAATATGGACAGGTGTTCGCACCTGATATAAAAGAACGACTGAGCGAAATTCGGACAATTTAGGACAAACGGTATGAATTTCTATAAAGAACAAACAAACAGAATTTCATCTTTATTTATATTGATATCTCATGATAAAATATTATGTTACTTGATTTTAAATAAGTAATTGAATACGCCTTCAGGCGCAAGTTGGTACGCGTAGGAATAAAAGCACTCGTTAATTTGCACAGATAATTTGCTACTTCAATACAAATCACGTTCGTGTTAAGAAAAATTTCATTGCTTTCTGTTCTATTTTGCATATTCGCCGGGCAGGCTGAACAGGTACCTACTTGATTATGTTTGTTCATCTCGGGAATCCATTTCAGATTGCCGCCATTTTAGAGGTATCGGTGCTTATGAAGTCCTCGAAGTTCGATTTCGAATCCGGGTTAGGCAAGTCAATTTTCGCACATATATAACAGCTATGCAGCTACACTTGTGTCTGCAAGTTGAACGAAGAATGCCTTGACATCTGTGAACTAGGGAAACTTAATTAAACAATTGAATTGAGTTAAACATGAAACTGTGAAATGCAGTTAGGAACTTTAACCTTCTACTATATGATAAACTAAATGTTGTTATTTCCTAAATTTTAGCTCTCCAACGGTTTAGTATAAATTTATATTACTGCTCATATTATCGGAAATACATTTATTATTTTTGGAAAATCATATTTCCTTATTATCTTTAATTAAATACTACGGGGTGCCCAAATAGAGTATTCGGGGTTCGAAAGTTGAATAAAACCTCAAATATAGAATATCAAGTAGGATGTTTACGTTTTATTTAATCACAATGAACTGGAAATTTATTTAGAAAAAACAATAGTGTCTAGGTGTCCACCGTAACGATGCTGGCAATCCTCGAATCTCAAACGCAGATTTCTAAAAACGCGTTGACACATTGTTCCTGAGATTGCCGTCATTTCTGTTCTGATATTTTGCTTCAATTCCGTTAGATTCGTCGGTTTCTTTTCGTATACCCTACTTTTCAGGTGTCCTCACAGAAAGAAGTCAAGAGGACTGAGATCGGGACTCCTGGGAGGCCAGCTACTGGTGCCTCTACGAGAAATCACTTTGTTTTGGAATAATTCGTTTACCGTAGCAATTGATAAGTCTGAAGTATGGCATATTCTAGAGTTATATCCTTTAAACTCTTGAAGTTCTTGGGCCAAAAATCCTCTTATCATTTCACAGTAACGCTCACTATTTACAGTACTATTTACTGCGTTTGAGATTCGAGGAGTGCCAGCAGCGTTATGGGGGACACCTAGACAATATTGTTTTTTCTAAATAAATTTCCAGTTCATTGTGTTTAAATAAAAAGTAAACATCCTACTTGATAATCTATATTTGAGATTTTATTCAACTTTCAAATCCCGAATACTCTTTTTGGACACCCTCCAACGATTTATTATACATTTATATTACTGCTCATATTCTTTTTATCTTTTAATAAATACTTTAATATTTTAACGTCAAACACGAAACATATGATTGAAAAGCGATCTAAACTTTTTGTTGGAGGCTTCTGTAGTACTAAACATGTTCGTGACTTCGAGAATCTTCTACGCTTGTAGAGAACCTTCCAGACTGTTCTAATTCAGACTAAATATAAGGAGCGATGGACTGGAGAGTTAGTCTGCTTCTGAAGATCTTATCATATGGTTACTTTTTTGTTACTGTGTCGTTATAAGTTAATACTTTTTGTAACCTTGATACTTATTTCAGTATTTTTTTTTGTCTGGCATTTTGGTCTAATACAAATTATTTAAGCCCACAATGGTGTTACAATATTTTACATTTAGCCCTTTCTTGTTACTAGGGATAAAAAGAGTTATTTACTCCAAGTAAACAAAATTACAGGTGCATAAATAGTAAGATTTTTTTTCCTGGCCTTTTAAACCCTCCGGGATCGTTTCTATTACGATAAAACCTACCTCATATTAAAAAATACTTCATTTTGATTAAGTATGATAATTTTAAACAATATAGTTTGAGCGGTTTTTGAGAAATCGTGGAGAGAAAAAAAACATTAGAATAAAATGCCACTTACGCACAGTGGGAAAATTTTGTCATTTAGCTATCTAAATGATAATAAAAAGATCTATAACTCCGTATTAAATGACGAAAATCGAATAATTCTTTTTTCATTAAAGAACATGGGATTCCCATTATCAGTGAGAATACAAAAAATAAAAATACCATCGCTCAAAGTATTTCAAATTAATTTTTAAATGAATCCTTTCTTCACTTAAATTTAAATAAAATAATTTATTCGGTACAGGGTTATACATAGGGAATGGAATGAGTCAGGATTATTATCTATTGAGCTTTCTGCTTATATACATGTCTTTTTTCAGGCACTTGCTCCATCTGAAACGTGTTTAAATAATTATTGTCTGATGAAGAAAAAATCCAAAAAATTAAATTAAAAATACCCTATTTTTTTGGAATTTTAACGGGAAAAAATATTTTTCTATAATTCAACGATAAGTATGTTTTATGATTTAGTCTAATTCGAGGCCGAAAATATATTGAAAGTTCAAACATAGGGATATAATTCCTAAAATCGATATATCGCCGATCGATCGCATTTGATCGATCAAATTCTATTATGGTATTTTAGCACCCTTCACCCTCTACCAGTTTGGAAAAAATAAGAACCAACTAATGCCAATAACAGAATTTATATCAATTTAAATACTTTCTCATAAGTTACATAGAAAAGGTGGATGAAATCAAAACTCATTTTTATCCAATAATTTATTTTAAGCAAAATCGACGCTCATTTTTCTGATATTATTATTTTTTTCTATTCAGCTTTACTTTTTATATTATGGCGACAAACATATATTATAAATAAGAAGAATGGCTGTAAAATTATTGGATAAAAATGAGTTTTGATTTCATCCACCTTGTCCGTGTAATTTATGAAAAGAAAGTATTTAAATTGATATAAATACTGTTATTGGCATCAGTTGTTCTTATTTTTTCCAAACTGGTAAAGGGTGAAGGGTGCTAAAATACGATCGGCGATATATCGATTTTAAGATTTAAATCCCTATGTTTGAACTTTCAATATATTTTCGGCCTCGAATTAGACTAAATCATAAAACATACTTATCGTTGAATTATAGGAAAATATTTTTTTCCGTTAAAATTCCTAAAAAATAGGGTATTTTTAATTAATCCAATCTTAAATTGTGACCGACCACCAATTGTAAATTATTTTTAAATAATTTATTTTTTGAAGAGAAAAGATTTGGCTCCGCCGGGAGTCGAACCCGGGTCTCCTGCGTTACATGCGAGGATGCTAACCACTACACCACAGAGCTCGGCTCAAGGCAGAGCAAATCCTTCCTCTTCACTGATACCTACTCCCCCTATCTCACAAGTTTTGTGAGTAGTAGCGGGAGGTGGACAAATATTGTCCAATTTATGATATTTATTGACATAAGTCAATTTTTTAAATTAATTTAGTTAATCAAATCTTAAATTGTGGCCGACCACCAATTTTAAATTATACAATTATACAATTATACAATTTAAGATTGGATTAATTAAAATAATTTAAAAAATTGACTTATGTCAATAAATAACATAAATTGGACAAAATTTGTCCACCTCCCGCTACTACTCGCAAAACTTGTGAGATAGGGGGAGTAGGTATCAGTGGAGAGGAAGGATTTGCTCTGCCTTGAGCCGAGCTCTGTAGTGTAGTGGTTAGCATCCTCGCATGTAACGCAGGAGACCCGGGTTCGACTCCCGGCGGAGCCAAATCTTTTCTCTTCAAAAAATAAATTATTTAAGGTATTTTTAATTTAATTTTTTGGATTTTTTCTTCGTCAGACGATAATTATTTAAATACGTTTCAAATGGAGCAAATGCCTGAAAAAGACATGTATGTAAGCAGAAAGCTCAATAGATAATAATACTGACTCATTTCATTCCCCATGTATAACCCTGTACCTAATAAACTAATTTAACTAAATTTAAGTGAAGGATTCATATAAAAATTAATTTGAAAAACTTTGAGCGATGTTATTTGTATTTATTTTATTCTATCTGATAAAAGGAATCACATGTTTTTTAATGAAAAAAGAATTATTCGATTATCGCCATTTAGTCGGGAGTTATAGATTTTTGGCCGCTAAATGACAAAATTTCCCCACTGTGCTACGTTCACTCAATTTTGCCCTATTAGAGTTCTTAAATTCGGTGGCTGCAAGCTAATTATTCAGAATCTTTATCATGTGAAGATGGAGAATTTATTTTCTTAGAAAGCAATAAAGATTAGTTTATTTTTTTTTGTTTTTTTTTACAAAATGTTAATTATGGGTCATAGCAAAATAATTGATGCTATCAGAGTTATTCAGAAATCAAATAACAAAAGTCTGACAAGTTATCATATAATAAGATAATATTGAAATTTTTGACCTTAAAGATAACATGAAGAAAAAAAAAATGGTTTTGACATGGAAGTTTTTAAAATAATTTTATCCACAACCTTTTTTTTTCCCCTCTGCTGATAATATTGCTATTCTTAGATATTTTAATACCAAAACACACATAAAGATTAACATTTTTTTTTTTTTTAATTAGGCGTTATTATATTAGGAGTTCATCTGTACATTCAACATTTAGAGTTTAAGTTCCATAAGCCATATATTGAGTTTAAGTTCCATAAGCCATATATTGAGTTTAAGTTCCATTGTACCTAAGTCCGAAAGTTTAAGACATTGGTCAGGAAAGGA
The DNA here is from genome assembly GCA_911387785.2 of Aelia acuminata. Lineage (NCBI taxonomy): Eukaryota > Metazoa > Arthropoda > Insecta > Hemiptera > Pentatomidae > Aelia > Aelia acuminata. The sequence goes on from OU426983.1 coordinate 2,765,240, forward strand.
TATAAAAAACGAAGACAAATGAATAATATAAATAAACAAAAAAAAAAATTTTCTCCAGTAACAATGCAGAAAACTATAACTATGTACTCTTATCGAAACAGCCTTATTTATTTATTTACTAGCTGTATATACCGGTTTCACACGGAGAATTTCATTTTTTAAATCTATAAAGAGAGACTTTTATCGACTCAAACGTTCGATTTTGTAAAAAAACAAATGTAAAGCGAGATCAAAACGATTTGTATAACAATTTAAAGTATCAGCTGAAGATCGGCTGAAGTTATGCAATTTTAATATAGACATGTTTTCGCACCTGGTCTGAAAGAACCACTGAGCGAAATTTGGAGAATTTAGGACAAACGGTGTGGATTTCTATAAAGAACAAATAAATAAACAAACAGAATTTCATCTTTATTTATATAGATTTATTTTTTTAAAAATAAATATCATATGATTCGACTAAGTCAATCCTGATGGAACTAAGAGGTAGGTAACCCTAGACCGCAGTTGAGTAGCCTCTGATAGTAATTGAAGGTGAAGCGAGGAGCCACTGCTGAGACTAGAGATCGATAGCTATCCAGTTAGATCTTCTTGTTATCATTGCCCCCGGGCACGCAGGGATGACTGTCAGGCTGCAGGGGTAAATAGTCAGAGTGTATGCAGCATAGAGTATAAGTAGTTTGCGGAGTTCGGAAAATGGGACCCTAGGGACCAGTTCATATCTAATAATATTCATAAATCTTAAATAGGATCTAAAGTTCTTCTTTTATATATCTTAAGCATCGATTTTTAGATCTAATAAAAAAAATGTTAAGCCATTTAGCTAGAATCGGAGTAATAAATATCTGTCGTCTCTGTGAATAAGTGTTTAAAAAACAAAAGAGAAGCATGGATAAGTATAGTAATATAGCATAAAAATATCGATATTATATCGATAATATGTGGTGGTGAGGGAGGGGGGGGGGTAGAATAGTATAACTTTTCATTATTTTCAATAATTTATTTTTTGAAGAGAAAAGATTGAGCTCCGCCGGGAATCGAACCCGGGTCTTCCGCGTGACATGCGCTGTATGCTAACCACTACACCACAGAGCTCGCTTCCAAGCGGAGCCAATCCTTCCTCTTCACTGATACCTCTCCCTCAATCTCGCAAGTTTTGCGAGTATTTATGGGAGGTGGACAATTTTTGTCCAAATTTGGGCACCTCTTGACGATCGTCAATTTTTAAATTATTTTATATTAATTTAACCTATTTTTGTGGGAAACCACCTTGTTTTAAATTATTTAAAATAATATATTTTTTGAAGATAAAAGAAGGTGGTTGAAGAATTTAAAACAAGGTGGTTACCCGCAAAAAAAGATTAAATTAATATACAATTAAAAATTGACGATCGTCAAGAGGTGCCCAAAATTGGACAAAAATTATCAACCTCCCGTAAATACTCGCAAAGCTTGCGAGATCGAGGGAGAGGTATCAGTGGAGAGGAAGGATTGGCTCCGCTTAAAAGAGAGCTCTGTGGTGTAGTGGTTAACATACCGCGCATGTCATGCGGAAGACCCGGGTTCGACTCCCGGCGGAGCTCAATCTTTTCTCTTCAAAAAATCAATTATTTAAAATAATCTAAAACAATGTGGTTACCTACAAAAATAGGTTAAATTGATATAAGTATAATTTTTCATTTTTAACGATAGGAGCTATGAAAAAGCACGTTTCCGTTAGCAATTTTGTCTTCCCTCTTTCCTTTGGGAATAAAATGAACATTTTTTTAAATAAAGGCCGGGTACCATCATACCTTGAAATAATTTTTATCAGTTTCAAGCTTAGCCGTAACCGCAAAAAATAAAAACTTTATCAAAAGGTCAATGGAACTGTATTTAGAGGAAAGCTATACCAACTTCAAGGAACCATGAAACCAGGATTCCTAGTTGTCGAAGTAGTTGATTTGATATGAAATCATTGCTGTCACATCGCGGGCATATGCATATATCAAATATTTAGTTTTATCAAACTCGTTAGAGCCGTTTTTAAGAAAATCGAAAAAAAACAACGTAAAAAGGATAGAAAAATACATTCTATCGGAGATTTTGATGGGGAAGAGCCCTTGTTTTATTTCAAAATTTTAGGAGAGTAGTGAGCATTTTAATTCGCTATAGTGATTTTTATTTCTCCAATACATATTCTCAAATACTGTAACAGGGTCAATCCTAAAGTTGAATTGTAATCGAAATTTTAGAATAATAAAACTGTTTTAAGGGAGCGGGGTAGCCCACTGGTAAGGCAGTGGACTGCTGTGCTTAAGGTCCCGAGTTCGAATCTGACATGGCTCAGGATATCTTTATAATTCTGCCACAGTTCGTCTCGTGGGCCGAGAGACCCTCCTGGGGCGAACCAAGCCTCTATAATGTGGGTACCCTTAATTGAAAAATTAAGGGGAAAAAACCTGGTGGTTGAGCGTGATCGCGGTCAAATCACCTCCTTGCACGACCGCTGACCAAGAAACAGTGCTCTTCCTTATATAGTACTGAACCCAAGACCCTTCATGGGTTGCAGGGGTACAGGTTGTTTTTTTTTTGTTTTTTTTTATTTAAACTGTTTTAAGATATTGTTAACAAAGTACAAGCTAGAAAAAAAGTAGATGACTTCTTCATTTTGATCGTAGGTACAAGCTGCACTCAGATGTGTTGAATTGAAAGTCCCTCGAGGGTACCTCTACGTATTTAAATTTAAAAAGTCGTAAGAAGAAAAACTTAGAATTTTAAAATAAAATTAATCTTACCGTTCCATTACAAACGGAACAATAAATGTTATTCTCTCTATCCGTTGTGAAAATCAATTCATCTTCTCAGATCCAGGCCACGCTTCAGCAACCATTTTCGTGAGAAACCCTTCCGGCATTTTTCGCACTAATGACAAAAGTTGACTGACAAAGGAAGGAAATCGAAAGGCTTAATGGTGGGAGGTCGGAATAGCTCCATTCATTTTTCTAAGAATCCAATTCACTGGAACGCTGGTGTTGGCTTTTCGTGGAACTAACTCTTGAAAATTTTCAAGCTAAATACCCTTTGAGGAAATGGCTTTAGTTTATAGAAGAATAGTGAATTTGTATGCAGGGGAGGGGGTTGCTGCCACATCTAATGTTGCAGGAAACAAAATTTAAACAAATAACTTTTTATAGAACCACCTTGGGGCAGCGGCTAGGCCGAGGGGATAGCGTCTCCGACTCCCACGCTGGCGGAGCGGGTTCGAATCCCGCCCAAGCCCGCTCGATTCTGTTCGGTGACGGCCTCACTGAACAGACTCAGCGGCTTGCCTTGGATTAGAAGAGGTTGGTTACCCGTAGATAACCCGTCCCGATTAGCCCTCCTGGCATAAAGCGTACATAAAAAAAAAAAATAAATAAATAAACGAGGTAATAGGTAAGTAACCTCTTTAGTGTATATATATATATTGTTTAAATAAACATATGCTATTAAATAATGGTATGATAAATCACTTAAGTAAAAAAGTGTGGGTATACTATAATTCATATTGTTTAACGTTCATACAACACCTATTTTTATTTATTGGATAAAAAAAAGGCAGAGTTTTAATCAAGGCAAACTTTTTTGTTTCCATTTATTTTATTTATTAAAAAAAAAAAATTTAGAAATCATTATCCAAAACAAAAGATGAAATAGCGCCTGCCTTCACCAATGGCAGCTTAATCTATAGAATTCCATGCAAAAACTGTGTTAAGGGATACATCGATGTAACTTCAACGGACCTTAAAACAAGGATATATAATCAGAAAAGTAATTGAAGCAATATCCAAACAATACTCAGGAGTGGCAAAACAGATAATATAAACATTTTCAGTTACTCGAATTCCTAATACTTAGACTAAGAGGTTCATATCGGATCCATTGTGTTCTTTTATTGTATTATATTTTGTATTTTATTTTATTGTATTATATTGTATTATAGTGGAAAATAAAAATGAATGAAAAAAAGGGTGTTCATGTAATTTTTACACTTAATCGTGGCCCTTGTCCAGGAATATATTTTAATAATATCTGCATACCGCCATCTGATGAAGTTAGATATTTAGGTTTTTATCTGGACAAAAGACTGACTTGGAAAACTCACATCAGACTAAAACGTAAAGAACTAAACAAACGATACGGTCTTTTATCCAGACTACTTGACAGACGTTCAAAATTATCTTTGGCAAATAAACTTGCATTATACAAAGTTCTCCTAAAACCTATATGGGCGTACGGGATAGAGTTGTGGGGCTCTGCAAAATCGTCCAGCATCCAAAGAATACAGTCTTTTCAGTCAAAAGTGTTGCGAATAATAGTTGATGCACCATTTTTTGTTAGCAAAGATAGAATACACAAAGACATAGACATGCGAACAATTTCGGAAACAGCCAAAGAAAATTATAATAGCTTTCACCAAAGACTGACCTACAATACAATCCCTCTTACGGAAGCCTTAAGATGCTCGCACAACCCTTTCAGCCCACCACGTCGACTACGCAGGTGGTGGCCAAGAGACTTGCTGAGCTAATTTGTCATTTCCAGAAGGAACGCTTATGTAGCAGCCAGCATAATTTGCTCATTGCAAGTAATTTGCAGATCGCAAATTTATAATTGTTAAACGTTTGTTATTAAATAAATAAATAATATTATGAATTTCACTTACCTATACATGAAATATATAGTAAGTGGAAGTATTGCGATGGTGAAAAATTTCGACTTCCGGTTTACAACTGTAATACACGTTTTGGGGTCCCCTGAGTCCAAATGACCAAGTCCCGCGAAATGGTCTGTTTGTGTGTGTGTCTGTGTGTCTGTGTGTGTGTGTGTGTGTGTGTGTGTGTGTGAAAAGACTACCTCAAAAACTATAAACCTTGCAAACCTGAAATTGGGTATTTAGTGTAGATATATGCCCGCGATGTGGCAGCAAAAATTTCATCAAAATTGCTCAAAGGGAGGGGGTACTTTATTTAATAACCTTTTACGTTTTTTTCGATTTTCTCAAAAACGGCTTTAACGATTTTGATCAAACTGGGTATTTGACGTATGTATATGCCAAAGATGAGATAGCCAGCACTTCATCAAAATTGGTCCAACGGAGGGGCACTTTATTTCTTAATTTTTTTTTGCAATTTTTACCTTTTTTACGATTTTCTCAAAAACGGCTTTAACGATTTTCATCAAATTCATAATGTTTAATGAAAATTAGGTGTTCTTTAATATCAGGTAAGCTTTATTAAAATGTTCTGGGGGGGGGGGGCTTAAATGGGGTAGGGGCCTTTTTTGTTTGTTTGTTTTTGTTTCCTATGAAGTACCTTCGTTTTTGTTTATATGGAGAAATTAACTGTCTCTCATTACGCCTAAAAATAAGAAATGGCTAAATATGATATATGATAAAAACCAAGTTAACATATAGAAGAGAAAAAAAGAAAAATATTCATTCAACTCATAAAACACGTTGAGTCCACGCATGCGTAGTACTCTTTAATGACATATCATTGTTCCTAATTAAAGCCGTTTTGTTCATTTAATGGAAATTATTAGTTTCATGGTAACTAAATGAAATTTTCAACAAGAACATAGAGAATTATAAAATCAGTCGACCTGGAGTATTATGCTTGCATTGCCGAATTATCTCAAGTAAAAACTGTTATTTAATAATAAAAGAAATTAGTGTTTGTTATAGAGCAAATGAAAACAAAAATGAGAAATGAATGTGGAAAAATGTGTAACTGAGTGAGAAGTGGCATTAACACAACGCATTAATTTCTAATCTAAGTTGGTAAGTAAAAGTTGTGTGTTGCGCGCACGCACCAGATTTTTATTTTTCAATATGGTCCCTCTCAACAGCAACGCACTTATTCCACCGCTCACCCAATTAGAATGTCAATGTCGTATCCAATAAGATTGGATTTGATATACTTTAAACAGGTTAATAGTAGTTACCCTATTTTCTATCAGTTGCGAAATCAACTGTTTCGGAATATTTACGGAATAATATTATTAATGAAATTTATATAGTTTATTTAAAATAAAACCTCATCTGTATGGACCAGTTAAATAATAATAATTTCAAATAAATAAGTAAGTTAAAATAAATGAATAAGTTCAAAACAAATAATAATAAGTTAAAAAATCTGGTGCGTGCGCGCAACACACAACTTTCACTTACCAACTTACTTAGATTAGAAATTAATGTGTTTTGTTAATTGCCACTTCTCAAAGCTATACATTTTTCCACATTCATTTCTTATTTTTGTTTTCATTTGCTTAAAATACCCCTAATTTCTTTTATTATTAAATAAAAGTTTTTACTTGTGATAATTCGGCAATGCAACATAATACTCTTTTAGTATATTATAATTCTCTATGTACTTGTTGCATATTTCATTTAATTCCCATGAAACAAATAATTTTCATTTAATGAACAGAATATCTTTAATTATAACGCATTGGTTTGTCATCAAAGGCGTAAGGCGCATGCGTGAGCTCAAGGTGTTTTATGAGTTGATGGAATATTTTTCTTTTTTTCTCCTGTATATGTTTACTTGATTTTTTTTCATTGTTTTCTTGATTGTTTTCATATATCATATTTAGCCATTTCTTATTTTTAGGCGTGATGAGAGACAGGTAATTTCTCTTTTTAATTTAATTTCCTCATTTAAGCCCCCTCAGAAAATTTTAATACTGCTAAAACTTACCTGATATTATTGAACACCTGATTTTCATTAAACATGACGAATTTGATCAAAATCATTAAAGCCGTTTTTGAGATAATCGAAAAAAAGGTAAAAATTGGAAAAAAGTTATGAAATAAAGTGCCCCCTCCGTTTGACCAATTTTGGTGCAATGTTGGCTGTCACATCTTTGGCATATACATACGTCAAATACCCAGTTTGATCAAAATCTTTAAAGCCGTTTTTGAGTAAATAAAAAAAAGACATGAAAATTATACAAAATTTATTAAGTGAAGTCCCCCTTCCGGTTGATCAATTTTGATGAAATTTTTACAGTCATGTCTCGGGCATATTAATACATCAAATACTTGGTTTAATCAAAATCGTTACAGCCGTTTTTGAGAAAATCGAAAAAAACCTAAAAATTTATTAAATAAAGCACCCCCTCCGGTTGATCAATTTTGATGAAATTTTTGCTGTCACATCGCGGGCGTATACATACAGTAAATACCCAATTTCAGGTTCGCACGGTTAATATTTTTTGAACTATTCTATTCACACACACACACACACACACACACACACACACACACACACACACACACACACACACACACACACACACACACACACACACACACACACACAACACACACACACACACACACACACACACACACACACACACACACACACACACACACACACACACACACACACACACGCGCGCGCGCGCGCACACACACAGACACACACACAGACACACACACACACACACACACACACACACACACACACACACACACACACAGACACACACACACACACCATTTCGCGGGACTTGGTTATTTCGACTCAGGGGACCCCAAAACGTGTGTATTTCCGTTGAAAACCGGAAGTCGAAATTTTTCACGATCGCAATACTTCCACTTACACATTCATTTTATTCATACACATTCATTACACGCAATACTTCCACACTATATTTCATATATAGGTAAGTGAAAGTAATAAATAAATAAGTTAAAATATAATAAATGTAAAATCATTAAATCAATTGGAGAAATATTTCTTTTTCATCTTATCTGAATAATAATAAACTGCTTGGTTCAGATTAAAGTGTTTCAAGCGTTCTTTGTAAAAACAATTTTATTCCTTATTTCCACGTGTTCTTTTAACTTGTGTCTTAGAACTTTGACTTAATTTTGCATAAATTATTCCTGGCTTGTAAAATTTGAAGTGTTCAGGAGTTCATTCACCTTAGCAAAGCATATTTCCATATTTCCGAGGCAGTTATGAAAATTTCGCTCCTATCTTCCAATTTTCATTTTAGCATGCGGAAATTTCATCTTTTCTCCACAGTTTTCTTAACATAAAAGGAGCTATGAAAATAAATTGGAATTATAACATTATGTTTTCAATCTACAGAGAAAAAATACTGTTGTCCCCATATCAGCTTAACTTCTTTATCTAACTTAATACGATGATTTAGACTATATAATAATTTGTGAATTTTCTACTAGTCATATTGATGAAGCTGGCTTAAAATTTGCAGTAATGTCATTGTAAATATTAGTAAATAACGAAAAATTTCTTTGGCTAATAAAAGCTGAAAATTTATTCCACCTGTTTACCAGACTTTCGGATAATTACTTGTTATACTATAAGAAATAATTATGAATTATAAGCGATTTAAAGTTTGGCTTACTATCGATTCCTGAGAGTCTATTTTACTAAAGGATAGTTAAGATATTAATCTCAAGGTTATTAAGTAATAGTTCTATATATAATAGTTCTATTACAGTAATAGAAGAGATGAATTGGTTAAATATCCATAAAATATTTTTAAAAATGAGTTTCCGTTGCTTATAAAAATAATTAGGGTTCGTAATTTCCAACATTAATAAATGATTATTTCTGATTTTATGTATCCCCAGAGGAATGTCGAAGTTGAAAACATATTTTAAATAGAATTCGAAGTTTCTAATTAAAATATAAATACAGATCGAAATCAAAATAAAAGTATTGTAACATTAAATCGATAAGCAAATAAAAAAAAAAAACATATGACATAAACTTCCGGACCGTTTGTTAGAACAAAATATGCGGTTGGAACGAACTGTTGGGGTCTAGATCTTTCGCGCCTAGTCCACAAAGGAGAAGAACTGCCCACATTGTTCTAGAACAATCCAGGCCTGACTGTTTACGATTATATATAAGGAGCAGTGACTGAACGAGTTAGTCGAAGTCTGTGTCTTGACTGTGTAGCTCAAGTCATATGATTTTTTGTTTTAACGTTATCATTTTTGTAACCTGCTCAAGTGTTTAAGTTTTATTAATTCGTCGGCATAGATAACTGTATATCTTTGTTTAATACACATTCTTTGACCCACAACACTTCTGTGTAACACTTTTCAGTACGTAGCATGTAAGTCAGGAAATCTTTGTTGAATCTATCTTCCCATTATCTTTTTGGCCTCTCTAATGGTCTTTTGTCTACTGTTGAGCCATTCGTTGTGTTTTAGAGGGTTCCTCACAGATTCCTTCGTTTAACTCTTCGCCTTCTCATCATGAGATCAGGTGATAATATGATGTGATAATTATATATAATAATAATATAATAAATAACTGCCTACAGAACGGATCTGCTGGTACTCTGATCCAAGATAGTTCAAATAAAAAAATATTTTATTTAATTAACGATGGTTAGCGTTGAGGGCTGGGAGACATAAATCAAAACTCCTTTCATCATTGCATTGTGCACACTTATTTCAACTTTGATTTCTAAAGATAGATTTGATCGAAGAAAGCCGTGTTTTCGCTACGTCAGAGCTAATCCATAGACAAATATTTTAGGTGTATAAAAAAACAAAACATAATAAAACATATTTCTGGAAAAATAAAATCTCAGAATATCAGTTGCTTTTATTTAACAGTCAAAATGGAACCAACAGACGCATATTTTTAAAAATTCTATATAAAAATTATAAGCCATGATTAATACGAACATTGCGAGCAGACAAAATAGTTATCATTTACTTATTCATATTTAGGACGAGTGCAGGAAATATTTTTACATAATTGGCATTCGCGTTTCTCCAACCCTATTTCCAGCCCGTCCGGTATTTCCCATTGACGAGGTTTATGGTTTCCGAGGGTTGTAAAGTAACTGCACCTTATTCCTTAGCCAAATCAGGCAAATTCTTTAGTCTGTTTTAATTAGCAGCATTACGATACAAAAAAAAAAAAAAAAAATAGTTTTTAAATTTACCTATGCCGGTCCGAGATCCGGATGAAAAAGGATGATGGAAAACTTCAGAAGAAAAATATGGATAAGGAGATAAAGAAGAGTGAATGTGGCAAAAAGTATTGAGGCTACCAGGCACGGCAGGCGGTCTAAGGTCGCAGGCCACAAGGCCCGCAATACACTAGCACTCCTCAGACGCTAAGGGCGGATTGACACTATCGCTCCGCTCCCGCTCCACTCCCGGTCCGCTCAAATATTCTAAAGAGAAATAGACAGAGAATTCCACTATCGGTACTGCTCCGGTCTCGCTCCACTCCCGGTCCGCTCTCGCTCTACCCCATTCACACTATCGCTCCGCTCCCGCTCCACTCCCGGTCCGCTCAAATATTCTAAAGAGAAATAGACAGAGAATTCCACTATCGGTACTGCTCCGGTCTCGCTCCACTCCCGGTCCGCTCTCGCTCTACCCCATTCACACTATCGCTCCGCTCCCGCTCCACTCCCGGTCCGCTCAAATATTCTAAAGAGAAATAGACAGAGAATTCCACTATCGGTACTGCTCCGGTCTCGCTCCACTCCCGGTCCGCTCTCGCTCTACCCCATTCACACTATCGCTCCGCTCCCGCTCCACTCCCGGTCCGCTCAAATATTCTAAAGAGAAATAGACAGAGAATTCCACTATCGGTACTGCTCCGGTCTCGATCCACTCCCGGTCCGCTCTCGCTCTACCCCATTCACACTATCGCTCCGCTCCCGCTACACTCCCGGTCCGCTCAAATATTCTAAAGAGAAATAGACAGAGAATTCCACTATCGGTACTGCTCCGGTCTCGCTCCACTCCCGATCCGCTCTCGCTCTACCCCATTCACACTATCGCTCCGCTCCCGCTCCACTCCCGGTCCGCTCAAATATTCTAAAGAGAAAAAGACAGAGAATTCCACTATCGGTACTGCTCCGGTCTCGCTCCACTCCCGGTCCGCTCTCGCTCTACCCCATTCACACTATCGCTCCGCTCCCGCTCCACTCCCGGTCCGCTCAAATATTCTAAAGAGAAATAGACAGAGAATTCCACTATCGGTACTGCTCCGGTCTCGCTCCACTCCCGGTCCGCTCTCGCTCTACCCAATTCACACTATCGCTCCGCTCCCGCTCCACTTCCGGTCCGCTCTCGCTCTACCCCATTCACACTATCGCTCCGCTCCCGCTCCACTTCCGGTCCGCTCAAATATTCTAAAGAGAAATAGACAGAGAATTCCACTATCGGTACTGCTCCGGTCTCGCTCCACTCCCGGTCCGCTCTCGCTCTACCCCATTCACACTATCGCTCCACTCCCGCTCCACTCCCGGTCCGCTCAAATATTCTAAAGAGAAATAGACAGAGAATTCCACTATCGGTACTGCTCCGGTCACGCTCCACTCCCGGTCCGCTCTCGCTCTACCCCATTCACACTAGCGCTCCGCTCCCGGTCCGCTCAAATATTCTAAAGAGAAATAGACAGAGAATTCCACTATCGGTACTGCTCCGGTCTCGCTCCACTCCCGGTCCGCTCTCGCTCTACCCCATTCACACTATCGCTCCACTCCCGGTCCGCTCAAATATTCTAAAGAGAAATAGACAGAGAATTCCACTATCGGTACTGCTCCGGTCTCGCTCCACTCCCGGTCCGCTCTCGCTCTACCCCATTCACACTATCGCTCCGCTCCCGGTCCGCTAAAATATTCTAAAGAGAAATAGACAGAGAATTCCACTATCGGTACTGCTCCGGTCTCGCTCCACTCCCGGTCCGCTCTCGCTCTACCCCATTCACACTATCACTCCGCTCCCGCTCCACTCCCGGTCCGCTCAAATATTCTAAAGAGAAATAGACAGAGAATTCCACTATCGGTACTGCTCCGGTCTCGCTCCACTCCCGGTCCGCTCTCGCTCTACCCCATTCACACTAGCGCTCCGCTCCAGGTCCGGTCTCACTGGCAAAATATTCTAAAGAGGAATAGAGAGAGGTTAATCACAATATTGGCCCAGGTCCGGCGTCGCTCCGCTCCCGCTCCACTCTCGCTCCACTCCCGCTCCACTCTCGCTCCACTCTCGTTCCGCTCTCGCTCTACCCCATTCACACTATCGCTCCGCTCCCGCTCCACTCCCGGTCCGCTCAAATATTCTAAAGAGAAATAGACAGAGAATTCCACTATCGGTACTGCTCCGGTCTCGCTCCACTACCGGTCCGCTCTCGCTCTACCCCATTCACACTATCGCTCCGCTCCCGCTCCACTCCCGGTCCGCTCAAATATTCTAAAGAGAAATAGACAGAGAATTCCACTATCGGTACTGCTCCGGTCTCGCTCCACTCCCGATCCGCTCTCGCTCTACCCCATTCACACTATCGCTCCGCTCCCGCTCCACTCCGGGTCCGCTCAAATATTCTAAAGAGAAATAGACAGAGAATTCCACTATCGGTACTGCTCCGGTCTCGCTCCACTCCCGGTCCGCTCTCGCTCTACCCCATTCACACTATCGCTCCGCTCCCGCTCCACTCCCGGTCCGCTCAAATATTCTAAAGAGAAATAGACAGAGAATTCCACTATCGGTACTGCTCCGGTCTCGCTCCACTCCCGGTCCGCTCTCGCTCTACCCCATTCACACTATCGCTCCGCTCCCGCTCCACTTCCGGTCCGCTCTCGCTCTACCCCATTCACACTATCGCTCCGCTCCCGCTCCACTTCCGGTCCGCTCAAATATTCTAAAGAGGAATAGACAGAGAATTCCACTATCGGTACTGCTCCGGTCTCGCTCCACTCCCGGTCCGCTCTCGCTCTACCCCATTCACACTATCGCTCCGCTCCCGCTCCACTCCCGGTCCGCTCAAATATTCTAAAGAGAAATAGACAGAGAATTCCACTATCGGTACTGCTCCGGTCTCGCTCCATTCCCGGTCCGCTCTCGCTCTACCCCATTCACACTAACGCTCCGCTCCCGGTCCGCTCAAATATTCTAAAGAGAAATAGACAGAGAATTCCACTATCGGTACTGCTCCGGTCTCGCTCCACTCCCGGTCCGCTCTCGCTCTACCCCATCCACACTATCGCTCCGCTCCCGCTCTACTCCCGGTCCGCTCAAATATTCTAAAGAGAAATAGACAGAGAATTCCACTATCGGTACTGCTCCGGTCTCGCTCCACTCCCGGTCCGCTCTCGCTCTACCCCATTCACACTAACGCTCCGCTCCCGCTCCACTCCCGGTCCGCTCAAATATTCTAAAGAGAAATAGACAGAGAATTCCACTATCGGTACTGCTCCGGTCTCGCTCCACTCCCGGTCCGCTCTCGCTCTACCCCATTCACACTAGCGCTCCGCTCCAGGTCCGGTCTCACTGGCAAAATATTCTAAAGAGGAATAGAGAGAGGTTAATCACAATATTGGCCCAGGTCCGGCGTCGCTCCGCTCCCGCTCCACTCTCGCTCCACTCCCGCTCCACTCCTGCTCCACTCTCGCTCCACTCTCGTTCCGCTCCCGCGCCACTCTCCTAAAGTCTTTTCATATTCACATTATATAATTTTACACCGTTCACGATTGAAGCCATTAATAATGGAAACCGTCTGTATTTGGATTTTAATTAATAATTAACTTTCAGTTATTAAAGTATTTATTTATTCATCAATTTTACGGCCAAAAAAGTTCAACTTTAAAATATAAATATATATAAAATTATAAATTAATTTAATTAATGGTGAAGAAATAATTTAATTTTTTTTTCCGAATGTATTCGAATACGCTTGAAATGATAAAAAAAAAAAAAAAATAAATCACCAACAATACGCGCGGTTTTTCGACGTGAAAAATTCATGTTATGTTTGACATATATTTTGCTATGAATTAATGTACTCGTAAAAAATGGTCACCGATTTATTTATTGACTACACACTCATTGCTATTATAAAATAACGTTTAATTTGAAACGAATAAAAATGCAGTATATTATGAAAAATGTCAGATTATTTACAAAAAATATATTAAAGCAAAAAATAATTAAAATATTAATCAGGAAAAGAAGAGAACACAATCGGTAAATTTGTAGCATTTACCGATTCCAACTTGAAATTTGCAAGCGTATTCGAATACATTCCGAAAAAAAATTAAATTATTTCTTCACCATTAATTAAATTAATTTATAATTATTATTAATAATTATCATTGTGTTGCAATATATTCTTCTTATTATATTTTTTGATAATATTATCTTCTTCATCAAGAAAAGTACACTTACCAGCTATTTCTACAAACAAAAAATTGTTTTTTTTTTTTTGGCCGTAAAATTGAAGAATAAATGAATACTTAAATAACTGAAAGTTAATCATTAATTAAAATCCGAATACACACAACTTCGATTATTAATGGCTTTAATAGCTTAAACCTTTCAAAATTGAACGGTGTAAAATTATATAGTGTGAATATGGTAAGACATTAGGAGAGCGGACCGGGAGTGGAGCGGGAGCGGAGCGCTAGTGTGAATGGGGTAGAGCGAGAGTGGGCCGGGAGCGGAGCGAGAGTGGAGCGGGCGCGAAACCGATAGTGTGAATAGGCCCTAAAGGTGCCTTTACACCTTACCAACTTTACCTTCGAAAACCACCCTCGAACAACCTTCGTAAAGCCTTCACGTCGACTGTCCGGGTGTTGTAGGTACTTCACCTATTCGCCTGGGTTCGGGGATATCTCAAGTGTCACTTTTGATATGGGTTTTTCCTAAGTGACAGGAGTTGTTTGTGATACTAGTGTAATTTGTGAAACGTTGTAAATCGTCTCCAATTTTTTTTATTTTTTAGATAATATAAAATATATTGATAATGGAGATTTTTTCTTTATCATAAGCTAGCTTTGGTGCGTCGGCCATATTGGTTCGCTTAACCTCACATGAAGTATAAATGGCCGTTCGCTTCACGTCGGTACGGCAAGGTTCGAAGGAGAACTTGTTCGAAGGTGAGGTTCGTAAGGTGTAAAGGCACCTTATAGGGTTAACGTAATCCTCCCACGTTCGTCTCGACCTACCCCTCGGACGTTTCCCAGTCGGCACCGCGTTTATTAATCTTTTTGAAATTCGTTCACTACTAAGTCTCCCGATTTCACAAGCCCATTTTATTCGCCGCGCTGCAATCACCTCAATAATATTTACCCGGTACCAGTTCACTCAGTTCTGCGTTGTGTAAACGTCTAAATTCTCTTGTTAGTTCAACCCTCCTCAAAACGCGTTGGATGCGAAGCGTGGCCGCCGACATTAAGGGATGAGCAACGGTTAAGGGATTTTGAAAATCACAAAAAATCATTTTTTATTTATTTTTTAAGGATTTCTCCTGGAGGAATTACTGACTAATAATTATAATATATTGCTTTGAGAAATTTATTATGGAACAAAAGTTTCTAAACGAAAATATAATTAATTATATACTGTTATCTTATTCCATATTTTTCACACCTTCAATGCTTTAAAAAAATTAAGCATCACGTATTTGCTCTCTAAAATCATTTTTTATTTATTTTTTAAGGATTTCTCCTGGAGGAATTACTGACTAATAATTATAATATATTGCTTTGAGAAATTTATTATGGAACAAAAGTTTCTAAACGAAAATATAATTAATTATATACTGTTATCTTATTCCATATTTTTCACACCTTCAATGCTTTAAAAAAATTAAGCATCACGTATTTGCTCTCTAAAATGAAATAAATGTTTTTATTAATGAATAAAAGTTTTTATCTTCATAATACGGCTGTCACATCGCGGGCATATACATATATCAAATACCCAGTTTGATCAAAATAATGACAGCCGTTTTTGAGTAAATAAAAAAACACGTGAAAATGATAGAACATTTATTAAGTAAAGTGCCCCCTCCGTTTGACCAATTTTGATTAAATTTCGGCTGTCGAATCGCGGGCATACAAATACATAAAATACCCAGTTTGATCAAAATAATGACAGCCGTTTTTGAGTAAATAAAAAAATACGTGAAAATGATAAAACATTTATTAAGTAAAGTGCCCCCTCCGTTTGACCAATTTTGATTAAATTTCGGCTGTCGAATCGCGGTCATACAAATACATAAAATACCCAGTTTGATCAAAATAATTACAGCCGTTTTTGAGTAAATAAAAAAAACACGTGAAAATGATAAAACATTTATTAAGTAAAGTGCCCCCTCCGTTTGACCTATTTTGATGAAATTTCGGCTGTCGAATCGCGGGCATACAAATACATAAAATACCCAGGTTGATCAAAATAATTACAGCCGTTTTTGAATAAATAAAAAAACACGTGATAATGAGAAAACCTTTATTAAATAAAGTGTCCCCTCCAATTGATCAATTTTGATGAAATTTTAACTGTCACATCCCGGGAATATCCATACACAAAATACCGAGTTTAATCGAAATCCCCTCCGTTTGAAATTTTTGGTGTCACATCGCGGGCATATACATGCACCATATACCAAATTTCAGTTTTGTACGGCTTATAGTTTTTGAGCTGATCTGTTCACACACACACAGACTTCACGGGACTTGGTTAGTTCGACTCAGGGGACCCCAAAACGTGTATTTCCGTTGAAAACCGGAAGTCAAAATTTTTCACGATCACAATACTCTCCCTTACTCTAAATTTCATATATAGACAAGTGAAAGTAAAAATATTAGTTTAATTTCAATATTAAGTGAATAGGACGGCTTAGAATAAGAATGGGTTCGAGGCCCGAGATTAGTTGGTTGCCGTATAATTACTGCTACGAGGGTTGCGTTAAAGTAAGATGGCGGGCAGGGCCAATTTGCTAACTACCCTCTCAAGCAGTAATGAATCGCTACAAAGACTTACTAAAGCCATTACTGCTAACTATATCCCGCCCTGGGACTAAAGACCTTAGAGCTGGCTTCTTAATGCTACCTTGGTATGACTTCTTCGGCAAGACGTACTACCTCCGAAGTTCGTTCACCTTTGAAGCTCAATCATGAACGAGAAACATTGAGCCGATATTGCTAAGAGGTCCTAGCGGGGGATTAACCCCTGAGATCGATTAGTCACTAATTGAAAGCGAGCTATTAGGTTTCTGGTAATGTTAACCTCATTGGGACAGGTTTGGGCTTCTTATTGGGTCCTCGGCTAACTCTTCCTACCTCAATTTATATGTAATACAGAGGATAGCACGTGGGCGGGGCAGGCCAATGTCTGGCCCAATTTCAGGAAATTTATCCTCCTCCCCCCAATAAAGTGGGCCCCAAAGACTGGAAGGTCCACTTCACTATCACTAACCAAAAAAAAAGTGTGTATGAGCATCTTATATGCACAGATCTAAAACTTTTGACACGAAGAAGCCATTTTGTAATATTTCTCTTACGATAAATGGTCTTGTTTGGTAGATAAATAGACCTATTTTAAGTAAAGTAATTTTAGGTTTTTACTTCCACTTACCTAAATTGTGGAAATTGTAGAAATCCGGTTTTCAATGGAAATACACGTTTTGCGGTCCTCTGAGTCCAAATAACCAAGTCCCGCGAAATGGTTTGTGTGTATAAACAGACTAGCTCAAAAACTATAAACCGTACGAATCTGAAATTGGGTATTTAGTATACGTATATGCCCTGATTTGACAGCAAGAATCTCTTCAAAATTAGCCAAATGGAGGGGGTACTTTATTTAATAACTTTTTATGTTTATTTCGATTTTCTCAATATGAGGAGATATGACTGCGATAATTTCATCAAAAATGATCAACCGGAGTTCAATTCAATGATCAACTTAAAGGATTTTGATTAAACTCGTTCTGTTTAATGAGAATCAAGTATTCTTCAATATCAGGTAAGCTTTATCATTATTTAAATGTTCTGAAGGAAGGGAAAAAAAAATATTCCGTCAACTCATTAAAAACGTCTAGCCCACGCATTGAGGATGCGTACGCCTTTAATGACAGACCATTGTTTATAATAAAAGATGTTCTGTACGTTGAAAGGAAATTATTTGTTTCATGGTAACTAAATGAACCTTTAAACAACTACATAGAGAATTATAAAATCTTGGACTTGGATTATTATGCTTGCATTGCCGAATTATCGCAAGTAAAAACTTTTATTTAATAATTAAAAAAAATAATGTGCTTTAAAGAGCAAATACAAACAAGTATTAGTGAATGAATGTGGAAAATTGTGTGACTTTAAGAAATGGACTTTTAAAAAACACGTCTCAATGTAAGTTGGTAAGTGAAAGTTGTGTGTTGCGCACATCGTACCAGATTTTTTACTTTCACTTACCTATATATGTAATATATAGTAAGTGGAAGTATTGCGATCGTGAAAAATTTCGACTTCCGGTTTTCAACGGAAATACACGTTTTGGAGTCCCCTGAGTCGAAATGACCAAGTCCCGCGAAATGGTCTGTGTGTGTGTCTGTGTGTGTGTGTGTGTGTGTGTGTGTGTGTGTGTGTGTGTGTGTGTGTGTGTGTGTGTGTGTGTGTGTGTGTGTGTGTGTGTGTGTGTGTGTGTGTGTGTGTGTGTGTGTGTGTGTGTGTGTAAGTGAACAGACTAGCTCAAGAACTATAAACCGTGCGAACCTAAAATTGGGTATTTAGTGTAGGTATATGCCCGCGATGTGACAGCAAAAATTTCATCAAAATTGCTCACAGGGAGGGGGTACTTTATTTAATAACTTTTTAGGTTTTTTTCGATTTTCTCAAAAACGGCTATAACGATTTTGATTAAACTGAGTATTTCATCTATTTATATGCCCGAAATATGACTGTAAAAATTTCATCAAAATTGATTAACCGGAGGGGGGACTTTACTTATTAAATTTTGTAACATTTTCACGTGTTTTTTTGATTTTCTCAAAAACGGCTCTAACGATTTTGATTAAACTTAGTATTTGATCTACTTCTATGCCCGAGATATGTCTGTAAAAATTTCATCAAAATTGATCAACCGCAGGGGGCACTTTACTTAATAAATTTTGTATCTTTTTTACGTGCTTTTTTTATTTACTCAAAAACGGCTTTCACGATTGTGACCAAACTGGGTATTTCATGTATGTATATGCCAAATATGTGATAGCCAACATTTCATCAAAATTGATCAACCGAAGGGGCGACTTTACTTAATCAATTTTGTATCATTTTCACGGGGTTTTTTATTTACTCAAAAACGGCTTTAACGATTAATAAAAATAAGATATGAATGTAGAAAAATGTGTGATTTTGGGAAATGATATTTAGCAAACCACGTCAATTTCTAATCTAAGTAAGTTGGTAAGTGAAAGTTGTGTGTTGCGCGCACGCACCAGATTTTTTTTTTTTTAATTCCTGTCAATATTGTAACGAGAAACACAAAACACATGATTTAAAAGAGTTCTAGACTGTTGGAACAATTACTAACTGTACCAATAAATGTTTGTGGCTGGTTTAGTACGTGCGCGACTGTTCAAGAATCTTCTACGCTTGTCGGGAACCATCTGGAATGATCTAATTATAAATAAATATATGAAGCGATGGACTGGAGAGTTAGTCTGCTTCTGAAGATGGAATCATGTGATTACGTTAGTGTTACTGTGTCGTTACAAGTTGTTACTTTTTATGATATTGTTAATAACTTGAGTTTGTTATTGTTCGTAAATAAAATTTATTTAATGCCAGATAAGTGTTAGAATATTAATGTTAATCAATATTAATTTAATATTGTTTGTTTATTATTTGTGCTACTGTAACTAAACGGATGACCCTACTGTAGCAGTCCTAAATTTTCTTTGATAATTAGGTAAGGAATCTTTAACGTGTACCTGACATCTCATGGGCTCTGGACCACAATTTTATGTCCCTTCCGAAGGAGGAATAACCGAGATTTTACTTCATTGTAAAATCCTTATAATATTATTATGTTTATTTTTTATTATATTGTATACAGTACCTGTCAAAAGTTTAGACTCACCCTTAGATTTTGTAAAATAAATAATTAACAACATTTAATTTATTGGACAACGTAACAACTATAATTTTATTTTTAATTTATTTATAACTAGCTTTAATATCCCGGTTTCACCCACGGAATTTTGAAAACAATGAGAAAAGCTTTGGGTCAAGAAAAGTTTGTTAGGACAGATATGAGATTTTTTTTTATTCCAACGGTTGATTTCGTAAAAATCTAATGTAAAGCGAGATCATAACGATTTTTATAACAATAAATAATATACCCAGAGATTGGCTGTTATGCAATTTTAATATGGACAGGTGTTCGCACCTGGTATGAAAGAACCACTAATCGAAATTCGGAGTATTTAGGACAAACCGTATGTATTTCTATAAAGAACAAAAAAAAAAAAAAAAACTAACAGAATTTCATCTTTATTTATATAGATTGTATTCGAAACAATGATATAATTTTTGAAATGTTATTTCTTGATTTACAATTATTTTTTTAAACTTGAAGATTGTGAATTAAATATAAGTGAGTCTAAACGTTTGACCTGGTATATAATACCTTTGGTACTGTATATAATTCAGTAACTATGCGGAGATAGTAATCTGTATTTAGTTTAGTCTGAGCTATTTTCAATTTTAGGGAATTTTTTGTTTTATTGTAAAGAGAAAGTTGTTATATTTATTTGAATTACCTTAGATAGCACTAGATAGCAAATGTGTCGGCAGTTCACTGAATTCGGTTGCCTCTGTTGAAAAATTAAAAGCTTTGTATCTCATGAATTTTTCCGATGTCACTTGGAATAGAACACGACTCAACCGGGAGTAGTGGAATTATTCAATGAATAAAGAAACGGTTTTGATGTTAATTCCGGGCGGAGCCTGGCTTACTATTCACGGCGAAATGAATAACATATCAAGTGTCTACTTTCAATTAGCTTCTGACCGTATCTGTGTTTTGTGTTTGTGATTCCGATAACTGTTGAACATCAGAAGTTTACGAAGCACTTCCATCTTTGTCATGTGTACCAATAAATTTTTAATATGAACATTTTATTCCAATGAAAATCTTTTGTGGAAAGGCATTAAACCAAATATTAATATATAAAAAAAGCTTCGTTTTAAAACAAACTAAATCAAGAAGATTTTTATTTAATACACATCCACCACGTATATATATGTTCTATAAATCTTAAAACCTCTATCTTTATAATCGTCATGCCTTCATATAATTTATGAATATTTATTGTAACAGAATAATTACATTAGGATTAAATTCCCATAAATCTAGACAAGCCACCTAGAGTAATCTCCTTTCATAAAGGACAGGCTGTAGAATTTGCGATTTATAATTTGCTCCGAAGGGGAACCGATAAGGGATTAAGCAGGCCCAGTTTGAAGTACACGCAGGGGTGGGGGTGAGGCGAGCCAATAGGATTAGATCGAACCCCACCCCCGGGGCTCCTCGACCAATCACTTGCCTTCCCTCGGGCTTGTGGTTTGGGTGTTGTTTGTTCGGTTCGGCTCTTTAATTAGTCAGGGCCAGCTGACCTGGCCACTGGCGTTATTGAAGTAACCTGAAAGGAACAGGCAACCTGTCCATCACGTAGGTATACTACAAAACTACTTTCTAAACCCGCCCGCGCTTACTATAATATTAACTTTTAGTGAGTATTTAAATAAAACAATATAATATATACAATTACTTATTATATATATATATGTATAATGGTAGATACCCACTTCTACTGAACAGGAAGGAACGTTGTGTATTCCGTTTGGATTCATTTTTAATTTCACTTACCTATATATTAAACTATCTGTATATACTGGTTTCACCCGGAGAATTCATTTTTCAAATCTATAATATCTATAAAGTGAGACTTGTATCGTAAAAAACAATCTAAAGCGAGATCAAAACGATTTTTATATCAATAAAAATTCAGAGATTGACTGAAGTTATGCAATTTTGATATAGACAGGTGTTCGTACCTGGTATAAAATAACCACTGAGGGAAATGGAGAATTTTAAACAAACGGTATGGATTTCTATAAACAACAAACCAACAAATAAACAAACAGAATTTCATCTTTATTAGATAAGGGAACGTTTTTCAATGGTAATGCATGTTTTGGGGTCTCCTGAGCCCAAAAAACAAAGTTCCACGATGGTCTATATGTGTATGTGTTTTTTTTTTTTGTTGTTTTTATATAGGGGAAAATCCTACATAAGACGCAGTGCGACTTTAAGTCCACAACAGTGTGATATTCCTACTCACTAAAAAACCACCTCCCTATTCTTCAATGCCACCCCACGGAACCGCTGTCAGGCATTACTTCACGGGGGGACGAGTGGCTAAGTGCCTACTTCTTTATTTCTTTATCATGCCATTGCTTGGGCTCTCCTTTTCCTCTCCAGGGCTCTAAGGATTCTGCCGATTTCAGCGGCATAGTCTGCAACAGCCCTCCAATTCCGATTTTCCAACTTTTCCGCGAAAGACTTCTGCCCCAGTATTACGTCAAGCTGCTCCATCTCTTTGTTTTTTGTTTGTTCTCTGTTTTTTCCTACAACAAAAGAATGCGTGTTCCAAAGCTTCCTTTTCTAACTTGAATCTGGCTTGATAGGCTCTGAAGCAATCATGTGTGGTGAGCAGTTGGGTGAGGTAATAGTCGACTTCTCCATGTTTGCGGGCGATCCATATTGAAATGTCTGGAATCATCCTGTGGGTCCATCTTCCAAAGATGATGAATCCCATCGCCTTGGCCAACTTTCCAGAGTATTCATTCTCTCTTCTTTTTTTACCGTAGGCCAGTGAGCATCTGGATGTCCACGTCTTCTGTGATAAATTCGATTACGTTCCTCCACCAGAAGATCAATCGGAGGCATATCAGCGATGACACACATAGCATTATAGGAAACAGAACGCAGAACGCTCGAGCGACCCGCAGTGAATTTCATGGATTTATACAGATAGCTTTACGGGCATATGACTGAACTTGGAAGGCATCAACCCATATCGGTACCGCGTATAGCAGCGTGGAACTGGCTACATTGGCCAACAGACTTCTCCGACTCTGCTGGCGTCCACCGATATTTGGCATAATTCGGGCCAATGCATTTGTAACTCGGGCTGCTTTGGAGCTAGTTTAGTTGCTAAGCTCAGGTTTTCGTCGAATAGCAACCTGTCGTCAATACGCACACCCAAATATCTAATGGATTGCTTAGAATGGACTTCCCATTCCCCAACGGCCATGAAGATCGTGTGTGTCTATGTCTGAGTCAAACTTTACAACGAGACGTAAATACTCCTACCGATTCACCTTCACGATATATTTACAAAAAGCAATTGGTAGTTAAAAACAACGAAGCAGTGAAAAAAACTTGATTAAATTAGTCCTTTAAAAAATAAATAAGCAATGCTGAATCGAAACGTGCTGAGAACTTCTAAATTTTGCTATACAGATACTCTATAACTTATGGAGATATACAAATAAAAGCATATAAATGTGGAAAAATGTGTGAATTTGAGGAATAGCGTTTACATATTATCGAAACATGTCGATTTCTAATCTAAGTAAGTTCGTAAGTGAAAGTTGGGTGTTGGGCGCATCGCACCAGATATTTTACTTTTGTTTATTTGTTTATTTGCAATGTCTTTTAAGTTGGTTTGGAAATTTAAGTTCGCGGGAACTAACTGGAGCTCACATGGACAAAGATGGTCACGGTAGTCATGGGAGGCGGGGGAAATTTCGTGCCTAATTACCTCTCGCATAGGTAATTAGTCCAAAAGTGTTTATTAGATAAGACTATAGATTAGGGAGGGGGGGAAGGTTTTCTCCAGACCCACCAGGAACCACCACTATCGCCAACTCGTTGCCCTCGCGCTCAAGTTAGCTCTCGCACATGTAAATTTTCATTAACTAATTATTATGTTTTTTTTCCTTGCTAATTACCTCTAGCAAAGGTAATTATTCAAAAAGTCTTTATTATGTGGTGTAGTGGTGGGGGAGAGGCGGGTGGGGCTTTCCCCCCTCCCCTGATTACCGCGCCCAACTTTGTAATACTACTATTAATATATATATATATAGAAGTCGGGCCTCACTCCGCTGGTCAGTGAGGATCTTCGGCCACTTTTTTCCTCAGTGGCAAGAAACGGGTTTACGAAGAACTGTGTAGTGGAAGTTCACCTAACGGCCAGGTTCCTGCTATTAGAACTAGCAAGTATAGATGGGGGATGGTGGGCAATTACTTTCAAAGACTACCTCGACGCCCCTAGATGCAGTGAATGCCAGGGATACGGACACACTAAAGCCACATGCCAAGAAAATACTTTAGTATGGATTTGGTGTGCATCTTCTAGCCACGTTCTTAAAGAGTGCCCCAAGAAGAAAGAACTTAAAGGCCCGACCTGCATTAACCCTTTAACCGGGCGGGACGTATATAGGCGTCCACCTAAACTATAGCGCCAAAAAATATGAAATGTATGTTGTGCCCTGGAACGGGTGGGGCTTATATTTTCGTACAACAGAGGTATTAGTCATCGATACATGTAACGACGTGAATTTATATATATATATACACACACACACACACATATATATACATATATATATATATATAATTTATAATAATAATATATTTAATTTATATTTATATATCTTTTGTACTCTTTATAATTGGGTAAGGCTGTAAACTTTATAATTTCTTAACTATTCTTTACTATTTGTTTGTCATTTTGTGTTTTCCTTTGTGGTTTATATATAAATAAACGGAAACGAATATATTCCATAGCCTTTCAATTTATTTTAAGCATAAATAAAAAAAAATAATAATATGAAGTTACATTGCACTGGGCGGGACGTATATACACGTCCTAGTGAAAGAGCTCGCGCCCGTTATAGGCTGCGTGATTTAAAAGGGAACTCCCCGGTTAAAGGGTTAACTGTGTCCGAGGGAATGCTCCAGCAAGTCAACGGAAACACAAGGCGGCCAGCAGAGAGCGCCCTGTGCACATAAAGTGGGCTAAGGAAGGTAGCGAAACGAACCTTTTATGAGTAAGCTTGCCATCCTCCAGCTCAACATGGGCCACCGACATATTGTAGCAGATGAGCTCCGCGCTCTCCCTCATCAATACGATATCATGGCGGTTGAAAAGTTGAGAATAATTCGTGTGGCATTGATAATAAATAAATAAATAAAAAAACGTATAAATGTAAAATAAAGGCGGGTTCAGACGGGGTCGTGAATTGGGCGAGAGCACTACCTGCCGGCTAGTTAGTCGTAATCACTACCTCGTGTGAACTAGTGGTAGCGGGAATGTTGGTAGTGCACGACCTTGAAGTGACGGGTCGTGAAATCTCCATTTAGTTGGAGTGAGCACGCCCGCTTCAGTCGTATATCGTCGCTGGAGTGCTTGAGAAATAGGGTAGCTCTGACTCTTAACTGCCTCAGCCGAATATGGGGCGCTTTCTGGGGCCTCAGATGCACTAATAGTTCGCATACAACTTTTGCGGCTTCATATTCTGCCATAACGAGAACAAGCGCGAGAGAAGCACGAGCTACAAAGCCACTTTACCGTGTGAACTAGATAAGGTCGTGATCTCCTACTGGGAGAAAGCAAGTCGTGTGACATGCGCATTACTGGTCGTGTTCTCGCCCTGTTCACTACCTCGTGTGAACCCGCCTTAAATATTCGAGTAGGTTACAAAAATTATAAATTCATAGCACACAAATCATATGGCTTGAGCTTCACAGTTAAGACAAAGACTATAATCGGTCCAGTCACTCGCTCCTTATATAGATAAGGACTATACTGGGTGTCCCAGACATAGTGTAAAAAAATGGGTAATACTGCATGTTAAAAGGGGTAGAATGGCCCAGAAACGAGTTCCTTATCTCAATCTGTTGATGAGATAGAATTTTTTTTGTTTTTATTTTCTGAAAAATGGCAGTTTTCTCTACTTTGGTTTACGTAGAAACAAAAATGATGATATTTTCTTAATCAGCATTAAATTTTCTAAAATATGAGATTGGTTTAGTCATTTTTCTTTCAGTGGGATTTTTACGCGCTAAACACAAAACACTTATTAAAACATAAATTTATAATAGTTTTTGAAAATTCCTTACTCCCCACTGGAGCTCCCTAGAAGCTGTCAAATTTCCTAAAAACTGTGGAATTTAGATAGTTTTTTAGCGGTATAACCCATGATAGAATTGCAATTCACCTTTTGAGTCTAAAAAAAGTTTTTTTGATGAAAAACACGCTAGAGAATGTCTTTGCTAGGACAATGAGGAAGCACGCTACAGACGGCATCCAAAGTGATGGTTGCCGAACTTCCCATGAGTTAGAGTTAGTTTTACATTTTTAAGACTAGAAAGAACAATGTATGAATAATAATATAAAAAGGGTAATAATAATCTAGAATTAAAAAAAAAAACTTCTTAGTTTAAATTAAAAAAATACTTTCTTTAAAATAAATTAAACTTTTTTCTCCTCTTCTACTAAAGAATAAGAAATAATATTATTTTTGTAAAACAAAAAAATGGATTATTGCAGCGCGTGTTCAAAATGTCTTCCATTACTTTGAATGCAGGCCAATCTTCAACGATAAGCCAAAGATTGGAAACCCGTTTTGCGCCATTCTACCCCGTTTAACATGCAGTATTACCCATTTTTTTTTTTTTTTACACTAGGGACTCCAAGTATAGTCCTAAAAGGAATGGTTTGGAATGGTCCAGACCCCCGTGGAATCATCCAGGCCTTGAACTAGTCCCAAACACGAGCTCTGACGGTTCGCTCCAACAAGTTCGTTCCAACAAAAGGTCTGGGATTTCAAACGATATATATATATATTTTTTTTTTAATTTAACGTTACATTATTTTTTGTGTTTCACTTTACAATATTTTTAAATATTTCTATAAATAAAATGATGTTAGAAGACTGAAAATATTTCAGCTGCAGACTATCTGGGATCGGGTTACTGCGGACAGTATCCAGTGGCCGCGGCTACCGGAGATGTAGAGAGGCTTTAGGGGCTAACGAGGGAGGTATGATGGAGTGCTGGCCGGCCTAACCTTAAGGGCCTATTCACACTATCCGCTCCACTCTCGCTCCGCTCCCGGTCCGCTCTCGCTCTACCCCATTCACACTAGCGCTCCGCTCCCGCTCCACTCCCGGTCCGCTCTCCTAATGTCTTACCATATTCACACTATATAATTTTACACCGTTCAATTTTGAAAGGTTTAAGCTATTAAAGCCATTAATAATCGAAGTTGTCTGTATTCGGATTTTAATTAATGATTAACTTTCAGTTATTTAAATATTCATTTATTCTTCAATTTTACGGCCAAAAAAAAAAAAAAAAACAATTTTTCGTTTGTAGAAATAGCTGGTAAGTGTACTTTTCTGGATGAAGAAGATAATATTATCAAAAAATATAATAAGAAGAATATATTGCAACACAATGATAATTATTAATATTAATTATAAATTAATTTAATTAATGGTGAAGAAATAATTTAAATTTTTTCCCGAATGTATTCGAATACGCTTGAAAATTTCAAGTTGAAATCGGCAAATGCTACAAATTTACCGATTGTGTTCTCTTCTTTTCCTGATTAATATTTTAATTATTTTTTTGTTAATGATCTGACATTTTTCATAATATACTGCATTTTTATTCGTTTCAAATTAAACGTTATTTTATAATAGCAATGAGTATGTAGTCAATAAATAAATCGGTGACCATTTTATACGAGTACATTAATTTATAGCAAAATATATCTCAAACATAACATGAATTTTTCACGTCGAAAAACCGCGCGTATTGTTGGTGACTTTTTTTTTTTTTTTTTTTTTTTTTTTTTTTTTTTTTTTTTTTTTATCATTTCAAGCGTATTCGAATACATTCGGAAAAAAATTTAAATTATTTCTTCACCATTAATTAAATTAATTTATAATTATATATATATATTTTAAAGTTGAACTTTTTTGGCCGTAAAATTGATGAATAAATAAATACTTTAATAACTGAAAGTTAATTATTAATTAAAATTCAAATACAGACGGTTTCGATTATTAATGGCTTCAATCGTGAACGGTGTAAAATTATATAATGTGAATATGAAAAGACTTTAGGAGAGTGGAGCGGGAGTGGAGCGAGAGTGGAGCGGGAGTGGAGCGAGAGTGGAGCGGGAGCGGAGCGAGGCCGGACCTGGGCCAATATTGTGATTAACCTCTCTCTATTTCTCTTTAGAATATTTGAGCGGACTGGAGTGGAGCGGGAGCGGAGCGCTAGTGTGAATGGGGTAGAGCGAGAGCGGACCGGGAGTGGAGCGAAACCGGAGCGGTACCGATAGTGGAATTCTCTGTCTATTTCTCTTTAGAATATTTGAGCGGACCGGGAGTGGAGCGGGAGCGGAGCGATAGTGTGAATCCGCCCTAATTATATCCTATCATTTGTAATAACTTATTTCCTTCACTAATAATATTATTATCTTTTTTGGGAGGTTTAAAATTTGTTATAAAGAAAATATTGCCTCCAAAAAGTGAAAAAGAAAGTTGCTAACGACTTTAAACTGAAAAATTAACTAATTGAATTGGGGTCTGTGGTGTAGTGGTTAGCATGGCAACCTACAATACTAAAGGTCGCGGGTTCGCGTCCCGTGGGGTAAAAATGGGTGTAAAAAATCCTTAGCTATGCCGTCCCTCGGATAGGACGTTAAATGGAGGTCCCATGAAACAGATTTCATAATGGATCTACCTTTTTTTTTTTATACCCTTATCATTACAATTCTCGAATTAGATATCATCATAATAAGTAATGTCAAAATAATTCAGATTATCTTAAATCAGAAGGTCTTAAGCACTGCAAATTTAGTTTTTATTCTGATTACTATTTAGAGCCGATTCAAAGCTAACGAAGCAAACTCTAATAGAGAGATTATATAATAAAAGTTGAGGTGAAAGTTATACACATCAAATTGGGCAAGAAGTTTTTCCCCTCCTGACAGATTCGGTATAAGCTGTTATCATCCTTCCGATAATTTATCAATTTCTTTACAAAGTTTATCGAAACTTTTTTCCGAGCCAGCTTTATCCCAGGCTTAACAGTTAGAAGAAGTTTCGAAGAGTTTTGTTGGATTCGATGAGGGGAGAAGAATGCCATGATTTAAAGTTTCAGATTTATTAGCGAGATATTTAGGATTAAAAAAGAAAAGAAAAAACTATAATAAATTAGGAAAATATCTTCTTAACGTATTATGGTTAAAGAAAACTAGGAAATCGTTTTTCTTTTTCGTTGTAAAATGCGTATTTAACAAAAAAAAAATTGTGAATTGAATTAAAATTATTTGGTTATGATCGAATCGGTCGTTTGAGAAACCCTTTATGTTAAAAAATTCCAATTTATGAAAAAGAAAATTAAAAAAAAAAAATCCTTTTCCTTTAAGAGATTCAGTTAACTTTACATATTTTATCAGACAAACATACAGAATTGATGCTTTCGGTAAAGACCAAAAAGTATTAGCAATTACAAATGTTTAAATTAGTTTTTCGTAAAATGAAGTTAAGGGCACGGAAAGAGCCCAAGAATAAATAATAAAAAAACAACGAAAATTGTTTGAGATACCCAACATGTTCCAGTTGTGTATATGAAACAACTCCTTCATTTATCTCCTCCTGAGTTAACGAAGTTCACCTCCATATTTTTATTTAATTCAAATAAACTCTTTGGTCTTGAATTATATGATAAATACTTCCAATTACTTAGCAATGCCAATAAATAAGTTATTAATGTTTAAAAATGTAATTAAGACGTTCTTATTAGAAGGGGGGTATGGAAGTCTCTACATTTTATTGAGAAATAAAGATTAGGGAAAAAATTTTCCCACCTAATTGTCATAAGTTTTTAGTATAGTTGTTTTTATGCAGAGTTGGTCAAAAAGAAGTTGAACTATAAATTACAAAACTACCGACACAGTAGTTGGGAAGTTGTTGAAACTATAACTACTTTTGTAATTTGTAGTTGATGGACCACAACTACAACGACTGTAGTTTCAAAAAAGTAGTTGCATTTTTAGAACTACAGATAGTAGTTGCAACTGTAATTATGGGCCTGAAACTACAACTACTTTTATTGATAATGAGTAATTATCGATATGTATTATTATCGATAAGGAGTATATCAAATGAAATTGATCCAGAACCTAAGGTTAAAAAAAATAATTGACTGCCGGAAATCATGGAAAAAATTTGTATTACGTATATGTATTGTTCTATTTTTAAAACAGATTATCAACCATAATGGAGCCCATTTATCTATGGAGTATTTGTCTAAACAAAAAATAAAAATATCAAAAACATGTGATTTAATTAATAACGTTGCTTAGCAAATGTAGTTGCCGCTTTAAAACTACATTTACAACTACTTATTGTATTTTCCATTCCCAACTATTTTTTCCCAACTACTGTAGTTGTAGTTTTAAATTACAACTACTTAAGTGGTAGTTGAAAAATAGTAGTTGCGCGCTTCCAACTACAAACTATATGTAGTTGTCTGTGTAGTTAATTACAAATGTAGTTAACTACTGCCCAACTCTGTTTTTATGTATACAAATTTATTAAAGGTCTTAACCTTTTTTGAAATTACTCGGTGTTCTGTTTTTCGCTTTATCTAAGTTTTTTCTTTCTTTTTTTCTTACGAATTAAAAAAACGTTTCTAGTACTACCAGTCTCTGTAAGGAAAAATAACGAATTTTTCATTCATTGAAATTTTCTTCCGTATTACTAAAAATAAATCTAGTAAACGAATGTGATGGTTATGTAAAAAGAGAAAAATAAAGCCATGAATAGGGATGCAGAGAAATAGCCCATTGCTAGCACACAACTATTATTATCTAGCTTAGGAGATCTCGAGTTCACCTCATTTTCAAGCGCCTAGGAGGATTATCAGGTAATGATGACGAAGCGAGGTTGGAATCAAGTGTGATCTGGTGGCTTGGGAATTTAATATGAAAGGATTGCTATCTTCTCAACAAATAAGAAAATATTGAACGGTGTCCCTTACCTCCGGGATAAAGATTTATAGCTTAACGTTATTCATGTTAGTTTATCAATTATTTTAGGGAGGGTAGTTAGATCTTACAGGCATAGTCAGAAGTACCAAACTATCAGGTAAACAAAAAAGAGGTAATCGACAAATGGTTGTGCAGATAAATTTATTCTCAGGCATGACACAATATTAAGAAATATGCTCATGAGTACTCAGTTGCGAATATTTTCTCTCTTGCCTTATTTCCTTAAATTTATGACCAGTATTATGGAAAAGAAAGGTAAATAAAAAAGTTGTCAAAAAGAAAAGATAATCTGGAATAAACAAAAGGATTTTTAAAAAATTAAAACCAATTTTGGGCGCCTGGCAGTCTGCCAATTAAATTATTAATATAATAAATTTGTTTTTTGTAAGAAACCTACCACAAATTACTGGCCAAGTAAATTTAAACAATCCAGGCTAACACAGGTGAATTTGGCTGGTTCCACAAAGCAGTATCTCTCTTGCACACAACTTGTTTTTAATTACATTGAAATGTATATATACAGGGTGTCCCAGACATATTGTAAAAAAAAAGTTGGTAATACCGGGGTAGATTGGCGCAGAAACGAGTTTCCTATCTCAATCTTTCGAGGAGATAGAATTTTTTTTGTTTTTATTATTTAAATCTTACTTTTTTTCTGAAAAATGACGGTTTTCTCTACTTTTGTATAGCGTAGAAACAAAAAATATTATATTTTCTTATTCAACATTAAATATTCTAAAAGATGAGATGAGTCCATTAAATCAACTTTGAGTGGGACTTTTAACGCGGTAAACACAAAACATTTATTAAAATTTAAATTTATTAAATGGTGTAACCCATGATACAATGGTACTTCACCTTTTGTTGAATAATTTAAAAGAAGTTTTTCTGATGAAAAACGCTAGAGAATGTCACTGCTGGGGCAATGAGTAAGCGCGCTAAAGCCTGCAACCGAAGTAATGGATGCCGAACTTCCCTTGAGTTAGAGTTAGTTTTACTTTTTTAAGACTAGAAAGAACAATGTATGAATTCTAAATAATATAAAAAGGGTAATAATAATCTAAAATTAAAAGAAAAAACTTCTTAGTTTAAATTAAAAAAATACTTTCTTTAAAAAAAATTAAACTTTTTTCTTCCCTTCTAATAAAATTTAAAAAATTCTACATGAAAAATGTTGAAGATAAGCCTGCATCAAAATTAATGGAGGACATTTTGAACACGCGCTGCAATAGTCCATTTTAATATGGTTCTACAAAAATAATATTATATTTTATCTTCAAAATTTTTCATGAAGAATTTTCAAATTTTAGTAGAAGAACAGAAAAAAGTTTAATTTATTTTAAAGAAAGTATTTTTTTAATTTAAACTAAGATGTTTTTTTTTTAATTTTCGATTTTTACACTATGTCTGGGACACCCAGTATACAAGGTATGGAGGAATTGCACAGTGAAGGTAATAGATATTCAGCAGCTATTCGGAGTGTATCCGTTTCATATTGTGAGTTGACAGTTCGAATATTGAATATTACTATACTGAGGTAGGACATCATATCATTGAGCGGAAATGTTATGAATCTATTGGTTTGATTAATTAGCTAGTCATTTTCCTCCTTTCCATAATGCATCTAAAATACATATACCTACCTTAATAACACACTCAAACGATTTGATTTTTTTATAATTAACCTAGATGGTTACCCCCTGATCTCAGATGAACCCCCATTTTACATTATCAAATTCCACATTAAGTAAGTAAAAAAAATCGAAATATTCAGGTAGGTACCCAAGTTGAAATATTCATATTCACTTCTTTCCTAAAAATAAACCTACCATTCATATTTTCTGTTCCTGATTAGATTGATTTTCAATTTTACCTGATTATATTAGAAATACTACGTTTCGTGATGGACTAATCGTATTATTTTTATGATGAAATGTAATCATTCTTTATTTTGGATAATTTATTATTACTAGCTGTATGTCCCGGTTTTTTCCATTTCATGTTTTTAATGAAACGGTCGATTTCTTAAAAAAACCATTGTAAAGCGAGATCATTACGATTTTTATTAGAATAAAGAATATCAGCTGAAGATCGGCTGAAGTTATGCAATTTTAATATGGACAGGTGTTCGCACCTGGTATCAAAGAACCACTGAGCGAAATTTGGAGAATTTATGACAAATGGTATGGATTTCTATAAAGAACAAACAAACAGAATTTCGTCTTTATTTATATAGATACTTAAAGGATTTTATAATATGAGAAAATGTTCGACCACAGCTGAGAATCGAACCTAGGTCCTCTGCATCTCAGTCGCAGATACCTACCAAAATATAATAAACCACAAAAATAAACCTACAATTCATATTTTCTGTTCCTGGTTAGATTGATTTTCAGTTTCTTCTAATTATATTCGAAACACTACGGTTCGTGACCTGTAGGAAAAATCATATTATTTTTATGATGAAATGTAATCATTTTTTATATTGGATAATTTATTATTATATTTAAAGGATTTTATTAGAAGAGATAAGATTCAATCACGGCCGGGAATCAAACCTAGGTCCTCTGCATCACCGATGCAGTGCTCTTACCACTGAGCTAACCGCGGGGCCGCTCCCGACTGTAGAATGAAATAGAAGAAAAAATAAACCTTATTGCGAGACGAGATCCCTTAGAAATTAACTGACTAGAACAAACATAAAATTACAACTGGCCAAATAATAAAAGTATTGGTGGATAATGAAAGATAAGATTTATATAAAAAACAAAAGTAAATATTTATAAAAGTATAAAAAATAGTGAATAATATATTCATTAATTAAATAAATAAAATCGGAAATAAATTAAAATAATCTCTATCTCTATATATAAGAGGCTTTGTCCTGACTGACAGAATCAACGCAGAGCAAAAACTACTAATGATAGAAACTTGAAGTTCGGAATTTAGATTTTAAACGCGATGTAGGTAACCACTAAGAAAGGAATTTCAAAAATGTAACCCCTAAGGGGCTTAAATGGCAAAATTGTCGTTTAAATCTAACGGAAATCTATTATTGAGATATTAAACCATATGTTTTTTATTTGAATATCGATTTAACCTTACAATATTATTAAAATAGACATTTACATAAAATATGGCTACTGATTATTTAAATATTAGTGGTAATCAAATAATGCCCACTGTGATTCCCATGATCGGGGATGGTGCGTGTTTATTTCGATTTCTTCTCCATATATATAAGAGGCTTTGTCCTGAATGTTGAGCAAAAACTACTAATGATAGAAACTTTAGAAAGTTAGGAATTTAGGTTTTAAACGCGATGTAGGTAACCACTAAGCACTAAGGAAGGAATTTCAAAAATTTAAACCCTACTGGGTTTAAATGGCGATATTGTCGTTTAGCTCTAACGGACACCTATCTTTGCACTTCCAGAAAAAATAACCAATTTTATAATATTAAAGATCTTGATCTACGGGGCGTCGAAAACGATGTTTTAAAGCCAAAAAATGATGCGTTCACGACGAGTAAGTTGTTTCGGAGGTTTTAGTGAACTCTCTCCATTGCGCGCCTTCCTCTCTTCTACCAAGCCGGCAGCTTCCCCCTCCAACCTTCCACCTACCGGAAGCTCCGATTCTACTAAATCTCCTTAACATAGTATATTAAATCAGTACCAAGATAATGATCACAGAATTGATTTTAAAGGCTCGCGGGCCAAGCCGCGACGCGGAATGCTAGTTTCTAATAAAAATAAAGAAGAGATTAATGAAAATTTATTTTATAATTATATGTTGTTAAAATCATATAAGAGGATTTTAAGAGGCATTGTAAAGGCAATGATTTTGAGCCTAATATGATATAATGAACAAGCTTCTACAAACTTAGAGCTTAGGCAGACCTCTCATTACATGATTTTAAACATCACCATAAGTAATTATTTTAAGCATTGGGTCTCTCGGACTAAATAGTTGGGAGTTTTAGCAAAGCACGTTAAATAGGAACGCTACACGGTATACGTAAAATAAGGATCAACTGCGCATGCGCACGTATACCGGTATGATTACCGTTTACCGTGCCCCGCTATTTGATGATTTTTTAACGTATTGGTTAGCGTAGGGACGTTACATAAGGTTATAACCTTAAATAAGGTTATAACGTTATTAGGGACGTTAAATAAGGTTATTGGTATCATGCATATTTACTTGGATAGGTGACATTGTACTGTCTATTACAACTTTGTAGAATTCTAGGGTATCTATTGATCTCCAGTCTTCTCCATAATGTTTTTCTTAATAGAGTATCAGCATCATCCAACTGTTTTGAAACATGGATACAGTTTGGGATTTCGAAAAATTGAAGGTTTTCTGAAAAGTGAAGCTTGGATGGAACCGCTTTTGATAAGAAATGGAATCTTTAAGTATTGATTTTCGAAGATCTAGACTTCTTTTTAAAAAAAACGCGTCTAACACATTATTTCTAACATTAGATACTTGAAAAAAAAGAAAAAAATGTTTTTGGAAAAAATGGATGTAACCGGTTTTGAAACCAAACGCCTCAATTTTATTATATTCTTTCCAATTTCTGTTTTCTTTCGTTGCCTGAAGATACGTCCTATTTTTATAAGAATTTTACATATAATTAATTAAGTAATTATTTCTTATTACGTTATTATGAAAAATATGTAATGAGTCAACACTCGATACTCTAATATTTATTATATATTAAATTATAAGCATTTATAAAAAAAAAAAAATTAAAAACTTATCAGACTTTGAATTTTCTCCCCTCACACTATTAATATATTCAAAAACCAATTTAAGACACATTTCAGTATATCCACCTATAATCGATTAGCTGTTGACAATGGCTATCGAACTCACAACAGATAAGAGATTGATAAGATAGCAGGAAGAAGGGAAGTATACAGGAGGCACTCAACACTATTATATATTATTATTGATATGCAAATGGCTTTGAGCAGATAGAGCTGGATTATATTTAGTCACCACTGCCCCGGATTACGAATCCATTTCCTAAATTAATAAAGAAGATGGGTATCTTTATTATATACACCAAGAGCGGTGAAATTATCTTAACATGATTAATAATTTCATCACCTAAGAGGATTGAGCAAACGGGTTCGTGAACTGAAATGTTTCATTTTTCGTATAAGTATATGAAAGGATAAATTTGTTCCTATTTTGGTTTGTTCTTATTACATTTCGGTTTGTTATCTTCATAGCTAAATATTGTAATCAATCAAGTATGAAAAGAATTCCCTGCGAATATACAATACAATAAAGTGAACAATATAGAGTAGAACTTCCATTATCCGAACTTTTGATTATCGGAATCATTTTTTTGTTTATGGACGTTAATAAATTTTATTAAACATGACTATTTCATCGGGTATTTGTTTATTTATATGTTTCGCCTTTACCCCAGAGGAGTGTCTAACTCCAAAACTGTGTTTTCTACTGTGTTACTGGTGAAGTATTCAAACAGACTACCTACGATCTTTATTGTCTTCTATGAAGTTTTAGGCTACTTCACTGTTCGGTGAAGTTACTAAATCCTGCGGGATAGTAAACTAACAAAAAAGAAAAAGTTAATTACTCTAGTTGATAAACAAAAATATATCTATATATGTAAACGGGAAATTTAATCTTACTTCCATCAGTTGAATCTATAGGGGCAGTATAAGTAATAAATCAATGAGGAATAAGATTTTAAAAGCGGACTACTTCCGTTTATAATTTTTTAAAATTAATTTATTAATATACAGTTGTGGTTCAAGATAACAGTGTCAAAGAGTAATTAAAGATTCTTCTCCCGAAAGATAGCATCACATATATTTTCAATAATATAGAAGAAATATTTCCTTATATAATAAGAATGATATGTTTTCCTTAGCAGAGGAGGGAGAAATACCCAAGGTGAGAGGACATATCGAGTTGATATAGCCAAGACAAAGGACACACTTGTTCACTTTCCAAGATTGCTTCCTCTCATATTTCTCCAACTCATCTCTCTTAAGGTTTTCTCCGATATCATCGTCTCTGTTTGTTTAGATTCAATGCAATCATACTTAAAGGTAACGAAAATAATAATGAAATATTCATTGACTTATCATATAATTTTATTGACTGACTTGAGAATAAAATTTTCAATTCATTTACAGTATTCTCTGAATATCAATTCCGCTCTTATCACTGAGCTAACCGTGAGGCCATTCACAAATGTGTTCGAGCCTTTCTCTTCTGTTTAAATAATATAAATTAATTAACGATTTTTTTTTTTTTTTTTTTTTTGTAATCTCTGAATACCAATTCCGGACTTCCAATGAAATTTTTAAACAAAACGAAATAAGTCAATTAATTAATAAAAAATATATATACTTTTCTAAATACCCCCCACCCCCCGATTAGGCTATACGTGGTTTCCCGGATGAGGATGGGGGATTAACCATAGGATGGCCAAGGGGGTGGGGGGGGGGGGGATTCCTTGAGGCCTCAAGATTTTTAAATGCCGAAATTTCCCCAAATATGGTTTTTAAAAATTTGAAAAAAAAAATGTATTTGTCAGAAAAATACTGCAGTTATGAAACTGGGAAAAAAAAGGATTACATATATTTTTTTATGCCGTAGTTAATAAATTTCAATTTACTGCCGAGCGGACTGGCGGGATACCCCAGTTGACAAACTGAGGAGCCTACAATGAGCCAGCCAACGTGGAAACAACTGTATGGTAAGGCGCATTGAGCTGTGCCACGCAGGCGACGCAGAGCAGAGCAGAGCAGAGCAGAGCAGGCGGCACGAAAAAAAAACTGCGTCGCACAGGTACCCGCGCACATTGGAGAGCAGTTTCTGTGCCGCAGTTTTCCGAAGGCAGGGGCTTATTTTGTGAAAGTATGTTAGATTTATTGAATTCAAGCTCAGTATCTGATTCAGAAATAGATTTAGAAACCAAATAGATTGATATATCAAAAGTCATGGTAAAAAATATTGTGATAAAATGCGTATATGGAGAAAAGACCAGGAGACGAAAGAATTTGCACACAGAATTTTCTTAAAATAAATATTTCCTTCTGATTCCGGTGAAGCTCATAATTACATTGAAGTTACTAGAGTTTTAGAATCCCGCACGGTAAGCGTAGCGCTAAACGTTAAAATATACCGTTTAGCGTTTATGGTTAAATGTAGTTTAAAGGATTTAGCAACTTTCACTAACGATTACGTAATTCATATACGGTATTGTTCACAAAGTGGACTGTCAAACAAATGGAAGACATTTTTTTGTTGAGCGCTGTGGGTTTAATTTCCGATGAAGAGCTAGATGATGCGATAATTCATCACCTTTCCATCCCGAAAACAGTTTCAGAAATTAGAGCTTTAAAGTACGGGAGGTTTAATTACGATTCGTTAAACGAACGCGAGTGTATGTCGCTATTTAGATTCCAAAAACGTGACGTAGCAAAACTGCGACGGCTTTTGGGTATTCCTGACAAAATTTTCACATCACAAAGGTGCTCAGTTTCAGGTGAGTTTCATTTGAAGAGTGAACAAAGGCAAGTACCTCACGTACTTACCTTTTTTTTTTTATAGACCTTTCAACCACTTCAATTATATGTTTTTTATGTCATAAGAAAATGCGATTTAATTTTCGCTGAACCTTGCTGACAGGTGCGAATCAATTATTGAATTAAAAAAAAAAAAAAAAAAAAAAAAAATTTTCGTTAATTTTTCTGGATAGAACAGATAATCATTTTAGCATTAAAACTGCTCATTTTTCATTTTTTGACATTTTGTGATTTTTTTATTTCACATTTAATTTATTAAATGGGCTGGTAGGGTATTATTAGCCATGTTGTTGCTTCAAATAAATACTTCTCACATTAAATATATACACAAACTTTTTCCACTCTCACTTTACTTAGAACCATATAGAAATACATGAATAAACTAAACGCTAAAATTATGATTAAAAATTATATGTTTCCCTTCAACCTAATTCCCCTATAATGAATATTTAAATATATATTTAATGAGAATCGTGGCTTTAATAAAGGGCACATTTTAATTCTAAAGGAAATTATAAATCAATTTTAATTTTACTTTGCCAAATAATTAAAATAGGTTCAGTGAAAAGTAATTTAGTATTTTTCATGAATTTTTAAACGAATAAATTTGTATAAATATTGAACCCTAAACAATGACATAGATGCCGTTCTGTTCAATGAACTTATACCATTTCTCAGGCAGTTTTGAGATTTCAGAGCAAAAAACTGGACCAATTGATTTTCACAATCCTCTTTCGTTGCAGGCTCTACACCATTAAGATAGTCTTGCGGGCTATACGGTGGATTCACAAAGCAAAGCTCCTTCAATCTTCGCCGGGCCATTAAAGGTGTGTGCGGTCAACCCCAGTCCCATTGATCGATTCTTGCCGTTTTTATTGAATCACCTGCTTTTATCGCAATAGTTTTTCACGGGAAAGAGTTGAATTAATGGTTCGGCCAGCAGCTCGCAATGAACAATTCCTTTCCAATCCCACCAAACACTCAGCATCACCCCCATTTCGCCTCAATTCGGGCTTTCTCAATTTCGTAAGTGATTCAAATTTCATCGCCCATTATCATTCGTTTATAAGGTGGCTCGATTCACAATAGTTTTAGCAGCAATTCACGAATGGAAACTCAGTCCATTAAATTTGTCCCCGCGGAACGGGGTTGTGGAGCCTCTTTCGGTATTCGACCTAATGCAAATTGATGGAATCTGTTTTCTGACCGAGCTATAGCTCTGGAGCGACATCGCGAGATGGAATAAATCGGTCGACCTGTGTTTTTTTAAGATTTTCACCGATCGGCCGCTAAGGTCTGTTTGTTTAACGTCACTTTATGCCACTAAGGCTAATCGGACGATGCTACAGTGGGAGTCCTGAATTTTGCTTACCCAGATATAATTAGGATAGGGATCTTTAACGAGTACCTGATATCGTACAGGCTCAGGACCTCTATTTTACGTCCTATCCGAGGGACGGCATGGCTGAGGATTTTTTACTCCCATTAAAAAAGCCTAGGGCTGGGCGCGAACCTGGGAATTTTTGACTGGTGCTGTATATATGTAGCCCCATACATGCAGTCAACAGTTATTGTACTTAATGAGTGCTTAAGTGAAAGCCAATTTCAGAATTTGTTTGCTCATATCCGTTACGGAAATTTCAATGCTAAAGATAAACCTTAGCGGCCGAGGGCTGCATATATACAGTACCATTCAAAAGTTTAGACTTACTTTTATTTAATTCACAATCTTCAAGTTTAATAAAATAATTCTAACTCAAGAGGTAAGGTAACGTCCACCATCATTAACTTGTGTTTTCAATACTCGGTTTGAGTCCGTAAAGTAATACTTTTCGGGCCTAGGACTGAATAATATATTTCGTACCAAGGGCCAAAAGTGGGCGTTTGCGGCCCGAGATATTTTTTGACCGAGACGTAGTCGAGGTCATGAAAAGTTCGAGGGCCTGCAAAAGCACTTTGGCCCGAGGCACGAACGCTATTTTTCACCATACTACAATAAATATTAATACGATATAACATTAATCAAAAACAAGATTTTCTTTTGGTTAAGTGTACCTCTTTGTTAGAAGGTTATCTTGTGGTTATGGGGTTTTACATTTTCCATTTTTAACCAGTTCAAAAACTTTGTATACTCTTCGTCATACCAATCTTTTGATTTTGCTGGTAACAAATCTGCTATGATTTCTTTTGCTCTTTTATTTATAAATTCTGAAATATTATTATCAATAATTACTAAATAACTAAACAATAATACGAGCAAAACAAATTTATGTAATGTATATAATGAAATGAGTATATAATGAGAATTAAAATTTTGACGACCCTAGGGCGAAATATTCATTTTCTGCCCTAGGGCGGCGAAGTGTAGCTTTCGGACCGCAAATTAGGTGTGTAAAACAGGTGATTACATCGTAGTATGGTGATAAATTCTTTTTGGTGCCCTAACCTTACCTGCGGGAGGAAGAAGATTTTTGGACTGTTGACAACCTTTTTAGAGATGAGCCAGAACTTGAAAATAATTCCTTTAATCAAAAGTTATCGGTATTCCAAAAGGCAATGCCAAACAAAGATTTAAATATAATGAATAATCAGAATCGTACTATAAATATTAATGTAAATATATTTCGCTGTTCCAAAAGAACAATGACACAACTGCTAAAACTGAAATTTTACAGGAGACCAAAAAAACACAACCTCCTGACTGGAGGGGTCAAACATCCGATGTTTCAATAACGACACAACTAGGCCCGAGCTGCCAAGAGTCGAACTACAATTACGACGTTGTTCCTACTTTTCTTCTATTATAGGATAATAAACATGTTTTTGAAAAAAAAAAAAAAAAAAAAAAAAAAAAAGAAGGTGGCAATTTTATTTCTTATATTGTATCTTTAAGATTTTTTTTTTTTTATTCCTCCCCTTCCTCGCCTTTTAGGCTATACGGGGTTTTCCCGAGCCAGGGAAGAGGGTGGGGGATTGATGACGAGTATTATTAAATTTTGTATCAGTAAGTTATTAATGAAATATAAAAGTGTTTTAATGTACTCAACTATGAGCAGTACGATGAAAAGTATTGTTCATAATACGTACCAAAAGTGTGTTTTCGGTGCTTGGTATAATTTCCGCGCTCGAGTACTATTGATGAAAATAACTATTTTGCTCATCCAATATTAATTATGTGTAGTATTTCATCATTCAATTCTATCAGGGATTATTAAAAAACTTAAATAAAATTCCTAACGATACTTTGTTTATTCCTAATTTGTTAGCTATTGTAACCAAGTGTAATATTTAACACGTTAGGCGGCGTATTTCTGGGGTATCCTGAATTGGACGGTTTCGGTCCCGGGGGTTCGACTGCTGGGATGAGCCACAGACGATATCGGGCGTGGGGGTCCGATGGGAATGCTCTGACGAAAGTGTTATTATTTTACTGATATGTGAATTAAATGAGCTTCTCTAGGGCACTATCTCTTGGTAAGGATTAGACCTAGACATAACAGGCGCAGGACATGCCCCCGGGGTCCGATACAGGATTTACGCTATACTTTATCGAAAACAGCATTAAACTGCTGGAATTTTGAATTACCTTTCATATTGATAATTTTCGCAATGTTAAAAGAATTATTAGGAGTCTTTTACTGCTTTACAACCACGTACACTATGATAAAAAAATTTAAAGAAATGAATTTATATAAAATAAATAAAGCAAATATCAGTGTTTTATTTATAATTACAGACTTAGTAAGAAGTATTAAAGATAACCATAAAGGTATTTTTTGCAATATTATCTGACGCGGAAGGGTGATGCCGTCCAGTAGTCTTGTTTTATTACTGGTGGCCTGTATCGGACTCCGGAGTCCGATTCTAAAAAACAACAGAATTTCATTTGTTAGCAACATTTTCTGGACTAAAATAAATTAATCTCATTAAAAATCGACTAAATTGAGTCTTTGAGGTGTTTGGCCTTTCGGACATTTTCATGTGATAATCGGCTGTTAAGATGGGGAAAAAAACTAATCATCGGACCCCGGGGACCATTGCCGTACCTAACGTGTTAAAAAATATACGCCCACAATCGTGATATAGAATCCATAATCATTATTCTCGCTTCTTTCAATCCTCACAATATTATTTAATTATAATTTACGGAAGTTATTTTCGTTTTCCGGTAAAAGATAATTTCCTTAATGAAGGTGCGCATTGTTTAAAATTTCCAAAGAAGTTATGGTCTTTGTGATAACTTAATTCCCCACGCGGCTGAGAGCCCCCCCGCCATTAAAATTTCAAACCTCATTTAGCCCAATTAGATGCTAAAGGCTGTTGGCTTTTTAGGAACCGCACTCATCGAAGCAGTGTTCGGCCTCGTGTAAAAGGTTTTTGCTTGACGACGTCTAGGGCGTATGAAAATTAAATTTCCTCTCCGCCGGCTGCTTTCACATATC
The DNA here is from genome assembly GCA_911387785.2 of Aelia acuminata. NCBI lineage: Eukaryota > Metazoa > Arthropoda > Insecta > Hemiptera > Pentatomidae > Aelia > Aelia acuminata. The sequence continues at coordinate 2,808,226 of OU426983.1, forward strand.
TAACATAATGTTATTTCTTTCCAAGTTTACGTTTCCTTTTTGTTTCGCTGTGCTCAGTTTCCTAGTTTCAAGGTTTTATAACTTCATTTGTTTCTCCCAGCCACAAAGCGAACCACTCACTAAATTAAAAACCTGGTGCGATGCGCGCAACACACAACTTTTACTTATCAACTTACTTGAGTAGAAACTGGCATGTTTTGATAATAGTGTTAACGCAATTATGAAAATTCACAGAAAATAGCTTTATAAACATTTGCTCATTTCTGATTGGTATTCTTCATATGATATAGACTACTATAATTATTGCAAAACTTGAAAGTCTTCAGTACTTTTCGATCGAGAATAAATCCTTATTTCATTTATAAACGAGTTTTTTTTTCTTATTTTTTACGGATTTTGGTAAATATACTGTGAATTTTAATCGATAGAATGGGTATTGACGGTTCGTAGAAACTTTAGTGTTCTCTTTTTCCCTCAAAACCTATGAAGATTGTTGTGGATATTTTTCAAGCAAAATCAACCAAATACCATAATTGCAGTTGTGCTATTCATCATATGTGAGCTAGCCTGTTCACACACACACACACATACACACACAGACCATTTCGCGGGACTTGGTTATTTGGACTCAGAGGAACCCAAAACGTTTATTTCCGTTGAAAACCGAAAGCCGAAGTTTTTAGCGATCGCAATACTTTCACTTGCTATATTTTTTATATAAAGGTAAGTGAAAAAAAAAAGATTGTGGAAATTATTTGATGTTATCAAGCTGTAGGTAAATTTTCTATAAATTATATCGAAATCGGATTAGTAGCAAATTTAGCGATCTGTAGGTGTGAACATAAATTCAGCCACGATAGTGTAAAAGTGATACTAAATAATCTATACAAATAAAGATGAAATTCTGTTTGTTTGTTTGTTTGTTCTTTATAGAAACCCATACCGTTTGTCCTTAATTCTCCAAATTTCGCTCCGTAGTTCTTTGATACCAGGTGCGGACACCTGTCCATAATAAAATTGCATAACTTGAGCCAATCTCTGGATATACTCTTTATTGTTATAAAAATCGTTATGATCTCGCTTCTCTTTGGTTTTTACAAAATCGACCATTTGAGTAGAAACAAATCTCACTTTATAGATTTTGAAGAGGCCAACAAGGCCCGGTAAGAGCGGACCAGGGTTCACGTTTTAGGGCTATACGATGATTCCTTTTCGAGTTTGGGGCCGATGAGGAAGAAATTAGAATTGTTCACGTTTATAAGAAAAAATGAAATTCCCCGGGTGGAACCACTAAAATATTTCTACACTTTATATTTTATATGATATAATTGAATGAACCTTACATATGCCCCAGATGGTAAAACTAAAAATTTATTATATCCTAAAGCTTTAGAATAATAGTTTATGAGTGATATTTTTGTTGTAATTTTGTTTATATAATTGTCCACGTTTCTTAGAAAAATGAAATTCCCGGGAGTGAAACCGGGATGTACAGCTAGTATTAAATAATAATAATAAATAAAAGTGTAAATGAATAAACGTCGAAAATAAAATTACTTATTTGAAAGTAATATAAATTATGATTAGGGAACCTGTTTTCCAAACACGAAGTATTAAACTTACCAGACACCCCTCGCGTTTTCTCACCTGAGTCATGATTAACAATTCCTTTTGTGTGACTTGGATTGGGAAAGTTTAGCTTACTTCCTTAGATGGTGAGTTTATCCTACTTTCTCGGATGGTTAGTTAATGGATGAAGAAAAGTTATTGGCGCTGTATCACGCGATCCCCCATCCCAGCGCTATTGGAGATGATTTAGTGGGTCTACTCCATCTATGATTGATCCTTTTCTTATCCTCTGTTCCACTCAGCATTCCAGGTGATGATTTGTGACATCTAGGTAGTTATAGTTTGTGCGATTTTTAATTCAAACGTTTAGATTTAAAAAAATATATATATATAATGGATGAGTGAATGGTTTATAACAATAAAAGGTAACAAACAAAAATGTTGGAGGCCATAGTCTTAAAAAAGTTGAGAGAGTCCAAAAAATTCTTGTAAGGGCACTAGGCACTTTAACTAAAACGTTAGTTTTAACACTAAATCTAAAACTTTTTCTAATACGAATCAAAATATACGATAGGTTTAATGATAATCAGGACAGTTGAAATTTTTTTTGCCAAACGTTTCGATCCAACTTGTGGATCTTCATTAGGGCTAAAAGAAAACAAATATGTGAGTATCTATGCTAGAGGATGACAATAAATGATGTATTATCTCATTTTTGTGTTATTATTGAGTCCAGACATAACAATTTGTGTAAAGTACCATCGATTTTGTTAGTTTTTAATATTTTATTTTCACTCAGTTGTCATGAGGCCTTTCACTTCAAAAGCGTTGGGTTTCCCCGTCATAAAGATTTGAAGTCGGAAAACTATCCCCTACCACTACCTCTTACCTTATTATACCTTCAGTCTTTGTATCCACCTTGACTCAGAAGGTAAATATCAGATTCTATTTTATCTTCCTAACCAGCTGCTTATTTATATATTCATGTATAATGCTTACCATTTTTACTTTCACTTACCTATATATGAAATATATAGTAAGTGGAAGTATTGCGATCGTGAAAAATTTCGACTTCCGGCTTTCAACGGAAATACACGTTTTGGGGTCCCCTGAGTCGAAATGACCAAGTCCTGCGAAATGGTCTGTGTGTGTGTGTGTGTCTGTGTGTCTGTGTGTGAACAGACTAGCTCAAAAACTATAAACCGTGCGATCCTGAAATTGGGTATTTAGTGTAGGTATATGCCCGCAATGTGACAGCATAAATTTCATCAAAATTACTTAAAGGGAGGGGGTACTTTACTTAATAACTTTTTAGGTTTTTTTTCGATTTTCTCAAAAACGGCTCTAAAGATTTCGATTAAACTGAGTATTTGATGTATTAATATGCCCAAGATATGACTGTAAAAATTTCATCAAAATTGATTAACTGGAGGGGGGACTTTACTTAATAAATTTTGTAACATTTTCACGTGTTTTTTTAATTTACTCTAAATCGGCTTTAACGATTTTGATCAAACTGGGTATTTGATGCATGTATAGGCCCGAGATATGACTGTTAAAATTTCATCAAAATTGATTAACCGGAGGGGCGACTTTACTTTATAAATTTTGTATCATTTGCACGTGTTTTTTTTATTTACTCAAAAACGGCTTTAAAGATTTTGATCAAACAGGGTATTTGATGCATGTATATGCCAAATATGTGATAGCCAACATTTCATCAAAATTGATCAACCGAAGCGGGGACTTTACTTGATAACTCAAAAACGGCTTTAACGATTAACATAAATGAGATATGAACGTAGAAAAATGTGTGACTTTGGGAAATGATATTTAGCAAAACACGTCAATTTCTAATCTAAGTAAGTTGGTAAGTGAAAATAGTGTGTTGCGCGCACGCACCAGATTTTTTATATTATAGTCAGTTCTGTAAAATATTCATTTATTGTCATCCTCTAGTATAGATACTCATATATTTGTTTTCTTTTAGCCCTGATGAAGATCCTACAAGTTGGATCGAAACGTTGGCTTTCGAAAATAAAAATTTGTTCAAACTGAAAATCCTGATTATCACTTAACCAATCGTAAAGATTAACAGTTGACTATCTCTCACCTCTACGAATCAAAATATAATTTGTATTAAATCTCTTATTACAAATTTGGGTCTGTGTAAATAATTTTCCGCCTAGTGATAACTATAGGAATATTTGTTTAATCACGTGCACCTTTCAGCAATGAAACTAACTAATTATTCAAGATCTAAAATAATAATGATCACCTCATAATGTTACAGTCAGATTGGTTGTTAGATTCTAACTCTGATAATTATTTCTGTGATAATGATTTCTTTTTTTTTTGTTTAGAACAATGTTTACTTTTTTTAAGAAAAAAGAAATAAGAGGAAAGACTGTGGTTATCATGCTGATAAGTCTCCTAGAAGCCTACCTGATTTAGTTCTGATAATACGTACCCAAAATAAAGGGAAAACCCCTCCTTATATAACATGTAATAATAAAAAAAAAAATAAAAAAAATTAGTATCATAGAAATATTTTTGATTTACCTTCATTTAGTATAGCATGGCTTTCAAAGTAATGGCATATTTTTCAGTAGTTCAAATCAAATTTGTATACTTAATGAATCACAATATAATAATCATAATCCTTTATTTGCATTAATTTTTCACTTTAATTTAATGCATAGTTTAACACATGATATGTTTTGCTGAGGATTTTTGAGTGAGTTCAGTTATTATTGTATAAATAAAAAAATAAATCTAAAAATTAAATAATGAACTAAACAGAAAACAAAACAAACTTAATCGCCATTAAAAACTAATCAACATTTATCCTTGCAGCCAGAAGAGGTACTGAACAAGCCCTTAGTCTATTAGAGGAAGAATTAATCACAAAAGTTTTATATATTTATAAGATTATTAACATAATATAAGTTTAAAAAAAAAAAAATCATAACTCTGTTATAACTAGACCCCGGATTTGTATGCAATTGCATGTTTTTTCTCCTTGAAGTTTTTCAATGTTTGATCGCAGATCTACACGAACCATGTCAAATGTGATGTATATTCCAAATTTTATTTTGCATATTTTTGCATATTTGGGAGATAAATGCATATATTTGCATATTTTAATAAAAATCGTATTTTGGGAATTTTTTCTTATTTTATAAATTAAGTTTTCAAAAACTTTAATATTGCAGTAATATTTGTCAAAACTAGGAAGCGAGGGCTTTTTTTTCTTAGTATCTGATGAGTTGTTGGTCTTTTGATGGAAGACTTGGGAGTTCTGGGAAACCTTTTCCTACAGTATAAATTTCATTATCCTTCTTTAGCCTAGGGGAAACGTCGTTATTACCATGCCAAAAGTTTCATCTTCTTTGAAGCAAAAAATAAGTGAATGGATCGCACCATTTAACTCCGAAAGGCAAGTGTTCACGTCAGACGGAAAAATTGTGTTTTGTAACGCCTTTGGAAAGCAAATTATGAATGAAAAAAATTTCAAATAGTTCAGCATGCTAATACAGGTATTTTTTTTTTTTTTAAATTTAACTCGTTATTCTAAAAAATATTAATTAATCTGAATGGGGTTTCAGGTTCCCATGTAAATGCTGTAAAGTCAAAATTTTCTATACAAATTTTATTGCCGGCTACTTCTAAGATCACAAAAGATACTTTTTATTGAAAATTGGTGTTTCGCAATGGTCTCATCTCACATACCTTTTAATAAATCAAAACACCTGCCTTTTAAACCTTTTTTGGAAAAATAAACTTCACGTCAAATTCCCGATGAGAGTACATTGCCTAAAAATTATCTGTCAGAATGCTACAATAAGACCATGGAAACCATAAAGAGTAATTTCAGCAAAATTACATATTACAAGGTATATGTTAATTAATTAATATTAATTAGTTGATGAAACTACTGATGCAAGAGGCATTTATATCAAGGCAGATTTATTAGCGGGTGTTTTAAGTACAGGCGGTCAAGGACCGCTATTTTTACTGGCATTAAAGCACCTAAAAAAACTAACGCTGAAACAATTAATCGTTTCGTTAATGACAGTCTGAAACTGTCAAAAGGTCAGATGCTATGGTCTGATGCTGGGTTTGAGATGAGAATACTACTTCTAGTTTCTGACGCTGCACCATATATGAACAAAGCTGCAAAAAACCTAAGTGTGTTTTACAGTAACATGATACACGTCACCTGTGTGGCACACGCACTAAATCATTTCACTGAAAAAATAAGAGAAACATTTTCAGACGTTAATGAGCTGATAAGCAACGGCAAGAAAATGTTTTTGAAAGCTACCAACCGTGTAATTATTTACACAGAAGAGATGGACGACATACCGTTTATGAATTACCTTTTTTCGTTCTTGTAATGTATAGAAAAACTTATTCTTATTAATTATACTTGAAATTAAAGGAAATTTAATTGCATATTTTGTTGCATATTTTCCACTTTTTTCTTGCATATTATATGGCATATTTGAGGAGTTTTTAATGCATATAAATCCGGGGTCTAGTTATAACATTCCGATGCTTGAACTGGAAGCACCTGTTTGATGAAAGTAAAATCTATTTACGATCTACACACATAAAAATCTAAACTCACTGCTAGGCTTCAAAAATCTTTTTTTTTTCCCTCTAAAAACGAGAACGCCTCCCACTGTGTTTGCAGGAGTTGGGTGAATCCTAAACATTCCAGAAAAGAAAATTAAACTATTAGTGAACAGAGTTTAGGAACATAGAGCGAGGCTAGGCTATGCATAAACTTTTAAATATAACAAACCTCTCTGGAACGATCAAAATATTTTACTAGGTGTTCAGGCAAGTTAGGTTTTAATAATAAAAACCTTTCGCTTCCCTTATGATGAAAGTATGGCCGGTGCTCAATGCTCTTAGTTTTGTTGCTTAATGTATTAAAAAGGTTTAAATAATAAAAGAATAACATGAAAGATATTTAACATAAATTTTACCTGTATAATTTAGAAAATAATAGCATAATAAAAAAGGAGAACAAAATAATATGAATGAAAGGAAATAAAGAAAATTCTCTGATATTTAAAGCTTAAACTATAATTTATTAAATACAAATAATTTATTAAACAAGAATGAAACTAAAATGATTGAATGAAAATGAAACACAACTTATAAACTATTATAGTCGAATGGTCATTGATGAACTATAGAGTAAAGTAATAAACAAACGACTAATAACTATAATACCTAGATAGATATAATAACTGAATTCAGCACTTTGATTTAATATTAAAAGGTTAAGTTCAGACATTTTATAAAAAATAATATTGGAGTTATTTTACTTTAAATGTCCATCCCGCTGGGAACTTAATTTTCCTCTTCGCTCAGTCTTCTAAAATAATGTCTGCAAATGTGCACAATACACAACTAAACACCCTGGGTGAACGAGAATGTAATAAATGTTTTTAAAGAATGTTTTAAGCGTGAGGAGTAATGCGTACTCGGCTGGCGAGAATCAACAGCTGACTGACTTGAAGCGTCTTTTGTTGTCTCAGAGCGTCTCCGACCAATCAACAACGCCAACGCATATAACACTAAGCTAATGCTAATTAAATACTTAATATAGATTGGTATGATATTCAATGTTAATTTGATTAATAATTTAACGACAATATATTAATTACTTAATTTACAACTTATTAATTGTTGAATTTAGAATTAATTTAAAAATGCTGAACTAAAAATTAAACTAAAAAATTACATAAAATGACAAATGGGTTCTCTGAACACTAGGTACTTAACTGGCTCCAATTTATCATATAGTTTTTTCTTTTTAATTCACTTATTAATGTGCAACTTCCAAAAAAATGTTTACAATCGAAAAATATTTTGTCGTATACTCTGTGAAGCTGGGAAATGATGTTACAAGCTGTACCTCTTGACAGGTTTCTTAAGGAAGATCTTTTCGGTCTGTTATGACTGGACAATTCATCTGTGGCAATGTCTCTCATCAATCGGTGAACGTATTTTGGTGAGGTTACCTGCGGTGTAGTGGTTAGCATGGCAGCCTGCAATACCAAAGGTCGCGGATTCGCGTCCCACGATGGCCCTAGGATTTTTTAATGGGAGTAAAAATCCTTGGCTATGCCGTCCCTCGGATAGGTCGTAAAATGGAGGTCATGAGCCTGTGCGATGTCAGGTACTCGTTAAAGATCCCTATCCTAATTATACCTGGATAGGCAAAATTTAGGACTCCCACTGTAGCATCGTGCGATTAGCCTTAGTTGCATAAAGGGACGTTAAACAAACAACAAAGTTATATTATGGAAACCTTTTTTAAATCAATTTCTTATAATAGACAACAACCGACTATCGAAGAAGATATACGAACTCTTTGTATACGCTTTTATGTAAATTTACACGGGCATAATACCGCACTAATCAAACAGCATGACCACGGTGATACGCCTGCTGCCTGGCGGTTAAAAAAAAGCTGGATGAGAGACCTACTCAGCTAAGGTATCAAGCCCGGAAAGAGGTGCTGCTGGCCACTTTCCTTTCATCATGCCCAAAATGCCTTATGTATTTATTCTTTCAACACATTCGCTGATTATCGCCAGAGTTGGGCAAAAAGAAGTTGAACTAAAAATTACAAAACTACTGACACAGTAGTTGGGAAGTTGTTGAAACTACAACTACTTTTGTAATTTGTAGTTGATGGACCACAACTACAACTACTGTAGTTTCAAAAAAGTAGTTGCATTTTTTAGAACTACAACTAGTAGTTGCATCTGTAATTATGGGCCTGAAACTACAACTACTTTTATTGATAACTAGTAATTATCAATTTATAGTATTATCGATAAGGAGTATATTAAATGAAATTCAGCTAATATATAAAACATAGGATTGATCTAGAACCTAAGGTAAAAAAAAAAATAATAGACTGCCGGAAATCATGAAAAAAAATGTATTACGTATATGTATTGTTCTATTTTTAAAAACAGATTATCAACCGTAATGGAGCCCATTTATCTATGGAGTATTTATCTAAACACAAAATAAAAATAGCAAAAACATGTGATTTAATTAGAAGTTGCTTAGCAAATGTAGTTGCCGCTCTAAAACTACATCTACAACTATTTATTGTATTTGCCATTCCCAACTACTTTTTTCCCAACTGCTGTAGTTGTAGTTTTAAATTACAACTACTTAACTGGTAGTTGAAAAATAGTAATTGCGCGCTTCCAACTACAAACTATATGTAGTTGTCTGTGTAGTTAATTACAAATGTAGTTAACTACTGCCCAACTCTGATTACCGCATATAATCACAATATGATCACAGTCATTTCAATATCTTGTATGTTAATCATATATGTATATAAAAACACAAGGACAGTATTTTTATTACCTCGAAACTCAAAAATTAAAAGTCAAAGTTCTTTTATACGTCCCGCCCGGTTAAAGGGTTAATTAGGGGTTGTGAAGGTGATTTAATCGAGTAGCATCTTTATGGAGGCTGAGTGTGCCCGAGGAGAGTCTCTCGACCCCCGAAACTATTCACGGTAGAATGTAAAATTACGGTACTACAGCCAGATTGAAACTAGGGACTTGGTAGCTTGGTGTACGGGCTGATCCAGCCGGTTATAAAGGGGGTGCATCCCCACATTCCTTGCCCTGTATCTGCCAATCAGCTTTTTTACCTTTAATGTTCCTCTCCCATGACTAAAATTCTACTTGTTCTTAAAATTATTTGTTCTTTACCTTTTACTAAAGTCAAATTTTATCTTTGAATTAAAAAAAAAATTCCAAAGGGGGGACTGCAGACCCCACAGCGCTCTCCCTGGATCACTAAGTCACCCCCCCCCCTCCTATTTGTCCCCTAATAATAAAATTGACTATAACTAAACTTTTCATTACAATATATATGTAATGATAAATGAAAATAAAAGGTTCGCAGATATTATAATGTAAAAAAATATAAAGTGCGAAATATTTTAATGGTGTTCTTCTTTTATATCCTCGTACAAATGAGGAGGGCTAATAAGTCACGTATTGAAAACGTTTAGGTTTCGATGCTGCCTCATTTGGAATTTATAAAGCCTTGTTAATATTATACCGTATAGGTAGTAGTCTTTTATTTTTATTTGTTATTACTATCATAAAAAATGTTTAAATTTCCCATTATTATTTATATGAAAATTATAATCATTATAAAAAATATGACCATAAATGATTTTCTGCAAAAGGGGCATTGGAATTATCGAAAACTCGCAGGTGAGGGCTATAGTTAGGTATATTCAATAATTTTAGGGGGAAAAAAATAAAAAGGACGCATTTTCAATATCAATCATGGAAGTATAAAATTATAAAAATTAAAAACTAATTTTTAGATAAAAATACAGACATTAAACAAACGGCTGAAAATACTGTACTCACTATTTTCCAAATCGTCAAAATTGAAATCAGACCGTTTTCAGTTTCCCATTTGCTTCTACTTTAATGGGAAATTTATTAAATAGATTTTTACATTTTAGGAGCTTTTCTGATTGGATATCTGAGAAAACTTCAACTAACAGGATCCCATCTCGTCATTTTTAACTGTTTTTACTTCTCCAATTAGATTTTTTATGCTTTTATATATAAGGAACGGCGAAACCTTTGTGAAATCTAAGGGATTTCCATCGTTATCCGCTCCGGTTCTCTCAATTATCAAAAATGTTACACAATTTTAAGGTCTATTTTCGGTATTCCCAAAAACCGTCCCTTTAAATTTAGATTAAAAAAAATAAATAAAATTAAAATTTTTTTTTTTTTACTTTTACTTACCTATATATGAAATATATAGTAAGGAAAGTATTGCGATCGTGAAAAATTTCGACTTCCGGTTTTCAACGGAAATACACGTTTTGGGGTCCCCTGAGTCCAATTAACCAAGTCCCGCGAAATGGTCTGTGTGTGTGTATGTGAACAGACTAGCTCAAAAACTATAAACCGCACAGACCTGAAATTTTGTATTTAGTGTATGTATATGCCCGCGATGTGACAGAAAAAATTTCATCAAAATTGGTCGGGGAGTTTACGGAGGGGTTACTTTGTTTAAAGAATTTTGTCTAATTTTTAGGTTTTTTTCAATTTTCTCAAAAACGGCTCTAACGATTTTGATTAAACTCGGTATTTGGTGTATCTATATGCCCGCGATGCGACAGTAAAAATTTCATCAAAATTGATTATTGGAGGGGGCACTTTACTCAATAAATGTTGTCCCATTTTCACGTGTTTTTTTTTATTTACTCAAAAACGGATTTAACGATTTTAATCAAACTTGGTATTTGATGTATGTATATGACCGTGATAAGACAGCTGAAATTTCATCGAAATTGGTTAAACGGAGGGGGCACTTTACTTAATAACTGTTGTCTCATTATCACGTGTTTTTTTTTTGTTTACTCAAAAACGGCTTAAAATACACCTATCGATTCACCTTCACGATGTATTTGCAAAAAGCAACTCGTAGTAAAAAACAAGCAAGCAGTAAAAAAACTCGACTGTTGATGAAATTAGTCCCTTCATATATAAATTAGCAATAATTAATCGAAAAGTGCTGAGAATTATCAAATTTCGCTATGCAGATACTCTATAAGTTATGGAGATCTACTAACATAAGTATATACTTAAATTAAATAATTCATTTTTTGAAGAGAAAAGATTTGGCTCCGCCGGGAGTCGAACCCGGGTCTCCTGCGTTACATGCGAGGATGCTAACCGCTACACCACAGAGCTCGGCTCAAGGCAGAGCAAATCCTTCCTCTTCACTGATACCTACTCCCCCTATCTCACAAGTTTTGTGAGTAGTAGCGGGAGGTGGACAATATTTGTCCAATTTATGATATTTTATTGGCATAAGTCAATTTTTTAAATTATTTTAATTAATCGAATCTTAAATTGTGGCTCACCACCAATTTTAAATTGAATTAAATTAAATTTAAAATTGGTGGTGAGCCACAATTTAAGATTCGATTAATTAAAATATATACTTAAATGTGTAAAGTTGAGGAATACGTTTACATATTATCGTAACACGTCGATTTCTAATCCAAATAAGTTCGTAAGTGAAAGTGGTGTGTTGCGTGCATCGCACCAGATTTTTTTTTTGTAACTATGTGTTCTTGAAGCTGGACAAATACATATAACCTAAATTTCATTACAATTCCTTACTTCGTTCTAAAATTTTAATGTATAATATTACATTTTCGAGGTGTACGTTTTCGCGAAGAAGTTGCGTCTAGTTGCCGGTAGGTAACGTCCGAAACAGTGCCGAGTGCAAAGGGTTAATATAGATGGTAACAACTGATGGTATCTTTACATGACATGATACTCAACAAAACTAATAATTATATAAAAGATGGTAAAATTATACATGGATATTTAAATAAGTAGCTGGTTATAAAATCTTAAACATCAGATTTTATTTCATCTTGCTCTGTATTAATATCAATCAACCCATCATAATGAAAAACAGTTGACTATTACACAGCCCTTGAATCTGATGTATATTCCTTAAGTTTAGATAATGAAGACGCCTATAGGGCCTTTATCTAATCTGAATTATATGAAGCGATAGTTGCTAAGCGGATGATAAAGTTGGGCCGCTAATCAGTTTGCGTTGATCCCCATCGGTAGCAGTTCGCTGAGCCAGCAGCTCTGTTCTAGCTATAAACTATAAAGTTACTCTCAGCAGTCTGCGTTATAGGCGGTCCCTAAAGAGGATAGCTTCAGTTAGCTATATATAGACTACTGGGAGCTGCTAGGAACATTATATATATAAAATGTTCCTATATTATATATATATAATATATAATTGTGTGTGTATATATGTATATATATATATATATATATATAATATTCCTAGCAGCTCCTAGTAGTCTGAGTAGATCCGGTCATTTCTATTGCATTACGGTAAATGCAGAGTTTATCATGGATTGTATTAATCACTGGTCGTGGAGTATTCATGAATATAATGTATTCAATAATCATGAATGACCATTATTCATTATTAACCCGGCGCTGGTCGCGCCCCTCCGTGGGACACCGTTGGTCGCGCTCGAGCAAATTGCTCAAACCTCAGTTTTTGGAGATTCTATTATTTTTCAGCAGCATTCTTCGCAATATTTTTGTTTCTTTTAATTTAGAATATCTTCATCATTAAATTATTAATCTGTTTAAGTTGTTTTCATCATTTTAATGCATTTATTATAATTTATTTATAGGAGTGGAATGAATAGAAGAGAATAAACAAGAATAAAAGTCTTTATCAACACTATTTTTAGTTTAAAAAAAGAAGTAGTTATTGTAAGAAAATTGCAGTAGCATACATTACTCAAAATTACAAAAAGAAAAATAAGAAAGTTTTAGTTGAAAAGAAAAAAAATTATAAAAATATAAAAAATTCGCATAAAGTTGGTACGTTGATACTCGAATTCCGGCACTAGTTTTGGCAAGTCGACGGATTTTTCGAGAGGAATACTGGAGATTTGACCTCCAGTATTACCACTTTGCTCAACTTCAAGAAGCCAGGAATAACGATCTAAAAACGAAATACCCCATTTTACTCAAAAATATAAAAACTAATTTAACCTTTAACTAAACAACCTAAGAGAATAGACGAAAATACTTACAGTCATTTTTTTCTTCCGGATTATCCTCCAAAAGCCGTAATATCTTAGCAGGACGTCTTGTTCCACTCATTTTCCGAACTAAAGTACCAAACGGAACAGCTACAATATTTCATCAAAGAAAGACAAACGCCTACTGACAAGATTTGGGCTAATTACTGCGGAGATGGACAAGTCCGTGCAGGTCAGGGAGCGGCCCGCACGGTGGCTCAGTTCTGTGTCACGGATGGTCGCGCTCTGAGCAATTTGCTCACGCTCCCGTTTTTTCGAACAAAACGTTTTATAGGGGCTTAGCGCGGCAATTGTTTTTTTCAAAAACAACTTCCTAAAGTGAGTTAATGTATAAATGACAAATAGAAAAAATGTCAGAATTAAGTAAAAAGAAATAAGCGAAATACACAAGATTTTCGGCAAGTGTGAGCAAAATGCTCACAACGCGACCAACGGCGGGTTAAATGTTAGTCAGTAATCAAAATTAAGAAGAATTCATTATTCACGATTATTGACCATTCATTAATCATGAATTATATAAATTCATTAATCATGATCACAAAAAAAAATCACAATTCTGAGTCTGACTAATCCTGAATGATGATTGAACATTTGTTTGCTCTTTCCATTCTTGTCAATAGACCTTTACTAATACCCATAAGAATTAGAGTCCAATTCTTTACTTGTGACTTCAAATGCTGTTCAGTTGACGACATCCACTCTTAGGACTTGTCCTTGCTCATTAGGACAACTTTTAAGTCAGAAATGCATCCTCGTCTTTTAAATTTAAATGAATAATGATAATGAATATATCATATTCATGATTGATGATTGGTGAATTTTTGATATTCATGATTGATGAATATTAGGTAATCACGATTGATAAACGCTCATGAATACCATAAACACTCAATAATCATTAAAAATACTCCGCATTGATTATGAATAGTGGTTATTCATTATTCATTTGTTTTATGATTACCATTATTCATATTCATTAATCATTATTCAGATTAAAATTTGCCCAACTGTGGGTAAATGTATATTTGAGGAAGGCAACAAGTCTAAGCGACATTTTTTTTTTCATTTTGAGTGAATCAAAGATAAAATTTATAAAGATTTTTCTCTTATTTCAAAATCCCAATGAGGTCTTTGAATTACTATCTCAGGCCGAAATTTTTACTTAGGTCATGAAATATTGTAGATCTATAACACAAAAGCCATTTTAGTTAGTCCATTTATAAACAAAAAGGACTAGGCTGAATTTTATAATCTTTGAATTGTTGTATTTGTTAGATATGTACACAGCATATACAGATATATAAAGATATGTACAGAGCACTATATTTAACTTATACACGTTGGATTGCAGTGTGTTTATGATCGGAGTTCGAATCCTGACTTGGCACAGTTCGTCTCTTGGGCCGAGAGACCCTCCGGGATCAAACGCAGCTTCTATGAAGTGGGTTATTAAAGGGGGAAATCCTGGAGATTGAGCGATATCACGGTCAAATCACTTCCTTGCACGACCGCTGACCGAGAACAGTACTGCCTTCTCAATACTGCACCCAAGACCTTTCTTGGGTTCTAGTGGTACCGATTTTTTTTTTTTTTTTTTTTTTATGCAAAGCTACTAATATAGACAAAGACCCTAGAATATTAGGGGTCTATATGATTTATAATAATAATAATATTGATGATAATATCGATTACAAAATCGAGTCAGATACGGAATATGGTCGTAAAAATGCCATAGTTATGATTGGTTAAGAGTTCGAAATAGATTTAATGATAGTTGCCACTCACTAGTGAAAAGCCATAAATTACTTGGAGTGCTAATGGTATAAGAGTAACTTGGATTTCAAGTACCAACAAGTTCAAGTACCGGTGTAATGGACATTTAGTTTTGTGTTTAACCCTTTAACCCCTTTCATGGCCCGAGGAAAACCTCGTATAGCTGAAAAGAGGAGTAAAGAGACAAATAAAAATCAATACTTAAAGCTGTATAAATTTGAAATGTACAGTAGGGTTCCGATTAACTGAGTCGATGGGGACCAAGGTTACCTCGGTTAATCGAAATAATCGATTAATCAGAACCACACCAATATCAACTGAAATATAGGTTATTTTTAAATAAAAACTATATGTATGCTTAAAAACCTAATAAATATTTCATAATAATAATGCATAATAACAATAATAATAACAGTAATTATGAAACTTTTTTTTTAAAAGAAATATTTTATTGGAGTTTGTTTAAATGAACTCATATACATACACATAGCACCCTTCCCCCCCCCCCCCCCCCCAGACTTGGCACCTCGGTTAATCGGAACCCTACTGTATGTATTTTGGAGATAACTCATTAGAATCGGCGTACTTATTATTAATTAACGTTACCTTTTGCGTTCCTGAGAACACCTGGAGAGATTAAGTTATCAAATATTCTTTAGAGTTAATAAATTAAGGTGGCACTGGAGGCAGACACCTGTTGATTATCCAAGGCCTTTCAGAATTTCCTTCATCTTCGCATATCTCACGGAGGTCTCCGAGAGCTTTGTTGACATCATTAATTAGGCAGCTGTCTCCAGGGCTTAATTCAATTAGCCTTGAATTGTTAGAGAATATTTAAATAATTTTGTACCTTGTAATTTCGTAAAGTTCTCTTCTCAATATACTAACAAAAATCTTTTTTTAAGAAACTTTTTTTTTATGCTGATTTTAGAAAGATAATTACTTACATCAGTACCCGGAGGTAAACTACTCCATGTACATTATTATAGAACTAAACTAAACACAACGTATTTAAATGCTATAAATAAAAAAAATAAAAAAAAAATAAATATTTTCGTTAGTTATGGAGACATAATTCACATTGTTATCGAATTTGAGTATTTATCAAAGTATTAATATCCATTATAGATTATTCAATTGGGTAAAAAAGTGTACATGGTGTTTTTGTTGGTTGATTGTAGTTCACATGAAGGCGTAAAACCAGTCGGTCATCAACGCATATGATGTTTTATATATAAAGGTTTTTTTTTTCCATTAATATTGAAGGTATTACTAAAAGAAATAAAATACTAATAGTAAATATGGTGTTTGTTAGTTCCTGGGTCCAGATCAGATTTGGGCAAATTGTAATCTGAATAATGATTTGTGAATATGAATAATTGGTAATCATATAACAAATGAAAAATGAATAACCATTATTCATAATCAGTACGGAGTATTTTTAATGATTATTGAGTGTTTATGGTATTCCTTTGAAATGAATAATTAATAACTGATATTTAGTTATTCATTATTCATTTCAAATGAATACCATAAACACTCAATAATCATTGAAAATACTCCGTACTGATTATGAATAATGGTTATTCATTTTTCATTTGTTTCATGATTACCAATTATTCATATTCCAAAATAATTATTCTGGTTACAATTTACCCAACTCTGGTCCAGATATATCTGTGAACGTTATCTAAAAATCGTTCCACATCGATACGCTGCTTCTTCTTAACAATGATTATTGTTCAGAGATCATTTGTTCTTGGAAATAGTCTGATATTTATATGTATTTACATTATATGTATATGTATTAATTAATTTTTACATTATACTGCTTATGAAAGTATATCTTTCTAGAATGTTAGCTAGCCTATAGTAGTGGCCCATTACACTACAAGTAGTGTAAAGAAAACACATGTTAATAAAACTCTTAAAAAGCTTACTAACCTTTTTATAACTTTAATTTCATCTGTCTAAAATATGTTAGAGGCTGCTAGTAAAATGTTCAGCGATTATCAGTATTCCTCATACATCAGACACAGAAATGAGGCATAATAGCATCAGTATGGCGAATAACAACGGTCAATTCTTCACGGTTGATGATCTATTTAGAGACGATCCATTGTATAATATGAATAATAAAAATCTGGTGCGTGCTCGCAACATACAACTTTCACTTACCCACTTACTTAGATTAGAAATTAATGCGTTTTGTTAATTGCCACTTCTCAAATGAACAGAACGGCTTTAATCATGAACAATGGTCATTCATTAAAGACGTTCTCTGCATGTGTGGGCTCAAAAAGTTTTCTGAGTTGACTTTATATTATTAATATTTTTCTTTTTTTCTCCTCTATATGTTTTCTTTATTTTTATCATAACTCATATTTAGCCATTTCTCATTTTTAGGCGTAACGAGAGACAGTTAATTTCTCCAGATAAACGAAAACAAAGGTACATTGTAGGAAACAAAAAAGGCCCCTACCCCATTTAAGTCCCCTCAGAATATTTTAATAATGATAAAGCTTACCTGATATTAAAGAACACCTAATTTTCATTAAACTCGACGAATTTGATAAAAATCATTAAAGCCGTTTTTGAGATCATCGAAAAAAAGGTAAAAATTGGAAAAAAAAATTATGAAATAAAGTGCCCCCTCTGTTTGACCAACTTTGATGAAATGTTGTGTGTCACATCTTTGGCATATACATACATCAAATACCCACTTTGGTCACAATCGTGAAAGCCGTTTTTGAGTAAATAAAAAAAGCACGTAAAAATGATACAAAATTTATTAAGTAAAGTGCCCCCTGCGGTTGATCAATTTTGATGAAATCTTTACAGACGAATCTCGGGCATATAAATAGATTAAATACTAAGTTTAATCAAAATCGTTAGAGCCGTTTTTGAGAAAATCAAAAAAACACGTGAAAATTTTACAAAATTTATTAAGTAAAGTCCCCCCTCCGGTTAATCAATTTTGATGAAATTTTTACAGTGATATCTCGGGCATATAAATACATCAAATACCCAGTTTGATCAAAATCGTTAAAGCCGATTTAGAGTAAATAAAAAAAACACGTGAAAATGTTACAAAATTTATTAAGTAAAGTCCCCCCTCCGGTTAATCAATTTTGATGAAATTTTTACAGTCATATCTCGGGCATATAAATGGATGAAATACTCAGTTTAATCAAAATCGTTAGAGCCGTTTTTGAGAAAATCGAAAAAAACCTAAAAAGTTATTAAGTAAAGTACCCCCTCCCTTTAAGTAATTTTGATGAAATTTATGCTGTCACATCGCGGGCATATACCTACACTAAATACCCAATTTCAGGATCGCACGGTTTATAGTTTTTGAGCTAGTCTGTTCACATACACACACACACACACACAGACACACACACACACAGACCATTTCGCGGGACTTGGTCATTTCGACTCAGGGGACCCCAAAACGTGTATTTCCGTTGAAAACCGGAAGTCGAATTTTTTCACGATCGCAATACTTCCACTTACTATATATTTCATATATAGGTAAGTGAAAGTAAAAAGTATACTAACTCCAAACGTGACATTCAATTACCATTTGAAGGATTCAATATTAGTAATAATACTAATTGTCCATTTAATATAAATATAAATATGAAGATATTTTACGAGTCATCAATAGCTCCTACCATATGATTTTCATTCATTATTTTTTAAGCTTACACTGTTTATTAAATGTCGCCCAAAATAAAATTCTTATAATATATTTTATTTTATTTTTGCGCATAATATAAAATAATTTACATCACTTGTACAGAAAGTGTCTCTACAGTACTCGGTCTAATTACCTCGCTCGTCAAACCGGACCTCGTACTGTAAAAAGCCACTTTCTGTACTAGTGATATAAATAACTATTTTTTAACACTGGAATCCGAATTTTACATCTCAAAATAATTTATTTTTTTAAAAGAAATTACATTCACTTTAATAAAGACCACTCTTAAAGAATCCTTCTAACCTCCATACTTAATAATTTAATATATTTTTGTGGGTAACCACCGTGTTTTCAATTATTTTAAATAATTTATTTTTTTTAAAGAAAAGATTGGGCCTCGCCGAGAGTCGAACCCGGGTCTTCCGCGTGACATGCGCGGCTCTGATTGTGCGCTAACCACTGCACCACAGAGGTCGCTTCTAAGCGGAGCCAATCCTTCTTCTACACTGATACCTCTCCCTGGATCTCGCAAGTTTAGCGAGTATTTACGGGAGGTGGACAATTTTTGTCGAATTTTAGGCATCTCTTGACATTCGTCAATTTTTAAATTATTTTATATTAATTTAATCTATCTTTGTGGGTAACCGCCAGGTTTTAAATAATTTATTTTTTTTTTAAGAGAAAAGATTGGGCTCTGCCGCGCATGTCGCGTGGAAGACCCGGGTTCGACTCCGGGCGGAGCCCAATCTTCCCTTATTGTTATAATATAATTAATAATTTAAATAAGGATCAGGAAACCCGAAGAAGCTAACTAATATTTTTTACTTATTAATTTAACCATCATTGTGGGTAACCAACTATTTTTTAAATTATTTTAAATAATTTATTTTTGAAGAGAAAAGATCCGCCGGGAATCGAACCCGGGTCTTCCGCGTGACATGCGCCGTAATCTATTTTGATTGTTGGAAGAGGAAGGATTTGGCACCGTTTGGAAGCGACTCCGTGGTTTAATGGTTAGCATACCGCGCATGTCAGGCGGAAGACCCGGGTTCGATTCCCGGCGGAGCCAAATCTTTTCTCATCAAAAATAAATTATTTAATCTTTTTTACCTTAACGTACAGAAATGCCACTATCGTAATCCTCCCATATCCTTCTCGGCCTGCACTTAAAACGCTTCCCGATCGGCAAAGTCCTTATTAAGCCATTTGAGATTCTTTTGCATCACTTGATGTTATCTATCGTGTAAATCACACGGGACTTTATGGGACGGGTTTACTATCTCACTTTAAGGGACACGTACTGGGTTCGCCTAGCAGCCTGATAACATAAAGATTAAGAGCTCCAGATCTCGTGTCGGGGCATTCAGTTCTCGCAGTAAGCTCTCGCCCACCTAGACTCCGCGACGTTTTACGTCCTTCTAAATTCTCCGATTGGTTCGCCCTTCTGCAGCCCTAATATTCGACTCTCAGGTTAACTTTCATAGGAAATTAATTAATAATTTATCTTATTATTTTCTTTAAGGATTAGATTAAGATAATTTAATAGACGAAAATACCAAAATTATTTCTAATATTTTATATTTTAATTAAACTATAAAAAATGTTATCGTTAAAAAATAAGTACTAAAATCGACGAAATTCGACATGAGAGTCTAAATTATAGATGATTCAAACAACCCTGAAGGATTGGGGGCCCAAAAAAAAAAAAAATCGTCCAGTCTATGCCTTTATAATTCTGTAAAATTTATTTGAAATATTTGTTCCATTCTCGAATATATTCTTTCTATGTAATGTTATTTAATTTATTATTTCAATTTCTTTCGTCATTGCATTTATCAAACACTTCAATTTAAAGTTTTTGTAATTATAATAACCATATAATAACAGCAGATGTCACCTCTAGAATCGCTTAATAGGAATAATAATCATATCCGGTTAACAGTGATTACAAGATTCATCAAAAAAATGTATGTCAACAGGATTATTTGGTCTAGTGTGATCCACCCTGGCGGTCAAATAGAGTTTTTTAGCGAAATACCACCGTGTTCCGATTGATTAACAAATTTCGAATTGTCTTAATATTTTGAAAAAATAAATAATTAAGCTCCCCGATCGTCTACATAATCAAAAAATTGCTGCAGGAGAAAAGCTAAAAAAAAAATCCCCCAAATAATTTAGAAGGTTCACCGGAATTGCGCATGGCCTTATTAATTTTAGTTTGTTCAACGGTCCTGTATGCCACTAAGGCTAGTCGGACGATACAGTGGGAATCCTAAGTTTTGCCTATCCAGGTATAAGTACCTATTATACCTACGAGTACCTCACATTGTACAGGCTCGGAACTTCTACAGTAAACCCTCGATATAGCGGACCGGTAGGGGGTTTCATATTCATAGTTCGCTATAACGAGATTCGTTATAGCCGAGGTTTCTTTTTTTTTTATATTTATAATTTTTTTCCATTGGCCGCACTAATTTGATCATATTTACAAGGAAATTCATTCATTTGAACTAGTTAAATTAAAACGCACGTATGTAATTTATTTTTAGATAAACTACAAATTAATTAAACAATGAGATTCATTAATTTACCTGCCAAGTTTACTTGAGAGTTCTTTAGCCTTAGCTTTAATAAGGGGGTCTTAGATTGATATTTGAGATCTCATTTGTTTAAAGCAATTTATCAATTTTTTTCCAAATATTCATGAGCCGCAGGGCGCAGTCGTTTATTTGATGCTGAAGTTAATCCTTGGGCTGCGGTTGAATCTATTTATCTTTGTTTTTTATAATGGTTGACAATGTTGATTATGGAATTCCATATTTTTCTGCGTTGGTTTACTTACTTAGAATTCCCGATTCAATATCCTGGAGAATTTTCAATTTTTCCTCGATTAATAAGGATTTACGTTTGTGACACACGTTTACCAACGAACTCATAGTGTATTAAAAAAAACAGTATCAACGACTGCAGAACACTGATTCGAATAATACAGAGGTCAAAACAGAACTGAACTAGTTTTGAGAAAAAAGTCAATGGAATCAGAGGGAGAACAAAAAGAAATCGGATTAGTTAAGAGTAAAAAAACACCTCAATTCTTGAAACTGGAGCTACTTCGTCTTCCCGCGCTCATTCTAGGTAACACAGTAAAAAAAAAAAATTAATAAAAATTGTAGCAGTTCGTTATAACAGAATATAATAATTCTCTGGCATCAAATTTGGTTCGTAGTTCGCACTAACCGAGGGATTTCGCTATAACGAGGGGTTCAGCAGAAGTATGAAGGTAATTTTGGGCGGATAGTATTTTGGTTCGCTACATGAGACCTTTTAGTGTTGTAGGATGCCATGCTAACCACTGCACCACATGTGACCGCCTTTTTAATTTTTAATTCGATTCTAACGAAGTTTGAAACACTATGTGTAGAAAGGTAATTATTATTGTTAGAATAATGAGAAAAATAGATCGGTTGTAGTAACACCAAATTTCATGTTTTACATGTGTCAAGCTTTCCGAATGTTTTTTTTTTTTTTTTTTTTTTTTATCATCATAAAATGTAATAATTCGCGGCCTCGCGATGTCTTCTTCAATTGTGATCGAGATCGTCCCTGGCTGAGGATACAATTTTTGGGCACGTCCAGCCAATTTAAAGTTGTTTCACTTTGAACCTTAATTATTGAATTAAAGAGCGAACACCTGGTAGTTGAGCATGATATCGGTCAAATCACTGCTGACTGAGTAACAGTAATTACACCATATGAGGAACTGCCAAACCGCATGGGTTGAAGAGGTGCATGTTTTTTTTAATGGTATGCGATTTTTTACCATTGAAAATAAAACATGGAACGCACGAACTATTTTATTGGAAGGACAATACGGCATTGCCAATGCTATAAGAAAGGAATTTAATAGGAAAGGGTCCTGAAGATTTAGGTTATAGCAGGATATGAGGGCTCTAAAGGTGACCCCAAGCCCCTAACCTACTTCCAGGACCCCGTTACTGCCTCCGGGATAATGCCACCTGGATTACCTGTACGGCCCCCCACCTGTGCCTAACCAGGGGCTTAAATATTAAACTTCTGTGCCTAAATACTTATCGGGCTTACTTAGGGCCAACCACAGGAATGCAGATAAAATGAAAAGTTTATTATGAACATGTACTGGAAACATATAGGTTCTTCATATCAAATATTAAAAAAATTAAAATTAGAAGTTATAGCTATTCTGTGAAGGACTGTCAGCAATTTTTGGTCTTTAAACTTTAAAAAAAACGCATAAGGGGAAAATATGCTCTGAAATAGAACTTCAGTACTAAATATTAGAAAAAAAAATATAGTATTTTGGATTGATTATTACCACCACCTTCCACCAATACACAAAATTAACACTTAAACATATAAGTGTTCATATGCATTCTTACACTCTGTATATATGCTGTGCCTAACTACTAATGCTGTGAGTAACGTTTATGGAATGTAACGCCACAGTTGTATGACGCAACACTTTATTCATAGTAGCATAAAATGACATTAAAGAAATAATATTTGAAGCCATTGATATTTTGATATATCATATTATGTCTATGATATGTTAAAATATATATATTTGATATAGATATTTAGGATATACAATAACTAGAAAAAAAAGAGATTGATGAGGAAATTAAGGCTAGGCTAAATGCGGGTAATTCATGTTATTTTTCAGTTGCTAAATTACTTAGCGCTCGTCTTCCGTCCCGAAATTTAAAAATTAGAATTTACAAAACTATTTCCAACGATTCTTTACGGATGTTAAACTGTACAGTAAAGTATGAGCAACGCCTTAAGGTCTTTGAAAATAAAGTATTGCGAAGAATTTTAGGACTGAAGAAGGATGATTCAACAGGAGAATTTAGACGGCTACAAAATGCAGAATTGCGTAAACTTTACCCGGTAAATGTAATCAACTGCGCGTCGGTTAAAGTGGGCGTACAAAATTGCGAGTCTTAGTTGCGAACGAATAGCTAAAAAATTGATAAACGCTTTGCAGACTGAAATACGTCCGAGGGATAGGCCTAGGCGAAGGTGGGAGGATTCGTTGAGGACTGATCTTGTGGATTTGGGATTGGACGTGGGGAGGTGGATGGATGTTGTGTAGGGAGCGAAGGGTCGTGTCGGCATCGGACCTTCGGGTTCGTCAAGTTCCTTATTCTTCTGCGTGTACATGTATAATAACATAAATGTCTACATAGCTTATGTGTACATAACATAGATTTATACGTAGCTTATGTGCACATTGATGTATACATAGCTTATGTATACATTGGTGATGTGTTTTTGTGTACATTTTCTTACTAATTACACAAAAATAAATTCTAATATTTTTTAAGATAATTACTTGCTAAGATTAGCCCTGTAATAAAAGAAACGTTAAAGCACAAAATTAGCTATAAATTAGTGCTATTTCCCACTTATCGGAGTTTGCTAAACACGTGGCTTTAACGACGCTATTATTAGGAATTTTAATTTCTAAATGGCACCATTCTTATTTTAGAAACATTTCAATTTTTTTTTCCTTCTACCGTAATTGAAAAGATCTCTAATTATAAAACCTGCATTAAGGATATTACTGAAGTTATCTTTTGAATGGACTTGGAATTAAGATTACTTAATGCTCGGAGTAAGTAGCACTGGTGTTAATTATTTAAATGAATTAATTTTAATATTTGTATATCCGGTTTCGGAATTACGTCCATATAAAAAGTTTCCTACCATCGCTCAATCAAGAATTTCTAGAGGCTTTAGGGAAGTATGAGACTTTTACTACGCACTATACATCAGTCAATTCGTAGTGAAAATATTCCAGTAGAAAAATAGTTAAATAATATAAATGCTGAAATATATGTGAGCGAGGCGGTCAATGAGTTGCAACCAATGTTGCCATTCACTTTCATTTGCAAAAAAAAAAATGAAAATTATGTTCACAGAAACAGTATTTCACAGCTGAAATTATTAAAATGAGTTTTAAAACCCAAAGGTTCGATACCTTGACCCTTTTTAGATAATACTACCATCCGCGATCCGTAACTCGGTTGTCCTTATTTAGCTATGGCTCACATCCATGTACAACCAATTGTATTAATTGTAATGTTGCAAATTCTGATTTGAAAATTATCTGATTTGATTGGATTTAAGTTTTGTTTCCAACTGGTTAAAATCTGTTGCAATGCGCGCAACACACAACTTTCACTTACCAACTTACTTAGATTAGAAATTGATGGATTTAGTTAATTGCCATTTCTCAAAGTCACACATTTTTCCACTTTTATATCTTATTATTTAAGTACACTAAATTTTGTTATTATTAAATAAAAGTTTTTACTTGCGATAAAATTTCGGCAATGCAAGCATCATACTCCAAGTCGTCTGATTTTATAATTCTCAATATAGTTGAAAACTTCATTTAGTTACCATGAAACAAATGATTTCCATCAGATGAACATAAAGTCTTTAATTTTAAACAGTCGTCTGCCATTAAAGGCGTACTGCCCATGCGTGGGCTCAACGTGTTTTATGAGTTGATGGAATATTTTTCTTTTTTTCTCTTGTATACGTTTATTCGATTTTTTTTCATATTGTATTTTTTTTATTTCTCTAGAACAAAAAAATACAAAGGTAAAACAAAAATGCCCCTTCTCCATTTAAGCCCCCTCAGAACATTTTAATAATGATAATGCTTACCTGATATTAAAGAAGACTTTATTTTTATTAAACATGACGAATTTGATCAAGATAATTAATGACTTTTTTGAGATAATCGAAAAAAAGGTAAAAATCGGAAATAAAAAGTTATGAAGTAAAGTGGCCCCTCCGTTCGAACAATTTTGATTAACGTTTGGCTGTCACATCTTCGGCATATGCATACATCAAATACCCAGTTTGATCAAAATCGTTAAAGCCCACAAAATTTATTAAGTAAAGTGTCCCCTCCGTTTGACCAATTCTGATGAAATTTTTGCTGTCACATCGTGGGCATATTCATGCACTAAATATCCAATTTCAGATTCGCACGGTTAATAGTTTTTGAGATAGTCTGTTCACACACACACAGACCATTTCGCGGGACTTCGTTATTTTGACTCAGGGGGACCCCAAAACGTGTATTTCTGTTGAAAACCGGAAATCGAAATTTTTCACGATCGCAATACTTCCCCTTACTATATATTTTATATATAGGTAAACGAAAGTAAAATAAAGAAGAACCATAGTAATATGAAAACACTAAGTTTATTCTAATTGTAATTGTTATTAAAAATGAAAAAAAAGGAGTGAATTAGCGCATTGGTAAGGCTTTGAGCTGTAGTACTCAAGGTCACGAGTTCCGATCTTGCTTGGTCGTCTTGCGGGGCGAAGACACTCCTAGGGCAAACCTAGCTTCTGTAGAGTGGCTATCCTAAATTGAAACATTGAAGGGGAAAAACCTGGCGGTTGAGCGTGATCACGGTCGAATAACCTCGCACGACCCCTGACCAAGAAACGGTTCTTCCTTACACAGAATCTAAAATCCTTTTTGGGTTGTAGTGGTACAAGTTTTTTTTTTTTGTTTATTATTATAAATAAAATGCTTTCAATGAATACACGTCAGATTTCCATTATCTTAATTTTCAACTATATGAAATTTATTCTAATTACTTAAAGATCTAAACGTTTTGTGGGTTGCTCTGGCGAGGTCACGAGTTGTAGTAGTACTTACCTACTTACTTCCTCGGCGCTACGGTCAATGAAGGACCTTGGGCTCTTCTACCATATTCATGAACAATTCTTTTCCATTCGTTTTTGTCCTGAGCGATATACCTCCATCGGCTCACCGCAAGCCGCCGCAGGTCGTCCAGCCATCACAGTCGTGGTCTGCCTCTTCTTCTAGTTCCACCTAGTCGGCTGTAGATAAGGTTTCGAGGCAAACGCTTTAGAGGAATTCTTTCGACGTGTCCCAACCATCTAATGCGTCCACTTTTGATGACGGCTACCAGGTCTGGAGAATTATTATAGTTCATTATAGAGAATTATAGTTCAAGTTCTCAGTTGGTCCTTATCCTTAATAACTAAATAAATTAACTCTCGTGCCCTTCTCGTCAGCAGCTAGAATCGCAGTGCCTTTCGAGCTGCATAGTATTGTCTGTTTCCAGCTGATATCCTCACTTTGGATGGATCGTCCTCTCTTGAAGCCACATTGGTCCTCGCCAACCTCTCATTGCATGTTTACGTACTAATAATTATAATTATATTATGGTAGTCAGCATCGATGTTGAAATATAATCGATTCTATTGCTAGAAGCCTATGAATGGAGGAGAAGATTCCTTTGAGAAGAGAGAAGCCGGCAGGTGGAAGATCGGATCTCACGGTCCAGGTGGCCCTCAGCTCACCTGGAGGCTAACGCGATCTACGTCTTCACACACTCCGCCTCTTCCGAAATAATTAAGAGACCAGCGAAAACAAAGAGGAAGGGTCTCGGAATATTATTTTGGAGATTAGTTCTGAAATCTTTTCAGTAAACTGATGTCACGAGACATATTTTATTTTATATTTACTTTCACTAACTTTTTAATAAACTTATTTATTTATTTATTCTTCCTATCTTGCCTGCTACGGCAATACGGATTTTTGTAGCAGTGAGATGATTCTGAAAATTATCGTACTGTCATAACGTTTGACATAATAGCACAGATCCTAAGTTTTTCTGTTTAATCACATAATGGCCCAATCCTCTTCTCCACAGTCCTCTGTTCCAGCTCTCCGTCCCAAGTTGAAGTGGTCTGGGCCAATAGATTCCTTCCACCCTTACACGAAGGCTTTGAACAAAGGATAATTTTCCCTCGCCATCAGCTGAGGAAGATCGTTAGGAGTCATGACGTATAGCCCTGTCTCCCTCTCTCATAGGCAGTACAGCTCAATAAGACATGCTCAGCGGTCCACTAACCTATTTATGAAATATATAGTAAAGGAAATCCAAAAATGATAATGGAAGGGAACCCAGGTGGAAGAAGGGAGAGAGGTAGGCCGAGACTGCGTTGGCTGCAGGACGTAGAAGATGATCTTCGGACTCTCGGCGTTGTGGAATGGAAAAGGGCAGCAGAGGACAGGTCTGAGTGGAGAAGAGTAGTGGAGGAGGCCAAGGTCCTGCAAGGACCATAGTGCCATTAGATGATGATGATAGTAAAGGAAAGCACTGATATCATACAAAAAAAATCTGGTACGATGCACGCAACACACAACTTTCACTTACCAACTTGCTTTGATTAGAAATTGACGTGTTTTGTTAAATACGATTTATCCAAGTCACACAATTTTCCAAATTCATTTACTTATTTTGTTCGTATTTCCTCTTTAAAGTACACCATTTTTTAAATTATTAATGCAAGTATTATACTCCAAGTCGTCTGATTTTATGATTCTCTATGCAGTTGTTGAGAACTTCATTTAGTCACCCTGAAAAAAATAATTTCCATTAAATGAACAAAACATCTATAATTATAACGCATTGCTCTATCATTAAAGGCATACTGTCACGCATGCGGAGTATGCCTTCAGTGACGAACGCTTAACTTGTTTTATGAGTTGACGTAATATTTTTATTTTTTTCTCCTGTTTATGTTTACTTGATTTTTTTCAAATTTCATATACAGCCATTTCTTGTTTTTAGTCGAAATGAGAGACAGATAATTTCTCCATATAAGCAAAAACAAAGGTAATTATATGTATATTTATTTATAAAACAAAAAAGGCCCCTTTCCCATTTAAGCAATCATTAATAATACTAAAGCTTACCTGATATTAAAGAATACTTGATTCTCATTAAATATGACGCATTTAATCAAAATCTTTAAAGCTATTTTTGACAAAATCAAAAGAAACGTAAAAATGGGAAAACATTTATAAAGTTAAGTACCCCATCACTTTGATCAATTTTGCTGTAATTTTCGCTATCATATTGCGGGCATATATCTACATCAAATACCCAGTTTTATCATAAACGTTAGAGCCGTTTTAGAGGAAATCGTAAAAAACGTAAAAAGTTATGAAATAAAGTACCCCCTCCGTTAGACCAATTTTGATGAAATTTTTGCCGTTACATCGCGGGGACATACATAAATCAAATACCCAATTTCAGGTTCGTACGGTTCATAGTTTTTGAGCTAGTCTATTCGAAAACTCACACAGACCATTTCGCGGGACTTGGTTATTTGGACTCGGGGACACCAAAACTTGTATTTCCGATGAAAACCTAAATTCGATTTTTACTTTCACTTACCCATATACGAAATATATATCAGGACTTAATTACTTACTTAAAAAAACCGTTTATTAAGAACAAAACGACTTTTTGGAATTTTTAGTTTATTTAAATGAGGTAGCACCACAACTTTTTACAACTTTTCAACATCGTAACTTTTTAAGGGAAAATAAAATTTTAATCTTGGCGAAATATATTTTTTTTTTATTTATATATTTATCGAATATTTTCATATTTCATAGCCATTTCTTATTACTAGGCACAATCAGAGACAGATAATTTCTTCATATAAGCAAAATCTACGGTACTTTATAGAAAGAACATCAAATAGAAATCAAAGGTATTTTATATAAAGAAAATATATGATGTTAAAACCTATCTGACGATAAAGGATTCTCGATTATCATTAGA
Organism: Aelia acuminata; assembly: GCA_911387785.2. Taxonomy (NCBI): domain Eukaryota; kingdom Metazoa; phylum Arthropoda; class Insecta; order Hemiptera; family Pentatomidae; genus Aelia; species Aelia acuminata. The sequence goes on from OU426983.1 coordinate 2,837,636, forward strand.
TATGACGAGTTTAATCCAACGTTAGAGACTTTTTTTAAAAAAATTGGAAAAAACGAAAAATATGGTAAATATTTTTATAAAATACCCCCCGGTACTTAGCCCGGAGTTGGCCTTGGCCTTACTTCTAATAGATCATTCACTTTTCTTAGCTAAGAATCCACTTTATTACAATATTACTATATAAAAAATTTTAAGACCAAAAAGAGGGGCTTGCTGTAATCTATTGTAACATGGAAAATTACTATAATCTAAACTACTTTATTCTACATGTTAACACTATTTATATATTACGCTAATACCTACAAACAATATACAGTCAACAATAATGTGCATTAAATAAACAGTCAATCGACATATGACAGTAATAATATCATTACCTACTACAGATTTATAACCTATCAACATTTCTGCAGAACGCAAATATTGATGATATATTAATGAAACAGAAAAACAACACTTCATGGTTCATTCAATACTTAAATTCCTTAATAAGTTGAGATCTATAATCCCATGCAATTTTACAGTATTTAAGTAAACTCAACCAATTTTTACCATTTAAATATTCTATTAATTCGTCGTTTTTTAATTGATTTTTATTAAAACATTGTTGACGTAATTTGGATAATATTGTACAGGAGGCTGTAAAGTGCTGCGTATTTTCGATTTCTTTGCTATTGCATAGGGAGCATATTTGGGTTTCATCTTCCTTGTATATTTTATAATTTAAATCTAAAAGTTCGCTTCTTGCTTTGAAAATCCATTTAATATCATTTAGGTTTTTAATACAAAATAAATAACTTTCTTCTAACTGATGAGATAACTGTTTGTATAATAAATATTTTGTTGAATTATTCGCCTTTTCTATTAAATTATTACAAAAGGAATCTTGTAACTTATTTCGAAGCAGTGAAAATAAATCTTTTAGGCTATTAGTATTATCTATTATTATTTCTTGTTCTACAATGAATCTGCTTATCATTTTTTTTAAATCAGGCACCCAAAATACATTATTTTTCAACACCTCTCTAGCGAAAAATTGAGGTAATCTATTTTCATTCATACTTAAAACATGTATAATATATTCATGATGTAGTTTCAAAGTATAAAAGAAAAGGGGTTGTATCTTGGTCTCTAGATGTATTATATAACGTGGAGTATATTGGTTGTTTACTTAAGGTGACCTTAAACTTGCGCCATAATAAAGGCATACTTTGTTAAGGAAAGGAAATTATCTAAAGGAACACTTAAGCTGAAAGGTTACCTTAACATTGGAACCAGTTAAGGTTACCTTAACTGCTTCCTTAGGAACGTTCATAAATACGGTCCTTAGTCTTTCTCAAAACCTAGTCTAACGATGTTGATTGAACTAGTCATTTTTAATCATAATGAAGTAGGTTTTATATCCATATAATGGGTCTAATAGGGCTTAATCGGCTAACGAAAAATCTTCCATGGTAATTAAATTAATTTTCCATAAATAAAAATCTAAATAGAGGTCTTTAAAATTAGACGTATTATGTCTTGCATTGCAGTACTGCCACAAATAAAAATAAAAACTTTTATTTAACAAGAAAATATGTTATTGCGTTTTAGGGAGTACAAGATCACGTGATCCTCTATTGTTGTTATGATGCTGACCAGGATGAGTTAGCTCCCACCGGAACAATGTTGTTACTGCCCATCATCCAATCTCTTTGTGTCCAATCTGTCCTCTCTTCTGTCTCTCAGAATACGCACTGGACATCCTTATCCAGGAGTTAGCGAATAAGCTACAGGCACCTAATGCGGTAAAGGAGGCTGACATGACTCAGGAGCAGGGATCGACTAATTATCAGGCTAAATATCATGTGTAATGTTGATTTAATAATAAATTGAGCGGGGAATCCTGGCGGTTAAGCTTGTTTTCAGGCAAATCAGCATTAATTGAATGCCTTCTGAATGAAGAGATGTTGTAACATTGTTCATTTAATCTGTTGTTAAGTAATTACAAACTTTGGGGAAGCGGATAAAGTGAGAAGCCCTGTTTAGCTGGGGCTTACCGAGTTCTCTCTCGCTGGACTTTATCCGAGCGATTCATATCTCATAATGTAATCCTTCCTTCAGATTATATTTAGTTTCTGTATTCGATAAATAGTGGTCTGCAACTAAACTATTTGTCTATGAACAAGCATTCGATAGGCTTTATTATCTATTATTATATATATTATCGATTAGGCTTTATTATTTATTACTAGCTGTAAGTCCCGGTTTCACCCGGGAAATTTAATTTTTCTAATGAAACGGTCGATTTCGTAAAAAAACCATTGTAAAGCGAGATAATTACGATTTTTATTAGGATAAAGAATATCAGCTGAAGATCGGCTGAAGTTATGCAATTTTAATATGGACAGGTGTTCGCACCTGGTATGAAAGAACCACTGAGCGAAATTTGGAGAATTTAGGATAAACGGTATGGATTTCTATAAAGAACAAACAAACAAACAGAAATATTGCCCTGCAGTTTCAGCTTCTCGCAAATCGGCTTGCCTAAACCTCTGTAGCGCAAGACGGGCCTCGTATTCCTGGGCAGACTCAGTTTCCCGCGATTCTGCCTGTGTAAGCCTCTGTTGTTCAATCCTATTTTGATGTTCGTCGAGAGTTTCAGCTGCTCGTATTTGAAGTTGTTTTTTGGCTTTTGAGCTCACTACTCCTATTGAAGCTCGCTTCTTTGGAGGCATTTATAAAAAATAAATTCACCATACATGTAAATAAACGTATTGTAATGTTAAAAAAAAAAAAAACATATGGTCTAAAAATTCCAGAACTCGACGCCTGCCAAGGGACGGTCTTACCGGGCCTTGTTGGCCTCTTCAAAATCTATAAAATGAATTTTAAGGCCGTTTTTTCGTCTCAAACGGTCGATTTCGTAAAAAAAACCAATGTAAAGGGAGATCATGACGAATTTTATAACAATAAAGAATATACCCAGAGATTGGCTGAAGCTATGCAATTTTAAGATGGACGGGTGTTCGCACCTGGTATCAAAGAACCACTGAGCGAAATTTGGAGAATTTAGGACAAACGGTATGGATTTCTATAAAGAACAAACAAACAGAATTCCAACTTTATTTATATAGATTAGTTATGTAGTGTAATTGATTGATCCCTGAAAAATCCATACAATCTTGATGATAATTTCTATTTTTATTATTAGAAGGAAAAATATTGAAAACTATATTTCTATGAGTGGCTCATAGCAAAAGTAGCGGAAGAATGTCAAAGTCCATTTTTCGAAATTCTTCTTGGGAACTTTATTTAGGAACTTTCATAAAAGTATGTATTTCCTTTTTTTTGGACTTCAATTATTGATTCGCTCCTGTCAGCAGTCGCTGACAATCAGCGAATGAGATGGTGGCAATAGTGAAAAATAATGACATGTGAGGCATGAGGAGGGAAAGCACCCAGCAGCACCCCCTTCCTGGCTCAGTCAATTACCTTGGCTGTCTAAGAGAGCCGATCTCTCATCCAGCGCCTTTTTAGTCTCCTCGTATCCACGCGTATGTCAGCCATATTACTGATTAAACTGTTAGGATGTCCTGTCATCGTTTGTAAAGAGTCGTTATGTGCTGGTCGACTGTTGATAGATGGAGGTCTATATTTAAAGTTTTGTTAGTCACGTACCAGGGCGCCTTTGTAATCAGTCGTAGCAATTTAGATTGAAACGTTTGAAGTTTTTGTGAGTCTTTTTAGCTATGCCGTATATCTGTGAGGAGTATGTCCATTTGGGCTTCAGTAAGTGGATTGAGAAGTTTAAGTCTTTTGGTAAGCGTTCTTTTTTTCATTTTGGCATGCGGGCCCCATGTCATCCTTCTGTTGAAAGTGAGTCCCAGATAGTGCACTGCGTCCGTCTGAAGAATTTGGTTATTTAATTTTAATTCTATTTTGACCAACCCAAAGTTGGATTCTTTATGAAACTTCATTTAAAACGATCATAAATAGGTGCCATTGATATAGAAAAATATTTATTTTGTTCGTTGCTTATTGACGTATAACTCCGAAAAAAATATTCTACTTTTTTAATTATTATTTTGTTCGGTACCCCTACCTCGCCATGTGTGGCATACGGGGGGTTACTCTAGAGGTGTAACCAAACTATTCTAACCATGGTGGGTAGGGCGAGATTTATTCCGTGGGGCCTCCACGGAATAAAAGTCAACCATCCCAGGACGGATTCGAACCGCCACCGTTCGGCTCGAGCATGCTAATAAAGCGGTTCGCGCTCAAACACGCTCGGCTATCCCGGCCCAAAAATATATATATATATATATATTATACTGTAGACTTTGGCTTTCTTGAGGTATTAAAATATTTTACCTACCTTTTCTTCGATATCTAAAAGAATTTCCTTCAAGTTATTTGCCATTCCATTGCTTCATCGCAATTCGGTCAAGCTGTCGTACTCCGCATGAATGCGCTTCACTGGTCTATGCGCACGGAAATTTACACATGTTGGAGCTTCCAATAGACGCAAGAGGCAATCATGAAGATTCGCAATGAACGATATTCAGTACGGTAGCGGATATCCAGTTCCCGCCTTGATATACCGTCTGAAGTTTCGTCAGATTCGTCTGGCTAATTGGTACGTACGATGGTGTTACACTTATATAATACTATATTATTTAATATTATACCATACGAGAGAGGATATTAGAGAGGAATAAGAATAGAGAGGACAGGAAACTGTCCACTATTGTGGTAATATAATTGACTTTCGAAACACAAGCACTTGTAACAACGCGGTCAGTTTAGCTTAGCCAATCTGTTTTCGCGGCCTGCATCTTGGGTGTCCCCTCTCGTTGCCTCCCGTGCGGTGCTTTCTATTTTGTTTATTGTCATAAAACATAATGTAATGTTTTCTATGTATCAGTATGCATATAATTTTAAGAATGGCCTGGCTTTGTAGATTTATATCGATTCCATCAACCGATATAAACTGAAGTCTTTTAAAGAATTTCATGGAGAAGGCTTATTCTAGATTCATTGGTCACCATAGGTATAAATGGGCACACCCTGGCATTCATAAATAATTTTCTAATTAATAGAAAATTCAAAGTAAGAATTGGGGATGTACTTTCACAAGAATTTGAGCAAGAGAACGGTGTGCCACAGGGCTGCGTTTTAAGCGCGACACTTTTTTGTATTGTCTTTAACCATGTCCTAAATGTAATAAAGTCGCCAGTCAAAGGGATGCTATACGCCGACGATCTCGTAATTTATTCGGAAGGTAAACAGATAACGGACTTACAAGAAAACATACAAACCGCCCTGAACAACATCAGTAACTGGCTTGTAGACAATGGCTTTAAAATATCAACCAACAAAACTGTCGCTGTTCTCTTTAGCAAAAGAACTCCTAATCTTTTGCCATCTCTGCTAATAGATAATAAACCAATCTCCCTCTCCAACACTGTCAAGTACCTTGGAATGACGTTTGACCGAACTCTCAACTGGGTTCAACATATTAAACAATTAAAAGCCAGCTGTCTTCGATCCTTGAACCTTTTAAAAATGTTGAGCAATACACAATGGGGTGGTGATCGAAGTAGTATGTTGTCCCTTTATAGATTACTTATAAGATCGAAGTTGGATTACGGTTGCAACGCATATAGCTCGGCTTCTGGTAATATCTTAAAAATGCTTGACCCAATCCTCAATACAGGTCTCAGAATAGCCACTGGTGCTTTCCGGTCCAGCCCATCCATTAGCCTATGTGTAGAGGCTGGTGAGCCTCCTCTCGACCTAAGACGTAAGCAAATCGATCTCATCTATTTTGCTAAAATATTATCTGCTTCCAACCATCCTTTGAATTATTTGTTCCCGAACAGACAATGTTTAAACCAGCAACAAATAGTCACATCCAAAAGATCATCCTTCATAGTACGGGTTTCACAATCTGTAATAGACTTGGATCTTGAAACACCCAAACTCCATGATACTGCAGTATCACCAATTTATCCTTGGGGACTTCCTACTCCCGAAATCTGTCTTTCATTAACTAAACTGTTTAAAAAAAATACATTTCCTTACATGTACAAACACGAGTTTAACAAACTTCAAGACAGACTAGGCGACGCTGAATACATATACACTGACGGATCCAAGAACACAACAGGTGTGGGAGCCTCTATCGTTTGTAACGGCAGAAAACATCTTTTTACGTTATCATCCGTTTGTAGCAACTACACAGCAGAAATAATAGCTATCTACAAAGGTTTAAACATCATTCATCCGACAAAGAAAAAAATCGTTATTTGTACTGACTCATTATCTGCCCTTCTTAGTCTCGGAAACACATTCAGCAATAACAAAATTATACAGGACATTTTACTCACCCTAATGGAGATCCAAAGGAATAAGATTGCAACAGTCTTTACTTGGGTTCCCGGTCATTGTGGAATAATGGGAAATGAGCTGGCCGATCGGGCTGCCAAAGAAGCTATCACTGATGGCACTCCATATCGATGGGTCCCAGCCGAAGACTTTATCTCTCATATCAAACAAAAAATTAAATTGAAATGGGAGCAAAGATGGTTAGCGGTGTCTGAAAACAAACTGAGGGAAATAAAAAATAATGTTATCGAATGGAAGTCTTCTATCCGAATCAAGCGAAGAGAGGAGGTCATTTTGACAAGATTACGTATAGGACACACTCGTTTGACCCACGGTTACCTAATGGCACGAGAACCTCTCACTGAGTGTCAGACATGCGGGTGCCCGCTAACTGTAAAGCATTTGTTGACGGAATGTAGAGCTAATGAATCTGAGAGAGCGCATTTCAACATCCCAGACAATCTATTTTCTGTTTTATCGGACAACGTTGAGATGACCAATACACTTTTAAACTTCTTAAGACAAGCTAACCTATACAACAAAATTTAAATTATAACCAGTGACCTGAGGAGATAATGACCCTAGTGGTTGGCTCCTCTATAAAAAAAAAAAAAAAAAAAAAAAAAAAAAAAGAATTTCATGTATGAACCCATATATCTTATTTTATTATTTTGTTTTATGACATTTTTAATAAACTTCGATACTCTAATCCGACATATTAAGAGGATTTTGTCTTATGGAACTTTTTCTTATAAATGATAATGTGATAGTTTTTTTACTTTCACTTACCTATATATGAAATATATAGTAAGGAAAGTATTGCGATCGTGAAAAATTTTGACATCCGGTTTTCAACGGAAATACACGTTTTGGGGTCCCCTGAGTCGAATTAACCAAGTCCCGCGAAATGGTCTGTGTGTGTGTGTGTGTGAACAGACTAGCTCAAAAATTATAAATCGCACAGACCTGAAATTGGGTATTTGGTGTATGTATATGCCCGCGATGTGACAGCAAAAATTTCATCAAAATTGGTAAAACGGAGGGGGTACTTTATTTAAAGAATGTTGTCTAATTTTTAGGTTTTTTTCGATTTTCTCAAAAACTGCTCTAACGATTTTTATTAAACACAGTATTTGGTGTATGTATATGCCCGCGATGCGACAGTCAAAATTTCATCAAAATTGATGAAATGGAGGGGGCACTTTACTTAAGAAATGTTGTCCCATTTTCACGTGTTTTTTTTATTTACTCAAAAACGGCTTTAACGATTTTGATCAAACTTGGTATTTGATGTATGTATATGACCGCGATGCGACAGCCGAAATTTCATAAAAATTGGTTAAACGGAGGGGGCACTTTACTTAAGAACTGTTGTCTCATTATCAGGTGTTTTTTTTGTTTACTCTAAAACGGCTTTATCGATTTTGACCAAACTCGGTATTTTGTGTATGCATATGCCCGCGATGTGACAGTAAAAGTTTCATAAAAATTGATTTGATTCAAAATACATTTTGGTTTTTGATATATGTATATATGACAGCCAAAATTTTATTAACCGTATTATGATAATAAAAACTTTTATTTATTAATAAAAAGATCAATTTTACTTAAGAGAGTAAATACGAGATGCTCAAATTTTTGAAGCATCGCAGGTGTGTAAAAATATGGTATAAGATAATAGTCTATAATTAATATAGGTATATTTTAGTCAAGAAACTTTTGTTCCATAATAAATTTTTGAAAACAATATAAAGCGATTTTAAAGGAACAGTAATCGATCTTGATTTCCAGAAATGCATAAGAGACGTAAATATAAGAGACCTATCGATTCACCGTATTTGCAAAAAGCAACTCGCAATAAAAAACAAGCAATCAGTAAAAAAAACTCGACTGTTAATGAAATTAGTCCCTTCATAAATAAATTAGCAGTAATTAATCGAAAAGTGCTGAGAACTACCAAATTTTGCTATACAGATACACTATAACTTATTGAGATTTACAAATATAAGTATGTACTTAAATGTGTAAAGTTGAGGAATGGCGGTTACATATTATCGAAACACGTCGATTTCTAATCTGAGTAAGTTTTGTAAGTAAAAGTTGTGTGTTGCGCGCATCGCACCAGATTTTTTACTTTCACTTACCTATATATGAAATATATAGTAAGTGGAAGTATTGCGATCGTGAAAAATTTCGACTTCCGGTTTTCAACGGAAATACACGTTTTGGGGTCCCCTGAGTCCAATTAACCAAGTCCCGCGAAATGGTCTGTGTGTGTGTGTGTGTGTGTGTGTGTGTGTGTGTGTGTGTGTGTGTTTGTGTGTGTGTGTGTGTGTGTGTGTGTGTGTGTGTGTGTGTGTGTGTGTGTGTGTGTGTGTGTGTGTGTGTGTGTGTGTGTGTGTGAACAGACTAGCTCAAAAACTATAAACCGTGCGAACCTGAGATTGGGTATTTAGTGTATGTATATGCCCGCGATGTGACAGCAAAAATTTCATCAAAATTGCTCAAAGGGAGGGGGTACTTTGTTTAATAACTTTTTAAGTTTTTTTCGATTTTCTCAAAAACGGCTCTAACGATTTTGATTAAACTGAGTATTTGATCTATTTATATGCCCGAGATATGACTGTAAAAATTTCATCAAAATTGATCAACCGGAGGGGGGACTTTACTTAATACATTTTGTATCATTTTCAAGTGTCTTTTTTTTATTTACTCAAAAACGGCTTTCACGATTTTGATCAAACTGGGTATTTGATGTATGTATATGCTAAAGATGTGATAGCCAACATTTCATCAAAATTGATCAACCGAAGGGGAGACTTTACTTAATAAATTTTGTATTATTTTTACGTGTTTTTTTTTTATTTACTCAAAAACGGTTTTCACGATTTTGATCAAACTGGGTATTTGATGTATGTATATGCCAAAGATTTGATAGCCAACATTTCATCAAAATTGATCAACCGGAGGGGGGACTTTACTTAATACATTTTGTATCATTTTCAAGTGTTTTTTTTTTATTTAATCAAAAACGGCTTTCACGATTTTGATCAAACTGGGTATTTGATGTATGTATATGCCAAAGATGTGATAGCCAACATTTCATCAAAATTGATCAACCGGAGGGGGGACTTTACTTAATAAATTTTGTATCATTTTCACGTGTTTTTTTTTATTTACTCAAAAACGGTTTTCACGATTTTGATCAAACTGGGTATTTGATGTATGTATATGCCAAAGATTTGATAGCCAACATTTCATCAAAATTGATCAACCGGAGGGGGGACTTTACTTAATAAATTTTGTATCATTTTCACGTGTCTTTTTTATTTACTCAAAAACGGTTTTCACGATTTTGATCAAACTGGGTATTTGGTGTATGTATATGCCAAAGATGTGATAGCCAACATTTCATCAAGATTGATCAACCGAAGGGGACACTTTATTTCTTAACTTTTTTTCTAATTTTTAGATTATCTCAAAAACGGCTTTAACGATTTTCTTCATATTCGTCATGTTTAATGAAAATTGAGTGTTATTTAATATCAGGTAAGCGTTATAATTATTAAAATGTTCTGAGGGGTTTATAGAGCAAATGAAAACAAAAATAAGAAATGAATGTGGAAAATGTGTAACTTTGAGAAATGGCATTAACAAAACGCATTAATTTCTTATCTAAGTAAGTTGGTAAGTGAAAGTTGTGTGTTGCGCGCACGCACCAGATTTTTTTTTATTGAAATCATATATTTCCTTGTTAAATACACGGCCGGCTACCGATTATTGGTAAACAATATCTGTTTATTTAATCTTTGTTCTTTGATAAATTAATTGTAGACATTAAAAATTCACTTATAGTCCACAGCAAACTACTGTACTGAAGGTCGCAGGTCTCGAGGATTTTTCAATGGGATCTAAAAATACTTTTATTTAAAAATGAAATTTATTGCTGTCGTTTAGGTAGCAATTGAAATGGAGGTCCCGAGCCTGTACGATGTCAGGTACTGGTTAATGATTCCTATCCTAAGTATAACCGGATAGGCAACATTTATGACTACCACTGTAGCATAAAGCAGCATAGCAGTAAATTGTTAAATAAATTTGTAAACAAAATTCAAATTTATTATTTGGTGAACTGAAATATGTATGTGTAGATATATAGTAGTATTCTGCGGACCGCAGGAAAATGCCACTTATCTGCATCGGGCCTTAGGCCGATTCGTTTGACCATTAAAAGTTTGACCACTCCAGGGTTTGAAGCGTTTGTTTAGGAGTCGATGAGGTCTACGCATCCATCCATCATGTTACACTCCACTGCAGCCAGCCGCAATATATCATTCTACCCTTACAATGGTTTAGCCAATTTATATTTATTTAATAATATAACTTAACTAATTATATTTGTTGTGGCCAACACAATTTAAATTATTTTTTTAATTTATCTCAATTAACTTTAATTGTTTTTAATTTGTATTACCTAGTCATACTAAGTTAAGTGACATTGAGTTCGAGTGTGGTGCGAAGTCAGCTTCGGAAGCACTACAAAGGCTTCGGGTCACTTCGGAAGACTTCGGGCCGCTTCGGCAGCCCTCGGCTACTCTCGTTCAATCATATGTTTAAATTGAAAAACAAAAGAATTATTAAATTAAAATTACACACAGGCGTTGTGAGTGTTGTCCGTGAATGTTGTCCGAGGAGATTGTTTTGAACCATTTTCAACATCAAGGCCTCAAGGCACATTAATTCTCAAGAGGACAAGCATCTATGGCCCAGCAGCCTAAGCAGGTTTTGGAGTGCTCACTCCCAAAGTTGTCATCAGTTAACAACTTTTATTACTCACGGTGAACAATCATTCGCATTGAGCGAACAGATAGTGACCTCGGACCAGTCTGGGTGAGGTGTAATTAGCCACAGTGGCTCATTGATATCGAAACACTCTGATTAATAAATTGTTAAGGTAAAAGACTTTAATATTGACATTGAAATATTTTCATCAGCCAAAGAACAATTCATATTAATGTTAGTGCACATGCAATTTTATCTAAATATTTAGGCAAATTTAAAGATATCTTCTCTAATTAATTAATGTTAATTTTAGTATAATGCTGTTTATAGGAATTTCTTTTAATTACTATTTTTCCTAATTTTTGTTTGTATTAGCTCATGAGCTTTATTTTGTTTTATGTTTCCATTTTGTTATCATAATTGTACATAGCAAGGTTCAAAATATAGCCATCCGGCATTACTTTGAAGTTTATTTATGTTTATTTATTTTTAATTTATTTTCTTTAACTTTAAATTTTCACTAGCCTATGGTCAGGTGGTTGGGCTAGGAAAGGCTCACCCTGAACCTCTACCCGCCACACAATATTTATTTAATAATATAACTTAACTAATTATATTTATTTAATAATATAACTTAACTTTACCTGCTTCACAGTACGGTTGGTCTCCATAGACCATACCACCGTTACTATGGGATACCTATAAGTTCAAATATACTTCCTACAATAGGTTTGATAACAATGAGAATAATAACCTTTATATTGAAGAGATGGAATTAAAAAAAAAAAATTATATTTCATTTTATGAATTTCCTCGTCTTTTGTTAAGGAAATCTCGCTTCCTCCTTTAAATTGAACTGCGAGTGCAGTATTTGAGAAAGGATGTCATGTATCTCTTAATAATTTGATTTTTATTATTATGTTGGTGAATGGAAGGACAGATGTTGACAGTGATATTTGTCTGGCTTCATTTACGATTACTTCGTCTGCTACTTCAAGATCTCGAATTCTGCGCTTTTCACACATTCTTAGTTATGTCAAGAGGTCTTCTCATCAGAGTGTTGGGAATGATCGTTTAAATAAAATTATTAAACATTTTTAAATGATCATTATGTATTATGTTGTTCAGCAGTTGGTAGACGGTGCATGAGGCGTTATGATGTTGATAAGAAACTTTTAAGTAACTTACGTATGACATGTTAGCCATATCGAAAGGCATTGTTTATCATAAGCTGCTTGAACCTTGTCAAACCATTGATTCGACTCTCTGCTCTCAACAACTAATGAGGCTGAAGCATAAGATTCAAGAAAAACGGCCAAAATTGATCAATGGCGTTGTATTCCATCACGACAATGATAGACCACACACATCTTTGGTGACTCGGCAAAAATTATGACAGTTTGGCTGCGAAGTTTTGATACATCCACAATATAACCCGGACATTGCACCGTCTGACTATTATTTGTTTCCTTCTCTTCAGAAATCTCTTAATGGTGTTAAGCTGTAATCAAAAAAGTCTTGAGCAAATCACTTGGTTCAGGTTTTTCCCAGAAAGCACAGAACTTCTATAGTGACGGTAATAGTGGTTTTACCGAAAAAATGGAAAAAGGCCATCGATCAAAACGGCACGTATATCATTGATTAGTATTTGAAATTTATATAAAAAAATTCGCTTTGAAAAATATGAAAAATACCGAATTACTTTTTCCCCAACCCAATATTTATATATTTTTTTTCCTTTTTTTTATAATTGCATTTATTGATATATTTAAAACTCTATTATAACAAAATATAATTAAATATGAAGAAAAACAAAAACAAAAGCTATAGGTCTGATACTTATTCTCCTAAAAAGTTTCTCTGTATGACCTAAGAGTCATGGGGTAAATCTCTCTATATATAAGAGGCTTTGTCCTGACTGACAGAATCAACGCAGAGCAAAAACTACTAATGATAGAAACTTGAGGTTCGGAATTTAAATTTTAAACGCGATTTACCTTGAACCACATCATTAAGTTTATATGGATTGCATGGGACATTAATTTTAATTAGAAGTATACAGCTGCTGTACATAATATAGTTTTGGGTCTTCTAAATAATAGGCCTTTGCTGGAGGGTGTACTATAATGAATTGGACTTTGCTCACCCTGAGTGTTTTGGGTGTCTTGGGGAACATTGGTTGAGAGTTGTATCTGCCCTGTGTGATTTCAAATGATTTGTCTGCCTGTTTTGCTGGTCTGTATATATATTAATACAGATCTTAAATGATTGTATTGCTGAACTGAAGATGGCTCAAAAGAGCCGAAACGTCTTATAAATAAAAAAATGTATTTTTGAGACTAATTTGGTCCCCTTCTTGATATCCTGTAGTTTATCTAAGTTTAACTTCACTTGCAATAGATCCATCAATTCACATTATCAAAAAATGCAATAGTCTATCTTTAAATTTAATTAACATACTGCATTTGGCAAACCCCCCCCCCCTAAATTTCTTCACGTGTAACAATAGCATATTATATTCAGTTATTATCACAAATAGTTTTCATTCATTACAGTCCTCTCCATAGACCTCAGCCACATTAATTGTTATGAGGTAATATCTCCCCTAAATAGAATATCTTATACAGTAACAGTGTAAATATTTATAGAAGGGCTTTGTAACGTGATGAAGTGTCTTCAGATGAAGCGATGAGGAAGTGTTGCATGGTAAAGCCCCCCGAGGCGATGCCCTAGGACCCTAGGACCCCATCCATCAGGACGAGGAGGATGGGAGCACAAAGAAGGAGGAAAAGCGGGCTAAAGGACACAATCCTTCCAAATCCTCGCCATTGTAGTCCGGAATTTGCTGAGCGGTCTGCTATCCTCAGTTGTACTGTCCTGACCTACATTCACTCCGCGATGGTGGCTTAGTGTAAGCTCTCATATAGAGAAGGTGGGTCTTTTTCGTTTAAAGCACGCCAACCGAATCTACAGTTACAAATAACACAACACATGTTTTTAAAAGTTTATTATTTATTAAAAGTAACATATTTAATAACTATTATTTTATTTGTCACTTTATTCTAACTTCAAAAAATTACAGATGTCTTCCAGCATAATCAATATATATTATAAAGCAAAGTGTACAATGTGCGTGCCGATAAGGCTCAGAAACGACTCCACGGACGATTAAGAGATTTATGTCAGCGTGTAACTGTATGCCCCATAACGGAGAAGAAGGTTTCCGTTTTTCTCTTAAGGGTGTGAAATTGAAGAGAAAAGGACTGGAATTTTAAGGCTCTCGCACCATTTAATTAGCCTCTCTTAGATTGAGATACGAGTTTATGAATGAAAGATTTAGTTCGAGCTTCAGGCTACCAGAAAGCGCTAGGGGGCGTTTCACTCTATGTTTATTGTTCATTTATCCAGGGAAATTGTAAAGGTTATATATTTTTTCAGCTGTTCTTTTTAAATTACTAAAAAATTAAACGATAATAATTAGTTTATTATTCAACATCTCTGCAATCAATTAGAAAACCAACTGGTTTCATAAAAAAATTAATTTTCTCATAAGAAGACTAATTAATCAACAGATTACGTTTAATCAGTATATAATATATACTTAACTAAATTTAATGCAATATTAGTGAACATTTCTGAATAGTACAGTGATCGAATAAAAAGACACATAAAAAAAAGAGATTAATTGACCGAATATAAATCGAAAATAAAAAGTTTAAAGTGTTCTATTGTAGTTATGAAAAAGAAGTTGTTTTGATTACTATGTATGATAGGCATTCCGGTTGAAAAATGACTAATTCCAAATACAGCATTTTTTCAATAAGAGTTTATCATCCCTCTTGGTTCTTCAAAAAGAAATATGGTGAAAAAATTGTGCCTTCATGAAATTTTGCTTTTCACTTTGTAATAGTAATAAGATTCGAGTTCTGCAGAGTCAAATCACGGGGGGATATCTTAAGGGAGATTGAAATGGAAGAAAGGTCTTAAAAAAAAGTTTCTAAGAATCTTCGGTAGTTTCTATTCTTCTGGATCTAATAGGATCTTCACAGTATTCGGCGCTTAAGTTATACTCGAAATATAATATCTTTAACTGAGGTATTAGATTTTTCAACTATAATCTAATAAGCTATTATCTGCTGACTGCTTGGAATGGGCTTATTCGATTCAGAATTACAGAAACCATAAAACACGATGCATAACTCGACAAAGTTTCATTAAAATTAATTGTTCATTTTCCATTTTCAACCCCCTATAAAATATAAAGGGTTCCTTATTTGGGCGGACTCTGCAGTTCTCGAATCTTAATATTGATACCAAGTTAAAACCGAAGTTTCAAGAAGGAGCTAATTTTGTTCTATATCCTTTAATTTTAAAGTTTTTCTGTTATTACCGGAGCGAAGCCGGTCACCCTAGCTAGTCTCGAATAAATCTTTGTTTTGATTCCTATGTCTACACATAAATTCAGCAAGATACGAATCTATTAAAGTTCTCCTAGTACCAGCTTCTACTTTATTTCGCCTTTTAGCCGCAGCCCATAGAGATTCTATCGTTTGTGTATGAGCTCCTGATTCTGGATCAATGACATTTTTTGAATGATTAACCGTGTAATGTTTAAAGTCATGGCCTGACATTTTTTTTTTTTTATTTTGTTATATGACCTCCACAAATCGGATATAATAGTTGTTTGAGGTAAAATGCATTCTTTGATGCATCCTAAAAGGGTTTCTTCGCTTCTGTCAGGGGCCGCATACATAAAACATTCTTTAGTTTCCCTACATATCCCTCCGAACACCCATTGCTGTGGATATGTTCTAACTACATTATATTTTCTTCTCGTGAAGCAAGATTTGTCGATTTCTACTGTCATCCGATTTCCTCCTATATTGACTGGTTTTTAATGAGGGAATCTGCGCAGACATCCCTTAAATAATTTTTCCAATTAGTTGCAGTTTCCGCAGACATAATTAATTCTTCTTGACAAAATAAGGTGCTAGTGTACTTTTTTGTCCACGAATAAATGAAAATCAATGCAGTATTTAATGGGAATTTAGAACCAGTAAACCACGTACCTTCTCTTAAGCCAATTTCCATACGACATGATCTATTATTACATCTCCTTCTGAATCTATTCTCTCTCTTGCTTAATTTCATGTAATGCCCATTGCGGCATATCCTATCTTTATGAAGAAGACCTTTTTCCTGTAGAAATTTACAGTTTTATCTAAATCTTTGAATTGGTCGTGTAACCTAAACAAAGCCATGTTTACAATCGTAACTAAATATTTTAGTCATATGTTGTAATTGTAAAGAACCGAGTATTACGTAACCAAGTAACGATATCGCAAATAGTAACGTAGTGGTTACCATATTTTTATATTTGTACCTGTAAATCAGGTTGGCGTGCTTGAATCCTTGTCTATGCCGTCCCTCGGATAGGACGTAAAATAGAGGTCCCGAGCCTGTACGATGTCAGGTACTCGTTAAAGATCCCTATCCTAATTATACCTGGATAAACTAAATTCAGGACTCCCGCTGTAGTATCGCCTGATTAGCGTTAGAGGCATAAAGTGGCGTTAAAACAAACAAAAATCAATTACTTCCTTCTTTTTTTTGTAAGTTTTTCCTTCTTGAATTGTTTATATTTATATTTCATCTTAACTTAATCCAAATAATTATACAATTAAATTTTGATAGGGATATTTCACCTGATTTTAATTTATTTAAAGTTTTACCTCGTCATCAAAACATCCTTAAATGTTTATAAAATGTTTTTTTGGTAATTTTTAGGTCTCATTTTGCCATTTGAAGTTTTTTCATGCACCAATATACTCATCATATTTCATACTTGCCTTTCATTGATCTCTTAGAAAACATATCATTTTACCAAGCCCTCGGGTATGTCTCGTATCCCTAAATAATGGCTTCCTACTATAATCAGTAATATATTTTACTTAAGACAGTAAGATCGTTTTCTGATGAGGAAAAATGCTTAAGACACTTTGAAATTAGAAGAGATGGATTGAAGAATAATTTAAGTAGATATTAGTGGGATCATCAACAACTTAGAGATTAAATCAAAAACAGCGATTTTTCACTTTTCGCTTGCGTGTTGCGTGAGTCTTCTCGTGGACATAAAAGTGATCTCCGTCCTGCTTTCATTTCTCAGGGACGGACATTGCTTTATAAATCGAAAAATATTTAAAATATTGTTTTATTCAAAGAGATTATGTTATTCTATTTAAAGGCTCGCGAGCCTTTAAAATCAATTCTGTGATAATTATCTTGGTATTGATTTAATATATGTTAACTGATGTTAAGGAGATTTAGTAGAATCGGCGCTTCCGGTAGGTGGAATGTTGAAGGGGAAGCTGCCGGCACAGTAGAAGAGAGGGAGGCGCGCAATGGAGAGAGTTCACCAAAACAGCCGAAACAAAAAATTGCTTACTCGTCGTGAACGCTTCATTTTTCGACTTAGAACATGGTTTTCGACAACCCATAGGGGCTTTCGAGTTAGACTCGTCGTATCAAAATCTTTAAAATGAGTCCAAATTAGATATTTTTTCTTGAAGTGCAAAAATAGGTGTCCGTTAGAGTTAAACAACAATTTCGCCATTTAAACCCCTTAGTGGTTACATTTTTGAAATTCCTTTCTTAGTGGTTACCTAAATCTCCTTTAAAATCTAAATTCCGAACTTTAAGTTTCTATCATTGGTAGTTTTTGCTCTGCGTTGATTCTGCCGGTCAGGACAAAGCCTCTTATATATATATATTTATAGAGAGATTTACATATATCCACGCACACAAACATACACATATCTTTATCGCTACACTCTTACATACATACATGTATGCCATTTAATATCTATATACGAGCCGTTCTTAGGTATTGATAGAGGTTGTCCCAATGTTTTCCATTCAGTAAATTTAAGAATTCATTAAACCAAATCTATTTTCCCAAAGTATCTCACCCTGAACTCCTTTAAAATTGGGCATACACCTACAAAATGGAAGCAGTCCTCGACCTATCTCAAATTACACAATGTACACATTAGTTGTTCTTCTGCTCTATCGATCGCATAATTCAAACCCAGCATCTCCCCTCTAGCTCTCATAATTAATCCCATATAGTGCAGTTTTTTCCCGTCTGAGATATAGTGGCAATTCTTAATATCGTGGTTTAAATAGTTTCAAGGCATTCGTTTATCTGTCTATTGGAATAGTTAAAATCTGCACTATTATAATTAATGCTGTTCAACGTTTGGATATTGTCATTGTGCCAGAATATATTTTTGGATATTACATGTGCGGCCATTTTCGAGGATTTTTAATTTGCTTATATACTGTAAGTATACTGGAAGGCATAAAAACAAAAAGCAATAGCTGGTTTAAAGAATGGGTAAAATTAGCGGATCTTCTAGGCTGTGAACTGGACATGGATTTTAAATCGGTAGAAAGATGGGAAAGACAAATGAATACGGTTATAAATTAAGCAAAACTAAATTTTAGGCAGGAATTAGTGATATCTACGATGTGGGCGGAGTATCATCTAATGTATAAAACACTTGATTCAAATGTTAATTATGTAAACGATGATAACTCCATAGAACTAATTCAGACGGTGTTCAAGGCTAGAGGGGAGCTTTTCAACTTAAACTGCAAACCACGGCTGAAATATATAGTATACACCTGCTCCGTGTGCAATAGTAAGGAGGATGAAACCATGTTACATTTTCTTGGCAGATGTCCGATTTTAAACTCACACAGAAAAAAGTATTTAGAAAAAAGTATCTTAAAAGAAAAAGAGGTCAAAGAAATTTTAAATGGAAAATGTTGGAGGGCGTTATTTTTATATATAAAGGAATCTTTAATTTATAGACAATTTCTGATAAACGATTTTAATTATAATGATTAATATTGAGTTTATTATGGTTTTGGTATACTTTATAGTGTTAATTACATTATGATTATTATTTTTATTTTTTTTATGTGTACATTCTGTATGTTATATAAAAGATAATTTTATTAGTTGTTATTTGTTTATAATTTATTAAAATCAAAGGTTTGCTATTTTAATTTGATAAACCAAAACAATAAAAAAAATAAAATAAAGGAAAATATTATTGTAATTACTATTTTTGGCCATCAAGCTGATTCCCTGGCAGACGGCATATCCATGACAGAATTTAGTGTTTTGTATAAAATGTAAAATTTTAAAAAGAAATTTTGTAAATAAAGCACATTTATCTATCTATCTATTTATCTATACAGTCGACTCCGTTTTATTGGGCCATCGGATAATTGGGACCACCGCTTAATTGAGCCATTAATAAAACGGAATCAAATATAGGTAAAATATCACCGCCTTATCGGGACAAAACATCGGCTAATTGGGCCAAAACTTTCTGAAACAATGTAAAAAACTATAAGACCCGGTGTCAATCGAATAACCTAAGTATCTGAGACCACGCCTGATTGTAGCAATAGAAGCAAGAAACCGCATCAAAAAGTTTAGTCGCTTTTTTTCACAAAAAGAAAATGAAGAAAGTCCTTAGGCGTCCTAAAGAAGTTCGCCAATTATGTTGGTCGTGGTTTACAATGTACATTGTTGATTAATACCTGTTAATAAAATTGACTTAAAAACATGTTCTGATTCATTTCTTATTTCGTCTTTACCAGTATAATTTATATTATACACAAATTGTTATTTTAATTTGTTTTATCTATTATATTTCTTATATTAAAACCCCTATTTAATAAATATACATTTTAAGAGTTCAATTAATCGTATTAATTTGTCCCCATCATTAAATTAATAGACGAGAATAGGTACATGTAAATGCAACTATTAACTGGGTTTTCCCCCAAATATGTCTAATGTATGACATCAATTATCATACACGTACGGTAGCTCAGTGATTTTTTTTTAAATATTTTCCTTCTAACAGTAACCCTGCCAGAAGGGAGTTTATTTTGTATACTGTACATACCATACATTTCTGTATACAATGTACATGTTAGACAATATACTGTATACAATGTACATTGCCGGTGGTACTCCAGGGGGCCGCCTCCAGCGATACTGGTGCATAGACCTTTGCAGCATCAACAACGACACATGTTACATGAGACGTACTTATATTACAGTTTTATACAAATAATAAGATTTAAAAAAAAATAATAAACAAACTTCAATAAAACAAAACAAAGCCTAATGAAACATGACAACAACATATAAACACATATGTACATATTAAAACATAAACACATAGATAAGCAATTCATAACTACATTTAAACATATAACATAAACAGAACATATAATCAGATACCAAACTTGAAATAACAAATGAATGAAACTTGAAAAATGAAAGATGAAAACATAAAATAGAGAAATTATTATATCTTAGATTAATAGCGTTCAGCAGCAAATAGGACAATTTTTTTTTTTTTTTTTTTAAGCCATAAAGAAGTTATCAATGAAAAAAGCCCAGTGATTAGGCGTATTTAGGCATTTTTTACTTCCATTAAGGGTCTGGCCACACATGTCCGCACCGGATCCGCACCGTAGCAATAATACAGGTTATGTTCAGAATATTTTTAATTTAACTTACATATTGCCTTTAGTTATGCCTAAATTGGCCTGTGTCTGACATGTGTGGCTTTAACTTTAGGCATAACTAAAGGTAATATGTAAGTTAAATTAAAAATATTCTGAACATAACCTGTATTATTGCTACGGTGCGGATCCGGTGCGGACATGTGTGGCCAGACCTTTACACGTGGATTCGTGGTCTCCGCTTTATTGGTTCCTCCGCCTAATAGGGACAAAACAAATTTTGCCTTTATGTCCTTATAAAACGGAGTCCACTCTATACTGTAAGTATAATTTTAATGTGTGATTGAAAAGAGGTAGTTTATGACAATAATACCGTAAAACGAGGTGACATTGTGACTAATGGGGTTACTTTATGACAAGCCTATTTTTCTACAGTTTTTGAATTTCCCTCCTTAAAAAGAATAAGGTTAGGCAATTCAGTGTACTTGTCAGTTGGTCAGTAATGTGCTGCAACCTACTAGCCACATATAACTTCTTTCATTCCATTTACCATGGTGCTTTATTTCATATATGTTTGATTCTTTTCATTTAGTTGAAACTTTGAAATAAAGCGCCATGATAAATGGAATGAAAGAAGTTATATGTGGCCAGTAGTTTGCAGTATATTAATGACGAACTGACAAGTACATTGAATTGCCTAACCTGATTCTTTTTAAGGAGGGAAATTCAAAAGCTGTAGAAAAATAGGCTTGTCACAAAGTCACCCCATTAGTCACAATGTCACCTCGTTTTACGGTAGTATTCAATCTGAACAATTTTATTTTAATAGGTTAAAAGATGGTCAGGATTTTCAGTTACAATGATATTTATTATGGTAAGCCAACGTTTCGATCCAACTTGTGGATCTTCATCAGGGCTAAATGAAAACAAAAATATGAGTATCTATGCTAGAGGGTGACAATAAATGGATACATTACAGAACTGATAATAATATAAAAGATGGTGGCTAATATGGAGGGGTTCTCAAAGTCGAAGGAATGGTTTTGGGCAATGGCATGTTTGCATGTTGTATTATAGCATGTTGGCATGTTGCCCAAAACCATTCCTTCGACTTTGAGAACCCCTCCATATTAGCAACTGTATCTAACCACGACAAACGTCTCCTCTCAGAATCCATTTTCATCCATCTAGAAACAAATAACTCGGTAAATCACAAAACAGATAAAGAGATAATTTCATCCACTTATTCTAACATCTTCCGCATCCTCAAATCCTAGTTTTGATTTCATAGGTACCTGCTATTATCTCTATACCTCTTGTACTATTATTATTTTTTGTATTGTATGCTTCTTTCTGTATATTTTCCAAATTTGTATGCATTGTTACATTATGTATTATCTCATTTTTATGTTATTATTCAGTCCAGACACAACTATTTGTATACAGTACCATACATTTTGTTAGTTTTTAAATATTTTTGTTCACTCAGTTGTCATGTGCCTTCACTTCAAAAGCGTTGGATTTCCCCGCCATAAACCTTTGAAGTCGGCAAACTAACCCCCTACCACTACCTCTCACCTTATTTTTACCTTTAGTCTTAGTATCCACCTGGACTCAGCAGGTAAATATCAGAGTCTATTTTATCTTGTTAACCAGCCTCTTATTTTAATATTTATGTATACACCATCTTTTATATTATTATCAGTTCTGTAATGTATCCATTTATTGTCACCCTCTAGCATAGATACTCATATTTTTGTTTTCTTTTAGCCCTGATGAAGATCCACAAGTTGGATCGAAACGTTGGCTTACCATAATAAATATTATTGTAACTGAAAATCCTGACCATCATTTAACCTATCGTAATTGAAGAACAGTTGACCATCTCTCATCTCTACTAATTTTATTTTACTGCATTATGTCCTTAGCATTGACGATTGTTGTACTAAGTTGAGAACTGTTGGTGTTGCAGAGATGAGCCCGCGGTGATGTTCGGGGGAGGGCTGGAGGAGGGGACGATGCCGCTGCTGCCCGCGGACGCCAGTGGCCTCATGGCGGCGGTGGCCGGGATGTCCCCGGGGAACGCCTCGTCCGAGCCGCTCTTCAACTTCTCCCTGAAGGAGGCCCTCGAGATCCTCCAAGAGCACCAGAGGAACGAGAAGGTCCTGGTCCCGACCACGGAGATCGTAATCATCATCGTGTATTCCATCCTGATGACTGCGGGGGTGTTCTGCAACGCGCTGGTCTGCTTCGTGGTTGCGCGGCAGTGCGCTCGCAAGCACCACCAGGCGGGGCCCAGCCCGAGGAACATGTACATCGTCAACCTGGCCCTCGCCGACCTCCTGCTCTGCCTCGTCTGCATGCCCTTCACCCTCGTGTCCATCCTCAAGCGGCGGTGGACGCTGGGTCTTCTGCTCTGCAAGATGGTCCCGGCCATCCAGGGTGCCAACATCATGGTCTCCGCGGGGACGATCTCTGCCATCGCTCTCGACCGGTGAGTACCTTCTTTACTACTTAAAGTTAGTTCTGTTAAAGTCCCCGCATTGGATTTAAGCCCCAAACTAAAGCACGCAGTTTGGACATCGTGGTAATCATTATGGGATGCTCAAACTGATAACAAGTTAAGGGTAGGGGCCCGGTGTGGCTGTGCGGTAAAGCGCCGTACTCCCATGCCGGAGCTGCGGGTTCGAGTCCCGCCCTGGGTGGTGCTTTTCTTTCGTAGGAGAAGTATCACCCAGTGCCATGGGTGTTAGTATGGGCAGTATAGGGCTTCATTGGAAGCCTTAAAGTTATGGGGCATCGAAAACCGTGTTTTAAAGCCGAAAAACGAAGCGTTCACGACGAGTAAGCAACTTTTTGTTTCGGCGGTTTTAGTGAACTCCCTCCATTGCGCGTCTTTCTCTCTTCTATCGAGCTTCCCCCTTCAACATTTAACTTAACAGCTTCCCACCTACCGGAAGCCCCGATCCCTGTTATGTTGTCAATATATAACATATTATATTAAATCAATACCAAGATAATGATCACAGTAATGATTTTAAAGGCTCGCGGGCAAAGCCGCGACGGGGGATGCTAGTTTATTATAAGTTAATAATAATCTCATAATAATAACTCCACCTCAATCGTTCTAGTATTATCCTACCCACCTTCCAGTATTAATCTAAATTGTATCTATCTATTCAGTATTAATTTAAATTGTCAAAAAACTAGTATTAATCTAAATTGTTAACCACTATTAATCTAAATTGTTAACCAGTATTAATCTAAATTGTTAACCACTATTAATCTAAATTGTTAACCAGTATTAATCTAAATTGTCAAAAAACTACCTTGGGAGTTGGACGATAATGACCTTAATGGTCGACTTGTCCTTAAACAAAAAAACAAAAAAAAGTTTGTTCCAACAAGCAGATTGTTTCGCAAGCGCTGTACGCCTTGACCATTAGCCCAGTGCTCCGACGAATATCAAACCATTTACACTCCTTATAGCTCCAGTCATAAGCAATCAGTTCCCTATTTAGGCATTAAAACGAGTAGGTATCAGTGAAGATGAATGATTTGCTCTGCCTTGAGCCGAGCTCTGTGGTGTAGTGGTTAGCATTCTCGCATTTAAAGCAGGAGACCCGGGTTCGACTCCCGGCGGAGCCAAATCTTTTCTCTTCAAAAAATAAATTATTTAAAAATAATTTAAAATAGTGGTCAGCCACGAACTAAGATTAGATTAATTAAAATAATTTTAAAAAATGACTTATGTCAAATAATATCATAAATTGGACCAAATTTCTCCACCTCCCGCTACTACTCACAAAACTTGTGAGATAGGGGGAGTAGGCATCAGTGAAGAGGAAGGATTTACTCTGCCTTGAGCCGAGCTCTGTGGTGTAGTGGTTAGCATCCTCGCATGTAACGCAGGAGACCCGGGTTCGACTCCCGGCGGAGCCAAATCTTTTCTCTTCAAAAAATAAATTATTTAAAACTTATTACAATAAAATTATACAATAAAATAAATTAAAAAGTTAATAATACAATTGATACCTTACATATGATTATATACATATAAAATTGATCAATGAAACATATAATATAAATAAAATAAACAAATATAACGACCTTTAAAATGGTGGTCAGCCACGAACTAAGATTAGATTAATTGTAATAAGTTTTAGATTTGACATTTTGTACAGGCTGTCTTAATCTATTTGTATGGGGTAATATCCCCAAAGACAAATAAATTATCTATCTATCTATCTATCATCGGATAAAAATCAATAGTTCTCCCTCCCCAATCGTGTAATTTTTTTTTTTTTAACTGTTACTTTTATGTATTTTAAATAGGAAAATTTATCCAAAAAGATCTTCAAAGATAATACTACAATAATTGATTTTAATTGTAGAAAAAGCGAATGGTGAATCCATAAGGTCATTTTAAAAGCGTTTTCTTTTATACTGCGCGGGTGAATACAATGTGTAGGTTATCTAAATTATTATCTTACACTAACTGACAAAATCATAGGCCACCCCAATTTATTACAGTAATTATATATTCTATTGGTCTAAGATCTTTTGAAATTATTTTATGATATTATAGTAAGGAATAACAAACGAAAAACACATTTTTTATAGCACAAATTTATTTCTGGTTCAAATATAAAATATAACATGAAAATTCCCCGCGACAAAAGCATAGGCCAGCAGTTTTAATAACTGCAGTAATAGTAGTAATACCTGTGTAATTACCATATTCTGTAGTGTGTTGATCCTTCATTGCATTCTAAGACTTCCACCAATCGTTTTTGAAGAGATTTAAACAAAGTCTTTATGTACTTTTGACGAATATTGCCCCACTTTTCCATTATGCAAGTTTTGATTTCCTCTATGGAGTTGAACTGTTTCCCTTGTGCATAAACTGCTCGAGAAAGTTCTCCCCAACAGTTTTCAATAATGTTGAGATCCGGTGATCGGGCTGGCCAGGGTAAAATTGAAACATTTTTGGCCTCAAAAAATTTTTTTACTATGCGCGCTGTGTGGACAGGTGCGTTGTCTTGTTGAAAGGTGAACCTCCCTCGTGTCAGCTCTTCTCCTCTTTGAATGATCGTTTGCTGAATAATTTCTAGATATTTTTTCGCATTCATTTTTTGAGAACAAAATATTAACTCAGTGTTGCCATAGTACCCTATCCCAGCCCAAACCTTGACGCCCCCTCCTCCCATCTGACGCTTGCTTAAAAATATTTTTTCCTTACGTAAATCATGAAAATAATATCGATAACCATCAGGTCCATCCAGATTAAAACGTTTTTCGTCACTAAAAATTACTTTTTTCCAACGCTTTCTCCAGGAGACATGTTCTTCTGCGAATCGCTTCCTGTTGGCTTTGTGGGCTTTTGAAAGAGGTGGTTTTGTCCTTAGTTTTAGCCGCTTTAAATTACTAGCTTTTTGCAAAATGCTTTGGACGTTTCTGAGGTTTGTTTGAACACCAGCTTGTTGACAGATTTCCCTTGCAGTTGCAGAAGAGTTGGATGCTTGGCGTAGAATAGCTCTCCTTTCTCGGACAGTTGTTGCCATGGGCCGACAACTCTTCTTTCGGCCATAATCATCACCCAGCCTAACAAAATTCCTTATAACGTGGCTACTTCTATTCAAAGTGCGAGCAATTTTCGAAATTGTCCAATTTTTTTCGAGTAACGTTTTATTAACATCCTTCTCACTCTCCGACAACACTTTCCCCCTTGGCATGTTTATTTGAACTATTACAATTGATTTTTGGGTGAAATTAAAAGTTAAAGTAACAGTTAATATGTATTTCAACACTTTATTACTACTAGATTAAGATAAAAACTGATGGTGGCCTATAATTTTGTCGCATGTAAATATTGACATTTTACCTAATCCGTAAACATTAAATATCAGAACCCAATAAAATGAATTATTTTTAAGTATATGTGTGTTTACAACGGTCTTTAATTGTTTTGGTTGACGATTTGGATTCCTATAAAATATTAACTAACATAATGAGGGGTGGCCTATATTTTTGTCAGGGAGTGTATATATCACAATGATGATATTAAAGTTGAATCGATACATTTCCTTACATGTACAAACACGAGTTTAACAAACTTCAAGACAGACTAGGCGACGCTGAATACATATACACTGACGGATCCAAGAACACAACAGGTGTGGGAGCCTCTATCGTTTGTAACGGCAGAAAACATCTTTTTACGTTTTCATCCGTTTGTAGCAACTACACAGCAGAAATAATAGCTATATACAAAGGTTTAAACATCATTCATCCGACAAAGAAAAAAATCGTTATTTGTACTGACTCATTATCTGCCCTTCTTAGTCTCGGAAACACATTCAGCAATAACAAAATTATACAGGACATTTTACTCACCCTAATGGAGATCCAAAGGAATAAGATTGCAACAGTCTTTGCTTGGGTTCCCAGTCATTGTGGAATAATGGGAAATGAGCTGGCCGATCGGGCTGCCAAAGAAGCTATCACTGATGGCACTCCATATCGATGGGTCCCAGCCGAAGACTTTATCTCTCATATCAAACAAAAAATTAAATTGAAATGGGAGCAAAGATGGTTAGCGGTGTCTGAAAACAAACTGAGGGAAAGAAAAAATAACGTTATCGAATGGAAGTCTTCTATCCGAACCAAGCGAAGAGAGGAGGTCATTTTGACAAGATTACGTATAGGTCACACTCGTTTGACCCACGGTTACCTAATGGCACGAGAACCTCTCACTGAGTGTCAGACATGCGGGTGCCCGCTAACTGTAAAGCATTTGTTGACGGAATGTAGAGCTAATGAATCTGAGAGAGCGCATTTCAACATCCCAGACAATCTATTTTCTGTTTTATCGGACAACGTTGAGATGACCAATACACTTTTAAAATTCTTAAGACAAGCTAACCTATACAACAAAATTTAAATTATAACCAATGACCTGAGGAGATAATGACCCTAGTGGTTGGCTCCTCTATAAAAAAAAAAGAAAAAAAAAGTTGAATCGATATCCAGCTCACAAGGGAATCGTTCAAGTATTTCAGGGAACAATAAGCCTATTCTTTATAGGATCATACCTTTATATTACTGAGCCTGATTAATGAAATAAGAAAACAGGTGTAATTTAGTAAGCCAATGAAATTAGAGCTAGTTAGCAGTTATGAGGTAGCAGAGATCCGCCTAAGGCAGTTCGCTTTCATCCCTTTGAGCAGGTCTTGGCCTCAGCCTCTGTTAGTTAGTTAGGTAATCTTGTTCCTTTAATTTCCCTTCCGTCCTTTTGTCCTTTCTCTCTTTAATTATGAACCTCTTTGAACGATTAATTAATTTAAATTTTTATATGTCCCCACCCTCCCCCCTCATTATGTCGTTCTTCCTATTATAGCGGGTAGAAACATTTATTTTCTGATTAAATTGATTAATCGTTCAATATAGGAATTAGAATCATTTCGTGTATACCTATTTTTTTTTGCAGTTAGTGAATCATAATTTTTTTTTTTTTTTGAGTCAACAAATTTCAAATATATATGTACCAGGTGTGTAAATATGAAACCGGAATTTTTCAAATAGCAAATAAGAGTTGATTGTGTAAAAATGATACATACTTTTTTATTCGAAGTACTGTCCTTCGCTATCCATGCATTTTTCCCATCATTCAGGCAATTTGTGGATTCCCCGCCAAAATAATGCTTCCTCTTCTGAGTCAAACCAATCACTTAACCAATTTCGTACATTTTCATAAGAAGTGAAGCGCTGCTCAGCTAGTGCGTGTCCCATCGATGCAAATAGGTGGTAATCGGATGGGGCCAAATCTGGTGAATAAGCCGCATGCGGAAGAATTTACGAACCAAACACTTGGATCGTTTCCTTGGTCCGTTTAGCCGAATGTGATGGGGCATTGTCATGGAGCAAGATCACTTTGTGTGTCCTTTCTTGATATTTGGGACTTTTTGGCGCAAATCTTTATCATCTGTTGTAGGTAGCGTTCCGTATTGACAGTTTCCCCAGGTTTCAGCAGCTAATAGTAGGTAACACCCATCTGATCACACCAGACACAGAGCATTTTCTTCCTCCCCAAGCGATGCCGATGGTTCACCAGGAGTTACCCAGGATTTTTTACGCTTAGGATTCTCGAAGTAAATTCACTTTTCATCACCAGTCACAATTTGATGAAGAAATGACTTTTTTTCTGTACCTGGCGAGCAGTATTTGCCATGAGGTTTTTCGAGCTTCCTGCTGCCTGTCATTCAGTTGGTGAGGTACCCGTTTTCCGACCTTCAGGATCTTTTCCATGCCTTTCAAACAAATGGAGATGGTTTCACATGTAATAATTGTCCAACAAACGCTTCCGAATCAGCGTTTTCAAAGTTTTATGTTTGTGGTTTTCCACGGTCTTTGTTTCTTTTATCGAAATCCATCTTTGTATTTTTTGAACCAATCGAAACATTGAGATTTGCCTAGGGCATGCTCCCCGTAAGCTTCAACAAGCATCCTATGTGATAACGCTCCATTTTTTTTTCAGAAGGAAACGGAAAATAAATGCTGTCCGCAAATCTTGATTTGTTGGCACAAAAGTCGACATGTTCAACGCCACTAAAAACACGGTTATAGAATGAAACTGATGTTGGTATCAATTGGATCTCTTTATTACACGTAGACAAAAGCTGATAACACCACTGACGTATTAGTTAGAAGATTATATTGACTACTAACTCCTATCATTGGCGAATTCCGGTTTCATATTTACACACCTGGTAAATTTAAAAAAAAAATCCGTGTGCAATTTAATTTTTAAACATTCATTGATGTTGAAATTTAGTAATAATTCATTGAGAATATCTGTATTGTCTGTTCTACTTATGAGGTCATCTATATATTTTTTTATCGATATAGGTTTTGTTGTTAATTTATCTGAAATTTTTGTTGATGAGGTCACTTTATTTATTAATCATTCTATTTTTTTTTTTTTTTTTTTTTACTCTTCAAACTTTTATTTGCACTTAACGCAATCAGCATATGTGATATAAACTGCTGTTATATTGACAATCTAAATCAATCATTTCATTTAGGAATTGATTAAATTCGTGTTGTACTACAAACCAGGAAGGGTCTTGGGTTCAGTGCTGTGTAAGGAAGTACTGTTTCTTGATCACGCTCAACCGCCAAGCATTAATGTATTAATAGTTAATAAAATTAGTTAATCATCATTTTTGGTTAGGGATGGTTAGGGATGGTATAGGATCAGTATAGGAACAAAACCTATATTGATAAAAAAATATATAGATGATCTCGTAAGTAGAACAAACAATAGAGATATTCTCAATGAATTATTACTATATTTCAACATCAATGAATGTTTAAAAATTAAATCAGTTTGTATCTACATGTAACGGTCGGTCTCCATACTAATTTTATCAAATACATACTCAAATTCCTTACTTGAGTTTCGGTATGCACATTATTTTTTTTTTTTTTGTTCGAATTATGATTCAAAAACGGCTCGTTCGGTTTGGCCTAGTCATAATAAAATTTTATTTTTCTTAAGAGTGGCAAAAACGAAAATTTGTTTTTTATAAAAACTCAATAGGGTATAAAAAAAATATATATTTCAATCACTATTAATCCAATAAGAAATGAACTAGACCATGATCCACATTAGGAACTTTTTAGTTTGAAATTTTATGAGGAATTGTTAGTATTTTCGGTAATTTCACATTCAATTGACGATTGTTAATTAAGGTTTCCATATTTTAATGCAGTTAATTTTATTTCAGCTTTGTTTTTTTCTGACCACAGCTCGATGTCTCAAGCCTCATATCCATCTATAATAATAAAAACCACTATCTTTAAAGATAATAAAAGAAAAGAAAACATCGAGGGAAAAAAAGATGATCTCATCTTATAAATGATTAGAGATGTTTTCATACTAATTTTTGTATGTACTACAGTACTATAGCTAAATTTTCTAATTTTAGGTATAACCACCTAATTACACCGCGTAATTACTTTTGTTGGAATGAGCTGGTTTTGATGCAAAAACACGATTTTTCATGTTGTTTTTTTTTTCAGTTTTTGTTCAATTAAGTTGTGTGAAATTTGTTTTTTCCAGTTTACCGGTTAATATTTGTGTCTTTACGAGTTTTTAATAAATGACATCCATTTAACTTTTTCGAATTATCTGAAATTTAACATTTGAGACGCCAACTGTGTGCCAACAATGTGAAAAAAGTCATAAATTACAACGCCAAACGGAACAGAATGTTTTTTTTTATTTATCAAAGAAAAATAATATTGTAAATAAAATATTACAGCAGAAAGCAAGAAGAGAAAGGAAAAAGAATGCTCTTTATTTAAATGACGTTGTTGTCGACCCAATACATCGGCTCACATTCTTGGTTTTCTTCTGCTGGCCTTCCTTCCTGGAATGAGCTGGATTTGAGCTATATCCGTTCGTCAGATTATGAAGGACCCTCTAAACATTAAAAATATGCAAAAAAGTGGATTTCAGAAAAATATGGAATCGGCAGGTTTTGATAGCAAACGCCTCATTTATACTAAAATATATAAAAAATAAATAAATTTCTTATAGTATAAATATTCTAAATTAAATCCCAAGTATATCGCAAAGCATTTTTAAATTTGATTAATCAAATCTATAGGGAATTAATTTTATATCATTGTTTTCAATTATTAATTTTAAAGTAGATGGAGATTGTATTTATTGAATCGAGTATTTTGGCTATTAATGAGGAATGGTATGGATACAACCTTAATATTTCTTGCTGGCATATTGCTTGGAAATATATTTCTGCCTGCTGATTTGACTGCTTATTTTCTTGATATATATTTACCCGAGAGATATACAAGACTGAAATAGACCCGCTCGCTGGATCAGCCAACTCAAATATAGGACCACACTTTTCCCTTCCTTTCCAAATCTTTCTCTTCACTCAGCTACTATTTTCGGATTTACTAGCTCTGCACTTCAAAGAGGAAACGCGTCATATACCTCTTGTTTCTAATTCAACCATCGGCGTAGATACCTTCCGGTAGTCTGTTATCTGTTAGCAATCTGGCAAGTAAAGGCAAATAGGAATAAACTAATATGGGAAATATCGCATAAATTCAAATATTGTACGCTTTTTATATTAAAAATCGACAAATATTGGATGGATCAATAATAAAAAACCTTTACAGAACGTTGATGTTTATCCAAATACCGGACAAATCTACTTCTATGCGAAATATATCATATCTTGTAGCTTTTATTGAAATAAATTCATCTCTCCTAACAGCCACAATATTTTTTCAGGTGTTTGTTTCTGTTTTTGTGTTTTTCTATGCCATCCCTGGAAGAACATCTGTGGTTTCGCTGCAATGTTTCCAAAGTCGCAGTAATAAATAAAACCAGGAAGTATCATCATTATTTCAGAAAACATGTTGGACAAAAATGTTTGACAGTAAATCACAGAAGAAGCTTCGTAATTGGGGCCAACACCATATCAGATAAATACATGTGCTCTAAAGCCAAAAGACACAAGAATAAAAAAATTGCTGCACGTAGATCTATGTAAGGCTCATTTATATGAATTCCGAGGCAGATGTTCGTTTATTTATTTATTTTATTTAATAAATAAGTAAATATCGTTTTAATAATTTATTCACCTTTAGATAGATATGTTTTTTTTCTGTTTTTGTTTTTTCCAACAATATCTTGAATATTGTTGTGTCGGTTCCATAATATGTAGTATAGATGTGGACGGTGGGGTCGGAGTCGAAACTTCGGATTTGCTGATCATTTTATGATTGCTATTATTATTTTTTGAAGTTTATTATATACTAGCTGTATATACCGGTTTCACCCGGAAAATTTCATTTTTTAAATCTATAAAATCTATAAAGTGAGACTTTTATGTACTCAAACGGTAGATTTCGTAAAAACCAATGCAAAGCGAGATCAAAACGATTTTTATAACAATAAAAAATAAACCCAGAGATTGGCTGAAGTAATGCAATTTTAATACAGACAGGTGTTCGCACCTGGCATGAAAGAACCACTGAGCGAAATTTGGAGAATTTAGGACAAACGGTATGGATTTCTCTCAAGAACAAACAGAATTTCATATTTATTTACATAGAATATAGCTGTTTATCCCGGTTTCACCCGGGGATTTTTCATTCATCTTTCTAATGAAACGGTCGATTTCGTAAAAAAATATTGTAAAGCGAGATCATTACGATTTTTATAGCAAAAACGAATATCAGCTGAAGATCGGCTGAAGTTATGCAATTTTAATATGGACAGGTGTTCGCACCTGGTATGAAAGAACCACTGAGCGATATTTATAGAATTTAGGACAAACGGTATGGATTTCTATAAAGAACAAACAAACAAACAGAATTTAATCTTTATTTATATATATAACTTATTTTTTTTTTTTTTTTATTTTTTTTTTTTTTCTTTATCTATCTCCTTTGTGCCCTAAGGCGTGGAGTAGCCTCCTCACACCACTTCTTAAATCTTCCCCTGTCCTGGACCATTCTCCTCATTTCCACCATTGAGCAGCCCCTCTCACTCCCAAGTCTCTCTACATATCCATTATATGTAAGCCTCGGTCTGCCAACTGGTCGCT
This sequence comes from Aelia acuminata, assembly GCA_911387785.2. NCBI lineage: Eukaryota > Metazoa > Arthropoda > Insecta > Hemiptera > Pentatomidae > Aelia > Aelia acuminata. The sequence continues at coordinate 2,870,989 of OU426983.1, forward strand.
GCCCTCGTGGTCTTGCTTCCAATAGCCACCTCGCTCTCCGGTCATCACCCATTCTGCACACATGGCCGATCCACTTGAGTTGACGCTCAATGAGGACATCTCTTAGGGGTCTCACTCCCAAGTTTTCCCGGATAGTTTCGTTTCTCACTCGGTCTCGTTTGGTTTTACCAGCAGCTCTTCTCAGGAACCTCATTTCTGCCCCCGTGATCTTACCAACATGCCTTTCAAGAGCTGTCCAACTTTCTGACCCGTAAAGTAAAACTGGAATATAACTTATTGTAACGAATATTCTTAAAAATGTATAATACATAAAAGTATAATAAGACAATAACGATTTATATTGCGGTGATGACCAAGGAGGCTAGTAGATAAGGCAATATCGTTAGCTCAATAAAGGCCCCCCTCAATTTGGGCAATATTGTCTGGATCGTTTGGGGGGGGGGGTCTCTTAGCCTCGATCTGATTGCTTGGCTTTCTTCCCTTATCCGATTACCGCTGTCGGATAATCGAATAATGTTTAATTACTTACTTAACAATAAACATTTATAGCTTTATTTTATTGTTTTGAGGACTTTTAAATAATTGTTTTAAGGAAGTATTAAACATGATTATACGAGGGTCATTCAATGAGTAAAGAGACAAATTCTATATTTTTAAAACTATTCAATGAATGTGTACTGCTATGTATTGTGAATGCTGCCATGATAGGAAAAGTAAATTGAATCAATAATTTAATATCAAAATTTGTAAAGTACTGTATATGGGCAACCCGGTGGTCAGTTTTACCTGAAGGCGGGTAGGTCTTGGAAATACCCCTTGAAAGTATTGGGGCAATAAACCTTCTGTTAGAAATTCAAAATAAGCAAAGCTTAGGACCGACAATGCTGCCGACAAACACCTAGGGAAATACCTAAGAAGATTGTTAAAGAAATTTGTGGCCATAAACCCTGGTTTTGCCCCGGCAAAGAGGCCGCTGGGAAACACGGTGAATATAGAAAGGAATGGAAATTTGAGGCAGCCAGCCAATCAGAAGAAATCTGAAACCAACCAGCCAGCCAATCAGAAGAAATCTGAAGAGAGTGGGGGAAAGAGGACTTATACGGTGAAGAAGGAGGCTCGAGGAGTTCGGGTGGAGAAGTGAGAGAGGTCGGGGGAGTGTGCCAAGAGGGCGAGAGTGGAACGAGAAGGGCAGAGGACCAGATAGGCAGGAGCGGAGAGTCCAGATTTCCGAGAGAGACCGAGATGGGATGCTGTGCTGAGTCAGAGAGCGTCAGAGATGGCAGGGACTGATCCAGCAGACAGGCCAGAGACAACACCAGAGAGTGCCCACCAGATAAGGTTAATACAACATATACAGTACTAGTTGTAATATTGTGTGGTCAGTATTTATTAAATAATGTTAAATTGCCAGTCAGCATCCATTAACTAATTTGTGACAATAAAACATCTTTATATGATATATAAAAGGGGGTATAAAGGAGTTACGCTATTGCTCAATAAAATCAAAGATATAATTCAATTTAGATTTGTTTATTTATTATCATTTACCCTATGCCACAGGTTTATTAAAATAAAATAGAATTGGTAAACACGTCACCGTTGGAAAAGTATCCAATTTACATTAAGGCGTATTAACTACATTAATTACAATATCAATTAGATATATGCCGTTTCTGGTAACCCCCACCCGCCTTAGAAATGCGGGAGTCCAGAAACGTAGCAATTAAAATGGCATCCCTTGTGGGGACGTACTTACCAATTTGTTTATATCATTAGATGACGTTTCTTGTTAAATTATTCAAAGTGGCATAAGGGTGAATATTATAAGGTTTGATGATTTCTTTAATTTAACTAAAAATTCTCCAGAATTTCGCTTTAATCTTTGCTTCGTTTTCTTGTGTTCTCTTGCCTTAGTGTTAAAGTAGTGATGTGTGTCCTTATACTTCTTCTTGTACGGTCTTATAATAAGTCGCTTGTTTTTTGTGTTATATTTAATCAGTGCTTGCGTTTAACCCTACCGCGGAGGTTTCAATAGATATTAAAGGGATAATATACGCGCACGACATTTTGATATGGCTTCGAGGGTAGAAAACGAGGAACTACCACAGCCGAATACGGGGTTGGCTGAAGGAATAGCGATCCCACATCCAGAAGCAACTCAGCCACAGACCAGGGAGAAAACAGAAGAAAATGGCCTCAGCTCAGAAGTAACGTTAATATGGCAGCTAATAAAAGAGATGCAGAAAAATCAAGAAGATAGACATAAAGAGCTAAAGGGAATAATAGAAGAACATAATAAAAACCTCCAGGAAATAAATGAAGCTTTTCACACAACAAATCTGAAGTTGGAAGCATCTGCAAAACGTTTCACTAAATCTGATGGGGAAGCACAGAAACCACCCCTAGCTGAAAGTGATGATATGAATAAGAGTGCAGAAGATAGTGCCCATGAAACAGTGAACAATTATATTGATGAACCCAATGCGACCAATTGTATGGAAACTGGACCGTACGAGATGACTGCTCTTAAGTATACAGACATTATTAGCGACGAATCTCCAAGGGAAGAACCTGTTTATAATGTTCAATCTGAAAGTGGTAACATAGAGACTAATTACGACGGGCAAGATAAGGTTCTCTTTAATGTTGAAGATGAAAGGAAAAATCTTCAAGAAGAAACCACTCAAGAGAATTTGCCAATATCTCAAGCTCAGGTAGAAACTCTTGAATCTTGCCAAGTACGTGAGGAAATTGATATGTCCCATGAAAAGGTTGAAGATGAAGAGAATGACCGACCTATGACGATAGAAAATGAAGAAAATGTATTAAGCCTCCTAGAATTTATAAATTTAATAAATCCTGATAAGCCACCTCTAGGAGATCACTTAAACTCATTAAGTATGTTTATGGGGAAATCCCCGTTAAAATACCAAAATGGTCATGACAGGTTCGGAACAAATATTTATTTTAGGGATTCGCGAACGGAGCCAATCACCTTCCTGTTTTTGCTAATTGACTTGTATATGAATTATTTGGTCTTGAACCATGTAAATAAGAAGCGCGTACGGTGTTATAATAAGACACGGTAGTCTTTATCCCAGACCAGGGGATAAAAAGGGTTTCCATCTAGCGTCCCTTCCGTTGACGAGCTAAAGGGTCCTGGCGAAGCCGTCGTCAGATCAACCCGTTCTGGATCAATGTAAATAATTTTTGTAAATATAATTGTAAATTTTTTTATGTAAATAAGTTTCTTTTTTAAATTTAGGAATTGATAGTTTTAGGATTTCAACTACACAAACTTAATAATAAACGGTTAAGTGGATCTCAGTATTAATTCTTTTGATTGAAAAAAAATAAATATTAAAATTCATTTAGTAGAATAATTCAAAATAAAAGTGACATGTTCTTAAACAATGATTTACCAATTGAGATTTTATTAATTAATGCTAAGTGAGAGATACGATACATTATCTATAAATGAGAAAGTTAATATGTTCAAGTTTAAATTTGCATAGGTCACAATTCATATTCGAAAACTGTTGGTAAATAATAATTGTAAATTGCCTTAATTGTTTAGTCGCTATGAGCAACCCCCAATAATAACATTTAAATAACTTGGATCAAGTTTGAATTTCATATATCCTAATTGGATTATTGTGAGCAATTATTATACTTTTCTACTTTGGAGTAGACAGAGGTCCTCCATCACCCCTGAAGTCGGGTTATTGTTTTAATTGTGTCTAGTAGGGAAAAACCCTCAATGTGGAGCAGCCGTAGCGCCTCCAGGTATCCCTAAGATTATTTTTGAGAAGATACTGAAATCTTCAAGTACGCCCAGAATACTGAGGCAACATTTTTATTGCTTTATTGATCCATTTGTAAAACTTGTATTATTATATAATTGATGGGGCTCATGATGTAGTTAATCCAAACATCCGGATAGGAAATTTAAAAATCTTTTGGATAAAGGCAAGATTTAGAAATTTGATGAAATTTTAAAAACTTTTAATCATACTTAAGAACTGAAATTCATTTAATAGAATGTGCAAATACTTAATCCTTGATTGTGACATAAGAAAACCCAAGATGGTACTAGGACAACCGATTATTGTAAAAGTAAGTGCTATTAAGAAAAGAAATATAAATACCGAATTAGACGTTATGAAAAGTAACACTGAAAATAATTGAAATCAAACAATTATTTAAAAATAAAGATTCTTAACAAAAATGATTTTTAAAACTAAAGTGGGAAAGAATCCCAAATGGTAGAATACTTTTTATTTTTGAAAAATGCTTGCCACACAATAAAAAGTTACTGTATAAACATTATGCTTCTTGTTTTTGTTGTTTGTGAAAAGAAGTTTTTCAGGATGTGAAATAAAGACAGAAGAACTCTGATCGCTATGTAAGTTCTATCTAGTAATTGTCTATGAAAAATTTATATATGAAAAAAAAAAATATCGAAAAGCTACTAATTTGTAACTATTGTAATATGAGGGGGTAATTACATGGAAGATCACAAGTTTTGTTATATTCTGCAACCATTCTGTAATTGTGAAATTTAGTTTTGAAGGTTGAGTCAAAATATTTTTAAATAGTAAACAAAAAACTTATATTGAGAATTGTTTTATTTTAGTTTTTGTTATGTAAATTGTAGCAATTGTAAATTTATTATCGTAGCTTGTTGTTTTACGAAAGGGTTTTGTTCATTTTTGTAATTATTTTATATGTTGTATCAAGTTGTTCAAGTGTTCAAGTAATGTTTCGTATGTTGTATGTTTTATATCATTTTGTTTTATTCGATGCTGAACAGTTAATTTTGTAGATAGGATTTTACTTTACGGATCTAAACTGATTATTAAAAATATTTTTAAAAGTATGTTAAAAGAAAAATCAATAAACATACGTTTATTAATTTTTCTTTCCCTTGACACTAGGAGAATGCTATGTATTGTGAATGCTGCCATGATAGGAAAAGTAAATTGAATCAATAATTTAATATCAAAATTTGTAAAGTACTGTATATGGGCAACCCGGTGGTCAGTTTTACCTGAAGGCGGGTAGGTCTTGGAAATACCCCTTGAAAGTATTGGGGCAATAAACCTTCTGTTAGAAATTCAAAATAAGCAAAGCTTAGGACCGACAATGCTGCCGACAAACACCTAGGGAAATACCTAAGAAGATTGTTAAAGAAATTTGTGGCCATAAACCCTGGTTTTGCCCCGGCAAAGAGGCCGCTGGGAAACACGGTGAATATAGAAAGGAATGGAAATTTGAGGCAGCCAGCCAATCAGAAGAAATCTGAAACCAACCAGCCAGCCAATCAGAAGAAATCTGAAGAGAGTGGGGGAAAGAGGACTTATACGGTGAAGAAGGAGGCTCGAGGAGTTCGGGTGGAGAAGTGAGAGAGGTCGGGGGAGTGTGCCAAGAGGGCGAGAGTGGAACGAGAAGGGCAGAGGACCAGATAGGCAGGAGCGGAGAGTCCAGATTTCCGAGAGAGACCGAGATGGGATGCTGTGCTGAGTCAGAGAGCGTCAGAGATGGCAGGGACTGATCCAGCAGACAGGCCAGAGACAACACCAGAGAGTGCCCACCAGATAAGGTTAATACAACATATACAGTACTAGTTGTAATATTGTGTGGTCAGTATTTATTAAATAATGTTAAATTGCCAGTCAGCATCCATTAACTAATTTGTGACAATAAAACATCTTTATATGATATATAAAAGGGGGTATAAAGGAGTTACGCTATTGCTCAATAAAATCAAAGATATAATTCAATTTAGATTTGTTTATTTATTATCATTTACCCTATGCCACAGGTTTATTAAAATAAAATAGAATTGGTAAACACGTCACCGTTGGAAAAGTATCCAATTTACATTAAGGCGTATTAACTACATTAATTACAATATCAATTAGATATATGCCGTTTCTGGTAACCCCCACCCGCCTTAGAAAAGCGGGAGTCCAGAAACGTAGCAGTACAATCTTTTCAGAGGTGTTAGTTTGCAACCTTGGGATATGCTTTGATCAGCTGTTACATCATTTTATGTCAACATAACCTCAAAATTTTCAATTCACCATGGCAAGTCCAAGAGAAAACCTTAAAAGAGCAGCGCTCAATCATTAGATTTTTAGTCGCAGAAGGTGTGAAACCAAGTGAAATTTTTTCTAGAATGTTGATACAGTACGGTAAAAGTTGTATGAACCGTGAGAATTTTCAACCTGAACCTTCCACCGTTAAAATGATGCTGACCATCTTTTGGGACTCACAGGGTCCAGTCTATTGTCATTTCCTTGAAGATCAGCGAACTATCAATAGCCAATAATACTGTGAGATGCTAGTATTACATAACAGTAGTAGTATTATCTAACACAAAGTTAGACCAGCTATCAGGAGCAAACGCCGCGGACTCTTGTCAAAAGGATGCATTCTTCAGCACGATAACGCCCGCCCTCACACAGCCCAGCTGACCCGTGATAAGCTTCAAGAATTGGGTTGGGAGGTCTTACCTCATCCTGCCTGCAGTCCCAACCTCGCTCCATCTGACTTTTACCTGTTTGGACCACTCAAAGACGCTCTACGTGGAAAAAGATTTGCTAACAATGAGGAAGTTAAGGAAGCGGTGCAAAAGTGGCTTCGGGGTAAATCGAAAGAATTCTTCGCCAAAGGAATTAGGAAGCTACAAGAAAGATGGGACAAGTGCATAACTGTGGGTGATTGTGTTGAAAAATAGCCTTAATTTCGAAAGATTGAAATAAACCGTTTTTGAGCTATAGCCATTTGTCTCTTTACTTATTGAATGATCCTCGTACGAGGAAGATTAACCTGTTTATGAATAAGAAATAAGCTTACTGTATGTGTGAAAATTGTATATCGATTTGTTTGCATAATCGACTTGGTTGTTTGCATCAAATGGGGTGACACACAGCAATTTTGAATATTATAGATATTTACCATACCATAATTATATTTATCTTTTTTGTTTTATTTCTGTACCCGTAAGTAAATAACAACATGCGCATTTTTTTTTTATTGAATCATATTTAAAACTTACTGTAAACTTTAAACACTATCCAGAACTACACTGTTTTTTCCTAACTTATTTAGACAGCTTGATTAGCATTTTTTAAATTACTAATGTTTTTTAATGTTCTACTCAGTGCCACGTTTAATATAGACATATGGATCCACTAAAAACACAAAATTATTATTACTTTCACTTACCTATATATGAAATATATAGTAAGTGGAAGTATTGCGATCGTGAAAAAATTCGACTTCCGGTTTTCAACGGAAATACATGTTTTGGGACCCCCTGAGTCGAAATAACCAAGTCCCGCGAAATGGTCTGTGTGTGTGTGTGTGTGTGTGTGTCTGTGTGTGTGTGTGTGTGTGAACAGACTAGCTCAAAAACTACAAACCGTGGGAACCTGAAATTAGGTATTTAGTGTAGGTATATGCCCGCGATGTGACAGCAAAAATTTCATCAAAATTGCTCAAAGGGAGGGGGTACTTTATTTAATAACTTTTTACGTTTTTGTCGATTTTCTCAAAAACGGCTCTAACGATTTTGATTAAACTGAGTATTTGATCGATTTATATGCCCGAAATATGACTGTAAAAATTTCATCAAAATTGATTAACCGGAGGGGGGACTTTACTTAAAAAATTTTGTATCATTTTCACGTGTTTTTTTTATTTACTCAAAAACTGTTTTAACGATTTTGATCAAACTTGGTATTTGATGTATTTATATGCCCGAGATATGGCTGTAAAAATTTCATCAAAATTGATCTACGGGAGGGGGGACTTTACCTAATAAATTTTGTATCATTTTCACAGGTTTTTTTATTTACTCAAAAACGGCTTTAACGATTAACAAAAATAAGATATGAATGTAGAAAAATGTGTGACTTTGGGAAATGATTATTAGCAAAACACGTCAATTTCTAATCTAAGAAAGTTGGTAAGTGAAAGTTGTGTGTTGTGCGCACGCACCAGATTTTTTTTAAATGATGTTGGTATATTGGAAATTAGTGTTATGTCTTCCTTAAATATAGAAAATTGAATAAAATAAAAAATAAATGAGCCAATATTTTATCGGTTTTGGCAATATAAAACAATATTAAGATTTTATCGGCTAATAGGTTAAGAAAAACAAATATTTGACCTATGCTAGGCTCCTCACAGTGAGCTCCATATCAAATTTTGGCAAAAGGTTAAGAAAACGATAAGAAGATTGAGATCTGTAACTAAATGATTTTGATGGAGATTAGCCTAAAGCAGGATCATCCTTCGAGGACTTTGGATCGGTGCTTACTCTCGGGGGGCTCAATTCCTAAGTATTATCTAGCGCTACTCTGGATCTTTCCTTGGCAGTAAACCGATTTAGTATTTGTGTCTTGTAGTAAAGCAATGAAATGTCAAGTTATATTTTTAATTTACATTTATAAAATCTTAAAATATAAATTAAACATTGATGCATTGCTTAGGTAGTTACAAAAATGATTCATAAACCTTAATTGACACCATGAGGTTAAAAATACCAATAATTTGACATTTTATGAATCTCAGAGACGAATCGTGTCGGGTTTTTTTTAGTTAGTTGTTTAGTATATAAATATGTGTCTGTGTGTGCATTTGCTTGCTACCTTTTTCTTTTTCGTGAAAATGAGATTTTCACTTATGGACGTCTCTGTCAATTTTATTTTTAGGGGTAGTGTATATCAAAGTATTTTAAAATATCTAATACAGAATCAAGGAATTTTTTTTCATACAATTTTTAGACTAGGAGTGATAATTTTCATTAAGAACAAAAAAAAATTACTAGTAGTCAAATATTTAAACTATTTCTTCTTTAAATCAAGGTTAGAGTAAATTTTGCATTAAATTTTGCAAACTAGAATTTGTTATCAATTACTAAAAGTAAAATAACTAAAAAATTGGCTTGAATTTTATTTAAAAAAATCGATCATAGAGTTAATTAATAACCGATGAGTCCTGGCCTCCTTAACCAGCTTCCTACAAACATCTCTTTCTCTGGCAGCCACCATCCTTTCCCTGATGCCGAGCATAGTTCATGTGTCAATCACCATACCATCAGACCATCGTGGCTTCGGTCTTCCCCTCCGTCTACTCCCGAAGATCAGCTCTCAGCAGCTTCCTTGGTATCTCGTCGCTTCCCATTCGGCCCACATGTCCAGCCCAGCGCAGTCTACCAGCGCGAAGGATTTGTGTGACATCCGGCTCTCGGTAGATATCTAGCAGTTCCTGGTTGCTCCTTTTCCTCCATTCGCTTCCTCTCTCTCTCTCTCTTTCCTCCCAATATCCGACGGAGCATTTTTCTTTTAAATATTTGGAGATCCTGTTCGCTCTTTTTCGGGATCGTCCATGTTTCAGAACTGCAGAGGAGTATTGGGCGTATAAGTGTCTTGTAGAGAGCTAGCTTTGTTTGTCGGGGGAGGTAATTGCTTACAAAGTGTCTACGCAGTCCAAAGCAGCATAGGTTGGCCAAGACAATTTTATTTTTGATCTCTTGTTCGATTGCATTTTCTTGATTAAAAATCGAACCCAGGTAACTAAATTTCACTACTTCCTCAAAAGAGAATGACCCTATTGTAATCGTTCGGCCTTCTAATGGTGCTTCCCCAGACACCATATATTTCGTCTTACAGCTATTCACTTCAAGTCCGAATCGCTTTGCTGGTACGGTTAAGGCTAAAAATGCTTCGGCCATAGCAGTTAGAGAGCGACCAACAATATCTATGTCATCAGCATAGGCCATAAGTTGGTCAAGATGGTTGAGCACTGTTCCTCTGGTCTGAAGACCTGCATCTCGTATAGATTTTGCTAAGGCCAGATTAAAGAGTAGACAGGCCAAAGCCTCTCCTTGTCTTATGCCTTTACATGAGCTGAATTCTTTACTCATTTCATTGTTGATTCGCACCACGCATTGAACATTGTTCATTGTAAGTTTAATGAGCTTTATACGTTTGGCCGGTATTCCAAAGCATTCTTAGGCATTGTATTCCTCATTTCTATTGATACTGTCGCATGCTGCCTTAAAGTCAATGAACAAGTGGTGGGTTTTGATATTTTATTCATGCCCTCTCTCCGAAATGGTGCGAAGACTGAAGATCTGGTCAACAGTTGATGTCCCTTTCCTGAAACCACACTGGTATGAGCTTACAATTTTCTCCGCGTACGGCTGCAACCTTCAAAAGAGAAAGTTGGAGAAGACCTGTATAATTACTGCAGATCATCCTGTTTCCCTTTTCATGAATTGGTACGATCACAGTTTTGCTCCAGGTTACTGGCATTTCCTCTCTAAGCCAGATGGCGGATATTATATCTTGAAGAACTTTGATGAGTCCATTGCCTCCGTATTTGAGTAACTCCGCTGGTAATCCATCTATGACTGCTGCTTTATGATTTTTTAATTTGTTGATAGCTTCTTCTATTTCTTCTTCATCTGGAGGTTCGAAATCTGTGTCTGGGATAATTTGATCGATTTTGAATAATGAGGTCAGTCCTTCGCCCACTATATAGTATCTGCTCCTTTGTAGTTAAGAAAACTGGAGAATGATGTCTTAGTTAATTAAAAACTTTAGTATTCCCTTTTTCTCGACTCCATTCATTAAAATTCATTCACAATTATGCGGGTGTGGGAGGAATTGCGTGGAAGAATAAACTTTCATTCCAAGTATTTAGTAAGGATGAAACAACTCTGACCAACAACATGGCAAAAGTGAGTTTAATGAATCTCTCTAGTTTATTTAAAAAAAAAAAAAATGCGACTGAATCGCGAGACCCGAGATATAATTGAACCTTGCTTGGATATAATCCTACATTACCGGCCAGATTAAAAGAAAAATAATGTTCATATTTAATAGTGTAATGTTGAATCGTTAAATAAAACAAAGATTTGAAGTTCCAGACCTTTTTTTAGAACGAACTAGCGATTGGAAAGAACCGTCGCGTGTTTGGGACTAGATTGTTCGAGCTCGGTCCACGCAAGCCTGGAAGGTTCCAGAAGGTTCTTTTTACGACTATATATAAGGAGCAAGCGACTGGACCTGTTATTCTTATCGGTTCTAGGCCTGAAAAATCTTTTCGATGCGCTAACCTCACCTGCTACTAATGCGTATTAATAAATATCTGTTTAAAAGAACTAACTTGTAGTAATTCTGTGTTTCTTTCTAAGTAGAATGCTTGAAGTGCAAAATACCATGCAAACATCATAATGTGTTTTTGAAGAAGCAAAAAATGTTTTAATGGAAGTACTTTCATCTGAATCCCGTACTATAAATATAAATGTAAATATTTGTCATTTTTTTAGTCATTATTCGTTATTTATGATCTGTAAATATTTTCGAACAACTAATTAACATTTAAAAAACAAGAAATGAATGTGGAATAATCGGTATTCGAACTAGTGCCAATCGAACGGGAAAACCAAACAATCAAACTTTTTTTCTCCCGTTCCGAACTTATTCAGCTATAGTTTTTTTTTCTCCTGAAGATGTGGATCCATTTCCCACAAGGATTAATGTAAAACTATTAAATGTAAAACTACACTCGGGGTTTGAACTCAAGAATGCGTTATCTTTGGTTTCAGTGCCACTTTGTTACAAGCAGCTCTGCACCATCTTTGTTGCCTTTATTTCACCATCTACATTTTGGCCTCGCAGGTGATCCTTTAGCTACTTTTGAGGCATTCCTTTCCGTATAAAAGTGGGAAGTTCACGGAAGATTGGTTCGATCTAAATACGGGTACAGCCCCACCAGTCCCTGTTAACAGTTACTAATAACTTTATTTACTAATACTCTGTCTACTTCCATCAACACTAAAGCCACAGACCTCTCCTTCTGACATCTTGGTGACTTTATTCCCAAATCATACTTAATGTAGGACGTAATGATTAAAGTATATCACCGATTTAATATTATAAAATACTGGCAGTATGTCCCGGTTTCACCCGGGGAATTTCATTTTTCTAATGAAACGGCCGATTTCGTAAAAAAACCATTGTAAAGCGAGATCATGGCGATTTTTATTAGGATAAAGAATATCGGCTGAAGTTATGCAATTTTAATATGGACAGGTGTTTGCACATGGTATGAAAGAACCACTGAGCGAAATTTGTAGAATTTAGGATAAACGGTATGGATGTCTATAAAGAACAAACAAAGAAACAGAAATATTGCCCTGCAGTTTCAGCTTCTCGCAAATCGGCTTGCCTAATCCAAGGCGGGCCTCGTATCCCTGGCTAGACTCAGTTTCACGCGATTCTGCCTGTTAACAACCTGCAATTTAATGCTAAATACCTGTTAACAAGCCTCTGTTGTTCAATCATATTTTGATGTTCGACAAGAGTTTCAGCTGCTCCTATTTGAAGTTGTTTTTTATCTTTTGAGCTCACTACTCCTATTGAAGCTAGCTTTTTAGGAGGCATTTAAAAAAAAAAAAAAAAATCACCATACATGTAATTAAACGTACTGTAATGTTAAAAAAAAAATAAATGGTTTAAAAATCCGAGAACTCGACGCCTTCCAAGGGACGGTCTTACTGGGCCTTGTTGGCCTCTTCAAAATCTATAAAATGATTTTTTAGGCCGTTTTTTCGACTCAATCGGTCGATTTCGTAAAAAAAAAAAAAAACATTGTATAGCGAGATCATGACGAATTTTATAACAATAAAGAATATACCCAGAGATCGGCTGAAGTTATGCAATATTAATATGGACAGGTGTTCGCACCTGGTATGAAAGAACCACTGAGCCAAATTTGGAGAATTTAGGACAAACGGTATGGATTTCTATAAAGAACAAACAAACAGAATTTCATCTTTATTTATATAGATTAACCAATCCACTTCGGAACAAAGACTCGAAGTTGCAAAGTCTTGACCGAGGCGAGACTGACCCTGAACTTGAAAAGACCTCGGCCCTCGTTGTGTGCTCCTGACCTAAATATATTGTGTGCTCTTCGTCCAAGCCCTCCCTTCAATAGCTTCTCTCGTCTTCTCTTCCAAGTTCTAAGCTCTTTACAAATAATATTAATGTCAACAACTATATAAAATTAACCAGAAATATTTAAATATAATTTATAATAATAATGTGAAAATAATAATGCCACGAATATTTATTAATAGCCAAAATAACAGATTCATTTTTAGATGTTATGTTTGGATATTTAGGATGGTATAGTTTGGATATTTAATAGAATATTTATCTTGTGTGCTTTAAATCTTTATTAAAAACTTTCATGCAATATAAAACCTATAATGGTCCATCTTTGAATATTATAAAACGTGCCGCGGTTGTGTAAAACGCTAAACACACGATTTTAGGTAGTTGGTGTAACGTCACTTTATATTACTCGGCTAGGGCTTATCGGACTATGCTGCAGTGGGAGTCCTAAATTTTGCCTATCCAGGTATAATTAGGATGGGGATCTTTAACAAGTACCTGTCATCGCACAGGCTCGGACACTCCATTAAAAATCCTGAAGCCACCGAGGGACGCGAACCCGCGACCATTAGTATAGTAGGTTGCTTTGCTAACCACTAAACCTCAGGGTAGTCCCGAATCATATGTAAAATTCGACGCTGAGTCGAATAGTGTCTTTAGCGAAAAACTAATTTCAACTTTCAGATTATTTTACTGTTAGTAACTAAGGATACTACTGATTTCCTTGGCTATTAGTAGCAACTTAACATAAAATTAAATGAAAACAAAAAAATTACCGAGCATTAAACAACCTTTTTGATTTTGTTTATGTTTGTTGCTTTGTCTATGATATGTTTATGTATATATTATTTTATCTTATTTTAAAATTTAAATATTAATTTCCTATATATTATCGGCCGTTATTATAAATCCCTTTTATCGTTTCATATTTACAATCTACCGTCGAAAAACTCGATTTTCATTTCTATACTCCCCCCCCCCCAAAAAAAAAATATATATAGTGTAACTGCACCAATAGTTGACAGTTTAAGAAAAAAAAATTATATTATTGACACTGTTTACCAATATATTGATGCTAGGAAAATCTTTGTTATGAATTTAGTTAGGCCAAACCCTCTAGAAAACTAGGAAAACGATATCCTATGATCTACGTTTACGGTTTTTATAAAAAATGATTTCCTAGAAGCTTCTGAAATGAACCAATAGTTGACACATCAAAATGTAAAGGTTAGGAAATTTGACATTTATTATTTTCAAGTTGACACATGTATTAATTTTTGATTTCCTATGATTTTTAATAGGTAATAAGGACTGCAGTAACAGTTAATTTTTTTTTAATTTATAGACTAGTAAATTCACAATGGAAATTAAAATAAAATTTAATTATTTTATATACAAAAAGCTTAAATGAGACAAAAAAACACATTTAAACGAAAAATAGGATCATCCTGTTGAGGATGATAAATAGGTTTTAGTATTGGGCAGATTTTTTAATTTAGTTTCTTTAATATTGGGTTTGCACAATTTTAGACTCTCCAATGATAAACTTCACTCTTTCAGTGCTCTTTTAAACAATTAAAGATGACCACATTCATTGCTTGGATTAAATGTGTAGCATTTTGATATAGTGCGACTAATAGCAAGTATCCCATGTTCTTTGCAGAATTAGGAATCGATATCAACTATTGAAATTATAGGTTAATTTCTGTTCTAATAGTAGACACCTAAATTTAAGCCCTAAAACATTGTATAAATATATTAAAAAGGATATCAAATGATTCTCATGAACTTAATGAATACCATAAAAGTAATTAAAACATAATTTAACTCAAATAAACCAACTAAAAAGCTTATTTTACTTGACTTCCACATATGAAACAGAGTGGCAGAAACCAAGTTTTCAGTCCACTAGAAAATTCGCCATTACTACCTCTCTCAAATAAGCTTGAGTTTTTATCAAAATAATGTCGATGGCAGCACAGCTCACTAGTATAACTTGGCAAATTACAGCCAAATTTTGAACGAAAATAATCAACCCTGAATCTTATTATTTAGACTTTTTGGACAAAATGTCAACTATTGGAGCACTGTCAACTTATGGTACAGTTACCCTATATCTAATTTCTTTTGTAGAATTATAATTTAGGAGACCTGGTTTTGATTATTAGATTAGTTAATTGGAACATAAAATTTATAAATATGGAGATGTGTTATTTTGTAAAACCGATCTAATTTTAAATATTAATATTATATAATATATGTAATATTAATATTATATAGAATACTAGCATTCCCCGTCGCGGCTTTGCCCGCGAGCCTCTAAAATCAATTCTGTGATAATTATCTTGCTTTTGATTTAATATAATATGTTAACTGATGTTTAAGGAGATTTAGTAGAATCGGAGCTTTCGGCAGGTGGAATGTTGGAGGGGGAAGCTGCCGGCTCGTTAGAAGAGAGGGAGACGCGCAATGGAGAGAGTTCACTAAAACCGCCGAAACAAAAAATTGCTTACTCGTCGTGAACGCTTCGTTTTTCGGCTTTAAAACATGGTTTTCGGCGCCCCGTTGCACAGTGGGACGAATCGCCAATCTAGAGGGAAATAATTCTGGAAGCTTTTTTTATGTTAATGTTTGTAGAAAATTGCATTTAAGCATGAATAATTAAATAAAAGTCAAAATAGTGGTTTTTGGCAATGGTCATAAAAAAAAAAAAAAATAAATAAAAAAAATTAAAAACCAATTTAAAATTATTTAGAAAAATTGTAAATAATGGAGTAATTCTATTTATATTTCTTTATTCAATTTTCAATTATTCAAAAAGAAAGAAAACATATTAACTATAAAATAACGTCAAATCCATTTTTAAAAAATTATATATTAAATTCTAATATCGAAATGAAAAAATCTGATGCGTGCGCGCAACACACAACTTTCACTTACCAACTTACTTAGAATAGAAATTGACGTGTTTTGCTAAACATCATTTCCCAAAGTCACACATTTTTCTACATTCATATCTTATTTTTGTTAATCGTTAAAACCGTTTTTGAGTAAATAAAAAAAACCCGTGAAATTGATACAAATTTTATTAAGTAAAGTCCCCCCTCCCGTAGATCAATTTTGATGAAATTTTCACAGTCATATCTCGGGCATATAAATACATCAAATACCAAGTTTGATCAAAATCGTTATAACCGTTTTTGAGTAAATAACAAAAAAACACGTGAAAATGATACAAAATTTATTAAGTAAAGTCCCCCCTCCGGTTGATCAATTTTGATGAAATGTTGGCTATCACATCTTTGGCATATACATACATCAAATATCCAGTTTGATCAAAATCGTGAAAGCCGTTTTTGAGTAAATAAAAAAAAACATGTGAAAATGATACAAAATTTATTAGGTAAAGTCCCCCCTCCGGTTGATCAATTTTGATGAAATTTTTACAGTCATATCTCGGGCAAATAAATACATCAAATACTCAGTTTAATCAAAATCGTTAGAGCCGTTTTTGAGAAAATCGAAAAAAATGTAAAAAGTTATTAAATAAAGTACCCCCTCCGGTTGATCAATTTTGATGAAATTTTTGCTGTCACATCGCGGGCATATACATACACTAAATATCTAATCTCAGGTTCGCACGGTTTATAGTTTTTGAGCTAGTCTGTTCACACACACACACACACACACAGACACACACACACACACACACACACACAGACCATTTCGCGGGACTTGGTTAATTGGACTCAGGGGACCCCAAAACGTGTATTTCCGTTGAAAACCGGAAGTCGAAATTTTTCACGATCGCAATACTTCCACTTACTATATATTTCATATATAGGTAAGTGAAAGTAAAAAAAAATTCTTTTTCATTCCGAATCATCTGAATCTAATGGATCTGAATCCATCCATCTGAATGCATACATCCGGCGACTTCAATACAAATATTCTAGCCAATTCTCCCAAAAAACAGTTCATTTTAGATCTGGTATGTTCCCAGAACCTATTTATTGTTCGTTTCGAGTCGAGTAATCATGCCCAATCTTTCCTTATGATATCGATCATATTTTCGAGGACTTTTGTCAACAACTAGTATTATACTCACAAAGTCTGTGAGCGACGACTTAGCCACGATTTAATACATATTTCCAATGATCTTTCTAATCCTACTTTATTTCTAAAATATATATCTTGAAAAAACCTAGATTACCTGACAGCAGATGAAATAAATCTATCCCTTGATCTACTATCCCGTTGTATTGGACCCAACTATTCCTATGAATCAATTGACGACATGGTAGAATGCATTACATCCAATCTCGTTGCCATCCTAAATCAAATTGAACCCCTTAAAACTTGTACCTTCAGATGCTCCCTAGTCCTTGGAATTAACCCAGATATTCAGGAAATATTGAAGAAAAGGATGCTTCCAGACGTACCGGAATAATCTTCCGGTATCTGGAACAATCTTCCGGTATCTTACAGTATTCACTTTAGACCTGATACGTTCCCTGAGCCTATTTATTGTTCGTTTCGAGTCGAGTAATCATGCCCAATCTTTCCTTACTGATATCGATCCCCCACCACTACTCCACATAATAAAGACTTTTTGAATATTTACCTATGCGAGAGGTAATTAGCTAGGAAAGAAAGAAAAAAACCTGAAATATACATGTCATCTATACCACCGTGCTGTTCCCACATATTAAAAATATCGGATCTCAATAATGACACGTTTACACCTGGAAAAAAAAACTCCGTACCACACATTAGCAGGAATAAGAAATGCGTAATGAAAAATTTGTTATTATATAATGTTGATTGTATTCTGTGAAAATATTCGTCTATTTATCTAAGTCATTAAAGATTTTTAGTTATCGCTTTTTACTAACAATAATTAAATAAGTAGTAGTTTAAATTAAGTAGCTTACTAAGTTGACTACTGGAAATAAAGAAGGGTACATCACACTTAAAAAGCCAAATACAGATAAACTTACTTGCCAAATCGTCTTCGATAGCGTGGTATAAATTTTTTTCCAAAACAATATGAAATTCGCTGATCTATGTTGCCTCTTTATGAATAAGATGTTCAAATTATCTGACTTACTGTGACGAATGTGGCGTGTTTATTCTTTTGTAATTCCATTGGTATTTGTATTAAGGGATTAATGGTATTTATATACCTAAGGTATACTGTTGTTTTCATGCTTTATTTCTTTCTTATTCCTAGAAAGGTAAAAATCTTGCTATTTGCTTTTAATTGTTGTATTTATGGGCAACGAATCTCGTTTTTTCATGGCTTCGGAGATTGTCGTAGTGTATTCCAATGAAATTGGTTTACTATATATCTATAAATTTCATTAGCACCCCCGTATTGCCTCAAAATATTAAAAATATAGGCTCTCAAGAATGAGAGATTTATACCTTTAAAAAAAGCGCACACCTTTATTAGCAGGTATTAGCAGTTCATAATGAATACTTTATTTTTTTATAGTGTGGACTATATTCTGCATAAATATCTCGGTGTAGATTGGTGTAGATTTTTAGTAACCCCTTTTTTTGTAAGAAAAAAATTTAGCTTATCGACTATTGAAAAGAAAGGAGGATACTCTGTAATACATCCACAATTAAAGAACCAAGAACTTATATAAACTTAATTTCTGAATCGTCTTCTATTGCCTAGCATAAATTTTTTTCAAAAAAACACGATCCATTCTATGATTCTATTGATTTTGCAATATAATTTGGAAATAAGCTGACTAAGCATTATGAGGGAACTACCGTATTCAAACCCCCATTATTCTGTAAGTACTTGCTTAAAGTGATTAATAATTGGTAAATGCCTTAGCTAGACTATTGTTTTCAAGAGACCGACAAGATTTTTTCATTTCGTTGATGTTAACTATTTCCGCCTAGATTGGCGATTCGTCCCACTGTGCGTTGGAGCGCGTAGGAGCTTTCAAGTTAAACTCGTCGTATCAAGATCTTTAAAATGAGTCCAAATTAGATATTTTTTCTCGAAGTACAAAAATAGGTGTCCGTTAGGGTTAAACGACAATTTCGCCATTTAAACCCCTTAGGGGTTACATTTTTGATATTTCTTTCTTAGTGGTTACCTACATCGCGTTTAAAAACTAAATTCCGAACTTCATGTTTCTATCATTAGTAGTTTTTGCTCTGCGTTGATTCTGTCAGTCAGGACAAAGCCTCCTAAGTATATGGAGAAGAGATCGAAATAAACACGCACCATCCCCAATCATGGGAATCACAATGTGCATAATTTGATTACCACTAATATTTAAATAATCAGTAGCCATATTTTATGTGAATCTCTATTTTAACACTATTGTAACGTTAAATCGATATTCAAATAAAAAACATATGGTATAAAATCTCAACAATAGATTTCCGTTAGAGTTAAACGACAATTTCGCCATTTAAGCCCCTTAGGGGTTACGTTTTTGAAATTCCTTTCTTAGTGGTTACATACATCGCGTTTAAAGTCTAAATTCCGAACTTCAAGTTTCTATCATTAGTAGTTTTTGCTCTACGTTGATTCTGTCAGTCAGGACAAAGCCTCTTATATATATATATAGAGAGAGAGATTATATTAAGCACACATTCAAGTCCAAATGAAACATATTGTAACACTTAGGTAGGTTAATAAATTTTTATTCAAAGAATAATAATAATATTAAATGTCACACAAATTATGAAAACATAAATATTTGAAGAGGTTACAAAAATTAACACTTTGTAACAGAGAAATGTCGACACGACTTCAGCTTCCGAACAAGACCAACTCTCCAGTCAGTCCATCGCTCCTTGTATATTGTCGTAAGTAGAACAATCCAGAACCTTCTGGTTGTTCATGTACTTCGTATGTTGATACGATGTTACTTGAACATAGCAATTACAAACATGTGCTATGACAGTTAGTTCCGACTGTTTGTTTGTTCTAACAATTCTAAACCATGCGTTTTTATTGTTTTTGTTTAACGTAACAATTTTTATAACAAAATCACAAAACGTTAATGATACCTGAATCTGATAGAGGGCAATGCTGCCAAACTATTTAACGTTGTATCCCCTTCCCGACTGTTTAGTTCCCTGTCTTTGATAGGTTAGAAGTGATAGATTTTTTATAAATGACCTAAAATATAATTTCAAACTGTAAAACTTCTAGATTATATTAATCTCTCTATATATAAGAGGCTTTGTCCTGACTGACAGAATCAACGCAGAGCAAAAACTACTAATGATAGAAACTTGAAGTTCGGAATTTAGACTTTAAACGCGATGTAGGTAACCACCAAGAAAGGAATTTCAAAAATGTAACCCCTAAGGGGATTAAATGGCGAAATTGTCGTTTAACTCTAACGGACATCTATTTTCGAACTTCGAGAAAATATATCTAATTAGGACTCATTTTAAAGAATTTGATACGACGAGTTTAACTCGAAAGGCCTTATTGGGCGTCGAAAACCATGTTTTACAGCCGAAAAATGAAGCGTTCACGACGAGTAAGTCATTTTTTGTTTCGGCGGTTTTAGTGAACTCTCTCCATTGCGCGTCTCCGTCTCTTCTACCGAGCCGGTAGCTTCCCCCTCCAACAGTCTCCTTTTGGAGACCGGAAGCTCAAATTCTGCTAAATCTCCTTAACATCAGTTAAAATATTATATTAGATCAATACCAAGATAATGGTCACAGAATTGATTTTAAAGGCTCGAGGGCGAAGCCGCGATGGGGAATGCTAGTTGATCTATATTATGTTAGTTTTTTGTACCGTTTTATGTTAAATTTGTCCGTTGCAAATTTGAACGTAGTTTCCTTGTTTGACACATCTTCGTATGTAAATATTGCATTATATTTGCTCACGTGTGCTCCGAGAAATGGTAGGGTAAATTTCTACCTCCAAGCAGCCCTGTGTCGCATTACAAAGAAATATTTAACAGGTTTAATTTTTTAGTATTCAAGGCTAGTGGAGAAGCCATCTTCTGTGTTTTAGCATTCTTTAAGCAGTAACTGTTATGAGGGTAAGGGATGTATAATGTGCTCCTTTTTTAAAATTTATACAGAAAACATACCCTGGCATGTAGTGAAACAGGTGTTAACAAATATTGCGTTATTATGTACCTCTTGAAAAAATTTTCAGATGTGTTGGTAATATAGACACCATGATACAAACAAAATTAAATACGATTTTATGGTGTATATAGTATAGTAATAATTCTTTTTCTAGAATTGCACTTTTCTTGTCCGGAATATCCTTCATCAACTTCAAAATCCCCATAATGAACAATACTGAGCTATTTATGCTAATATTCACTAGCTTCCTAACCTCAAATGTAAATTAAATAAAGTCGTATGATTAAGTGATACAGGTGATGTGGTTACTTGTACAAATCACTGGTGCCGGGATTCTGCATAAGACCAGAATAATGGTCCGAAAGACGATAAATAAATATACAAATATTATTTAACTAATTTATTGTTTCGAACCTGTCGACCAAGCGATGTAGCGCGTGTCTATATTAATAGAATTGTTTTTTGGTTGACTTGCCTTGACGACTGAGTTACCGAAGGGTAGAAACATACGTGAATCAACGAAGTAGTAGATCCCCCCGACTGTAGCCAAAGACAGTAAATTTCACGTTTTAGCAGCAATTATATTTGTTTACGGCAATTGGATTTTTTTGAGGGAAGTATTTTATTAACCAAATTTAGATAAGTTCGGTGCTAGCCAAGCTGTACCATAAACATTTAAACATGTTAGATTGGTCCAATAAACAGGACAAATATATCTACCACTCTGCCTTCGTTGCTAATATACTGAAATTTAACAGAAAAGATTAAAGCAAAGAATATTTGAAAATTTATTTATAACCTGAACAGGGAGGTCTTACATCAAATTATAATATATACATTTTGTTGTGTAATGTGACCGTGGTTAGCTCCCTAGTATTTATAAAGAAAAAACGAAATGTCTGATAAAAAAAATCTTTATCAAAGTCCAATTTGCAAAATGTTCTTTATGTTTTGTCTTCAACGGGGACGTTAGGAGTAAGGTAAGAAGTAAGAAGAGGGTTAAGGTTCCTTGGGAATCAATTAATGGAAGGTCCTTAGTCCTTAGGAGCGGAAGGAATCAGTGATTGATATCCTGTGCGATGATCCTGACCTTTGAGCTTAGCTGCCGGCTCAGCAAGTATCGGAATCTGATAGTACTACATATATATATTTAGATATAGAATGCTATTACCTTTCGTGGGAAATGTGCGTATCTTATTTGCTTTACGTAATGGTTTGAATGCTATAGTTCGAAATTAGCTTTTTATTAATTCTATTTAAATCCCTTAATATATATAAAAACCTCGGGTCCCGATGTTTGTCGGAGGTAAAATCAGATACAACTCAACCGATTTTGAAGCAATTTGGCTCATTATGTGTAGTTTTGTCCAACTTAGAAGAGAGGCTAGTCTACCAACAACTAGCAACTTAAAAGATAAAAACTATTATTCTAAAAACTATTATGTAATTATTATTATATTATTACAATATTTCTTTTATTGCGATTTATTGCAAATCCAGCAGGTTGCTTCATGTTTCGATTTATTGACATGGCGTCATGTCTTATCTCGATTATTAGTTTCAATATTTATTTTATTGCTAATTAAATGCTTATTATACTACAGTTCAGTGTGGTTATTTCTAAGTTCTATAGATTTCCTACAGATGTCGGTGTAAGTTTACTTATTGACACACTTCATTTTCTTTCAATATTTAGTATGGGTAAGCATACATTTATTTTTTCCAGCTTGGACTAGGAAAATCCGCGTTTTTTCCATGGGCCATTTATGAATGAATGAATGCGTTTATTTGTTTTCGGGGTTTATCCCCATACAAATAGAGTTGGCTGTATACACATTATACAAATGTTAATGCAGTGATTATAAATAAAAAATTAAACAATTGGAATTACAGTATTTAGAGATATATACAATAACATTTAAGCCTTTAAGAGCTTATAGTTTTTAGTTTTAGGAGGTCTGCCTCCATCTTGAACAAATTAAAATTAAATATACTTTAAGTCGAAAAGAAAGACGAAGTAAATAAATTATAAATAAATATTAATTAATAGATACATACATCTTAATAGAAAAACAATAGATATAATAACGAATAAGAAAAAAAAATAATAATAATAATATCAGCATCAATCCAATATCAATTACGTGTGAATGGTTGACCTAAGAATTTATATTAGTACATTTATTCGTTTATAATAAATGATCTTATTTTTGGCCATTAAATCTTATCTTATTTATTATATACATGAGCCATTTATGTGTCGCCTTTTCACGTGTGGAGAAAAGATCGAATCTATTCGATTCTAGCGATCTATTCTGTTTTAGCAGAATAGAAGACAGGTTAAGCGAAATCATCGTTCACCTTTTTCCACTACAGTAAATACAAATTGTGAATTCTAATAATTAAAAAAATAAATGTACGTTTTTGTTCTAAAAAGTTAAACCTTCTAAATTCTTTACCAAACAATTTTAAATTTTGCGTAAAGTTCTATTTTAAATCCCGTTGGTTTTTAGATTACCTGAAACGATATCTTAACCAGTGAATTTTGATTTGACTGTGTTGAAAAGAATATGATATAATTAATTCAACCCATTATAGCTACTCAGCCACAGCAACGAGTGGCTGGGACTGCTCATACAATATAAGAACGTAACATTTAATAAAATATATAGTAAAGTAGGAGCTTAGTGTACCTTAAGGTTCAATCCCGACCCCACCAACTATACACGATCACCATTAAGGCAATCCACATCGGCTTTGTTTATAATTTAATATATACTATCTTAAACAACTTCGTTAACTTGATAAGTATATTATAAAATATAATACATAAGCAAATGAGATTTAAGATGCGCATGCTAGTTGCCGCTCAGGTGTTTGTCCAATGAATGATCTGCTTCAAGGGAAGACATATACAAAGGTCCTCGTTCGCCAGCTGACTTTTAACTCCTTAATCCATGGATCTAGACCAAGAAAAAAAAGAACACAAAATGTACTTCTGATTCTACGATAGCATCAAATAGAGCCTATGTTTGATTTAAGTTTAATTAATTTTCTTCCTTTTCTTAAAAAAAGTGTACATAATGAAACACTGGTATCCCATTACAGTCTCAATAATATATATTTTCAATATATATTTTTTTACATTCTTTAAATTTGGTGGACGTTTCGGACTGTTGCGTCCATACTCATCACCTGCACAATGTACACTTGATTTTAGTTTTTTCTTATACAGTATGTAAACAATAAAAATTAAAGTACCATTAAATTAATAAAGATATGGTTAAAATAGATATGAACATGACATAAAGGTATGTCAAGTGTCAATTTTAAAAGTTACATAAATAAATACACATGAATCAATAAATAATATAGAACAAAAATAAAAATAAAATAATAGTAAGATGGCAATAATGCTCACCAACCTTCTCGTTTCTGGATTTTAAAAAATTAATATTCTGATAGAATTTGTCATTATTACAATGGATGTTTGACCTGTGGGGGGTTTGCTATCTTTTTAATCCTAGTTGCTATATCCTATTTATTATTGCATAATAGTGCCTACTTACTATTTCAGAATCCTTTTTATGGTTGACCAGTTCTATTTCATTTTTTTTAATATAAATTGATTCAATAATATTTCTTTTAATTGTGTTACTTTCCTTATGTAAAATCTGTGCATTATCAAAGTTGATTTTGTGTTTGTAGTTTTTTGAGTATAGTGAGAGCGCTGTGTTGGTTTTGGAGGATTCTTTGATATTATTTCTATGGTTATAAATTCTTGTCTTTAGATTAGTTGAAGTATTGCCTATATATGATTTATTGCAGTCATTACATGGAATTCTATAAATTAGATCTTTTTGTTCGGCTGTTGGAATTTTATCTTTTGTTTTGGTTGTGATATTTTTGATTTTATTGGTGGGCTTGAAGGATATTAAGTTGTCTGTTATGTCGTATTCTATTAATGTTTTTTTGATGAGTTGTGATAATTTATTAATGTATGTTAGAGAGCTATGTTTGATGTAGGGTTTACTATTTTGATTAGTTGGTGGTGCTTCCTTTGTTGTATCAGTAATATCTGGGTTATAATTTTTATTATTGAGAGGTTCGAAGAATTTATCTATTGTTTTTTGGGTTGGGTTTAAATTAGGTTTAATAATGTTACATTGGTGTATCAGGTTCCCCTCAGCTTGGTTCGATATGTTTATTTTTTGTGAATTACTTGTATTTAAGTTAAGAGTTGTATGCCAGATTTTACCAATTAAGCTTTTAGGGTATAGGTTATCTAAAAAAATTTTTAGATGTATTATGTATTGTATTATCAAAATACAATATTTTACTTTGTTATTTTTAAATAAAGCGTTTTTTAGCTCTTAAAAACCGTTTAATGTATAATTCTTTGATAAACTCAAGTTTTTGAATCTGATGAGAGATATAAACCAAGGACTTAAAAAATAAATAAAAGTATTGATAGTAAAATTCTGCATATTTTAACACATAGAGAATTTTCCTTCCAAATGCGGTTAAAGTTAATCGATGGCAGTGATATATTATTTTCTTTTTCAGACATGGCTAGTAGATGAGAAGCAGCTTTTTTTTTAAACATAATTTACTGTTAGGACTTATGAAATATTCAGATATTTTGAATGCGTGTATTTGGGGAGTCCCTTCACTCTCAATATATATATTTCTTTAAATGTGTTGACATGAATATTTTAATCAGATTTTAATTTTAATCAAAATCAAACAAAACTGTGTTGCTGATTCGGTTAACCGAACTAAATAATATTATTATTCTTGGACAAATATAACAAATTGCTAGATTATATTATAGAGAAAGGAGGCAATCTCTGAAGCGTATCAAAGGGGCTTCATTTAGGCTGCTTTAAATTCTCTCTCTTTCGGATCTAATAAAATAAAATTTAATTTACTTCAAGCATTTTTTTTTTTTTAATTCCTTTTTACTTAATATCTAAGGGAAACAAAAATTTCATTATCGATTATAATTCCTGTGTAATACATTGAGTCAGGAGAGCATTCTTTAGTCATGTGACCAACATATGTGGCACTGAAATATGTCTCCAAGTTGAAGGCATCCTTAAACCATCAATTGAACTCAATTCTGTTCGGCTAAGATCCAGACGGGACTTAAGGATGTAAAAACAAATGTCTTCAACCAAGGATTCATAAATCGCTGACAGAACTCTGTTTGAATTAAAAACGTATTCACCCTAACATTACTATTACAGTTTCTGAGTGGCTATGCAGGCATTCAAAAATAAACAAATCAGTGGCAAATGTCTACAACAAATGAATAGCCCATCCCAAATCAAAGGCTTCTTCATGGAACTAGACGACAGTTTTGAAAAACCTGAAATAGCGTATTTTTTTAATTATTTTTTTCACTCTCATGAGCATTTTTCGTGACTTTTATATTTACTGTGTTCTAAATTCTAATCAACATTAAAAAAAAATTTCAAGCACGCACCATTTGTAGAGATTAGAGGTTGTTTTTTTTTTAAAAAAAAGAAGACTGAAAGAGAACTTTTCTTTTGGTGAAAAACAGTATTATATAAAATAGTAATATTTAATAATGAAAATAATCAATATATATACTTTTCCTTTTATAATCTCATCACGCATCTAACAGTAGTCTGCAACCATCTTCTCATTGCATTTATCACCATACCTTATTTCCATTTGGGCTATCTTTTAATTTGATAGTTTATTCGAAACAGCTCCTAAGTAATAAGCGAAGAAATCCAACTGGGAATGGAAAAAATGATTTTTTAATGTCATGTTGCAATAATTTAATTTTTTGTTAGAGTTTTCAATGATGAAAAGAAATGCTCGAAATGTCAAAAAACGCCTCATTTTTCGACCTAAAAAAGAAATTTGACAAAAAATGGTGCCTGATAGAGATTTTCTGATTTGGGATTTGTATTAAGCACACTCCAAAACATAAAAGAACATTTTTGTTGAAGGGAAGATATTGATGGAGAACAGTTATGTAATTTAATATAAGTTTTCTCAAACGGCACTATCGAATCATGCAAACTCATTATAACATGAAATAGATTTTGGCAATATTAAAATTCTACATAAATCAGATTCTTGGGCTAAACGGAAAATACTCGTTTCCATTTATATCGCTGCGAATCAAAATAAGCTAATGAATGAAAAACAAGAAGCTGCCTACACCCTTTTACATTATTCACACATTCTGGATAAAATTAAAAAAATATAAAAATATTTATAACTAATATAAGCTCTAATCTGTATAAGTTTATAATTCTGGACCTAGAGGGCGCATTGTTCGTCGGGAAATAGGGTAGAAAACAAGTGGCAGCTATGCCGAGTGCAGGTCTCTCCCCACGACGAGTAAGTAAATTGTATATTAAAACAACTATTTTAGACATTTATATTTTAGGCGTTATTAATAATATCATATACATATTCCTACTTTAGGTTTTTAAACTGATGATGACTCAACTAATGTAACACACAGTTATAAATAGACTCTCCCTTAAGGGAACGAGAAAAGGGTAAGAGATTGGGCATATGCAAGACAAATTTTAAATAAAATAATATATGTATTAATGTATTGTTTATTGGTTTTATGCAGATGAATATAGTGCTATGTGCACCGAAAGTTCATGTTATTTATAAATATATTGAATATTTACCGTCGTGAGGTGTTTATTTTATGATATTTAGAATTGAACGGTCTATGATCAAATTTCGAGCATCAAACCTTTGATTAAATGCCGCTGTAGTTTTCGACATTTTTCAGTTTAGAACTCCCTGGTACTTGCCGACTACTTATCCCTCTCGATCCCTCAGGACCCTGCATCCTCCTTCCCTATTAAATAGAGGGAGAGTGTGTGGGGGGGAGGAATGCGTAAACGAGAGCAATCAGACCGCCTAAGCCAGGCGGGACTCGAACCCACTACGTTCACCTCTGTTAGCCTACTTAAGCCCTCTCTCTCTCCCTCTGCCTCGTTTGAACTTTGAGTTTAATTCGGCTTCAAGTTCCCAACATGAATATGGATGAGACGTTTTCAGCTTTGGTTTATATTAACGGTTTTAGCCAGCTCTGATTTAATAAGCGGGCCCTAAAGCCATCGCTTAGGAGTGTCGTCGTCTCCTTATCCTATTAATTTTAGCTAATGGACCCTTTCAATGTCAAGCTCAATGAGTATTAGTAAGAGTAGGAGTATATTCAATGAGCCATGGCTTTCTGTTGGTTCGGATCCGAATCAACAAGCTTATAGTGAACCGCATAATGCGAAAAACAAATCATTTAAAATATATGGAATAGTAAAATTGGTTGAGCATTTTGCTGTATGTCGGTTAGTGTTCTTGGAAGTGATTTCAAACAGAGTTTGGCAAAAAGAAGTTGAACTACAAATTACAAAACTACTGACACAGTAGTTGGGAAGTTGTTGAAACTACAACTACTTTTATAATTTGTAGTTGATGGACCACAACTACAACTACTGTAGTTTCAAAAGAGTAGTTGCATTTTTACAACTACAACTAGTAGTTGCAACTGTAATTATGGGCCTGAAACTACAACTACTTTTATTGATAACGAGTAATTATCGATATCTAGTATTATCGATAAGGAGTATAGCAAATGCAATTCAGCTAATATATAAAACATGGGATTGATCGAGAACCTAAGGTTAAAAAAATGATTGACTACCGGAAATCATGGAAAAAAATTTGTATTCCGTATATGTATTGTACTATTTTTAAAACAGATTATCAACCATAATGGAGCCCATTTATCTATGGAGTATTTATCTAAACACAAAATAAAAATAG
Source organism: Aelia acuminata (assembly GCA_911387785.2). Classification (NCBI taxonomy): domain Eukaryota; kingdom Metazoa; phylum Arthropoda; class Insecta; order Hemiptera; family Pentatomidae; genus Aelia; species Aelia acuminata. Next base: position 2,899,890 of record OU426983.1, read on the forward strand.
CAAAAACATGTGATTTAATTAGACGTTGCTTAGCAAATGTAGTTGCCGCTCTAAACTACATTTACAACTACTTGTTGTATATGCCATTCCCAACTACTTTTTCTCAACTACTGTAGATGTAGTTTTAAATTACAACTACTTAACTGGTAGTTGAAAAATAGTAGTTGCGCGCTTCCAAATACAAACTACATGTACTTGCCTGTGTAGTTAATTACAAACGTAGTTAACTACTGCCCAACTCTGATTTACAACTATCGATAGTTTCAATAGTATCGGTCATAAAACTATCAATAGAATATGTAAATGATAGAATGGTGAAATACTTCTTCCAAAATTCTTTTATTTAAAAATTAAAACAATTAAGTAGATACCAGTAATAGATAGTGTGACAAGAATAATTGAAGTAAATGTAGGTGGCAGAAAAAAGTGTAAGACATGTGAAAAATATTTTTTAGATAAAATTGACCAATTTACAATGTAATGGAACAAAAGCTGTAATATAGAAATAGATGGATCAAGCCACCAGAAATTGTCAGGTAAAGAATACTAGATCTTACAGAAGAAATTTAACCTGAAGAGGGACGAATAGTCCGAAACGTTGGCAAATTAATGTAGATAGATAGATAGATTTATTTATTGTTTTTAAGGCACATGCCTTATAACAAGGAGTTGGCAGCAACATATAATACATGAAATTACAATTTAAGTACATAAAAATAAAATAAATTCACAAAACTGTTATTAAAAAGCACAGAAAAAAAGCACAATAAGGAAAAATATACTTTTAAAAATAAACTAAAACGATATATATAAGAATATAAGAAATATATATAAATACGATACGTATAAAATACGATATATATAAATATATAAGAAAATGAAACAAAAATATACTATATAAGTACTTAAAACTATTAATTATCATTGAAATTAATAGTAGAATTGAATTAATTAGTTCCAACTTTTATAGGTGATGTAAATTCATATTCTTATTAGAGCTATTCGTTTATGATAAATGACCTTATTTTGAGTGCTTGTTTAACATAACAATATAAATTTATAATTCTGTCGGGCGAGGATAGTAAGTTGGCAACATCATTACATTGTGGCATGTAGTATTGGCGGACAGGGTTATACATTGGACATCTCAGCAGGAAATGTTCTAAGTTTTCTTCATTTTTTAAATTACAAATAGAACAAATTTGTTGCGGATTGATACGATAAGTTATTCCAAATATTGTTAGTTTGATAAGATATAAATTACTTGTTCTTAGCTGCGAGTAAATTTTAATAACATGCAAAGGTATTTTGTCATCGATGATTTCATTACTATGAGGATTGTTTATGAAGATTTCTTTATATATGGCAAATTAATGTAATTGTTTTGATTTTTAAATAAAAGAATTTTGAAAGAAGTATCTCACCATTCTATTATTTACATAATTTAGATCTTCCAGTACATTGAGTATAGTTATGATTAGATAGTATATCAATAGAATATGTTGACAACCGGGAATAGTTTAATTTTTCATAAGGAACGATATAACATATAATGCTCGTTTTCAATTGCACTTATTTCTTTTCTTTTTTATTGTGGACTTTGATTTAGTCTCCGTCGTTAACGGAGTGATTTTCAAGTGAATGAACTGGCAGGCAATAAGCTGTTTTATGTTATTCCATCAAGTTTGAAGACATATGTGAGCAAACGATTAGATTGTTCAGTGAAATGCCTCATGTTTTTAGTATAGATTAATAAATATGTATTTAGCCTACAAATGGGTTTCCTTCATCAGGGAAAGGTTGCGCTGCATCGATAACACGAAGTGTACATGTTATCGTTTCAGGTATGCCTAATCATCATGTAAATGAAGTATTTATAATACTTTAAAGCATACCTTGTTGACATATACACTTTTTATGCTCTTTGCAAATAAGAATGGTGTAATTTACTTACTAAAAGTTAAGATTCAATATACGCAAAACACTTTTATTTTAATGTACAATTTATTGGAAAGAATAACTATTTCATACGCCACCAAAATTGCCACAAAGAAAAACCACAAAGAATATGTCGCAAAAGCAAACTTGCCAAAGAAATAATGAAACAGTAAATAGAATAAAAACACAACAAAAGCATATTAATAGGAATACACTACGCTACCAAATAAATAGAAAAATTTACATTGGACTTATAGTTAATAAATTTTCTCATTAATTATATATAATAATTAGATAAGATAATGAGTATATAAGTCACAGCCTGGTTTTACAATCTGGACATAATTTGAGCTATGCTCTCCACAAATGCACTTTGCACAAATACCATAAGATTTTGACATTCTTCTCTTCTGCCAAGGACAAAATCGAAACATTTCTCGAGGTCCGATTTTTTTTATTTTATTATTTTTTTTTTTTTTTTTTTTTTTTTTTTTTTTTTTTTTTTTTTTTTTTTTTTTTTTTTTTTTTTTTGGTTGGCTCATTAGGCCTAATGAGACCTTTGGCCGCGCAGTGTGGTCTTCTTACAGACATTTGTTTTGCTTGCTGGAGCACAGACAGCCTGGAGGTGGTAGCCCAAACCTCACGTTGCTGCAAGCCATGGTCACCATGGTACAGCGGCAGACTGCCCATAGCTCCATAACCAATCCCATTGGGGCCAATTTGGCAGTGTCCTTCTCACCGATGGCGTCAGCTCTCTCGGGTTCAAGGACAGTGACAAACTGGTCTTGGTCCAAGGATTATGGTAGCTCAGAGTCAGCAGGCCCCGAGGACCTATATTTCTTTCCCTGAAGCATACCGTCCCTGAACCAAACCTCCGGGCGGTTACTGACATCCTGGAAAACCACACCACGATTCTCAATGAGATACACGGGGAAGGTTCATCACCCGGTCGGTGTGAGTCGCCTCCAGTAGGCTGACGGGTCTCACATACCCGGGGGTGGGGGTAGGCTTGGACTGCGTGGCTTTTATTGGTGGGCGGTCACTCGAATGGAGCGGTCACCCATCCAAGTACTTACCACGATGGACGTTGCTTAACTATGATTATCTATTGCAAGCGCCCTTGTCCACTCGAGGTCCGAATATTCCATAAATATTCCCCCAACAGATAGAATTAGCTTTCAAAACGAACATTAGGTAGCACTTCGTTTCCAAGACTGGCACAAAGTTACGTATGTAGTAGCGCTTCCTCTTGCCGACGTCATTACTTCAGAAAAATAAATTAAATGATTGACTTAACCTAAATTGACCGCCCTTCTACCTACAGGATCTGGTCTAGTACTAAATGGAGATAGAACTCCCGGAAGGTGGGCCAGCTAGGAATGGAGGTTCATCTGTAATTAACAGAAATGTGAGGTCTCTTTGTCGCTAAAGCGAACGCTACCTTTCCTGGGTTAAAAAAATTTTTAATTATAATAATTCACAATCCCATAACGCGATATACTATTTTTATTCAATAAGAATGGTGTAAGGATGACTCTGGTCAATTAATTTCAGTTTATTGAAAAAGTTCGACATTTTTAAAGGAAGTTAACATTTTTTGTCAGAAAAATAAATAAAATTCAACCGTTACTTTTTGTTTTCTTTCTAATTAAACGAATTATACAACAGAAGGGTGTTATCAAGGTGAGCTAGCTATGCCGTCCCTCGGATAGGACGTAAAATGGAGGTCCCGAGCCTGTGCGATGTCAGGTACTCGTTAAAGATCCCTATCCTAATTATACCTGGATAGGCAAAATTTAGGACTACCACAGTAGCATCGTCCGATTAGCCTTAGTAGCATAAAAATGGACGTTAAACAAACATCAAGGTGAGCTCCCTTGGGTAGGCAAACCCGCACAAACCCTTCCCACTACGTCATCAGGCACATGACTCGGCGCATGCGTATTGAATTCTCTGTAAATACTATAATTTTAACGTTATAGGTTAAAGTGTAAAACATTGATATTAGATTTTATCTCCACCAACCCGAACATTATTCGCGAACATTAGACTTTTATTACACAAAAAATTAGGTTACATATAATATCATAAGTTATTAGGTATAGTTTTTTCTTTTCATAGTACTGAAATAATCTCGCATGTGTATACCAATTAATTATATTGTTCCTGTGATTATTTATATCTGGTGTGATTACTGATTGGATTTTCGCTAATGAATTAATAAATTCAACCGGGAAAGATTTATTAATTAAAATAAACAAATAAATAAAAACCTAGAAGTTACAGAAATAGTTTTAATTTATAATTTATGGTAGAATATGGGATAAAAATTCATTGTAATTAAAGAAACATCAATAAAATGTATTGCTTATTAACGATAATGTAGACATTTAAAAATAAAACAACGTGCATTGAAAAATTTATTTATAAAAAAATATATATTCAAAATATAAAATGAAATGAAAATACAAGAGAAATTTTATAACAATAATTATAATATATTATTATGCTACATAATTAATTTTTGTTTCTTCCGTAACTTTTTTAATCTTATATTTATTTTTTATTTTTTTTAAATTTTCATTTTTTCTGAGCAGGCTGCTGATAACCTGGCTATCCAATGTTATCAATGCATTGATAAATTCACAGATGCGTCCAACTACGTCATAGGTCTCTGGCAGTTATATTGCCCCTTACTAAGTGAGCCCACTTTCTATCTATTCACCTTGGGTGCTTGCTTATAGGCTGAGGTTATCACTATTCCCCATTAAAACATTTTTTTTCGATAATACTATCGATAGCATCGACTGCCTCGATAGTTTAAAACTAGTGATAGTTTTACATCATTAGTTTTTGGTCTTTAAAAAAATATAACATAATCTAATAGGGGACATTTTTAAGTAAGAAGATAGAAATAAATAAAAAAAGAAATCATGATTAGTTTTGTCAAAGATACATTTGTTTATGTGGGTGACCTGTGGTGTAGTGGTTAGCATAGAAACTATACTAAAGGTCGCGGGTTCGCGTCTCTAGGAATTTTTAATGGGAGTAAAAAATCCTTGTCTATGCCGTCCCTCGGATAGGACGTAAAATGGAGGTCCAGAGCCTGTACGAGTAAGTTACTCGTTAAAGATCCCTATCTTAATTATACCTGGATAGGAAAAATTTAGGACTCCCACTGTAGATCGTCCGATTAGCCTTAGTGGCATAAAGTGACGTTAAAACAAACAACATTTGTTTCTACCAGCTGGAAATAAAAGTAAATATTTGAAATAATTATACATTTTTAAATAGTAGCACCCCCCAACCCAGCACGCTCCAACTTCACTATGAAATATCTTTACCATGTTACCCCGTGCCGTTATCATCTCATGCAATATTGATATCCAATAACTGCAAAAAATGTCTCGAGAGCTGCGGAGGGGTGTATTCAATTATGGCTGTTCTAATATTTATGGACAATCAGCCTTTTAGTTGCTTGTTTATTTTTTGCCTTACCACTTTCTTCTTTATTTTTTACTATAATAAAAAATATGATGGGTATATATCAACAAATATACAAAGAGACATTAAATATAAGAGCTAGTAGATACAATTTTTAGAACATAAATAACGTTAATCAAAAATAAACAGAGGGAAAATGTTTTGAGTATGATTCTTTAGTCTAAAAAGAGTTCACCACGTTCCAGTGTTTGCTTCTCATTGCTTAGGCTCTCGAAACATTGGCAGCAATTCCTTTCTCATTTGGCCTTCTTCTATATAACACTCAGGTCTCAAAGATATCAAATTGTGTAAATATTTCATCTTCACTTGTAAATAATTATCAAAACTCTGAGGGGTCGATGGGAGCGGAATAGCTGGAAGGTGCTCAAGGCCCTGTGTTCAAATTTGGCAGCAACTATTTAAAATGGTCTCTGCGGCCGACCCAAACAAGTGGGTAATTTAACCCTCCAAAGGCACACTAATATTTTTTTTCATACATGCCACACTGGGGTCCTACAGACCCCAAAAGTTAATCCTTTATATAAATTATAGTTTTAAAATATTTTTAGAAGCTTTTATTTAGGCAATTAAAAAAAACGTACAAGATCAATCGGAATTATAAAATCAGTCGACTTGGAGTATTATGCTTGCCGAATTATATCAAGTAAAAACTTTTATTAATTAATAAAAGAAATTATTGTTTGTTATAGAGCAAATGAAAACTAAAATAAGAAATGAATGTGGAAAAATGTGTAACTGAGTGAGAAGTGGCACTAACACAACGCATTAATTTCTAATCTAAGTTGGTAAGTGAAAGTTGTGTGTTGCGCCCACGCACCAGATTTTTAATATACGATTTGGTTTCTTGAACGGTTATTAATGACTAAAGCTCCCTAAAAGACAACTGCAAAGTCTAATCAAATAATTGCTACAACTCGTGGAGGATGAGGGCCTCACACAGCCGCCAGTTTTTCATGTTTTGCGCTCCCTATCCGCAATTACCTATCATTCTGAACACATTTCTTTCAAATCTCTGTACAGATAATTCCAAAGCTTTCGGCAGTGTCCAAAATCCTGACGAATATGTGAAAACAGGCCTGATTGGGGTCTTGTATCTTGATATTGATACGAGGGTCATTAAATAAGTAAAGAGACAGATGGCTATAGCTCAGAATTGGTTTACTTCAATCTTTCAAAATTAATGTTATTTTTTAACATAATTACCCCCACAGTTATGCACTTGTCCCATCTTTCTTGCAGCTTCCTAATCCCATTGGTGAAGAATTCTTTCGATTTATGCAGGATGAGTGTAAGACATCCCAGGGCTGTATGAGGGCGGGCGTTATCGTGCTGAAGAATAACTCCTTTTGACAAGAGTCCACGGCGTTTGCTCGTGATAGCTGGTCTAACTTTGTGTTCTAGCATCTCACAGTAGTATTGGCTATTGATAGTTCGCTGATGTTCAAGGAAATCGCAATACACTGGACCCTGTGAGTCCCAAAAGATGGTCTCAGCATCACTTTACCGGCGGAAGGTTGAACCTTGAATTTTTTGCCAACTAGAGAGGTTCATATAACTTTTACCGTACTGTATCAACATTCTTGAAAAAAATTCGCTAGGCTTTACACCTTCTGTGACTAAAAATCTAATGACTGAGCGCTGCTCTTCTAAGGTGAATCTTCTAGTGGACTTGCCATTGTGAATTGAAAATTTTGAGGTTATGTTGACATAAAATGAAGAAACAGCTGATCACAGCATATCCCAAGGTTGCCAATTAACACGCCTGAAAAGATTGTACACATTCATTGAATAGTTTTAAAATTATAGAATTTGTCTCTTTACTTATTGAATGACCCTCGTAATACTTATTCACGGTCATGATTTCGGCTGACATAATGCGATGCTAGCTGAATCTCTGGCTACATATCATTGTTTGAGTTCAATTAAGTTTCAAGCTAAATAAATTCTTCTTAAGGTCGATGTTCTAAATTTCGAATTTCCTCCGTGACGTTATTCTCTCATAGTATAATACAGTCGAACCTGGTTAAGTGGGACCTGCTTAAGTGGAATACCTCTATAAGTGGTCCAAACTTGTTGTCCCTTCATTTTCCCCTTAAATAAACTCTTTAACTGGAATGTTTTCATCACTATAAGTGGAATCCACATTTCTAAGAAAACGTGAAGGGTTATTTTGTTCAGCCACTGGATTGGGAAAATGTGATAGGAGATAGCAATGAGAAGCTTCCAATGTTCAAACAGTATGTCCACTTGATAATGGTGAAATTATAACAGCAGGAGAGCTGAATGATGAAAAAATCATTGAAAAATATGAAACGCCAGACGGAAACGAAAATTCAGAAGAGCCAGGGAGGCTACGACTCACGAAAAATGATGCATTAAATATTATTGAGAAGTTACAAACCTTTTTTGAGATGAATAAAGGGTCTAAATCTTTGATATTAAATTATATGACATTGAAAAAAACATTTTTAAGTGCCAAATTAAAGTGCAGAAAAAAATAACTGATTACTTTCATTAATACATTCATGCATAATTATCTTGTAATATGCATTATTTTATTTTCACATTACAAAAAATATGAAATAATTGTATCAATATTTTATGTATTTATGGTTTTAAAGTGTGTATTGTAATATTTTTTTATAAAAATTACAAGTTGTTTGAAAACGCCTTTTAGTGTTACATGAACTCTGGATAAGTGTAACCTTGTTTAAGTGAAATACCTCTGTAAGTGGAATTAAAATCCTGTCACCAAGAGATTTCAGTTATCCAGGTTCGACTGTACTTTGTTTTGCTTACGCTTAGGATAAATCAATATTTAGCTGCTCATTTTTTTAAGGTATATAAAAGAACTCTTCATACTAAAGAAACTGCGTCTAACGATATTCAGCTCATCAGCTAGAATTTAAATCGTTTTATTGATTCGGTAATACCGTATTGCGAAGTTTCTGATGAACAAGGATCAGTTTTCATGAAGAGATAAATATTGATGAAATCCACAATGGACTGTTATAGATGCAGCTTTAAGATATTAGCGAGCGGATTGATAGGGTCCATCAATAACCAGCTGAGGGAACTCTATTTATTGGAGTGGACAGCTTCTAGGCAGACCGGTTGTGGACTAACCAGTTGTTATTTATTCATTGTAGCCTCTGATGGATTTCCCAATCTGCCTCCTCGCGGAACAAAACATCCGAGGGGTGGTGGCTCTGCGGTCCTGCTCCTGCTTTTAGGGAAATAGGTTCAGATTGCTCAGGCTTCTTTTTCGGGTCCGTTTACTCTTTTCAAATGCCCTCATTTAAATTTTATGTTTCCCCGTTTTCCTTCTCATCGCACAAACCACCAGATTGTTTTTTCTCAGCGTATTTTATTCAAATTCTAAATCGTGAAAGAATTCTATAACACAAACTAATGTGGAGTGTATGTACTTCTAAACTATGTACGATGCATTTAAACGTGTATGTAGGTTTAAGGTCCAGCATTCATATATAAAAAAAAAAGAAAAATTATTAGATCCAGAAAAAAAAAAATTGGTTTTTGGGATTTTTTGCACCATAAGGCCTGAATCGGGACCACTGTGCGTCGGTCGGGCACTTTTAAGTTACGAAAATGAAAAGTTCTAGGAAGACAAGGGGTCCGGTGGCCTTTGATATTTTGGTGGCGCTTTGGATACTGAATGTGAAATTTAAAAAAAAGAGTTACACTACTTTTTTTTTTCAAATGATAAGAGAAAGAATTAATGGATTATTTTTTATTAAGTTAAGATAAACATTTGAAATAAACATTTGAAGGGTCAACTAGATGAAAGTGATAAGTGATATTTTTTAAATCCTGAAAATACTGAATTAAATTCGCTCTATTCCAGTGTAAGGCATTGGACACTTCTAATCAAGGGGTCACCAGTGGTGTAATGGTTAGAATAGAAAATTACTATACCAAAGGTCGCGGGTTCGCGTCCCGAGGTGGTCTTAGGATTTATTAATGGGAGTAAAAAATCCTCGTCTATCCCGTCCCTCGGACGGGATGTAAAATGGAGGTCCCGAGCCTGTACGATGTCAGGTACTCGTTAAAGATCCCTGTCCTAATTGTACGTGGATAGGCGAAATTAAGGAATCCCCCTGAAGCTGCGTCTGATTAGCCTTAGTAGCATAAAGTTAAACAAACTAATACGGCATGCATTTATTTATTGCGGCCATTTATTTCCTCTTCTGACGATTTCATGCATTTTTTCTCAATCACAAGAAAATTCATGGTTTTTGTCATTTTCCCCATTTCATTATTTTTTTTTATTTTTTTTTTTTTTTACCAATTAATAACTACTATTCATGTGTTCCAGATATCCATTTCTTTTTACCATTTCGATCATTTTATTTATTTTCATTAGTTTTTTTAATGTAATGACAATTTTACAAAGAGTTGTATTGGTATAGATAAATTTGACCTATTTTATTTGTCAATTCATACATTTATTGGCACTCAGTACAGTTATTGGCTCCCCAACTTTAATTTAAAGAATTAGGTTAACAAGTCCTAATATTATAACAAGATATACACGAGTCTAATGTTTGAAGGTTCCTTCAAGTCATCTATGAAATAAGACTTTAACAAACTAACCATAGGGAAGATTTCACAATTAAAACAATATTGCCCTATTGTAAAACTATTGAACTTTTGACCCAAAAAAAACCTCTTGAGTCTTTATGAGGATAGATAATGAGGAGCTGTAGGAAGTTTCTATTTGATCCCTATATAATAAGTATTTTTTTAAATGTAACCACAGAAATGTAGTCTTGAGGGTGCCAATAACTGTACGGTTTACCCTGCTGCTTAAAATAAAAAAAAAATTGCCACCTTCACGTTTCTAAAAGGATCGAAACTAATTATTCTAAAATCGCGGCTGAAGAAGTAGGCTAATGAAATTTGTGGAGGGAGCCGGTGGAACTTTACTCTTGAGGTAACAGTTTCTTCTCACTACCCTATTATCGCGGCTGTAACCATTTCTCACTTAAACAGCCCCGAAAGTTTTTCCGACTATTCCATAATTTTTTTTTCATCATTTCAGGTGTTTTTTTGAAAATCATTTATAGTTTTCTCATTTCGTTCTTATTCTTTTGTCTAATAATCTTATTGTAAACATGCCCAAAATAAACTTTCTCATCATTCTCGAGAGAAATATAAATCGACAAAAGAATTGAAAATCATTTTATTTATTTTTTCGTTTTTCAGTGAACATCGATTAATCGTGACCGTTGCTTCACGATTATTTATATTATTATTTGAAAGTCAAACAGAGTATCGCGAAGGGAAGAAACCGTCCTCTGGCGAATACGAATAGGACATTTTCACACACATATTTATTAAAAGGTCTCGCACCTCCAACATGCAGAAATTGCAGTGAAGGAATTACAACTATTCATATCCTAACAGACTGTAAAGCTTCACAGAACAAATTTAGCTTTAAATGGTACATCAAGGAACTTCTAGGAGATGATGAAAAAAAACACTGGAATATTAGAAATCAATCAGATACTATTCGCCAATGACCCTGCAGGCTAGAGGCAACACAAAAAAAAAACATCAAAATAAATAAATATTTGAAACTCGAACCTATCGACCTTATTGTAGAGGTCTTTTTACTTGGAGTCAGTTAACCCTTTAAAGACGACAACCTCATTTATCTATATTATTTGTCTGACTCAAAAAATATAGTTGACCAACGAACTAATCATATGAGACATTATGATCATATCATACATCTATAAAAATGTCTCCAATATCCAAAGAATTCTGTTAGGTATTTAAGGTGAAAATATTAGGTGTTGTGTTTTACCTTCCATTATTTCAGACACTGCTATAAACATGACACTTAGTTTTACCAGATGTCAGTCTTAGAGAATAAATCAATATTGGCAGATATGCTGATATGGTCAACCAATACTAAAACATAGCGTATACGTGATCTCGGTCAAATCACCTTGTTGCACGATGCTCACTACGAAACTTACTGTACCCTCCTGGGCAGTGCTCGTCCCAACCCCTCCGTGGGGTGTAGTGCTACAACTTTATTTTGATATTTCATTAAAGTATAAATAAATATTATTCCAAAATTATTATTTTACTTAAAAGATAGAATGGTGAATATCTTCTTCCCAAAACTTATATTTAAAAATTACATAAATTGGCAACGTTTCGGACTTAGTCGTAAGTACGGATTGGGTACTTAAAATAACAATAAAATAGAAAATTTCTTTGGCAACACTAAAGATAAAATAGAATTCATGCAAAAAAAGAATACTATATATAAAATTGAATGTGGGGAATGTGATGGTATTTATTTTAGCGAAACATCTAAAAAATTAAATACAAGAATTAAACAGCACATATCAAATTGTAATAATATTATATACACACAGCCCTAGCCCAACATAGTATTTTAAACAAACCTAAATTTATAGCAATAGAAACATAAAACAGATTCCATAAAAATAAATAGACATTATGCAGATATTATAAAAAATTTAAATATTAAAAAGGGAATAAGATATAAAATAAAAAAATAAACTATAATAACATTTGGTTGGATAAGGAACATTGGTGTGAATAGGAAAAAGTTCAGTTAGTAATAGATTGTTGTGACAAGAATAATTTAAGTAATTGTATGTGGAAGAAAAAAATGTTAAATTGTGATATGTGAAAAATATTTTTTAATTAAATTGATCAATTACAATGTAATGGAATAAAGCAGTAATATAGAAATAGATGATGGACCTAGCCACCAGAATTTGTAGGTACTATTCATGATATATGTATGTTAATTTGATCGAATATGTAATGTTATTTAAATGATTGACTTTTTGAATAAACACATTTTGTAATAGGTAAAGAAAACAGGTCTAGGACGGGCCCACGGTTAGCTCAGTGGTAAGAGCGCCGCAACGTAGATGCGGGTGACCTGGGTTCGATTCCCGGCCGTGGTCGAATCTTTTATCTTATAATAAAATAATTTAAAAATTATTAAACCAAAGACCATAAATAAATAACATCATTAGGTAAAGAAAATAATATTGTACAGAAAAAAATTGTCCTGAAGGAAATTTATGTAATTCTTAAATAAAAGTTTTGGGAAGAAGATATTCACCATTCTATCTTTTTCATGATTTTAGATCTTCCTGTATATATAGTATATTTGTGATCATATATTATTTTACTCTGCTGTAAAATTTATTAGTTTTCTTTAAGTAAATAATTACTTGGTCTATGTCTTTATTATTAAGAAATTTTGGTCATGTGATTCTGCTTTAGTCAATAAAAGTAAGCTCACGTTGTGGGGGCGTGGGTGTTTGGTTGTGCTGGGCAAGCGATGTGTTGGAAATGGTTCTGTTCGTACAATTATAGATATTTTTTTATGAGGTTCTAACAGAGCCTTTAAAAGTCCAGATTGATACTCCTATTTAGAAGGAGAAGATGCAATAATGTTTGAGATGCAAACATTAATTATGTAACTGTTATTGCGGTGCGTGCAGGAACCAGAAAATGGGTTACTGAGCCATCAGATAGTCACCAGGTCACGTGATTCCTTGGCCCTCTTCCCTTAACTAGATAGCAATTGCAATTGCAATACCAACAGTAAGGCACTGTGCACCATTGTCCCAGTACTTTTGGAATTAAGGTCTGGTTAGAGAGAGAGAACCGCAGCGCAGCATGGCCCTGTATCGGATCTGATTCAAATACGAAGGATTGATTGTAACCGGTCGGTTGGTGTCGGGCATGTGAACATAGACGTGATTTGATCTTCTATAAAACAGATAACTTGTAAAACTTATTGCCATGTTTATAGCAGTGTCTGAAATAATGGAAGGTAAAACACAACACCTAATATTTTCACCTTAAATAACAAGAATTCTTTGGATATTGGAGGCATTGTATAGATGTATGATATGATCATAATGTCACATATGATTAGTTGGTTGGTTGACCATATTTTTTGAGTCAGACAAGTAAAGGTAAGGCCATGCATGTCCGCACCGGATCCGCATCCGCAGCACAGATCTGATTCATTTACGAAGGATAGATAGTAACCGTTCACACACGCGGATGCGGATGCGGTGCGGACATGTGTGGCCTCACCTTTAGGTATAAGTAAAGGTAATATGTAAGTTAAATTAAAAATATTCTGAACATAACCTATATTAGTACTGCGGTGCGGACATGTGTGGCCTGACCTTAATATAGATAAATAAGGTTGTCTATATATTATACACATCCACGACACGGGCCAACCGAACGGTTTGAACCAGATCCGATACACGGCCGTGCTGCGGTCTGGCCAGTCCTTTACTCGTATATTGCAAAATAATGAATTCACCCTGTTTTAATCCTTTGGATCATATCTCTACCTGGCAGGCAACGTCCGTCCCTGAGACTTGTTGTAAAGATAATTTTTTTTTATTTAATACTTTTATAATTTTTGGATTGTAGCTTTATATTTAGTGTATTATTCATGATCATGAAATCAATCACAATGAATAAATTCTAGTAAAGAAAGACAGATATTCTGGTGTAACATATGAGCAATAAAATATACTAATTTAAAAGAGTTCAATAGTTTTTTTGGAACAATTACCAACTGTTTGAGAACCTTCTACGCTTGTCGAAAAAGATACACACACCATGCGTACATACATATCTGGAATGTTCTAATTCAGACTAAATACTAGGAGCGATGCACTGGAGAGTTAGTTTTAGAAAATCGAATCACATGGTTATTTTTGTGTTACTGTATCGTTAAAAGTTGATATTTTTTGTAATCTCTCTATATATAAGAGGCTTTGACCTGACTGTTAGAATCAATGCAGAGCAAAAACTACTAATGATACTGAAACTTAAAGTTCGAAATTTAGGTTTTAAACGCGATGTAGGTAACCAATAAGAAAGGAATTTCAAAAATGTAACCCTTAAGGGGTTTAAATGGCGATATTTTCGTTTAACTCTAACGGACACCTATTTTTGCACTTCGAGAAAAAATATCTAATTTGGACTCATTTTAAAGATCTTGATACGACGAGTTTAACTCGAAAGCCCCTAACATGTTTTAAAGCCGAAAAATGAAGCGTTCACGACGAGTAAGTTGTTAAGTGAAATCTCTCCATTGCGCGCCTCCCTCTACTCTACCGAGCCGGCAGCTTCCCCCTCAAACCTTCCAACTACCGGAAGCTCCGATTCTACTTAATCTCCTTAACATCAGTTAACATATTATATTAAATCAATACCAAGATAATGATCACAGAATTGATTTTAAAGGCTCGCGGGCAATGCCGCGACGGGGAATGCTAGTATCATATATATTATTTCTCAAAGCCTTTTTTTCTTCTTTTTTTCGGTACGCCATAATTTCCTAAATACTTCATCAAATTTCATGTATGAAGCATCATTTTAAAGCTTTCCTTAACCGCTACACCGAATAAATATACAAATCACTCATTTCGCCTTCGATTGTGAGTTAAAACAAAACTGCGGTTTCGGTAATAGAGGTTTCTAAATGATGTCAATCTTTTCAGGTTTTCAAGGAGAACATTTTCGGTCATTTATATTTTTTCGATTAACACGCTTAAAACTGGTTTGCATTGAAAAAAAAAACAAGCATTGAAGTGGAGAACATCCATATTTTAACATAATCCATACTTTATCATTTATAAATATTGAAATTTTGATCTGTATATGAAATCCATAGTAAATATCATAATATACTTTTAAATCTTATACATACTTAGTTAATTGTTTTATGATTATCTGCAGCCGACCCTTTCATATATCTAATAAATCACTTATTATTATCAGATGAGTATAGTTCATACAGGCCGAATATTTTTTTTTAATTTTTTTTTTTTTTTAAACAACTAATGCTAATGAATAAATAAACTTAAACTAAAAAATAAAATGCGAAACCGTAAGTACTATGTACAATTTTAAGTAGTTTTGACAATTATACGACTCTTACAGACTATTCTCAGAACTAATGTTGGTTAATAATACTAATAATAATAATAATATTCTTTATTGCTTTAAAGGTATTAGAACACCTTGTAGCAAGGAGTTTGTTTTTTAAAAAAATATACAAAAACATTTTTATACAAAATATAGTACATTAATATCAATTTCAGGTATGGGCACAATATTGTATCTTAATTATATTATGAATAATATACCATATCCTTATAATAATTTATCTAACTTTCACCAAAAAATTTGTATGCGATGCAAAACAGACAAGAAGGACGATAAAAATAAAAATTAAAAAAAACATTGACATGTCACATGACTATCACCTTTAATCAAACATTAAAAATCTTATTATTTTTAAACCTTCTACAATCAAAATAAAAATTTCTTTAAGTTTATTATAGTCCGTGATTGTTAACACATTATGAGCGGGGCATGTATTTTTACCTGTTGCCAGGATTTTCACTTATAAGCTGGGCAGGTACAAGTACCCGTTCCCCACATTGCCGCGGAACAGTTATTAGCGGTTAATAGGTATTAAGCGGGACAGGTATTAGTACCCGTTTAAAATAAGTAATTTTAAGTGAGACAAAGGAAGAATAATGTTTTATCAAATACATGGATCAGTGTATTTTTACCAGGAACACATTACACATAACATACAAAGTCATTATAAATAAAAAAATTTGTTTGCTTATCTTCCTAACTTATGCTAGTTTTAAGGTTTAAGTTTTTTAAAGTATTCATCAGAAATTTGACCAGTAATATTGTCAAAATGTTGGCATAAAGCATTCAAAATTCTTGCAGAATCTCATGAATTTCTGAAATATATTTATCGGTTTCAAATTATTCAAATAAATAAATATTTAAAATAGTATATTTCTGAAATATCATTTTTATTATATTGATTACTACAATATTTATCAAATATAAAAATATAAATAAATGTATATAAAATATAGTTGCAGATAAGACTTATTACCAAATTTTGCTAAAATCTAACCGTTACTTTTACGCCTATAAAGTTTATTTTCACGCGGATATATTATGCTTAGCTGGCAAATTGGCTCGCTACACAGCACTTTCCTATATTCCAAGCTAGCCCCTCTTAATGTGTTAAGATGTGCTGGAACATTTCTTTATTAGTTTTCTTAATGTTACAGTATTTTATAAGAAATTGGCTTCTGAACGGATTTAAAATGGAACATGATTTGAAAAAGTGTTGAAAATTGCCTTTTATTTCTTATTTTATTTAGGTGGAATCGATATTGGGTCTTGTGCCGATAATAATAAAACATAAATGCCATATGATAAGAGTTGTTATGGTATTGAGTTGTACTATCGATTATGGCGTGTGGCCGGATTCGGCACAAGACCCTTGATATTTTACATAATCTTCACCTAAGGCAAGCGTTGATATATTTCTATATATATCGCTACATGGGAAAACCAATGTTAGTTGTCATTTCATATCCAAAATGACTGAATTTATTTATTTCCCTTCCCTTTCCGGATAATAGCCTTCCTGATATTTAACGAGAGGCCGAAGACACTTGATGTAGGATAACGAGGACAGATATACAGGACAGGCGAGCGCATCGAACAGCGACAGCCGAAGGAAGTGGACTCAGCGGAAGGAGCGACCTCTGACCCCATTGTAGTGGGTCCGCCATCAATAATCCTTGGAGGGTCCTTAGGGGGGGTCCTTGCGGGGGGTCCTTTTGTCCTTCCCCTCAGATCCAAGGCCGCTGTTTGTGCCTCAGTTCGCCAATACTTTGATTGTTCGAGAAGCTTGCTAAATATATAACGTTTTACTGCCTAAATTGTTAACCTACTGTAAGTAATCCAATGAGGTTCATATTTACAACGTGTGCCTCAAAACTATTTGTACTGTTTTAATTGTTATCTTTCTGTGAGAATTATCTACGAATTCCATTAATATGTTCTTTATTCACTACTAGCTGTATATACCGGTTTCACCCGGACAATTTAATTTTTAAATCTATAAAGTGAGACTTGAAATCTTACGGTCGATCGGGAATTTCGTTTTTCTAATTAAACGGTGAATTTGGATAGGTGTTCGCACCTGGTATCAAAGAACCACTGAGCAAAATTACATTTGTAAAAAAAATGTGTCGATTAAAATAAGTAAATATTTCTCAATTTTTCGTTTATTCAATTGAATTCATTCAATTTCATTTCAGATTACTATCTATTATTAAATTATAAGAAATCTGGAACTCATCTGCGTCGAGCGATGTCCCTTCGTTAAGCTGAGCCAAGATTAATGTTCCCTTTGCCGCAAAATGAGCGATCATTTATCACAGGTATAGAAGCTGTAGGTATAATGTACATGGCCAAGTATTTCGTTACATGTTAGAAATTTTAGTTATTTGAACAAGTATCTACAAGTGAATAAATACCTCTTTATTTTTAATAAAATATTGTTATTTCTTTTTTTCATTCAAAATATTTATTTTTTCTTTTGAATTTAAACAATTATAGAGGTTGGGAAGCATTAAATCTAGAAGTAGCACCAGAAGCATGATTTAATTACCATGCTTCAATATCCAAGAAGATTTCTATTCGAAAGGTCTCTTCATTGAACTCGTAAGCTCATAATGTAATGTAAGAAAACATTCGTAATAGATTCTGTGTGTCATAGTAAACTAGCACGATGTACGTGTGTAATAGCAAAACGCACGATCTGTTTCCTTTCTCATTATCCAAAATTCAATAAAATTTTCTAGTATCATATGTCGTTAAATTACAAGTTACCTGTAATCAAGGAAAATCTTTAGCAAATGTATAATGGAAAATACATATTTCTCAAAGAAGAAAAAAAGAAAAAGTGCTAAGAAAGCCTTTGTAGAAAATGATTTTTGCATGGTGTACTTGTATGCGCGGTGCTGTGTTAAGATGGTGTTTTTCAGGAGAAGTGTTCTGAATTGTGCGAATTCAAACTTGACGGTTACTTGACCATCTCTGCAGAACTGTTAAGGGCCTATTCACACTATCGGTTTCACGCCCGCTCCTCTCTCGCTCTACCCCGTTCACACTAACGCTCCGCTCCCGGTCCGCTCTCCAAATATCTTACCATATTCACTATATAATTTTACACCGTTCACTTTTGAAAGGTTTAAGCTATTAAAGCCATTAATAATCGAAGTTGTCTGTATTCGGATTTTAATTAATCATTAACTTTCAGTTATTTAAGTATTCATTTATTCTTCAATTTTACGGCCAAAAAAAAAAATCAATTTTTCGTTTGTAGAAATAGCTAGTAAGTGTACTTTTCTTGATGAAGAAGATAATATTATCAAAAAATATAATAAGAAGAATATATTGCAACACAATGATAATTATTAATAATAATTATAAATTAATTTAATTAATGGTGAAGAAATAATTTAAATTTTTTTCGGAATGTATTCGAATACGCTTGAAAATTTCAAGTTGAAATCGGTAAATTCTACAAATTTACCGATTGTGTTCTCTTCTTTTCCTGAATAATATTTTAATTATTTTTTGCTTTAATATATTTTTTGTTAATGATCTGACATTTTTCATAATATATTGCATTTTTATTCGTTTCAAATTAAACGTTATTTTATAATAGCAATGAGTATGTAGTCAATAAATAAATCGGTGACCGTTTTTTACGAGTACATTAATTCATAGCAAAATATATCTCAAACATAACATGAATTTTTCACGTCGAAAAACCGCGCGTATTGTTGGTGAATTTTTTTTTTTTTTTATCATTTCAAGCGTATTCGAATACATTCGGAAAAAAAATTTAAATTATTTCTTCACCATTAATTAAATTAAATTATAATTATAAATATATATATATATATATATATATATATATATATATATATATATATATATATATATATATAATATATGTATATATATTTTTTTTTAAAGTTGAACTTTTTTGGCCGTAAAATTGATGAATAAATAAATACTTTAATAACTGAAAGTTAATTATTAATTAAAATTCAAATACAGACGGCCTCGATTATTAATAGCTTCAATCGTGAACGGTGTAAAATTATATAATGTGAATATGAAAAGACTTTAGGAGGGTGGAGCGGGAGTGGAGTCCTTCCCTTCCTCACCGTTTAGGCTATACGGGGTTTCCCGGGTCAGGAGAGAGAGTGGGGGATTAGTGTCGAGTATTACTCAATTTCCCCTGGCTCCGGGTTCGATCATTCGATCAATTATGACAAAACGAACAATTTTGCTCATTGCGGTAATAATGAGAGTTCAGATCAAAGGACATTTTTGATTTCGTTTGTAATAATGGACTCAACAATTTTTTATTAACCCTACGATCAAGTATAGTTGCAATGCCAGATTCCATACAAATTTAAACAATTTTGATACAT
Source organism: Aelia acuminata (assembly GCA_911387785.2). Lineage (NCBI taxonomy): Eukaryota > Metazoa > Arthropoda > Insecta > Hemiptera > Pentatomidae > Aelia > Aelia acuminata. The sequence goes on from OU426983.1 coordinate 2,919,728, forward strand.
AGATGTATGCTTAATATAATACTCATGGCGAACACAAAGCATTTTTATACAATTCAAAAAAGGTAGTTTTATTAATTAAAACCGAACCGTTTCTATTTAATCCAAAACACTTAACAAACATTAAGATAAGTAGTAGAAGTTTCAAAATTATAATCCATATTAGATTTTTAGTGAAAAATTAAGGATTTACAAGAAGACAAAAAAAAATGTCCCCACCTTACCCTACTCTCCCCTATTTCACAAACTTTCATCAAAGACTAACTTTCAACATGAACTCACTAGCAGAAACACTTAACTCGGGAAAGGTAGCGTTCTTCATAGCGACGAAGAGACCGCATATTTCTTTTAATTACAGATGAACCCACAACCCTAGGTAGCCCACCTTCTGGAAGTTCTATTTCCACTTAGTACTAGAACAGATCCTGTAGGTAGAAGGTCGGTCGATTTAGGTAAGACAATCATTTAATTTATTTTTCTGAAGTAACAACGTCGGCAAGAGGAAGTTACACACCCTACCTCATGTGTAACTTTGTGTTAGTATTGGAAACGAAGTGCTACCTAATGTTCGTCTTGACAGCTAATTCTTTCTGTAGGTAGAATATTTATGGACCGTTTTGACCTCGAGAGATGTGTCGATTTTGTCCTTGGCAGAAGAGAAGAATGTCAAAATCTTATTATATTTGTGCAAAGTGCATTTGTGGAGAGCATAGGGTCAAGTTGTGTCCAGATTGTAAAACCAGTCTGTGACTTATATACTTATTATCAATAATTAATGAGAAAATTTATTAACTATAAGTCCAATGTAAATTTTCCTATTTATTTGGTAGTGTAGTGTATTCTACCCACCCTATTGATATGCTTTCTTAGTTTTTATTCCATTTACTGTTTCATTATTTCTTAGGCAATTTCGCTTTTGTGACATTTTCTTTGTGTTTTTTTCTATGAAATGATTATTCTTTCCAATAAATCATACATTAAAAATAAAAAACATTTTATAAAAAAAATTAAACTGACTTCGAAACCTAGGAACCAGTAAAACTAAATTCACTGAAAAGTATGAAATAATTACCTTCTGATTTTTATGAATACACAGCAAAATTGAAAATGGTATAAAAATTGGAAAAATGCAGTAAGATGAATAATTTTATTTTGATTTGTACAAATACACACTAATTGGTAATAAAAGCTATTAAGTTAAAATATTAAATACTATGTTCAATACAACACAATCTTTTCGGAGGCGGCGCAAAATAGAAATGACATGTTACGTCATGAGAAGATTTTCATTATATCTAGAGTTATAAATTTTAAATTTTGCGCCGCCTCCGAAAAGATTGTGTTGTATTGAATATAGTATTTAATATTTTAATTTAATAATTTTTATTAACAATTAGTGTCTATTTGTACAAATCAAAATAAAATTATTCGTCTTATTGCATTTTTCCAATTTTTATACCATTTTCAATTTTGCTGTGTATTCATAAAAATCAGAAGGTAATTATTTCATACTTATGAAATAATTACTCTTTTCAATAAAACATACAATAAAAATCAAAGAGTTAGCGTATACTGAATCTTAACTTTTAGGAAGTAAATTACACCATTCTTAGTTTCTTATTGACAAAAGGCATAAAAAGTGTAAATGTAAATAAGTTCTGTTTTAAATTTTTATAAATACTGCATTTAGATGATGATTGATTAGGCTTAAATCAATCCTTCGATTAGCTCTACCTTTCCCGAATTAAATCCACCAAAAGTCCGCACAATCCACTTCGACGATTGTTGAGACGGTGGCCTAGAGACTTATTACAATAATTAACGCTAATGGATCACAAAATTTGCTTATTGTAAAATTTTTGCAGATAGTGAATTGACAACATGTGACATAAATAAATAAAAATACCTAAATGAATTTCAGAGAGTAAGAAAGGTAAAAGGTTAGAGTTGAAAACAATCAACAAAAGAAGTGAAGTTGGAGCAGAATGTAGGTTAAAGGGGGCAATTTGGAGAAGGGAGAAAGATACAGGAGGCTAAGAAGGATGGGGAGCCATGTTTATGAGCCCCTGAGATAGGAAGAAGAAGTGGGTCTTAGCGGGAAAAGGGAAACTCGGAACCATTTCTAGGGAAGACAGATGTTGCTTGGGAATCCAACGGCTTTGTTCTGCACTTGTGTGTGTAGCTATCTCTGTTATATCTCCTCTGCTAAGGACTTAGCATTCCTTTATATCTTTTACTTTAATAATACCTAACATTATAGCAGCTTACAACTCACTAATGAGGCAATATCCAATAATATATTACTTAATACTTAAGGCGTTTGGTTTCAAAACCGGCTACATCCATTTTCAACAATGTTTCGGGACTGGACAACTTTTTATCACATTTTCTTTTTTAAATCTCATTTAACATTAAAAAATATGTTGGATGTACCTGACTTAGATGAGAAAATATCAATTTTTGGTTAAATTATAAATAGACATTTTTTAAAAACAAATCTCTTTATTTAATATGAACAATACATACATAGTTTTTATTTTTTAAATACACAAATCTTCACGCGAAGGCAGGCTTGTGGCTGTCCTTATACTTATACAGTATACTGCAAGACACAACAAACTGCACGATTTTCTAAAATTAACATTTAATTATCATAAGATATAAACCGAAATTTGGAATAAAGGGCGATGATGACCTTAGTGGTTGACGCCTAAAAAAAAAAAAAAAATAATAATAATAATAATGTGCCCAAGCTACAACACCCTTCACTATACCATATCTTCGAATATTTTTGTTTTTTTTTTTGGTTGGCCGCGCAGTGTGGTCTTCTTACAGACATTTGTGCTGCTTGCGGGAACACAGACAGCCTGGAGGGGGTAGCCCAAACCTCGCGTTGCTGCAAGCCACGGTCACCACGGTGCAGTGGCAGACTGCCCATAGCTCCATAACCAATCCCATTGGGGCCGATTTGCTAGTGTCCTTCCCATCGATGGCGTCAGCTCTCTCCGGTTCAAGGACAGTGACAAACTGGTCTAGGTCCAAGGATTATGGTAGCCCAGAGTCAGCAGGCCCCGAGGACCTATATTTCTTTCACTGAAGCATACCGTCCTCCGGGTGGTTACTGATATCGTGGAAAACCACACCACGATTCTCGATGGGATACACGGGGAAGGTACGCCTCGTACTCCCGGTCGGTGTGAGTCGCCTCCAGTAGGCTGACGGGCCTCACATACCCCGGGGGGTAGTCTTGGACTGCGTGGCGTTCAATGGCGGGTGGTCACCCGAAAGGAGCGGTCACCCATCCAAGTACTAACCACGCTCGACGTTGCTTAACTTTGATTACCTATTGCGAGCGCCTTTGTCCACTCGGCCATCCCGGCCCCCATCTTGGAATCACTATAAAATATTTTTCTCGTTGCAATCGGTCGAACTTACCAATCTCAAACTTCGAAACCCTCGTTTTCAGAGCTTTTATTTAATCCTTCGTAAGAATTTATGAATCGAAGTAACATTTCCGTGAAGTTCACTTTTCCTTATCCATCAACATGCATCAGTTTAAGTCCAGAATGACAGGTCTAAATTGCCTTATTAGAAAACTTGCTACGTTAAAGTAGTATTTGAAGTTGAATCAATTGAATTTAGTATTGACCTGACAAAAGCAGGCCACTATTACAGAAATTGTTACAGAGGCTGTTAGTGATTCTGGATATTCGCTTACTTAATAGTTGGTACGTTCCCTTACCATCGTCTTTTCCTTATTAGATACTCAATATAATGTATTTTATTCTCTCACGTAATGGTCCATTTATAATTTATAATGTACTACACCATTCGATCATAGGTCCATTTATAACGTACTACTTGGACCATTCATGAATAAAAACGTTAAGGATTTCATATTTGATTTTTTCATTAATATTCCCTTGTCTCAAGGTCTTAATTTTCTTTTTGTAATATATCTACTTATGCTTACATATCAAGATGTAGGGGAGAAAACTGTTGGTTGGCTACAGTTTTTAATTTTTTTATTGTTGAGTCGTTCCTGTTAATATAACCCTAATAGGGCAGATACCACTGTAAACTCCAAGTATTAGAGTATTTCAAGTATTTTTTTTCACCACATAATAGTTAATACTAAGATCATAGAAAATTGAACAGTTCGTCAATCCAGAGTATGCCAATTAACCCCTTATGTAGGTTGGCCTAGAAGGTGGGGTTGTTTGGCCATTTCATTCAAGTTCTGCCTGACACATATTATTGTTATTAAAAGCTGCAATATAATGGTATAATAATTTTGAATCGGTTTTTAACAGCTTTTAAGGGAAAATAGAATGACGATAGAAGAAGATAGAAATTTAGACTGTCATCACTATCTGCATAAGATAAATTGCTCTCATCCTCCTTGCTGGAACTAAAGACAATTGGTAGTTCCACCTTTGTTAATGTTTACCTTGCTTTATTGAATGCTACTGCGCCAACAAAACCCAGTTGAAGAGAGTCAACTAACCCCACAGGGGAGATCATAGGAAAGATGGCTTCCAGGACAGGGGAGAACAATCAAACAAGAAACTGGTTAGTCGAAAGGTTAGGTTTTTCAAAGGAGTTAGGGGCTATGTGAACCGAGTCGGAGTCAAATGTTTTGCTATGCCTTTAAACTAAATTTACTGAAAATATAAAAATTTACTTACATGTTGTAAAATCAATCTATGGAGCACACTCTTCTCTACAATGTTAGCATCGTATTGGAAACTCAGGACAAGACTCACGAGGTCAAGCGGGTCACATGGTACAATGGTGGGGCCTTCACACACAAATAAAATAAATTATTTTATTATTATGTTACATATTTAATTTTTGTTTCTTCAGTAACTTTTTTAATCTTATATTTTGCTTTTTTTTTATTTTTAAAATTTCCATTTTTGCTGATAACCTAGCTATCCAAGGTTATCAATTGATTGATAAATTCAAAGATGCGTCCAGCTACGTCTTAGGTCTCGGGCAGCCATATTGCCCCTTGCAAAGTGAGCCCAACTTCTCTCTATTCACTTTGGTTAAATACATTTAAAATAAACATATGTTATTAAATAACGAAAATTATTAAATAAAAAAAAAACTGGTGTTTAAGATATTCTCTTTAGGAGGAGATATTACCTTATAACAATTAATTTGGCTGGGCATTATGGAGTGGACTGTAATGAATGACTTGTTGTGGGTAAAGTAAAAAAAACCCGATTAGCCAACATCTTTCATATGAGGTGACATCATATAATAGTTCTTGTCGCTTTGTGATGAATTATATGGTCTTTGGTATTTCCTGTATATCTTTGCTCCATATCCTTTACTTATACATATTAAAGTTCCTCTCAATATGTTGATGCTGGAAATAATTCAACCTTTCTGTGTTTAGCTTATGGTGTACCATACCAGCGTCGGCTGAATCTGGGTTTTGTACATTACAACAACAGTACATTTAATCGTAATATAAATTTGCCTTTCTCACCACAGTTGATTTTCTTATCAAAATACCACTAATAAAACTTGAGAAGAACGAAGACGATACATCGAACTGATACGGAAGATCGATATATAGAAAGCGATCTGAGAGACTTGATCGAGAAGGCGACTTTGGATGTGTGAGTGTCATTGAAAGTCGCTCTCTGGACCAAGTCTCTCAGATTTGGCAAATCTTCTCTTCGCAGCCACCGCCCCTTCCTCTGGGATCGATACTTCTACACGATATAATAATCGATGTTCTACGTAATTTTTTATATAAGAGGTCACGCAGTCAAGAATTTCACGTGGCATTTTTTTTGTCTTGACTTTATATCTTTAATTTATAATAACATTTCCTCCAGTTTATTGGACCTTTTTCCTACTATTGAGACATTTATTGTTGAGTTGAGGCGTCCTGAATAGTTCCTTCTAACTGCATGTCACGCCTTTGTAATGATATATCGACTAGCCAGTTTCTGTAAGCAGTTTTTTTTTAAATTTGTCGTTCTATTCTATGCAGTTGTAATCTGATTCTAGGTTCCTCCGGTTATCCTCAAATTTTCTTTACTTGAATACTTATTTAGTGCGTCAGTTAGTGTCCAAATTAGTTAATGACTGCATTTAAAAAAACTTGAATGAAACACATTTCAACGGAAAATATTATAATGCATTTTAATCTCTATATATATAAGAGGCTTTGTCCTGACTGACAGAATCAACGTAGAGCAAAAACTAATAATGATAGAAACTTGAAGTTCGGAATTTAAACTTTAAACGCGATGTAGGTAACCACTAAGAAAGGAATTTCAAAAATGTAACCCCTAAGGGGCTTAAATGGCGAAATTGTCGTTTAACTCTAACGGAAATCTATTGTTGAGATTTTAAACCATATGTTTTTTATTTGAATATCGATTTAACGTTACAATAGTATTAAAATAGACATTCACATAAAATATGGCTACTGATTATTTAAATATTAGTGGTAATCAAATTATCCCATGATTGGGGATGGTGCGTGTTTATTTCGATCTCTTTTCCATATATTTCTCCATATATATATATATATATATATATATATATATATATATACTTCTCCATACATAGATACTACTCCATATATATATATACTTCTCCATATATATATGAGGCTTTGTCCTGACTGACAGAATCAACGCAGAGCAAAAACTACTTATGATTAGAAACTTCGGAATTTAGATTTTAAAAGCGATGTAGGTAACCACTAAGAAATGAATATCAAAAATGTAACCCCTAAGAATATCTAAAATGTAAATGGCGAAATTGTCGTTTAACTCTAACGGACATCTATTTTCGAACTTCGAGAAAATATATCTAATTAGGACTCATTTTAAAGAATTAGATACGACGAGTTTAACTCGAAAGGCCCTATTGGGCGTCGAAAACCATGTTTTACAGCCGAAAAATGAAGCGTTCACGACGAGTAAGTCATTTTTTGTTTCGACGGTTTTAGTGAACTCTCTCCATTGCGCGTCTCCGTCTCTTCTACCGAGCCGGCAGCTTCCCCCTCCAACATTCCACCTACCGGAAGCTCAAATTCTACTAAATCTCCTTAACATCGGTTAACATATTATATTAGATCAATACCAAGATAATGGTCGCAGAATTGATTTTAAAGGCTCGCGGGCGAAGCCGCGACGGGGAATGCTAGTTGTTTTATATTGTAACAATTATGTGTGTTAAACAATTTTTATTCAAAGAAAAATAACAGTTTTAACAATATTAAAACAGCTTACAAAAATTATCACTTTGTAACACAATTATTTGTGTCATATGGTTATCCATATTGCTTGAGCTTCCGAACGAAGAGTATCCCTCCAGTACCATCGCTTCTTACATATTATCGTAAAGCGAACAGTGTAGAACCTTATTGCCCGGTGTAGATGGTACTCGAACACGTGCTATAAGTTTGTTCCAACTGTTAAGAATTCGGTAAATTTATGTAGTGCGCCGGCATAGGGTCCAAATGAGTTAACTATTCCATTTAAAAAACTTGAATGAAACACATTTCACGCAATATACGATGTGATTAAATTATATACGGTTTCAACAGATATTATAATGAATTTTAATTGTTTTATATTGTAACAATTTTGTGTGTTAAACAATTTTTATTCTAAGAAAAATAACAGTTTTTAACTGTTGTGTGTACAGTTAAAAATATTTAAACAGGTTACAAAAATTATTGCAAATTGATTACACACAACTATTTATGCCAAAAATAATTATTACACACAACTATTTGTGCACTTACAAAAATTTCAATTTTTCCAATCCAAAATTTTGTGACTAATTACGTACGCCCCAGATACGTAAGTAACCCAACTCTACATACAGACTTACAACAACCGACTATCCAACACATACGAACACTTTACTCAAGATTTTTTATTAAATTGGAAGGACATAATGACTGATTAATTAACCACATGGCAAATGCTAAAATGCCCGTTAGAAGGCGGCTAAAAAGAAGCTGGATGAGAGACCTCCTCTCCTCAATTAGAGTCAAGCCCGGAAAGAGGTGCTGCTGGCCACTTTCGTTCCTTCATGCCATAAATGCCTTAGATATTAATGCGTTGCTGCAGACCTCGAATTCGCATTGTCGCAGATCGCTGACAGGTGCGAAATAATGTATGCAGAGAAAAAAAAAAAAATTGTGCCGTATGGTTACCCATATGGCTTGAGTTTTCGAACAGAGTACCCCTCCTGTCCCATCGCTTCTTACATATTGTCGTAGAACCTTATGGGCCAGGGAAGATGGTAATCGAAAATCGTAGTCACGAACACGTGCTATGAGTTTGTTCCAACTATTGGTTGGTTCCATTAATTTCAAACAATAGGGGAGAGCGGGGTTGGTTGGCATAGGGGGTAGGTTGGCCATTGCCTTATAGTTTTCTTCACACCTCGACCTCGGGAGTCTTGTCCTGCCTGAGTTTTCAATCCGATGCTAACAGTGTAGAGAAGAGTGTGCTCCATTGATTGATTTTACAAAATGTAAGTACATTTTTATATTTTCAGTAAATTTGGTTTAAAGGCATGGTATAAACATTTGACTCCGATTCTGTTCACATAGCCCCAAACTCCCTTTGAAAAACCTAACCTTTCGACTAACCAGTTTCTTGTTTGATTGTTCTCCCCTGTCCTGGCAGCCACCTTTTATATGATCTCTCCTGTGGGGTTAGTTGGCTCTCTTTAACTGGGGTTGGTTTGCGATGTAGCAATTCACAAAAGCAAGGTAAACACAAACAAAGGTGATACCACCAATGGACTTTAGTTCCAGCAAGGAGGATGAGAGCAATTTTTCTTGTGCAAAAAGTGACGACAGTCTAAACTTCTATCTTCTTTTATTGTCATTCTATTTTTCCTTAAAAGCTGTTAAAAACCGATTCAAAATTATTATACCATTATAGTGCAGCTTTTAATAACAAGAATATCTGTCAGGCAGTACTTGAATGAGATGGCTGAACAACCCCACCTTCTAGGCCAACCTGCCCCACGTTGGGGGTTAATTGGCATACTCTGGATTGACGAATTGTTTAATTTTCTATGATCATAGTATTAAATATTATGTGCTGAAAAAAATACTGAAGTACTCTAATACTTGGAGTTTACAGTGGTATCAGCCCTATTAGGATTATATTAACAGGAACGACTCAACAATAAAAAAATTGAAAACTGTAGCCAACCAACCCCGCTCTCCCCTATATATATTTTTCTTAACGTAACAATATTTTTACAACAATTTTAACATGAGATGATTCTTTACAGTGCATTGAAGGAGGCTAATAATGTTTTTATATTTATGATAGGTTATATGAAGATATATGTTCACTAACGGCCTTATTATAAAAGTGATAAAGGTAATAGATAGATCCTGAGCTAAGGCCCCGTTCAGGTGAAAGCCTACTCCCGTCAGGGAAGATGGATGATGCTCCTTGCCACCTTCCATCTCCCACCTCCCACCTCCCACCTTCCACTTTCCACTTCCCTCCTCCCATTCAGCTCAGCCTATCTCAGTAATTATGCACCTTTTTATAATCAGGGCCTTTGTTGTTTTTGTATACTAAGGCATCAATCTAAATTTATTCAGATTAAAAAATTCAGGAAAAAGTAATCATATAAAAAAACATTGCCCTTTTTGATCGAAAATTTTAGAGTTGCATTCCCATAAAAATATTTCTTAAAGAACTAACAAGGTAATGGTAAATACAAGACTACTCAGACAGTTATCACAATTTAATTTATTGTATTATTTCTTCTAAAAAACAAAACAAATCTGGTCGGATGTGCCCAACTTACTTACTCAAAACTTTCACTTACCAACACTTTGATCAATTTCTGACCAATGAATCTGATGAAATTTCGGCTGTAGCATCGCGGGCATATACATACATCATATACCAAGTTTGATCAAAATCGTTAAAGTCATTTTTGAGTAAATAAAGAAATCACGTGAAAATGGAGCAACATTTATTAAGTAAAGTGCCCCCTCCAATTGATCAATTTTGATGAAATTTTGACTGTCACATTTAGGGCATATATATACACCCAATACCGAGTTTAATCAAAATCGTTAGAGCCGTTATTGAGAAAATCGAGGAAAACGTAAAAATTAGAGGAAATTCTTTTAATAAAGTACCCCCTCCGTTTGACAAATTTTCATGAAATTTTCGCGGTCACATATATACACCAAATACTCAAGTTCAGTTTTGTACGGCTTATAGTTTTTGATCTAGTCTGTTCTCACACACACCCACACACACACACAGACCATTTCGCGGGACTTGTGTTATTTAGACTCCGTTGTGTTAGTTATTTTCCGGGTTATATAGACTCAGGGTACCCCAAAACGTGTATTTCCGTTGAAAACCGGAAGTCAAAATTTTTCACGAACGCAATACTTTCCCTTACTATATATTTCATACATAAGTAAGTGAAAATAAAAAAATGTAATTTTAATAAAAAAAAATTTAACAGCCAGAAAAGAAAGTTTATGAAAGACTAAATATTAAATTAATGATTAACAGTCTAAAATTCCTAAAGGACACAGTCAAGTTGTTTATCATCATATTCGGATGAGAACTTAAGTTTAAGCTGCTTAGGGAAGTCTTTCAAAGCAAAATTAACTTACTTTGCCATTTATTATTGTCTCTCTCCACGACCGCTTTCATATTTCTTTGAATCATTAAAAGTCTAACTAAACATTAAGTCATGACTAATGAGGGGAATAAAGTCAAACATTGTTTATGAAAAAAAGGAAATTATAAAAGTTAGAGGTGAGAGATAGTCTACTGTTATTTTTTACGATAGGTTAAATGTTTATCAGGATTTCCAGTTTAAAATTTTTTTTATTTTTATTTTGGAAAGCTAACGTTTCGATCCAACTTGTGGATCTTCATCAGGGCTAAAAGAAAACAAATATATGAGCACTTATGCTAGAGGATGACAGTAAATAAATATTTTACAGAACTGACAATAATATAAAAGATGGTAAGCATTATACACAGAGTTGGGCAGTAGTTAACTACATTTGTAATTAACTACACAGACAACTACATGCAGTTTGTAGTTGAAAGCGCGCAACTACTATTTTTCAACTACCAGTTAAGTAGTTGCAATTTAAAACTACAACTACAGTAGTTGGGAAAAAGTAGTTGCGAATGGCAAATACAACAAGTAGTTGTAAATGTAGTTTAGAGCGGCAACTACATTTGCTAAGCAACGTCTAATTAAATCACATGTTTTTGCAATTTTTATTTTGTGTTTAGATAAATACTCCATAGATAAATGGGCTCCATTATGGTTGATAATCTGTTTTAAAAATAGTACAATACATATACGTAATACAAATTTTTTCCATGATATCCGTCAGTCAATTATTTTTTTTAACCTTAGGTTCTCGATCAATCCTATGTTTTATATATTAGCTGAATTGCATTTGATATACTCCTTATCGATAATGCTAGATATCGATAATTACTCGTTATCAATAAAAGTAGTTGTAGTTTTAGGCTCATAATTACAGTTGCAACTACTATTTGTAGTTGTAAAAATGCAACTACTTTTTTGAAACTACAGTAGTTGTAGTTGTGGTCCATCAACTACAAATTATAAAAGTAGTTGTAGTTTCAACAACTTCCCAACTACAGTGTCAGTAGTTTTGTAATTTGTAGTTCAACTTCTTTTTGCCCAACTCTGATTATACATGAATATTTAAATAAGTAGCTGGTGAGCAAGGTAAAATAGAATCTGATATTTACCTTCTTAGTCCCAGAGTGATACAAAGATTGGAGGTATAATAAGATGAGGGGAAGTGGTAGGTTGTTAGTTTGCCGACTTCAATGGTTTATGACTGGGAAACCCAACGCTTTTGAAGTGAAAGGCTACATGACAACTATGTGAAAATATATATATTAAAAACTAACAAAATAGATGGTACTGTATACAAATTGTTATGTCTGGATTCAATAATAACAAAAAAATTAAGATAATACATGAGGTAGTAATCCATAACTACTATAATCCATAACTAAAATTTTGAAAAATATACAGACGGAAGTTATACATTACTATAATACAATAGATCAGAAAGGAACTATCGATATAAAATATATACCAGGTTTGTAATTATGAAACCGGAATTCGCCAATGATAGGAGTTAGCAGTCAATATAATCTTCTAACTAATCCGTCAGTGGTGTTATCTGCTTTTGCCTACATGTAATAAAGAGATCCAATCGATACCAACATCAGTTTCATTCTATAACCGTGTTTTTAGTGGCGTTGAACATGTCGACTTTTGTGCCAACAAATCAAGATTTGTGGACAGCATTTATTTTCCGTTTCCTTCTGAAAAAAATTGGAGCATTATCACATAGGATGCTTGTTGAAGCTTACGGGGAGCATGTCCTAGGCAAATCTTAATGTTTCGATTGGTTCAAAAAATTTAAAGATGGATTTCGATAAAAGAAACAAAGACCGTGGAAAACCACAAAAAAAAACTTTGAATACGCTGATTCGGAAGCGTTTGTTGGACAATTATTACATGTGACACCGTCTCTATTTGTTTGAAAGGCATGGAAAAGATCCAGAAGGTTAGAAAATGGGTACCTCACCAACTGAATGACAGGCAGCAGGAAGCTCGAAAAACCTCATGGCAAATGCTGCTCTCCCGGTACAGAAAAAAATTCATTTCTTCATCAAATTGTGACTGGTGATGAAAAGTGAATATACTTCGAGAATCCTAAGCGTAAAAAATCCTGGTTGACTCCTGGTGAACCATCGGCATCGCTTGGGGAGGAAGAAAATGCTCTGTGTCTGGTGTGATCAGATGGATGTTACCTACTATGAGCTGCTGAAACCTGGGGAAACTGTTAATACGGAACGCTACCTACAACAGATGATAAATTTAAATAAAGATTTGCGCCAAAAAGTCCCAAATATCAAGAAAGGACACACAAAGTGATCTTGCTCCATGACAATGCCCCATCACATTCGGCTAAACGGACCAAGGAAACGATCCAAGTGTTTGGTTGGTAAATTCTTCCGCATGCGGCTTATTCTCCAGATTTGGCCCCATCCGATTACCACCTATTTGCATCAATGGGACACGCACTAGCTGAGCAGCGCTTCACTTCTTATGAAAATGTACGAAATTGGTTAAGTGATTGGTTTGACTCAGAAGAGGAAGCATTATTTTGGCGGGGAATCCACAAATTGCTGAATGATGGGAAAAAATGCATAGATAGCGAAGGACAGTACTTCGAGTAAAAAAGTATGTATCATTTTTACACAATCAACTCTTATTTGCTATTTGAAAAATTCCGATTTCATATTTACACACCTGGTAAGTGGCTGGTTAGCAACATAAAATATTCATTTATGTCATCCTCTAACATAGATACTCATAAATACGTTTTATTTTAGCCCTGATGAAGATCCACAAGTTGGTTCTAAACGTTGGCTTTCCAAAATAAAAAGTTTTAAACTGAAAATCCTGATAATCATTTAATCTATTATAAAAGTTAGGCTAGTGAACGTTGAACAGTAACACGTTAGGTTGCGCGGTGTATTTTAGTGGTATCCTGAATTGGACGATATCGGTAACACTGATGAAAGTGTTATTTTTTTTCTGAAGAGTGAAATGAATGAGCTTCTCGAGTGCATTATCTCTTGGTAAGGATTAGACCTAGATATAACAGGCGCAGGACATGCCCCCGGGGTCCGGTACAGGATTTACGCCATACTTTATGGAAAATAGCATTGAACTGCTGGAATTTTGAATTACCATCCATATTGATAATTTTTGCAATTTTAAAACAATTTTTAGGAGCTTTTACTGCTTTACATCCACTTACTCTAGCTATTTAAAAAAAAATTTTTTATACATTTTATAATAATAACTACTGCATGTAAAATAATTACATATATTTCACTTAATAGCAATCTGGAAGACTATTAAAAAAAAAAGGAAGCCAAAGAGTGACAAGTATAAAAACACAAACATTAAAATAGTTTAAATTTAAAAATCAAAAGGACGTAATAACCGAGTAGTTGACCGTCCAAATAAAATATCAATCTAATCTAATCCACTTGCTCTATGACAACAAAAAAAAATCTTTTTAAAGAAATGAATTTATATAAAATAAATAAAGCAAATATCAGTGTTTTATTTATAATTACAGACTTAGTAAGAAGTATTAAAGATGACCATAAATGTACTCTTAGCAAAAGACGCGGAAGTGTAATGCCATCCAGTAGTCTTGTTTCATTACTGATTGCCTGTATCGGACCCCTGAGTCCGACTCTAAAAAACAACAGAATTTCATCTGTTAGCAACTTTTGCTGCACTAAATTAAATTACATAATTTAATTAACATAAATTAAATTAAATACTACACATTAAAAATCGACTATGAGTCTTTGAGGTGTTCGGCCCTTCGGACATTTTAATGTGATAATGGGCTGTTAAGACGGGGATGTAAGACATCTGACCCCGGGGACCGATGCCGCACCTAACATGTTAAATATTTGAAAGCTATTAAAAAAAATCTGGTGCGTGCGCGCAACACACAACTTTCACTTACCAACTTACTTAGATTAGAAATTGACGTGTTTTGCTAAATATCATTTCCCAAAGTCACACATTTTTCTACATTCATATCTTATTTTTGTTAATCGTTAAAGCCGTTTTTGAGTAAATAAAAAAAACATGTGAAAATGATACAAAATTTATTAAGTAAAGTCCCCCCTCCCGTAGATCAATTTTGATGAAATTTTTACAGTCATATCTCGGGCATATATATACATCAAATACCAAGTTTGATCAAAATTGTTAAAACCGTTTTTGAGTAAATAAAAAAAACACGTGAAAATGATACAAAATTTATTAAGTAAAGTCCCCCCTCCGGTAGATCAATTGTGATGAAATGTTGGTTATCACATCTTTGGCATATAAATACATCAAATACCAAGTTTGATCAAAATCGTTAAAACCGTTTTTGAGTAAATAAAAAAAACATGTGAAAATGATACAAAATGTATTAAGTAAAGTCCCCCCTCCGGTTGATCAATTTTGATGAAATTTTTACAGTCATATTTCAGGCATATAAATAGATCAAATACTCAGTTTAATCAAAATCGTTAGAGCCGTTTTTGAGAAAATCGAAAAAAACGTAAAAAGTTATTCAGTAAAGTACCCCCTCCCTTTGAGAAAATTTGATGAAATTTTTGCTGTCACATTGCGGGCTTATACATACTCTAAATACTAAATTTCAGGTTCGCACGGTTTATAGTTTTTGAGCTAGTCTGTTCACACACAGACACACAGACACACACACACACACACACACACACACACACAGACCATTTCGCGGGACTTGGTTATTTTGACTCAGGGGACCCCAAAACGTGTATTTCCGTTGAAAACCGGAAGTCGAAAATTTTCACGATCGCAATACTTCCACTTACTATATATTTCATATATAGGTAAGTGAAAGTAATATGACATTGTTTTTCGTTATTCTAACCTTTTAGAGCTAGCAAAGAGGAGAGTGGGATTTAGTAGAGCTGCAAATGACGGCATTGAGATGTGAGTGCCAGGTTCTGAGCAGAGAGATCCGATCCGATGGCTGCTGTAATTGGAGATAGTTTAGTTGGAGTACTTTGAGCGATGTCGTATCACTCACAGCTCTCCATTCCTTGCTAGCTGAGGATCTACATTCCGATTGTTATTATTATTTTTATGGAAGTCTTGTTCTATAATAAACCTACTATATATTGAGAGCTAAGGCATGATGTTACAAGAAGATGGTATTGGGACCTCAGTTTGAGGAGTATCTAACCTACATCTCTCAAGGTTCCTAGTTGATTTTTTTCTTAACATACCTGTTAAATAATATACATTAGAAATAAAATCTGGTGCGATGCGGACAACACACAACTTTCACTTACGAACTTACTTAGGTTAGAAATAGACGTATCTCGATAATATTTAAACGCCATTCCTCGACACATTTATTTTTTATTATAAACAATTTTATCATCACGAATTTACTCTCTAAAGTCAAATAATTGTTTTTATTTTCATAATACGGTTAATTAAATTTTGGCTGTCACATCGCGGGTATATACATACAACAAATACCCAGTTTGATCAAAATAGTTACAGCCGTTTTTGAGAAAAAAAACAAAAATATTATGAAATGAGAAACTAACTAAATAATGTGCCCCCTTCATTTGACCAATTTTTATGAAATTTCGGCTATCGCATCGCGGGTCTATTCCTACATCAAATACCAAGCTTGATCAAAATCGTTAAAGCCGTTTTTTAGTGAATAAAAAAAAAACCGATAATGAGGATACATTTATAAAGTAAAGTGCCCCTCCATTTCACCAATTTTGATTAAATTTTGACTGTCACATCGCAGGCATAAACATACACGAAATGCCGAGTTTGATCAAAATCGTTAAAGCCGTTTTTGAATAAAAAACAAAAACGCCTGAAAATGGGAAAACATTTATTAGGCAAAGTGTTCCCTCCAATTCATCAATTTTGATGAAATTTTGACTACCGCATCGCGGGAATACCCATACACGAAATACCAATTTTGATTAAAATGGTTAAAGCAGTTTTTGAGTAAATAACAAAAACGCGTAAAAATGGGAAAACATTTATTAGGTAAAGTGCTCCCTCCCGCATATGATCGCAATACTTTCCCTTACTATATATTTTATATATAGGTAAGGGAAAGTAAATATTGTTAGAAGCGGAAAAGAATATAGTTAATTAAGATACTTGGTTAAGTATTGATGACAGAATTCTTTCTTCATTTCTAAGGTTTTAATTAATTTTTCTTCGTAATGTTTGTTTGTTTGTTATGTCCCTTTATGCCAAATAGGCTGATCGGACGTGGGAGTCCTAAATTTTGACTATCCAAAAATTAGGATAGAGTATAAGTAGGTAGGGATCTTTAACGAGTCTGACATCGTACAGGCTCGGGACCTCCATTTTGCGTCCTATTCGAGGGACGGAATGGCTAAGGATTTTCTACTCCCATTAAAAAATCCTAGGGACACCGCTGGGCGCGAACCTGCGACCTTTAGTTATGTAGGTTACAATGCTAACCATTATACCACAGGTGACCACTTTTCTTCGTTATGAACTTGTATTGGGTGTGTATAATCAATACAATTTCTATTGTTTCCAGTAAATTTTGAAATTAATAAATACTTAATAAATATTCTTTTGGCGGTCTTATAAACAAATAGAAAACTGTTGAAGAATGGAAAGGCCATGGTGGAAAGGAATTTTCTATTTGTGTGGATTGTAAGTTAGGGAGGCGGGTAGTGCCCACTGGAGAGTTCCATCTTTACGATCTGACCTTAGTCTTCGGTTCCAATTCCCCA
The DNA here is from genome assembly GCA_911387785.2 of Aelia acuminata. Classification (NCBI taxonomy): domain Eukaryota; kingdom Metazoa; phylum Arthropoda; class Insecta; order Hemiptera; family Pentatomidae; genus Aelia; species Aelia acuminata. The sequence continues at coordinate 2,937,160 of OU426983.1, forward strand.
GTGCCATGGTCAGCTCCAACATACAATAATATATCGATAAATATATTTATTTTTTTTTGTTTATCGGAATACCACCCAAAATAATTGTTTGCTTTTTCACAATATACAAATACAGAGATATATATTTGTAACAAATTAGTGAGAAATAATACACATTTATAAAAATATATAAAAGTCACCATAAAATTAATGAATGTTTGCTGATCCACTTCATAACTTTACTTCTTACTTACCTTACTTTCAATTACTGATTAGGTAGCTAAAGTAAGTACTTATAAGTAAAACTTACACATCGATCGTCAAAACCTACGTTGCTCCTCCTGCCACCGTACAGGTCACCTTAAAAGTGTTTTTATTAGAACACTTCTTCAAACCATCAAACATCTGGATCATGCGTCAAACCCCAACTCAGAGTCAGACGATTCAACTTATGAATACGAACTAAATAGAATCGTGGATATTAATTCGTCTTATAGTTCAAAGGTTAAGCCAAAGTTGGGCAAATTGTAATCTGAATAATGATTAATGAATATGAATAATTGTAATCATAAAACAAATGAATAATGAATAACCATTATTCATAATCAGTGCGGAGTATTTTTAATGATTATTGAGTGTTTATGGTATTCATTTGAAATGAATAATGAATAACTGGTATTCAAGTATTCATGATTAATGAATACTGATAAATTCAGTGAGTCATTATTCATGAATAAAAAATATTCATGAGCTAGGATTAATATAATATTCACCAATCATGAATACCTAATATTCATCAATCATGAATAACAAATATTCACCAATCATCAATCATGAATATGATATATTCATAATCATTATTCATTTAAATTTAAAAGACGAGGATGCATTTCTGAATTAAAAGTTGTCCTAATGAGCTAGGACAAGTCCTAAGAGTGTCCGTAGTCAACTTAACAGCATTTGAAGTCACAAGTGAAGAATTAGACCCTAATTCCAATGGTTATTAGTAAAGGTCCATTGACAAGAATGTAAAGCGCAAACAAATTTTCAATCATCATTCATCAGTAATCATGATTAATTAAACTAAGAATTGTGATTTTTTTTGTAATCATGATTACTGAATTTATGTTATTCATGATTAATGAATGATCTGTAATCATGAGTAGTGAATTCCCATTAGTCATGATTAACGAGTAATGAGTAATCATGAATAATGAATTCTTCTTAATCATGATTACTGACTAATATTTAATAATGAATAATGGTCATTCATGATTGTTGAATACATTTTATTCATGAATACTCCATGACCAGTGATTAATAAAATTCACGATTAATGATTTCGCGCTAAAGAATGATTTGTGAATGATGATTACAATCATTATTCACATTTTTGATTATTAGTCATAATCATGATTACATTTTTATTTAAATATGCCCAACTCTGGGTCAAGCCAATGAGCCGAAGGTCCCCGAAGCGACCCTAAGTCTTCCAAAGTGCCCCGAAGTCTTCATAGCGCTTCCGAAGCTGACTTCGCACCACGTAAAGACTTAATATTACTAAACTTAATATTAAAAATTTAATATAGCTTGGTAATACAACTTTCATTAATTTAAAATAATTTAAAAGTGTGTCGGCCACAACAACCGCTCCTTATCTTTAATCTGAAACAGAAGTGACTGGAAAGTTCTCAAAAACCGTAGAAGGTTCTCGAACATTTTAGCCACAAACATGTACTAGAATATTTTGTTTCAAAAATCCTAGGACTATTTTATACCATTTGTTTTGTGTGTTTTCTCACGTTACAAACTACTATTAAAAAGCGATTTTCATTTTTTTTTTTAAATTTTAAAAATGCAATATTCTTAACGGCTACTGATAAAAATAATGTGGAATGTTACTTATAAATTTGAAATCTTCTAATTTATCTCTGAAACCACATTTATTGGAGTAAAATATACCTTTATTATTATAAGCTTTTTTGGTGCGCGCCCTACGCCTGGGATACACAGTCCCGAGAGGTATTAAGCCCGCAAGACCGCTAAGAGATGAAGGTGGGGTGTGCTCCTTTCACTGCAGGGGCTAGTGAAGTACTCCCGTCCCAATGTTGGCCACGGGTATTGATTTATAATCCGAGTATAATAACTATCTGCCGATCTTTATAAATTCAATAAGACTATTCAAGTAAATAGGAAATATGGAAATTCAATAAAAAATATTTAAAAATTAGGTTATTTATTATTTCCAGTAAAGAAAGAGAAATACTTTGTTGAGATACACTGCTTTATAAGTTTATTGGATACATAGCATATTAATGCAACTATGAGGGAATGGAATATATTGAGTTCTTGTATTTTCATATTTAACCTTAATCTTTTTTTGCTTGTATAATTTTACCAATATCATAGTTTAGTAGGTTTTTGTTTTGTCTTCATATTTTAAATTATTACACCGGTATTATGGCCACCAGACCATGGTGGCAGATATATTTTTATAGGGAGCGGGGAAGGGTGAGTCAATGAGTTACTATGCTCATGGTTCCGAGTTCGAATCCGGTTTGGAAAGGTGTTTTTAATATTTAATATTATTTTTAACATTCACAAATAGACAGTTGTAAAAGTAGGACTTAAAAAAACATATTTAATCGAAATAAAACCGAAGGTAAAGAGTGGATAAGAAACTTAGAGTTAGTTTCATCAAAGAAAAAAACAAAAACAAAAACCAATCACTCGATCTTACTGTAGCTTCTCCTTGGATTGGATATTGCAAGAGGTCACCGATCCCAGAGGTCGGTCGGTTCTAGCTAAGATTGGAGAAGTTTCTCTTTCCTAGCTCATGCCAACTTTTGCTATTCAGGTCATTGGTCTTCCTCGGATCCTATCCATCAGGACAACTTCTTTTACAGCATCGAAGGATGTCCCGATATCCGTTACATAACTCAGCGGCCATAGAGGGAGGGGATGTGCTCTCAAGAAGTGGGCATGGTCCGAAATGGCTGGCAGTAAAGGGTAACAGCCTCCTCTCGATCGTAGTTCTCGTATCCTTTTATACTCTTCAGGGGATAATGGAGTTGAAACAAAACGCATTTCATGTTAGTACATGTTTCGTTATAACCGAGACTAATCGCAACACGTCACTGTTTCACGTCCAATTAAAATTTTAAATTTATACTTAGTTAACCCATTATGGGGGAGTGGGGTAGCCCACTGGTAATGCAGTGGATTGCTGTGCTCAACGTCCCGAGTTCGAATCTGACATGGCTCACGATATCTTTATTATTCGTCACAGTTCGTCTCGTGGGCCGAGAGGGGCAAACCCAGCCTGTATAAAGTGGGTACCCTTCATTGAAAAATAAAGGGGAAAAAACCTGGCGGTTGAGCGTGATAACGGTCAAATCACCTCCTTGCACGACCGCTGACCAAGAAACAGTACTCTCCCTTACATAGTACTGAACCCAAGACCCTTCATGGGTTGTAGTGGTAAAAGTTAACCCTTTATGGACATATTGCTCCCAAAAAAAAAAAAAGGCACTTATGAAACTCCAGACCTTTCAATCAAAAATATTACGACTCATTTGAAAAGCACCTTTGTTCGTGACTAATCAAACCTTACATACCGACTTCCTCATGCCAACAATTGATCAACAAATAAAAACTCTTTACAATCGTGTACACAGTAACTTACACGGACATTACATAACCTCCTTATACGAGATATGGCTAAATGCGAGAAGAAGATTATAAATGCTTTGAATGAAAGATCTACTTCTTTAACAGATCGTATAGTAAATGACAATAAGGCAGACAAGAGGTACCGTACTGCCCAGTGCCATTCTTCCCCATGCCTTCCGACATGTCATTGTAAGTCTAGTAGAAACCATCAAATCCGCTTATTGTCGACATGCTTTTGACATATACGATTGAAAAAACATTATCCTGTAATTAATCTCGAAAATGTCTAGAATTTGAACGGATGTGCATTTCAGCACGTTGATCTTGATTTATCAACTTGGATTTAAATTTTTTTTTATCACCTTTCTATAGACGCTATTGACATCCTTCGTAAAGAGACAAAAAAATTGCTATTGATGAATGCAGTGTATTTATAAAATATTATAAATATTAGATGGTGACCTCGGTAAGATGTTCCCCGTGTTAGTGAACAGTGCTGGAGTGGATAACGGGATAATACCTTGACCTAAGTTGACAGTTCAGTTCTAGCCAAGTTCATCCCAAACTGATCTCTTTGTTTACCCTATACTTACCCCTAACTTTAATTCGGCCGAGCAATATCGTCAAATAGTGAAGGACTCAGCTATATTGTATGTCTACATAAAAAAAATAACAATAATAATAATGGTCACCCTTAACTTATAATAACTCCCTTATAAATAAAAAGTGTGAACACAAGAAAAAATTATAAAAACATAGGGGCACATAAGAATTAGGAATCTTCAGGAATGACTAAATGATTTATTTTTTGGTATAAAATAATCGAATTTAAGTCATTCATACCTCATTCGTTTACTCCTTTACAAGCAGCACAACACATCAGACACCTACCCAAAAGAAAAGCCTCAGGTTATGATTTAATTTAATAATTTAAAAAACAGCTGAGGCGCTCCAACAAATGCCTAGGAAAGCTCTAGTGTTCCTTACGACTATATACAACTGTATGCTCAGGACAACTAAATTCCCCATTCAATGGAAATATTCACTCATCAAAATGATTCAATGAAAAGAAAAAAGACTTTTACAATCCACCATCATACCGACCAATTAGTCTTGGTCTTTCTCCAGACTTTTCGAAAAATTACTGTACAAAAGATTAATTGACATACTTACCAAAAACAATCTAATACCTGACCATCAATTCGGTTTTCGTACTTCCTATTCAACGACACAACAACTACACAGAGTAACGGATTACATTGCTGGAGCACTAGAGCCAAAACAATACGCAACTGGTGTATTTCTGGACGTTGCCCAAGCATTTGATAAAGTCTGGCACCAGGGGTTTCTCTTCAAACCTCAAAAAGAAGCTGGATGAGAGATCTCCTCTCCTGAATTAGTATCAAGCTCGGAAAGAGGTGCTGCTGGCAACTTACGTTCCTTCATGCCATCAATGCCTTAGATATTATTGCGTTGCTGCAGCCATCGATTTCGCTGATTGTCGCAGACCGCTGACAGCTGCGAATCAATGTTTGAAGAAAAAAAAAAAGTTAGTTATTTGTTTGTCTCACTTTTTTATTTGACTGAAATACTAATTACCTTTTTCCACTTTATTTCTAAAGGAATAAATATAACAAAAAAGAATTATATAAAAAAATAATCAACGGCGTTGATAAATAATAGGTTTTACGCCATCGTAGGCAAATAACCAATCAAATTTTTAATAAGAATTATGCATGAATTAAAGATGTGGTAAACTTTAACTAGTAAGGTATACCTTACTTTATACTAGCCGATGCCTGCTTTACTTATTGTGGTAAGACTATGTAATAAAAAATATATTTTACACGGCGATATATATTCGATTTATTATGTTTTATTGTACAGTGTGGAGCATTTATAATCATAGGCAGTTGCCTAGAAATAATTATTCAATGTTTAGGTTACGAAAAGTGTTTAGTTAATTTTGCTAAGTAATTTTTCTTAAATTAACTTTTTGAATATGAGGAAAGAAACCGAATGGCTGAGGCTGTTAGTGGAGGCCATGACCCATCACCGGGTTGTTGAGTCACATTAATAATAAGGAAACAATGATAATTCTATGGGAAGTGTAACAACTGAACAATAAGTTATTTAGGAAGTTCCTAGTCATTTAGGAAGTGTAAACAATAAGTTGTGTAGGATGTTATTTAGTGATTTAGCAATCGATAACGATCGGTGTTAAATCCCGTCCCCCGATGTCACATAGCGAAGATACAGTCGTGGTCATAGAAATTGCATCACCTATGATTGTTATATTTTCAATCCTAAATGAATATTCAAGTAAGGGATTTAATTTGTTTACCTACTGGCATTAGAGATAGATGTAATCAGTGACTTATAGTTTAGTTGGTTACAGAGTGACTAATATTAAACACGTTATTTCCTAAGTTTCAAACAAATGTCCAAGGAGGAAAAAGTTGAAATAGTGGCATTTTCTGAAGCTGGACTTTCTTTGCGGAATATAGCAAAGAGAGTGAGGTGCAATCAATCCACTGTGGTGAGAAAAATTAAAAAAAAAAAAATATTTCTCAGGGATCTACCGAGCTAAAGAAGGGAGAAGGAAGACAGGTGTGCGTTTAGCTAATGATAATCGCATTGTGATGAGATTTTCAGTAGAAAATCGCTTCAAAACTGCAAAGGAAATATCTAGAGATCTAGCAGATAGCAATTTGGCAGAAATAAGTCGAGAAACAATAGGCAGAAGATTAGGAGAAAAAGGTTTATGGGCAAGAAAACCAGCCGATAACCCATTTCTTAACAAAAAAATGAAACAATCTCGCCTAAATTAGGTTCGGAATTCTGAAAACTGGACGACTAATGATTGGAGGAAAGTCATGTTTTGGATAAAAGTAAATTCAACATCTTCAGTTGTGACAGTGCTCCATACGTAAGACGTCGATCAAATGAAAGATTTGATGAATCTTTTATTTTAGAGTGTTACATCCGGCAGGTGTGATGGTCTGGGGATGTTTTTCTTACTTTGGGATTGGTCAGATAAACTTTATAGATGGCACGGTCAGTGCAGAAAAATATTAAAAAAATTTGGAAGTGAGTTTGTTTCCCTCAATGAATTCCCACTTTACACTCTGCGAAGACTTCATTTTTCAAGATGATTGTGCTCCGTACCAAAGAGCCAAATCGGTACGTTAATTATTTATTTATTTAAAATAATGTCTTAGCAGTAAGATGCATAATTGTTTTGGATAGGTAAAGCAGTTTTTAACAGAAAACGGGATCTCCACGCTGCCCTGGCTAGACAATAGTCTGTTTCTCGACTTACTTCTGCTAAATTGCTATCTGCTAGATCTCTAGATATTTCCTTTGCAGTTTTGAAGCGATTTTCTAATGAAAATCTCATCACCATGCGGTTATCAATAGCTAAACGCTCACCTGTCTTCCTTCTCCCTTCTTTAGCTCGGTAGATCCCTGAGAAATATTTTTTTTTTTAATTTTTCTCACCACAATGGATTGGTCGCACCTCAATCTCTTTGCTATATTCCGCAAAGAAAGTCCAGCTTCAGGAAATGCCACTATTTCAAATTTTCCTCCTTGGACATTTGTTTGAAACTCTTTCTATCGGTCATAATAATAGGAATTAACGTGTTTAATATTAGCCACTCTGTAACCAACTAAACTATAAGTCACTGATTACATCTACCTCTAATGCTGGTAGGTAAACAAATGCAATCCCTTACTTGTATAATCATTTATGATTGAAAAGATAACAATCATAGGTGATGCAATTTCTATGACCACGACTGTAGGTCAATGTTCGGAACTAAGCAAGTGTGCTGGCAATGTGCTGGGCGATCGCTGGCTACAGCTGTGTGTACAGCATGCTGCTCTGGTGTGTCTACATCTGTTGGTACAGCAGGTCTCTGATCCCTACACCCTCCCCTGCTTATCATATGTTGATATATATACAGTCTGTAGTGCTGATCTCAGTACTTACTGAAATCTTATGTACAATAGCAATACCAATAACAACCGAAGGCTGATTTTTGTTCAAGTATACTCTAGCTATAGGTTTGCGATTATTTTTATTTCGGTTAACGGTTGACCTAATATAACATAATTATCGAGCAGGGTCACAAACGTTGAATAGGGTTGAAACAATACGTGACCTAGGAATTATATTTGACAAACAGTTAACACATTCAACGCACATTGACGATGTATTCATGAAAGGTAATAAGCTGGTTGGATTTGTGAAAAGAACATGTTAAGAATTTGACGATCCAAAAACTTTATTAATATTGTTTTATTCACTTATAAGGGTACATATTGAGTATGGATGTTTTATATGGTTTCCTAGATCAGCCAAAAGTTTATATTTGTTAGAAAATTACAAATACGATTCTAAAGATATTTATTCTATAAAAAACATGGTTCATATCAGGGTTCGAAAGTTTCGTATAATTACTTAATGAAGGAATTTAGTGTAGCACACAAAATGGAAGAAAGATGTGCCATTTTGTTGACAACTAACTTAGTTAAGCTAGTCCAGGGAGGTCTGGATGATCCTAATATGCTTGGAAAACTAGAATTTAGAGTTGGTAGGATTAGTAGCAGGTTGAAGGAGGACTTTTATATGCCTGTGTGTAAGCCTTGTTACAATTCTCCACTAAATAAACTCACTAACCTCTGGAACTCTTTATGTAAGGTACTTGAACTAGATTTGAGTTTTGGATTGGGAAAGATCAAAAGTATTCTGTGGAAACATTTCTCGCATATTAGTGCCTAATGTATAATCATTTCCATTTGTATTAGATCTATGCATATAGTGTATGCGTATATTATATATATTTGCGAATGTGTGTGTATAATTATAAATGTAAGCATATATCTTATGTATATCGATACTTTTCTGGGCTTTTTTATACTGCTCTTCTTATCCCTAACTCGACATTAAGAAGATTTAAAGATTACTTTGTTTATATGTGTATATATATATGTATGTATATATATATATATATATATATATATATATATATTTTTTATATATTTTAGGTTATATTATTCTTAATGTATTTCATTTATAAGTGCACCACATTTTCCTTTTTTTTTTTTAATGTGTAAGTATGTTTAATATTTCCATGAATAAGGGATATTTTCTAAAAGTAATTTGAATAATAGGTTCAGAGCTTTGACCTGTTTTCTCTTTTTTTTTTCTTTTGTCGTTTGTTTTTTTCTTTTTTCTTTATGATTTATTATGTAAACACTAAGTTGTTCACATTACCACCTGTAATTGGGCATATGACAGTTGGTAGGATTATGTAAAATAAATAAATTAAAAAAAAAAAATCAACATTCCATTGTCTCACAAGAGTAATGACGTTGTATTAATGAGCTACGCGATTTACATTTTACAAATGAGAGAGGACTCTGAGCAGGCTGCCTCCTTCCCTCGCTCGTCTTTCTCTGATTATTTCGACTCTTCACAACAAGTTTGCTTCCTTATCAGCTGATCCAATAGGTTTGTGTAATTTATCTCTGTCAGTCCAATTTCTATTTTGATGACCCAGCCGAACGCTGCTTTAAGATCTAGTTATGCCTTATCCCTGTCCCATGCTGGAAATGCTTCTTATATTGTGTCTGCTTTGAAAACTGTTCCTGCTTTGTAATCTTCTCTGTAGTTCTCAACTGTGAGCCCAATTCTGTTTTCCTAGTTTTTAAGTATCTGATTATTAAGCCACTTTAAAGCCTCATAATTATGGATATGGGCTACGATTCTCAAATCCCACTTCTCTTTTCCTTCTCTCGTGCCTTCCAAAATTTTCGTGTGTGTGTAATTTTCTAAAAAATCTCGTCCCGCTTTACGTATTTCAGATTCCTAGAGAGCATATTCTACTTCGGTCTCGGTAACAGCTACCTGGCATTCTAAGGTTTATAAAATACTAGCTAGGATGCCCGGCTTCGCTTCGGTAGTTGTGTGCTAGTTTTATTAACAGAAAAACTTTGAAATTAAAGGAAATATTGAACAAAATTCGCACCTTCTTGAAACTTTCGTTTTAACTTGGTATCAATATTCTGCAGAGTCCGCCCAAATAAGGAACCCTGTATGGTGGTCCTATTTGATCCAGAAGTATAGAAACTACCGAAGATTCATAGAAACTTTTTTAAAGATTTTTCTTCCATTTCAACCTCCCTTAAGATATCCCCCAGTAATTTGAACGGTTTCTGCATATCTCGAATCTTACCACTATTACAAAGTGAAAACCAAAATTTCTTGAAGGCACAATTTTTTCATCATATTTCTTTTTATCTTGAACTATGAGGGGTGATAAAATCTTGAATGCTGTTATTGGAGTTAGTCGTTTTGTCAACTGGAATGCTCATCATACGTAATAACCAAACTAACTTCTTTTTCATAAATACAGTAAGAACACTTCAAACTTTTTATTTAAGATTTATATTTAGTCAATTCATCTCTTTTTTTATGTCTAATTTTATTCGCTCACTGTACTACTAAGAAATGTTCACTCATATTGCATTAAATTTACTTAAGTATATATTATAAATAGATTAAATGTAATGTGCTGATCATATATTAGCCTTCTTATGAGAAAACTAATTTTTTAAGGAATCCAGTTGGTTTTCTAATTGATTGCTGAGATGTAAAGTATTTATTTTATCTTGAAACGCAAACTAATTATTTTCTCTTACTTTTTTAGTAATTTAAAAAGAACAGCTGAAAAAATATAGAAGGATTACATACTGAATGAATGGACAATAAACATTGAGTGAAACGCACCCTAGCGCTTCCTGGTAGCCTGGAGCTCGAACTAAATTTTTCATTCATAAACTCGTATGACAATCTCAGAGAGGCTAATTAAAAGGTGCGAGAGGCTTATAATTCCAGTCCTTTTCTCTTCAATTTTACACTCTTAAGAGAAAAACGGAAACCTTCTTCTCCGTAAGGGGTCATATGGCTAAACGAAGACATAACTTCCTTAATCCTACGTGGAGTCGTTTTTGAGCCTTTTCGGCACGCACATTGTACACTTTGTTTTATAATATATATTGATTTTTTACATGATGTTCATCTCTCTTCCTTTGCTCATTCCGCTCTTCTAATTTGTCATCTGTAAAATTTCGTTTATAGTCTATACAAAAAAAATATATATATATATATAGTCTATAAAAAAAGAGGGAATGAAGTGCTACAATTTAAAATATTGTAACACAATATCTTAACACATTTGTGGGTTTATATAATTTTATTTATGAAGAAAAATAATAATTCTTAATGCCATACAAACAATGACAACAACAAATAATCAACAAGGTTACAAAAAGTATCAACTTGTAACGATACAGTAACGATATACAAAAATAACCATATCATTAGAGCTTCAGAGCAAGACTAACCCTCCATTCCATCGCTCCTTATATTTAGAACATTCCAGATGGTTCCAGACAGTCATAAATATGTACTGGAGCAGTTTGTAATTGTTCCCAAAAAAATCTAGAACTCTTTTAAATCATATATGTTTCGTGTTTCAAGTTACAATATATTAGATAAAAATAATTCTATTTCATGATTTATTTCGGATGAAAAAGAAATCCATTGCTTTACACCGCTTGGACGAACGTGGATGTACTCCGAACTTCGATGGATCGAAATTGCAACTAGAAGACGAATTTCGAGAATGGGATCTCGAATAGGCAACGTTCTATTATCTAATTGGCCGTGGAGGAGGATGGAACTGGTTTCGTGGCCGGAAGTGGCCGAGCTGCCGCCAGCGCTATCTAGGTTAATGCCTCCTCCCATATTTAATAACGGACCTGTTTTAATAACCACCTCCAACCTACTTCTTCCCTACTACATTACGGTTTTACCAAAAAATAAATTTCAATTTGATACTTGGCAACCTCAATTAAGTATATAACGATTCATTTTTTAAAATAGCAATGTAAAGTGAAAAGTTGAATATATTTTAAAAAATAGTTATTTTCATCACTAGTACCCAAAGTGGTTGTTTTCGGTGCATAGTCGAGTTTAATAGTCGAGGAAATTAGACCAAGCACCGAAAATCCACTTTTGGTACGTGTCATGAACAATACTTTTCATCATACTGCTCATACTTTAGTACATTAAAACACTTTTATATTTCATTAATAGCTTACAAATATGTATATCTCTATATATATAAGAGGCTTTGTCCTGACTGACAGAATCAACGCAGAGCAAAAAGTACTAATGATAGAAACTTGAAGTTCGGAATTTAGATTTTAAACGCGATGTAGGTAACCACTTAGAAAGGAATTTCAAAAATGTTACTCCTAAGGGGCTTAAATGGCGAAATTGTCGTTTAACTCTAACGGAAATCTATTGTTGAGATTATAAACCATATGCATTTTATTTGAATATCGATTTAACGTTACAATATTATTAAAATAGACATTTGCATAAAATGTGGCAACTGATTATTTAAATATTAGTGGTAATCAAATAATGCACACTGTGATTCCCATAATTGGGGATGGTGCGTGTTTATTTCGATCTCTTCTCCATATATATAAGAGGCTTTGTCCTGACTGATAGAATCAATGTAGAGCAAAAACTACTAATGATAGAAACTTGAAGTTCGGAATTCAGGTTTTGAACGCGATGTAGGTAACCACTAAGAAAGGAATTTCAAAAATGTAACCCCTAAGGGGTTTAAATGGCGATATTGTCGTTTAACTCTAACGGACACCTATTTTTGCACTTACTTACAAAAATATCTACTTTGGACTCATTTTAAAGATCTTGATCTACGGGGCGTCGAAAACGATGTTTTAAAGCCGAAAAATGAAGCGTTCACGACAAGTAAGTTGTTTCGGCGGTTTTAGTGAATTCTCTCCATTGCGCGCCTCCCTCCCTTCTACAGAGCCGGCAGCTTTCCCCTCCAACTTTCCAAGCTCCGATTCTACTAAATCTCCTTAACATATTATATTAAATCAATACCAAGATAATGATCACAGAATTGATTTTAAAGTCTCGCGGGCAAAGCCGCGACGGGGAATGCTAGTAAGCTAATATGAGAGATTAAAATGACACCTTATTTTTTTTTTTTTTTTTTTTTTTTTTTTAAATCTGTTTATTCACCTATAATAGAAGAAAAGTACTGATATATTTACATTAATATTTATAGTACAATGTTGGTTATTCATTATTTTAAAACATTTGTTTGGCATTGCCTTTTAGAATACCGATAACTTTTGATTAAAGGAATTATTTTCAAGTTCTGGCTCATCTCTAAAAGGTCGGGTTTAAGCTGAAAAGCGCGGGATTTAGCTGAAAGTAGTTCATTTAAAGCTTCTTGGGCCTCTTCTAAAACATCTTCTGGTATATGTTATTTTGCACTTCAAACATACTACTTATATAAGAATGAAGCACAGTAGGGGTCACATGTGGTACAGTGGTTGGCATGGCAACCTACAACACTAAAGGTCGCGGGTTCGCGTCCCACGGTGGCCTTAGGATTTTTAATGTTAAATTAAGTAAAAAATCCTTAGCTATGCCGTTCCTCGGATAGAACGTAAAATGGAGGTCCCGAGCCTGTACGATGTCAGGTACTCGTTAAAGATCCCTATCCTAATTATACCTGGATAGGCAAAATTTAGGAATTTAGGACGATTAGCCTTAGTAGCATAAATGGACGTTAAAGAAACGAACAAACAAATTATAGTTTCTGAAGCACAGTACAGTAAGTAACCTCCTTCAAACACATGTTTATTAATATATAATAGTAGCAGGTAAGGTTAGCGCACCAATAAGATTTTTCAGGCCTAGGCCAGAAAAGTACTACTTTACGGACAATATTTAAATATTTTTTATAAAAAGAGAAAATATTAAATTTGAACCCGGGTTTCCTCATCACTAGTAAGGCACTTTTGTCACTTGAGCTACCAGGTACATATCCCGTTCAAATCAATCATTTCACTTCACTGACCTCTTTTACACCGATTTCTCGATTTTTGCGAATTATACGTGGGAGTGGACAGTTCTTGTGCAAGTTACTAATTCAATAATTTTAAAATGAAATTGCGAGATCAGTGGGAAAAAGTGATAGTGAAGAGAAGAGATTGACTAGACCAGAATATATGCCTGGTAGCTCGAGTGGCAAGAGCGCCATACTGATGATTAGGAAATCCGCGTTCGAATCGAATCCAAGGCCAATCTTTTCTCTTCTTTTAAAAATTATAATAATAAATTTCAATTTATCAGGGCAGAGAAATAATTGAAAAAAGTAATAGAAAATACATAGGATAAGCCATACAGTTATTGGCACCCCAGCTTTAACTTAAAGAAATAGGTTTAAGCGAAGCTCCGCCCCACGTCCCCGACTACCGCGACCAGCTTTCTCAATGCGATCTCGTCTTAGTTCTCGCGAACTAAAATAAAAAAAAAAAACCGTAATTAATACGGCTTATTTTTCGCGGCTAGTTACTTCTCGCATAGGTAATTAGTCCAAAAATCTTTATTAGGTAAGACTATAGATTGGGGAGGGGGGGCGGGTTTTCCCCGACCCCACCAGGAACCACCACCGTCGCGAGTTAGCTCTCGCACACCTAAATTGTCATTAACTAATTACTATGGTTTTTTTTTTTTCCTAGCTAATTACCTCTCGTAAAGGTAAATATTCAAAAAGTCCTTATTATGTGGTGTAGCGGTGGGGGAGGGGGGGGGGCTCCGCCTTACGTCCCCGACTACCGCGACCAGCTTTCTCAATGCGATCTCTTCTTAGTTCTCGCGAACTAAAATTAAAAAAAAAACCGTAATTAATACGGCTTTTTTTTTCTTTTTATTTCAAGATATACATGAATCTATTGTTCGAAGGGTCCTCTAAGTCATCTAAGAAGTAAGACTTCATAGAAGATTTCACAATTAAATCCACAGGGTGCCAATAACTAGATTTGGCACTTTTAACAATAAATATTGCCATATTGTAAAACTATTGAACTTTTGACGAAAAAAACCTCTTGAGTCTTTATGAGGAGCTATAGGAAGTTTCTATTTGATCCCTTTATAAAAAGTATTTTTTTTAATTTAACCACAGAAATGTAGTCCTAAGGGTGCCAATGACTGTACGGTTTACCCTATATAATAAACAACTTTGAGTTAAGTACTTGCGTTTTATTATTAATGCCTTAACTAAGAAAAGGAAAACTTTTTTTCTTTTTTTAAGGAATTAAAGAAGAATTAAGAGAGTGGAACCTTATGCGGTATACAACTATATTTTAAACTCACTAGTAATATGCAACAATGTTGGCTAATACTAAAAAAGGCAGAAGATTTGTGTAGAACTCGAAGAAGGTTGTTCTTGCTGCTTAAGGTTTTTGCAGCTCTTCCAGATTTTTTGTCTAATTCCTCGCTCATCCCCTTAATTCCGCCGGCCCGATATCGACCTGTGTACCCCCCCCCCCCTCGGGGTTGTCCCGAGGAAAAAACGGGACCGGAAGAGCTATGTTCCTTTCAGCGGAAGTTGGCAACCTCAGCCCTACTTTCCATTACCTACCCCTACTTTCCTAATTGTTTTCTTCCGTTAAGCGGGATTTGTCGGGTGGAGAGGGATTTTTTTTTTGTTTTTCTAAGAAAGAAAGTAATTGATCCGCCTGTTTTTTTTTTTTTAATTGTTAAACATAGGTCATTTTAAGTTTGTTCAGCTTTATTACAAAGCGAACGGAACTGTTAGTTTTAATGAATTTAAAACTTAGCAATTATCATCACAACAACCTGAAATCCCCTTTTTGATATAATAATAATAATTTCTTTATTTGTTTTTGGGGTATTCCCCGTACAAATAGAGTTAGCCATACAGCACATATATAACAAAATAATACTTAAATTCTAATCTAACAACAAATTGAAGTTTACTTATTTATTCAAAATATTTAAAGTTTCCTTGTTTATATTAACAATGTAAATTATATGTCACCTTAAGCTAAATAATAAAAAGAAAAAATAATATTAATATAAAAAATTAAACACTAGTCTGAAATAATAAATGATCTTATTTTAAAAGCTGCCTGCGTATAATTGTAGATAGAGCCAAAGATGGAGAACTTATGGTTTTGTAGAAAAATACAATATCCATGCCAATTAGTGTTGATAGGTAGTGAGTTCTGACAGGTAAATACATTGGGCATATTATAACAAAGTGATAAAGATCTTCCAACATTTTCAGGTTGCAAACAGGACAGATTTCCTCAGGGTTTAATGTAAATCTAATATTACCTATTGTAATTGATATTGTATATTTGTTATTATTTAACCTCAATTGAACCATGTTCCTAATAAAAGCTATGGAGGTATTAAGAGTCAAATAATTTTGAGGGTGTTCTGATTTTATGAACAATTGTTTGTAAAATATATTATAACTTGATCAATTCAGTAATAATAAGTCGTTATTTCGGGTAAAAGATTTATAATTTTCTAGTATTTCATTGAATTTACGTTTAATAAAAACCGTATCACTAAATAAAAGTGGATCAAACTGGCCAAAGCTTTCAAAAAATTCCTAATTTGTGTCACCCAGTTTTATTTTATTGATAATTTGTTATTAGTATCCATATTTAATAATTTAAAAAAACATTGTTTGGGGTATCTTATATATTCCGTATTCATAAGTTTAATTAGCCAATTAAGTAACTGTTTTATAACGAAATAGCCTATTGGCGATGCGTTTAGACTAGATGCGACTTCTAGCCTTAGCATGAAATTCGGGACTGTTTTTTGGATTTGGAGCAGCCGTTTATAAAAACTCGCTTGTACGGTTTCTAGTTCGTCAATATGCCTCATTGACCATACTGGGGCAGCGTGCAGTAAGCAAACCCTTTTTGATATCCCTGTTCTTGATTAATCCGATATTTTGTTTCCTAGTTAGATTAAAAAAAGGAAACTAATTAATTACTCAACAACTATGACGCGTACATTACTGGCCTCTCTACTGACGATGGAAGCTTATGGAAGCATACCAAAAAGTTGTTAAGGCATCGAGAGGTGTCTGCACCACTTAGAAAAGATAATGGGTCCTGGGCCGTGTCGGATAAGGAAAAATGTGAAATCTTCGCGGACCACCTTTCTTCTGTATTGACACCATTTACTGACTTCATAAATACAGAACATGACACCATGGTACTTAACACTTTAGACATTACACTACAGTTGACACTCCCACCACCTTCGTTCACTCCTTTTCAGGTCGCATTCCAAATCAAACACTTACCACAAAGGAAAGCCCCTGGTTAGGACTTAAGTACAGCTGAGGCACTCCTACAAATGCCTAGAAAATCTCTTGTATTTCACACGACAATTTACAACTGTATATTAAGAACGTCTAAATTCCCGATACAATGGAAATAATCTCTTATTAGAATGATACACAAACCAGATAAAGACATATATAGCCCGTCATCTTACAGACCGATCAGCCTACTCCTCTGTATGCTCGAAATTATTCGAAAAATTATTATACAAGCGACTGGTTGACATTTTGACAGACCAGAAGGTAATACCTGACCACCAATTCGGCTTCCGCACTTACCATTCGACGACGCATCAACTACACAGAGTTACTGACTACATTGCAGGAGCTTTAGAACAAAAACTATATGCGACTGGAGTATTTCTGGACGTGGCTCAAGCGTTTGACAAAGTCTGGCACCAGGGTATTCTCTTTAAACTCAAGACCATATTACCGTACACTTATTTTCTGATCCTTCAATCTTTCCTCTTCGATAGATTTTTCTCCGTCCGACAGGGTTCAGAAATGTTTTCAATTTATCCAATCTTGGCGAGAGTAACCCAAGGCTCAATACTAGCACCTTTACTCTACATCATATACACGCACGACATACCTACTAACAACGAGACATTGACGGCAACTTACGCTGACGATACAGCAATTATCACTAAACATCAGGACGCAACACAAGCTTCATTAACTTTACAACATCACCTAAACATATTGCATGACTGGTTCAAAAAATGGAAAATTAGACTGAATCATGATAAATCAAAACACATCACATTGACGCTAAGAAAACATACCTGCCCACCCGTTTATATTGACAACAACCTCATACCGCAGACAGACCAAGTACACTAATGTTAAAATGAAACATACGACGCTTAAAAAGAGACTGAAACTACTTTATCCACTCTTCTCAAAAACTTCAAAACTGAAACTAAAACAGAAATTAAAGACATATACATACTTACTTAAACCAATATGGACATACTCATCACAGATATATGGAGCAGCTAAAAAGACACACTTAAATAAAATCCAAAGATTTCAATCAAAACTTTACGACTCATAACCAAAGCACCCTGGTACGTGACCAACCACACTCTACATACGGACCTCCTCCAGCCAACAGTTGACCAGTACACAGCGACACTATACAAACCTACATGGACATAACAATCGCCTAATAATGGACATGGCAACAGCTGATATCCCAATAAATACGAGGAGGAGATTAAAAAGGCGTTGGATGAGAGATCTCCTTACTTAAACAGCTCTAGTAATTGGAAGGGGGTGCTGCTGAGTACTTTCCTTTCCCATGCCTGACATGTCATTGTTTTCTCATCCGGCCACCACTTTCGCTGTTTGTCACATTGCGCTGGTTGTGTGCCCGAGTCATCTCCAAACCTAACTTAATAACCTGTGTTGCATCTACTAAAGAAATCAAAGTAAAAGGAATGATGAAAAGAAAAATGATTCAATAAGAATAAAATTTCAATAACTGATAAACACCAAAGAACTTACATTTATTAGAAATAAACATGAACTGCATATGAACCA
Source organism: Aelia acuminata (assembly GCA_911387785.2). NCBI lineage: Eukaryota > Metazoa > Arthropoda > Insecta > Hemiptera > Pentatomidae > Aelia > Aelia acuminata. The sequence continues at coordinate 2,955,654 of OU426983.1, forward strand.
CAAGAGAAAAGAGAAAAACAAACTATATTATTAAGAAATAAAGTAAATAAGTTTAAACTAAAACACAATAGAGAGAATGATCTTATGTTTATCTTAAGACTAACAAAGGTTATAAAATATGAGAAACTTCTACAATGAATTAATATATATATAAATAAGAAAGAGCTCTGTTAAAAATGGTGAATTAAAGGCCTTGAGACTATTGAATAACAAATTAAAGAAAAGCAAAAGATAGCAATCAATTATACTAAAGCACATTCCTCTAAATTAACCATGGTTAATAATATTTACTAAACGAATTCGTCGGCGAACTGGTCACTAATAACTTTAATTATTAATGAATGTCTTAACAAGCGATTTCTCGACGAGCTTAGTCTCCTGGTGAATATCAATTGTTAGGCGAACTAGAAACAATAAAGTCTTTACTCACTGTGGGCGGTGAGAATAGCCTTACTCGAAAAAGGGTTCTAACATCAACATACATCTCATGAACAAGGAAATCTGGTACCAACAGTGAGTGACTCCTGGCTACTAGACGAGTCGAGAGAAGCGGACACACCGCTTCCAAAACGCAGAATAGAAGCCACCGCGTGGATCCGGTGGTGGGGTTAGAGCGGGAGACAAGACAGATGTTCGTAGCCTCCTATATTGCCGCTGCCACTGCATAACACTCGTACATGAGGAACTTAACCTGTTTGGCATGTGGTAGGCGGGAAGCATGGAATGAACGGGAATTTCAGTATTTTGAATTTAAACGAACTACCTCGAGACTGAACTACCTTAATATATTTAATCTCCTAAACGGCACATTTAAGGACTGTAATATTTATCCACTTCGAAATGCTTGTAATAAAATATTCCCCTTTCAAATAATTTATTTTTTGAAGAGAAAAGATTTGGCTCCGCCGGGAGTCGAACCCGGGTCTCCTGCGTTACATGCGAGGATGCTAACCGCTACACCACAGAGCTCGGCTCAAGGCAGAGCAAATCCTCTTCACTGATACCTACTCCCCCTATCTCACAAGTTTTGCGAGTAGTAGCGGGAGGTGGACAATTTTTGTCCAATTTATGATATTTATTGACATAAGTCAATTTTTTAAATTATTTTAATTAATCCAATCTTAAATTGTGGCTGATTACCAATTTTAAATTATTTTTAAATTATTATTAATTAAAATATTCCCCTTTCAGATCAATCGACCGAACAACTTCGAAACATTATTTTTTCAACGAATTTTAATAAAGACACAGTTTGAATAATCGCCTCGTATCTTCAAAATTCAGTTTCATTTAAAGGGCTCACTTATCAAAATCTTGGCAGCATGCCATTGAATAAACTTTTCATTGGGAACTGTTATATCGCTGTATAATAATTCTTCATTCTTAAATCAAATCCCATCATAATTTATTCTAGTATATATCATTTATTCTTATATTGATTACAATCATGAAAATGATCTTCTTCTTCATGAGTTGTAATAAAAAGGAAAAATTTAATTTGTTATTCTCTCAAGCTTTGCTGAAATTGATGTCAGTTTCGTCCTTTTTTTGGATCTGATACTTTCATAGTTGGATGCATTTCCTTTTAGTGGTTAGCCAAACTTAAAAATAAATTATTTTCTCTTTTAGTATAAGAAAAATCGTATCGCGGTTCATTAACTTACAAAGCGGTCAGGAAACGGCTTCTTTTAAAGAGATGAGTTACTCATCCAATCGTATAATTTGTTTTAGTAGACTTCCCGGAAAACTAAATTATAGCAATATCACGGAAACTTCCACCCAAGAAGTGTCATGAAGTTTAGCTAACTTTTAAAGATAGTATATAAAAAGAGCTCACCGTAGAAAAATGTTTTCAGGTACAAAATTGACAAATTAATCCCTTCCGCTTACCCTTGCTAAGAGAAAAAATCCTTAAAGCAGTAAATGCTCGAAAAGGTAAACAAATTATTGGAATTTTAGCTTATGTCTACTTGGTAGTGACGTAGTCGGTAATTTCGAGTACTCACTTGTTTCAGTGTTGAGTAAGAATTCTAATCTGCGAAGAATCTAATCAAAATATTAATTTAATGAACAGTATTTGTTGGACAGGAGCCTATTTTTGTAGATCAATTTGAAAATGTAGAGCAATCAATGTGATAGTGTTTTAAGCATGAGAAAGGAAAGTGGCCAGCAGCACCTCTTTCCGGGCTTGGCACTAATTCAGCAGAGGAGGTCTCTCATCCAGCTTCTTTTTAGCCGCCTTCGAACGGGCCATGTTGGTAATGAATCTGTATGATCATTAAGACGCTCGCGACGCAAAGCCTAGCAGTGCAGTTTTTGTAATCCGTAGGAAACTGTGATGCCCTGTTCTGCGTCCCAATGTAAGCGGTTATAAGATTTACTTATAAGATTTCGTATAAGTTGGTCGAGAGTTGGTTGTTGTATAGCGCTGCAACGGAGATGGGTTCGATTCCCGGTAGTGGTTCAATCTTTTATCTTCTAATAAAATTATAAATTAATTACTTATAAACAAAAAATGATAAAATTTCAAAATCTTGGTTTTTGTAAGTCTGTATGTAGAGTTTTGTCACTTACGTACCCAGGAGCATCTGCTCTTAGCATTAAAATTTTGAATGGAATTGGATTTTCATTGATGCTATATGGGTTTTCGTATGGATGTGTATGTATTCAGCTTCTGTAATTTTCAGTTTCAAATATGAAAATGAATATTCAGTTTTATGTAGCTAGGCGTAATCTTCTAATTTCTAATTAAATATTGTTGAATGCGAACAATAAGGGAGAGTTAAGTAATTTGATTGAGTTGATATCTGCTGCTGAGGACAACACTTCAGTGAGTGATAAAGGATCCATATCGGGGTCGGTCATATGCTCTATCATTCTATCACTATTCCTAATAACTGCTATACATTTACTATATGACTATCCTAAATAACTACTGCACATTTACTATATCACTATCCTAAATGACTACTATACATCTATCTACTCTATCACTTTCCTGAATAACTACTATACAACTATCTGCTTTATCACTATCCTAAATAACTACTATACATCTCTCTACTCCATCACTATCCTAAATAACTACTATAAATTTACTTTATCACTATCTTAAATAACTACTATACATTTACTCTATCACTATCCTAAATAACTACCATACATTTACTCTATCACTATCCTTAATAACTACTATACATTTACTCTATCACTATCCTTAATAACTACTATACATTTACTCTATCTCTATCCTAAATAACTACTATACATTTACTCTATCACTATCCTAAATAACTACTATACAACTATCTACTCTATCACTATCCTAAATAACTACTATACATTTACTCTATCACTATCCTAAATAACTACTATACAACTATCTACTCTATCACTATCCTAAATAACTATTATACATTTACTCTATCACTATCCTAAATAACTACTATACATTTACTCTATCACTATCCTAAATAACTACTATACATTTACTCTATCTCTATCCTAAATAACTACTATACATTTACTCAATCACTATCCTAAATAACTACTATCGGGGTTATAGGATCTAAGATACAACGGAGCTAACTCACGTACCAGAAGGTACCCCAATAAAAATATAAATATAATGATTTATGAAAATATTTATTTCTCAATCAACACACAAGAATGTAAATATAAATATATTGTCTTTGAGTTTAATAAAAAACGTTCGTACGTACCAAAATGATATGTTCGCTTTCGTCCACTTGCAGGTGCCATAGTGGGTTCGTCACCGTTGATATTTTTAGCTTCTTCAAAATTGCTTTTCTAGCCTTTTTTTATTAAACTAAGATTAAAAGCATATATGATTTTTTAATCATTATTCTCTACACTACTATACATCTATCTACTGTGACCCACCATCACTTTTTATTTATATAGATTAAATTTGCTAAAAATCGAAAATACGAAAATTATTTTTGGACACCTTATGTTGGGCCTAATTTAATTTCAAAGAACTGTATCACCATATATTTATCACAGTTTTTTCTTAACGAATCATTTTAATTGTCTTTAATTATCTTTTATTAATTTTAGATCTTCAATTGAAATTTTTACCTGTTGGAAGTGATCCCCGCCCCCCCCTATTTTTGGCCTCTCCAATTTCCATTGCAAATAGTTAGCTTCTACCCTTAGAGCCATGATTCCGCTCGATTTTTATTTATTTTTGTCTCTTTAGATTAAATTAGCTATTTTTAGACTGCCTTTCAGAATTTTTTTATATTTTTATACTTCGAAATTAATGTTTCAATTAGTTAAATATCTTATACACCACAAATATTGAATATTTTTTTTTTTTTAATGGCTAGGGGGCTTTAACATGCAACACTTACAACACTGGCCCTAGGATTTTTTAAAGGGAGTAAAAAAACCTTAGCTATGCCGATAGGACGTAAAATGGAGAACCCAAGCCTGTACGATGTCAGGTACTCGTTAAAGTTCCCTATCCTAATTATACCTGGATAGGTAAAATTTAGGACTCCCACTGTAGCATCGTCCGATTAGCCTTAGTAGCATAAAATTGGACTTTAAACAAGCAAACAACAATACTTGATTTGCCAAAATTGATATATTTATTCCAATGTTGAATGTTTTTCCCCCTTAATAAATAAGTGAAGCATAGAAAAAGGAGAATGATATAAAAGTCGAAAGGAGATGATGACTGTGAGGAGAGTCCGCAAGGGGTTCGTGGACATCAACTCGAGCAAGTTTCGCCACCCTCAACAAATCATTCTTCCTTCCAAAGCCACTTCAAAACTTTCTCCGTTCGTTGAACCTTTCCCTAATAAAGCTTATCATCGAAAAAAAGTCCCACTAACAAACTCAAAGTGGATTTAAGTCTTGGAAATTCTATGAAAGCCTGCCTCCTGCAAACTTTGTCTCCTGTTTTGGCGAATCATCTCTTGGACGACACTTATTTTTATTTTCCAGTAATAGTTAGAGAGATAGAAAATACTATTGCTGATACTAATTACAAAATCTTATGTTATTTACAAAAATAATTACTGCAAGGCTGTCTGTCAGGAGTGCTTTTATACCATTATCTAGTATTTTTCTGCCTTATTATTTATAATCTAGTTAAATATGATAATAATATCTTAATTGGATCTTACATTATATTATCCATCTATACTACATATGAGGGTGACCCTGATACAGATAAGAAACGTTCTAGGGCAACTATAACCACTTCTACGTTTGTACTGCATTATGTATATATACATTTTTCTTTTACTTGTACATATAAATGAATGTAAATATTTTATTTGAAATGGTTCAATAAATAAATAAAGAATATTTACCAGTAAGATTGCAAAGCTGCTAGAATTTAATAATTCAACATAATTCAGTTTAGATTTTTATTTTCTCTTCATATGGTTCTTGTAAGCACACCATCAACAATCAACAAACGATGTGAGAATATAATTTTGGCGTTTTATGCTTGTTGAAATATAGTGCCCTACACCACCTCATTCCGGACTTGAAGGGATCTCCCTTAAATCGAGAAAGCAGGTCTCTCATCCTACTTCTTTTTAGCCGCCTCCTTATTGACAAATATGTTGTTCGATAGGTCGTTTTTTTAAGCTTTTATGAACACTTTCGTTCCTTACGTATGGGGAAGCGTCTGATATTAATCTTAAAAGTTTGGATTGAAAAATATGTTTTTTTTTTAATTTTTTCTATAAACGATCGTTTTGCTGAGTCGATTATGTGCTAGGTCCAGTAGACGTACATCGAAATACATGTCTCGATGGATTTAAGTAAATAGGCTTATTTCTTTAGTTTCTTTTTGATTTTCAGTTGTGAAAACTTTGAAAAATGAAAGAATAGTATTTTCTTGTCTTGTCTTTTGACACATGGGTGATATTAGTAATATGATCTTGAATAGATATTAAGGGCAACAATCTTTGAATATGGCGCGAATTCCTAAGTAGGTTGGACAGATTTCATTCACCTAAATTTTTAGATAAACGAAGACATTTTTGTTGCCGTTAACGAAATTTATTTGTCCGTATTTATATATATCAAATTGGGTTACTCTATGTCTGTAATTTTATCGAGAAAAAAAAATATTTATTTTTGATTTTACATAACTTATGGTCTAAATTAGTAAAAATCTGGTGCGATGCGCGCAACACACAACTTTCACTTATCAACTTACTTTGAATAGAAATTAACGTGTTTTGTTAAATGCCATTTCTCAAAGTCAAACATTTTTCATCATTAATTTACTTATTTTTGTTTGCAATTGCTCCATAAAGTCCATAAGATAATTCGGCTCTTTGTAGTTGTTAAAACTGCTTATAGTTTTCATGAAACAAATAATTTCCATGAATGAACAGAACATGTTTAATTATAAACATAGGTCTGTCACTAAAGGCGTACTGCGCATGCGCATGCATGGCTCAATGTGTTTTATGAGTTGACGAAATATTTTTCTTTTTTTCTCCTCTATAATATAATAATAATAATAATAATAATGTTTATTGGAATAATATATACATAAATTACTTATTTACATTTTTTACAACCATTAAAACATTCATGCTTTGGATAGCTCCGTCAGCAGAGTTGCAATTATAAACATTACCTAATAATTCAAAGTAAAAAATATTATAAAAGAAATAAAAAACAAATAACTAAAATAATCATAATAAAATAAAATTATATCTTGTATACATTATGCTTAGCAAAGCCGCTAAAAATATAGTAGAAGAAAATTAAAATTCTCAAAAAACAATACTTCTTTTTTTTTTTTTATTTATTTATTTTTTTTAATTATAATTAAATTCCCTAACTAAAAGGCTCCTATAATATAGTGCCTCTCTTAAGAACTTTACAAGTCCGGCCCAATTTTGGCCATTCAATAAATTAATGAAATCACTCTCTGTTTGTATGGCACTGTTTAAAAATCTGACTCTGTAAGGCCTTAATATAGGACAGACAGCAATAACATGTTTTACGTTTTCGACTTTTATTACGTTTTTAACTAAATTACAAAGCGCACAGAATTGACATAAGTCAGGTTTAAATGGTTTGTAATTTAAATTTAATAATTCTGTACGTGCCTTGAGTATCAGTTTAGATTCATTAAAAGAAAAGGAATTTATATAACTACAATTTAAGTCATAATTGATTCTCCTCTAAATGTTTGATTGATTTTTTCATATTGCATAATTAGCCATTTCTTATTTTTAGGCGAAACGAGAGACAGAAAATTTCTCCATATAAACAAAAACAAAGGTAGCTTACAGGAAAACAAAAAAGGCCCCTTCCTCATTTATGCCCCCTCAGAACATTTTAATAATGATAAATCCTTCCTGGTGTAAAAGATTACTTTATTCTCATTAAACACGACGAGTTTAATCAAAATTGTTAAAGCCATTTCTCAGAAAATCGAAAAAACGTAAAAATAGGGAAACAAGTTATGAAATAGAGTGCCCCCTCCGTTTGATCAATTTTAATGAAATTTTTACTGTCATATCACGGGCATATACATACACCCAATACCGAATTTCAGGTTCGTACGGTTTAAAGTTTTTGAGCTTCTCTGTTCACACTCACACACACAGACCATTTCGCGGGACTTGGTTATTTGGATTCAAATAAGTGTTTTTTTCCGTAGAAAGCCGGATTTCGAAATTTTTCACGATAGCATTATTTTCCCTTGCTATATATTTTATAAATATGTAAGTGAAAGTAAAAAAGCCAATGATAAAAATATGGAATGATTTATTTCAGAATAAAAAACATTTTATAAAAAAAATTAAACCGACTTCAAAACCTAGGAACCAGTAAAACTAAATTCACTGAAAAGTATGAAATAATTACCTTCTGATTTTTATGAATACAGAGCAAAATTGAAAATGGTATAAAAATAGGAAAAATGCAATAAGACGAATAATTTTATTTTGATTTGCACAAATACACACTGATTGTTAATAAAAATTATTAAATTAAAATATTAAATACTATATTCAATACAACACAATCTTTTCGGAGGCGGCGCAAAATAGAAATGACATGTCGAAATAGAAATGTCGCAAAATAGAAATGTCATGACGTCATGAGAAGATTTTCATAATGTCTAGCGTTATAAATTTTAAATTTTGTGCCGCCTCCGAAAAGATTGTGTTGTATTGAACATAGTATTTAATATTTTAATTTAATAATTTTTATTAACAATCAGTGTGTATTTGTGCAAATCAAAATAAAATTATTCGTCTTATTGCATTTTTCCTATTTTTATACCATTTTCAATTTTGCTCTGTATTCATAAAAATCAGAAGGTAATTATTTCATACTTTTCAGTGAATTTAGTTTTACTGGTTCCTAGGTTTCGAAGTCGGATTGATTTTTTTTATAAAATGTTTTTTATTTCATACTTTTTAGTTGGAGGATATAACCAATGTAGAAAACCGTACGTTGGTTTAAAAAAAAATTTCGAAATCTTTTTACGCTCTACCACTTTCGTCTTTCCCGGGCCTTTTTATTATTATATATTATTACTATAAGATGTTACAAATAGTCTCAGATAGACATATAGTATGTTTTGTATTAGCAAACCAATGCAGTTGGGCAGCATCTCTTTTATGATGAATAAAATGTTTCTCTCTATATATAAACAGTCACCTTTTCAATTTTATGAATACACACAGAAAAGTCGGAAAGCGGTGCGCGGTACAACTTTCAACCTACTACGTTTTATAATTAAAAATGGTTTCTATTTTTTAAAGATCAATGTTCCATTGGGAAGGGTGTTTGCTAAATATTGTCGTCAGTACTTATCATTTACATACTGATATACTGATAGTATTGAGTTAATTATACATAAATACACAAATCCGGCCATTCCAAGATGAAGTCACTGAACAGTCGGGATTTTTTCGCCGGTTTTCGACAAGATATCGTTAATAGAGAATCGATGGTAATATGACCTATAATACTCGTGAATTGGAATTATGATTGCTTGAATATCCTTCTGAAAACTATGGCGATATATTCACTACTCCAAGAGGAACCGTTAATATTGCTTTATTTAAATCGATCGCTGGAAAAGTAATGATTAAAAAAATTCATTGGATAGAAGTCTCAGCAAAAAAAGGGGCAGCCATAAAATTGATCGATATCAAAAAGACTGCCCCGCTAGGATAGAAGCAACAGGGTTTGGGACTCATTTTATGGTTAATTTATTATTACGAATGATATTATTATTCTCGATACTACACTACTGATTTAATTCAAAAGGTTGAGTCAATTATGTTCGTAATTCCTTTCGATGAATTTTTGACTAAATTTATTACCGAAGTACTATGAATTATATCCTTCGTAATAAAATATTATTCAGAAAATAAATTGCTAAACACTGTTGCTTCAATATTACTGGCGTAGCATTTATGATATTAATCATTTTCATGGTTCCTACCAAATTTTTGCTGAGGGGACTTTCATACAATGAGGTTGTTTTCTGGGAGTTATCAAGTTTTATTTTGCACTTTTTATTGATGGATGAACATCCGCAAAAGCCTCAATAGTTGCAGAAACAAAATTAAAAACCGATTTTAGTAATCCGGATAGCTTAGCAGAAGTGTCATCCATGAAGAATCGGCACAAGATCTCCGACAAGATATTTAACAGTGACTGAGTGTATCCGGAAGAAGACAGAGGTATATTGTTCAGTCAACTTAAAATGAGCTTTTCCAGGCATTATTGTATTCCTTTTTAATGGGCATAGCGAGTGGCTACGATTTTAAATTTAAACGAACCTTCGGGAACTTGAAGAAGTCTTAAATTCTGCATTAAAACGGTTATCAATACTCAGTCTTTCTTGGAATCCCACGAATTTTGTGGTCTTATGATTATGGTGTCCAACCGTCGATTAGATCTAAATTAAGAAGGTTTACTGTTATCGGTGAATATATATACCTATCTAATATTCATGCTAATATCGCTCCAGAAAACGATTATTGTACAGATTATTTAAATCTATTGTTGAAAAATTAGTTAAGGTTATGTATAGGTTTGTTCCAACAAGCACTTAAAACACATCGATGACCAACAGACTACTCATGTTCTCCCCCCACTCTTTTGATTCTGAATTTGATTGGTTGTTTTTCCCATTTGATTCATCCAGCAGTAAGACAATACTGAGATTTGTTAGTTTACAATTAGTTTTAATAGCTTGTTGGAGCATACCTTATGTTACATGTGCCACATGTTTTTCAAATAAGTAAAGATTTTGAGTGAAAATTAAATAATTATTTTCATGTTTTTTCCCGATAACTTCTTAAATAAATTAGGAACCCCAAAAAGGTTTAAATGGGACCACCTTGGGAAAATACTCTACAAGATGCAAAAGGTTTCGTTCCAATTGGTCCATCCATCTCTGAGTAATCGGTGAACATACATAGAAAAAAAAAAAAAAAGGCACAAAAAAAAAAAAAGTCACATACGTATCGAATTGAGTAACCTCCTCTTTCGTTCGAAGTCGGTTAAATATAAGTAATATTACATTTCATTGTAATATTAAATATTCATAATGGAATATCCGACTTTCACAACGGCTATACACATGGGTGATGTTTTGCGATCGGTATTCCTTCCAAGCAAAAAGCAACCCCATTATTTATTTATATTTTCTGAGAATTTCTGCTTTTAAAACTTAAATTGGTATTGATTCGAGACTGGATGGAATATTTGAGGCAGCCATTTTCCCTTTGCAGAAGGCTATAGTAGAGAATATGTAATCCCGAATATAATAACTTACATCACGGGCGAGAGCCTTGGGGTTCACCTTTACCATTCATTGCAGGTGTGTAGGGGGGGGGGGGTGAAGTTAGTGCGCTCTGACGGCAAGTTATTATCCTGACCTTTACTTTACCTGATAATCAACCGGCTTTCTTTACCTTCTCCTCAGGTAATATTCCTTTTTTTCTTTTCTTTCCTCCCTTAGAGGATCGGGATAATCAATATTTTATTATCTTTTATTCTATTAAATGGCTTTTCTCATGTAGTCCCTCGTTCAGAACTGTGCCAAGAAAAGAAGAAAAAAGATATTTACATGAAGTCTTGGTTGTACTAAGGAGTGAAGCTTTGTCAACACATTTTCCACATAGTTAAATATATATATATATATATTACCCAACTTATGAAGCCTGTGTACGATCCATTTCCTTACGGGGGAAGGTCAAAAAGTTCTAGGCCTGAAATAGTAGGGATGGGAATAAAAACACAAATCATATTAATTATTATTTATAGCAAATTAAAACCAAATTAAAAAGTATATTTTATTTTCTAAACTAGCTGTATGTCCCGGTTTCACCCGGGGAATTTCATTTTTCTAATGAAACGGTCGATTTCGTAAAAAAACCATTGTAAAGCGAGATCATTAAGATTTTTATTAGGATAAAGGATATCAGCTGAAGATCGGCTGAAGTTATGTAATTTTAATATGGACAGGTGTTAACGCACCTGGTATGAAAGAACCACTGAGCGAAATTTGGAGAATTTAGATAAACGGTATGGAATTCTATAAATAACAAACAAACAAACAGAAATATTTCCCTGCAGTTTCAGCTTCTCGCAAATCGGCTTGCCTAAGCCTTTGTGGCGCAAAGCGGGCCTCGTATTCCTGGGCAGACTCAGTTTCCCGCGATTCTGCCTGTCTAAGCCTCTGTTGTTAAATCCTAATTTGATGTTCATCGAGAGTTTCATCTGCTCGCATTTGACGTTGTTTTTTAGCTTTTGAGCTCACTAGTCCTATTGAAGCTCGCTTCTTAGGAGGCATTTTTAAAAAATAAATTCACCATACATGTAAATAAACGTATTGTAATGTTAAAAAAAAAAAAACATATGGTTTAAAAATCCCAGAACTCGACGCCTGCCAAAGGACGGTCTTACCGGGCCTTGTTGGCCTCTTCAAAATCTATAAAATGATTTTTTAGGCCGTTTTTTCGACTCAAACGGTCGATTTCGAAAAAAAACCATTGTAAAGCGAAATCATGACGAATTTTATAACAATAATGAATATACCCAGAGATTGGCTGAAGTTATGCAATTTTAATATGGACAGGTGTTCGCACCTGGTATCAAAGAACCACTGAGCGAAATTTGAAGAATTTAGGACAAACGGTATGGATTTGTATGAAGAACAAACAAACAAACAGAATTTCAACTTTATTTATATAGATGGTAATAAAGTACATCGGAGTGGTCTGTCCCTCTTAATAGTACTTTACAATGAAAAAATAGTGCAAAATAACATAACATAAATTCCCGGAAATGAACTGGGGATAAATAAAAAATAAAAATCGAAACATACAGAAACTGAATTCCGATTAACTACCGACTGCACAATTTTTAGAAATTTTCAGCTTAAACGTTGTTATACCTAAAATTCAGCTGGTAAATGTATTTACTATTCTATTACTATACTTTATTTCTATTACCAAACTTTATCATCATTTAATAAATCATTAAATCATTTTCAATATAATGTCTCTCGATACTTATAAACTTTTCACATATATTTATTAATTTTATTTAAGCCCCCCAAGTAATAACTTTCTTCTTAACATCAAATCGCCTCACCCTGAGCTCCTTTTTGAGGTTTGGGAATAGAAAGTAGTCACTAGGGGCTAGATCTGGGCTGTAGGGTGGATGGTTGATCACATCAAAGCCCAAGGTGTCAATCGTGGCTTACACTTGACGAGAGGTGTGCACAGAATGCATTGTCATGAAGCAGAATTACTCCTCGGCACAGCTTCCCCCTCCTCTTCACCTTGATTGATTCTCTTAAACAAGTCAAAACATTACAGTAGTATTTTCCTGTGATTGTTACGCCTTTGTCTTTGTAATAAATCATCAAGATTCCTCCTGAATCCCAAAAAATGGTGTCCATGATTTTTCCGGCAGAGGGTGTGACTTTAAACTTTACAGGTTTCTCTTCAAAGTGTTATAGCAAGGGGACGAGTCCCCTTACACATTTCTTATACGTTCAAAAATTTCTAAAGGCTTTATGCCTTCTATGTTCTACTCAATGTTACTCCTTTTACTTCCTTTTGCAAGAGCAAACTGGTAAAACTAAAAGTATTATAAATAATAGACAAGAGACAGTAGGATTATAAAAGTTTGTGTACACATAACTATTGAATAGGTAAATATGATAAAGGATTAGTCATTTATATTAATTCTCTCCTTCATTGACAGGCAGAGAACTTTTTGACCTGCCCTCTTACGATCCGCAGCGATGTAGCACGATATATAATAACTCTCACAGCCGAACTTGAATCCTAAATATGGGTCATAGGCGCATAATCCCTTACTAACCTACACATAGGGTATAAGCGAAAGACCTTCTTCCAATTCAAAAAAATACAGACCACATAAAAACAGTCCCTAATCAATTCCGGAATCCTCTACCTAGAACGAACCGAAAACTTTTTGGATGTTATAATATTAAAGCATATATATTAGCTAGTAAACCTTGTTTTTGATTCCAACATAAATTATATTACATAATTTTTATCTGGATAGAAATTATTGGCCAAGCACTTTTACGGAGATGCAGAAGACCTGCGTTCGATTCACGGTCAGGGCCAATATTTTCTCTTTCACTATCCCACCCGCAAGGTCAAAATAAAGAACCATATATATATATGTATTGTTTGACCCTTCTGCTAAATTAAAAAGGAATTTATAAACGATTATTATGAAAAAAGTGCACGATTTAGCAGAGTTGTATTTCGTGGAGCCTTTTGAATAAAAAAAAATCTGGTGCGTGCGCGCAACACACAACTTTCACTTACAAACTTACTTAGATTAGAAATTAATGCGTTTTGTGAATTGCCACTTCTCAAATGAACAGAACGGCTTTAATTATGAACAATGGTCTGTCATTAAAGGCGTACTCCGCTTACAACGAGTTTTATGAGTTGACTGAATATTTTTCTTTTTTTCTCCTCTAAATGTTTCCTTGATTTTTATCATATCTCATATTTAGCCATTTATTATTTTTAGGCAAACCGAGAGACAGATAATTTCTCCATATAAACAAATACAAAGGTACTTTATAGGAAAACAAAAAAGGCCCATTCCCCATTTAAGCCCCCTCAGAACATTTTAATAACGATAAAGCTTACCGGATATTAAAGAACACCTAATTTTCATGAAACATGACGAATTTGATGAAAATCGTTAAAGCCGTTTTCGAGATAATCGAAAAAAAGGTAAAAATTGGTTAAAAAGTTATGAAATAAAGTGCCCCCTCTGTTTGACCAATTTCGATTAAATTTTGGCTATCACATCTTTGGCATATACATACATGAAATACCCAGTTTGATCAAAATCGTTAAAGCCTTTTTTGAGTAAATAAAAAAAACACGTGAAAATGATACAAAATTTATTAAGTAAAGTCCCCCCTCCGGTTGATCAATTTTGATGAAATTTATAAAATCATATCTCGGGCATATAAATAGATCAAATACTCAGTTTAATCAAAATCGTTAAAGCCGTTTTTGAGAAAATCGAAAAAAACTTAAAAAGTTATTAAATAAAGTACCCCCTCCCTTTGAGCAATTTTGATAAAATTTTTGCTGTCATATCACGGGCATATAGATACACCAAATACCCAATTTCATATTCGCACAGCTTATAGTTTTTGAGCTAGTCTGTTCACACACACACACACACACACACACAGACACACACACACAGACACACACACACACAGACCATTTCGCGGGACTTGGTCATTTGGACTCAGGGGACCCCATAACGTGTATTACCGTTGAAAACCGGAAGTCGAAATTTTTCACGATCGCAATACTTCCACTTACTATATATTTAATATATAGGTAAGTGAAAGTAAAAAAAGTATATACCGCTGCTCATGAAGTGTAATGACACATTTTTGAAAATTGAATCTTGGTTACACAATTTTGTGAAATTCATATGATTGTGTAGTTTAGTTTTATATAATAATTTATTATAAATATTTCACATATGGATCGTTTTCTACTATTCTATCTATGTATTCATTCTATTTTCGTCAACATTTACTGGCTGAATTTTAAATATAACAACGTTTCAGTTTTTTTAACCTAAAGTTTAAGTTAAAAATTTCTAAACACTGTGACGTCGCACAGTGGGAAAATTTTGTCATTTAGCGGCAAAAAATCTACAAATCCTGCTTAAATGACGATAATCGAATAATTCTTTCTTCATTAAAGAGTATGGGATTTTCTTTATCAGTGAGAATAAAAAAAATAAAAATACCATCGCTAAAAGTGTTTCAAATTAATTTTTAAATGAATCCTTTCTTCAATTAAATTTAAATAAAATAGTTTATAAGGTACAGGGTTATACATGGAGAATGAAATGAGTCAGGATTATTATCTATTGAACGTACTGCTCATATATATGTATTTTTTAGGCACTTGCTCCATTTGAAAGGAGTTTAAATAACTATTGTCTGATGAAGAAAAAATCTAAAAAAATAAATTAAAAATACCCTACTTCTTAGGAATTTCAACGGAATAAAATATTGTCCTATAATTAAACGATAAGTATATTTTATGATTTAGTCTGATTCGAGGACCAAAATATTGAAAGTTCAAATATAGGGGTTTAAATTTTAAAATTGATATATCGCCGGTCGATCGCAATTGATCGATCGAATTCTACTATGGTATTTTAGCACCCTTCACCCTCTACCAGTATGGAAAAAATCTGAACCAACTATTGCCAATAATAGAAATTATATCAATATTGATACTTTCTTTTCATAAATTACACAGTTAACGTGGATGAAATTAAAATGCATTTTTATCCAATAATTTTACAGCCATTCTTCTTATTTATAAAATATGTTTGGTGCATTAATATAAAAAGTAAAGCTCAATAAGAAAAAAATTAAATTTATTTTAAGCAAAATCTATGCTCATCTCTCTGATATTATTTTTTTTCTATTGAGGCTTACATTTTATATTATTGCATAAAAGTTTTATATTATTGGATAAAAACGAATTTTAATTTCATCCACGTTAACTGTGTAATTTATGAAAATAAAGTATCAATATTGATATAATTTCTATTATTGGCAATAGTTGGTTCAGATTTTTTCCATACTGGTAGAGGGTGAAGAGTGCTAAAATACCATCGTAGAATTCGATCGATCAATCGATTTTAAAATTTAAACCCCTATATTTGAACTTTCAATATTTTGGGCCTCGAATCAGACTAAATCATAAAATATACATATCGTTTAATTATAGGACAATATTTTATTCCGTTGAAATTCCTAAGAAGTAGGGTATTTTTAATTTAATTTTTTGGATTTTTTCTTCATCAGACAATAGTTATTTAAACTCCTTTCAAATGGAGCAAGTGCCAAAAAATACATATATATGAGCAGTACGTTCAATAGATAATAATCCTGACTCATTTCATTCTCCATGTATAACCCTGTACCTTATAAACTATTTTATTTAAATTTAAGTAAAGAAAGGATTCATTTAAAAATTAATTTGAAATACTTGGAGCTATGTTATTTTTATTTATTTTATTCTCACTGATAAAGGGAATCCCATGCTCTTTAATGAAAAAAAAAATATTCGATTTAGTCAGGAGTTATTGATTTTTTGCCGCTAAATGACAAAATTTTACCACTGTGCGTCGGTAGTTAATCAAAAAGGCAATCAGAATTCAGTTTTTGTATGTTTCGATTTTTATTTTTTTTATTTATTCCCAGTTTCATTACTGGATATTTATATTATAATGTTTTGTACTATGTTTTTATACTAAAGTTCTATGAAGTGGGACAGACCACTCCGATGTACTTTATTGCCATTTAGAAAATAAAATATACTATTTATTTGTATTTACTTTGCTATAAATATTAATTGTAAGGACTATTCAATTTCAAATGTACTGCGCCATACAATACACTAGGAAAAGGTTCCTAGGTAAATGTTATCCTCTATGGAATTAAATTATGTTTCATATATAATATCAATAATGCCTTTGTAGCACTCAGCCATATTGGGCATTAGCCTATATTGCCCCAACTTCTTGTGAGTAATTACATTAGAAATAGAAAATAATATATTCATGTTTCCTTATTTTATTAATATTGTTATTTCCAAGGCAATTTTTGTTTTTAATTTAATCATGTTTTCAGCCGTTTGGATATAACGTAACTGAAATCCGTTTTTTTTTTTTTTAGTTTTTCACCAAGATATATTTTCTTATGTACTAAGGACCCATATTATATTTTGAGTTTAGTTGCAATAAATGAAGTTTTATCTCTTCTCTTAGTTTAGTTTATATTTATTTTTGTTTAACTTATCCATTTGGTCGCTGACCAGTACCCCATGTGATTTATTTATTTATAAGGGCCATTTATCTGTAACCCGTTCATATTAAGGTAACCACTAAACTTTTGATCTGTATTGTATTTGTTCATTATATTAATTAGTAATCTTTAAATCTAAAAGGAATTATATATATGTATGTTATTACTGAACATACTATACATATTTATGTATTATTGCTCGATCATAAGATATTGTTTTTGTTCTTATTAAGGAAAAGATCTTTTTTATTTACTTATTTGTTTTGCTAATAATTAAAGATACTTTTGGTTTTAGTAAAATGTTAAGTAAGAAGTATGGATGAACTAATTTAATATGACAAGTAATTAAGATTACTTTCATATTAAATTAGTTAATATAGCTAATAGTCATATTAATAGACATTATATTTTAATTTAATTATTTTAAAAGAATTAAGATTGCTATCCTGTGCCATTCTCCATTGTGAAAAGCAATTGCTTAAACAATAAATCGTCCATTCATTCATTCATCTGTAACCTGAGGTAAAAAAAAGCATATCCATATTTTATTTTATTAAATTTCACTGTCACCCAATTTTTCAACCAATCTTTATTCAATATAGTAAATTATAATAACCTAAAAGAATTTAACTCTCATTACTGGCAATATGTAACACTTAAGATGCATTATCACAGAAATTAATTTACTCAGTCCTGATATAAGTTTGAGTAATAAAGCATAACATTATAAAACCAGTAAGGTAGAGAAACTCTCCGCGAAAAAGTATTATTTTTATTTTCAAAGTTTCGTAAGGATAATTTTCAAATCTTTGCTAATTCCTTAAAACCTTGCTAATAATTAAATTAGAAAAGTTTGTTCGTTTAACGTCCCTTCATGCTACTGATTTAGCCTATTCAGGTATAATTAGGATAGGAATCTTTAACGAGTAGCTGACATCGTTCAGGCTCGGGACCTCCATTTTACGTCCTATCCGAGGGTCGGTATAGCCAAGGATTTTTTATTCCCTTTAAAAAATCCTAGGTCCACCACGGGACGCGACCCCGCGACCTTCAGTATTGCAGGTTGTCATGTTAACCACTACACCACAGGCGACCCCAAATTTGAAAGTTTTCTTTCCCATTAAACAAAATAAAACGAAATTCTGCTCCAAGTTTATCCATTACTTAATGAAAATAATTTAACATGTCTTAGTTATTGAATGTCATCCAACCGATTACTACAAAATATTGTAAAACTTCTCTATTAGGGCTGTTGGCTAAATCTTGCACATGATCTGAAGTCCGATGGAAATAAAGATAAAATATCTACTTCTAATATTTCACATTAAACTAGGGAAATTATAGTTTCAATAATTCTCTCCAACAAAAATACAGCCCTACGACCAATTGGAGCAGTTTTGTGGTGATTCGAGGTTTAAATGGAAGTTGCCGAATTTGGGCGGAGCACATCATTAATTTCTGCAAGAGGAAGTTGCAGCCGGAAATTGGGGGGAGGCCAACCCATCCCCGCCACAAAGCCAAAGTCTATTTTAGCCCTGTTTCTGCTTCATCAATGAGTCCATACCTCATTCAGATATCGGCTTCATCAGAAAAATAGTTTATGAATGGTTTAGGATTGTTCGAAATTTCATAATTTGCTTTTTGTTGCTAATTTTTTTTGATTAAGCATCGAAATATACATTCAATCGCATTCATATACCTATACAATATTTTCAGCTCTTTTTAAATTGTTTCAACTACTCCTTATTTTTTATATTTTTATTAAAAAACAAGTCAAATCTTGACATTTTTTAACCTATGTTTAGGAATTACTTCCTTATTCAGGGTTTAGTTGAACATTTTATCTCTCACTTTTGTCGCCTATCTTTCGATCCTTTCTTTTTCCATTATTAAATATAATAGATCTTTTTTTTACTTTCACTTACCTATATGTGAAATATATAGTAAGGGAAACTATTGCGATCGGAATAATTTCGACTTCCGGTTTTCAACGGAAACACACGTTTTGGGGTCCCCTGATGCCAAATATCCAATACCACGAAATGGTATTTGTGTTTGTGTACCTCAAAAACTATAAACCGTATAAACCTAAAATTGGGCATTTAAAGTATGTGTGTACCTTTATTTCATGACTGATAACGTTTTTTGATTTTTTCAATTTTATTTTTATTTTACTTTTCAGTTTTATGTTGAGATGGGAGGAAAAATTAATGATTTTTTTCATTTCGAAGAATTCTGGCATATTGTTTTTTTTTAAAGATATTTATTAGCTTAAACTTATCTACAAAGTTAAATCCCCTTCGATTTCTCTCCTCACCAAAGAGTTGTATTTCTCGCACCTAACTGGATTTTTTCAAAAATGTTATTTATACCCCTTCTCTTCTAAGGTTCACATTTATTAAAGACATTTTATACTCAGATATAAACATGGATGATATATCAAATAAAGCGGTGGTATAAGGAAACCGACTAGAACAAGCTACAAATACCTGGAAGATGCGAGGAGATATGAAGCTACAACCCAAACAGACTAGAGAAGGCAATAGGTTGCCACCGCGGCTCCAATTAGAGGTCGGTGTCTCCTATGTCATTAGCGTCTCTGTTAGTTCTGGGTCTGTGAGCCGTCTCTCGATGTGCAGTGAGTGTGGAGGACCGCAGGCGTGTAGTGAGTCTGTGATCCCTCTATCGGACCGCAAGCATTCTACTGCATAATGTCTAGGGAAACAGAGGTGCATAACATATAGTGAAAGTGAAGGATCAGGAATCTAATTAGTAATTATTATCTCTACATCTGGGTCAATAGGTTTGTTTGCTTAGCGTCCCATTAAGCTACTGAGGCTAATCGGACGATACTACAGTGGGAGTCCTCAATTTCGCCTATCCAGGCATTATTAGGATAGACATCTTTAAGGAGTACCTGACATCTAACAGGGTCGGCCTCTCCATTTTACGTCCTATCCGAGGGACGGCATAGCCAAGGATTCTTTACTCCCATTATAGTGCCATGCTAACCACTGGTACCCCCTTGAGTCAATAGGTTAAGTGACTTCTGACAAGAAAATCTTATGATTACGCATTTTCGTTTTTTTTTTTTAATTTACGGATGAACTAAATTGTCATAAAGACCGATACATGGGTAGACTATTTTTCAAATCTGCTAAAGGAAGAGAGACAGCAGTTTATTATTGAACCGGTGGCTAAATTTGAAGAAGTGATAAAAGAGGAGGACATTCCTCCGATATCTGTAGAAGAAATAAATTTGGCCCTTAAAGGAATGAAAAACAATAAAGCTGCTGGCCCTGGAGACATTCCAATAGAACTGTTAAAAAATGGACCTAAGGAATTAATGCTAGCTCTCTCAAATTTTATGTCTATATGCTTAAGAAGAAACGAAATACCAGAAGAATGGAAAATCGGATATATTATTCCTCTCCATAAAGTAGGAAGTAAAAAGATATGCTCAAACTATAGAGGGATAACAGTAACAAGTAGCTTGAGTAGACTATATGGCAGGATTCTAAAACAGAGACTAGAAAAAGAGTGTACAAGAATCATTCCCGAAGAACAAGCTGGATTCAGATCAGGTCGGTCATGCAGTGACCACATATTCGTAATTAGACAGCTTCTGGAGAAGGCCATGGGGCATAATGTGGAAGTTCACCTGATTTTTGTGGACCTGAAAAAAGCTTATGACACAGTTCCATTAAAGCTCTTGTGGGAGGCCTTGCATTATTTCAATATAAGTCCCTACCTTATATGTGCCATAAGAAGCTTATACGAGGGGGCAAAGGCTTGCGTTAAAATTAGAGGTGCAATTAGTAAATGCTTCCCTATAACGAAAGGTCTGAAGCAAGGATGCGCATTGTCTCCTCTCCTTTTTAATATATATGTGGAAAGGGCTTTAATGAATTGGAAAAAAAAATGCCAGGGTATGGGGATCAAGATTGGTAGTGACTACCTCTTCAATCTCCAGTTCGCTGATGACCAAGTCATTATCGCTTCAGAAGTAGAGGATGTGGAGTACATGATGAGGAAGATCCTTCAGGAATATTCTAGTTGGGGGCTAGAAGTCAGCAAGGAAAAGTCCGTCTACATGGCTTTTAACGGAACAGGGAGTAATTTAATCCTGGAAGGATGGACTTTAGAGCCACAATGCAAGTTTAAGTATTTAGGAAGCTGGTTGGACTCGCTAGGGTCCAGCGATCTGGACATCCAGGAAAAGGTCGTTCAAGGAAAAAAAATCATCGGGATCTTGAACTCGGTATTATGGAGTAGGAAGGTAAGCATGAAAACTAAAAAAATAATGTATAAAGCCTTTTTGGAAAGCGTCAGCCTCTACTCGGCAGAAGCGTGGACATTAAAAGCTAAACAAGCAGGTAGGCTCTTAGCCCTAGAAATGGATTTTTGGAGACGAGCATGCGGAGTGTCCCGAATCCAAAAAATTCCCAACGAACAAATAAGACGGCGGGTTGGGAAAGAAGAAAACATCCTCCATAGTATAGAAACCATGAGGTTAAAATGGTTTGGACATGTTATGAGGATGAATGAGGGAGCATGGCCAAAAAAATTGCTGAAATGGAAACCGGAAAGAAGAAGGAAAAGAGGTCGCCCAAGAAAACTCTGGTATGACGGAGTGGAAGAAGGAATGATGAACAGAGGGATAAGAGAGGGAGACTGGGAAGACCGAAAGAAATGGAGAGCGCTTATTATTGGGGACGACATATGACTTAATGTTGTAAACAGTCGTAAATAAAAAGGATGAACTAAATGTAAGTATTCAAGCTTTTTTAATGATAAACAGCGCTTCGAAAAAATATATATAATTACAAAAAGGGTATTTCTCTCTCTCACTCTCTCTCTTTCTCTTGTACACGCCTAGAACCCTAAAACGTCAAAAAAAAAAATCAAATTTTTTCTCAATCGCTATACACCCCCTTAGTATATATTTCATGTATATGTGAAGTTCAATAGTATTCATCACTGCCACATAATTTAAGTAACTCACAGTTAAGTGAATATAGGATGGAACAAACAATAGCATCAACAAAATGAATGCAGGGAGTTAAGTCGATTAACCTTCATTTTGATAAACAAAAGGTTTTCCTGAAATAACTTTGATGAATGCTCAATCCCAACTAGCTGCGTGGGATCTGACGAGATAGATAGATTGTAATAAAATTGGGTAGGGGAGGTAATGGATATTGCTAAATGTGTGGTCTTTTAACACATTATGAGCGGCTAGCTTAGGATACAGGACAGTGCTGCGTAGCGGGCCACTTTGCCAGCTAAGCAAAATATATCCCTGTGAAAATAAACTTGATAGACGTAAAAGTAATGTTTTGATTTTTGCTAAATTTGTTAATGGCTCTTATCTGCAACTATATTTTATATTTTTATATTTGATAAATATTGTAGTAATAATTTAAAAAGATATTTCAGAAAAATACTATAAGACCAGTATAAATGAAAAATAAATGTCCTGACAAATATTTATTAAACGGAAAGAATTAGTGATACTCGAGACGACAAATACTTCGTTAAACTCACAATAAACGTTCGGAAATCGAAAATATAAACCAAGCATAAGTGAAATTTGCAAAGAGAAGCAAACGAATTTTGTTATTTATGATTACTTTGCATGTTATGTGTGATGTGTTCCTGGTAAAATTACACCGATCCATATATTTGATAAAACATTATTCTTCCTTTGTGTCACTTAAAATTACTTATTTTAAACGGGTACTAGTACCTGTCCCGCTTTTAAGTGGCAATCCTCGCAACGGGTAAAAATACCCGCCCCGCTCATAATGTGTTAATTGAGTTATAGGTTAAAATGGATTTTAAGGTTTATTAACGTAAAAAAAATACAAATATTTTTCTAACTTTACTCGGTTTACATTTTTGCAATTATCCTTATCTATTTACACTTATAAACGGTTCGCGTCCCGGGTCCAAAGTACTGAAGAATGCTATGCTTACCACAACACCAGGGAGTAAAAAATCCTTGGCTATGCCGTCCCTCGGATAGCACGTAAAATGGAGTACCCGAGCCTGTACGATGTCAGGTACTCGTTAAAGATCCCTATCCTAATTAAATCTGGATAGACAAAATTTAGGACTCCCACTGTAGCATCGTCCGATTAGCTTAAGTGGCATAAAGTGGCGTTAAACAAACAAATATACACTTATAAATTATTAAAGGAAATTTTTTTTCAACCTTCTATTTTAAAGATAAATTCTAAAGGAGTTTTAAATAAATAAATTTCAATTCGCTTTAGATGATTGGAGTTCCATTTCAAACTGGGTTGTTGATATTCAACGGTAGGAAGTTTATCCTGCGAGCCACCAAAACTTACTTTCTCCCTTTCCCTTCCATCAAATACCAGGTTAAAAGTTTTAGCTTTGACTATTGCTAAAGCTAATCTCTTCCATCTTAAAACTCATTTTATGTAATCCTCCTAAAGGGATTCATGTCAGAAAATAACTTTTACGGGAATAACTTATATAAAATTACTTTTACAAATTTTCTTTTTTCTATTTCGACTCTTTGCAGCTAAAATTTAGCAAGAATTCCAAAGTAAACCTTGGCTATAAATCATTTTCTCATGTAATTTTAAATACAATTCCTTTTTATTGCCTTATTAATTTTAACTCCTATGACATGTGCACATCGATTAATATAGCTGAAGCATGATATGGTCCAAATATCATGCTTTAATATCATGAGTTAATTTAGCTACTGCAGTCGGAGAGTGGGTGAGCGTGCACTGATGTAGGCCTATGTTTGGTAATTTCTCCTCTCAATATTCGGCAATCTGTAAACAAGGAAAATCATCATTGGCTCAGATTAAAACATATTAAACTGGATAATCAAAAATATGTTCATCCGAGCACATAAATATTTGATCATTTGGAAACTAATATTTCATTTAGATCATGAGGATATAACATAAATACAAATAGTAATAACGTTTTACAAGGTTATTGGCCTTATATGTTATTAATAAAGTTTTAGCTCTTGTTTGTAATAGATCAATTTAATTATTGTTGATATTTATTTCCCATCAACAACAAATAACAAATTTTTAATGATTAAAACTACAAAAACAAAACCAAATCTTTCACTGTTATCATAAAGAGAGCTAACGATTAACTTAATGCTGTACTTAGAACAATTATCTTTCTACAGAATATCAATTAGGAGGCAGAAGTGTATGTAATTATTATAAGAAATCCATTATAATAAAAAAGTAAACTAGTTTCGGAAGCAGCTATTAATTTAGAATTATTTATTATAGGTTACCTAACACATTATGAGCGGCTAGCTTAGAATATAGGACAGTGCTGCGTAGCGGTCCAATTTGCCAGCTAAGCGAAATATATGCCTGTGAAAATAAACTTGATAGACGTAAAAGTAATGCAATGGTTAGCATACCGCGCATGTCACGCGGAAGACCCGGGTTCGATTCACGGCGGAGCCAAATCTTTTCTCTTCAAAAAATAAATTATTTAAAATAATTTAAAAAATAGGTGGTCACCCACAATAATGGTTAAATTAATATAAAATAATTTAAAAATTGACGAACGTCAAGAGATCTCGCAAAATTTGTCCATCTCCCGTAAATACTCGCAAAACTTGCGAGATCTTGGGAGAGGTGTCGGTGAAGAGGAAGGATTTGGAAGCGACTCCGTGGTGCAATGGTTAGCATACCGCGCATGTCACGCGGTAGACCCGGGTACTTATATTTTCCCCGCGAAGCCAAATCTTTTCTCTTCAAAAATAAATTATTTAAAATAATTTAAAAAATAGGTGGTCACCCACAATAATGGTTAAATTAATATGAAATAATTTAAAAATTAACGAACGTCAAGAGATCTCGCAAAATTTGTCCATCTCCCGTAAATACTCGCAAAACTTGCGAGATCTTGGGAGAGGTGTCGGTGAAGAGAAAGCATTTGGAAGCGACTCCGTGGTGCAATGGTTAGCATACCGCGCATGTCACGCGGAAGACCCGGGTACTTATATTTTTCCGACGAAGCCAAATCTTTTCTCTTCAAAAATAAATTATTTAAAATAATTTAAAAAATAGGTGGTTACCCACAATAATGGTTAAATTAATATGAAATAATTTAAAAATTAACGAACGTCAAGAGATCTCGCAAAATTTGTCCATCTCCTGTAAATACTCGCAAAACTTGCGAGATCTGGGGAGAGGTGTCGGTGAAGAGGAAGGATTTGGAAGCGACTCCGTGGTGCAATGGTTAGCATACCGCTCATGTCACGCGGTAGACCCGGGTACTTATATTTTCCCGGCGAAGCCAAATCTTTTCTCTTCAAAAATAAATTATTTAAAGTAAAAGCAATGGTGAGATTTTTGCTAAATTTGGTAATCGGTCTTGTCTGCAACTAGATTTTATTTACATTTTTATA
Source organism: Aelia acuminata (assembly GCA_911387785.2). NCBI lineage: Eukaryota > Metazoa > Arthropoda > Insecta > Hemiptera > Pentatomidae > Aelia > Aelia acuminata. The sequence goes on from OU426983.1 coordinate 2,981,480, forward strand.
TATTTGATAAATATTGTAGTAATCATTTAATATGATATTTCAGAAAAATACTATAATAAGACCTGTGTAAATAAAAAATAAACGTTCTGACAAATATTTATTAAACGGAAAGAATTAGTGAGACTCAAGACGACAAATACTTCGAGAGTATATTAGTGAAATTTGAAAGAGAAGCAAACAAATTTTGTTATTTGGGATGGCTTTGTATGTTATGTGTGATGTTTCCTGGTAAAAATACACTGATCCATATATTTGATAACAAATTATTCTTCACTTGTGTCACTTAAAATTACTTATTTTAAACGGGTTCTAGTACTTGCCCCGCTCAAGGTCATGCCACACATGTCCGCACCGCAGCACTAATATATAACATGTTTTATGGTTATGTTCAGAATATTTTTAATTTAACTTACATATTACCTTTAGTTATGCCTAAAGATCAGGCCACACATGTCCGCACCGCATCCGCATCCGCGTGTGTGAACGGTTACTATCTATCCTTCGTAAAGTGAATCAGATCCGTGCTACGGTGCGGACATGTGTGGCCTGACCTTTATTAGTGGCAATCCTCTCAACGGTTACAAATACCTGCCCCGCTCATAATGTGCTAATACCTTTTTCCAAGGCTGTACATTTTAGTTAGTGTGCATATATCTTTCGTTTCATGACATTAACATAAGTTAAAGGGACACCTCCTTGGGTCCCATACAATGGTAGAACATTGTCCAGCATGTATGTTATGTACTAATACCACCTTAGCCAAAGCAGATGGTAACACAAATTAGCGCACTAAGTCGGTTTCAGCAACTCGCTGAGGTAAGCTGGCCTCTATCCCCCGACCCCTAGCCTGGCTGTGTGATCCAATCTCGAAATAATAGGACAATACAGTCGAACCTGGATAACTGGAATCTCTTGGTGACAGGATTTTAATTCCACTTACAGAGGTATTCCACTTAATCAAGGTTCCAGGGTGCAGGTATCTTATTAAGGGGGCATGTAACACTAAAAGAGGTTTTCAAACAACTTGTAATTTTTATAAAAAAATATTACAATACACACTTAAAAACGATAAATACATAAAATATTGATACAATTATTTCATATTTTTTGTAATGTGAAAATAAAATAATGCAGATTACAAGATAATTATGTACGAATGTATTAATGAAAGTAATCACTTATTTTTTTCTGCACTGACTTTGAGAACCCCTCCATATTAGCAACTGTATCTAACCACGACAAACGTCTCCTCTCAGAATCCATTTTCATCCATCTAGAAACAAATAACCCGGTAAATCACAAAACAGATAAAGAGATAATTTCATCCACTTATTCTAACATCTTCCGCATCCTCAAATCCTAGTTTTGATTTCATAGGTACCTGCAATTATCTCTGTACCTCTTGTACTATTATTATTTTTTGTATTGTATGCTTCTTTCTGTATATTTTCCAAATTCGTATGCATTGTTACATTATGTATTATCTCATTTTTATCTTATTATTCAGTCCAGACACAACTATTTGTATACAGTACCATATATTTTGTTAGTTTTAAAATTTTTTTGTTCACTCAGTTGTGCTGTGCCTTCACTTCAAAAGCGTTGGATTTCCCCGCCATAAACCTTTGAAGTCGGCAAACTAACCCCCCACCACTACCTCTCACCTTATTTTTACCTTTAGTCTTAGTATCCACCTGGACTCAGTAGGTAAACATCAGATTCTATTTTATCTTGTTAACCAGCCTCTTATTTTAATATTTATGTATACACCATCTTTTATATTATTATCAGTTCTGTAATGTATCCATTTATTGTCACCCTCTAGCATAGATACTCATATATTTGTTTTCTTTTAGCCCTGATGAAGATCCACAAGTTGGATCGAAACGTTGGCTTACCATAATAAATATCATTGTAACTGAAAATCCTGACCATCATTTAACCTATCGAAATTAAAAAATAATTTGAAATTGGAAATTAAATGCTTTTAAATGTTTCTTAACATTGTAAGAATTTATTTTAACAAAATAAATTGAAATGTGAATGAATTATTGGTGGAAATAATCAATATATTTTAAAATTTAAATATAATAATAATTACCTTCCTTTTTTATAACCTGCACCTGTTTATAACTGCATTACTTAACAACCATGCTTATAACCTACCAACAACATACCATTATCTTCACAACATCCTAATTTTGTTCATATTCTGGTTAGATCTGATCATGTATTACACGATTACAGGAAAAATTTAATATTACACTCGTGAAAAAAGTAGAATTTACAACTCTCGTGAAATTACCACACTCGCTTCGCTCGTGTGGGTAAACGTTTCACTCGAGTTGTAAAATGATCTACTTTCGTCACTTATATAATAAATAACTATTTCAATGTCATATAATTTATCAAAGATTTAGACCCTTCATTCATCTCAAAAAAAGTCTGCAGCTTTTCAATAATATTTAATGCATCATTGTTCGTGAATGGTAGCCTCCCTGGCTCTTCTGAATTTTCGTTTCCGTCTGGCGTTTTAGATTTTTCAAGTATTTCTTCTTCATTCAGCTCTCCTGCTGTCATAATTTCATCATTCATGTGGACATACTGTTTGAATATTGGAAGCTTCTCATTGGTATCTCCTATCACATTTTCCCATTCCTGTGGCTGGACAGGATAACCCTTATCGTTTTCTTAGAAATGTGGATTCCACTTATTGAGGTGAATACAAAAATCATCCCACTTACTGCGATAACTCCCAAAAAAAATGATTCCACTTTAAGAGGTGAAACCATTCCAGTTAAAGAGTTTATTCAAGGAGAAAATGAAGGGACATCAAGTTTTGTACAACTTATAGGGATATTCCACTTAAGCAGGTCCCACTTAACCAGGTTCGACTGTATATTCGATGAAGGTTGAACTACAGATTCGATGAAGAGAGGTTCTGTTTAGCCGCTGTGGATCAATGTATGGAGCCGGGGACAGGGGACAGCAGATGTTGGCGGCTAATGTGTGTCCTAGTTTTGTGGGCGGGTAAACAGGTTACGTGGTCCTTACTAAGTACCTTAGGGCTGGTAGCCTGATCGGGACAACCTTGTTCTGTAGCCTACGGGTCGGTCATCCAACCCCACCGTCCCATACCTTCTTCTGTTTCCTTCTGATTAGTTACAAAAACCTGTTGGTCCAAATTCCGAATCTCTGTCAAGCTATATATCTACTTATGTATATATTTCTTTAAAAAGAAATTAACCCTTTACCGGCTGCCGTGCCCGGTGGCCTCAATACTTTTTGTCACATTGATTCTTCTTATCTTCTCATTCATATTTTTCTTCTAAAGGTGCATGTAAAATTAATTTGGAAATAACCCGAAATGTCTATTAGCTTACAAGCCTCATAAATTTATGCGGAAACCATAAACCTCGTCATACCAAATACCGGACGGTCTGAAAACAGGGTTGGAGGAACGCGAATTATAATTATCAATAAGAAAATGACTACTTTTTCTGCTTGCCATGCTCCTCTAATATTCATGAAATTAAAAAAAAGTACGTGTGAGGAACAAGTAGACTTACTCACATATAATTTTTAGAACTGTTATATTAAATGTTTTATATATCAGTTTATTTTATAACATTTTTAAATTATATACTGTATTTTTTTTTACGAGTTGTTACCTACGATTTATGAATGTTGCATTCCTAAATAATGATACGATAAATCCGAAAGCGAGGGTTAAAAATTCAATTTTTGTTTTAAAAGAAGCCACAAAAAACATCTCTTAAGGTGCTGACTACTGGGTTTTTTATCCTAGTGCAATAGTAAAATGAAAAGAGTTAAATTGAATAATAATAAAATAAAATGGAAGGAAATTATTTGAAGCAAAGATCCGCAGTTTCAGTCTTATAACGTTGAAGCGGGCGGAACTGATATATCAGTCAACAGGCGTTAAAGGGTTAAAGGTCAAAAATATCCGATGAAAAAATTAGCATCTCAAATTTCAAAACTCCTTTTTCTAAATATCTAAGTCAGTTCTATGAGAATGCTGTCAAAATTATTTAAACCGATATTTTAATTCAAAAATCGTCTTTCCTACAATTCTTTTAATCAATTAATATAATTAAATTGTGCTAAGATGCTTTGAGATAACGAAATCTGAATATCACGTTTATTTTTATTTTCAATTATATTATTTTATATCAAGATAAAGAATTATATTTAGGTGTGTACTATTTAAATGATAGGAAAATCCGGAACCTCAACTATTAACTTTAATAAGTTAATAATAAGACCTCATCTCTAAATTCAACATTTCAAAATGAAGATAAATCAACTCATTATCCTCTAAACCTTAGCCGCCGAGGTAAAGAAGTAGGATTTTACCCTGATTAATGCGGTTAGTGATCTCAGGGGCGACTTCACCAGCGGTAAATATAATCAGTATATCGAGCAACTAACCTCAGGATTAAAATGTATCCATCTTGATAAAACGTTTAAACGCTCTGTTGTAAAATTTGGATAACAAAATGTTACCACCACCAATATTTATCTTGAGATTTTTTGTTTTACCTGGGCTCATATTAATGGAAAATTTTGCTGTTTACTATAATATTATATATTCTTCGATAATCATCTTATCGAATGATTAATAATTTGATTATTAATCAATTGATCAAGTACTTATTGATCAATGGACCAAACGAAGCCGTATTGCAGCCGGAGTGTTAAGAGATTCATCAGAGGCAGTAGATGCCTTGTTAGAACTGATGAAATGAATAGGCGTTTACAATAAGCTATAAAAAAAAAAAAAATAATACATAAATAAAAAAAAAGTAAAAAAAAAAAGAACAATAACAAAAAGAAAGAAAAAGTATAATAAAAGTTTAAAAAAAATCGAGAACATTTCATAAATTTTATATTTAAAATTACCACTCCATGTAAAATAATTATATATATCTCACTTAATAGCAATAAGAAAAACTATAAAAAAAAAAAAATAAATAAAAAAGGAAGCCAAAAAAAGTGAAAAGTATACAAACACAAACATTAAAATAGTTTTAATTTAAAAATCAAAATGACGTAATAACCGAGTAGTTGACCTCCCAAATAAAATATCAATCTAATCTAATCTAAATTAACCAAACGATTAGACTCCACTAATATTAAAACGTTTAAAGCCTTATGCCTAAATCGTTTTTGCTATGATATTTTTGTCATTAAAATCTTTTATGGGTCGAAACGCCACTTTAGAAAACATTTATTTATTTATTTATTTACAACAAACTGGGCTCTTCAACCACTTGGGTCATTTTAGCCCCAAAGAACATTTGCAAAAGTAGGAAGAGAAATATCAGAGTAAAAAATAAAATAATACAATAGTAATGTAAAGATTATGGGTGACAGAAAACAATGAAGAAGGTAGTGTCGCTATTAAGAATTTAGAAGTTGCTTAGAACACATTTATAAATATTTAAATTATACATTTAACACATTTGGAAAACATTTATTAATAAGGCAATAAATATGTCTCTTAAGAAATTGACTTTTTGGATTTTTCTTAAAATCCTTTGGATTTCCTTAAAAATACTCTAACCATAATACTGGTTGATTTTTAAAGCTGACAGATGGCAAAAAATAGTATTTTTGAGGATCAAAGAAAGTTGAAAACTTTTCTCTTTTTTTTATAAAAGTCCCACTCTTGGGTATGCGATATGTTACATGCAAAATTACATAGACTGTAAAATTAAAATTTAAATCTATTGTCCACAAATTCGGATGAATAACAACAGAAACTAAACCGAATAGTTTCATAAAAAACGAGTGCATTAAAATTACTGTTTGAAAGTATTACATATTGAAATAACAGTAATACCCGAAAAGGGAAGTGAAAATCTTATCCGATCTTTTCAAAATATATATAATTGTAAGTTTTTGCGAAAAATCTGTATGTGAATATAAATGTTTTTGTCAGGTCTTACCATCTATTGCCAGTTAGATAATAGTAACACTTTTATCCTCGGAAAAGGCGGATTTCTCATGCAACTCGCTTTGAGAAAATATTTTTATCGGATTTTTTTTATTGTGAAGTTCGGTGGGTTGTTACTTCATGTCCACCAGACTATTAATGTTCAAACCAAACATTTCTTTTTGCTAAATTATTATAATCTTTATTTTATATTAATTTATCATTTATAATAATTTATCATTATTATGGATAACCACCTTGTTTTTAAAGTATTTTAAATAATTTATTTTTGAAGAGAAAAGATTTGGCTCCGCCGGGAATCGAACCCGGGTCTTCCGCGTGACTTGCGCAGTATGCTAACCATTGCAACACGGAGCTCGCTTCCCAACGGTGCCAAATCCTTCCTCTTCACTTACACCTCTCCCACGATCTCGCAAGTTTTGCGAGTATTTACGGGAGGTGGACAACTTTTGTCCGATTCAAGAGATACCCAAAATTGGACAAAAATTGTCCACCTCCCGTAAATACACGCGAAACTTGCGAGATCGTGGGAGGGGTGTCAGTGAAGAGGAAGGATTTGGAAGCGAGCTTCGTGGTGCAATCTCTTCTCTTCAAAAATAAATTATTTAATATAATCTTTATAAATATAATCTTAAACGTTTTCTTTAGTATATACGTTGTTTACTTATTAAGGCATGAACGATTACCGATGAATGAATAGCAAATAGATGAAGACCATCATGAATGATAGGCTACAGGGGGGAGGTGGATCCGAATCGATTCATGGCCTCACGCCCCCCTCAATCATCAATCATCAATCATACTTAGTCAACGTCAGTTCGGGGAGATGGCAGTTCCGGTTCCGGCAGCTGTTCTGCCCGGCCTCGACCAATGAGAACATCCGAGCTGTCTCATTGGCTCCTCATCCCGAACACAAAGGTCATTCCTCACTTCTTCGACTTCGACACGAGCAAAATAATATCTCTTGTTGTACTGACATATAAAACATTATTTAAACTGAGGAGGTGAGGTGCAAAACTCGTTCGTTCCATTTCTTTGAAAAATTGAGATGGCAGTGGATTCTAAAAGATATTTTAACGCTCTTTCAACATATCTTATCAGATTGAAGCAAAACTTATTATTTCTTATGGATTTTTGCAATACAAAAATATAACTGATTCGTTCCATAGCCCATTGTGTTTCAAAACTGATGCGTTACTCGTTTTGATCCAAAACTCTTTCGTTCCAATAATCAATTCTCACTTTGCACCCATCCCATTCGTTCACTTTAGCAGTTTCTGTTACTCTTTCTAAACAATATATAGAAAATTCCTTTAACTCGATCCATCTTACCTAGCTACATTAATAATTGATTTTTCAATGGCTCCAACAAGCTGAAAGACGTTGATAATCAACTGAAAAAGCATTTTGGTAACGAGTGGAAGGCCAATGATTCATTGAAGTGTTACACACGAGTTTTGTTGCAAAACTTACTCATTTCATATTTTGTTACTTTTTTTTGTTACCTCTGATTAAGAGGTATTCTGTCTTATATTCTAAAAATTCACAAAAAAACAAACTTGTGAATATGGCAGTTATACAGGAGAGGGTGTAGATAACTTAGTATCACTCCTCAATATGGGGCAATCATTGATTGCCGCTTACATCATTAAAAGATCGGATACCCATGATCTTACCTACATTCTTAAGTCTAAAAAATGAAAAAAATAAAGATTCTGTAGACATTACAAAAGGTTTGAAATCATGCATTTCCTCTGATAGGGTTTTATATTTATATATATATAAAATATTAATTCTCATTCTCATGTATTTATATTTTCATTTAAATGGTGATTTCATTTGATCTGGATTTGTAGGAATCTATTGTGCATTAATTTTCTTTAACGTTTAAGATCTATTTTATTACGAGAAGAATTTATTTCTTGAAGTTGGTGCTGGAACTTGATAATATATAATTTAAATATTATAATTAATGTATTAACATAATGTCGATTTACAATATACAAGTATTACACTTGTGTCAAATTTAAAGAAAATCTGAGATGGATATTATGATTATTTGACCAGTGATATAATTTTATTTTACCCTAAATAGCTTCAAATACTTAACTTTAAATGTGGAGTTATCCAATAAATAAGAAAAATGATTTATATAAATAAACCAATAATTTTGTAATTTAGATAGAACAAATTTATAGCACTGTTACAAATATTAAATAAAGTTATTAAGTTGTAATAATTTGGGCAAGGTGTCCCCAAATTATTTTAATCCAAGCTCTCTTACACAGGGTAGCTGCAGCTTTCAAAGGCAAAAAAATCATCTTAATCTGGCCACTCTACAAGACGTGGTAAGTTTTTTGAGTTTCCTGAAAAATGTGTTCTCTGGCGGAACGAACGAGTTTTGCATCTCACCTCTTCAACATAATATTGTAACAATTGCGTGGGTTAAACCATTTTTATTAAACGAAAATAATAATTTACAATGCAGCACTAGCATTGAAAACACGAATATTTAAACAGGTTACAAAAATGATCACTTTGTAACTCAGAATTAACAATATGACTTGAGCTTCCGAATAAGACTAACTCTCCGGTCCATCACTCCTTATGTTTAGTTGTAAGAAGAACAGCCACGAACGTTCTAGGTAAGCGTAGATGATACTCGAACACCGTAGTCACAAACATGTACTATGAAAGTTAGTTCCAACAAAAACACAATAGTTTATAACTATTCTAAACAATATGTTTTGTATTTTTTTTCACGTTGCAACATTTTTATTATTATAAATAATTATGATATCAGCCTTGATATAAGAGTTGTGTGATATAGGACCATTGCTGGAGCTTTAAAGTTGCTAGATTTATTCCCATGAGGAGAAATCGGATATATAATTTCTCTGGAGCCGGCTGTAAATCCGACTTATCTTGGAGGTGGGCAGTGAATACGTGGACATTTATGTTTTAAAAATAAAATATACTGATTGAAATAGCATTATAAAATCGATATAAGCTAGTAAAGAAAGATAGCAGTTCTCCTTTATTCATTTTTTTTAATATTGAATCTTCTTTTTTTAATAAGAAATTTATTAGAAACGGTCCCTTTTTTGCCCCCATCATGGATATTACACTTTTCATTATTAAATATTTCCTAACATATCATTTTTAAAATTACCATCATAAAAGTCTGTTTTTTCTCGTAATAACCACATTTTTGCTTTTCATTTTTTTTTATTTTCCTAGTTTAATAAATATTAAATAAAAGTCAAATTTCATTAACGGTTTTATAAAAATGGTGGAAATTAGATTTTAGTCCCTGTTTCCAGAAAAACCGTGGATACTTGAAACGATGCATCGCACAGTGGGGAAAACAGCCAATCTAGGAGTGCAAAAGTCTTTTCGCCTACAGAACTCTTGCGACTTATAGATATGATCTGAAAATGTATTAAAATATATAATATGAAAGGATTAAAATTTCAAATAGAAATTTTCACTAGTCGAATTATTATTTGTTGTCACTGATCCTAAATTATTGTTTTATTTTCAATTCCAACCTTTTGTAACATCGTTTATATTTAATTCTTTGCTTCTAATAAAAATAGTCGATTAAATTATGAAATATTTTATTAATTATTATTAAAATAAATCTTGTTTCTGGACAATTTTCTAAATTTATTTTTCTTTAATTTTGTTATATTCTAAACGTCTTGATTGCCCAACATCAACAAAACAGTAAATCATTTTTCACCAAACAATGTAAACTAAATTGTCCAATTTTTCTATCTGGTTTCTTGGGCTTAATACCATACATTACTGGCCGGTTTCACACAAATCTTTTCTCACAAATTCTTCACTCTTTTCACACAAATACAGACAAATCTTCAAAAGGCTTAGGTGGTCGACCTATGCAGGTCGATGTTGAGGGAGCGTCAAGCGCTTGGGAGCTAAAATGACAACTCAATTCTATGCTTTCATCAAGCCAATCACTCTCCACTGTTTTAAACCTTTCGACAAGACGGTGGTGCTTTGCCCATTTACTGGCGAGTTTGCTCGTAAAATTATTAATTTTTTTTATCGAGTCTTCCGAAAGAGTTTTCGATTCGTCTTCTAATGAGTTACGAATAAAATCTAGAACGCTTGTGTTCTTCTCCGATAAACATTTTTGGCTCCGCCATATTTTAAAAAGTTCTTTTTTCAAAAATGTAAATTTTTCTGAAACAAAAAAAAATTCAAAAATTCATTTAAAAAAAAGTTGCAAATAGTTGCACGGGATTCTTGAAAAAAATCGTTTAATAGTTCAATTAGAAGGTACTATTTTTGGAATCAACGCGAATACGGGCGAATATCAGAGCGTACGATAAAAAAAAGCCTTATTTTTTAAATATTGCAAAAGCCACATTTTCAAAAAAAATTTCAACATTTATATTGTTCTTCTAACCTTCCATTGTAACTGAAGTTTCGTATTATACACTCCAAATAAAATTTTCTTGTACAACTTTTCCCAACAGTGCTTAGAATGAAACTGAGATATTTTGAATAAAAATTGTATTATTGAACTTACCTTGAAATAAAGGATTATTATTAGGTCGGAGCTCTTGTTTTGTTTTCACTAGACACTTGTGTTTACATATCTAATCTTATTAGGCTTGATATCGCAACTTCAATTTTAGACTTTTGCACTCCTAGATCGGCTGTTTTCCCCACTGTGCATCGCTTCGCAATGATTACATCATATAACCGTTTCTTTTTGATAAACTGTTTTCAACAAAGCTGGTGTTTTTTTATTAAATGATATTTGATCTCTCTACAGATATGACTGATGATTAATAGAATAAAACTAGAATATTGCAATTCTAGCTAGTCAACTTCTAGACCTCGAAAGGGTGGATAACAATGGTCAACAAAATGAAAGAAATTGTTTGTTTCCTGTGATTTTTTTAGTGTTTCTATCTCTATGTGAAACATATGTTTTAAATATGAAAACAATTTTTCTCTAACAGCTTTTGTTTTTGAGTTATAGGTTATTAATCTTATTTAGTGTTTTTACTCAGATTTTCGTTTTTTATTGGAAAGTAAAATATATTCTGTTGTTTTCGATATGCCTTTGTTCAGACAGTGTTGTGTGTGTGTTTTACTATATTTGTGGCGAATATATATTTGAAAGATACCAAAAACCTATTTCAAATTTTGTAAAAATTGCTTATCATCAATACTTTAAAATATATTTAAATAATCAGGAACAAGCCAGGAATAATCAGGACAAGCCATGGGTGCCACATATTGTTTGCCAGAAATGTGTTGTGTGTCTATGGTTATGGTCCAGTGGGAAAAGAGATGCACTGAAGATCGAAACTCCCGTGCTTTGGAGAGAACCTCAAAACCATCAGGACGACTGTCACTTCTGCGTTGTGAAAATAAATGGAACTAACCCCGGGAATCGAAGTAAGTGGTCTTATCCAAACATATCTTCTGCTCAACGAACTCAATTAAAATCACGGCAGGCACAACCTAGTACATCTAAATTTTCTGATGACTCAAATCTCTGCGAAGATAATATATCAAGTGATGACTCTGATCCAGACTACAAATGTAGCCTTTCAGAACCTCAACCATTTAATCAGAAAGAATTAAATGACTTTGTGAGGGATCTGAACTTATCAAAAGAATCATCTGAAATTTTAGCACCTCGTTTAAAAGAAAAAAAATTTGTTGAAAAAACTTCTAGACCTCGAAAGGGTGGATAACAATGGTCAACAAAATGAAAGAAATTGTTTGTTTCCTGTGATTTTTTTAGTGTTTCTATCTCTATGTGAAACATATGTTTTAAATATGAAAACAATTTTTCTCTAACAGCTTTTGTTTTTGAGTTATAGGTTATTAATCTTATTTAGTGTTTTTACTCAGATTTTCGTTTTTTATTGGAAAGTAAAATATATTCTGTTGTTTTCGATATGCCTTTGTTCAGACAGTGTTGTGTGTGTGTTTTACTATATTTGTGGCGAATATATATTTGAAAGATACCAAAAACCTATTTCAAATTTTGTAAAAATTGCTTATCATCAATACTTTAAAATATATTTAAATAATCAGGAACAAGCCAGGAATAATCAGGACAAGCCATGGGTGCCACATATTGTTTGCCAGAAATGTGTTGTGTGTCTATGGTTATGGTCCAGTGGGAAAAGAGATGCACTGAAGATCGAAACTCCCGTGCTTTGGAGAGAACCTCAAAACCATCAGGACGACTGTCACTTCTGCGTTGTGAAAATAAATGGAACTAACCCCGGGAATCGAAGTAAGTGGTCTTATCCAAACATATCTTCTGCTCAACGAACTCAATTAAAATCACGGCAGGCACAACCTAGTACATCTAAATTTTCTGATGACTCAAATCTCTGCGAAGATAATATATCAAGTGATGACTCTGATCCAGACTACAAATGTAGCCTTTCAGAACCTCAACCATTTAATCAGAAAGAATTAAATGACTTTGTGAGGGATCTGAACTTATCAAAAGAATCATCTGAAATTTTAGCACCTCGTTTAAAAGAAAAAAAATTTGCTTACTCCCGAATGCAAAATCACTTTTTATCGTACCCGAGAAAAGAATCTGTTACCATATTTTTCTCAAGAGAAGGATTTTGTAACGATGTTGGTGGATTTTTTCAGCACAACAGATGGGTTTGAAAAACTACAAGGCTAGGAACTAGCGTCTCTTAATGGACAGCAGCAAAAGAAGTTAAAAGTGTGTTTTGCTCCATAACGGTAACAAATACGGATCCGTACCTATTGCACATTCGACGACTCTGAAAGAAGAATACAAAAATATTTCAAAGGTTATGGAACAAAATAGGTATCAAGACCACAACTGGGCCATTTGTGTAGATCTAAAAATGGTTAACATCCTTCTAGGTCAACAGGGGGGGGGTACACAAAGTTCCCTTGTTTTCTGTGCCTCTGGGACAGTCGTGACAATCAACACCGATTGGCACAAAAGGTTTGGCCAGAACGGGAAGAGCTGAAAGTTGGTATAAAAAATGTTATAAACATGCCTTTAGTTAACCGAGACCGCATTATACTTCCACCACTTCATATTAAACTCGGCATAGCGAAACAGTTTGTGAAGGCGCTTGACAAAAGTGGCGGATATTTCAATTTTCTTTCAAATAAGTTTCCGGGATTGAGCACTGACAAATTGAAATCCGGTATTTTTGATGGGCCACAATTATGCAACTCGTGAAGGATCCTGATTTTGTCAAATCAATGTCTGAGGTTGAATCCAAAGCCTGGAACTCATTTGTTTTAGTAATAAATAATTTTATAGGAAATAATAAATCTGATGACTATGCCCAGCTTGTTGAGACTATGCTACTGAACATGCAAAACCTAGGGTGCAACTTGAGCATAAAAATCCACTTCCTGCACTCGCATTTAGACCGTGTCCCAAAAAATCTCAGTGAAAATCTCAAATTCCAAAAAAAAAGCAGGGTGAAAGATTTCATCAGGACATTCGGATTATGGAAGAGTGTTATTAGGGAAGGTGGGACTGACACATGTTGACCGACTATTGCTGGAGTTAGCAAAGAGATCTAACTAAAGCCATTTATTCAAGAAAATCCTGTAAAAGATCATTTGATTGTGTTCAGTAATATTTTTTTAACATTGTTTATTAATTTCCTTACATTTTTCAGTCAACACAGTGAAAATTCATATTTCACAAAATAAAGATATTAGCAATCTCCCATCATTTTTTTCATGCTCAGGGCCTTTGAAATACCCAATAACAGTAAAAAAAATTAAGGAAGCAAAAATTGTGTTGACCAGTGTAATCGCTGTTAACACTGTCCTGAGCTGAAGTGGAATGTAATACTAATCAATAATGTCTTTTTTATCAATGGCGGTTTATTAAAAAATATAAAAATAATCTAGTAGTTAATAGCTTTTATATTCTTCTTATTCCTTAACATAAGACAAATTTATTGATCAAATGGAACATAGATATACTTGCCCAAGAATTTTTATGTATTTTTATTGATAAAATAGTAGGAAGGTGTAACGCGACCTTTATGTTACACAGAAAGGTTAACATTGCTTCACGATGAGAATAATATCAATACTGAAAAGCTTAACTATTCTTTATTTAACTACTTCATTTATAATATAAAGAGATTAAAAAGATTGATTTCGTCCGGGAGTCAAACCCGGGTCTTACAATTAATTACAACATACCGATCCCGCACCTAACGTGTTAGTAATATGATTTTTTTTTTTTATCGCTTCGTGAATAAGTTAATAAACCTCTGATTTAGGGTCTGGCCACACATGTCCGCACCGGATCCGCACCGTAGCAATAATACAGGTTATGTTCAGACTATTTTTAATTTAACTTACATTTTACCTTTAGTTATGCCTAAAGTGGCCTATATCTGACATGTGTGGCTTGAACTTTAGGCATAACTAAAGGTAATATGTAAGTTAAATTAAAAATATTCTGAACATAACCTGTATTATTGCTACGGTGCGGATCCGGTGCGGACATGTGTGGCCAGACCTTTAAAAGTATATTAACTTATTCACCAAACGAAACATTTAGAACTTCTACTAAATGAAGTTGGTAAAAAATAAAGGACGGGGCTGGGTTTCTACAGTACCCGCAATACTCAACCCCTTCCACACGTAACATTTATATTTTGTCAATCGAAAGTATTACAATCCACATTTGTATGAATTTATATAAAACCAATACTACTAGAATACAGAAAAAAAATTAAAAAAAAATAAATTTTTGATAAAATAAATGCAAGAAGATACATTTACAACTCATTCCTCTGTTGTATTTTACCTTAGAAATAAAAAAACTATTACCCATGTAATTAGAAAGTCTGCATATTTGTCCACACAAATATATTGAACTCAACTTAAAAATTTGTAAAAATCGGTAAATAGGATAGAAGTATGTTTAACTTGACTTGCACTAATTCCTGGATCTAAAAATCAAACTGAAGGGTATAAAACCCTTTACATTTCCTTGTAAGAAACTTGGCAATTCTTCAACTCTAGTCTACTTCAATTACTGAAAAAGGAAGGATTTTCTAATTCCTATTTTCTAACTCCAATAATTTACAACAATTTAGGAAGAATGCGTATATATATATATTTTTTTTTTTTTTTTTTTTTTATTTCAATGGATAGTTTTGTTGGATTTTGGTCTCTATTTTTCGTTTCTTATTATTATTATGTTTATATTGTGTGAATAAATCTTTCGAGCACTAATATTAAATGCCCTTAAGTGTGGCAGATTGTATAATTTCTCTATCAAGAAAAAAAAAAATAATTTACAACAATCGATTGCTCAACTACTGTATAACATTCTATAGTACATTGACACTGATTATTGTATATCAGTAGAGTAATTTAATATTAATAAATTATGACTTCATGGCCGAATTATATTTTATTATAACTGTCTTACATTACTTTATTGTGGAGTAACCACTATTGTGGAGTAACCACCTATTTTTTAAATAATTTATTTTTGAGGAGAAAAGATTTGGCTCCGCCGGGAATCGAACCCGGGTCTTCTGCGTGACATGCGCGGTATGCTATCCATTACACCACGGATTCGCTTCCAAACGGTGCCAAATCCTTCCTCTTCACTGACATATCCTAATACAACAATTATCCTAATACAAATAGTTAAGAGGTGGATTGACACCTAATTTAATGCATAGGCCTTTCTAATAAAATATTTACATAATTGAATTTGCTCTATTTATTTCACAGAACTTGGCAGCTTATGTTTGGATTTAGAATGATTCTGGAAATGTTCCATGGATTCAATTTAATCAGCACTAACGTTGAATTTGTATTAGTTGGGATTTGTTTTGCGAAACCCCCTGAATTATACTGCTCAAACAAGAGCGGTATAATTTACCTTCCTTTATCAAACTTCAAAAAACAACTTAATTACATCAATTAATCCCAACAACGAAAGATCTGATGCTCCAATGTTTGTTCCCTTTGACTGTAGTTCTAAGAATCAATCGTGAATTCGGGACAGAACAAGAGTATGAAGCTCGTTTACACGTTCACAAACACACACATTTTGGAAATAGACAACACTCACATTATTGACAATGTAATCCCATAGTGGGCGGAACGTGAGTAATGGTCTTTCGTTTGTATATCATTATCAATACAAACGTGTACTTCTACGTTTTCGGCTAAGGAAACAAAAAACAACAACTAAACCCATAATATCTAGTTTTATTATTATTATAGAGGTGAGTAATAAACAACTGTTTTTATTTACGACAGGTTGATTGATATTCAGGATTTTCTGTTATCTTTTATTTTTGGAAGACCAACGTTTCGCTCTCTACTTGTGTACCTTCATCAGGTTTTCTGAGTCACGAGTAATACAGAGACTCTGTATTCTGAACTCAGGAGCCCTGATAAAGATCCACGTGTAGCGATCGAAACGTTGGCTTTCCAAAAAAAAAAAAAAAAAAAAACCGGACAAACTGAAAATCTTGACTATCAATCAACCTATTATTTTTATATACTAGCTAGGGTGCCCGGCTTCGCTTCGTCGGTAGTTGTGTGGTAGTACTAATAACAGAAAAACTTTAAAATTAAAGGAAATAGAGGACGAAATTAGCGCCTTCTCGAAACTTCGGTTTTGACTTGGTATCAATATTAAGATTCGAGATCTGTATAGTCCGCCCAAATAAGGAACCCTGTATACTTTATAGGGGGTTGAAAATGGTAAATGAACAATTAATTTTAATGCAACTTTGTCGAGTCATGCTTCGTTTTTGATGGCTTCTGTGATTCTGAATCCTATAAGCCCATTCAAAGCAGTCAGCAGATAATAAGTTATTAGATTATAGTTGGAAAATCTGATCAGTTAAAAAAATTATATGTAGAGTAAAACTTGAGCTCCAACTACTGCGATGGTCCTATCAGATCCAGAAGTATTACTTAAGTATACATTACATATTCATTACATATAATGTGTTGATGAATTCGCATTCTTATGAGAAAATTAATATTTTAAGGATCCCAGCTTTTTTTTTTTTTTTTTTTTTTTTTTTTTTTTTGGGGGGGGGACTTCAAGGCTTCCACTGAAGCCCTATACTTCCCATACTAACGCCCATGGCACTGGGTGATACTTCTCCTACGAAAGAGAAGCACCACCCAGGGCGGGACTCGAACCCGCAGCTCCGGCATGGGAGTACGGCGCTTTACCGCACAGCCACACCGGGCCCCAAGAATCCCAGTTGGTTTTCTAATAAATTGCAGAGATGTAATATCATTACTTTATTTTGAAAGCAAAGGGGAAACTAATTATTTTCGCTTAATTTTTTAATAATTGAAAATGAACTGCTGAAAAAATGTGTAACCCTTATAAACCGAACTGGATGAATGAAGAATAAACATTGGGTGAAACGCACCCTAGCGCTGCCTGGTAGTCTGGAGCTCGAACTACATTTTTCATTCATAAACTCGTATGTCATTCTTAGCTAGGCTAATTACATGGTGCGAGAGGCTTAAAATTCCAGTCCTTTTCTCTTCAATTTTACACCCTTCAGAGAAAAACGGAAACCTTCTCCGTTAGGGGTTATATGGCTACTCGCTGACATAACTTTCTTGATCATACGTTTAGTCCTTTTTGAGCCTTATCGGCACGCATATTGTATACTTTGCTTTATAATATCTATTGATTATAAATGCTTCTCTTGGCCGCCTCGAAATTCGTGGGGTGTGGAATATGTCGATTTCGGGTAGATTCAAGTGTTTGTTCTGGTTTATTCGTTTTGAAATACAACGTTTCCCAGAATTTTCACCGTATTCTTTAGCTGTAGTAAACAATGTTGGAATAATTAATCATTTGTCACTTATTAAATACTATCATCCTTGATATTATTGTATTCTTCAGATATTAGCGTTTTTTTCAGTGCAAATTCCACGTTTCTTGGCCCATAAATATAAAACTGATTAGATATAATATTGAAGTATGTTAACTGCTTAGTGGTTATCGGTAGTGATAACAAATCAAGATTCGTACGAGATGCCGACACTTCACCCTGTTGTGAGGTCTCATCAAAGCTTCATGGGTCTTAGGAAAAAAAGTGACAGCAAATCGAAATTTATCAAGAACATAATTTTAGATTCGAAAAGAGTCGTTATAATCTAGTAAATTACAGATATGTTAGTTCATCTTTCCTAAAAATGTATTAAAATATACACATAAATTTTATGTTTATCAACGAATATTTTGCTAAATGAGATGAGCAATATCCCAAAGGCCAGCCCAATTGTGTTATGAATTCTACTAAATGCCAACTTTGTTTTGTTGTGTATGAGACCTGAAAAAGGTCCCTACGTTCTACTTCTCCTTTTATCCCAGTTCCTCGAATAGTAAAGTCCTTTAAGACCTTCAAACTTGTTTACGATCTCTTACTCAACTAATTCCTAACTATCTCAGCAAACTCCTTTTAGAGGAGATCGCCCAGTTTGGCAAACTTTCATAAAGGTTCCGTTCCACTTTATAAACTTGATTCCTGGTCCTTTCAGAAATTGTCTTGTATAAGTTGCATGGTAAGTAGATTCTTCGGAGGAAGTTATCTTTGCTAAGGAAAAGTGTGCACTTACTGCTTTCAGTTAGTACCTACATGTCTACTTTTTAAGGAAGAGGTCTACTATGCAATAAAACAAATAAATATGCAACCCCTGAACATTACATAGATACAAACTTTTATGGTTCCGTTGGTAACACTACTTTTATGTTTCTTCTGGGCTTGGCCTATTTCCACAGGTTATATGACCGTAATAATAATAAACTCCATTGTCTAAAGTAAGTTAGTTGAAGCGTTATGTTCGATCATGATGTAGAAAGACTAGCTCAAAAGCTATAAAGCCTACGAAATTGAAATTAAGTATTTGAGGTATTTGTATGCCCGCGATGTGACATCAAAGATTTTGTCTAAATCGAGTAGGTAAACGGAGACAGCACTTTATCACAACGTCTATTTTTATCTTACGATTTCTCAAAAACCGATCTAAAATTGTGATTTGATATTAATCTAATCTTAATCTGTGGGTGACCGCCTTTTTTAAATTATTTTTAAATAATTTATTTTTTAAAGAGAAAATATTCTGCTCCGCCGGGAGTCGAACCCGGGAGCCTCCCCTCTACTTGGAGCCGAGCTCTGTGGTTTAGTGGTTAGCATCCGCGCATGTCACGCGGGAGACCCGGGTTCGATTCCCGGCGGAGCCAAATCTTTGCTCTTAAAAAAATAAATTATTTAAAAATTGTGATTTAACTTATCTAGTTTAATCCTAATGAAGCATTCATTAATCTGAAGTAGGTTTTATCCGTGATAGAAAAGGTCTGCTAGAACTCAAACGGCAAAGGAAAAAATCTTCCTATGAAGTATCCTTAATTTTTTTTATTTCTAGTAAATAATAGTTTCTTGTTATTCATAGTATTAAGAAATGGCTAAATATAAAATAGAAAAGGATTTCATATCAAAAAATCTGGTGCGATGCGCGCAACACACAACTTTCGCTTATCAAAATACTTTGATTAGAAATTGAAGTTTTTTTTTAAATGCCATTTCTCAAAGTCAAACAATTTTCCACATTCATTTACTTATTTTTTTTTTATTTGCTCTTTAAAGTACACAAATTTTTTTTATTATTAAATAAAAGTTTTTACTTGTGATAATTCGGCAATGCAATAATACCACTCCAAGTCGTCTGATTTTATAATTCTCTTTGTAGTTGTTGAAAACTGCATGTAGTTCCCATGAATCAAATAATTTCTATTAACTGAACCGATCATCTTCAATTATAAAGCATTGGCGACATTAAATGCGTACCGCGCATGCGTGAGCTCAATGAGTTGACGGAATATTTCTCTTTTTTTCTCCTCTATATGTTCACTTGATTTTTTTTCATATTTCATAATTAGTCATTTCTTATTTTTAGGCGAAACGAGAGATATATAACTTCTCCATATAAACAAATACAAAGGTACTTTATAAGAAAACAAAAGAGGCCCTTTCCCCATTTAACACTTCTTAGAACATTTTAATAGTGATAAAGCTTGTCTGACATTAAAGAATACTTAATTCTCATTAAGCATGACGAGTTTAATCAAAATCGTTAGAGCCGTTTTTGAGAAAATCGAAAAAAAAAGGAAAAAATTATTAAATAAAGTACCCCCTCCCTTTGACCAATTACACTAAATACCCAATATCAGGATTGCACGGTTCATGGTTTTTGAGCTAGTCTGTTCACACACACACACACACACAGACACTCGAACACACAAACCATTTCGCGGGACTTGGTTATTTGGACTCAGGGGACCCCAAAACGTGTATTTCCTTTGAAAACCGGAAGTCGAAATTTTTCACGATCGCAATACTTTCCCTTACTATATATTTCATATATAGGTAAGTAAAAGTAATAAGGGAGAAAAAACAATGATTTCCCATTTCGAAAATTCCAATTCTCAATAATATTAGCAGTTGTAAACATATCGCACCTCTCTTGGAAGACTGTGACATCTCCGAAAAATTCGATTTTGAGTTTTTTACACCAAATCATTCAAAATTACGTTATCTTTATATGGTATAAACTGTAATAAGTTTAGTTGGCCGAGGAGAGGCGGAAGTTACGGAAGTCGTGGAATTAACGGACATTTTTTCAGCAAATGAGTGTTCGCAAATCGGGTAAAGTGAAAAATAAATCAAATGAAAAATAGTTAAGGAACAAATTCTTCCAATAAAATCAACGATCAGAAAAATAAAATGATAATTAAAAAAGGCAAACTGAAAAAAGTAAAAACTTTAAACGTCATTTTCCAAAAGTTTAGATTTTCGAGACGTTACAGTATTCCGCGGACGGTGCGATATGTATAATACATCTTTGGAAAACTAAGAATTTAAGTCTAGTCTATAATATGTATATGAAGATCGCTAAAACGAAATACCTATTGGATTATTAAGAAAATGATAATTTCTAATTTCAGATTATTTAAAAGAAACAATTTGGTTTCCTTGGTAATAATCTCAACAGACTTAAAACTATATCAAAACTAATTTTTTGTTACCGAAACGCGGCAGTGAACACTGGAAGCTCATGAAAATTTCAACTGACAGTTTTAAAAATTATGGCCAAGTGAGTTGGTCTCGTTAATTAATGCAAGAACTAGGTTAAAATATTCACCCTTCTCCTGGAAGCCGAGGGACCAGATTAATAAAACAGATTAATATTTCAGAGGCTAGGGGGAGTGTTTACGAATATCGGAGATGCGTCAATCCCCGAATAAACATTATTAATGCTAACAAATCTCGTGAAAGGATTTGACCTCCTTCCTTTATCCTCCGATACACGTGGCCCTTTCAAGTTCTTCCATTGGCTAATTCCTCAACCGATCCATTTATCCAAAGTCTTTTATTGGAGCAACATCAAAAGGCTTCTGATTAATTATATTCAAAAAGCAAGTTAGGCGCATTGTATGATTGGCTGATTCTAGCGTTACAGGATATTGATAGTGACTTACCAGTTACCACTCATTGCGAGGGAGCTTTAATCAAGAGAATTAACCCGGCATTGGTCTTGCTAGACCAACTTTAACATAGATGGTCGCACATGAGAATTTCTCTAACGCAGACTTTTTTTTTTTCATTTTAATCATAAAGCTATAAGTACTTACAAAAGCAGCAATTATTAAAAAAATCTGGTGCGTGCGCGCAACACACAACTTTCACTTACCAACTTACTTAGATTAGAAATTAATGCGTTTTGTTAATTGCCACTTCTCAAATGAACAGAACGGCTTTAATTATGAACAATGGTCTGTCCTTAAAGGCCTACTCCGCATGCGTGGGCTCAACGAGTTTTATGAGTTGACTGAATATTTTTCTTTTTTTCTCCTCTATATGTTTACTTGGGTTTTATCATATCTCATATTTAGCCATTTCTTATTTTTAGGCGTTACGAGAGACAGTTAATTTCTCCATATAAACAAAAACAAAGGTACTTTATAGGAAACAAATAAACAAAAAAGGCCCCCCCCCCCAAAAAAAAAGCCCCCTCAGAACATTTTAATAATGATAAAGCTTACCTGATATTAAAGAACACCTGATTTTCATTAAAAATGACGAATTTGATAAAAATCGTTAAAGCCGTTTTTGAGATCATCGAGAAAAAAGTAAAAATTGGAAAAAAAATATGAAATAAAGTGCCCGCTCCGTTTGACCAATTTTGATGAAATGTTGGCTATCACATCTTTGGCATATACATACATCAAATACCCAGTTTGGTCAAAATCGTTAAAGCCTTTTTTGAGTCAATAAAAAAAAACACGTAAAAATGATACAAAATTTATTCAGTAAAGTCCCCCCCTCCGGTTGATCAATTTTGATGTAATGTTGGCTATCACATCTTTGGCATATACATACATCAAATACCCAGTTTGATCAAAACCGTTGAAACCGTTTTTGAGTAAATAAAAAAAAAACACGTGAAAATGATACAAAATTTATTAAGTAAAGTCCCCCCTCCGGTTTATCAATTTTGATGAACTTTTTACAGTCCTATCTCGGGCATATAAAAAGATCAAATACTCAGTTTAATCAAAATCGTTAGAGCCGTTTTTGAGAAAATCGAAAAAAACGTAAAAAGTTATTAAATAAAGTACCCCCTCCCTTTGAGTAATTTTGATGAAATTTTTGCTGTCACATCGCTGGCATATACATACACTAAATACCCAATTTCAGATTCGCACGGCTTATAGTTTTTGAGCTAGTCTGTTCACACACACATACACACACTCAGACCATTTCGCGGGACTTGGTCATTTGGACTCAGGGGACCCCAAAACGTGTATTTCCGTTGATAACCGGAAGCCGAAATTTTTCACGATTGCAATACTTCCACTTACTATATGTTTCATATATAGGTAAGTGAAAGTAATACCTTATATTTCATATATAGGTAAGTGAAAGTAAAAAATTATGAAATTTTGAAAAAACAATTTTTTATTTAGGTATACCACATCTCCCTCTTTTATAAGATTGTAAAAAGTAACTAATTCCGGCTGTCTGCACGGTTTTCAGCAACTTTGTTGTCCAACTCTTGTGCGTTTGACTCAGGTTGTACCATCCAAACGTAATTTTCTAAAACAGAAAAAAATATGGAAGTTACGGAAAATGAATTTTATGTTACCAAAGAGAAGGAAAACGGAGAAGAAAAAACTTAAGTAATAATGAAATCGACATCTCCCAAGCTCGGGCAATTTTTTCCCTCTTAAAGTAAACATTTTTGAAATTGACGCACGTGAGAGAAACACTCAAATAAATATATCATTGGCAGTCGCGCGTGAGAGAATCTCTCATGAAATCGGATTGAGCGGAGTTGAAGGAAGTTGGAGCAGGTATAAGGCTTGGTATTGGAGCGGGGAGAGTTCAGGGAGGGCCGTGAGTCTGTAAACTACAGATACTGAGCAGAGGAGTTTCTCGGAAGCACCAAGAGCCGTTTCCCGCCAAATAAATAAAATATGGGAGAAATTCTCATGCAGTGACCAATGGCGGGTGAAACAGGCAAAAAATTGAAAATACTTCCGATATAAAATTTTTTTTTTTTTTTCTCTTCATACATTGATTCGCACCTGTCAGCGATCGGCGACAATCAGCGAATTCGTGGTCCGCAGCAACGCATTAAAACGTATGGCATTAAGACATGAGGGAAGGAAGGTGCTCATCAGCACCTCTTTCCGGGCTTGATACTAATTCAGGTGAGGAGGTCTCTCATCCAGCTTCTTTTTAGCCGCCTTCTAACAGGCATGTCAGCCGTGGCCATGCGGTTA
Organism: Aelia acuminata; assembly: GCA_911387785.2. Lineage (NCBI taxonomy): Eukaryota > Metazoa > Arthropoda > Insecta > Hemiptera > Pentatomidae > Aelia > Aelia acuminata. The sequence continues at coordinate 3,005,341 of OU426983.1, forward strand.
ATCAATCTGTTGTTGTGTCCTTCCAATTTAACAAAAAAGCGTTCGTATGTGTTGTTGGATAGTCGGTTGTTTAAGTCTGTATGTAGAGTTTGGTTACTTACGTATCTGGGAGCGTCCGTAATTAGTCTTAAATAAGTTTGACACCAGAAAAAGGAGTTTTGAAATTTGAGGTGCTAATTTATTCGTCGAATGTTTTTTATCTTTAACCCTTTAACGCCTGTAGACTGATATATCAGTTCGAGCGCTGCAGTCCCTGTGTCTCAAAATTTTTGATTGGAAAGTTTGCAATTTTTGTAAGTGCGTCTTTTTAGCTGAGCCGAAAATTTGTGAGGCATATGTCCAAATGGGTTTAATTAAATAGGTGTATGTATTCAGTTTTTGTCTGATTTTCAATTTAGAAGATTTAGAAAAAAGTGAGTAAAGTATTTTTAAACGTATGTTCAGTGTCTTTTTCTTCATTTTTACATGTGGGCCCAAAGTCATCCTTCTGTCGAACAGAAGTCCAAGGTAACGTACAGATGAAAACTGGGGGGCAAGTATCTCGTCTGAGTGTGAAAGTTATGTGTTGTGATTTATCGTGATTTATTTTCATTTTCCAGAGTGAGTACCATTTTTGTAATTGAAGTAAGTGGTTCTGTATATTCAATAAGGCAAGTCTAGGGTTATGATGTCTTGATAAAATTGCTGTATCGTCAGCGTAAGTTGCAGTCAAAATTTTAGCGTTGGTAGGTATATCGTGAGTATATATGATGTAAAGTAACGGAGCCAGTATTGATCCCTGCGGAACTCCTGCTAAGATTGGTCGGATTGAAGAAATCTCTGACCCTTGCCGGATAGAGAAGAATCTGTCGGAGAGGTAGGATTGGAGTATAAGGTAGTATGTGTGGGGTAGTATGGTTTTAAGTTTGAAGAGAAGCCCCTGGTGCCAGACTTTATCAAATGCTTGGGCGACGACCAGAAATACACCAGTTGCGTATTGTTTTTGCTCTAGTGCTCCAGCAATGTAGTCAGTAACTCTGTGTAATTAAAATAAAAAATAAATTATATTAATTTAACCATCATTGTGGGAAACCACCTATTTTTAAATAATTTATTTTTGAAGAGAAATCTCTTCTCTTCAGAAATAAATTATTTAAAAAAATAAATTAGTTCTAGTAAGGGGATCAATGCAAAAAGATAAAAAATAAAACCAAATAGATTAATTAATCTAGAAAGAGTAAATTATACAAACCGATTTTGCGTAGACCCCAAGAGGTGAGGGCTAGTGAAGTAAAAATAATTTTAGATGCTATAAATAGTTTTAAACTATCGATATCACTATCGGAAGCATTGTTTTTAATGGATAAAGTGATTAAGTAGTATGCACGTTTTGAGGTATGTCTAGATAAATGTCACAACAAAGTCCTTTTTTTTTTCAAAAACTCCGACAGATGTGAGGATGGCGTCCCGAACGTTGTCATGTCAAGTCAACTACTTCGACAACTGGGAACCCTGGTTGCACATGGTCACTTAAAGAGGGTTGGTATAGGTTTCCTCTAAATAGAGTTTCTTTGACCTTTTGTTTTAAAGTGTTTATATATTTGCGGTTACGACTAAGCTTGAAACTGATAAAAATTATCATCTTAACATCTCATCAAAAAGAAAAGATAAAAGTGGAAATAAAAATGGGCATTATAGCTCCTATCGTTTCAATCGAAAAATTCTACAATATATTCTCCTATCCCCTCCTCCTTCCCGGTCATCACCTCAGACTATCGCGAGTATCGATAGTTTTATGTCCGATATTATCCGAACTTGTTTAGGTTTAAAGGCGTAAAACCTGTGAGGTCATCTACGCCTACAACACAAAATATTAATATATATTATTAAACTAGTAGAGATGAGAGATGGTCAACTGTTCTTCAAAATCAAAATCTCAAAATCTCTCTAACAACTCTTCACAACCTCCGATTTCTACTTTCCAATACAGATCTATCCCATATATCCCCATTCTCTCAAACAAAATTAAAAAATTCTAAAATTCCCACACATGCGCCTAGTATTAAAAAATAACAATAAATTAAAAAATCTTTATACAAAACTCAAAGACCCTGTAACTCTCCTAGACAAGTGTAATGTAGTTTATCGTATCCAGTGCTCCACGCTTAATTGCAACAGTTGATATATAGGTGAAACCAACAATTATTTTTAAAAACGTATTTATCAACTTAAATACAGTATTTCCACGCGTAATTCGTCTACATCTAAATTAGCAGAACATGCCATTGCCCACAACCATTCCTTCGACTTTGAGAACCCCTCCATATTAGCAACTGTATCTAACCACGACAAACGTCTCCTCTCAGAATCCATTTTCATCCATCTAGAAACAAATAACCCGGTAAATCACAAAACAGATAAAGAGATAATTTCATCCACTTATTCTAACATCTTCCGCATCCTCAAATCCTAGTTTTTATTTCATAGGTACCTGCAATTATCTCTGTACGTCTTGTACTATTATTATTTTTTGTATTGTATGCTTCTTTCTGTATATTTTTCCAAATTTGTATGCATTGTTACATTATGTATTATTTCATTTTTATGTTATTATTCAGTCCAGACACAACTATTTGTATACAGTACCATATATTTTGTTAGTTTTTAAATATTTTTGTTCACTCAGTTGTCATGTGCCTTCACTTCAAAAGCGTTGGATTTCCCCGTCATAAACCTTTGAAGTCGGCAAACTAACCCCCTACCACTACCTCTCACCTTATTTTTACCTTTAGTCTTAGTATCCACCTGGACTCAGTAGGTAAATATCAGATTCTATTTTATCTTGATAACCAGCCTCTTATTTTAATATTCGTGTATACACCATCTTTTATATTATTATCAGTTCTGTAATGTATCCATTTATTGTCACCCTCTAGCATAGATACTCATATATTTGTTTTCTTTTAGCCCTGATGAAGATCCACAAGTTGGATCGAAACGTTGGCTTACCATAATAAATATCATTGTAACTGAAAATCCTGACCATCATTTAACCTATCATATATTATTAAAATTCATTTAAAGAGAAAGAAAAAAAGAATACGAACAAGCATCATCAAAACTAAACTTTAGATTCGGTTATATAAATTAATTTCTTTCAAAAACTTTATTTTATTTTCATTATTGCCCAATATGTCGATCAAATGTGGTGTTAAACCGGAGCTATTCAGAATTGAAATGTATGACGGACACCGTTCGAAGATATGTCTGACTGTGAGAGTGTTACCACAGTGATTACATTGAGGTGGTGGCTCCTTGCTAATGAGATGGGAATGGGTCAGGTGTGTGTGGCCTATCCTCAGCCTGGACAAGACGACTTCCTCTCTAGGGACATGGCGGTTCGAGGTGGACCATGTTTTTACCGATCTTTTAATATCCTTCAGCTTACTAGGTGGGCTCTCGCTCGACATGGACTGCCAACCGAGAGCTATTTCCTTTTTAAGGGGAAGGCTAGTGTCATGCGTTGTCAAATTAGCAGCGCCCCGCCTCGGGAGTGTAAGTGCCTGCTTGGCTGCCGCGTATGCGAGCTCGTTGCCGACAATTCCCACATGGCTCGGCACCCAGATAAAATGTACCGACTTTCCCAAACTCCCAAGCATATTTAGATATGAGTGGATTTTTTGGATAGCTGGGTGTTTCGGATATACATTATTAATAGCTCTTAAAGAGCTTAACGAGTCAGTGTTATGATTGCTATTGTTTGTGGGACTATTGCCATAGAGAAATATAGGGCTGATGCCATAATGTCATACATTAGAATATGTACGCGGCATTGTGGCTGATGCTATTCACACAAAAATATTTGAGTAACTGACTGACGACTGATTTAGGAATTATAATCCTAGAAGGAAGCCAAAATGTAAACAAATAAAATAATGTAAAGGATAACCTAAAGTGTTTACATATCTCACTGCCTAGCCTAATGAACTTTGAAAGGTGATAATCGCTACATATAACATTTTTGTTTGGTCTCTTTTTTTTGCGATTTTCTCCAAAACTAAGCAAAAACGAGAAAATCTCAAAAAGACTTATTGTATTAGTTTTTCGATCCCCTATGAGTTCCTGAAGTTTAGCCATTTAAATTCGTGACACCCTGTATAATCTGGATCTGATTGATAAGTATAATCTATAAAAGAATAAAGAAATGAAATGTAGGAACTGCTAAGATAGCGAAACCATTGGGAACAGGAAGACGAAACGTTCCCGAGGTTCTGAGAGCCCTAAAATTACAATTGAAGTTAGAACACAACAAACAAGATATTAAATCTCGTTAGCATTAGCCCATTTCGGCGTCATTCCGAGTTATCAAAAGTGAAAAATGAAGTTACATCTTCAATTCTACCTTCCGCTGTCTTCTTCCATTTCCAATTTACTGTTTAACTTGTCTCTTCATTTGTTTTCATGTTTCCACTCAATACCATGCTAAAAGCTCTTTTAATTTAATAGTAAAGTTACTTTTACAGCACTTCCAATGTTCAGGCAAGTTAGGTTTATACATTATACCCTCTCTCTCTCTCTCTCTCTCTCTCTCTCTCTCTCTCTCTCTCTCTCTCTCTCTCTCTCTCTCTCTCTCTCTCTCTCTCTCTCTCTCTCTCTCTCTCTCTCTCTCTCTCCCTCACTCTCTCCCCCTCTCTCTCTTTCTCTTACACACCCAGAACCCAAAAACGTCAAAATCAATATTTTTCTCAATCGCCATACATCCCCTTAGTATATATTTCATGTTTATGTGAAGTTCAATAGTATTCATCACTGCCACATAATTTAAGTAACTCACAGTTAAGCGAATATAGAGTGGAACATACAAAAACATCAACAAAATGAATGCAGGGAGTTTAAAGTTTGGGTAGTTTAAGTCGAATAACCTTCATTTTTATAAACAAAAGCTTTTCCTGAAATAACTTTGATGAATTTTCAATTCCAACTATCTGCGTCGAATCTGACGTGTCTAAAATAGATCGTAAAAATATCGGGTAGGGCAGGTAACGGATATTGCATGAGGTCGTCTTTTAATTGAGTTATAGATTAAAATGGATTTAAAGGTTTCTTAACGTAAAAAATCTGGTGCGTGCGCGCAACACACAACTTTCACTTACCAACTTACTTAGATTAGAAATTAATGCGTTGTTGTGGTCCCCTTCGTTAGACCAATTTTGATGAAATGTTAACTATCACATCTTTGGCATATAAATACATCAAATACCCAGTTTGATCAAAATAGTTAAAGCCGTTTTTGAATAAAAAAAAAAAAAAAACACGTGAAAATGATACAAAATTTATTAAGTAAAGTCCCCCCTCCGGTTGGTCAATTTTGGTGAAATGTTGGGTATCACATCTTTGGCTTATGCATACATCAAATACCCAGTTTGATCAAAATCTTTAAAGCCGTTTTTGAGTAAATAAAAACAACACGTGAAAATGATATAAAATTTATTAAGTAAAGTCCCCCCTCCGGTTGGTCAATTTTGGTGAAATGTTGGCTATCACATCTTTGGCTTATGCATACATCAAATACCCAGTTTGATCAAAATCGTTAAAGCCTTTTTTGAGTAAATAAAAAAAACACGTGAAAATGTTACAAAATTTATTAAGTAAAGTCCCCCCTCCGGTTAATCAATTTTGATGAAATTTTCACAGTCATATCTCGGGCATATACATAGATCAAATACTCAGTTTAATCAAAATCGTTAGAGCCGTTTTTGAGAAAATCGAAAAAAACCTAAAAATTTATTAAGTAAATTACCCCCTCCCTTTAAGTAATTTTGATGAAATTCATGCTGTCAGATCGCGGGCATATACTTACACTAAATACCCAATTTCAGGATCGCACGGTTCATAGTTTTTGAGCTAGTCTGTTCACACACACACACAGACACACAGACACACAGACACACACACACACACACACACACAGACCATTTCGCGGGACTTGGTCATTTCGACTCAGGGGACCCCAAAACGTGTATTTCCGTTGAAAACCGGAAGTCGAAATTTTTCACGATCGCAATACTTCCACTTACTATATATTTCATATATAGGTAAGTGAAAGTAAAAAAAATAAAAATATTCTTCTAAGTTGATTCGATTTATATTTTTGCCATTATCCTTATCTATTTACACTTATAAACGGTTCGCGTTCAGGGACCTTAAGTATTGTAGGTTGCTATGCTTACCACAACACCAGGGAGTAAAAAATCCTTGGCTATGCCGTCCTTCAGATAGGACGTAAAATGGAGATCCCGAGGCTGTGTGATGTCAGGTACTCGTTAAGGATTCCTCTCCTAATTATACCTGTTAAGGCGAAAATAGGACTTAATCATCAACTAGGTAATGTTTCTCCTTAAATTTGATACTGCCATCCGAGATAGCGTGACGCAAAAATTACTTAATGTAACAAATGTAAACTTCTGAGAAAAATGGGTTTAAAGTTTTTCAATAGTAACTTTTCTGGTAGAATTCAGATAAAGATGTTGTTCGATGACTGCATTCTATATGTACCCAGAATTTGTAGAACTAAGTACTAAGTACTAAGCAACCATAGCACCTTCATCTCTTGGTATCTCTACAAATTGAAGGAAAATAATATTTTAAGTCAGTACATATGAATTATATACACATAACACCTTCATTCAATACAAAATCTCAATTTTCAAAAAAATGTGACACAGCACCTTCATCCATAGACCCCTTCAAACGTTTATTAATTGGTTATTGGGTAGGGAATAGTTAATCTGTTTTATCTTTTATGTAGGCGTTTGCTTGCTCTTAATGCGAATTTTCGGCGGGGGGCAACGCGAAAGTACAATCTTAAAGTCTATATTTTATAAGAGTTTTTTTCTTAGGAAAGTTCTTATCGAAATAATATTGCATCGGTGGCAATTTATTGCTAGAAAAGTCCACTGGGATTTCCTGAGCAATTTATTTATCGCTGACCAGGGGCTAAGGGGGGTGTCGGTGGTGGTGAAGGCGTTGGTGGGAAAGGGGGGAAAAGGGGTGGTGAGGGGGGAAAAGGGGATGAAGTGGGGTGGCGAGGGGGGGGGGGGGGGGGTTAAAGGGTGCGTTTTTACGACACTGGTAAACTCGGAGGATCCGGAAGGGTCTCGAGTTTTTTTCTCTAATCCCTATTTTATGGTCCTTCATATATTTATTGTTTTTATCAATTTCTGTCTTGTTTACATTAAAATATTTTTATAGCGGATAAAATATTGATTATGTACGAAAAGTATAATACTATAAATTTATAGTCTTGGGTCGTTTATATAAATCATACTTGTATTGATATTTTATTTTCTATTGAGAGAGAATAAAAGTGTTTTTTACTTTCACTTACCTATATATGAAATATATAGTAAGTGGAAGTATTGCGATCGTGAAAAATTTCGACTTCCGGTTTTCAACGGAAATACACGTTTTGGGGTCCCCTGAGTCGAAATGACCAAGTCCCGCGAAATGGTCTGTGTGTGTGTGTGTGTGAACAGACTAGCTCAAAAACTATAAACCGTGCGATCCTGAAATTGGGTATTTAGTGTAAGTATATGCCCGTGATGTTACAGCATAAATTTCAGCAAAATTACTTAAAGGGAGGGGGTAATTTACTTAATAACTTTTTAGGTTTTTTTCGATTTTCTCAAAAACGGCTCTAACGATTTTGATTAAACTGAGTATTTCATCTATTTATATGCCCGAGATATGACTGTAAAAATTTCATCAAAATTGATCAACCGGAGGGGGGACTTTACTTAATACATTTTGTAACATTTTCACGTGTTTTTTTTTATTTACTCAAAAAAGGCCTTAACGATTTTGATCAAGCTGGGTATTTGATATATGCATAAGCCAAAGATGTGATAGCCAACATTTCACCTAAATTGACCAACCGGAGGGGGGGACTTTACTTAATAAATTTTGTATCATTTTCACGTGTTTTTTTTATTTACTCAAAAACGGCTTTAAAGATTTTGATCAAACTGGGTATTTGATGTATGCATAAGCCAAAGATGTGATAGCCAACATTTCACCAAAATTGACCAACCGGAGGGGGGACTTTACTTAATACATTTTGTAACATTTTCACGTGTTTTTTTTTATTTACTCAAAAAAGGCCTTAACGATTTTGATCAAGCTGGGTATTTGATATATGCATAAGCCAAAGATGTGATAGCCAACATTTCACCTAAATTGACCAACCGGAGGGGGGGACTTTACTTAATAAATTTTGTATCATTTTCACGTGTTTTTTTTATTTACTCAAAAACGGCTTTAAAGATTTTGATCAAACTGGGTATTTGATGTATGCATAAGCCAAAGATGTGATAGCCAACATTTCACCAAAATTGACCAACCGGAGGGGGGACTTTACTTAATAAATTTTGTATCATTTTCACGTGTTTTTTTTTTTTTTTATTCAAAAACGGCTTTAACTATTTTGATCAAACTGGGTATTTGATGTATTTATATGCCAAAGATGTGATAGCTAACATTTCATCAAAATTTCTCAAACGAAGGGGACCACAACAACGCATTAATTTCTAATCTAAGTAAGTTGGTAAATAATAATAATAAAAGTTGTGTGTTGCACGCACGCACCAGATTTTATTCAATATTTTCACAAAATATTGTTTGAGTCCGTAGAAACAATTAGTGTTACTGAAAAAGTGATGAAATTAATTTAAATACTGTCATAAGAATTTGTTTTTGTTATTTAGTTGATTAATTTCTTTATATCTAACGTAATTTACGTAGTATATCTAGCAAATTTGTAGAATATGCATACTTTATGAGTGATTTGATTGATTTAATTACGATTTGATGGAGCATATTGCTTTATTATTCTTTGTTTGGCGGGTAACTGGGAGGAGGCGAGAGAAGAATCAAGTGGGGTTGAGTCGTTTTGTGTTGGATGTATAATTTTACTGCCGGAATGTCCACGTCTTTATGTATTGCGTTGTTAGAAATATAATAAGGAGTGTTTTAATTTTTGTCTGTGTGGTTTATTGTGTATGTGTACCTTAGCGAAATTCTGCTCCGTCCAAATCGGTTTAAGTATGGTGTTATATATTAAACATAAGTTAAGTGATGATCTGTTGTTTAGAAGGTGAGACAGTTGTTTGTATCGTATGGTCAGTTCTTGTCTTTTTTTTATTCGTGGACACGTTGACTTTCTCAGAGGGAAGCTTACATGCTTCGGCTTAGATTTAATTTATAAACTATTTAATTAGAAGATAAAAGATTCGACCACGGCCGGGAATCGAATTAGAATTAATTTAATTCAATAAAAAATCTGGTGCGTGCGCGCAACACACAACTTTCACTTACCAACTTACTTAGATAAGAAATTGACGTGTTCTGTTAAATATAATTTCCCAAAGTCACACATTTTTCTACATCTAGATTAGAAATTAATGCGTTGTTGTGGTCCCCTTCGTTAGACCAATTTTGATGAAATGTTAGCTATCACATCTTTGGCATATAAATACATCAAATACCCAGTTTGATCAAAATAGTTAAAGCCGTTTTTGAATAAAAAAAAAAAAACACGTGAAAATGATACAAAATTTATTAAGTAAAGTCCCCCCTCGGGTTGGTCAATTTTGGTGAAATGTTGGCTATCACATCTTTGGCATATATGCATACATCAAATACCCAGTTTGATCAAAATCGTGAAAGCCTTCTTTGAGTAATTAAAAAAACACTTGAAAATGTTACAAAATTTATTAAGTAAAGTCCCCCCTCCGGTTAATCAATTTTGATGAAATGTTGGCTATCACATCTTTGTCATATACATACATCAAATACCCAGTTTGATCAAAATCTTTAAAGCCGTTTTTGAGTAAATAAAAAAAAACACGTGAAAATGATACAAAATTTATTAAGTAAAGTCCCCCCTCCGGTTGATCAATTGTGATGAAATGTTGGTTATCACATCTTTGGCATATAAATACATCAAATACCCAGTTTGATCAAAATCGATGAAGTCTTTTTTGAGTAAATAAAAAAAACACTTGAAAATGTTACAAAATTTATTAAGTAAAGTCCCCCCTCCGGTAAATCAATTTAGATGAAATTTTTACAGTCATATCTCGGGCATAGACATAGATCAAATACTCAGTTTAATCAAAATCGTTGGAGCCGTTTTTGAGAAAATCGAAAAAACCCTAAAAAGTTATTAAGTCAATTACCCCCTCCCTTTAAGTAATTTTGATGAAATTTATGCTGTCACATCGCGGGCATATACTTATTCTTAACACCCAATTTCAGGATCGCACGGTTTATAGTTTTTTTTTTTTTTTTTTTGGGGACCTCAAGGCTTCTAATGACCCAGTCTCTCGTAGTCTATTAAAAGTTAACGAAAAGACTTGTCGATTAGGCACTCTTCTATTTGGAAATCGGCGCGCATACTCCCGCACCACTTCTAAAGCATTACCGTTACAGAAACCATACACAAAAATCATATCAGCGTATTCAACATTAGAATATGTACGCGGCATTGTGGCTGATGCTGTTCACACAAAAATATTCGAGTAACTGACTGAAGACTGATTTAGGAATTATAATCCTAGAAGGAAGCCAAAATGTAAACAAATAAAATAATGTAAAGGATAACCTAAAGTGTTTACATATCTCACTGCCTAGCCTAATGAACTTTGAAAGGTGATAATCGCTACATATAACATTTTTGTTTGGTTTCTTTTTTTGCGATTTTCTCCAAAACTAAGCAAAAACAAGAAAATCTTAAAAGGACTTATTTTATTAGTTTTTCGATCCCCTATGAGTTCCTGAAGTTTAGCCATTTAAATTCGGGACACCCTGTATAATCTGGATCTGATTGATAAGTATAATCTATAAAAGAATAAAGAAATGAAATGTAGGAACTGTTAAGATAGCGAAACCATTTAGAACGGGAAGACGAAACGTTGCCGAGGTTCTGAGAGCCCTAAAATTTCAATTGAAGTTAGAGCACAACAAACAAGATATTAAATCTCGTTAGCATTAGCCCATTTCGGCGTCATTCCGAGTTATCAAAAGTGAAAAATGAAGTTACATCTTCAATTCTACCTTCCGCTGTCTTCTTCCATTTCCAATTTACTGTTTAACTTGTCTCTTCATTTGTTTTCATGTTTCCACTCAATACCATGCTAAAAGCTCTTTTAATTTAATAGTAAAGTTACTTTTACAGCACTTCCAATGTTCAGGCAAGTTAGGTTTTAATAATAAAAACCTTTCGCTTCCCTGATGAAGAAAGTATGGCCTAGTGCTCAATGCTCCTAGTTTTGTTGGTTAATGTAATAAACAGGTTAAAATAATAAAAGAATAGCATAAAAGATATTTTACATAAAGTTTACATTTGAAATTTAGAAAACATTAGCATAATTAATAAGAAGAACAAAATAATATGAATGAAAGGAAATAAAGAAAATTCTCTAATATTTAAAGGTTAAACAAAATATATTAAATACAAATAATTTTTTAAATAAGAATGAAACTTAAATGATTAGATGAAAATGAAACACAACTTATAAAGTACTAGCTAGGATGCCCGGCTTCGCTCCGGTAGTTGTGTGGTAGTTTTAATACCAGAAAAACTTTAAAATTGAAGGAAATATAGAACAAAATTAGCACCTTCTTGAAAATTCGGTTTTAACTCGGTATCAATACTGCAGACTCGAGATCTGCAGAGTCCGCCCAAATAAGGAACCCTGTATAACTTACAGGGGGTTGAAAATGGTGAATGAACAATTAATTTTGCTGCAACTTTGTCGAGTTATGCATCGTTTTGATGGTTTCTGTGATTCTGAATCTTATAAGCCCATTCCAAGTAGTCAGAAGATAATAAGTTATTAGATTATTCTTGAAAAATCTGGTATCTCAGTTAAAAAAATTATATTTCGAGTAAAACTTAAGCACTGACTACTACGATGGTCCTATTTGATCCAGAAGTATAGGAACTACCGAAGATTCATAGAAACTTTTTTTTAAGACCTTTCTTCCATTTCAACCTCCCCTAAGTTATCCCCCCGTAATTTGAACGGTTTCTGCATATCTCGAATCTTACTACTATTACAAAGTGAAAACCAAATTTCTTGAAAGCACATTTTTTTCATCATATTTCTTTTTACCTTGAACTTTGAGGGATGATAAAATCATGAATGCTGTTATTGGAGTTAGTCGTTTTGTCAACTGGAATGCTCATCATACGTAGTAACCAAACCAACTTCTTTTTCATAAATACAATGAGAACACTTAAAACTTTTTATTTTCTATTTATATTTAGTCAATTCATCTCTTTTTTCATGTCTAATTTTATTCGCTCACTGTACTACTAAGAAATGTTCACTCATATTGCATTAAATTTACGTAAGTATATATTGTATATAGATTAAATGTAATGTGCTGATCATATATTAGCCTTCTTATGAGAAAACTAATTTTTTAAGGAATCCAGTTGGTTTTCTAATTGATTGCTGAGATGTAAAGTACTTATTTTATTTTGAAACGGTAACTAATTATTTTCTCTTAATTGTTTAGTAATTTAAAAAGAACAGCTGAAAAAATATAGAACGATTACATACTGAATGAATGGATAACAAACATTGTGTGAAACGCACCGTAGCGCTTCCTGGTAGCCTGAATCTCGAACTAAATTTTTCATTCATAAACTCGTATCTCAATCTTAGAGAGGCTAATTAAATGGTGCGAGAGGCATAAAATTCCAGTTCTTTTCTCTTCAATTTTACACTCTTAAGAGAAAAACGTAAACCTTTTCTCCGTAAGGGGTCATATGGTTAAACGAAGACATATCTTCCTTAATCCTATGTGGAGTCGTTTTTGAGCCTTTTCGGCACGCACATTGTACACTTTGCTTTATAATATATATTGATTATACACAAAAATATGCTTTAATCGAATGGCCATTGTTAAACTATAGAATAAAATGATAAACAAACGGTTAATAACAATAACACATAGATAGATAACTGAATTTAGGAATATAATTTTGATGTTAGAAGGTAAAGTCCAATTTTTAGAAAATGTTATTTCAATTTGAAGATAAAACAAAAATTAATGTTCATACATTATTGGGATTATTTTCCTTTAAATGTCCATCCCACTGGGAACTTAATCTTCCTCTTCGCTCAATCTTCTAAAATAATGTCTGCAAATGTGATCACAATACACAAATGAACACCCTGGGTGAACGAGAATGTCATAAAATATTTTTAAAGAATGTTGAAGCGTGAGAGCGTAATGTGTACTCGGCTGGCGAGGTTCAGCAGCTGACTGCTCGATGAAGCACCTTTTGTTTTTCTCAGAGCTTTGGCTCCAAGCGTCTTCGACCAATAACAAACGCCCACGCACATAACACTAAATGAATGTCAACTTGATAATTAATATATTCGATTGATAGGACTTATATAACTTTTATTAACTTAATACATAATTAATACATTAAAAAATACTAATTGATTAAATTTAAAATTGATTTAAAAATAATGAATTAAACAAAAAATAAACTAAAAAATAATTTAAAATAAAAAATGGGTTCCCTGAACATCCACTCATCAGTTAAACCCAATGGAATCTTGTACCATCTGTAATAGGAAAGAAAACGAAACTATCCACCATCTCTACTGTTGATGCCCAATATACTCAGCATACTCGACCCACTTCCTACCAGATTTCTGTAACATGTCAACCCAACAGTTTTTCGAAAAATTAAAGTTCAGAGGCGTTTCCACAATTGATGCACTGGTGCAGTTCACAGTCCGGTGCTTGAACTTAAGAAAATTTATAATAGATGAAGGTTGAGCTATGTGGATCTGGTCGTTGATCTTAACTTTATTTCTTCTAGCATGTTTGTATTTTTGCAATCGGTGTTTCTTCTAGTTTGGTTCTTAATTAGCAATGTTTAGTTTAATACTGACGGGACATTCTATTTTAAGTGCTATTATGCTATTTATATAATTTAATGTTGTTATTTTATATTTAGTTGATATCCAGGCATACGATTGTTACTGAAATTCAAAGCACATATATAAAGCACAGATAGAATAGGGCATGAGAAGAAACTAAAATCGTAAACTCTAATTTTTTATATTTTTATTTTATATATTATGTACACACTCTGTGCAGGGGAAAACCCCATAGAACAAATAAATATTATTATTATTATATTATAAGTTACTTTTTCAATTTAAAGGATCAATTCTGCATATTTTTTTTTAATGGAAAATCCGAAGAAATGTAAATACCTATAAGTATACTTAAATCGAGAAAATTTTTACGAATTCAAAATTTTCGAATAATCAGAAAAAAAACAAAATCATGTCGAAAACAATTTTAAATACTTAATATAGCAGTTTGTTGGTACATAAACAAATATTTTCTGTTGTACTTGTCGACTTACATCAATCAACTATCGACACACAGTTATTGGCACCCTTAAGACTAAATTTCAGTGGTGACATTAAAAAAAATACTTCTTATGAAGGGATCTAATTGAAACCTCCTATAACTCCTCGTTATCTACCCTTATAAAGACTGAAGAGTTGTTTTGTTTTTTTTGGGTAAAATTTCAATAGTTTTACAATGTGACAATATTTATAGTTAAAAGTGCAAAAACTAGTTATTGACACCCTGTGGATTTAATTGTGAAATCTTCCCTATGGTTAGTTTGTTAAAGTCTTACTTCATAGATGACTTAGAAGACCCTTCAAAGATTAGACTCATGTATATCTTGTAATAAAATTAGGACTTGTTTACCTATTTCTTTAAGTTAAGGTTGGGGTGCCAATAACTGTACTGAGTGCCAATAACTGTATGGTTTACCCTACTTCATATCAAACTAAATGGACAAAACGGAATTACACACGACAGACGTGTGGAGGCGACTGAAAAGAATATGGTAAAGAGATCTCCATTAACCCTAGTGTACTAACCCTTGGTCACCTCAGTGACTACAAAGGAGCAATTCTCGGTAAAAACCTCAGAAGAGGTCCCCCCACAGCCTAGCAGTTAATGCTTCCCCTAACTCAGTATCCCTTCAACTACATAATACAAAGGGTTCTGTCTATAAATAACTGTGTCTCACCAAAACTTAAATCGCCTGTAAGACCAAAGTTTAGTATTACAAGCTATATGGGTGATTCTCATTTTAGGGTCAAGTTTTAGTCCATTACAACTTTTACATAAATGGTTAAGCCTAACTTGATTTTTTTTTTTCCCATTGCTGTACGGTGAAGGTATATTTCTTTATAATAAAATATTAAAAATGAAAATATTAAGGAATAATATGATTCTATAATTACTTAAGCTACTAAAATGTCATTACACGTATTGTCCCACTCTCGATTTTGTCGTAAACATGTATTACTTTCACTTACCTATATATGAAATATATAGTAAGTGGAAGTATTGCGATCGTGAAAAAATTCGACTTCCGGTTTTCAACGGAAATACACGTTTTGGGGTCCCCTGAGTCGAAATGACCAAGTCCCGCGAAATGGTCTGTGTGTGTGTGTGTCTGTGTGTGTGTGTGTGTGTATGTGAACAGACTAGCTCAAAAACTATAAACCGTGGGAACCTGAAATTGGGTATTTAGTATAGGTATATGCCCGCGATGTGACAGCATAAATTTCATCAATATTACTTAAAGGGAGGGGGTACTTTACTTAATAACTTTTTAGGTTTTTTTCGATTTTCTCAAAAACGGCTCTAACGATTTTGATTAAACTGAGTATTTCTTCTATTTATATGCCCGAGATATGACTGTAAAAATTTCATCAAAATTGATTAACCGGAGGGGGGACTTTACTTAATAAATTTTGTTACATTTTCACGTGTTTATTTGATTTTCTCAAAAACGGCTTTAACGATTTTGATTAAACTTAGTATTTGATCTATTTATATGCCCGAGATATGCCTGTAAAAATTTCATCAAAATTGATCAACCGCAGGGGGCACTTTACTTAATAAATTTTGTATCATTTTTACGTGCTTTTTTTATTTACTCAAAAACGGCTTTCACGATTGTGACCAAACTGGGTATTTGATGTATGTATATGCCAAATATGTGACAGCTAACATTTCATCAAAATTGATCAACCGAAGGGGGGACTTTACTTAATAAATTTTGTATCATTTTCACGGGGTTTTTTATTTTCTCAAAAACGGCTTTAACGATTAATAAAAATAAGATATGAATGTAGAAAAATGTGTGACTTTGGGAAATGATATTTAACAAAACACGTCAATTTCTTATCTAAGTAAGTTGGTAAGTGAAAGTTGTGTGTTGCGCGCACGCACCAGATTTTTTTTTTTCTTTTGAGACCTACGTTTAATGATAGTGAAATTTATTTCCATTCATAAAGAATAACCGAAGCATTCTGAATTATATATTTTTTTACTTTCACTTACCTATATATGAAATATATAGTAAGTGGAAGTATTGCGATCGTGAAAAAATTCGACTTCCGGTTTTCAACGGAAATACACGTTTTGGGGTCCCCTGAGTCGAAATGACCAAGTCCCGCGAAATGGTCTGTGTGTGTGTGTGTGTGTGTGTGTCTGTGTGTGTGTGTGTGAACAGACTAGCTCAAAAACTATAAACCGTGCGATCCTGAAATTGGGTATTTAGTGTAGGTATATGCCCGCGATATGACAGCATAAATTTCATCAAAATTACTTAAAGGGAGGGGGTACTTTACTTAATAACTTTTTAGGTTTTTTTCGATTTTCTTAAAAACGGCTCTAACGATTTTGATTAAACTGAATATTTCATCTATTTATATGCCCGAGATATGACTAAAAATTTCATCAAAATTGATTAACCGGAGGGGGGACTTTACTTAATAAATTTTGTAACATTTTCACGTGTTTTTTTTATTTACTCTAAATCGGCTTTAACGATTTTGATCAAACTGGGTATTTGATGTATTTATATGCCCGAGATATGACTGTAAAAATTTCATCAAAATTGATTAACCGGAGGGGGGACTTTACTTAATAAATTTTGTATCATTTTTACGTGTTTTTTTTATTTACTCAAAAACGGCTTTCACGATTGTGACCAAACTGGGTATTTGATGTATATATATGCCAAATATGTGATAGCCCACATTTCATCAAAATTGATCAAACGAAGGGGGGGACTTTACTTAATAAATTTTGTATCATTTTCACGGGTTTTTTGATTTACTCAAAAACTGCTTTAACGATTAATAAAAATAAGATATGAATGTAGAAAAATGTGTGACTTTGGGAAATGATATTTAACAAAACACGTCAATTTCTTATCTAAGTTAGCTGGTAAGTGAAAGTTGTGTGTTGCGCGCACGCACCAGATTTTTTTTTTTTACAGTAAGTATGTTTAAGTAGTTTCAAAACTTTGTCTCTTCACTTTGACGTTATTACCAATCACAAAATAAAACGACAGAGATAAAGCATTGAAAAATGGGGAACAGTGGGGAAATTTCTTGTGAGTGTAGTGGTCACCATAGAGTTAAAGGAAAACCACCTTTGAATTAACCGACTTCAGTTGGGAGCCGGCCTCCGCGCATGTGCATCGTAAAAAAGTCGTGTGCTTTTATTGTTGTCATTACCACCGTATGTATTAACACGCTTTCTTTTCAAATTATTTCCTTCCTTATATCATATTAATTTGACTATCGTTTGTCTAAGTCAGTTGGCAAAAAAGATGATCTCAATTAGTTACACAGTGGGTTTGGCCGAATAAAATACGTGGAAATGTCATTACCAAGTTAAAAACTCGTCTCATTCCCACGCCCGAATTATTAGCTTTTGTAATGACATAATTTTGTTATGAAATCTGCCCATAATCTGAGAATCACCCTTATATCTGAGTATTTTAAAGCAGAGGCTGTTAATATTATTACTTTCACTTACCTATATATGAAATATATAGTAAGTGGAAGTATTGCGATCGTGAAAAATTTCGACTTCCGGTTTTCAACGGAAATACACGTTTTGGGGTCCCCTGAGTCCAATTAACCAAGTCCCGCGAAATGGTCTGTGTGTGTGTGTGTGTGTGTGTGTGTGTGTCTGTGTGTGTGTGTGTGTGTGTGTGTGTGTGTGTGTGTGTGAACTGACTAGCTCAAAAACTATAAACCGTGCGAACCTGAAATTGGGTATTTAGTGTATGTATATTCCCGCGATGTGACAGCAAACATTTCATCAAAATTGTTCAAAGGGAGGGGGTACTTTAATTAATAACTTTTGAAGTTTTTTTCGATTTTCTCAAAAACGGCTCTAACGATTTTGATTAAACTGAGTATTTGATGTACTAATATGCCCGAGATATGACTGTAAAAATTTCATCAAAATTGATCAACCGGAGGGGGGACTTTACTGAATAAATTTTGTATCATTTTTACGTGTTTTTTTTTTATTTCCTCAAAAACGGTTTTAACGATTTTGATCAAACTGGGTATTTGATGTGTGTATATGCTAAAGATGTGATACCCAACATTACATCAAAATTTATCAACCGGAGGGGGGACTTTACTGAATAAATTTTGTATCATTTTCACGAGTTTCTTTTATTTACTCAAAAACGGTTTTAACGATTTTGATCAAACTGGGTATTTGATGTATGTATATGCCAAAGTTGTGACACCCAAAATTTCATCAAAATTGGTCCAACGGAGGGGGGACTTTACTTAATAAATTTTGTATCATTTTCAAGTATTTTTTTTTATTCACTCAAAAACGGCTTTCACGATTTTGATCAAACTGGGTATTTTATGTATGTATATGCCAAAGATGTGATAGCCAACATTTCATCAAAATTGATCAACCGGAGGGGGGACTTTACTTAATAAATTTTGTATCATTTTCACGTGTTTTTTTTATTTACTCAAAAACGGTTTTCACGATTTTGATCAAACTGGGTATTTGATGTATGTAAATGACAAAGATGTGATAGCCTACATTCCATCAAGATTGATCAACCGAAGGGGACACTTTATTTCATAACTTTTTTTCTAATTTTTAGATTATCTCAAAAACGGCTTTAACGATTTTCTTCATATTCGTCATGTTTAATGAAAATTGAGTGTTATTTAATATCAGGCAAGCGTTATCATTATTAAAATATTGTGAGGGGTTTATAGAGCAAATGAAAACAAAAATAAGAAATGAATGTGGAAAATGTGTAACTTTGAGAAGTGGTATTAACAAAACGCATTAATTTCTTATCTAAGTAAGTTGGTAAGTGAAAGTTGTGTGTTGCGCGCACGCACCAGATTTTTAAAATTACTAATGGACAGCGACAAGAGCTCAGGTACTAAGAGCTCACCTGGATGGTACTAATGAATTGGGAAGGGTTGGGGAGGCCTAGCTCAGCAATCGATATCAATCCCAACCTCCCCCCCCCCCCCCTCCCTTCCCTTCACCCTCAGTATTCTCACCTTTAGAATAATATTATATCATCTCCTTAATTATTTTATATTATACATACCAAATATAATATTAGGCTCACATTATCAATATAATATTATATCTACTTGAGCTTTTTACCAAACAATATGAGCTTTATATGCGGTGTTAGCAGGAAAATATTCTCAAACCTGACCTACAATATTTATGAAAATATTTGTTGCAGGGTTTAAAACTAACCATCCTCTTATCGTTGGTTGTATTGTACACCTTTTCTTATTTATTAATTTTTTTTTTAACTTTTATATAAATTGAAGAATACAGTACTTCAGATTCAATTTCTATAAAAGCCGGACTTGAAGTACTGTAGAACCCCTTTTATCCGGGGTAATGATGGGTATGGGGGTCCACGAATAATCGAAAACCCTGGATAATCGAATTACTACTTTGTATTGACTTAAAACATTATAAGCGGGACAGGCACTAGTACCCGTTCCGCACATTGCCCGCTTAAAAGCGGGACAGGTATTAGTACCCGTTTAAAATAAGTAATTTAATGCGACACAAGGGAAGGATAATGTTTTATCAAATATATGGATCAGTGTATTTTTTTATAAATATAATAACTTTGTAAATAGTCTAATATTGTCCTGTATATACATATGTAGCTTTATATTTTTAAAATTCTTATTGTATTGTTTTTTTGTATAATTTTTTCATAAGAAACTCGACCATTAGAATTGTATTTTTATAAAACAAGTGAGTCCTGCAGAATCTCAAGAATTTCTGAAATATATTTGTCGGTTTCAATTAATACTTTATAAAAATTCTTCAAACCCTTATCATTTTTGTGAATATTTAAAACAGTATTTTTCTGAAATATCATTTTAAATGATTACTACTATATTTATCAAATATAAAAATATAATAAATGTATATAAAATATAGCTGCAGATAAGACCCATTACCAAATGTAGCATAAATCTAACCTTTACTTTTAGGTCTATCAAGTTTATTTTCACACGGATATATTTTGCTTAGCTGGCAAATTGGCCCGCTACGCAGCACTGTCCTAAATCCAAAGCTAGCCGCTCATAGTGTGTTAATGAAGTCTTTCAAGAAAAAAAAGGTTTCTTAAAAAAAAAAAAAAAAAAAAAAAGAACTACTTATAAATCACTTTTATTAAAAAACGAACGTTTTAACCAACAACAAATGAACAAAAGTAACAAACGAACTCCTTCATTTTTTTCCTAGACACGATGTTTGGGCCAACGACGATACGAAGTCGGAAATGTCTTTTTTCTTCTTCATAATATCGCGAACAGTTTGCTCGCCGATTCCTAATTCAGAACAACGTTTTAACCCTGTCACCTTTTTCTACTCGGTTTATAATGGTTAATTTCCGTTCAAGCGTTAAAACGACAGGTTTAACAGGTTTTTTGCTACATTTTGTTAATTCGTATTCAAAAGGAGAATAAATCACAACTGAGAGTGATTTGTTTTGTAGTCAAACAGGCCAGAGTAGGAGTGTCCAAGAAAGACTTGAAAACAATATTTAAGTTCCTAGAATATCGATTGGTTATGGTTACTGTAAACATCTCATCTTACAATACCAGCTTCCGTATTTTTCCATTTATTATTTTAGTTCATAATTTCTAAGAACCATAAATAATTAACCATTGAGTTCATGGTACCAGCCAATCGGCTTACAAGTTAATCAGAATAAGACGAAGTACATGATAGTAAGCCGGAACCTACACGTAATCGACGATATAAGTGTAGGAAGCTATACTTTCCCTAAAGTAGATAACTTCAAATACCTCGGATCTAGCCAGTGCCAATCGTGTGTTCTTCTCGGTTTCTCGAGTCCTCAGATCTAAGAAAATCTGCCGCCCACTGAAAATCAGGGTCTACAACACAATAATCAAACCCGTGCTAATGTATGGGTGTGAAACTTGGACATTGACTAGCACCCTACAAGCAAGAATTGAAAGATTCGAAAGGAAGGTGCTAAGGACAATTGTAGGCCCAAAGTGGGATAATGAGCTGGGACTCTGGAGAAGATAAACTAAAGAAGAGATCGTAGGGGAAACCCAATAATCGATAGCGCACGATATGAAAGCTAAGAGGTTAAAATGGGCGGGACACGTGGCAAGAAACAACCCATCAGGCTCCCTCAACATAACGATGAATGCAACAGTGGTCGGTACCCGACCGCGAGGGAGACCCAGAACGAGATGGGCTGACATAATCAAGAAGGAAGGCACCGAACATCGAGTGGTGAACTGGAAAGCCATCGCCCAAGATAGACAGAGGTGGAACAGGCTAGTTGAGGCGGCTAAAGATCTTCAAGTTCTGTGAGCCAACGGAAAAAAAAAAATCGTTAAAAGATTTACGTATTCGTTTTTAAAATAAATATTATACATATAAAATAAGTGCCTTAAAAATTAAAAAAAAAATTGGTTCCTCGAAACCCCAGTTAATAGAGTCCCGGATAATGGGAGTCCTACTGTATATTAAAATAAATTTGATTCATTTTTTTCAAATGTGAAGTTTTTTTTTTTTTAATTATTTACAAAATGCGACTAACTAAGCCTTCTATTTTTTTATTTATTTTTATTTTCCCTTGCAGGTATTGTATTTCAAAGACGATATTTAGCTAACAATTTTGTTTCATGTTAGTTGTTTGAACACTACAGACTGGTATCTAATTATTTTTTGGTTGATATTCTATGTTTATGAAATGTTTGGCATATGCTGTATCTCTATTTTTTCTATGCTGTAATGTAAAAAACTTCTTTATTTGTTTTGTTTTTAAGATTTTTTATCATTGATAATTCGGATAACGACACGTTTATTGAAATTTGATAGTATATTAATAAGTACTTATTAATTATCGAAATAATTTACTTATTATTCCCTAGAAGGAATCTAGGAAAGCAACTAACGTATCATTCATGTTTGGGAAAAAGGGATTAAGTCATAAAAAATGTTTTTTTTATCGTTTTCTTAGAATTCCTAATTTACTATAATTTATTCGTTATTCATAATGTTTTACAGTCTCTGTTAAAAGAATATAGTTTCAAGTATTATTCTGGAATAAAGAAATACAATCAGAAAGAATTTATAATGATTTTTCAATAGCTTGGTAAATCGTTGTTTAAGCTTCACATTCACCTGTGGTATAGTGGTTAGCATGGCAACCTTTAATACTAAAGGTCGCGGGTTCGCGTCCCAAGGTCCTTAGGATTTTTTAAATGAAGTAAAAAATCCTTGGCTATGCCATCGGATAGGACGTAAAATGGAGTTCCCGAGCCTGTACGATGTCAGGTACTCGTTAAAGATCCCTATCCAAATTATACCTGGATAGGCAACATTAAGGACTCTCACTGAAGCATCGTCCGATTAGCCTTGGTGGCATTAAATGACGTTAAACAAACAAAAAAACAAAAACAGTCCTTCAGTCAAAATTATTACGACTCATTTCCAAACAACCTTGGTACGTTACTAATCAAACCTTACATAGTGACTTCCGCATGCCAACAGTCGACCAATACATCAAGACTCTTTACAAACGTTACCACACTAACCTACACGGACATAGAATAGAATAGAATAGAATATATTTTATTTGTTTTGGGGAAATTCCCATACAAATAGAGTTGAGCAATAATAAAAGTAAATAAACATGATAAAGAACATAATAAGGAATATACTCATATAAATGTGCTCATGCAGATATGCATGTGTACATGTGCATACAACTACATATGGTTATAAGGATGTAAATAAAATTATTTCCTAAAATTAATAGAACATCATTTTAAAGTTAGAAAAATTAATGTACATACATGTATTTAATACATACATACAATTTATATACATACTTTAATTCATACAATATTTATAATTCTTCCTAACTCAATATGAATAATTTTTTTTTTTTTTTTTTTTTTTTTTTTTTTTTTTTTTATTTATTTTTTTTTTTTATTGAAAGAAATAATACATTCTGCCACAGTCAAGGGCATTTATATTAGTGCTGTAAGGTAAATCATTCACACAATAACTATATACAAATGTACATAAAAATCAAAAATAAAAATAAACGTAATAATAATAAATAAAATGTAAGCCTCGAAAAAAGAAGAAGAAAAGAAAAAAAAGAAAAATAAATTAGAAAAAATATGAATAATAGTAAATTCTTAGATATACTTAGATATAAACAAAACAGACTAAGTTAAACGAATTAAAATTAAAAACAAAACAAAGTTCAACCATTATTATTTACACTTTGCAATTGAAATAAGACTATTCTTGTTTATATGTAAAAAGGTTTCTTAATTTTAGGCAATCTTCAACATACTTAAATAAATCATTAAATTTATTTTTACTTTCTATTAGTAACAGTTGTTCTACTTTGTCCTTATCATCGGTAATATTTGCAGTATAATTACTTAAATATTTACATCTATAAATATTGTATATAGGGCATTTTAATAGAAAATGATATAGGTTTTCGGGCTCCCGCATGTTACAAAAAGAGCACTCAGCACTACTATCTCGATAGTTATTTTGAAAACCATACGAAGTTACCTACACGGACATATAAACCTACTAATAAGAGATATGGCCGCAGATGAAATGACCATAAATGTGAAGAGGAGACTAAAAAGGCGTTGGATGAGAGATCTCCTTCTTTAACCGACCTGAATAACTGAATGAAGCCAGACAAGAGGTACTGTTGAGTGCCATCCTTCCCCATGCCTCACATGTCATTGCATACGGCCATCACATCTGCTGATTGTCTATATATTGTTCACAGGCGCGGATATACGAATGAAGTTAAAAAAAAAAACAATAGTAATACACAACAATATATCAGTGGTAATATATAACAATACATCAATTGTTGAACGCATTATTTTCTTATAGTATTATTATTTATTGGAGGCCCTATTTATTAGCGGCGAGCAATAAATCTTGCCCCTCGCTAGGTGCTGATGGAACACATTAAATATCCCGCGATAAATTGGCTCCTCAAAAAGACATCCATCAAACAGCATGGGAGCAAAGCTTTTGTTCATGTCTTGTTTTATTTGTTACTAATTGTTTAAAAACATAAAATAACATACAGTAAAGACGTGCTACTTGAGCCCTGGGGTAGGTAACTTGAGCCCAGAAAACAAAAAATGATGGTTCTCTGGGTATTTTGACATATGTTTAACGAGATAGTTCAATACTGGGATGGTAGTAGTATTGAACTATGTCGTTAAACTTATGTCAAAATACCCAGAGAACCAAACATCATTTTTTGTTTTTTTGGGCTCAAGTTCCCCCCCCCCCCACCAGGACTCAAGTAACCCATGTTTACCGGTACATGTAACTAAAACTTGTTGAATTAACTTGTAACTAATATGAGATATTAATGTTTTATTTGCGAAATATTGCCGGTTGCTGGTAACCACAACAGTTCAAAAAATATTATATTGAGTAGTAAATTTAAACAAGCTTCACCATCGTCGATATTAATTATATACTCGTACATTGCTTAATTAACCAATTGGGAATGAACAATAGATATTCTTAGGCGAAGAAAGGAAACTTTCAAATTGAGAGATAGTCAACTGTTAATCTTTACAATAGGTTAAATGATGTTCAGGATTTTCAGTTTGAAAAATAAATTATTTTCATAAGCCAACGTTTGACATAAAATTAGCAGAACATGCCATTGCCCACAACCATTCTTTGAGAACCCTCCATATTAGCTACTGTACCAAACCACTATAAACGAATACTCTCAGAATCCATTTTCATCCATCTGGAAAAAAATAACCCTGTAAATCATAAAACAGATAAAGAGATAATTTCATCCACTTATTCTAACATCTTCCGACCCTCAAATTCTAGTTTTGATTTCATAGGTATCCGCGATTATCGATCACCGGTATCGCACTCTTGTATTATTATTATCTTTAGTATTGTATAACTTCCTTCTGTATATTTTTCATTTTTTATGCATTGTTACCTTATGTATTATCTCAATTTTGTGTTATTATTGAATCCAGACATAACAATTTGTATACAGTACCATCTATTTTGTTAGTTATTACATTTTTATTTTTACTCAGTTTTCATGTAGCCTTTCACTTCAAAAGCGTTGGGTTTCCCCGTGTCATAAACCTTTGAAGGCGGCAAACTATCCCCTACCAATACCTCTTACCTTATTTTACCTTCAGTCGTTGTATCTACCTTGACTCAGAAGGTAAATTTCAGATTCTTTTTAATCTTGCTAACCAGCTACTCATTTAAATATTCATTTATAATGCTTACCATCTTCTATATTATTATCAGTTCTGTAAAATATTCATTTATTGTCATCGTCTAGCATAGATACTCATATATTTGTTTTCTTATAGCCCTGATGAAGATCCATAAGTTGGATCGAATCGTTGGCTTTCGAAAATAATTTTTTTTTTTCAAACTGAAAATCCTGATCATCATATAAGCTATTCTTTATATAATATTTTTCATTGGATATATTACCATAAATGTAGCTGTTATTTACCATTAATGTTATTTGGCTTAACGGGAGCCTTTATGAAAAAGCTTCATATTTAATCATCTGCTGCTTTTCGGCTTCTGACGTAACAAACAGAAATGACCTTGCATATTTTTTTATGTAAGTTTTACTATTTTCGCTCTCTGTACTTAAAATATACACACATTACAATTATTTATTTTGTTATATAATACATTTATTTTTACAATACTGCTGCTGAGAACACTGTAGCGACTAGAATGCTACTAGTTAGGTAATCTGCTGATAGACTGCAGTGCAACGCAATTATATGAAAGCAGTGCAGTCCGTTCGTGACCAGCCTCAACTTCACTAAATCTTTCCTCTCTTCTTCTTTTCTCAAGTTTGTTGGATGAATAACAATCGTTTAGTAAAATATTTATAAATTACAATTTACCCTTAGTTTGTTAGTGAATTCCATTTTTTTTTTTTTAATTTAAACTACAATATTTTTTATTTTTAATTAATCCAATCTTAAATTATGGCTAACCACCAATTTTAAATTATTTTTAAATAATTTATTTTTTGAAGAGAAAAGATTTGGCTCCGCCGGGAGTCGAACCCGGGTCTCCTGCGTAACATGCGAGGATGCTAACCGCTACACCACAGAGCTCGGCTCAAGGCAGAGCAAGTAGGTATCAGTGAAGAGGAAGGATTTGCTCTGCCTTGAGCCGAGCTCTGTGGTGTAGCGGTTAGCATCCTCGCATGTAACGCAGGAGACCCGGGTTCGACTCCCGGCGGAGCCAAATCTTTTCTCTTCAAAAAATAAATTATTTAAAATTTTTTTATTTTTATTTACTTCTTACTTTCGGGTCTGTTTGCGAAGACCACATCCAGTTACTTTCACGACGCGACATCAAGTTACTTTTAGTAAACAGTTACTTTCAACAATCTGTAGTAGTTATGAACAGTGATAACCTTAATTTGTAATTTCAGTGATAATAAAAATGGGTCTTTTGATATTAGCTCAAGAAACTTCTGACAAAAACAAGTATTTCAGTTTTCGCAAGAAAATGAAATATTACATAGAACAAGGGTGTGTTCTATTATAAATAAATATTCATAGCTGAAATATATTCTTGTTATTCTCATCTAGGCCATTATTTGCAAATACAGGTTATAAATAATGTTATCAAAATAAGGGTACTGAAGAGCGGCTGATGGGCGTGGCCAGTTTTGAGAGGTTATGTGGCCGTCATGTTATCGAAATCCCATCGCCTTTATTTCAGTTAAAAAGTGCCTTGATTGGCTTTAATAGATTCTAACTTTCGACAACCGCATCATATGGCTAGAATAAATAATTACTTAAAAGTTCATTTATACTGCGAAACCCAAAGCTACAATGAATGTATACCGGTTTTTCATGAACGGCAAACTTTTTAGAGCATTTTTATGTTTTTTGGAAAATGGAGTTATCCCTTTTTACTTCTAGACGCCTCACTTCATGTTTTATCATGGCATTCTTAACAATTTTAAATTAAACTAATATATATCGATAACTTTAATGAAGATATAACTTTAATGAAATAATAAATATAAAATAATTCTAAGATAAAGCTCGGCCTTTGACGGTAGTGTTATTATCAAGGCTAGGACAATGGGAGTAATTGCCCTTGAGCAGGTGACCAAAGGTTAATTGCCCGCAACCAATTAATTTTAAATAATTATTATTTATTTAAAATAATTTATTTTTAAGAGAAAAGATTTGGCTCCGCCGGGAATCGAACCCGGGTCTTCCGCGTGACATGCGCGGTATGCTAACCATTACACCACAGAGTCGCCTCCAAACGACGCCAAATCCTTCCTCTTCACTGACTGTGACAGTTTGGAGGCGACTCCGTGGTGTAGTGGTTAGCATACCGCGCATGTCACGCGGAAGACCCGGGTTCGATTCCCGGGGGAGCCAAATCGTTTCTCTTCAAAAATAAATTATTTAAAATAATTTAAAAAATAGGTGGTTACCTACAATGATGGTTAAATTAATATTATTTATTTATTTTATCTCCGCAATATTACTTCAAAGGAATAAAATAAATTGTATTTTGTATATATAATTTTTACTAAAATAAATAATATAATTATTATGTCATGTTATGGTGAAATATTTTGTAATAAGGTTATAGAAAATCTATATTCATATAAAACATTATGGATGGATCATTAAAATTTTTGATTATTTGGATTCGCCTCTGCCCCGAATAGCTGAATAAATATGAAGGGTCATGGGGAAAAACCACGGTAGTCCAATCTATTCCATTATGAGAAAAATGAAATTGAAAGTTTATGGTCATCTTGATCCATTTTCCAAAAGTAAAATCAAAAACATATTCCTCTAATCCAGATAATTGTTTACCATCGTACAAAATTTCCAAAACCAAATAGTTGTTTTAATGCCAATGAAATAACAAAACATCACCAAACTGCTCATTGTTGGCGGGAAAAACCACTATATGTAGTCCATTGCTTATTTGTTTGTGACCCGTAAATTATTGCTACTTTTTTGGGTAAAAAAACAAAACAATAATACTTTAAATAACAAATTTATTTCTATTTGCTAATAGAAATAAATTTGTTTCTCAATTCTGTTTACTTTTTCTGAGGTCCTTAGTTATGATACCCGCGCTGATCTTTTGGCCCCATCCCAGTTTTAATTATACTTTTATTAATTATCCGGACTCGAGTTTCATTAATGCCATGAATTCACGAAAAAAACTTCAAACAAACTTGAATATCACTGTATTGATAATTATTGTTCTCATCTTTCACTGTAACTTTATAAACATAAGAAGATTTATTTGGTATAGATACCGCAGAATTTGTTCTGGGACGACGACTTTGGATTGGAATAACAGTTATGAGACCGCTAAGGAAGGCGTTTTGCTCATCTCTTGACATCAACATTTACAAAAGATTTTTTATAATGAATAATTGTTGGCAGTCGGATCTCATAAGAATTTTGCTACGTATTATTTCAAACTGTAAATAACAGCCCGAAACAGATTCATATGTGAAAAAACATTGTAAAAACAGCCATTAAATTGCTTACTTGCCATTGGATAGAATATTACTCTTCCTCCTTGTGCAGAAATCGGACCATGATTAACAACTTACAACATTTGTTTTGCTTGTTTCTTTCTTTCTTTAACGTCCATTTTTATGCTACTAAGGCTAATCGGACGATGCTACATTGGGAGTCCTAAATTTTGCCTATCCAGGTATTATTAGGGTCTTTAACGAATACCTGACATCGTACAGGCTCGGGACCTCCATTTTACGTCCTATCCGTGGGACGGCATAGCAAAAGATTTTTCACTACCTTTAAAAAATCCTAGGGCCACCGCGGGACGCGAACCCGCGACCTTTAGTATTGTAGGCTGCTACGCTAACCACTACACCACAGGTGACCCCTCCTTAGAAGTTACAGCCATTATCTTATGACATTTTTAAGAAGCAAATGGAAGGATAAAGTGAAATCAGATTAGAAATTAAAAACCAAATATTCATTATTATTATTAATTTTAGTTTTTTGTCTTCCCCTTCCTCGCCGTTTAGGCTATACGGGGTAACTGCTGAGAACCGGCTCCGGGTTCCAACTGGCTATCTTCGGTCTATCAATCAAACCTTGGTAGTCATGGGCAACTCACTCAGCCACCCCACCACCATACTAGTCATTGTATACTTTGGAAAAAAGAAATTTTATATTGATTATATACTTATAGATATATATCCGAGGGACAGCATAGCTAAGGGTGTTTTACTCCCTTTAAAAAATTCTAGGGCCACGGTGCGCAAACCCGCGACATTTAATATTGTAGGTTGCCATACTTTTTATCTTATGCTTATTCGTTCCCTAAATTATTAACCCAGTTGGAGCTTTTTGTTATTTTTCTACACCTACTCCTTAATCAATATATATTATAAAGCAAAGTGTACAATGTGCGTGCCGAAAAGGCTCAGAAACTACTCCACGTAGGATTAATGAAGTTATGTCTGCATTTAGCCATATGACCCCTTACGGAGAAGAAGGTTTCCGTTTTTCTCTTAAGAGTGTAGAATTGAAGAGAAAAGGACTGGAATTTTATGCCTCTCGCGCCATTTAATTAGCCTCTCAGAGATTGAGACACGAGTTTATGAATGAAAAATTTAGTTCGAGCTCCAAGCTACCAGGAAGCGCTAGGGTGCGTTTTACTCAATGTTTATTGTCCATTCATTCAGTATGTAGGTAATCGCTCTATATTTTTTCAGCTGTTCTTTTTAAATTACTAAAATATTAAGAGAAAATAATTAGTTTGCGTTTAAAAATAAAATAAGTACTTTATATCTCAGCAATCAATTAGAAAACCAATTGGATCCCTTAAAAAATTAGTTTTCTTATGAGAAGGCTAATATATGATCAGCACGTTACATTTAATCAATATATAATATATACTTAAGTAAATTTAATGCAATATGAGTAAACATTTCTTAGTAGTACAGTGAGCCAATAAAATTAGACATAAAAAAAGAGATGAATTGACTAAATATAAATCTTAAATAAAAAGTTTGAAGTGTTCTTACTGTATTTATGAAAAAGAAGTTGGT
Organism: Aelia acuminata; assembly: GCA_911387785.2. NCBI lineage: Eukaryota > Metazoa > Arthropoda > Insecta > Hemiptera > Pentatomidae > Aelia > Aelia acuminata. Next base: position 3,035,927 of record OU426983.1, read on the forward strand.
TTGGTTACTACGTATGATGAGCATTCCAGTTGACAAAACGACTAATTCCAATAACCGCATTCAAGATTTTATCATCCCTCATAGTTCAAGATAAAAAGAAATATGATGAAAAAATTGTGCCTTAAAGAAATTTTGATTTTCACTTTGTAATAGTAGTAAGATTCGAGATATGCAGAAACCGTTCAAATTACGGGGGGATATATTAAGGGAGGTTGAAATGTAAGAGAGGTCTTAAAAAAAAGTTTCTATGAATCTTCGGTAGTTTCTATACTTCTGGATCAAATAGAACCATCACAGTAGTCAGTGATTAAGTTTTATTCGAAATATAATTTTTTTAACTGAGATACCAGATTTTTCAACAATAATTTAATAACTTATTATCTGCTGACTGCTTGGAATGGGCTTATAGGATTTAGAATCACAGAAACCATAAAAACGATGCATAACTCGACTAAGTTGCAGCAAAATTAATTGTTCATTTACCATTTTCAACCCCCAGTAAATTATACAGGGTTCCTTATTTGGACGGACTCTGCAGATCTCAAGTCTGCAGAATATTGATACCAAGTTAAAACCGAATTTTCAAGACGGTGCTAATTTTGTTCTATATTTCCTTTAATTTTAAAGTTTTTCTGTTATTAAAACTGCCACACAACTACCGGAGCGAAGCCGGGCACCCTAGCTAGTCCACATATAAAACAAATATATCAATCGATACATATATAAATAAATTTTCCCTATATATGAAGATCAGGGAGTAACTGAGGAGAGGTGAAAAAACAATAAATTGAAAGAATTCGAAATAATTGGAAGAAAAACAACACGTAAATTCATTCGGATGAATTCATTCACCATGTGCGAGGGAACACAGCTTTCGAATAACGAGAATTCTAAAAGTACAAAAGGTTGCAAAAAAGGAAGCGAAGAATGAAAGCAACAATTGATGAAAGGGGAGGGGATGAGGGGGGGGGAGGGAACCCAATGTAACAAAGGCTCTCATTGGCAGCCTGGCCTCTTTGACCTACCGCCCTAAATGTTTCCCGCCAATATATCAGCTGTCAAGGTTTGATGGCGGGACACTTCGCCTTTATACAGCTATTATACATTAGATATGGGTGATTCTAAAATTTTGGTGGTATTTGGCTCTTATTACTTTCACTTACCTATATATGAAATATATAGTAAGTGGAAGTATTGCGATCGTGAAAAATTTCGACTTCCGGTTTTCAACGGAAATACACGTTTTGGGACCCCCTGAGTCAAAATAACCAAGTCCCGCGAAATGGTCTGTGTGTGTGTCCGTATGTGTGTCTCTGTGTGTGTGAACAGACTAGCCCAAAAACTATAAACCGTGTGAACCTGAAATTGGGTATTTAGCGTATGTATATGCCCGCAATGTGACAGCAAAAATTTCATCAAAATTGTTCAAAGGGAGGGGGTACTTTATTTAATAACTTTTTAGGTTTTTTTCGATTTTCTCAAAAACGGCTCTAACGATTTTGATTAAACTGAGTATTTGATCTATTTATATACCCGAGATATGTAAGAGACTGTAAAAATTTTATCAAAATTGATCAACCGGAGGGGGGACTTTACTTAATAAATTTTGTATCATTTTTACGTGTTTTTTTAATTTACTCAAAAACAGTTTTAACTTTTTTTATCAAACTGGGTATTTGATCTATTTATATGCCCGAGATATGATTGTAAAAATTTCATCAAAATTGATCAACCGGAGGGGGGACTTTACTTATTACATTTTGTATCATTTTTACGTGTTTTTTTTATTTACACATAAACGGTTTTAACGATTTTGATCAAACTGAGTATTTGATCTATTTATATGCCCGAGATATGATTGTAAAAAATTCATCAAAATTGATCAACCGGAGGGGGGACTTTACTTAATAAATTTTGTATCATTTCTACGTGTTTTTTTATTTACCCAAAAACAGTTTTAACGATTTTGATTTAACTGAGTATTTGATCTATTTATATGGCCGAGATATGACTGTAAAAATTTCATCAAAATTGATCAACCGGAGGGGGGACTTTACTTAATAAATTTTGTACCATTTTTATGTGTTTTTTTTTTAATTTACTCAAAAACGGTTTTAACGATTTTGATCAAACTGGGTATTTGATGTATGTATATGCCAAAGATACGATATCCAACAATACATCAAAATTGGACAAACGGAGAGGGCACTTTATTTCTTAATTTTTTTCCAATTTTTACCTTTTTTTCGATGATCTCAAAAACGGCTTTAACCATTTTTAATAAATTCGCCGTGTTTAACGAAAATTAGGTGTTCTTTAATATCATGTAAGCTTTATCATTATTAAAATGTTCTGAGGGGGCGTTTTTTGGAGGGGTTGGGGCCTATGTTTTTGTTTATATGGAGAAATTAACTGTCTCTCGTTACGCCTAAAAATAAGAAATGGCTAAATATGAGGTATGATAAAAATAAAGAAAACATAAATAGGAGAAAAAGAAAAATATTCAGTCAACTCATAAAATTCGTTGAGCCCACGCATGCGGAGTACGCCTTTAATGACAGACCATTGTTCATAATTAAAGCAGTTCTGTTCATTTGAGAAGTGGCAATTAACAAAACGCATTAATTCCTAAGTTGTGTGTTGCGCGCATGCACCAGATTTTTTTAATTTCAAAGTCATCTTTTCTTATGTTTCTGGTTACAGATGGCATGGTCACTTGCTCCTTACCAATTATGTGAAGTGTGCTATTATGTTATACCTACTTATATTCATAGTTTTCGAGATAATGATTTTCGAAGAAAGTTATGTTCTATGGAATGACAAAATGACAGTTATTAATTTAAATCTTTTAAAAAGAATTCACTAAATTTTAAAGTCTCATTCTTATATAAGTATAATGAGTTCGATCCCTACCATCAGAATAGTTAAAGAACTAAAAGTTAACTTTAGTTCACACCTAAATATATTTGGCGGTTTGAGGGGGGGGGATCTTTAAGATATGCATACTTAATCGAAAACTAACTTTCTCAACTGACAATGATTATTAACATAAAGCAGGTTACAAATTTAACCACAAGGCTCTCTCCCTGACCAACATTGTCATTCCCTAGCTAAAACAAAATCAGTACATGCTATGGAGTGACAGGTCAGGGAGGGACAAATCGGCAATTTATCATCAATTTTGGCTAAACTAGTACAAAATTTACTGAAAAGAGCTTATGGCTTTGAAGAGATTCGAAAGGTCTATAAAACAATAATAAAAAAAAGTACATGACTGCTTCTTTGTGACAGGCTAGGGAGTGACAAAAAAGAGCTTTGTTGTCAATTTTAGTGAATGTTATCCTGTCTTTAGATGCTTGAAATTAAGAATCCCTATGCTGTGATAGCACTGTGAGGTAATAAATAGATAAAAAAAAATTTAAAATCCTTCAGCTGGTTGTCGATTTATCAAGTTGTGACACAAATACCACCATAATTTTAGAATCGCCCATAAATAGATATAAAAAAAAAACCATGCAGGACCTAAAACTAATGTCAAAACAACTGGTCTAATCACATCATCTGGTTTGTCTAACAATATCCTAACTCTCACATCAGCTACCTTTTTCATCATTGCCTGAACATAAGCAAGTGCGGATCCAGGGAGGATTGACCCTTAAATGTTTTATCTTTCAATTTTTTCGTATTTTTAAACCAATAACGCAATTAGGTAGTTACTATGGTTACTATGCCCTAAACATAACACTTTTCGTTGTTCAGATCGCAGCCCTTCTTAATAGAAAGTAATAATCTCATCCAAAAATGGTGCTGTCAGCCACGTGATTATGAGACAGGGGGATCATGATACCCCCCCCCCAAAAAAAAAACTTCTGAATCCACCCCTGAACATAAGGTTTTTCTTCCCAACACATTCAAAGTATTATAAGGCGATATTTGGAAAACATTTCGATTTATGCACTAAACAATATAAATAAGAAAGTCTATTCATTAAATACAATTGATTATTCATCAACATAAACTCCTCGTCAAAAAAAAACGCAACACCGTGAAATTTATTAATTTCATAATTAATTTAATTCCTTTAATTAAAAAAAAATTACTTCTAAAAATAAAAAAAAACAAAATTTTAACTTTTTAAAATTAAATTTCTCTAAAAACAAGTGTTGCCACCTCTTGCACGAATGACAGCCTCCATACGCCTGGGCTCCTAATTAAGTCCTGGACGGCCTCCTGAGGTAGTCTTTCCCACTCTTCCAAAACGGCAGCCTCAAGCTCCCTGAGGTTGGATGGTGCTGGTTCCCTGGCTCCAACACTTCTTTTGAGTCTGTCCCATAAATGTTCGATGCAATTTAGGTCGGACCTTTTGTTAATTTAAAATTATTATTTTTAATTTATATATTTCGAGTTCAAATAAACGTTTCTATCTATCTACTTCAAAAAAATTATAAATGATTATTTTTTTAATAAAAAACCAATATATGGAATTTTTTTTGTGATCTTTAATGAAAAAAGATGAAGAGCCTTTACTGGATTTCATCACAGAGGCACAGAAAATAGTCTCATTTTAAAAATCATCTGAGGGCAAGCCTTGAATACTAAATCTGTTCTAGATAAAGACAAAACGCTTTCAATTTTTAGTGTAATTTTAAAACACGCTAACGCAATCCTCTGCATACGCTGCTCGTTTTGATACGTGACAGACAAGCTCAAGCTATTTAAAACAATGAACTTTTCACTTTAACTTAGCTCATTGTAATTTAAAAGTCGAGTTTCTCTTTGAGAGTTCTCTGATTTCCACCGCCAATTACATACGACAAGCGACTTTAAATACAATCATAATGCATTTTAGACTTTTTATTATACTAGGGTAAACCATACAGTTATTGGCACTCAGTAAAGTTATTGGGACCCCAACTTTAACTTAAGAAATAGGTAAACAAGTCCTAACTAAACATGAGGCTAATGCTTGAAGGGTTCTCTAAATCATCTATGGAGTAAGACTTTAACAAACTAACCAGGAAGACTGCACAATTAAATCCACAGGGTGCCAATAACTAGATTTGGCACTTTTAACAACAAATATTGCCATTTTGTAAAACTATTGAACTTTTGACCCAAAAAAACCTCTTAAGTCTGTATGAGGATAGATAAAGAGGAGCTATAGGAAGTTTCAATTTGATCCCTTTATAAAAAGTTTTTTTTTTTAATTTAACCACAGAAATGTAGTCTTAAGGGTGCCAATAACTGTGCGGTTTAATCTATATTATGTAATTTATTACTGCATTCTGGACAATTATGAAATAAGCCACTTTGATAAATGACACTTTTTCGAAAATACTATTGTTTTATTTTAAATTGTTATCATATAGATGAAAATATCGACTATCGATAGCACAGGCCAACAAAAAAAACCTTTTTGAAAACTTTTTTAATTTTAATAGCTGATCTTGATAGATTTTTATGTGCTGAATCCAAATCTGCTCGTAATTTTTATGTATCACCCTTAGTTTCCAAGCAAAATGTATTTTATTATATAGTCTAATACCCATTTACAGTATATAGGGAAATCAATGAAACACTGTAGAATCGTAAAAATGGTTTGTATTTACAGTAAAATACTTGGAATAGTAATTTTATGTGATGATACAAGGTTCACTTGTCAACTGGAATTGCTTTATATTTTCTTTCCCTTTTTTCCTTGAAGCTTCTTGTGTAGCTTTTCCTGCGATGAATAGCTTGCTGAACTTCCCGGTGAAGTGACCAACAGTAATCCCCCATCATGTTGGTATTCCAGCGGCCCTGGTAACGTTTTTCCATCACTTTAACGTCCTGGTGAAAACGCTCACCTTGCTCCTCACTAACATCTCCTAAATTTTCTGGGAAGTAATCGAGGTGGCTGCTCAAGAAGTGAACTTTCAGGCTCATCAAACATCCTAACTGTTCAATTTTTTTTAACATGTTAGCAACAATAGCCTTATATTCTGGGTCTTTTTTATTTCCCAAAAACTTGGTGACAACTTGCTTGAATGAAACCCATGCTTCTTTTTCATTTGAGGTCATTGTGGATTCAAAGTTAACGTCAAACATCATTTTTCTAATATCAGGCCCGGTAAAGACGCCTTCTTTCAGTTTAGCTTCTGAAAGGTGTGGAAACTTCTGACAGAGATATTTGAAACAAAGCCCATCTTTAGGCAAAGCCTTTACAAACTGTTTCATGAGACCTAACTTAATATGTAGTGGTGGTAGAAGCACGTTTTTTGGATCTACAAGGTTTTTGCGTAAAATGTTCTTCTCGCCAGGCTTTAAAGACTCCCTAGCAGGCCAGTTCTTTCTGCACCAATGTTGATTCCGAGCTCTACTGTCCCATTCACACAAGAAACATGGAAATTTGGTAAAACCCCCTTGCTGACCAAGGAGCATGCACGTAACTTTCAAATCACCACATATCAACCAACCGTGTGCAGAATAACCTATTTTATTTAACACTATTTCTAGATTTTCGTAACTCTCTTTCATATGTACAGAATGACCGACAGGTACAGAGGCATACATGTTACCGTTGTGTAGTAAAACTGCCTTCAAACTATTTTTGGATGAATCAATAAACAACCTCCAATCTTCTGTTTTGTATTCAATTCCAAACTCATTCATTAAACCATGAATGTCTGAGCAGTACACCAAATCACCCTCTTGTTCAAAATACTTCGAAAATTGTTGTTCTCTCTTCCTATTCACATGAAAGCTGGTTCCAGCCGCCAGCAAGTTCTTTTCTTTTAGCCTAGAGCCAAGCAGTTCAGCTTTTTCTTTTGTTAAGCCCAGATCCCTAACTAAGTCATTAAGCTCGACCTGAGTGAACAATTTAGGCTCTACATTTTCTGTAACACATTGGAATTCTTCATCGTGTTCATCTAACTCCGACTGTACATCAGAAAATACTTCTGTTTCAATAGAATTTAAGTCCTCTGGTGGTTCCGGGATTGGCAAATCTACACCGTGCCCTACTGGTCGGATGGCGGACGGAAGGTTAGGGTAGCTTATTACCTTCTTGTTCTTAGAGTTATGACCAGTAATATCTACACTGCAAAAGTAACAGTCATCGGAATGATTTTTTGGTTCCCTCCATATCATGGGAACAGCAAATTTAAAGTGTTTTTTCTCTTTTTTTGACCATTTCCTGAGGTCTTCAACACATACATAACATACCTTATGCGGTGCCCAAGGTTTATCCTGGTCTCCAAGTTTGGTTCCAAAGTATGCTAGATAAACCTTTTTCACAAAGTCTGTAATGTTTCTTTGGTGCTTTTTAATAACAAACTCACCACAAATATAACAAAAACTGTCAGCAGAGTTTTTACAGCCGCGATGAGACATTGCACTGAGCACATGTACAGGAAACGTAAAAGTGAGGTTATGTTGAAAATAAACAAAACATCAGCTGTTTAGCATGTGTTTCAGCAGTGCTGCCAACATCATCTTTGTTCATTAGACCTATTTTTTCATGTTATCTTAACTATGAAAAAGCTGTTAAATTCTAAAAATGTTTCTTTATTTCATGAATTTAACTATAAAATGTGAATAAATGGTGGGTGATACAACTTTTTAAGCATCATATTTGGATTCAGCAACCTAAACAACATAAGAATAAGGTATTTTCATTAAAAAAGTTTTTTCATCGTTGGCCTGTGTAGTTCAAGTTCAATAGGTTCCTCAAATACCCACAAGATAACAATTTAATTTCCTTATGAGATATGCCATCGCAAAAAACAATTTAAAAATTCGAATGGGGGTCGATGGCCACGGCAATGTGTCGATATTGGCTTCGTTCAGGTAGTCCCTAACAATACGGGCAGCATGTGGTCTGGCATTATCATGCATTAGCAATGCCTTTTCACCAATAAATGGCATCACATGGTCTTCCAAAATGTCTACCACGTATCTTTGTGCAGTCAAAGGGCCCCCGCGAATCGAAACTAACTCCGTGTGAGCTTCCCATAAGATGCCACCCCAGAACATCACGGAGCCTCCACCATAAGGCTCCCTTCCGACTATACAACATTGGCTGTATCGCTCTCCTGGCCTCCTTCACATTCTTCTACGTCCGTCGGGAGAGTTTAGCGCCACTCTAGTCTCATCGGTGAGTAGAACTCGTCTCCAGTCATCGACAGTCCAATCTCGGTGCTCCTGGGCAAACCTAAGGCGGGCTCTTCGGTGCTCTCTGGAGAGAAATGGTCCAACCATAGGCCTTCGTGCCCTCAGTCCACTAGCCCTCACTCGTCTAGACTGAAACATGTAAGTTTCGGACACCAGCGACCAATTTTCTTAAGTCGTTAGCTGTTATTTGCCGATTTCTTAGGGTCTGCAGCTGGATAAAGCGGTCACCTTCCGCTGCTGTGACCCGTGGTCGGCCCGATCCAGGTCTTCTTGAGTATCCTCCTGTCTCTCTGAATCGTTTTAAGGCTCGTGCGACAGTTGAAAAGTGGGCCCCTAGTCGATTAGCAATGTAACGCGTGCTTCGGCCTTCATGGTGCATCGTGACTGCCCTAATTTTGTCATCTCTATCTAAACGTGCCATAATTATTAAGAAAATCTAAAATAATGCTTCTTTGATGAAATTAACACTGATACTGAGCCCTTGTTATTTTTTTGGTATCACTAAGTCGAAAAGAATGAATATGGTATTAGTGCTATTTATAAACAAAGGGATTAGAAATAAGAAAAAGTGCTGGAATTTAACTAATATTGTTGTTGTTCTCCTCATACGTATTTGTCTGATTAGAAACATCAACATAATATTTTTTATTTCAATTAAAAACTCTATATAAATAAAGTTGAAATTCTGTTTGTTTGTTTGTTCTTTATAGAAATCCATACCGTTTATCCTAAATTCTCCAAATTTCGCTCAGTGGTTCTTTGACACCAGGTGCGAACACCTGTCCATATTAAAATTGCATAACTTCAGCCAATCTCTTGATATATTCTTTATGGTCAAAAAATTCGTCATGATCTCGCTTTACAATGTTTTTTTTTTTTTTTTTTTTTTTACGAAATCGACCGTTTGAGTCGAAAAAACGGCCTAAAAAATCATTTTATAGATTTTGAAGAGGACAACAAGGCCCGGTAAGACCGTCCCTTGGCAGGCATCGAGTTCTTGGATTTTTAAACCATATGTTTTTTAAAAAATGCCTCCTAAGAAGCGAGCTTCAATAGGAGTAGTGAGCCCAAAAGCTAAAAAACAACGTCAAATACGAGCAGCTGAAACTCTCGACGAACATCAAAATAGGATTGAACAACAGAGGCTTAGACAGGCAGAATCGCAGGAAACTGAGTCTGCCCAGGAATACGAGGCCCGCCTTGCGCCACAGAGGCTTAGGCAAGCCGATTTGCGAGAAGCTGAAACTGCAGGCCAATATGTTTGTTTGTTTTTTATAGAAATCCATACCGTTTATCCTAAATTCTCCAAACTTCGCCAGTAGTTCTTTCATACCAGGTGCGAACACCTGTCCATATTAAAATTGCATAACTTCAGCCGATCTTCAGCTGATATTCTTTATTGTTATAGAAATCGTAATGAACTCACTTTACAATGTTTTTTACGAAATCAACCGTTTCATTAGAAAAATAAGATTCCCCGATCAAACCGGGTTATACAGCTTAAAGATGAATTTCTGTTAGTTTGTTTTTTCTTAATAAAAATCCATACCGTTTGTCCTAAATTCCCCAAATTTCGCTCAGTGGATCTTTCTTACTAGGTGCAAACACCTGTCCATATTAAAATTTCATAACTTCAGCCAGTCTCTGGGTATATTCTTTATTGTTAAAAAAATCGTTATGATCTCACTTTAAATTTGTTCACGTTTATTAGAAAAATGAAATTCCCCGGGTGAAACCGGGATATACAGCTAGTATTACAATATATTTACTTATATATTTATAATAATAAATACTTATATAATTATAATAACACTTATATATTTGCATTAATAGTACAATTCTGATTAATCATTATATTAAAAACTTTGTTTAAAGTTTATTTACTAGTTTATTTTCAACTTCTCTAAAAAGGTCGTCAACAGTCCAAAAATCAAACAAATAACTTCCTTCAAACACATGTTTATCAATACATATTAAGTAGTGGATTAGCAGAGTAAGCAAGTTAAAAAATCTTATACAATTGGTCCTTTAGTGTTTCGTAACTAATCTGAAACCGCCTCAAATACATTACAGCTTGAATTACCGATATAACTCAGAATGGCAAACGGAGGAGTTTCTAAATGCATATAAATACTCTCCAATCTCGTCCTCAATCAGAACTGTTAACCTACATATTTATAGTTCACATATTTACAATTAACTAAACAACTACAAGCTGTCATATGTTTTCATGAAGGCTAAAAACAACTGAACTGAGAGACTATCAAGTGATTTAGAATAAAGCAAACAAAGGCTCTGTTTTCATTCCGTATAACTGGAAATGTACGCCCTAAACAACTGCAGCTGTTCGAAGGAATGTGTTCGCTTTAACCGACGTTCGTTGGAAGTTACATTAATGCTTTCCCTATATGCTACTAGCATTCCCCGTCGCGGCTTTGCCCGCTAGCCATTAAAATCAATTCTGTGATCATTATCTTGGTATAGATTTAATATAATATGTTGACTGATGTTAAGGAGATTTACTAGGTCGGTGGAATGTTGGAGGGGAAGCTGCCGGCTCGGTAGAAGAGAGGGAGGCGCGCAATGAATTGAGTTCACTAAAACCGCCGAAACAATTACAATGCTGACATGATTCTCACTCGAGCTAGCCTGTCAGAATACACACTTTAAGCGGAACATTCCATCTTGGTGCCTTCCCCGTAACATGTGTCAAATAGATACCCTACCTATTGTCTGGAGTCCACTTCCTTTTAAATCAGTCCAATTCTTTATATAAATAAAATCTTTTTCTTTACCTTCTAATTTAGTAGGAAGACTATATGATTAATATTAAATTTTAGTATGATTTACCTTCAAATTTTTCTTTATTTTCTTATAACATTAGTTCGTTGACGTCTCGGGATTGTTCTTGGTCACATAGGTCGCGGTAGAGGTGGTCTATGGCCAGGTTGAATAGCGAAGGTGACAGGGACCCCCTCTTCCCCACAGCTACTAATGCCAGGGTCCCATTGTCGGACCTAATAAGGGTTATAAAGCAAAATGTAATCGAAGATTGGCAACGTTTTTAAGATTGGGAATCTGCATCTAAAGGTAGGTAGGGACCATTACGCGGTACAGGTGTGTAAATATGAAACCGGAATTTTTTAAATAGCAAATAAGAGTTGATTGTATAAAAATGATACATACTTTTTTATTCGAAGTACTGTCCTTCGCTATCTATGCATTTTCCCCCCCATCATTCAGGCAATTTGTGGATTCCCCGCCAAAATAATGCTTCCTCTTCTGAGTCAAACCAATCACTTAACCAATTTCGTACATTTTCATAAGAAGTGAAGCGCTGCTCAGCTATTGCGTGTCCCATCGATGCAAATAGGTGGTAATCGGATGGGGCCAAATCTGGTGAATAAGCCGCATGCGGAAGAATTTACCAACCAAACACTTGGATCGTTTCCTTTGTCCATTTAGCCGAATGTGATGGGGCATTGTCAAGATCACTTTGTGTAACCTTTCTTGATATTTGGGACTTTTTGGCGCAAATCTTTATTCAAATTTATCATGTGTTGTAGGTAGCGTTCCGTATTAACAGTTTCCCCAGGTTTCAGCAGCTCATTGTAGGTAACACCCATCTGATCACACCAGACACAGAGCATTTTCTTCCTCCCCAAGCGATGCCGATGGTTCACCAGGAGTTACCCAGGATTTTTTACGCTTAGGATTCTCGAAGTAAATTCACTTTTCATCACCAGTCACAATTTGATGAAGAAATGACTTTTTTTCTGTACCTGGCGAGCAGCATTTGCCATGAGGTTTTTCGAGCTTCCTGCTGCCTGTTATTCAGTAAGTGAGGTACCCATTTTCCGACCTTCTGGATCTTTTCCATTCCTTTCAAACAAATGGAGACGGTGTCACATGTAATAATTGTCCAACAAACGCTTCCGAATCAGCGTTTTCAAAGTTTTTTTTGTGGTTTTCCACGGTCATTGTTTCTTTTATCGAAATCCATCTTTATTTTTTTTGATCCAATCGAAACATTGAGATTTGCCTAGGGCATGCTCCCCGTAAGTTTCAACAAGCATCCTATGTGATAATGCTCCAATTTTTTTCAGAAGGAAACGGAAAATAAATGCTGTCCGCAAATCTTGATTTGTTGGCACAAAAGTCGACATGTTCAACGCCACTAAAAACACGGTTGTAGAATGAAACTGATGTTGGTATCAATTGGATCTCTTTATTACATGTAGGCAAAAGCAGATAACACCACTGACGGATTAGTTAAAAGATTATATTGACTGCTAACTCCTATCATTGGCGAATTCCGGTTTCATATTTACACACCTGGTAAGAAAGTGGCCTTAATCCCGTGGTTTGAGACTCTCTCTTTCCAACTTGATCGTCCTAGTTTAGTAAAGCTGAGGAAAAAGATAAACCATGGCTGCACTGCGAAATTCCTAAATATAATGGCCCTAGCTTGGGTCGCGAACTGCCCAACATGCCAATGTCCCGAAGATCCAAGGCACATCGTTTTTCACTGTAAGAGTTTTGAGCTACAGAGACGCGAAATCTCGGGGAGACCCTTTGTAGACGACACGACGGGGTATTTATTTAATAGCTATCAATAAGGATAGAGCCCACGATTTGAGCAAATTTCTTAAAGATATAAATGTTTCAATATAGTCGATGCGACAGCTGACCTGAATTAAATTCCCAGTAGGGGAGAGCGGGGTTGGTTGGCAACAGTTTTCACTTTTTTGATTGTTGAGTCGTTCATGTTAATATAATCCCAATAGGACTGATACCAATGTAAACTCCAAGTATTAGAGTACTTCAAGTATTTTTGTGACCACATAATATTTAATACTAAGATCATAGAAAAGTGAAGAATTCGTCAATCCAAAGTATGCCAATTAACCCCCTATGTGGGGCAGGTTGTCCTAGAAGGTGGGGTTGTTTATCCATCTCATTTAAGTACTGCCAGACAGATGTTATTGTTATTAAAGCTGCACTAAAATGGTATAATAATCATGAATTTGTTTTTAACAGCTTTTAAGGAAAAATAGAATGGCAATAAAAGAAGATAGAAGTTTAGACTGTCGTCACTTCCTGCATAAGAAAAATTGCTCTCATCCTCCTTGCTGGAACTAAAGACAATTGGTATTTTCACCTTTGTTTATGTTTACCCTGCTTTTGTGAATTGCTTCTGCGCAAACAAACCCCAGTTAAAGAGACCCAACTAACCCCACAGGTGAGATCGTATGAAAGATGGCTGCAAGGACAGGGGAGAACAAACAAACAAGAAACTGGTTAGTCGAAAGGTTAGGGTTTTCAAAGAAGTTTAGGGCTATGTGAAGAGAATCGGAATCAAATATTTTGTCATGCCTTTAAACCAAATTTACTGAAAATATAAAAATTTACTTACATGTTGTGAAATCAATCAATGAAGCACACTTTTCTCTACACTGTTAGCATCGGATTGAAAACTCTGGACAAGACTCCCGAGGTCGACCGGGTCACATGGTATAATGGTGGGGCCTTCACAATAGGTATGACGGAAACTATAATCCTATGGCCAACCAACCCCCTATGCCAACCAACCCCGCTCTCCCCTATATTTAGTTACCTAAATTCTAAAATTTTCCTTCTATTTTATCATTTATTCTTAATATTTCACTTATTACAAGATTTTTATTCACAATAGCTTCTTGAAGCAAAAAAAAAAAAAATAAAATAAAAACTGCAACGAATACCATGATTTGTCTCACCTAATCCCAAGATATGTTGTTGTCCATTAATTCCTATAGAAAGGATCTGCAGACGAGATACAGAGCGAGTGGGGGAGAAATACAAATTCTCATTCCCCCGCCTCGATCCCTCCTTCTAATTCTTCCTTAGAGTCGCAATTTATTTTCTAGACCTGCGCCGAGTAATCTTTGTCTTGGCTGTAATTACATCGCAATGTGAGAACGAAGAATTGAACTATATAAAATGTATCTTTTTAATACAGAATTTTATTTATAAGTATGAGGAAGGTAAAAATAAAACACTCCTTAAAGACAATTTTACAACACATTGTTATCAAGAAGCCTTTAGTTCCATATTGAGAGCCTAGAGTTGCTAAAAGTCTTCTTTAAATAAATGCTGAAAATGGCATAAGTGAAGGAGCAAGTTTTGAACCTCAACAAGGGAATGTTCTAGCACAAAACCAGTTAACTACATATAAAGGTTTAACCCGCAAACTCTGTTAGTGGGGGCTGTAAAGGTAGGTACACGAAATGATGTTATAACAAATGATTACAAGTATTTTGTTATTTACCTACATGTAGTGTACTAAGAAAACGGTAATAAATAAGGCATACGCGTCGGTTGATGGATGTCGTTATGTAAAATTTTGCCTTTTACGGACCTAGTTACACTTAACGCCATTAATCTTAAAATTGTTTAATATTTCCCAAGATTTCTTAGTTAAAAAATATTGGCTCTTCTCATTTTTTACTTTCCCTTACCTATATATGGAATATATAGTAAGTGGAAGTATTGCGATCGTGAAAAATTTCGACTTCCGGTTTTCAACGGAAATACACGTTTTGGGACCCCCTGAGTCGAAATAACCAAGTCCCGCGAAATGGTCTGTGTGTGTGTGTGTCTGTGTGTGTGTGTGTGAACAGACTAGCTCAAAAACTATAAACCGTGCGAACCTGAAATTGGGTATTTAGTGTAGGTATATGCCCGCGATGTGACAGCAAAAGTTTCATCAAAATTGCTCAAAGGGAGGGGGTACTTTATTTAATAAATTTTTACGTTTTTTTCGATTTTCTCAAAAACGGCTCTAACGATTTTGATTAAACTGAGTATTTGATCTATTTATATGCCCGAGATATGACTGTAAAAATTTCATCAAAATTTATTAACCGGAGGGGGGACTTTACATAATAAATTTTGTATCATTTTCACGTGTTTTTTTTTTATTTACTCAAAAACGGCTTTAACGATTTTGATCAAACTGGGTATATGATGTATGTATAGGCCCGAGATACGACTGTAAAAATTTCATCAAAATTGAGCAACCGGAGGGGTGCCTTTACTTAATAAATTTTGTATCATTTTCACGTGTTTTTTATATTTACTCAAAAACGGTTTTAACGATTTTGATCAAACTGGGTATTTCATTTATGTATATGCCAAAGATGTGATTGCCAACATTTCATCAAAAATTGATCAACCGGAGGGGGGACTTTATTTCATTACTTTTTTTTCCAATTTTTACCTTTTTTTCGATTATCTCAAAAACGGCTTTAACGATTTTTATCAAATTCGTCATGTTTAATGAAAATTAGGTTTTCTTTAATATCAGGTAAGCTTTATCATTATTAAAATGTTCTGAGGGGGCTTAAATGGGGTAGGGGCCCATTTTTTTGGGGGGTGGGGCCTTTTTTGTTTGTTTCTTTCTTTCTTATAAAGTACCTTTTTTTTTGTTTACATGGAGAAATTAACTGTCTCTCGTTACGCCTAAAAATAAGAAATGGCTAAATATGAGATATGATAAAAATAAAGAAAACATATAGAAGAGAAAAAAAGGAAAATGTTCAGTCAACTCTTAAAACTCGTTGAGCCCACGCATGCGAAGTACGCCTTTAATGACGGACTATTGTTCATAATTAAAGCCGTTCTGTTCATTTGAGAAGTGGCAATTAACTAAGTAAGTTGGTAAGTGAAAGTTGTGTGTTGCGAGCACGCACCAGATTTTTTATTTTTTTATCTAGAATCGTATATAATCCTGTTTCACTAGATAATTTTTTTATTTAGTAAATTAAAAAAAAATGTCTGAAGAAGTTCAATAATATCAGTTTTTCTTCAGTGCTTGTCTTCATTTCTATATTTTGGATTTGAATAATCCTTCGGTGTAAAATATAAGTTGAAAGAGTTTGGTCATTTTCAGGGATATGGTTTTTACCGAAAATGTAGAGTGTAAAGTCGTCAAAATACCTATGATAAATATGATTTAATATATTTTCACTAGCAGACCCGGCCACGCGTTGCTGTGGCTAAGTAGTTATATCCTAATATTTTTAAACAAATACAGTAATACCAATATTCATTGATAAAGATGAAAACCTTTCAGCTAATCAAAATCCAACGTGATTGAGAATAGAGCATTACACCATTTAAAAGTATTTGGTAAAGAATATAAGAAAGTTAAAGTTGTGGTGTGTTGAAGCTTTTAATTTAGCAATATATTTGAGTGATAATAAATCTCTTCTTAAAGAGGTTTTTACATAATACAATTAAGAATTTTTATTTATTCAAGTACTAATTTGTTCAAAATGTTTTTGGTTAACCTGCTTTTTTTTTTTTAACACAGACCAAAGATTTGATGGTTTCCACACACGTGAGCAGGCGATACCCATTTCCCATGTGAGTTATGCCATTGCCCAAGGGAAAAACACGGATTTTCAAAGTCCAAGTGGACATTGTTTGCCCTTGGGATTTGTTTATGGTCATGGCAAAAGCCAAACGAATAGGATATTGAAGCCTTTTAAATTTTATTGAAAATTCTGTCGGTTCCAGGGGAATAGGTGGCAATAGGGCGATATCTCCTGTAAACCTTCCAGGCAACATTTTTCCTTCAGTAACATTTCCTGTGATCCTTTTAATGACCAAACGCGTACCGTTGCAATATTGAGGTGAATTTAAGTTACGAAGAAGAATGATCGGTGAGCCAATCTTCAACTGGAGATTGTTTGGGTGTATATCCAGGGAATTAAAAAATTCAGATGGGAAATTTACGGCTTCGTTTACATCTAGAACATTGTCAATTGATTTCGGAAGTTTATTTCATCGAAATCAACATTTTTTTCTGCCAAAATAGCACGACTACCCAGCCAATTATAGTCCAAATAATAATTGTTCAAAATATCAGGAAAGACACTATATATTTCGTCTCTACAACAGTTCAGAAATTTTCTGGTAATTTGATAAATTTTGAATTTCGATGCAGCTCTATTTCACCGTTTCCAATATAGAGCAATTGTTTAAAAAATATATCTGCCGATGGATTATTTTGCAGTAGTACTCTCATATTTATTGCGGATAAATCTGAAACTTGAGGTTACCCAACTAACAATTATTCCTGTTTAGTAGAGGTGTAATAATCATTAAATGTAAAATTAAAAAATGCTGCGATTTGTAATCCTTTCTTAATCAACAATCATTTAAAGATAAGTGAAAAATTGTATTCTGGTGAAATTAACAACGAAATATCATTCCCAATAATAGCCTACTTTAAATTAAAGAAAAGATTAAAATCTTCGCTAACATTTCTTAAATCTTACATTTAAAGATAATTACTTTATAATTCTATGATTTATACTTTATAACTCTGCTGAACAGGAAGTAACAGCCTCTATTCGATTGGGATTCTCAACTTTAAATTATTGTTGATAAAGGAGGAATTACCAATCTTCACTGACATTTTGATGACGCCGACATACGACATGAATCGACATATGACGCCATGTTAATAAATCGAAACACGACCTACTGCATTTGCAATAATTCGCTATATATATATTATTTTGATCACTAATCAAGTTAAAAACTATCCGGTCCGTTAAGTTGGCCAAAACTATATACATTGAGCCAAATTTCATTAAAATCGGTTGAGTAGTTTCTAAGAAATAGAGAGACAAACATCGGGACACGAGATTTTTATATATATATAAGGATTGTACGATTTTCGTTGATTATGCGAGTGATGATAGTCTGTGAGTGTTCTTTTTTTTTTTTAAATCTTTGTGCCCTCGATGTTGAAACATTGATTAAATATGGTATCAGGTATCATTCAACCCATGAAATTGTTGTATATTATGTATAAAAATGGAGAAATAGAATAGTTGCTAAGAACTGTGTTAATTGTTTGTTCAACGTCACTTTATGCTACTAATAGTCCGCCAGTAATTAGGGCCAAAAAGGTGCCTGATTTGAAGAAAATTTTTGATCATATAGGCTGAAAGTACTCATTTCATAGACAACAAATGTGCACTCTGCCACCTCAGATCGATTGCCATCAAATTTTAAAGGTGACAAAATCGACATTTTCGAATTTTTTTCCAATTTCTGGCTAATAACTCGAAAACGATTTATCGCAAAGATATTGCGTTCTTTCTAAAATAAAAGGGCATTAAATTTCGCGTCGACTGAGGTCCTCACAGTTCAAAAAATCAGGTAAGTCTTTTCGCCAAAACCGATTGTCAATTTAGCCACTTTAGCGGAAAAATGAATTCCGCTCATGTTCCAAAGCCTGCAATTTAAAGAGGGTTACTCCAAACAAAAAATGTTACCTGTAATAGTTGTAGAATATCGATTTGTGTGTAAAACGATCTCATTAATTTAAAAATTAGCCCACTCCTGTGGAGACAAAGTAATTAAAACGTGAACGTATTTAGCGCCTTGTAGTCTAAAAACCATGCAATTTTTTGGGATTTTTTTTCAGTTTTTCGCATATAATTCGGCAAATAGAGATCACAAAGTATTGATTTCTGCTTACTATAAGAGGCTAAACTATTGCAAATAGAATGGTATATTTGAAGTTTAAATCGGTTCATTGGTGAAGCCGGGTTCGGTACATCAAAAATCTCTAATTTTTACGATTTTGGTGGAACCGCGTTCCTGCGCCTCTAACTCAAAAACATCTAGTTTAAGTGAAAAATATTTTAGATAAAAGTTGCAGAGCATAAAATTTAGCATGAAATAAGCTCCATACACACAACATTAGCTAAACTTTGCGTGGAAATACAAATGAAAACGCGAAAGAATTCGGAGTAGTTACTTCCTGCTAAGACTTCGGTTTATGAAGTATCAGGGGATTCGATAAAATATTCATGAAAATAACTACTTAGACATGTAGGTACTTGGGAAAATTTATCTTTTATTTTAACATATTGAAGGATGTTATTTAATTAGTTCAAAATTTTTAATACTTCAAAACCGAAGTCTTAGCAGGAAGTAACTACTCCGAATTCTTTCACGTTTTCATTTATATTTCCACGCAGGGTTTAGCTAATGTTGTGTGTAAGGAGTCTGTTTCATGCTAAATTTGATGATCTGCAACTTTTATCCGAAACATTTTTCATTTAAACTAGATGTTTTTGAGTTAGAGGCGTTTACGTTAGCTCCATTTTACGTCCTACTCGAGGGACGTCATAGCCAAACATTTTTTACTCCCTTTAAAAAATTCTTAGACCCGGCGGTATGGGAATCCGCGACTAGGTTGCTAACCACTACATCACAGGTGACCCCCTATGAAATTGTTGTATTTTATATATAAAAATGGAGAAGGTATTGGCCCTCTCATTGAAATACACATATTTAATAAACAATACTAAGTTAAGATAGGTGTTTAAAATTAGATTAAGTTGAGGAATTATTTCTAAACAAAGGGAAGCTAAGCCCGAGGCTGAAGCGGGTTAATGAGGCGATCAACAATAAACGTGTCGTCTTTGTTGTTGTTGAGCTGCCTTTGTTGTTAGCGTCTCCCCTTTGTTGAATCAACTCGTCTTATCTCCTCAGCGCTCTAGCTAGCTCTGCAATCCTTCCCTCCTTAGCTATCTACACCTTACGCTATTTAATTACCTAAGGAGTCAAACTAAAATATCTGGTACACTCATTAACTTCACTAGTTATTAAAATGTTTAATATTGATCCTTTTTTACGGTCCTCTGGTGTATTGAATTTTGTTATATTAAGCATAAAAAGAAAGATTATTTCAAACTTTAAATTATTTCGAAATTAAAATTCTTATATATCTCTTAAATACAGAATTTTAAAAGTAATGTAAAAAGCAGGAGGTCGGCGGAGATTGGATCTTTTTTTTTATATATCCGATCATAACGTCGCAACAGAACGTACTCTGGATCATTAATATGTAACAGGGTACAACCATATGTCGTTACAGTACAGTCGAACCTGGTTAAGTGGAACCTGCTTAAGTGGAATACCTCTATAAGTTGTACAAAACTTGTCCCATCATTTTTCCATTACATAAACTCTTTTTTTTTTTGTTTTTAATAAGGCGTCAACCACTAGGGTCATCATCGCCATTTATTCAATGTTCGGTTTATATCTTGTTATATAATTCTGTTAATTTTAGAAAGTCGTACAGTTTGTCTGTTACGTTGTCTTGCAGTACACTGTATACGAAGTCATCGTAAGTCATTTGGTATGTCTAAGAGTGCTCTGTATTCTTCATAGGCCCTGCATTCAGTCAAAATATGCTTACATATGCGGACATCCACAAGCCTGACAGTTGGTAGGGTCTTCGCGTGCCATTAGTTGTCCATGTGTCAAGCGCGTATGATCAATGCGAAGACGCGTCAAGATTACTTTCTCTCTGCGCTTACTCCTGTTAGAGGACTTCCATGGGATCACCTCTGTTTTAATTTCAAGTAATTTATTTTCAGATAAATTTAACCACCTGTATTCCCAACTTTGTTTCATTTTTTGCTTGATGAGGGATAAAAAGTCCGCTGCTAGAACCCCTAGATAAGGAATGCCATCTGTTATTGCTTTTTTGGCGGCCTGATCCGCCAATTCATTTCCAACTATTCCGCAGTGACTTGGAACCCATACGAAGAATTAAGTGCTATTGTTTGTCACGCCCGACTTTACTGAAATGAGGATATTTTGAATTATGGGATTTAAAGAGAAAACATTTTTCAAGGGATACGAGAGGTTACATTCTCATGGAATGTGGGTATATCAAGGTTGAGGTCAAATAAGGATGCTGCAACACGGACTGCAAAGGATGTTCTCTTCTTTAAGGAAATTTTTTGTTGGGATAGGAGCTGTTTATTGGGGAATAGATAATTCAAAGGATGATTGTAGGTGGAGAAAATTTTAACTAAGTATTTGAGATCGAGTTCTTGTCGTCTTAGTTCAAGGGGAGGTACGCCAGCTTCAACACAAAGACTACTAGAAGGGCTAGAACGAAAAGCACCGGTAGCTAACCTAAGACCCGCATTCTGTACAGATTCCAGCATTCTTAGGACTTGAGTAGAAGCTGAGTTGTATGAACAGCAGCCGTAATCCAATTTAGATCGTATAAGAGTTTTGTATAACGTTAACATACTCGCCCGATCTGCATCCTTGTATTAGATAAACTCTTTAACTGGAATATTTTAATCTCTATAAGTGAATCAATTTTTGTGGAAGTTACCTCTGTAAGAGGGACGATTTTTGTATTCACCTCTATAAGTGGAATCCACATTCCTAAGAAAACGTGAAGGGTTATCCTGTCCAGCCACAGGAATGGGAAAAGTGGATAGAAAATACCAATGAGAAGCTTCCAACATTTGAACATGGATGACGAAATTATAACAGCAGGAGAACTAGCTGAATGGTGAAGAAATTCTTAAAAAATCTAGAACGCTAGACGAAAATGAAAATTTTGGCAATCAGGATCAAGAAGAAGAAGACCAAGAAAATTCAGAAGAGTCTGAGAGTCTAGCAGTCACGAAAAATGATGCACTAAATTGTATTGAGAAGTTGCAAACTTTTTTTGAAATGAATAAAGGAGCTGAAGATGAAATCTTTGATAAATTATGTAGATAAAAAAATTTTGTGATTACTTTCAATTAGACATTTGTACATAATTGTGTTGTAATCTGCATTATTTTATTTTCATATTACAAATAATATGTAATAATTTTATCAATATTTTATGTATCTATGGTGTTTAAGTGTGTACTGTAATAATTTTTTATAAAAATTACAAGTTCTTTGAAAACCTCTTTTAGTGTTACATCCCCCCCCCTTAAAAAGATACCTGCACCCTGGATAAGTGAAACCTTGTTTAAGAGGAATACCCCTGTAAGTGGAACTAAAATCCTGTCACCAAGAGATTCCAGTTATCCAGGTTCGACTGTAATAGTTTTTTTAATATTCAATAAAATGTCGCTGTTTAGTGATTTTTATAATATTTTTCCTTTAGATTTTGAAATGCGCCTGTCACTATTTAAAAATAACCTGCGAATTCGAAGGTAGATAGAATCACTTCCAAAACTTTACATGCAAGGGAGAAAGAGATATTACGCAGCAACACATGTTTCTGGTATTCGTTCGGGAGATTTCTCTCAACCAGCTCCTTTTTATATAGTTTTTAACACGTTGAGCGCCAGGGAAAAGATGATGTACTTTTCCCTGGGGCCAAAGCAATTTTTCCTAATTTATAACTTTAATATGATTAGAATGATACAAAAATTGCAAAAGAAATAAATAAAAAGTTTAATTTTGGCAATTAAACAATAATTTTGTGAGCGGTACGTATGTACCGCCCGGCCCCAGGGTAAAGCCCGCTACCTATAGTAGTACGGGGGCTGCCCGGTTATGACCGCGACGTCAACCCTTGTCCCCTTAAAATATGTTATTTTAATAAATAAGATATTTTGTTTTGTAAAAAAATAAATAAAATTAATTTATTTCATTTATTTATTAATTTATACCCCCCAAATTAGAAAAAAACAAAAAAAAAAAAAACATTTGGGCCAATTGCATTGGCGAATTGTTCGGGGCCGGAGCGGTCCAATATGCCTTGAAATCACGCTCGGCAGGCGGTCCCCTGACCCAGAACAATCTTTTAGCTGTCGGGAGCGGGCGGTACCTGGGGACCGCCTCGGCCCCAGCCAATAGTCCAACAGCGGTACGATCGTGTTAAACATTTTTTTAACATAAAATGTAATTGGTAGCTGTTGTAAATTTAATAAAGTCAGTCTGAGCTCAATGTGTATTATAAGAATTGCCGTACAGTCTGTTTATTCAGCGATGGAAACTTATTCTTTTACATAGTCAGGTTAACCTGAACCTCCTTCTTACAGATTGTTTCATGAAATTGGTTTGTTGTAAATGGAAACGAGAACTCATGGTTTACATTTCATTATGAAATTCACAAAGAGAAGCGGCAAAGGTGATAAGAAAAAATAAAGCAAGTAAATAATTAGATATCGTTTCCAAAAGTAAATATGGAAAGTTTATTCAGCACAATGGGTTTCCCTACAAAAGCAATGTTACATTTAACTAGCTATAGGTAACTAGGGATATATTTGTACAGCATATTTGTGTGATAAAAAAATGTATTAGGGCTATTATGTTATTCCTTGGAATTTGAATTATTTTATTTCTTCATTAAAATATTCTTTGTTTTCGCTCTGAAAAAAAAAATACCCTCGCATCATCAGAACTCTTCCTTAAACTTGTTTTTACATCTTCATTTGGTTTTTCCCGTTGTCCCACATGTTGTAATTATTTACATATTTATATTTTCTTCATTGTATTAAATAACAGTTAGAAAAAAAAAAATAGTTTAGATATCCCTGCAGAGACATAATCATAATTAAAGAAACAAACAAGAACTAGATAACGATGACATCAGATTACAACCGTGAACTTCAGGAAAGGTCGGGTTTACGGCGGCGGAGGACGGTATTCCAGGCAGCGGGGGAAAGGTATGACGTCACTTGGGAAAACAGTGACGTCATCGAGGAGCCGAGATCGAAAGCCCCCTCCCCCCTCCAGCTGAGCGGAACGGGGAGGGGGGGGGGGTGGCATTTGTGTTTGTGATCCCTTTGTGAGGTGTGATGTGACCTTAGCCCTATCCCTCCCTATTGTACGGTAGCTTGTAGTTAGGTCAAGTTCCCTCCTTGCGATTTAGCTTGAAACCGAGCCAAAGCTTTCAACGCAATATTTATTTTTTAGCAAAAAACTGTAATATCAAAGGATTTTTATTTATTAAATTCAATTCATTTGACAAGATTTAAAATTTGCAATCTGCAAAATTGCTTTGCAATGAGCAAAGTTTGTGAGCTGCTTCGACTGCGTTCCTGTGTAGGAGTAGTAATTAATTTAGATGGTCTCTTGGTCACCGCCTTCGAAGTCTTTAAGGTAGGCTGTAAGGGTTGTTTAAGTTTTTTAAATTGTCTTTCAGTGGGATATTGTTATAGACCAGTCTTTGCTGAAAGTTAATGTAGTTGTCTTTGGTTGTTACAAAAACTGTTGAAATGTTTAAGTCCGTATATATAATATAATTGCTGACATAATATGGCTCGTCTACTATTTTTCTTAACACTTTCGACTGAAAGGACTGAATTTTTTGGACGTTGGATTTCTTTGGAGAACCCCACAGTCCTACACCCTAAGTCAGTATCGGAACTTTATACAAGGTCTTTTAAAATCAAAGGATTTGCACCTAAAAATCAAATACTGTAAAACAAAGTGTTGAAGGAACATAATTAAGTAGTTATTACATAGAACGCTTACAAAACTGTTTTGTTTTCTATAGTTCTAGTAAATTTGTTTGTTATTTTAATCTTCAGTATGATTTAGTTATATAAACTAATGTCACAAATGAGGCGTTGGCTACCAAAATCAGCTTATTCCATTTTTGGAAATTATACAGGAGAGACAAAAAAACTTCCCACAGTACTAAAGCTAAATTTTTTTTTTAAATTTTCTAATTGCAGGTTTAACCGCCTAGAATTTGATTAGTTTTTCATTTTCATTCCAGGTGTATTACCTTAGGCTTAATTACATTCATTGTGGTTTTGATGCAAAAACACGATTTTTCATATTGTTTTTTCTTTTTAGTTATTTATTCAATTAAGTTCTGTGAAATTGGTTTTTTCTAGTTTACCAGTTAATAATTGTGTCTTTACGAGTTTTTAATAAATGACATCCACTTAAGTTTTTCGATTTATCTGAAATTTAACAGTTGAGACGTAAACTGTGGCACAATGTGAAAAAAGCCATATTACAACGCCAAACAGAACAGAATGTTTTTTTTTATTTATCGAAGAAAAATAATATTGTAAATAAAATGCAGAAAGCAAGGAGAGAAGGGAAAAATAAGGCTCGTTATTTAAATGATATTGTTGTCGTCATAATACAACGGCTCAAATTTTTGGTTTTCTTCTGCTGTCCTTACTTCCTGGAATGAGCTGGATTTGAGCTATATCCCTTCGTCAGGTTATGAAGGACCCTCTAAACTTTCAAAATATGGAATGAGCTGGTTTTGATAGCAAACGCCTCAAATATAAAAATATATCTTATTAAAAATATTACATTTCTAACAATAAAATCGTCGTCACCATGCTAAAGTAGCGAATATGCATACGTTCTTAGTTGCACATTCGTTACTTTAGCATGGTGACGACGAAATGTTTAATAATAATAATAAAAAAGGCAAATTATTAAAAAAATTAAAAAGAAAAACCTTTTTTTTCACACCATGCAATTGTTCGTTTTCCTTAAATTTTGTACCACGGCTCGGCTTCTTATGTAGGAGAGAGCGGTGTTGGTTGGCATAGGGGGTAGGTTGGCCATTGGCTTATAGTTTCCGTCACACCTGTTGTGAAGGCCCCACCTTTGTACCATGTGACCAGCTCGACCTCGGGAGTCGTCCTGAGTTTTCAATCCGACGCTAACAGTGTAGATGAGAGTGTGCTTCATTGATTGATTTTACAACATGTAAGTAAATTTTTATATTTTCAGTAAAGTTGGTTTAAAGGCATGGAAAAACATTTCACTCCGATTCTGTTCACATAGCTCCAAACTCCTTTGAAAAACCTAACCTTTCGACTAACAAGTTTCTTGTTTGATTGTTCTCCCCTGTCCTGGAAGTCACCTTTCATATGATCTCTCCTGTGGGGTTAGTTGGCTCTCTTCAACTTTTTTTTTGGGGCAGTAGCTATTCACAAAAGCAAGGTAAACATAATCAAAGGTGAAACTATCAATGGTCTTTAGTTCCAGCGAGGAAGATGAGAGCAATTTTTCTTATGCAAAAAGTGACGACAGTCTATTTTCCCTTGAAAGCTGTAAAAAACGATTCAAAATTATTATACCATTATAGTGCAACTTTTATTAAGCAAGCAGTACTTGAATGAGATGGCTAAAAACGCCACCTTCTAGGCCAACCTGCCCCACATAGGGGGTTAATTGGCATACTCTGGATTGACGAATTCTTCAATTTTCTATGATCTTAGTATTAAATATTATGTTGTGGAAAAAATACTTGAAGTACTCTAATACTTGTAGTTTACAGTGGTATCAGCCCCATTGGGATTATATTAACAGGGACGACTCAACAATCAAACAAGTGAAAACTGTTGCCAACCAACCTCGCTCTCCCCTACAGTATAAATAATTGTGATAAAAAAGTTTATTCCTTCCTTCCTTACTATGTTATTCCTTGGAGTTTGAATTATTTTATTTCTTCATTAAAATATTCTTTGTCTCCGCTCTAAAAAAAATCCCTTGCATCATCAAAACTCTTCCTTAAACGTTTTTTCACCCCCCCCCCTGGGGGGTGAGGACACCAATCAATTATGACTATATATGTATAAAAAGGGCCAGCTTTAATCATTTTTTAAACTCCTTAAATAAAAAAAATGGATTTTATTGAAAAATTTAATAGAAATTTACTACTTAAACGTACACTGATATTTTAAATTAGGTCCTTTATGACGCAAAAATAAAAAAGTGCACCCGCCCCCCTGAGAAAATTTCTGGATCCTCTACTGAGTACTATCCCCAACTGTTTAAATGCACATGAGCCTGTGTACTTGGAACTGACAAATGGTCTTATCTACTCCCATGGGATTATTTCAGTTACGTGGTCCATATTCATACAATACAATTCAGATTCCTGACAAAAATAAAGCAAATGCCTCATAATGAGAATTTAAAATATAAATATGAAGTGTTCGGTTTTTATTTAATTTTATATAATAACCAAAAGACTTTGTTACGTTAAAAAAATATTAATTGGATATAAATAAATAAAACAACCGTAACAAAAAAAAGGTGGTAGCTCAGTGGAGACGGGCGGGTTCTTAAATGACTAGTGATTAAAAAAAAGTAAAATAAATTAAGGGGCGCCACGCTATTTATTTTAAGGAAATAGCGAAAACCTAAAGGAATCTGAATAAAAAAAAATAATTTAAATTTCATAAGTGAAGATTACCTTAAAATCTCGGAGAGGGCTGTACATAAAATACAATTTGCAATTTACACTTATGAACTACTTAATGGTAAGTTAAAAAGAAATTGAACAAAACAAATTAAACTCAAATAAAAAAAACTTTTAATTAACACTATATTTACACTACGATATTAAAAATAAAATTTACTCACAATTTCTGTAGTCAGGCCTGATCAAAATCTAACTCTATTCACACAACTAGAAACAATTTAAACTTATAACTATACAATAAAAAAAAAACAAGGTTTAACAAAGAAATTAAAAGAAAAATATCTCCAGTCTGTTCTCTTAACTCGCCTGTCTTCTCGTAGCTTTGTTGCCAGTAGCCACTCGGCTTGGCGATTCTCGTCACCGGAACCTCTTCCGTGAACGCCACTATTCTTCAATTCTCTGATATTTAGCGATATAGACAACAACTACGTTAAACACTAAAACAGTCTCATTTTATCATCACTCGTCGAACGCTAGCGAACATCTCCTCTCTTTTCCTTCGTTGTTTCTCAAAAAAACAAATGCCTTAATAACAGCTGTTTTTCAATTAATTACTTCGGTCCCGTCTCTTCTTTTTTATCTCTTTCTTTTAGAATAAAACATAATTATTTTTATAGCTAAATAAAAAAATATTATATCAATAAAAAACTAATACAAAGCTTTTAAAACAACACATATTTTAATTATATACAAAAATATATTAAGCCCTCTTCGATTATTACTTAATGAGTTTTATTAAAAAAAAAAATTTTTTTTTTCTATTGCTTGAATCTTAAGTCTTAGGTCGGATGAGGTTTTAGATCTTTGACATGCCAAGTTCCTAAGGGATGACCCTGTAGATCTTCTAGCACGTATAATAAATTTCCTTGTTTTGCTCTGATTCTACATTTCTCATATAGAGGTGCCAATTTATTAGAAAAGTTCTTTGAAGCATCCGAAAGGGTTTGGGTCTTCTTCCACACTAAATCTCCAGCTTGTAGATCCACGTTCCTTCTCCGAAGATTATAATGGTGACTGCTTTTCTCGTATGATCGCCGTAGACGCTCAACCACTTCTTCATATATTACTGGCATCATGTTGAACTTCTGTGCGTAAGCCTTTCGATCTCCCATTTCCGGAACATTATCTGAAGCAATGGAATGCTCATACTCGTCGCCTGAACGTGGTAACTCTCGTCCAAAATTCAAATAAGCTGGCGAATAACCGGTAACCTCATGTACCGCAGTCTGCATAGCAAAAGCCAACTTGTGTAGATCCTTATCCCAGTGCTTATGATTGTCTTTCACATAGGAAGCTAGGAGTGTCTTTATCACTCGATTTGGACGCTCCATCGGATTAGCCTGTGGATGATAGACTGGGGTGAACCACAATTTAACTAGAGAATAAGCATATTCTCGGGCTTTCTTTTTTAAAATATTGCTCCTGAATTGAGGGCCGTTATCACATATAATAATTTGGGGAACCCCGAACTTAAGAAAGACCTCTCTTTCTAAAGTTTTGGCCACCACTTCGGCTGTCGATTTTGAAATTGGTACTATGATGCTGTATTTAGTGAAGCAGTCGGTAAACGCTAATATGAACCTTTTCCGGTTTGAAGACATAGGAAACGGCCCCATTATATCTGCCGAAACCATTTGCCAAGGTTGGGTAACTACTCGCTGTTTCCCCATTAGGCCCGCAGGCTTAGTCTGTAATGGCTTATTCGCCAAGCACACTTCACATTTCCGTACGTACCTGGTTACATCGGTTGCCATGCCAGGCCAATAGTAGTACTCCTTTACCCGCTGCAAGGTTTTGAAACATCCCAAATGTCCTGCAATTTCTTTATCATGACATTCCCAGATCGCTTCCCTACGTTTTTGTTTAGGAACTACTAATTTCCACTGGTTGCTATCTCCTACCATTTTCCGGTTATTATTAACAAGCTTCCATAGAGTTTGGTTAACAATCCTCCAATCCGCATATTTCGAAGGATTCTCTTCTACTTGTTTAATCATCCGCTGATACCACGCGTCCTCTATTGGTTCTCCAATATCAATTCTGGCTATCGGGAATTCGTAAGTCCGTGACAACGCATCGGCTGCAGCGTTTTGTTTGCCGGGACGGTGTACGATAGTGAATTGGTGTTGCTGCAGTTTTAGTGCCCACCTAGCCAGTCGACCTTGAGGGTCGCGAAGACTATTCAACCATTTTAAGGCAATGTGGTCAGTAATAACTGTAAAATCCATCCCTTCCAAATAAGGCCGAAACTTCTCTATTGCCCAGAGAACTGCTAGGCACTCTTGCTCAGTTACACTGTATTTTCTCTCGGCTGTGGTCAAACTTCGGCTCGCATAAGCTATGACCCGATCTCCTTCTGGGTATTCTTGGTAAAGAATAGCCCCTAATCCGGTTTTAGAGGCATCGGTTTGTAGGAAGAATCGCTTACTGAAGTCAGGACATGCTAACACAGGTGCTGTGACAAGCTTCTCCTTCAGTAATCTGAACGCTTCTTCTTGTTCTTGTCCCCATTTCCATCTCTTGTTTTTCTTCAATAGATCCGATAGCGGTGAAGTTAGAGTCGAGAAATTAGGGACAAAGCGGCGATACCAGGAAGAAAGCCCTATAAACTGTCTCACTTGCTTTACGTTCTTAGGTGCTGGGTAGTTTAATATCGCCTCAATCTTTCCCGGATCAACTTGTAGGCCGTTCTCATTTACCACATATCCCAGAAACTTTAGTTCCTCTCTGCAAAACTGACTTTTCTCCCAATTCACCGTTAAGTTGGCTGAGCTCAATCTTTCTAAGACCTTCTCCAATGTTTCGATGTGGGAATTGAAGTCTGATGAGACCACAATGATGTCATCCAAGTAAACAAAGATATTTGGTTCTAAATCTGCTCTCAAAACATCGTCAATCAGTCTTTGCCATGTCGCTGGTGCATTATGCAGTCCAAAAGGCATTCTACAAAAATGGAAGAGGCCGCGGTTGGGAACAGTAAAAGCTGTCTTTTCCTTGCTTTCAGCAGCCATTGGTATCTGCCAGTATGCGCTCTTTATGTCGATGGAAGAAAGTATCTTGGCATCACGTAACCTATCCAATATATTCGAAATGTAGGGCAGCGGGTAGGCGTCTCTTTTAGTCACGGCATTTAACTGACGATAATCCACGCAAAAACGGTAGGATCCATCGGGTTTCTTCACTAAAACAACAGGTGACGACCAAGCACTCTGTGACGGCTCTACAATTCCTTCTACGAGCATTTCATCGAGCTCCTTATTTATGATATCTTGGATCTTTGGTGAAACAGGGTAGTAACGCTGTTTGACTGGCTTACTATCACCGGTATTTATTTCGTGCTCTACCCTGCTTGTACATCCTAACTTTGATGGTCGGATATTTCGCCAATGTCCGATAAGCCGATTTAAGGTTTCTTCCTGTTCCTGCGTAAGATTCGGTCTAGTTAGGACAGCAGGGCCATTCTGTGACACAGCTAAACATTCTTCTGTTGGAGCAAAGTGCCACATATTTTTCGATATGTCTGGAACCAATCTAAATTTATTCCAGAAGTCGATGCCCAATATAAGTTCATCCACCAAGTTGGAAACTACCAAAAATTGGATAATTCTCATTTTACCTTCCAACTCCACTGGCACGTTTACGCTTCCAAAAACGTTGAGCGCGGTGCCTCCAGCAGCATTTATTTGAATTTTGGGTTTTTTGTGTAGCTTTACACCCAGCCGTGAAAAACGTTTCCAGCATTCCTCACTTATCAATGACCTTGAAGCCCCAGAATCCAGCAATCCCGTTTCTTGTCTTCCCAAAATGTTGACTGTTAAATACGGCCTTCGATCCTGTTCATTTGCTGGATGTCTAAGAATTTTCCATTTCTTTCCAGCGAAAACTTCTTCGACAATCGACAACCACTCTACCCACTCAGCTTTCGTCGTGGAATTCGGGTTTTGTCCAGGCTCCCTTCCACTTAGGCCTGACCCCCTTGATCGTTTCCCTGGTCGGTGTTATTACAACGTTTACATGTCTTTCTATCCGCATCCCTTAGGCCACAACCTATACAGAATTTGGTTTTTACTGAGCGACACTTTTTGAACGAATGATTGGTCCCTCCACAGTTCCAAAAGCGAAATGTGTAGTTGGGTTTAGCCACGGCTTCTACAACCATCTTCGATGCTGCTACTGTGTCGTCTTGATTGAGTTGTTTCCTCGTTGGCGGGCGATAGGCCAAGTCGGGTTCGAGTAATCCTTTACTATCTGGTGGCGGTCGATATTCGTTCATTCTCCACCTTACTTCTTCAATCTGCCGACCGATTATTATTAACTCCTTCAATGTTGTTACTTGGTGCAAAGCCATTCTTTCCAAGTAGAGGGGGTTCAAATTCTTCTTAATGATATTCAACATTTGGTCTTCCGTAGGCATAGTTGGTAAACGGTTAAAATAATTCTTCATAACTGCCACGAATGTACCCATCGACTCTGCATGTCCTTGTGTTCTTCTCTTAATTTCTTCCCAAAGGCGATCCTCATAGTCTAAAGGTGTATATTCGGCTTTCAATTCTGAGATAAGTTCAGCCCACATTGTTACTTCTTTCCGTACAGCTCGAAACCAAATCAGTGCTGGTCCTCTAAACAAGTCGTACGCAGCCCTAAAAAGCTCTTCATGAGTAGTATTCCTTGCCAAGCTTAACTCCTCTACAGTCTCTAAAAACGCATGGACACTGAGACCATCCCCATCGCCTGTGAAGTGAATTCCCCAATCTCTTATGGGAGTTTCAGTTCTTCTGATCACGTACTTAGTTCCAGCAACGTCTGACTCCGACTCAACGGTCGTTACAGGCTTCTTTGTATCTTCAGTTGATTCGGTAATCACTGATTGTACTTTACCCTCCTGAGACTTTCCGGGATTCTGGTTTTCAAAGTGGGATTCTGAAACAGGAGGTTGCCCACTCAATTTTTCTTCTAGTTCCTCAAATAATAGAAGGCATTTTGAAATTGCTTCTGACTTCCTCTCCATTTCGATGGTGTCTTTCGTTGTTATCCGGTTTAGTCTATTAATCAAATGTTGAAGACCTGTATCGATTTTATCTATATCCCCGGTAGAACTAGAAGGTGGGAGAACAGAAATCTTGTTCTCAACAGTGGCAATTTTCTCTTCACACACGCTTAATTCTTCCGTAGGAGAAAGGTCAACTACCGGGGCAACATATTTTCCTGCACTCTCTAGTTTAAAGACGGTCCGAAGTCTTTTCCTCATATCTTCTACAGTAGATATTCCAACTATCCCCCGAATCCTTAATTCGTATTCAAGCTCGTCCTTTAACAACCTATCGACCTTCATCTTTATGATTTCAAAAGAACCAAGTAAAAATTATAGTAATTTTTCTTAGCAGATAAAATTAAAAAAATTCAATATTACGACAAAAAAATAATTTTATTTAAAAATCACTAAATCAATTTTAAATTAAGCATCTATCTAATCACTTATGGTCCCTATTTGGGCGCCATTTTGTTACGTTAAAAAAATATTAATTGGATATAAATAAATAAAACAACCGTAACAAAAAAAAGGTGGTAGCTCAGTGGAGACGGGCGGGTTCTTAAATGACTAGTGATTAAAAAAAAGTAAAATAAATTAAGGGGCGCCACGCTATTTATTTTAAGGAAATAGCGAAAACCTAAAGGAATCTGAATAAAAAAAAATAATTTAAATTTAATAAGTGAAGATTACCTTAAAATCTCGGAGAGGGCTGTACATAAAATACAATTTGCAATTTACACTTATGAACTACTTAATGGTAATTTAAAAAGAAATTGAACAAAACAAATTAAACTCAAATAAAAAAAACTTTTAATTAACACTATATTTACACTACGATATTAAAAATAAAATTTACTCACAATTTCTGTAGTCAGGCCTGATCAAAATCTAACTCTATTCACACAACTAGAAACAATTTAAACTTATAACTATACAATAAAAAAAAAACAAGGTTTAACAAAGAAATTAAAAGAAAAATATCTCCAGTCTGTTCTCTTAACTCGCCTGTCTTCTCGTAGCTTTGTTGCCAGTAGCCACTCGGCTTGGCGATTCTCGTCACCGGAACCTCTTCCGTGAACGCCACTATTCTTCAATTCTCTGATATTTAGCGATATAGAACACAACTACGTTAAACACTAAAACAGTCTCATTTTATCATCACTCGTCGAACGCTAGCGAACATCTCCTCTCTTTTCCTTCGTTGTTTCTCAAAAAAACAAATGCCTTAATAACAGCTGTTTTTCAATTAATTACTTCGGTCCCGTCTCTTCTTTTTTATCTCTTTCTTTTAGAATAAAACATAATTATTTTTATAGCTAAATAAAAAAATATTATATCAATAAAAAACTAATACAAAGCTTTTAAAACAACACATATTTTAATTATATACAAAAATATATTAAGCCCTCTTCGATTATTACTTAATGAGTTTTATTAAAAAAAAAATTTTTTTTTTTTGTTTATTTATTTTTCGTTACAACTTAAACTACTCTTTCCTCTATTTTCTAAATCTTCAAGACTCAAACTGAAACAGAAACTAAATACCTACACATACTTACTGAAGCCCACATGGACATACTCCTCACAGATACTCGGCATAGCTAAAAAAAACTCACTTACAAAAACTTCAAACGTTTCAATCAAAATTGCTACGACTGATTACAAAGGCGCCCTGGTACGTGGCTAACAAAACTTTACATACAGACCTCCATGTACCAACAGTCGACCAGCACATAATGACTCTTTACGAACGATTTTTTATTAACTTGACAGGATATCCTAACAGTTTAATCAGTAATATGGCTGACATACGCATGGATACGAGGAGACTAAAAAGGCGCTGGATGAGAGATCGGCTCTGTTAGACACCCAAGGTAATTAAATGAAGCCAGGAAGGGGGTGCTGCTGGGTGCTTTCCCTCCTCATGCCTCACATGTCATTATTTCCTATTGCCACTATCTCATTCGCTGATTGTCAGCGACTGCTGACAGGTACGAATCAATAATGTTTTTTTGACTTAGTGTGTTATTTTTATTAAATTGATTCCTTTCTGCTCAATCCCACGTCTTAATGCTTGATAATAATAATAATATTAACAGATGAGTCAAGAAGTAACAGTTTGGAGAGTCAAAGTGTTCTCCAGCAAAGATTGATACCATTGTTGACACAGAGAGCAGATTACTGCAAGAAGCGTTCTCAAAATAGAATAGGTTACAATCGACCTGAAGTAGTTTAGGGTGGGTGTAGCAAGCATTTTCACGTCTTTTGTAACCTTTTCCAAGTCTAATTTAACTGTTTCAAAATCAATTGTAACCTTTTCCAAGACATTTGTGACCATTTTCAGGCTTGAATAAATTCCTTAACATTATGTTTGATTTATTTATTTATATAAAAATAATTCATTAATTTCTGTAAGGACTATTAAAATAATTTCACCTTAATCTTTTTACAGTTTTATTTTCTTTTTCAGATTACTGGTATTAGGGTCTAATGTTTAAACATAAACGACAATTATTTTAAAATCTTTTTGGTTAGGGTAGGTTATTGGTTTTAGTGGGCGTAGAACTTCAGTTCATTACGCCCTTTTCGATTCAAAACTTTTCTTCTAAACTATTCATTGGATTTCTTCATGTTCTTCTAACTGCTTCGATTACTTCCATATTACTGCCCCCCCTACTCTCAACATTTGGTGTTGAAGTAGGCTTCATCCCTTCGGTTAGTTTTGTTCCAACAACTAAAGTACCAAGTAGTAACATTTCTCCAAAAAAAGCTTAATAAACTTTTAGAGAGAAAATATTTACGTTAAAAGGTTTTTTAGCACCATATGATCTTATAAAGATAAATAATATAAATTTCTCTCTATTTCTAAATTTATAGCCTTACCTAATAAAGATTTTTGGAAAAATCTAGTATTAATTAAGTTTTAATTACGGTTTGAAAATTTAAGTATGCGAGAACTAACAACAGCTCGCATGGACAAAGTCGGTCGTGGTAGTCAAGGGAGGGGGCCGAAAAAAAATGTTTTTGGTATATTAATACAGTCGAACCTGGATAAAGGTCAGGCCACACATGTCCGCACCGCAGCACTAATATAGGTTATGTTCAAAATATTTTTAATTTAACTTACATATTACATTTAGTTATGCCTAAAGGTCAGGCCACACATGTCAGACACAGGCCATTTTAGACATAACGAAAGGTAATATGTAAGTTAAATTAAAAATATTCTGAACAAAACCTATATTAGTGCTGCGGTGCGGACATGTGTGGCCTGACCTTAACTGGAATTTCTTGGTGAAAGGATTTCAATTCCACTTACAGAGGTATTCCACTTAAACAAGGTTTCACTTACCCAGCGTGCAAGTATCTTATTATGTAAAAATACGCAAAATATTGATACAATTATTTCATATTTTTTTTAATGTGAAAATAAAATAATTCAGATTACAAGATAATTATGTACAAATGTATTAATGAAAGTAATCACTTATTTTTTTCTGCACTTCACTTTGGCACTTAAAAATGTTTTTTTCTATTTCATATAATTTATCAAAGATTTCATCGCCTTTTAAAAACAAGTCTGCAACTTCTCAATAATATTTTGTTCATCATTTTTCGTGACAGGTGGCCTCCCTGGATCTTCTGAATTTTCATTTCCGTCTGGTTTTTTAGATTTTTCAAGTATTTCTTCATCATTCAGCTCTCCTGCTGTTATAATTTCATCATTCATGTGGACATACTGTTTAAATGTTGGAAGTTTCTCATTGGTATCTCCTATCAAATTTTCCCAATCCTGTGGCTGAACAGGATAACTTTTCACGTTTTCTTAGAAATGTGGATTCCACTTATAGAGGTGAATACAAAAATCATTCCACTTACAGAGGTAACTTCCCAAAAAATTGATTCCACTTATACAGGTGAAAACATTCCAGGTAGAGGGTTTATTTAAGGGGAAAATGATGGGACAACAACTTTCGTACCACTTATAGAGGTATTCCACTTAAGCAGGTTCGACTGTATTAAATATTTTCAAAATAATTTTGACAGTAAAGGGAGTGTATGTTTAATTATTTTACCAATAGTCCATTAACATTTCGACATCATTTCTAAAATTTAAACAATTTACGATTTATTCCAGTTTATATTATTGTTAACATTACTTCCTGCGTAGGAGTCGCTTCAGAAATGCCCAATAGGATGCAATAGTACTTTTTTAAGTTGAATCGGTTTCTAAGGACGCTGAATTCGGATTCACTATGGGATTTTAGTTTGCGCTTGCGGATCTTGAGTTACTTTAACAACTGAAATTTAATTCGATACAGGGCTCGTTCATAAGGTTTTAATGACGCTGAATCAAAATTTGATACCGGATTTTTGCAATTCATGCGCATTTCGAATCATATTGTTACCTTTTGTCAAATAATTTAAACTTTTTTAAATTTTATTGATATGAGGGAATATTAATATTGTAACGCTTATGTGGCTTAAGAAATATTTATTCAACAAAAATATACAGTTATCAATGCTAAAGAATTAATAAAACTTAAATACTCGAGCAGGTTACAAAAATGATAACGTTATAACACACAATCATATGAATTGAACTTCACTGTCAAGACACAGACTTAGACTAACTCGTTCAGTCACTCGCTCCTTATATATAATCGTAAATGGTCAAGTCTGGAATGTTCCAGAACAATGTGGACAGTTCTAGGCCTTCGTGGACTAGGTGCGAAAGATCTAGACCCAAACAGTTTGTTCCAACAAACGGTCTGGGAGTTTACACCATATGTTTTTTTTATTTGCTTATCGATTTATCGTTGCAATATAGTCGTTGGGACTAAGTTTTTAAAATTTGACATATTTTTTGCCTAGAATATCCACATTAGTTTCTTTTTGATGTTTTTCTGAACCTAAAAAAAAAAAAGGCGTTGGTATTCTTTCAATATTTATTATATTAATATTAAAACAACATTTTAAAACAATCTTCATTGAAAAGATTTCGTAATAAAAATATTGAACAGTTCTTTTTTTTTTCTTTGCAACCTCCGTTTTGTTTGAATATATAATTGCAGAACGTTTTAACCCGAATAATATTTGGTTGTTTGTGAAAGGTGAACTTTGCATAGGCAAAATTCGATTCGGTGAGTGTTTTGAAGTAGTTAGAAAACTAACGAAGTTGGAGCTAATTTATAATTGGTTCCCTCCATGTAGCTCCCTGTCCCTAGCTCCCTTTTCCACCTCTCCAGGTGAAACACTTCAACTCCATCCTGCAAAAAAAAATTAACTTTGGAAGTGGTTTAGTTCCTACCAGAGGAGCCACTTGTCTCTGTAAGCCAATTTGAAATCATCTCGTCTAGGATCTAATAAGTAATATTTGATATTACTTTTAATGAAGTTGAAATCGTATCAGTGGAATATTCAACTATAATTTTCTTTTTTATCGATCAATTGAGGCGTTTGCTATCAAAACCAGCTCATTCCATATTTTTCTGGAATGCATTTTTTTTGCATATTTCAAAAGTTTAGAGGGTCCTTCATAACCTGACGAAGGGATACAGCTCAAATCCAGCTCATTCCAGGAAGGAAGGCCAGCAGAAGAAAACCAAGAATGTGAGCCGATGTATTACGACGACAACAATTTCATTTAAATAACGAGCCTTATTTTTCCTTTCTCTCCTTGCTTTCTGCATTTTATTTACAATATTATTTTTCTTCGATAAATAAATAAAAACATTCTGTTCTGTTTGGCGTTGTATTATGACTTTTTTTCACATTGTGCCACAGTTTACGCCTCAACTGTAAAATTTCAGATCTTTAAGTAGATGTCATTTATTTAAAACTCGTAAAGACACAAATATTAACTGGTAAACTGGAAAAAACCAATTTCACACAACTTAATTAAACAAAAAACTGGAAAAAACAACATGAAAAATCGTGTTTTTGAATCAAAATCAGCTCATTCCAACCTAATTAGTTTAATTACGCCTAAGGTAATTCACCTGGAATAAAAATTAAAAACTAATCAACTTCTAGGCGGTTATATCTACCTACAATTAAAAAATTTGAAAAAAAAATTTAGCTTTACTACTGTGGACGTGAAAAGTTTTTTGTCTCTCCTGTAAAATTTCCAAAAATGGAATGAGGTGGTTTTGATAGCAAACGCCTCAATTGAGCTCTATTCAACAGTTTTAGAAAGTAAAGTTAATGTGTAAGTACTTAACAAAAAATCTATATTTTTATATCAATTTGATAGACGGAAGCTTGCAACTTTCCACTGTTTACGCTGAATAGTTGGCTATTTTCAATTCGTTAAAATATATTTTATTTAATATAATTATAGCACATATCTACATGATAAATGATGTAAGCCATTCGCTGGCATTTTACGATGGCATTATCCTCCGCCTTCTGCCGTGGCATTGCAGAAACCCCAACAACTTTTGGTACTTAATAATTTTTAAAATAAGGTTTGCTATAAGCCGATCCAAACCTACATTTTTTTTCTTCAAAATTTTACTTGCAATGGTCGCAACTTACGTGATAATCTGCAAATGAAATATAAATTGTTGTTAAGTTGGCATTTTAAGGTGTGAGGGAAGAGAGTGTCCAGCAGCACATCAGCCCGGTCTTGTTTCAGGAGAGCCGGTCTCTCATCCAACTCCTTTTCAGTCGCCTTATATAAGCCATGTCAGTCGTGGTCATGCCATTAATAAGCCTGTTGTCATGTCCGTGTACGATGTCTTAACTTCTCGATTTCCTATTGTAGGCGTCCCATTCGCTGCAACTTCTGCAAATTTTTGCGATTTGCTCACCCAGTTTCTTTTTTTCAATTTTTGAGCAGATGAAAGTTAATGGATATTAAGGATGGTTAATCAGCCTCTGATTCAACTTTTTAGGTTGCGGTAGATGGTTTTTGATTATAACGGATTTTTTTTTGTCAGTTTGAAGATGAATTAAGAATGAATTTTTTTTTTTTTAATTCTAAACCCTTTTGATTTACCATGTTTTTGTTTAAATTGATGATCTTGCAAGAATATACTACTACTCTTTCATCGCATTCAGAAAACATTCATTATTCATACCAACCGAATTTTGAGATATGACGTTTTTTAAAAAAGTGGGCGATATAACATGATGGGTGTTGGGTGTAAATTTTTTGAAACTGCTTTTAATGCCTAACAACAAGCGAAAAATTCTAAGAAATGCTGAATGTGTTTTTTCTCTCAGAGAACTTCATCAAGTCACTTTCAATTAATTCCCACAACAGCGAATCAGCCTCGGGAACTAACTTTCGTAGAATTCTTCTTTGAAATATTAACCAAGCTCACTCCTTATTCTTGTTTCTAAAGGGACATTTAATCCAACACTGAGGTTTAATTTTCCAAATGCTGGATCCAGTCAACGTCCTTCCTAGAAATGAATCTAATCCTATTCTCATTCTACAACACCATCCAATTCCTACAATCATTCCAGTGTTTGATGTAATCTGATAAATTTGATGTTAACAAACCATAAACAATAAACTTTATAAGAAATAAAAAAACAATAACGCTCCAAATAGTGCTCCAATAGTTGACATTTTGTACAAAAAGTGTGAATAATAAGATTCAGGGTTGATTACTTTGGTTCAAAATTTAGCGGTAATTGG
This sequence comes from Aelia acuminata, assembly GCA_911387785.2. Lineage (NCBI taxonomy): Eukaryota > Metazoa > Arthropoda > Insecta > Hemiptera > Pentatomidae > Aelia > Aelia acuminata. The sequence continues at coordinate 3,075,773 of OU426983.1, forward strand.
CCAAGGTAATACTAGTTAGCTGTGCTGCCATCGACATTCGTTTGATGAAAAATCAAGCTTATTTTTGAGAGGTTATAATGGCGAATTTTCTAGTGGCCTGAACACTTGGTTTCTGCTACCTTGTTTCTTTAAGGTGGAAGTCAAGTTAAATAAGCTTTTTAGTTGGTTTATTTGAGTTAAATTATGTTTTAATTACTTTTATGATATTCATTAAGTTCATGAGGATCATTTGATATCCTTTTCAATATATTTATACAATGTTTTAGGACTTAAATGTAGGTGTCAGCTATTAGAACTGAAATTAATCCATAATTTCAATAGTTGACATCGATGTCAGCCCACCGCCGAAAACCAGCTGTGTTCCATCTGGGCGTGGTTTATGGAAGTCTAAGTCTGTATGGATGACTGTATGGATGAAAAGAAGGTGTCTTATTTTATGAATTTATAGCTAGTGTGCTCTATCCATGGATCATTGGGAGCAATATTGTATTGTCAATAATCCTATTCCTGAATGGACAAGCGTCTCATCTGACTCTCCCTACTTCCCACTTTTCTAAAGAACATGTGATACTTGCTGTTAGTCGCACTCTATCAAAATGCCACACCTTTCATCTAACCAATGAATGTGGCCATCTTTAATTGCCTAAAAGAGCACTGGAAGAGTTAAGTTCATCATTGGAGAGTCTAAAATTGTGCGAACACAACATTAAAAACGAAACTTCTGGCATTACTAAAATATATTTATCATACTTAATTACCTGTGTGATTTCATGTTTCGTTTAAATATGTTTGTTGGTTTTTTGTCTCATTTAAGCTTGTTGTGTATAAAATAATTAATTGTAGAAATTTTATTTTGTTTCCATTGTTAATTTACCATTTTATAAATTAAAAATCTGGTGCGATGCGCGCAACACACAACTTTCACTTACCAACTTACTTACATTAGAAATCGACATGTTTTTTTAATTGCCATTTTTATAAATAATATAAAAAAGATGACTTGATTTCGATTAAAAATGATTAATTTAATCAAAATCATTAAAGCCGTTTTTGAGATATTCCAAAAAAATGTAAAAATTGGAAAAAAAAAGTTATGAAATAAAGAGCCCCCTGCATTTGACCAATTTTGATGAAATGTTGTCTGTCATATTGTGAGCATATACATATACCAAATATCCAGTCTGATGAAAATCATTACAGCCGCTGTTGAGTAAATAAAAAAAACACGTGAACATAAGAAAACGTTTATTAAATGAAGTACCCCCTCCGTTTCACCAATATTGATGAAATTTCAACTGTCGCATCGCGGGCATATACATACATCAAATACCCAGTTTCATCAAAATCATCAAAGCCGTTTTTGAGAAAATAAAAAAAAACGTAAACATTACATAAAATTCTTTAAGTAAAGTCCCCCTTCCGGTTGATCAATTTTGATGAAATTTTTACAGTCGTATCTCGGGCATATAAATAGATCAAATACTCAGTTTAATCAAAATCGTTAGGGCCGTTTTTGAGAAAATCGAAAAAAACGTAAAAAGTTATAAAATTTTTGCTGTCACATCGCGGGCATATACCTACACTAAATACCCAATTTCAGGTTCCCACGGTTTATAGTTTTTGAGCTAGTCTGTTCACACACACACACACACACACACACACACACACACAGACACACACACACACACAGACCATTTCGCGGGACTTGGTTATTTTGACTCAGGGGACCCCAAAACGTGTAAAGTAAAAATGTAAGGTAAGTGAAAGTAAAAAAATATTAACTTTTATAGTAGGCCTTGTTACCTATTAAAAATCATTGGAAATCAAAAATGAATGCATGTGTCAACTTTCCAAACCTTTACATTTTGATGTGTCAACTATTGGTTCATCTTAGAAGTTTCTAAGAAATAATTTTTTATAACAACCGTAAATGTAGACCATAGGATATTGGATTCCTAGTTTTCTAGAGTGATTGGCCTAACTAAGTTCATAACAAAGATTATCCTAACTTCAATATATTGATAAACAGTGTCAATAATATAATTTTTTTTTCTTAAACTGTCAACTATTGGTACAGTTACCCTAAAGAAAAAATCTGGTGCGTGCGCGCAACACACAACTTTCACTTACCAACTTACTTAGATATGAAATTGACGTGTTCTGTTAAATAAAATTTCCCAAAGTCACACATTTTTCTACATCCATATCTTATTTTTGTTAATCGTTAAAGCCGTTTTTGAGTAAATAAAAAAACCCGTGAAAATGATACAAAATTTATTAAGTAAAGTCCCCCATCCGGTTAATCAATTTTAATGAAATTTTAACAGTCATATCTCGGGCATATACTTACATCAAATACCAAGTTTGATCAAAATCGTTAAAGCCGATTTAGAGTAAATAAAAAAAAAACACGTGAAAATGTTACAAAATTTATTAAGTAAAGTCCCCCCTCCGGTTAATCAATTTTGATGAAATTTTTACAGTCATATTTCGGGCATATAAATAGATGAAATACTCAGTTTAATCAAAATCGTTAGAGCCGTTTTTGAGAAAATCGAAAAAAAACCTAAAAAGTTATTAATTAAAGTACCCCCTCCCTTTAAGTAATTTTGATGAAATTGATGCTGTCACATCGCGGGCATATACATACACTAAATACCCAATTTCAGGATCGCACAGTTTATAGTTTTTGAGCTAGTCTGTTCACACACACACACAGACCATTTCGCGGGACTTGGTTAATTGGACTCAGGGGACCCCAAAACGTGTATTTCCGTTGAAAACCGGAAGTCGAATTTTTTCACGATCGCAATACTTCCACTTACTATATATTTCATATATAGGTAAGTGAAAGTAAAAAAATATTTAATGTATTAATTAGTAGAGATAATAAATAAACTAGAAATATTTATAAAAATAAAATAAAACTGAAACCAAGTTAAGCCCCAGAGATCAAAGGGACAACGTGGCGACATGATATATTTTTTTATGTGAAAGAGCTTTTTTATTTTTTTATTTTAAAGGGACGATTCTGTGAAAATAAACGTATACAGATTTGAACTCGAAACTCAAAAGAGGGATTACGTGATAAATGTATTTTTTTTTTTAACCGAGGTATTTATTTAAAAAATTATGTTATGTGACTAATTATGTGGTACTTAATTATATGAAATTAAACTGTAGTAAATCACCTGAAGATTTCCATTATAAGATTAAAAATATTTTTATTAAATCATTCAGTTTAATTGTACACGAAGAAATTTAAACTATTTCTTCCCCAAAAAATGATAATTTTTTTTTTTTTTTTTTGTTTTCTTAAATAAGTTTTCTTTGGATGATTCTTGATATCCTTTTATTTATGTTTCGTTTCTAATGATTAACATCTGAAATGTGACGTTTCGGACCCCTGTTTGTCGTCAAGCACCTTAAACCTAAATTGAACATTGCACAAATGTTACGTCTTATTGCCTGTCCGAAAATCATATCATCCACTTTTTTGGAAACACTGTGTAGAGAAAGGAAGACGTAACATTTTATACAATGTTCAATTTTGGAATTTTCAGGTGCTTGACGATGGAGTCCTCTCTCCTAAACGTCGCATTTAAGATAATAAAAATATTATAAGAGAAATGTATTGGGTTGTCCGAAAAGTTCGTAGAGATTTTTAAAATAGCATTTACGTTTTATTTTTTCTACTAAAAATGAATCACAAAGCTAATTTTTATTTATATGCCTTTAATCCTCATGGAATTAACTATGTTTACACACTGAATTCGTCTTTATTATCTTGGTGCTTCTGAAAACCTCCCCACCTTACTATCTGTAGTTCACAGACTCACACACCTCCCTGAACTCTCCCCGCTCCAATACCAAGCCTTATACTTGAGGAAAAAATTACTCAATCACTACACTAAAGTCTCTGTCTACTTTATATTCGAACTTGGAAGTTCCAATATAAATTGTATTTCTAATTGAACATTATAATCACTATTGTTAATTAAACTAAATGCTTGTAGTATTAATTTGGCTTTAAGAATATGCTGTTTCTTAATGCATTTAATTTTTTTGCCCTTTTTTAAAAATGTTAAACAGTAGGTTTAAATGATTATAGTTGTTTTATCCTCTTAATAAAAAAGTGTTTTCAAGATTTAATAATTTGTACTAATAATTGACCCTTTTGTAAGTACAGCTTTATTGTTAAAACTAGCTGTATGTCCCGGTTTCACCCGGGGAATTTCATTTTTCTAATGAAACGGTCGATTTCGTAAAAAAAAACATTGTAAAGCTCGATCATTACGATTTTTATTAGGATAAAGAATATCAGCTGAAGATCGGCTGAAGTTATGCAATTTTAATATGGACAGGTGTTCGCACCTGGCATGAAAAAACCACTGAGTGAAGTTTGAAGAATTTAGGATAAACGGTATGGAATTCTATAAAGAAGAAACAAACAAACTGGAAAATTGCCCTGCAGTTTCAGCTTCTCGCAAATCGGCTTGCCTAAGCCAAGGCGGGCCTCGTATTCCTGGGCAGAATCAGTTCTGCCTGTCTAAGCCTCTGTTGTTCAATCCTATTTTGATGTACGTCGAGAGTTTCAGCTGCTCGTATTTGACGTTGTTTTTTAGCTTTTGAGCTCACTACTCCTATTGAAGCTCGCTTCTTAGGAGGCATTTTAAAAAAATAAATTCACCATACATGTAAATAAACGTCTTGTAATGTTAAAAAAAAACACACACACACAGACCATTTCGCGGGACTTGGTTATTTTGACTCAGGGGACCCCAAAACGTGTATTTCCGTTGAAAACCGGAAGTCGAAAATTTTCACGATCGCAATACTTCCACTTACTATATATTTCATATATAGGTAAGTGAAAGTAAAAAAACATATGGTTTAAAAATCCCAGAAATCGACGCCTGCCAAAGGACGGTCTTACCGGGCCTTGTTGGCCTCTTCAAAATCTATAAAATGATTTTTTAGGCCGTTCTTTCGACTCAAACGGTCTATTTCGTAAAAAAAAAACCATTGTAAAGCGAGATCATGACGAATTTTATAACAATAATAAATATACCCACAGATTGGCTGAAGTTATGCAATGTTAATATGGACAGGTGTTCGCACCTGGTATCAAAGAACCACTGAGCGAAATTTGCAGAATTTAGGACAAATGGTATGGATTTCTATAAAGAACAAATAAACATACAAACAAACAGAATTTCAACTTTATTTATATAGATTTAAACTAACGTATGATTCAAATTAAAAAAAAAAAGTAGTGATTGTTGTGAGGGAAATTCTCTCTCGCGACCAATGACGGGTTAAGGCTCAATAGTGTAGTTTATTGCAAACCAACATGAGTGACGATTCAGTTCATTTTCGGTATTTTATGCTGTTCTTTTTTAAAAAATCTGGTGCGTGCGCGCAACACACAACTTTCACTTACCAACTTACTTAGATTAGAAATTGACGTGTTTTGCTAAATATCATTTCCCAAAGTCACACATTTTTCTACATTCATATCTAATTTTTGTTAATCGTTAAAGCAGTTTTTGAGTAAATAAAAAAACCCCGTGAAAATGATACAAAATTTATTAAGTAAAGTCCCCCCTTCGGTTGATCAATTTTGATGAAATTTTTACAGTCATATTTCAGGCATATAAATAGATCAAATACTCAGTTTAATCAAAATCGTTAGAGCCGTTTTTGAGAAAATCGAAAAAAACTTAAAAATTTATTAAATAAAGTACCCCCTCCCTTTGAGAAAATTTGATTAAATTTTTGCTGTCACATGGCGGGCTTATATATACTCTAAATACCCAATTTCAGGTTTGCACGGTTTATAGTTTTTGGGCTAGTCTGTTCACACACACACACACACACAGACCATTTCGCGGGACTTGGTTATTTTGACTCAGGGGACCCCAAAACGTGTATTTCCGTTGAAAACCGGAAGTCGAAATTTTTCACGATCGCAATACTTCCACTTACTACATATTTCATATATAGGTAAGTGAAAGTAAAAAGGGAGAAACGCAGCCCAAACTGCAAGAAAGATTCGTGCCGTGTATGGCAGCGATTCAATCGCTGATAGCACCGCTCGCCACCACCACGCCAACACCAAAGGCCGGCTCTCATCCACGAAAGATGATGCTCAGTATTTGGTGGGATTGGAACGGCCAGAGTCGGCAAATCGGAAAGGAGTGCTATTCCACCAAGACAACACTAGGCCCCACCTGTCTTTAAGGACTCGGCAAAATTTATTAAGCTTCAGATGAGAGGTTCAACCTCATCCGCCGTACTCTCCTGACATTGCTCCTTCGGATTTCCATCTTTCATCCATCGAAAATTTTCTACAAGGGAAATCCTACTCTTCAGAAGATGACGTCAAAACGGACCTTTTCTTGTTCTTCAGGAGTAAGGTCAGTGATTTTTGGATAAAAAGGGATAATAGACCTTCCAACCCGTTGGGGAAGGGTAATCGCTGTGGGTGGTAACTATTTTGTAGATTAGATAGATATTTTAAATAAATAAAAAGATAATAAAAGATGTAGTTAATAAATAAATAAAAGATGTAGATAATTTAAATAAATAAATTTTAAGCTGTTCATCAATTTTAATTTTTGTTCAAATTTCTCTACGAACTTTCCGGACAACCCAATAGTTGGATGCATTTCACCTGCAACGAAAGCAAATAAATAAATAAAAATAACTTAAAATATAATATTATGAAGGTAGCTGACCACTTGAGTTTCAGTTAGTTGCTACTAACTACCTATTCACTAGCAGTTGCACACATAGGTCCTTTGAGAAACGTGGTAATTTATTTTTGAGAAAAAATACTTCATTCTTTGTTGTCGAGCCCTTCAGTTAGCTAAGGCCGGGCTGTCGGATTATAAGTAATTAGACATATACATTTTTTTTTTTTTTAATATTAGACAAACAAAAAAAAAGATTTTTAATCATCTTGCATGCTTCCAATATTAAATAATTTACAAACTTAAATGAATATTTTAAAGTTAAAGAACTCCCTAAAAAAATGAGTTCTAGTGAACCAGAATGAGAGTTTTATTTGATGTTAGGCTCAGCATTTTTTCAGTTCTATATGATTAATTAACACATTCACGCCGGGACTGTTTAATGCTGTTCCCTCTATCGAGCGGGAGCTATACCAGGGCATTATGCACTATAGGCAATCCAACAATAATAAAATAAACAATAAAAAATCCTATCCTACTAGTTTTATGTTTATAATACGATATTAATTATAATTGTTATTAAAAAAAAATCTGGTGCGTGTGCGCAACACACAACTTTCACTTACCAACTTATATTAGAAATTGACGTGTTTTGCTAAATATCATTTCCCAAAGTCACACATTTTTCTACATTCATATCTTATTTTTGTTAATCGTTAAAGCCGTTTTTGAGTAAATAAGAAAACCACGTGAAAATGATACAAAATTTATTAAGTAAAGTCCCCCCTCCCGTAGATCAATTTTGATAAAATTTTTACAGTCATATCTCGGGCATATAAATACATCAAATACCAAGTTTGATCAAAATCGTTAAATCCGTTTTTGAGTAAATAAAAAAAACACGTGAAAATGATACAAAATTTATTAAGTAAAGTCTCCCCTCCGGTTGATCAATTGTGATGAAATGTTGGTTATCACATCTTTACCATATAAATACATCAAATACCAAGTTTGATCACAATCGTTAAAACCGTTTTTGTGTAAATAAAAAAAACATGTGAAAATGATACAAAATTTATTAAGTAAAGTCCCCCCTTCGGTTGATCAATTTTGATGAAATTTTTACAGTCATATTTCAGGCATATAAATAGATCAAATACCCAGTTTAATCAAAATCGTTAAAGCCGTTTTTGAGAAAATCGAAAAACACTTAAAAAGTTATTAAATAATGCACCCCCTCCCTTTGAGCAAATTTAATGAAATTTTCGCTGTCACATCGCGGGCTTATACATACTCTAAATACCCAATTTCAGGTTCGCACGAATTATAGTTTTTGAGCTAGTCTGTTCACACACACACCGACACACAGACCATTTCGCGGGACTTGGTTATTTTGACTCAGGCGACCCCCAAACGTGTATTTCTGTTGAAAACCAGAAGTCGAAAATTTTCACGATCGCAATACTTCCACTTACTATATATTTCATATATAGGTAAGTGAAAGTAAAAAAACGTTTACACGTTTATAATTATATGTATATAAAATAAATACAAATAAATATCTATTAAAAGAAATGAATTTATGTTAAATGTTCTATATTTTAATTTTCAGCTGTATAGAACTTATTTATACTTAACAGTTTGGCTGCCATGTCACCTGAAATCGAGTAACTGTCCTCTTGTCAGAGAATTAAACATTAAAATTGTGTAGAAACGAGAGCATAACTCTCGGGTATTCTTTTTCGGAATTCTTTTTCTAATTATTTGTCGTAGGCGGAATTCTAGTGTGAGCCACCGGTAGTAAACGCCGCCGGATATGGCAGTCAAGTGTGAGCCACCGGTGGTACACGCCGCCGATGAGTCAGTCAAGTGTGAGCCACCGGTGGTACGCGCCAACCGATGAGGCAGTCAAGTGTGAGCCACCGGTGGTACACGCCGCCAGATAACGCAGTCGAGTGGGAGCCACCGGTGGTACGCGCCGCCGATGAGTCAGTCAAGTGGGAGCCACCGGTGATACGCGCCATCCGATGAGGCAGTCAAGTGTGAGCCACCGGTTGTATACGCCAACCGATGAGGCAGTCAAGTGTGAGCCACCGGTGGTACACGCCGCCAGATAAGGCAGTCAAGTGGGAGCCACCGGTGGTACGCGCCGCCGATGAGTCACTCAACTGTGAGCCACCGGTTGAATACGCTACCCGATGAGGCAGTCAAGCGTGAGCCACCGGTAGCACACGCCGGCAGTCTTCAAATTTTTGAAATTTTATTTAAATTATTTATACAGATCAACACTTAACTTACGAAACAAAAGACTAATATACAACACGATATTAAATCCTATTTGGACCTACGGAGTAGAACTTTTGGGTTCCGCATAAAAAGTACACATAAACAAAGTTCAAACCGCACAATCAAAATTCTTCGAGAAATTGTATACGCTCCATGGTACATTTCTAACAACACAATACACAAAGACATCGCCTTTCCAACAGTAAAATCATACATTCACGACAAAAACTCTACCTTTCACTGTTCAACTCATAACCATCCAAACCCACTTGTTTCTTCTCTTTCTTCCCAGTTACCCGTCCAACGAAGATTAAAAAGACAATGGCCGAGAGATATGCTCGCGCACATCATTTAAATAAAGCGAATCGAAGATAAATTTCGCACTATCCACGAATTTGCTAAATGCGCTTCAGCGCAAGCGCAAATGACTTAAAATATAAATAAATAAAAAATTATTTTTATCTCTCTATATATAAGAGGTTTTGTCCTGACTAACAGAATGAACCCAGAGCAAAAACTACTGATGATAGAAACTTGAAGTTCGGAATTTAGATTTTAAAGGCGATCTAGGTAACCACTAAGAAAGGAATTTCAAAAATGTAACCCCTAAGGGATATAAATGGCTAAATTGTCGTTTAACTTTAACGGACACCTATATTTGCACTTCAAGAAAGAATATCTAATTTGGGCTCATTTTAAAGATCTTGATACGACGAGTTTAACTCGAAAGCCCCTTTGGAACGTCAAAAACCATGTTTTAAAACCGAAAAATGAAGCGTTCACGACGAGTACGCAATTTTTTGTTTTGGCGGTTTTAGTGAACTCTCTCCATTGCGCGCCTCCCTCTCTTCTACCGAGTCGGCAGCTTCCCCCTCCAACATTCCACCTACTGGAAGCTCCCTTCACCCCCCCCCCTTCGCTCACTTCGAATTATAGCAAGTTAATGCTAAAAAATAACTTTTCCGTCAGTTGGAACAATGTATTTTTTAAATTGATTTTGTCAACATATTATATTAAATCAATACCAATATCACAGAATTGGTTTTAAAGGCTCGTGTGCGAAACCGCGTCGGGAAATTCTAGTTAATTTATAACCTACACAAGTAATTTCAGCAACTTGTACATAGGTATGTTGTAACCGGTACACTTTTTCTTTCTTTTTTAAAAACTTCAACAATAAAAAACTCTACTCACTCATGGTTCAACGATTGCCTAGCCCTGGATCCAAAAAGTAGGACACAAAGGGTTGAACGGATTTAGCTGATAAATTATTGAACCAGAGAGAGCAAACGGTCCGTGGAGTGGCCGACAACTGAGCCATTTACAGGGCAAATAGCAAAAGGTTTTAATGGAGCGGTGTCCTTGTTCAAACCTTTGTCATCCCTATCCGCTATTTTGAGCCCTTCAATTATCTCCATTTTTTTATTTTGGTTAGAAATTAGGGGGGGGGGCAAAGTTCTGATCGCCATATAGGAATAAATTTTATTTTATTTAGTGAAATCCAAAAAATATTTTTATGGATTGTTTTTTTTTTCTCCTGATAAATGAAGGAAACGTGAATAAGATCTGGACATGATAGGGTTCAAACATTTATCAATTATTTAATCAATATATGTATATTATAAATCAAAGTGTACAATGTGCGCTCCGAAAAGGCTCAAAAACGACTACACGTACAATCAAGAATGTTATGTCGTGGGATTGCCCTATTGCCCCTAACTATGAAGAAGGTTTCAGTTTTCATTTCAAGTGTATAATGTTAAAGGGACAAGGGCTGTAATTTTAAGCCTCTCGCTACATGTAATTAGCCCCTCTAATAAGCCCAGGTGAGTTATGAATGAAAAAATTTAGTTCGACATTTGGAAGCCAGGAGCGCTGGCTAAGCTCAATTCATAAGGTTATCGTTCATTAGTTCGGTTTGTTATGGTTTTAGCTTCAGCTGTTTTCTTTAAATTACACGAGTTTATATGTATAAATAACTATTTTTTCCTTTTTATTTTTAAATAAGGTCATTACATCTTTGCAATGAATTGAAATTAAAAATAAACAAAACGAACTAGATTCCTAAGCGAATTAAGTTTTGCAGAAGAGGAAAGAATTGGTCGAAACATTGCCTTTAATCACTGTACAATATAAGAGTAAATTTACAACAATAGAAAAATTGCTTATTGGTATAGTGAGCCAATAAAAACTAACACTGAATAAAATAGATAATCTACAGATAATATGAATAAAAGATATACCCTAATGGACTATATATCGAAAATAATGTGTTCATATAATATTTCTGTTCTGTTCTGTTCGTAAATTTTACACCGAATTCGAAAAAGGAGAAGTTAGTCAACTTGATAAGGATGCGGTATCATCATGAGAATGTTCTCAATGGAATCAGAATATAGAAACCATAAAAAATGGTACATACCGGGACATATTTGCTGCTAAAATAATTTTTATTAATCTAGAAAAGGGAAGAAAACGCATTAAGTGGACCGCATCAATAGGGTCTCTGATACTCAAACCATATATGGGTGGACTCTGAGGTTTCGAAACTTACCACTAATACTAAAATGAAGTTTCAGGATGTTACAAATTTTGTTTTAATCATGATTGGTTTTGGTCTATTTTTCTGTACTATTACATTTCAAAGTTATTCTTTCATTCCATCTATTCCACAACTCCCTGAGCGAAGCCGTGCCCCACAGCTAGTAATAGTATAAGACGTAGGAAGTCAGAGATATCACAACCGTCGTAGAATGAAGGTACAACTCAAAAATGTCAAGTTCTGAGTTAACAACAGTATTTCGATGAGGAGGATGCTTATTTTGTACATAAATGTACAAAATACGGTCATGTACTATAGGATGTAAAGATCCGTCGAATATATGAATTGTTGTGAAATATATCAATACCTTTCCGAGTTCTGATTGCTTTAAATAAATATTTCCTAATCCGTACAATTATTATGAAAGTTACAGCACCTATATAGTCTAAGTTTGTTATACATAGAATAATGAATCATTGAAATTTTTATTTTACAACAGGAGACACACCTCAATTGCCAGGCTCTGCGGGTTATTTAACTTTCTCCCAATAACAACGAACAGAGTAGAAAGGAACTTTGGCTAAGCGGCTCTGAAGTCGGCAAGTTTAGGAGAGGGAGGGTGCAGTGGAGCAGGGCTCGCTCCTTAGCCAATTATCTCGGACCCAGAAGTTCAAAGCCGACCAGTTCCCCTCGTCCAGATCAAAAGGCCTAACCATTGTTATCGTCTCTCCGTTCGCTGTGTATTTAAAGGTATATTGCCAGGGCACGGTTTTAAGTGTGTAGGAAAGCAGCCATTAAAATAAACATACCTTTTTGGTCTAAGCGATCTCGCTAGCGAAAGGGATCATTAATTAAAAGCGGTTTAGTAAATTAAAGTTTAACAGCGGAAACGTAAATACAGATTAAAAAAAAACGCTTACCAAAAGACTTAAACTTCTCTAACCACTATTTTCTAAATCTTCAAGACTCAAACTGAAACAGAAACTAAATACCTACACATACTTACCGAAGCCCATATGGACATACTCCTCACAGATATTTGGCATAGCTAAAAAGACTCACTTACAAAAACTTCAAACGTTTCAATCTAAATTGCTACGAATGATTACAAAGGCGCCCTGGTACGTGACTAACAAAACTTTAAAACACACACAGATCTCCATGTACCGACAGTCGACCAGCACTAACGACTTTTTACAAACGATTTTTTAATAACTTGATAGGACATCCTAACAGTTTAATCAGTAATATGGCTGACATACGCATGAATACGAGGAGACTAAAAGCTGGATGAGAGATCTGCTCTCTTAGACAGCTGAGGCAATTTAATCAAGTAAGGAAGGGGGTGCTGCTGGGTGCTTTCCCTCCTCATGCCTCACATGTCATTATTTTTCACTATTACCACCATCTCATTCGCTGATTGTCAGCGACTGCTGATAGGTGCGAATCAATAATTGAAGTGAAAAAAAAAAAAATCAAAATTTTGGTTGGTATATATATATATATATATATATAGAATGCAAGGCCTCAAAGTCTCGTATTATTTCAGTAATGCACTTAATCATGCAGATTACATGCCAAATTTTCGCCTATTCAGGCATCTTCAGGGCTACTACAGTTTCGCAAGCAAGCTAGAAACAGACTGATTCAGAAACTGTAGTAGCCCTGAAGATGCCTGAAATTTGGCATGTAATCTGTATGATTAAGTGCATTATTGAAATAATACGAGACTTTGAGGCCTTGCATTCTATATCTATAATTAAATAGTCTCTTCCTAAAAACTTGTATTTAATTATATATATATATATCTGGTAGTCAGCAGCACCAAGTTCCCGCATAAGCAGATTCATAAGTATACATGGACAAGTCCTGGGGACAGGTGGAGGAACCAGATCGACCACGTGCTGATCGACAAGCGACACCAAAGCTCCATTCAAGATGTGAGGAGCTTTAGGGGAGCCGACTGTGGTTCGGACCATGCCTTGGTGGTAGTCAAGTTCAACCAAAGGCTTAGACGAATCCAGAAGACAGATAGCGACCTGAAACGAATAAGATATGAAATCCAAAGACTAAAGGATCCGGAGACTCAATCACGATTCCAAATAGAGCTGTCCAATAAATTCAAACTTCTCGACCTAGAGAGTACGCCGATTGAGAGTCACTGGGCGGAAATTGAAAAGGTCGTGAAGGAGACAGCGAACAAGGTGATAGGAGTCCAGGCTAAACGTCAACCAAAGAAATGGTACACGGAGGAATGCCGTAAGGCTGTGGAGGATAAAAGGGCACTGAAGATCCTCAGCCTAGGCAAAAGAGACAAAGAATCCCGAGATAGATATGAAGCTGCTCAGAAAGCAGTAAACAAGACACTGAGAAAGGCAAAGAGAGAATTCTTGTCTCAAAAGCTCAAAGAGATAGAAGATAACTGGCAGGGCGGTAAAATATGTGAATTCTATGCTGACATCAGGAAAGAAAGAACCGGATACATGGGTAGGAGCACTCAAATGAAAAACAAACAAGGCAAACTGACAGCAGTCAAAGACGAAGTGCTCGGAATCTGGAAGGATTACTTTGAGCAGCTGCTGAACAGTGAAGATCCCTCAGAGGACGAGGACATGGACCACGCTGAGGACCATCCCAGCGATGTAGTAGAGGAGCCGGATCTACTGGATGTACAGATGGCGATTGAGAAGGTAAAGCGGCGAAAAGCCCCTGGAATAGATAGCTTACCTGGTGAGCTATTCAAGGAAGGGGGTGAGTCACTGACGAGCCATCTACACCAGCTCATCCTGAAAATATGGAGAGAGGAAAAGATCCCGGACGTTTGGAACACAGGTCTCATATGCCCAATTCTGAAAAAGGGATCCATGTATGAGTGCGAAAACTATAGAGGAATAGCACTACTCCCTGTCGCATACAAAATCCTGACCTACATAATTCTAAACAGAATGAACCCGTACTATGAAAAGTCCCTTGGCGACTACCAAGCAGGGTTCAGAAGAGGTAGAAGCACGTCCGATCAGATCTTCATCCTTAAACAGATACTCGAGAAACGTTGGGAAATAAATCAAGATGTGCACGCCTTATTCGTCGACTTCAAAGCAGCCTACGACTCGGTCGACAGGAGCTGTCTTTGGAAAATACTGACGGAACTGGGTTTCCCAGGGAAATTGGTACGATTGACTCGGGCGTGTATTAATGGATCCCGATGCCGAGTCCTGGTACAAGGAGAAATGACTGAAAGCTTCGACGTGAAGTCAGGATTAAGACAAGGCGACTGCCTATCCCCGATGCTGTTCAACCTGGCCTTGGAAAAAGTTATCCGAGAATGTACCAAGGCAAGCGGGGGAGTGCACGTGGGGAGAATGCATAAGTTCCTCGCATATGCGGATGATGTGACTGTGCTAGGAAGTAAGAAAGAAGACATTCAGTCACTCGCCGGTTCCCTGATCACTTCAGCGAGAGACATCGGCTTACAAGTTAATGAAAATAAGACGAAGTACATGATAGTAAGCCGAAACCTACACGTAATCGACGATATAAGTGTAGGAAGCTATACCTTCCCTAAAGTAGATAACTTCAAATACCTCGGATCTACAGTAACCTCAATAAACGACCAACTAACAGAGGTCGACCAACGAATAGCCAGTGCCAATCGTGCGTTCTTCTCGGTCTCTCGAGTCCTAAGATCTAAGAAAATCTGCCGCCCACTGAAAATCAGGGTCTACAACACAATAATCAAACCCGTGCTAATGTATGGGTGCGAAACCTGGACACTGACCAGCACGTTACAAGCAAGAATCGAAAGATTCGAAAGGAAGGTGCTAAGGTCAATTGTAGGCCCGAAGTGGGATAATGAACTGGGACTCTGGAGAAGAAAGACTAAAGAAGAGATTATAGTGGAAACCCAACAATCGATAGCGCATGATATGAAAGCTAAGAGGTTAAAATGGGCGGGACACGTGGCAAGAAGCAACCCATCAGGCTCCCTCAACATAACGATGAATGCAACAGTGGTCGGCACCCGACCGCGAGGGAGACCCAGAACGAGATGGGCTGACATAATCAAGAAGGAAGCCACCGAACATCGAGTGGTGAACTGGAAAGCCATCGCCCAAGATAGACAGAGGTGGAATAGGCTAGTTGAGGCGGCTAAAGATCTTCAAGGTCTGTGAGCCAACCGAAAAAAAAAAAAAAAAAAAAAAAAAAAATATATATATATATATATATATATATATAAAATTAAAAAGGCTCTATGAGTGAAATCTAAATATGTATATAGCTGGTGGTAGAGAGATGAGCTAAGAGGTAAGGTTTACTGAGGGTGGAAGAGGCCCCTGATTATTATTCTGCTGACTGCACCTTTTATTTTGCCTTACCTTGTTTTGCATTAATGACTAAGCCCTGCTTTTCTAATAGTTTTACCGCTTCATATTATTCAGATTATTTCTATTTTTATGTATTTGTTTAGTCCCCATAATAAAATATTTTATAGAAAATATGTTTTATACTTTACCAGAAAAAAAGTGTGTAAAATGAAAAAAAAAAAAAAATCAATGAAAAACAAATTTAATGCTTGTATTGTTCACATTTGTTTTGTGTTTTCAAAAAATACAATACAAATATTACTATGAATTGATCTACTTAACGTACAAGTTCTCCTAAATGAAACGAAGGTTCTTTTTTACATTGCTGCAGGAAAACATTCGTACGAGAGTTAATGAAAGTAAAGAATAGATTTTGATGAAATATTAAAAAGAATTAGAGTAATAATTTAGTGGGGGATTTTATAGCATAAGTTAGCAATTTACGCAAGCAAACAACGTTACTTTATGTATTTGTATTACGGGCGTACCAACGCGGGAAGATGTTGAGGTTGATGTGAGTACAGCGAGGGGCATGAAATAAAATTCGTTCATTCATGTTTTGAAGTCGCTCAGCCACTTCACGAGCTTGCGTCATGCCACTTCGGTAGTGATTTATCGGCTCTTTTTTTTGTTTTGTTGTTTTTTCGTTTAACGTCCCTTTTTTTACTTTCACTTACCTATATATGAAATATATAGTAAGTGGAAGTATTGCGATCGTGAAAATTTTCGACTAAAAGAGTCAAAATAACCAAGTCCCGCGAAATGGTCTGTGTGTGTGTGTGTGTGTGTGTGTGTGTGTGTGTGTGTGTGTGTGTGTGTGTGTGTGAACAGACTAGCTCAAAAACTACAAGCCGTGCGAATATGAAATTGGGTATTTAGTGTATGTATATGCCCGTGATGTGACAGCAAAAATTTCATTAAAACTGCTCAAAGGGAGGGGGTACTTTATTTAATAACTTTTTACGTTTTTTTCGATTTTCTCAAAAACGGCTCTAACTATTTTGATTAAACTGAGTATTTGATCTATTTATATGCCTGAAATATGACTGTAAAAATTTCATCAAAATTGATTAACCGGAGGGGGGACTTTACTTAATAAATTTTGTACCAATTTCACGTGTTTTTTTTATTTACTCAAAAACGGCTTTAACGATTAACAAAAATAAGATATGAATGTAGAAAAATGTGTGACTTTGGGAAATGATGCTTAGCAAAACACGTCAATTTCTAATCTAAGTAAGTTGGTAAGTGAAAGTTGTGTGTTGCGCGCACGCACCAGATTTTTCTACTAAGGCTAAACGGACAATGCTACAGTGGGAGTTCTAAATTTTGTGAGCACCTGGCATCGCAGAGGCTCAGGACCTCCTTTTTACGTCATATCCGAGGGACGGCATAGCTAAGAATTTTTTACTCCATTTAAAAACTCCCAGGGCCATCGCGGGACGCGAACCCGCGACCTTTAGTATTGTAGGTACCGATACTAACCACTATAACACTGGTGACCTCTTCTTAGTTTTGTTTTTCTACACCTATTCAATATTTAATACGCTAACATGTATGCAAACAAGTTCTAATAGTATTTATTAATTTTACTTGCTTATAGATGAAATATCTATGTAGCAAGGGAAAATATTTTGATCATGAAAAGTTTTACTTCTGGTTTCAGCGAAACAAAACAAGTTAGAATGTCTCAAACACTTTGGTGGTAAGAAGTAGTTTCCCGACTTCAAAGGTTTATGACGGGGAAACCCAACGCTTTTGAAGTGAAGTTGGATCGAAACGTTGGCTTTGGATAACAAAAAAAAAATAATTCCAACTGCAAATCCTGATTATCAATTAACCTATCGTAAAGATCACAGTTGAATATCTCTCACCTCTTAAATTAATTAATTTATATCAATTAATCTAATCTTAGTTCGTGGCTGACCACCATTTTAAATTATTTCTAAATAAATTATTTTTTGAAGAGAAATAATAAAATAATAATGATTTGCTCTGCCTTGAGCCGAGCTCTGTGGTGTAGTGGTTAGCATCCTCGCATGTAACGCAGGAGACCCGGGTTCGACTCCCGGCGGAGCCAAATCTTTTCTCTTCAAAAAATAAATTATTTAGAAATAATTAATTTATACTTTATCAATTGTATCACTCCAGAATCTTACCGTCTTTCAATGAAATATTGATATTTCACAATACTTTTTGTTAGAGAAGCTAGCCTTTTGTATATTTTCTATTGTATAAATATCGTCCCTAGATGAACTAGTAATGACGAGATCCAGACAGAACTAGCGCTGATTAGCCGATAGCAAGTAGAGAGATGTGTGAAGGGCTGTGATTCGTCGAAATGCCCTAATTAGCGAAGGTAGCTGGTTCCCTATTGGTCGCCCATTACAAACACATGCTGGCTAATAACGTTGAGCGACCATTAGGGAAGCCATTTCAAAGCTACGCATTTACCTTTCCTATGTATGTATGTCCCTGCTATGTAAATCCATATCTCATTTAGGTTAGTCTTTCTAATTATGTATATGAGCTTTCATAATTCAATATTATCAGTATTATTTAAAGAACATTTCAACAATAATATTTGTCATATATCATCTCACAAATCATATTTATCATGCTTACTTAAATCATATTTATTATGCTTACTTACATAAAATTAAAGATAACAACAATTCAGACAAATCAGGACAAGAAGAAAAAAAAATCTGGTGCGTGCTCGCAACACACAACTTTCACTTACTAACTTACTTAGATTAGAAATTAATGCGTTTTGTTAATTGCCACTTCTCAAATGAACAGAACGGCTTTGATTATGAACTATGTCTATCATTAAAGGCGTACTCCGCATGCGTGGGCTCAACGAGTTTTATGAGTTTTTTCTTTTTTTCTCCTCTATATGGTTTCTTTAATTTTTATCATATCTCATATTAAGCCATTTCTTATTTTGAGGCGTAACGAGAGACATTTAATTTCTCCATGTAAACAAAAACAAAGGTACTTTGAAACAAACAAACAAAAAAGGCCACCACCCCAAAAAAAAGTCCCCTCAGAACATTTTAATAATGATAAAGCTTACCTGATATCAAAGAAAACCTAATTTTCATTAAACATGACGAATTTGATAAAAATCGTTAAAGCCGTTTTTGAGATAATCGAAAAAAAAGGTAAAACTTGGAAAAAAAGTCATGAAATAAAGTGCCCCCTCAGTTGGACCAATTTTGATTAAATGTTGGCTTTTACATATTTGGTATATACATACATCAAATACCCAGTTTCTTCAAAATCGTTAAAGCCGTTCTTGAGTAAATAAAAAATATGTACACGTGAAATTGGTACAAAATTTATTAAGTAAAGTCCCCCTTCCAGTTAATCAATTTTGATGAAATTTTTACAGTCATATCTCGGGCATATAAATAGATTAAACACTCAGTTTAATCAAAATCGTTAGAGCCGTTTTTGAGATGTGGATGAAGGTGCTATGTAACAAATGTAAACTTCTGAGAAAAATGGGTTTAACGTTTTTCAATTGTAACTTTTCTGGTAGAATTCAGATAAAGAGGTTGTTAGATGACTGCATTCTATATTTACCCAGAATTTGTAGAACTAAGTACTAAGTACTAAGCAACCATAGCACCTTCATCTCTTGGTATCTCTACAAATAGAAGGAAAATAATATTTTAAGTCAGTACATATGAATTATATTGCACATAACACCTTCATCCAGTATGAAATCTCAATTTTCAAAAAAATGTGACATAGCACCTTCAACCACTGACCCCTTCAATTGGAACATAAACAATGGAGTGATGCCTTCCCACTGGCTATCCAAGGTTATCAATTCATAGATAAATTCACAGATGCGTCCAACTACGTCATAGGTCTCGGGCAGCCATATTGCCCCTTACAAAGTAAGCCCAACTTCTCTCTATTCACCTTGGAAGCAAGTAATCCACCTCAGAAATGTTATGTTTGAACAGCTGATCTGCAAAAATAAAAATATTCGGACTAAAAAACGCAGATATACAAAAGGGTTCTCAAAAAATTAACGACTATCATGAAGATCACAAATTAATAAATATGAAAAAATGTATCGTAAGTTATATATCGTCGGCTTAAATGTGGAACACATAAAATCAAAGCTTTCCTCTTTTTGGCCGATTAATTTGCGTTATATGGCCCAGCCTTTGAGAAAAAATCAAGTTATTTTCTCAATATGTTTTCCATTATAAAAAATCCTATTTCTAACAAAATCATTTTACAGCTTAGACTGTAAAACCCAAATAGCTCAAAAATGGAATTCCTTGGTTTTATGTTTTTCACTTCGATGTCGGCGATGTTTCTCCCACTCCCCAAAACATACAGTGAGCAATGGATATATAACATATAGATGACGTTAGTCTAATAGAGGCAAAGTAGGGGAGACCAGGGTTGGTTGGCATAGGGGGCAGGTTGGCCATTGGCTTATAGTTTCCGTCACACCTGTTGTGAAGGCACTACCATTGTACCATGTGACCGGCTCGACGTCGGGAGTCTTGTCCTGAGTTTACAATCCGATGCTTACAGTGTAGAGAAGATTATTTTTTTAAAATGCTTCATTGATTGATTTTACAACATGTATGTAATTTTTTTATATTTTCTGTAAATTTGGTTTAAAGGCATCGTAAAACATTTGACTCCGATTCTGTTCTCATAGCCCCAAACTCCTTTGAAAAACCTAACCAATCGACTAACCAGTTTCTTTTTTGATTGTTTTACCCTGTCCTGGCAGCCATCTTTCATATTATCTCTCCTAAAGGGGTTAGTTGGCTCTTTTCAACTGGGGTTTGTTGGAGCAGTAGCAATTTACAAAAGCAATGTAAACATAAACAAAGGTGAAACTACCAATTGTCTTTAGTTCCAGTAAGGAGGGTGAGAGCAATTTTTTTTATGCAGAAAGTGACGACAGTCTAAACTTCTATCTTCTTCTATTGTCATTCTATTTTTCCTTTAAAGCTGGTTAAAACCGATTCAAGACTATTATACCATTACAGTGCAGCTTTTAATAACAATAATAAGTGTCAGGCAGTACTTGAATGAGATGGAGAATACTTGAATGAGATAGAAACAACTCCACCTTATAGGCCAACCTGCCCCAAATAGGGGGTTAATTGGCATACTCTGGAATGACGAATTATTCAATTTTCTTAGAATTAAATATTATGTGGTGAAAAAAATTACTTGATGTACTCTAATACTTGTAGCTTACTGTGGTATCAGCCCTATTGGGATTATATGAACAGGAAGGACTTAACAATCAACAAAAATTGAAAACCAACCCCGCTCTCCCCAATACTAAATTACAGGTTAGGATATTGTTAGAATGCATTTTTCGTAATGTAAAGATTATTACGTTTTTTTTTTTTTTTTTTTTTTTTTTTATTCCTTCAAAAACGGCTCTAAAATTTTTGATTAAGTTCGTCATGTTTAAAAATATCAAGTACTCTTAAATGGGGCCCGGTGTGGCTGTGCGGTAAAGCGCCGTACTCCCATGCCGGAGCTGCGGGTTCGAGTCCCGCCCTGGGTGGTGCTTTTCTTTCGTAGGAGAAGTATCACCCAGTGCCATGGGTGTTAATATGGGCAGTATAGGGCTTCAGTGGAAGCCTTAAAGCCCCCCCCCCCCAAAAAAAAAAAAAAAAAAAAAAAAAAAAAAGTACTCTTAAATATCAGGTAGGTTTTGTCACAATACATAAGAAATGAACTGCCTCTCATTATTAGAAGAATAAATTTGGTTCGTGAAAATATTACATTGAGAGAAGTGATAACATCGTAGTTCTGAAACCTGGCACGGGGGCGCTAGGTACTGACACCATTCCCTGAATTTTCCCTTTCCGACCATTTCCGAACTTGGTTAAAACTTTGCCAAGGAACTTGGAAGGCTCATCTCTGTTCTGAGAACAGACAGGGCCTCCGCTCGTGTCTCCGGTTACTGCTCCTTTTCGTCCTAACAAGTTTCCTCCAAGTTTACCACCGTGAATAGATAGTTATGTGCTCAGCTATATATACAGTTAGTAAAAAATGTCTGTTTACACCACATTAAAGTTTTCTAAGTTTGCCCAGGACATCAAAGGAAATGAAGAAAACATTTTTTATATTATTTTCTTTTAAACTGTAACTTAAGAAAAATAAATATAACATTAAAGATAAGGCAAAGATAATTGCTAATAGAACTCCTGAACCATTGCAAAATAAGTCTTTGTACATTTATTATAAACTCCTTGAAATTCTGTACAATAATAAACAAACGTTTTCAATATAAACAAAAAGCTTTATTTTAGTCAGTTAAGTCTTTATAGTGGCCGTGATTTGCGAGTTTTTCTATTACTTTACTAAAAATGGAAATTTGTTTAGAAATTAGACAATTGACTATTCATTTAAGAAATGAGGGAAAATCTTTGAAAGAAATCGCAGATATAATTAAGAAACGTCACTCTCCAGTTAAAAGAATAATTAAGCATTACCAAGAAACCAGTTATCTTCAAAGTAAACCTAGATCTGGGAGGCCCAAGTAAATTTTGAGAAATCACAGGCCTGCAATTTTGCGATCTGTGAATGATAATCCTACAATGAGTGCACCACTGCCCTGCAACAAGATTACCAGCTAATAGTAACACCACAAAAACCATGTGTTTACCAAAAAACAAAAATTTTATTTTTTGAAATAATTAGTGTACACAAATGTTTTTTTATTTTGTATAAATCATCTTTTTAAATGTCTTAAAAAGTTGTTTATAAAATTGAAAATGTTTAAAAATGATCCTGTATTAATGGTTAATTTATAAAGAAAAAATTAAAAGATTAGTCTGTTAATTTTCCTTTTTTTCCTTGGCTAAAATTTGATTTTAGGCATGGTGTACATAGACTTTTTTTGCTAACTGTACGTTTCATTATATAACAGATATTTATATTTCAGAAACTAACAAATAAGAAGAGGTTCTTTCGATCTACCTACTTTAAAGCTTCACATTGAAAACAACAATACATTTACAAAAAGAAAATTACTTCTATTGAATCACTTACTTCAAAGAGCGTATACGATTCCATGGAAAAATATTATTCATAATTATGCTTCAGCAACGAAGTATTTTTAATGTTGTAAGATAATGGTTGACAGTTGAATTGAATGCAATTAAAATAGTTTCGTGTGCGATCAGAATAAAAAATGACATATAACGCAATGCGCACTCTGTCTTTAATGTTAAAAATTGGCAGACAGCAAATTACTGCGTTTACTAAAAAGAGTGTTCAAGGTGTTTCAAGTGCTTGTTGGAATATGCCTGATATTTTTTATGCATAAAATATATTTATGCCAATTTTTATAAGCTTACAAAAGACGGTGTTTTGTAGAAGACGAACAGAAATCACTCTGTTGTGCCACTGTAGTCACATTGTGGATAGAAAAAGCAACCGATGGCCACTGAACCTTTTTCACTGCTCCACATTGCAGGAATAAAATCTCAAATCATTTAAGAATCTAATATACAGGGCACATTGCAAAAGTGCTATATCAAATAACACATCAGTTAATAAAGAAATGAATGAAATTTAGACTGATAGACTTAAGGCTTTCTATTAGGAAAACAAGAAATCGAGGAGGAACAAACAGAAATGGCAATACGAACTTTTAGCAATATTCCGCTGAAAGGGAGGTAGGAAGTACACACATCTGGAGGACATTAGAAATACAATCATTTAAAGGAGCTAGGAAATACACTCTTATCACCGACTAATCGAAAAACTGCTACAAAAACGTATGAGAGATCTGTCTAACTTGATTCAGTGTAAAAAAAAAAAAATGATGTAGGTATAATAAAGAGGACAATCAATATTTAGAAAATTCTTCTATTTAAGATAAGATAGTATTTTTTCTCATAAAGTTCAACATTCAATTAAAGCGAAATTTA
This sequence comes from Aelia acuminata, assembly GCA_911387785.2. NCBI lineage: Eukaryota > Metazoa > Arthropoda > Insecta > Hemiptera > Pentatomidae > Aelia > Aelia acuminata. Next base: position 3,099,603 of record OU426983.1, read on the forward strand.
CATAGCCCACTCCGATGAGGTTTTAAAACCGACAATTAATTTCCCCCCTTTTTTTTTTTTAATTCTTCATTGCCTCCCTTCATTGACAGATAAGTTGTTTCGTTATTCTCACCAAAAGCGCTTCTAATTTTAAGCTATTTACAGACTTTAATTCCTTTGAAAAAGAAGACAGTAAGAACCCAGCGGCAAAGGCTGTAATTAAATATTGCCAACAAGGACGGAAGATGACGGAGCTCAAAACGTAAAAATTGTAAAAAACTTTTGAAATTGTTTTGCGGTATCCTTCATTCTCTCCTCGCTTTCACCGAAATGAGTTTTATGCAAATTTTTCCCTTTTTTCCGCTTTGTTTTATCACTATCTCACGACTTAAAATTAAAATTGGCCCCGCATTCATATTAATAAAGAAAAAATTTTTTTGCTGTATGAAATGCTTGTAAAAAGTGTATATACGTACAATAATTCTATTCAACATATTTGGATGTTTTGGTAGACCTGTAATTATTTGTGTTTAAAAATAAAACATTTTTAAAAATAAATAAAAAACATAAAATAAAGCGGAACGATTAAATGCCGTCCAACCACTCCTGTGCAGCGGGTTCGAGTCTGGTCCGTGTTTGTGGTTTTCGTTGGCAGGAGTAGTACCTTGAGTTGTGAATCGTTATAGTCAATCCTGAAACGATAAAAAAAATGATTTAAAAAAACTAATGATAGAATATATGAAATAGTAGTGGGATTTTAGATGATTGGTGTCTGCTACTGAATTGGGACACGTGGTCCCAAATAAAAAGAATCTGGTGCGTGCTCGCAACACACAACTTTCACTTACCAACTTACTTAGATTAGAAATTAAGGCGTTTTGTTAATTGCCACTTCTCAATTGAACAGAACGGCTTTAATTATGTACAATGGTCTGTCATTAAAGGCGTACTCCGCATGCGTGGGATCAACGAGTTTTATGAGATGACTGAATATTTATATTTTTTTTCTCTTCTTTATGTTTTCTTTATTTTTATCTTATCTCATATATAGCCATTTCTTATTTTTAGGCGTAACGAGAGACAGTTAATTTCTCCATATAAATAAAAACAAAGGTACTTTATGGGAAACAAACAAACAAAAAAGGCCCCCCACAAAAAAGCCCCCTCAGAACATTTTAATAATGATAAAGCTTACCTGATATTAAAGAACACCTAATTTTCATTAAACACGACGAATTTGATAAAAATCATTAAAGCCGTTTTTGAGATCATCGAAAAAAAGGTAAAAATTGGAAAAAAAATTATGAAATAAAGTGCCCCCTCCGTTTGACCAATTTTGATGAAATGTTGGGTGTCACAGGTTTGGCATATACATACATCAAATACCCAGTTTGATCAAAATCGTTAAAACCGTTTTTGAGTAAATAAAAATAACTCGTGAAAATGATACAAAATTTATTCAGTAAAGTCCCACCTCCGGTCGATCAATTTGATGAAATGTTGGGTATCACATCTTTAGCATACACATACATCAAATAGCCAGTTTGATCCAAATCGTTAAAACCGTTTTTGAGTAAATAAAAAAAAACACGTAAAAATGATACAAAATTTATTCAGTAAAGTCCCCCCTCCGGTTGATCAATTTTGATGAAATTTTTACAGTCATATCTCAGGCATATTAAATCATCAAATACTCAGTTTAATCAACATCGTTAGAGCCGTTTTTGAGAAAATCGAAAAAAACTTATTAAAAAAGTTATTAAATAAAGTCCCCCCTCCCTTTGAAAAATTTTTGCTGTCACATCGCGGGCATATACATACACTAAATACCCAATTTCAGGTTCGCACGGTTTATAGTTTTTGAGCTAGTCTGTTCACACACACAGACCATTTCGCGGGACTTGGTTATTTGGACTCAGGGGACCCCAAAACGTCTATTTCCGTTGAAAATCGGAAGTCGAAATTTTTCACGATCGCAATACTTCCACTTACTATATATTTCATATATAGGTAAGTGAAAGTAAAAATACCAATAAGACCACTAGCATTTTAATCATTTCATGAAATTGTGGCTATTGAAAAAATTGTATTACTTCGGATGAGCAACTCCAAGATGACGGCCGGCCTGAGTAAACAACAAGGTATTCCGATCACGCCCTACTCGATATCCACGATTCAGTTTGGGTTTGCCGAAAGTTCCCGAGATCCGATGTTGGCTTGATCCACATTTTTCAACAGAGAGATTCATTCGTTGTTTACTTCATTAGGTTAGAACCGATCTAAACAAAATGTTCAATCTAATAAATCATGTACGATTTGTTCTTTTTCCTATCGAGTGATATCATTTAAAATCATCATCAAATCATTTTAAAAAATATTCTTTTTTGTTATTTAAATACATTTTTCTTGAAATAACAATATAAAATATAAATACTTAATAACAATATAATATAAACATTTAATTAAATTAACCTTTCATAGAGGTGATATCGTAACCAATGAATGTCTACTGAAGTGGGACTAATGCTATTTTAAACTGATTTAAACAAATTGATTCTATTCATTACTCATCAGTGGGTTATAATAAAGGTAGCCGATAGTTATAGTTAAATTGATTTTAATAGATACAATTTCTTAAACCTTTTATTCCCTTTCTTCAATCTAATAAATTATGTACAATATATTCTTTTTCCTATCGAGTGATATTATTTAAAATCATATTAAAATATATGCTTCATGGTTATTTAAATACATTTTTCTTGAAATAACAAAAATATGATAGATATTGAATGCAAGGCCTCAAAGTCTCGTGTTATTTCAATAGTGCACTTAATCATGCCAAATTTTCGCCTATTCAGGCATCTTCAGGGCTACTACAGTTTCGCAAGCAAGCTAGAAAGATAGAAACAGACATTACCAAAGCATTTACTAGATGGCCTTATTAATATAGAGAATTCATTTAATAACTTATTTTTATCCTCCAAAAAACATATCAACTTTTTTAATAATATAGGTAGTAAATTACTTTCGCTCGATATCAGTCAACAAAATGGCTCAAAAATCGCAATAAACATAATTACGAGAAAAAGCTTCAAGAATTATTCAAAGCACAAGATCAAACTAAAGAAAGAATTGAACAAGTATTTGAGTAAGTATTTAAAGATCTATAGGAATGGGATAAAAATAAAAATTGATCGGAAAGTTAATAAAACGCTTGTTTTCACTCTGCACAAACCACACCAGCATAACCAGCAATTCCCAAATAATAAAACTATGCTTGACAGTGCCAATATTAATAAAAATCTCAGAATTTTAAACAAAAGTAGTACCATGAGTATTATCAACAAGTATATGGAATTATATAAAGAAAATTTTGTTGAAAATCTTACTGATTCTGACATTCCTAAAAATATTATTAACTTGCTTAGCCTTGGTGAAAATGCCAATCTCTTTCCTATTACCAAAAAAAAAAGATATCTATAACATAATTTCTGAAACCGAATGTATACTTCAAGCCATTAATACTCCAGATAATCATAAAAACGGATTAAGAAATAACATTGCACGAAAAATTAATAATTTTTTATCTAAGAAAACGTACGAAAGAGACCCCATTGCCCGACTAAAGAGTCTGTTTCTAGCTTGCTTGCGAAACTGTAGTAGCCCTGAAGATACCTGAATAGGCGAAAATTTGGCATGTAATCTGCAAGATTTAGTGCATTATTGAAATAATACGAGACTTTGAGGCCTTGTATTCTATATCTATAATTAAATAGGCTCTTCCTAAAAACTTGTTTAAAAAATATGATAATCTGGTTGTTAGGAATACTTGGATTCTTATATTATAATTTATTTGTACCTTTTACATTTATATCTTCATTTAAATTGAGCCCATTTAAACAGGACAATCGTATATTTTTTTAAAATCAAACAAATTAACTACTACATCTGCTCGGGAGCTCTCGGTAAACCCGAACTGACCCGTGGATATCGGGTAGGGCCTGATCGGAATACCTTGTTGTTTTTTCAAGCTGGCTGCCATCTTGGAGTTGCTCATCCAAAGTAATACCGAAAAAATTAATATTAAATTTGAGTAATTATTTTTTAAATTATTAAAGAGTAAAGTAACTTTAAAATAGTTTAAAGGTGGAAAACGATCGGCCAGGTGATTGATAAAACATATTTGAAATGTAAGCACCGTTATCAATCTACCTGATACTGTAAAATATTCTAATCAAGAATATGTTATCACATCAATTTGTCTCCATATCTGTTATGTTACAATTATGGTGACAAATTGATGTAAAAAGCTCCATCAGATTTATTTATGCTTCCTCAGGGAACCCCCCTCGGAACATGGGAAGCATAAATTTAAAAAGTTTTAAATTGAACTAAATTGATTGCAGCTAATTAGGATTCTAGAGGCTGACCCAGTTTCGGTCCCCAACCATAAAAAAAAAAAAAAAAGAAGAAAGTTGCCAAACTTCCTCAGCCCAGTCCACCGCCGCCGCTACAGGAAATACTTTCCTCCTCGTTGGCAAGTAACTTTCCATTGTTCCGACAAACTTTTCTTGAAAGCGACAATTCCCTATGAAACAACTGAAAACAAGTAATGAATCACCGAGCCTAAAAAAAGCTTTTCCTAATTTCATATTCTTAAAAAATAATTTTATATTGTTTCTTCATATCCCCTTTTCATCCTATAATTTTTTCTGTAAAATTAATTAGTATTATTTAATTTCCTTTTTCTGTATTTGTGTAACTTGTGATGGTTTTCCTATTTATTAGTTAGCATTTGTAACAACTGATGGGGTTCACTGTCTTGGGTCTTTTTTATTTTACCCACACCAGTTACGTTTTGATATTATTAGTGATTTTTCATCACATTATTTAATAACATATATGTCTATTTTAAAAGAAACAAAATTATACCTGAAGGAGGTAACCAAGGTGAATAGAGAAAAGGTGGGCTCACTTTGTAAGGGGCAGTATGGCTGCCCGAGACCTATGACCTAGTTGGACGCAACTGTGAATTTATCAATGAATTGATAACCTTTGATCAGCAGGATCCATTGATCATTTGATAACCAGGTTATCACCAGCAGGCTGATAAGCAAAAATGAAAATTTTAAAAATAAAAAAAGCTAAATATAAGACTAAAAAAGTTACTGAAGAAACCAAAATTAATTATATTGCATAATAATATATTGTAAATATTGTATGCTCAAGTAATTTTATATTTTGAATATATATTTTTATATAAATACATTATTTAATTTGTTTGCACATTGTTGTTGTTGTTTTTAAATTTCTACATTATCATTAATAAGCAATAAATTTTATTGGTGTTTGTTTACCTACAATGAACTTTTATCCCATATTTTACTACCAATCATAAATGAAAACTATTTCTATAACGTCTAGGTTTTTATTTATTTGTTTATTTCAATTAATAAATCTTTCATGGTTGAAATTATTAATTGATCAGCGAAAATCCAATGATTAATCAAACCAGATATAAATAATCACTGGAAAAATATAATTACTTGGTATGCACATGCAAGATTATTCCAGTATTATGTAAAAATATATACCAAACCTAATTTTTTATGTAATAAAAGTCTGATGTTCGTGAATAATGGTTGGGTTTGTGGAGAAAATCTCAGTTGTAAAATCAGAATTTAAATTAATGGAAAATATTAATGTTTTTAACTTTAACCTCGAACGAAAAATTATAGTATTTAAAGAGAATTCAATACGCATGCGCTGAGTCATGCGTCCGATGACGTAAGCGGGAAGGGGTTGTGCGGGTTTGCCTACCCAAGTGAGCCCACCTTGTCTCTATTCACCTTGGAGGTTACCAACCTATTACCTCCTAGATTTTGAAGAAACGATGCAGGGGCCGGGATAGCCGAGCGTGTAGGAGCGCGACCCGTTGTTACACGCTCGAGCCGAACGGCGGCGGTTCGAATCCGCCCTGGGAGGGATAACTTTTATTTCGTGGAGGCCCCACGGAATAAATCTCAACCCTCCCACCATGGTTAGAATAGGTTTGGTTACACCTGTAGAGTAACCCCCCGTATGCCACACATGGCCAGGTAGGGGTACCAAAAAAAAAAAAAAAAAAAAAAAAAAACGTTGATGCAGTTTTTGTTAATAAAAGAATCTGATACAACTGAGTAGTGTTCTTAAATCAGAAGAAGTGGGATTTAAGACATTTCAAAGGTTCGGAATATTGCATGAAATCCCTTCTAGATTCCTTCCTATGTTAATTTGCTTACAGAAGAAAATAGAAGAACGAGGATTTATTTAATTGTATTTTAAAATAAATAAAAACATATTGGACCCCTAAATGAATTATCCTATGAATTGTATATTATACTATCATTTTTGTTTACATTTGAAGCTTTTTAAATATAGGGGAGAGGGAGGTTTGTTGGCATAGGGGGTAGGTTGGCCTTTGGCTTATAATTTCCGTCACACCTGTATTGAAGTCGGCACAATCGTACTATGTGACCCGCTCGACCTCGGGAGTCTTGTCCTGAGGTGTCAGTCCGATGCTAACAGTGTAGAGAAGTGTGTGCTTCATTGATTGATTTTACAACATGTAAGTAAATTTTTATATTTTCAGTAAAGTCGGATTAAAGGCACTGAAAAACATTTGACTCCGATTCAGTTCACATATTCAAGCCCCAAACTCCTTTGGAAAACCTAAACTTTCGACTAACCAGTTTCTTGTTTGATTTTTCTCCCCTGTCCTGGCCGCCATCTTTCATATTATCTCTCCTGTGGGGTTAGTTGGCTCTCTTCAACTGGGGTTTGTTGGAGCAGTAGCAATTCACAAAAGCAAGGTAAACATAATCAAAGGTGAAACTACCAATTGAAAGGAAGATAAGAGCAATTTTTCTTATGAAGAAAGTGACGACAGTCTAAACTTCTATCTTCTTCTATTTTCTCTTAAAAGCTGTTAAAAACCGATTCAAAATTATTATACCATTATAGTGCAGCTTTTAATAACAATAATATTTGTCAGGCAGTACTTGAATGAGATGGCTAAACAACCCCACCTTCTAGGCCAACCTGCCCCCCATAGGGGGTTAATTGGCATACTCTGGTTTGACGAATTCTTAAATTTTCTATGATCATAGTGTTAAATATTATGTGTTGAAAAAAATTCTTGATGTAGTCTAATACTTGGGGTTTACAGTGGTATCATCCCTTTTGGGATTATATTAACAGGAATGACTCAACAATAAAAAAAGTGAAAACTTTTACTAATCAACCCCGCTCTCCCCTATTACTTACATCATCTGTTCTTCACTAGTATTATTTTAATATTAAGATTAATCACTCTTTTTAAAATAAGTAACTGGTGTGGGTAAAGTAAAAAAGTAAAAATTATTAATTTTATATCATGTTAATGTAATGTTGCCATCTCCAGGGAACTGAGTTTTCTGAAATCGTATCAAATTATTATTGCAAGCTATCTAGCAAATTTTTATTTTCTAAAGTATATAATAAATATTAAAAAAAAAAAAATCCCTAGTATACAATGACTAGTATGGTGGTGGTGAGTTGTCCATGACTACCAAGGTATGATTGATAGACCGAAGATAGCCAGTTGGAACCCGGAGCCAGTTCTCGGCACTTACCCCGTATAGCCTAAACGGCGAGGAAGTGGCAGACCAAAAACAAAAAAGTAAATTAATAATAATAATGACTATTTGTTTTTTAATTTCTAATCTGATTCCACTTTTCAACACGCGCTGAAAAATGTCATATAAAATCCATATAATAGATAATGGCTATAACTTCTAAGGAGGGGTCACCCCTGTGGTGTAGTGGTTAGTATAGCAGCCTACAATATTAAAGTTCGCGGGTTCGCGTCCCGCGGTGGCCCTAGGATTTTTTAAAGGTAGTGAAAAATCTTTTGCGATGCCGTCCCTCGGATAGGACATAAAATGGGCGTCCCGAGCTGATATTAGGTACTCGTCAAAGATTCCACTGCTAATAATACTTGGAGAGGCAAATTTCATGACTCGAACTGTAGCATCCTCTGATTAGTCTTAGCGGCATAAAGTGAGGTTAAGCAAATAAACAAACTTCTAAGATAGATAGATAGATATTAGATAGATATTTCCTTTATTTGTTTTTGGGGAATACCCCATACAATTAGAGTTGGCCAAGCAAGACGTATTAGAGCTAACAACAATAATGAACAACAATAATATTTAAGAGATAATATAGAACATAACAAGATGTGGCAACATCATCTCCACATAGCAATTTAAAACTATTATTACACATTAAATACATTATTAAAATATATACTTGACAAAAAAGCATTAAATATAGACTTAATATAAACAATAGATAACTATATAAATATTATAGACCTAAAAACCTTTTTCCTAAATATAAATCAAAGTATCTATAATTAATTTAATTTTTTATAACATTAACAAATATAAATATTAACAATTAATAACATATAAAATCAAAAATAGATGTTCGATCTTAATTAGCGGTTATTCATTAACAATGAATGCTTTCAGTCTACAACATTGCCTAATGTAACAAAATAGATTTTTGAGGGATTGAATGTTCTCGATTTTGAGCAATTCGACATAATTCGACCTGTTTAAACCGATTGAGTAGGGCAGATAGTGATGGCGGAAAGCAGAGTAAATCGGGCACCGGACCAAAATATGAAAAGCATCTTCTAGCTCTCTTAAGTTGCAAATAGTGCAGGTTTCCTTCGGCTTGAAGTAATAATAAATATTATTAAATGTTAATTTTATAATGTAATTACCGGATAGTCTTAATTGTGCTAGTGTTTTGGCCATAGGGAAGGGGGCATCTAGAGCAAGATACGGCTGGGCCTGATCCCTGCCTATGTACATATCGGGGTATAGCGGACTGTACCTTGTGGGGCTAGTCAATCTTTGTTTATCGCGCTCTTCCGTATAACTTTTAAATAGGCTTAACGTTTCATTCATCTCCAACAGGAATTCGCCTGCGTCCTCTAACTCCAGAATACCTTGTTTATTTACTAAAGATAACAAAGAGCACAGCTGACTCACCCAATTAAACTTTAGTTCCGATTTGCCCTCTATATGTATTTTCCTCAATTCTTTAAAGCAAATTTTAGGAAGTCTTTGGTTACTCATTTTTAAAATTTTTAGGACCCAATTGAGAGCCAATTTCAAAATTGCCACCGAGCAGTGAGGGATACTGAATTCTAATCGCATTAACCAAAAGGGCATGTTTTTGTTTAAGGAGAATAAACGTTTGAAAAAATTTAAATTTACCCTTTCTAGATAATCAGTATATCTTAACCCCCATAATTGTACATTGTAATGTAATACGCTCATTGCAATTGCATTATTAATTTTTATTTTGCTATCCCAAGATTGCAATTTAGATTTTGCGCAGATTGAGATAACCGAACCTATCGCTGCTCTAGTTTTTGATTCAAAATATTTAGAGGCCTTATGAAATAAACCTGAATTGGATAATGGTACCCCTAGGTAAATATATTCAGGAACTATTTCTATTTCTGAGTCACCATAAAATAATAATAACTTCTAAGATAACACCGAATAATATCGCGGTACACGAAGTGCAGTTCTCCACCGTAACCTGTAGGGAATAGAAGCCTTAATCAGAGGAGGACTACAATGTTATGCATTATCGTAGTCGTTACAATAATGTTGTATTTAAAATCAATTTAGAAAATATGATCTTTTTATCAACTTCTTATTACTCTTGTAGTACTGTTCTCAATATGTAACAATTTGAATAAGTATCCTATGCTGCAACATGGAGAGTTATTTTAATTTTTAAAAAGCCCAAATGAAATGAATCCCACCACGGTGGCGGATGACACCGAACTTTAATTTTGAAAATATATCCACAGCCCATTTAATTAGCCCTGCCACACTAGCGCTCCCTGGAGGCCAGTAATGCAACTACACTGATCAGGGAAATGAAAGCATTGTCCTGCGGTCTGCGCCTCCGATAACCGAGGCTTCATTTCGTTGCTCGTTCGCATGTTCGCAGTTTCAGCCTACCCCCCTCCAACTCCCTCAACGCCTCAGTAAAATTTACATAAATAATCTATTTTTTCAAAAAGAGAGAGAGAGAAAGACCGTAAATTTAATTTAAAAAAAAATATATTTCATTGAAAATTTTATTCAATTCAGATCTTAAATGTTTTATCAATGTAGCAATCATGTAATAACCACGATATTGAAACTATTAAGTGAGGTTAAAATAAAATATTGTAACACTTATGTGGGTTAAGAAATATTTATTTAACAGAAATATACAGTTATCAATGCCAACGAATTATTACTTCTTAAATATTTGAGCGGGTTATAAAAATGATAACGTTATAACACACAATCATATGACTAGAGCTACACAGTCAAGACACAGACTAAAGGTCAGGCCACACATGTCCGCACCGCAGCACTAATATAGGTTATGTTCAGAATATTTTTGATTGAACTTACATATTACCTTTAGTTATGCTTAAAGGTCGGGCCACACATGTCCGCACCGCATCCGCATCCGCATGTGTGAACTGTTACTATCTATCCTTCGTAAATGAATCAGATCCGAGCTGCGAATGCGGATCCGGTGCGGACATGTGTGGCCCGACCTTTATACTAACTCGTTCAGTCACTCGCCCCTTATATATTGTCACCCCTCTTCTCAAATCTGCTAGTCCAATGTGACACAGGTATCCTTGGGCAAGGGTTGTGTGGTAATAAATTTAACTAGAGACCATTTACATCGTTTATTATTTACAATAAATCGTCTTACAAGTCCCAACTACAAAGGGGGGGGTACCATAACTCATCAATACTTGGGGCCACTCATATACTCGATACTAGGGGCCACTCATATACTCGATACTAGGGGCCACTCATATACTCGATACTAGGGGCCACTCGTATCTCGATACTTGGGGCTACGATACTGCTCGAATCCCACTGCTGGCCTGTCGGTGCCTACCCCAGCCTCACTCAGCCTGTCTCTCCCGGACCTCGACTGTCCATCTCAGACCCAGACTGCCTCAGCCTGCCCCTGTTAGACTGCCTGACTGTGTCTAACTGCTCCTCTCAGACTGCCCCAGGCTCTTCTAGGATTTCCCCCTCTCCCTCTCTCAGAATTTCCTAGGTTCAATGGCCATCTTAGCTTTTCCACGTGACAATATAATCGTAAATGGTCAGGTCTGGAATGTTCCAGAACGATGTGGGCAGTTATACGCCTTCGTGGACTAGGCCACGGAAAGATCTAGACCCAAATAGTTAGTTCCAACCGCTTATTTTGTTCCAACAAACGGTCTGGGATTTTACGGCATATGTTTTTGTTTTTTTATTTGCTTATCGTTTTAACGTTACAATATTTTATAACTTGGTGCGGACAACGCACGAATTAGTGACCAATGTAAAAGCGTGAAAGAAGCTGCCTCTCCGAGTAACGAAAAAAAAAATTAAAATGTATTTATTATGGACTTTAAACTTATAATGTTTAATTTAATTGAATAAAAAGTCTGGTGCGATGCGCGCAGCACACAACTTTCACTTACTAACATAATTGTATTAGAAATTGACGTGTTTTGTTAAGTGCCATTTCTCAAATAAACATGGCATTGTAAAACATTTTCAGCAGGGTTTAAATTTCAGGTATATTGGTAAAGAAGGTATGAGGCTGTACCTCATACTACAGTGCAATAAATTATAAAAAAAAAAAAAAATGAAATTCGGATCAGTGGGCAATCAAACAACTCGTACTGACAGTACGAGAATCTCGGGAAATTGTTCATAAAGTGGCGAGAAAGTTCCAAAATAAGTGCTCGAGAGATGTCTAAACACATCGCGTCAGTTTATGGGAAATGTGTAACACCCCAAACCGTAAGGAATCGGCTACATGAGGCTGGCTATAGGGGGAGAGCGGCAAGAAAAAACCCTTTTATAAAAGAAAAACACAGAAAGAAAAGATTTGAGTTTGTGCTAGAGCATGTTCATAAACGCAACACATTTTGGGGAAATGTGTTGTTTTCAGATAAAAGCAAATATAATATATTTGCATCTGATGGAAAAAAATTTATTTGGAGGAAAAAAGGGAAGGCTTTCGAACCCCAAAATCCAGAACCCACTGTGAAGCACGGAGGGGGCAGTGTCATGGTTTGGGGATGTATGAGTGCCAAAGGAGTTGGTGAATTAGCCTTTATAGACGGTAATATGAATGCTGAGAAATATATGGATGTGTTGCGACATAATTTAAATAAGTGTGAGAAAGTTAGGAATGCAGAGCACATATATATTTAAAAAGGACAACGATCCCAAGTACACTGCCAAAAAACCCAAAGAAAAGTCATTATATAATGCTCGTGAAATGCTCAAAACACCCCCACAAACACCGGATCTTAATCCGTTTGAACATTTATGGGCGCTCCTGGGATCAAAAGTCCGAAAATATTGTTGTGCGTCTCGAAATGGGTTAATAAACCGTCTAAAGAAAACTCGGGAAGAAATTAAGCAAGAGGAGACCAAGAGGTTGGTGGAATCAATGCCAAGAAGACTCAAAGCTGTGATGAATGCAGACCTAATACAGACTGATATTTTTTAAATTTTCTTTGGGTTAGCTAAGTGTTCGAATATTTTTTTTGCAGTTCAAATTTAAATCTCTATATATATAAGAGGCTTTGTCCTGACTGACAGAATCAACGCAGAGCAAAATCTACTAATTATAGAAACTTGAATTTCGGAATTTAGATCTTAAACGCGATGTAGGTAACCACTAAGAAAGGAATTTCAAAAATGTAACCCCTAAGGGGCTTAAATGGTGAAATTGTCGTTTAACTCTAACGGAAATCTATTGTTGACATTTTAAACCATATGTTTTTTATTTGAATATCGATTTAACGTTACAATATTATTAAAATGGACATTTACATAAAATATGGCTACTGATTATTTAAATATTAGTGGTAATCAAATAATACCCACTGTGATTCCCATGATTGGGGATGGTGCGAGTTTATTTCGATCTCTTCTCCATATATATAAGATGCTTTGTCCTGAATGATAGAATCAATGTAGAGCAAAAACTACTTATGATAGAAACTTGAAGTTCGGAAGTTAGGTTTTAAACGCGATGTAGGTAACCTCTAAGAAAGGAATTTCAAAAATGTAAACCCTAAGGGGTTTAAATGGCGAAATTGTCGTTTAACTCTAACGGGCACCTATTTTTGCACTTCGAGAAAAAATATCTAATTTGGATTCATTTTAAAGATCTTGATCTACGGGGAGTCGAAAATAATGTTTTAAAGCCGAAAAATGAAGCGTTCACGACAAGTAAGTTGTTTCGGCTGTTTTAGTGAACTCTCTCCATTGCGCGCTTCCCTCTCTTCTACCGAGCCGGCAGCTTCCCGCTCCAACCTTCCACCTTCCGGAAGCTCCGATTCTACTAAATCTCCTTAACATCAATTATATTATATTAAATATTATATTAAATTATTATATTAATATATTATTTATTATATTAAATCAATACCAAGATAATGATCACAGAATTGATTTTAAAGGCTCGCGGGCAAAGCCGCGACGGGGAATGCTAGTATTATGATATTATTCTTATAAAACTTTATATTTTGTACAAGTAATGCAAAATTAAGTTTCTAATTGTTATCTGTTGTTACTTCATGTTGAAAACATAAATACAAATATTTTTTTTTAAGATATACTTTATTTAAGAATAAAAACAGTTAGCTGTTAAGTTACTGTACCTAACTACCCCATCCTCTGTTTCAGATACTTCACGATCGTGCAGACCCCCCGAGGCCCGGTCTGTAGGACCGCTCGGTGCTCGGTGGCGGCCACTATCGCCACGATCTGGAGCCTCTCCTTCCTGCTGATGGTGCCGCTGCTGATGTACCAGGAAGTGGACATCGTGACGGCGGGGGACCTGGTGCTGTACGAGGCCTGCATCGAGCGGTGGCCCTCGCGGGGGCTCCAGGCCGCCTACACCATCGCCATCGCCGTCGCCCAGTTCCTGCTCCCCGTCCTCGTCCTCTCCATCATCCACGCCAAGATCTCCTCCTACCTTAGCCTGCACCTCTCCAGTCCTCCGGTCGACCCGTCCTGCAAGAGGGGTATGTATCCACCAATCTATATGGCTATTTATACATTTACATGTTTTAATTAATCTAATCTTAATTTGTGGCTGACCACCATTTTTAAATTATTTTTAAATAATTTATTTTTTGAAGAGAAAAGATTTGGCTCCGCCGGGAGTCGAGAGGAAGGAATTTGCTCTGCCTTGAGCCGAGCTCTGTGGTGTAGCGGTTAGCATTCGACTCCCGGCGGAGCCAAATCTTTTCTCTTCAAAAAATAAATTATTTAAAAATAATTTAAAAATGGTGGTCAGCCACAAATTAAGATTAGATTAATTAAAATAATTTAAAAAATTGACTTATGTCAATAAAATACCATAAATTGGACAAAATTTGTCCACCTCCCGCTACTACTCGCAAAACTTGTGAGATAGGGGTGAGTAGGTATCAGTGAAGAGGAAGGATTTGCTCTGCCTTGAGCCGAGCTCTGTGGTGTAGCGGTTAGCATCCTCGCATGTAACGCAGGAGACCCGGGTTCGACTCCCGGCGGAGCCAAATCTTTTCTCTTCAAAAAATAAATTATTTAAAAATAATTTACATGTTTGTTTTTTACTTTCACTTACCTATATATGAAATATATAGTAAGTGGAAGTATTGCGATCGTGAAAATTTTCGACTTCCGGTTTTTAACGGAAATACACGTTTTGGGGTCCCCTGAGTCGAAATAACCAAGTCCCGCGAAATGGTCTGTGTGTGTGTGTGTGTGCGTGTGTGAACAGACTAGCTCAAAAACTATAAACCGTGCGAACGTGAAATTTGGTATTTAGAGTATGTATATGCCCGCGATGTGACAGCAAAAATTTCATCAAATTTACTCAAAGGGAGGGGGGTACTTTATTTAATAACTTTTTAAGTTTTTTTTTATTTACTCAAAAAAGGCTTTAACGATTTTGATCAAACTTTGTATTTGATGTATTTATATGCCCGAGATATGACTGTAAAAATTTCATCAAAATTGATCTACAGGAGGGGGGACTTTACTTAAGAAATTTCGTATCATTTTCACGTGTTTTTTTTTATTTACTCAAAAACGGCTTTAACGATTTTGATCAAATTGGGT
This sequence comes from Aelia acuminata, assembly GCA_911387785.2. Classification (NCBI taxonomy): domain Eukaryota; kingdom Metazoa; phylum Arthropoda; class Insecta; order Hemiptera; family Pentatomidae; genus Aelia; species Aelia acuminata. The sequence continues at coordinate 3,114,830 of OU426983.1, forward strand.
ATTTGATGTATTTATGTGCCCGAGATATGACTGTAGAAATTTCATCAAAATTGATTAACCGGAGGGGGGACTTTACTTTAAAAATTTCGAATCATTTTCACGTGTTTTTTTTATTTACTCAAAAACGGCTATAACGATTTTGATCAAATTAGGCATTTGATGTATTTATGTGCCCGAGATATGACTGTAGAAATTTCATCAAAATTAATTAACCGGAGGGGGGACTTTACTTTAAAAATTTCGTATCATTTTCACGTGTTTTTTTTATTTACTCAAAAACGGCTTTAACTATTTTGATCAAACTGGGTATTTGGTGTATTTATATGCCCGAGATATGACTGTAAAAATTTCATCAAAATTGATTAACCGGAGGGGGGACTTTACTTAATAAATTTTGTATCATTTGCACGTGTTTTTTTAATTACTCAAAAGCGGCTTTTTCATAATTAAAGCCGTTCTGTTCATTTAATGGAAATTATTTGTTTCATGGTAACTAAATGAGATTTTCAACAAGTACATAGAGAATAATAAAATCAGACGACTTGGAGTATTATGCTTGCATTCCCGAATTATTACAAGTAAAAACTTTTATTTAATAATAATTTTTTTTTTTTTTTATAGAGCAAATGAAAACGAAATGAATATGGAAAAATGTGTAACTTTGAGAAGTGGCATTAACAAAACGCATTATTTTCTAATCTAATTAAGTTGGTAAGTGAAAGTTGTGTGTTGCGCGCACGCACCAGATTTTTTTCTAAATGGTCTTGGTGAGAGCGAAATGTGACTTAGTTGCTCCCAGCAAGATCTCTCCGCTAAACCTATATCCTTACTGTCCGCTGCCCGTTGTAATTCCTCACCTGTAGTTCGCTATGTCATATCCATTAACCCGGGGAAAGTAGCGCTCGCCTTACCGACGAAGATCCTTGGCTATGCCGTCCCTCGGATAGGACGTAAAATGGAGGTTCCGAGCCTGTACGATGTCAGGTACTCGTTAAAGATCCCTATCCTAATTATACGTTTAAGATACCCTAATGAGTTCTCTAAATGCGTTTTCTTATAATTATAATTAGCGTATTAGGATGCTAGTTACCTTTTGAACACTATAGTAGTGTAGCTTCAGATGCAGTTTCTTTATAAGGAATTAGATTTAAATAAAAACGCATGTTAGTGAGGCAGACAAGCTGCAGATATGATAAAATGGTTAATATTCTCCGAATTAGTTAGTTCACCTTGGCTCAATTACCCCTCGTTAATTATGTTTTAACAAGAAAGTGTTATTCGAAACCGATTTTCGCTGCCGTTTAGAAGAGGGCTGGTTTCCGGAAGTTGGGGGGGATGGAGGGGGGTGGAGAGGGGGGACCCTACAGCTTCCGGTCACTTGATCCGCTCCCCTCCCGGATGCCCCATTCCCGCTCTCAACAATATTCCTTGTAAAGATATATCAAGGATAAGACGTAAAATGGAGGTCCCGAGCATGTACGATGTCGGGTACTCGTTAAAAACCCTTATCCTAATTATAATTTGATAGGCAAAATTTAGGACTCCTACTGTAGCATCGTCCGATTAGCCTTAGTGGTATAAAGTGATGTTAAACACAAAACTAGATGTTATTAATTATATATTATAATCAGCGTTATAATTAAGTAAATTAAAATATCATAAGTAAAGTTTTCCAATGTTATCTTTTTTCAATCTCAGGCAACAAAATTTTTAAGAAGTTATAAAATTTTTTTATTATTTTCGATTTTCCCTTCACCGAAATATTATACTGGCATTTATTTAAATTAGGTACTATTTGGATAACTTAGCACGCAACGAGATGACGCACCCGGTTTAAATATAAAAATTAATCGAGAACATTACTATTTATTACAATACCTCCATGGCTAAATATCCACTAGGGCAAATATATCATCCAATATAAAACAGAAAAACATATAAAAATAGCCGCAGGAAAAATTCTACCGAAATTTTATATGATACTAGCTAGGGTGCCCGGCTTCGCTCCGGTAGTTTGAATAACAGAAAAACTTTAAAATTAAAGGAAATATAGAACAAAATTAGCACTTTCTTAAAACTTTTAACATGGTATCAATATTAAGATTCGATATCTGCAGAGTCCGCCCAAATAAGGAACCCTATGTACTTTAAAGGGGGTTGAAAATGGTGAATGAACAATTAATTTTGCTGCAACTTTGTTGAGTCATGCATCGTTTTTGATGGTTTCTGTGATTCTGAATTCTATAAGCCCATTCCAAGCAGTCAGCAGATAATAAGTTATTAGATTATGGTTGAAAAATATATTAGTTAAAAAACTATATTTCGATTACAACTTAAGCCCCGACTACTGTGATGGTCCTATTAGATCCAGAAGTTTAGAAACTACCGAAGATTCATAGAAACTTTTTTTTTAAGACCTTTCTTGCAGTTCAATCTCCCATAAGATATCCCCTCTCCCCCCGTTATTTGGCCGGACACTGCACCTACTATTACAAAGTGAAAACCAAAATATCATGAGGGCACAATTTTTTCATCATATTTCTTTTTATCCTGAACTATGAGGGGTGATAAAATCTTATTGAAAAAATGCTGTAATTGGAGTTAGTCATTTTGTCAACTGGAATGCTCATCATACATATTAACAAAACAATTTTTCATAATTACATACAATAAGAACACTTCAAACATTTTATTTTCGATTTATAATCAGTCAATTCAGCCCCCCTTTTTTGTTTTATGTCTGTTTTTATTCGCTCACTGTACTACTAAAAAATGTTCACTCATATTGCATTAAATTTACTTACGTATATATTATATATTGATTAAATATAATGTGTTAATCAATTAACCTTCTTATGAGAAAATTAATTTTGTAAGGTATCCAGTCGGTTTTCTAATTTATATGTAAAATCATTATTTTATTTTGAAAGAAAAGGTGAAACTAATTATTTTCGCTTGATTTTTTAGTAATTTAAAAAGAACAGCTGAACAAATACATAACCTTTACATTGAACGGAATGAATGAACAATAAACATCGAGTGAAACGCACCCTAGCGCTTCCTGGTAGCCTGGAGCTCGAACTAAATTTTTCATTCATAAACTCGTATCTCAATCTCAGAGATGCTAATTAAATGGTGCGATAGGCTTAAAATTCCAGTCCTTTTCTCTTCAATTTTACACCCTTAAGAGAAAAACAGAAACCTTCTTCTCCATTAGGGGTTATATAGCAAAACGCTGACATAACTTCCTTAATCCCACGTGGAGTCGTTTTTGAGTATTTTCGGCACGCACATTGTACACTTTGCTTTATAATATATATTGATTAACGAGGCCTTACGCTAACCCATTTTGTCCCTGGGATGCGTTAATACATCTTTAATATTGTAACGTTAAATCGTTAAGTAAATTAAAAAAAAACATATGATTTCAAATCCCAGACCGTATTTGGAACAAAATAAGCGGTTGGAACGAACTGTTTGGGTCCAGATCATTCGAGCCTTGTCCACGATGACGTAGAACTGTCCACATTGTTCTGGAACATTCCAGACCTCACCATTTACGATTATATATAAGGAGCGAGAACGATTTAGTAGTATAAGTCTGTGTCTTGACTGTGTAGTTCAAATCATATGATTGTGTGTTATAACGTCATCATTTTTGTAACCTGCTCAAGTATTTAAGTTTTGTTAATTCGTTGGCATTGATAACTGTATATTTTTGTTGAATAAATATTTCTTACCCACATAAGTGTTACAATATTAATATTTTTTAAATTATATTAGATACTCGGTTTTATTTCTGTGTTCAATAAATGAAAAAAGTTGAAATTATTTTTAAAAATATCATAGATAGTTCAAATTGTTTAAAGTATGTTTTTTGTAAACTAGAATACTTCTAAAACGCACACTTCAGAAATTTGAAATTTAAAAATCCCTCTAAAGATAAGTCAAATATGTCATGAAAAATTAATGTTAACTACTTTTGAAACTTTTTATATGTCAAATCTCGATTGAATGTAACATGATAAAAATAATTTAGGACTGATTTGTTTTTTCAATTTAGACCCCTTAGCTTAATTTAGGGAGGTGCGTTCCCGAAAAATAAGATTCACTTGCAATAATTTTTAAATTTTAATTTATATGTCATTTGAACTAAAATAGGTAGTAATTGAATCGTTAACAAATTTCGCCCCGAGCCTAGTAATAATATGAATTTTAAATGTTAAAGAGATATCGAAAATTCATATTATTTCTAGTCTCGGGGCGAAATTTGTTAACGATTCAATTACTACCTATTATAGTTCAACAATAAATAAATAAAAAAAAAAAAAAAAAAGAATCAGAATAATATCATTTTAAAGGTAAATAAACAATATTAGGATTCAAAGGCCAACAGAAATATGAATCGGTAACTGCCCCGCCATTGTTCAGCGTTACAACAAAGGATTGGCCTCAACAGTGGATTAATTCTGCTGATCCCATCTCTTTTCAACACTTTTTGGTTCTCTTTGTTGGAATCATTTCAACATAAAATGTGTTTTACGTGTATAATAGATCTATTTGCTACTATTCCAGATTTATTTCCAATACAGAATTATATATTTTTATTTTGAATTCAATTAATTACTTAGTTACTAATGATTAGGGATGGAATTTCCATGTATATATTTTTGTTTGAGGCTTAAAAATGCACGTGTATGAATTCTAAATGTTTTTTAACATGATATAAACCATTGTAAACCATTTTTATTTTCCATATTTTTCCATATTTTGTGGTTTTTAAATATTTTTACATATATTTCGATTATCGATTTAGTGATGAGTTCATAGCGAATGTGTGAAATGCCAAAAAAAGGAAAGACAACAGAAATAAACTTAGCCCCTAAGTACTTCGCGGAGTTTGCAGAAGAAACATTTAAATGCGACGGTGAAGATGTCAAGGATTGTTTGTGCTGCCAAAATTTCAATGGATAAACAACTTTTATTTTATAGCATTTGAAAATGGCGTAACACGTAGAAAATCGGTCCACTGACGAGTCAGTTTACGTGGAAAGAGCTTTCAGCAAATGAAAAGCTTTACTTCGACCGAATCGTTGTCGATTTTCAAAAGAAAATCATAGAAAGCATCTTATTTGCAACGTTTTTGATAGCGAAGGTTAATTAAGTTTAATACGTGTTCTTATATTTCCAAAAATTTTGTTAACTACATTTGATATTTTATATTTATTTTTTATGTGAATACTGAACAATTTAAATTTTCAGTACATATTTTAATTTTTTTTATTTTTTTTTTCGTCGCTTTTATTTTTTTATTACATAAAAATCCTTTCCCTGCTAATGTTAAATAACCTAACTAAATATGTTTAGTATTACTGGGATAAATCTTTATTCCTACGTGAATAAATATTTAATATGAATTGATTTTTACTTTAATAGTTTCATTACTATGAACAATAAATAAATAAGATTATATGGAGTCACCTGTGGTGTAGTGGTTAGCATAGAAACCGCAATACTAAAGGTCGCGAGTTCGCGTCCCGAGTTGGCTCTAGGATTTTTTAATGGGAGTAAAAAATCCTTGTCTATGCCGTCCCTCGGAAAAGACGTAAAATGGAGGTCCCAAGCCTGTACGATGTCAGGTACTCGTTAAAGATTTCTATCCTAATTATATTTGGATAGGCTAATTTAGGACTCCCACTGTAGCATAGCCCGATTAGCCTTAGTGGCATAAAGTGACGTTAAAACAAACATGCAATTGTCTTTAAAATATGATAACTTTGAACGACAGATGAGTCGTTGGTCGTTTATCAATTGTAAATATTAAATGGTTGACATTAAACTAAACTTTGAAAGATTTTCTGCTTAATTAGGTGCAAACTACCAGACACCTTCAAGTAATAATTTCACTCAACCTGACAAAAAAATCGTTTTGTGATCAGTCCCGCTTTTGTAACACGATAACACCGAAGTTGACGCGAATTGATTGAAGCACAGCGAAATTATTTCCGGTGAATAAGCTCAAAATTAAATTCTTTTCCAGCCGAATGGGCAAGAGCTCAATACAAATTCTCCTTCTGGAGTTCTCTTTATGATACCATGGTTTTCTCCAACTAGTTTATGCTATATATTACAATTTTAAATCACAAAAAACATTGGAATTTAATGTTAGATATTAGTATATAACAACGAAACTTTCCTAAGGACAATGTCAACTTTTGTGGAATTACCTCCTCCCTTAAGGACGATTAGCCCATTTAAGTATGAGAACTATTGGGTTTTTTTCATTTTAGGCAACCTGTTACTAAGTTATGATAACGGTTATTTAAATAATAACAAAGGTTACGTCATTATTAAAAAACATATGATTTATTTACTATCTAACTTATTAATAAGAAATATTGCAAAAAAAAAAAAAAAGTTATTGTTCTGGCATTGGATTTTGGACTGTATTTGCGGCACGGAATTCCCTGATGTAATTTTTCTAATCTGTAGTGTAGCAGCTGACATACCTATCTCTTTCTTACAAAAAGATGTCGTGTAACCATTAGCCTATGAATATATAAATAGTATGGCTTTATTGGCTGAAACCCTGCAGTTTTCGAACCGTGTACCTTTATATACACTTCTGGATTGGTTACATCCCTGTCTTCGGCATCTCCAAATCGTAACGCGTTTCTTACGGTAAATTATTTTCATGTAGTGTCTTTCCTCTGCATTTCATTTTTCCATGTAGAACACCGATTCTTTGTAAAAATTTTATGTCAATTTTATTTGACTTCAAAACTGAATATAATTCTAACAGATTCATTTTTAAAATACTGAGCACTGATTAACATTATACACCAACTTACACTGCGATAATAGCCTTTAGAGAATTTCAAATATGAAATCATATGATTTTATCTGATATAGAAAAATCACTGTTTAAATTCATAAAATAACCGTTATCATAACTTAGTAACAGGTTGTCTAAAATGAAAAAGACCCGAACTATTTTACTCTTTTTTATTTCATGGTGTAAAACACATTTAATTATATAAATATCGACATATATCTCAGGGATGAAGTCTATAGGCAAATAGGCCCCCAAAAAATAATACTATTCAATAGGAATTTATGTAACTTAAATAAATAAAGTCTCAGGTGAGTTGCTACGTGTAAAAAAACTTTTGTGTTTCATTATGCCCACCTCCCTCTATATTCCTTTTTTTATAGGACGACCTCTTTCATATTGATCTAGACTTCATTAAAATGGTTATAAAATACAATGTGTTGGTTCCTTATATCTACTTCCTTCCCAGACTAGGGATTGAGCCGCCATCATCGATACCAAAGTTGGGCCGCTGTGTCGGAGGCCAGCAAATGGAAGAGGGTTGTTTACCAGGGAACTCTGTAGAGATCAATCATCTACACATCAGTCTCCCATCCCCGCCTCCCATTCTACTCTACACTCTAAACTCTACACTATACACTCTAATCACAATACTTTATTATATACACTTTACATACTATACAATGTTATGATATCCGGGTCCTTTTTACTTTACTCATACCAATTACTTTTTGATATTATTAGAGACTAGCTGTATATACCGGTTTCACCCGGAGAATTTCATTTTTTAAATCTATTAAGTAAGACTTATCGACTCAAACGATCGATTTCGTAAAAAGCAATGTAAAGCGAGATCAGGACGATTTTTATAACAATAAAGAATATACCCAGAAATTGGCTGAAGTTATGCAATTATAATATGGACAGGTGTTCGCACCTGGTATCAAAGAACCACTGAGCGAAATTTGGAGAATTTATGACAAACGGTATGGATTTCTATGAAGAAAAAACAGACATAATTTCATCTTTATTTATATAGATTTATTTAAGGTTATTTAATAACATTTGCTATAACGTTATTTAATAACATACGTCTATTTTTAAAGAAAAAAAAATATATACCTATATATGAAGGAGGTTACCTACCTAATACCTCCTAAGTTTTAAAGAAACGCTGAAGTTGTTTTAGTTAATAATGAATCTGGTACAACTGAGTCGTGTTCTTAAATCGGAAGAGGAGGCATTTAAGACATTTTAAAAGTTGAGAAAATTGCATAAAACACGGAAATGCAGAAGGGGATGATACTTTATGAAGCTTGCTTTCCACCAAAAAAGTTCTCCAGCATTTAAATGCAGTTTGAGATGTTGCAGATACAGTATATTAAACTAGCATTTTTGTTTAAATTTTAATATTTTTAAATACATTATTTTAATCATCTGTTCTAATTTAGTCTCTATATATATAAGAGGCTTTGTCCTGACTGACAGAATCAACGCAGAGCAATAACTAGTAATGATAGAAACTTGAAGTTCGGAATTTAGACTTTAAACGGGATGTAGGTAACCACTAAGAAAGGAATTTCAAAAATGTAACCCCTGAGGGGCTTAAATGGCGAAATTGTCGTTTAACTCTAACGGAAATCTATTTTTGAGATTTTAAACCATATGTTTTTTATTTGAATATCGATTTAACGTTATAATATTATTAAAATAGACATTCCCATAAACTATGACTACTGATTGTTTAAATATTAGTGGTAATCAAATTATGTACACTGTGATTCCCATGATAGGGGATTGTGCGTGTTTATTTCGATCTCTTCTCCATATATATAAGAGGCTTTGTCCTGGCTGACAGAATCAACGCAGAGCAAAAACTACTAATGATAGAAACTTGAAGTCCGGAATTTAGATTTTAAACGCGATGTAGGTAACCACTAAGAAAGGAATTTCAAAAATGTAACCTCTAAGGGGTTTAAATGGCGAAATTGTCGTTTAACTCTAACGGACACAGATTTTTGCGCTTCGAGAAAAAATATCTAATTTGGACTCATTTTAAAGATCTTGATACGAAGAGTTTAACTCGATAGCTCCTATGGGGCATCGAAAACCATGTTTTAAAGCCGAAAAATGAAGCGTTCACGACGAATAATTTTTTTTGTTTTGGCGGCTTTAGTGAACTCTCCCTCGGCAGCGGCAACTTCTCCCTCCAACATTCCACCTACCGGAAGCTCCGATTTTACTAAATCTTTTTAACATCAGTTAACATATTTTATTAAATCAATACCAAGATAATGATCACAGAATTGAAAGGCTCGCGGGCAAAGCCGCGACGGGGAATGCTAGTACAGTATATTAAACTATCATTTTTGTTTAAATTTTAATATTTTTAAATACATTATTTTAATCATCTGTTCTTATTTAATATTAAGATAAATCACTCTTCCAGAAATAAGTAACTGGTGAGGGTAAAGTAAAAAAGACCCTGATTCCCTTCCCTTTCCTACGATCCCTAAACTTAAAATCATTAAATTACAATTTTATTGATGGGTTGTTTAGTTCGGGACCTGAAAAAATTAACCAAGATGAATTTATAATTGATAATCATCCTAACTAAAGGCTTTAACGGAAGATATAGGACGGAGCGCAGCCCTAAAACACAGTTTGTGCACAGTGTAAAACACTAATGGCAAAATAATAATATTTATATTCTAGTAGAGATGAGAGATGGTCAACTGTTCTTCAATTACGATAGGTTAAATGATGGTCAGGATTTTCAGTTTACAATGATTTTATTATGGTAAGCCAACGTTTCGATCCAACTTGTGGATCTTCATCAGGGCTAAAAGAAAACAAATATATGAGTATCTATGCTAGAGGGTGACAATAAATGGATACATTACAGAACTGATAATAATATAAAAGATTATAAATAATCTTATTATAATTGATTATAATAATATAAAAGACACAACTATTTGTATACAGTACCATATAGTTTGTTAGTTTTTAAATATTTTGTTCACTCAGTTGTCATGTGCCTTCACTTCAAAAGCGTTGGATTTCCCCGCCATAAACCTTTGAAGTCGGCAAACTAACCCCCTACCACTACCTCTCACCTTATTTTTACCTTTAGTCTTAGTAATATTTATGTATACCATCTTTTATATTATTATCAGTTCTGTAATGTATCCATTTATTGTCACCCTCTAGCATAGATACTCATATATTTGTTTTCTTTTAGCCCTGATGAAGATCCACAAGTTGGATCGAAACGTTGGCTTACCATAATAAATATCATTGTAACTGAAAATCCTGACCATCATTTAACCTATCGTAATATTGATATTGTTACGGGAAACAAAAACACAAAACATATGGTTCAGAATACTTCTAGACTTGTTATTGTAGAACAGTTGGTTCAAACGTTAATAGTACTGACTACGACTGACTGACTACGATGTTGGAGTACTATCTAGGCTGGCCCAGAAGGTTCGAGGCTACTTAGGACTAACTGTAAGGAACGATGGATTGCAAAGTTAGTCTTGTTCTGAAGCTCAAGTCATATGGCTATTTCGGTGTTACAAAGTGATAACTTTTGTAACCTGTTTAAATATTTATGTTTTCATAATTTATGTGGCATTGAAAATTGTTGTTTTGGTTCAATAAAAACTGTTTAACTCACGTAAGTGTTAAAATATTTAATGAAACAAACAACACCCGTTAGAACTTCATACAAAAACATCACTTAATATCTAATAAAATTTCAATTAGAAAACGTCAATTAGAACTCGAAATTTTTCACAATCGCAATACTTTCCCTTACTATATATTTCATACATGTATAGATAAGTGAAAGTAAACATATCAATCCACAAATCGTTATTCACACAAAGTTTTTAAATTTGATCACTTCTCTGTTATTACCTCCTCGCGAATTAGATACTATTGTCTTATTTACTTGACGATATTGCGAAAAATGAAGGGAATGGCTGGCTGTAGAGTTTTCATCAAGGGCTGATTGCGAGTGGGTAAGTAAGGCAGCAAGAGATCCCGGTGATTGCCCCCTCCCACTCTTCCCATATAATGGCGGTGCTGTGACAGCTGAGGGCCCTTCTTGCCATGTCGTTCTGCTACCGGGCTTTTGTTCCTTAAGCCTTTTTGTCATTTGGCCTCAGCCGCGAGATTATTGACATCCAGCCTAAATAATGATGGAGCTCATGAGTTAATGAGTTAGTCATTGCTAGCTTCCGGGCTTCTATTTCTGCTAATCATTTTCAAATTAAAAAAAGTAAGAAATATGTAAGTATCGGACATTAGTGATTAATGATAGTAGCAAAGACACCCCGATAAACAAGTAGCGAATAATTACATTATAATTAATAATTATTATTTACCAGTTCCGTTCGGAGCAGTTCCAATCACTGTGCACTGAACAGAGAATGTAACCGTCCTGCAAAATAACGGTTTCCATCACCGTGACAAGGTCCAGTTCAAATGGTGGGAGTGAAGAACTACTGGTGCACAATCGACAATTGTGAGGTCGATGTGGAAGATCGATGATCGACTATCGATCTGTCGATCGTTCGGTGGCACAACGAGTGAGCTCCTTCTCGTACGAAATTCAAAAGGCAACTGACTAATTCGGCGCGGGAACACGAAATTAAAAAAAGTTAATCCGCAAACCGTAAACAAACACTCGGGAACTCCAGGCTACCTAATTCTAAATTTTTATTTAACAAAACATTTTCTTCTCTCGTTTCAATAAAATTACTTATAACTTATTAAATTAATTTACAATAAAATGAACTCTTCCATGGCTCAATTAAAATAAAAGGATAATTTAGAAGAAAAAAAAAAACGAAATAAAATTTCGTTAAAGAGAACGGCTTTAACACAATGCATTTTTTTTTCTTTTGTACTGCGATATTAAAATAAAATATGCATTGTATCTTCGCGGGAACCCTTCGGTGAATATAACAGTTGGGAGGTGAGGATATTGGAGGAGGTATAGGGTACTGAGTGTGCAGGTATAGGCTAGATAGCCAGGGGCACCTATATCCAGGGCCATCTATATCCAGGACCACCTATATCCTCAATTTGATGGCCACTGCCACCTCAATATCTCACAGCTACCTCCAGTTATCTTGATCCCTCCCAATTGATTAGGGGAGTCCGTCCGGCTCACCTACCACTTCCGCTTATCACGACCTGCTCCGAAGTAATCTGCACGGAACTGTACCATCTCATAGAATACGTATACCAGATAGTTTATGTAAACAAAGCAAATAAAATCCAAGGGTTTAGTGTTCATTAGTGAGTAAGGAACTACAGTTTCTTGATAAGCGGTTATGCAAACTGGTGACTGTTGTGAAAAATCATATTTTATATTGAAAAACGGTGTAGAAAAATGTATACCTACTTCAACTGTTGAACAATAAGTATGGTGATTTTGAGGATTCTGGCACAATCTTTTGCGCGCCCGTCTGCTCCGTAATTACCAAGAGTCTTCATATAATATTATGTTTTTGTCTTAAATGCTCTATCGCAAGTTTCACCCACAATATTTTCGAAAGTTGCCTCCAAGACCAAATTTTACTTTACAGGCGAAATATTTCCTTCCATATAATCTTTAAGCAAGCTATGTATAATCTTTGTCTGGGAATTTAGGAATTCTATTGCATCTTTACTTTCAGTGGATGGAAGAAAGAACGTTTTCTAGTAGAATGGCGAGATAACAATATTCTATAGGTACCTGACCCTTCACTAAAGAGGGGGGGGGGGGGAGGTTAAAATGGTGAAGGTCATCCAAATTATGTGGTTATGGTATAGTAGAACCCAACAAGAGGCGGGGTCACGTGACTAAAACCTAAGATATGGTAGGAACGGGACACTTGGTACTTACGGAGCAGACAGGCGCGCAAAAAAGTGTGCCAGAACCCTCAAAATCACCCTACTACAATAGCACATTAATGTTTACACATCGGGTTCAATGAAAGATAATTAAGGATGTAACAGAGAGTAACGGATCATTCATTTTATCTCTACATTTTTCTTAGGATAAACGTCTAATGTAAGAGGTACTTATAAAATTAATAAAGACATTCGAAATTCAGCCTCCACGGTCCCTGTAAGGTTATTCTATTTTACAAGTATTTTATTTTTTTTATAATTTTGTAAATAAAATTAATTGCTCTCCAAAGGGTAGGGTACTGTCAATGGAAAAGCCAGCAGCACGGCAAAGATGGTTAGAGAAGCATTGTCGAGGAAGAAGAAGAAACAAAATAAATATTTCACTAACTTTAGCTTTTAGCTGTTTATTTCTTTTTGTATATTTATAGTTTTTATTATAATTATTATTTTATTTTAATTACAATCGAATACGATGATTTTTTTTTTTAAGAACGATTACTTCATTAAAGAATATCAACTTGAATTCCTGATTTATCAATGACAAAAACTAGGAACTGAACCTAATTTTCAAACTTGATGGTGAATTAGGATGACTATTAAAATTTTCGGGGTATCATTCTATTCAATAAAAAAGTTAATTAAAGTTGTTAAACCAATTTAAGATTGATATATTCGGGTGGTTGGCCCATATTTACTGAAACCCCTATGGACGTACGGCTCACAAATTTATTGTACAGCAAAAAAAAAAAACAAAAAAACACAAAAACTACGAACCTTCAATCCAAAATTTTAAGCCTAGAGACGTTAGTGACAAAACACAACTGTCGTGAAACAAATAAGAACCCTGTATTCTGGCTTTCACATCAAATTACACGGACATAACAATGGACATAAAAAGGAGTTGGATGAGAGAGCTCCTCTCCTGAAAAAGACCTGGATGATGTGCTGCTGGACACTAAATTCCCTCATGCCTCAAAATGCAAATATACAGTAGTTGTCATCTCATTTGCTGATTGTCGCTTATTATTTGCAACATGTGCTAGTAAAAGTCTGAAGTAAAAAAAAAAAAAAAAAAAAATGATAGGGTAAACCGTACATTGGCACTCAGTACAGTTATTGGCATCCCAACTTTAACTTAAAGAAATAGGTAAACGAGACCTAATTTTATTACAAGATATAAATGAGCTAATATTTGAAGGGTCCTCTAAGTCATCTATGAAGTAAGACTTTAACAAACTAACCATAGGGAAGATTTCACAATTATATCCACAGGGTGCCAATAACTATATTTGGCACTTATAACAATAAATATTGCCATATTGTAAAACTATTGAACTTTTGACCCAAAAAAACCTCTTGAGTCTGTATGAGGATACATAATGAGGAGCTACAGAAATTTCTATTTGATCCCTTCATAAAAAGTATTTTTTTTTAATTTAACCACAGAAATGTAGTCTTAAGGGTGCCAATAACTGCACGGTTTACCCTATTAGAAATTAATTTTTTGATTTTTTTTTTAAAATATTATATACAAATTTATATAAAACCAATTTTGATGTCCCCAACAGATCCTATTAATTCCGAAAACGCGCATTGGATAAGTATATTCGATAACAGTAAACAGTTTTCAACGCATTTTAAAAGTTATTGTTCACCAAAGCGTTCAACAGCTCAGCCAAAACATCCGCGCATTTATTAGATTGTGCTTCGTGCTATTCCTTTATATTTATACGCTTCAAAGATTTAAACCTGACGATTAATTTACTTCTCTTTTTTTAGATTCTTCATTGCCTTCGTGAATTGGCAGATAAGTTGTTTTGTTATTCTCTCCAAAAGAGCTTCTAATTTTAAGCTATTTACAGACTTTAATTCCTTTAAAAAGAAGATAGTAAGAACCCAGCGGCCATGGCTGTAATTAAATGTTGCCAACAAGGACTGAAGAGGACGGAGCTCAAAACGTAAAAATTGTAAAAAACTTTTGAAATTGTTTTGCGGTATCCTTCATTCTCTCCTCGCTTTCACCGAAATGAGTCTTTATGCAATTTTTTAAATAAATAAATAAATTTTTTCTCAATATTTTATTAACATACAATATAATATACAAGGGGCCCGGTGTGGTTGTGCGGTAAAGCGCCGTGCCGGAGCTGCGGGTTCGAGTCTCGCCCTGGGTGGTGCTTTTCATTCGAAGGAGAAGTATCACCCAGTGCCATGGATTTTAGTATGGGCAGTATAGGGCTTCAGTGGAAGCCTTGAAGTCCCACAAAAAAAATAAATAAATAAATAAAAAAAAAAAATAAAAAAAAATAAAAAAAAAATATAGGTACAAGTTTCTTATAAATTAGGTATAGCAACACATTTAGCCAACTTTATACTATTTGGTGACTCGGTAGCCCCTGCAGGGAAAGAGGCCTTCCCCACCGCCAACTTTGAGCTGTCGTGCGGGCTTAACATTTCACTGGCCTACCTGAATCCAGGCGTCCCACAGTATTGGACTCGATAAGCCGGCCAAAAACCTTTTTATAAAATGTGAAATTCTGAATAAAAAATTACTTCCAGTTCAAGTAGAGGAGCTGCCAGACGATTTTGGCCGATTCTCAACTCCTCTGAACCCTTATCCAGGAGCTAACTCAAAGCTGTCCCCCTCCCTCAACTCGTAGGTGCTGGTAAAAATTGATCATCGGAATGTAATATTATTATTACTTTCACTTACCTATATATGAAATATATAGTAAGTGGAAGTATTGCGATCGTGAAAAAATTCGACTTCCGGTTTTCAACGGAAATACACGTTTTGGGGTCCCCTGAGTCGAAATGACCAAGTCCCGCGAAATGGTCTGCGTGTGTGTGTGTCTGTGTGACCAGACTAGCTCAAAAACTATAAACCGTGCGATCCTGAAATTGGGTATATGTAGGTATATGCCCGTGATGTGACAGCAAAAATTTCATCAAAATTGCTCAAAGGGAGGTGGTACTTTATTTAATATCTTTTTAAGTTTTTTTCTATTTTCTCAAAAACGACTCTAACGATTTTGATTAAACTGAGTATTTAAACTATTTATATGCCCGAGATATGACTGTATAAATTTCATCAAAAGTGATCAACCGGAGGGGGGACTTTACTTAATAAATTTTGTATCATTTTCACGTGTTTTTCTTATTTACTCAAAAAAGGCTTTAACGATTTTGATAAAACTGGGTATTTGATGTATGTATATGCCAAAGATGCGATAGCCAACATTTCATCAAAATTGGTTTAACGGAGGGGGCACTTTATTTCATAACTTTTAAGCAATTTTTACCTTTTTTTCGATTATCTCAAAAACGGCTTTAATGATTTTCATCAAATTCGTGGTGTTTAATGAAAATTGTTGTTCTTTAATATCAGCTAAGCTTTATCATTATTAAAATGTTCTGAGGGGTCTTTTTTGTTTCCTATAAAGTACCTTTGTATTTGTTTATATGGAGAAATTATCTGTCTCTCGTTTTGCCTAAAAATAAGAAATGGCTAAATATGAGATATGATAAAAATCAAGGAAACACATAGAGGAGAAAAAAAGAAAAATATTCAGTCAACTCATAAAACTCGTTGAGCACAAGCGGAGTACGCCTTTAATGACAGACCATTGTTCATTATTAAAGCCGTTCTGTTCATTTGAGAAGTGGCAATTAACAAAACGCATTAATTTCTAATCTAAGTAAGTTTGTAAGTGAAAGTTGTGTGTTGCGCGCACGCACCAGATTTTTTAATAGAGAGATGACGTTATCATCTAATGGATTATTTGAGATCAGGCCCGTATTTGCTATCTATATAGGTTTAATATTTCTTTATTAAATAATACTATCGATTTCATTCAGTCTTTTCTTGATGGATTATGGAGGATAACGAAATAATAATAAATATGATAAGAAATTATGCTTCTGGTCATCTCTGATTTAATAAATATATAATAATAATAATAATAATAGTCTTTTACAGTAGGGTTCCGATTAACCGAGGTCCGGTCAACCGAGGTCCCGATTAACCGAGGTGCCAAGTCTGAGGGGGGGGGGGGGTACGTGTATGTTTATGAGTTCATTTAAACAAACTACAATAAAAGATTTATTTAAAAAAAAATAGTTTCATAATTTCTGTCATTAATATTATTATTATGCATTATTATTATTAAATATTTACTAGGTTTTTAAGCAAATATGTAGTTTTTATTTAGAAATAGCCTACATTTTCTGTTGGTATTGGTATGGTTTCGATTAACTGATTATTTCAATTAACCGAGGTAACCTTGGTCCCCATCGAATCGGTTAATCGGAACTCTTCTGTATTTAGAACAAATTTACATATTTACAATGTATTGAAAATAAAGACATACCTCATGGTGTAACCGTCTTGAGGGGAGTATTTTTTTTTTTTAACAAAACAAAAATATCTTCACACTTAACATATTTACGTATCAGAGATAGAGTTTTACAAAATTAATAAATTATATACATATTATCTTCTTTTTTACCTAAATAACAATACAAAAAAACAAAGCAAAAAACTTATGAAGTACTTTGGGGTCATTCCATATTAACTGGTCCAAAGTGGTTGCTCGATCATTTTAGAAAAAAATTATAATTTTACCACCAATTGCGTATGGAATCAGTAGTTCAAACAAATTTTTAAAAAATTTTTAGGATCAACCGTTTCAAAATGGCAGCCATTTTTGTTTCACCTTTCAGGCAGGCCGATTTTTGAGTTTTTAAGCTCTCAGAAAAAACTCATTTTCTCAACACTGGTAAGTCATAGACTAATAATTCAAACAGAATTGTTTTCCATAAAGTCTGTTCTATATTTCGTGTTCTCTTCATTATTTGAATATTTTGAAATCCAATACTTGAAAAGAGCTATTGAAAACAACTTCTTTAAATTCTCAAAACACCGTTTTTGAGGGTAAGTTTTGGTTATAAGGGAATGTACGCCAAAGCTGATTTTTGACATGATAATAAACCTAACTAAGTAGCTTTCATTAAAAGTACTCTTAACCCGTATATCCTTTACCTAATTTTTTTATGAATTTTTAAAATTCAGATTTTTGCATTTTATATTAACTTTAGACTCTAATATCTCTGGTGGTCGTAATAATTTTGACTGAAAGGTCTGGAGTTTCTGTAAATGTATTTTTTTAGCAATGCCTTAAATCTGTGAACAGTATATCCACAACGGTTTAAGTAAGTATGTGTACGTATTTAGTTTTTGTCCCAGTCTTAATTTTGAGGATTTAGAAAAAGTGGATAAAGTAGCTTAAGTCGTTTGTTTAGAGTTTCCCTTTTCATTTTAACGTGCGGGCCCCATGTCATCCTTCTATCGAGGGTTAGAATACTTGTCTTCCAATTTATATCGATAATGTCTAAATTCCCCAAACAGACACATAATTTAGTTAAATTAAAATTTAATAGATTCGATGACGGAGGCAGCATACGACTAGATACTGGCCTCATTCCATTCTGAAATTTTCTGAATTCCATTTCTGAGATGAAAGAAGAGACGTAAACTTTAGCGATATCCCGAAGTTGTCGAGCACCACGGGGGGGGGGACAGGAAGTAGCTAATCCCCCCCTCCCCCCTCCCCTCGATCTCGGCTAAGCCCTAAACAATGAAAGTGATCCCCCCGGGACTGCCGATCGGGGATCAAGTCCTCCTTCCTTTAGCCCTTCTCCCATTATCCGGGATTTTATTAGTGTGTTAGTGTGTTATCCGATTTGGGGCACCCACGTGCTTCATACACTTAACAGATTTATCGATTATACGATAATTAAAAACTTTATTTTTCGGATTTAGAAAATTATTATATTTAACAAATAATTCAATTCACTTTGGAATATTGGATTAAATCATGACAAATAACAACTCATAACGTAAGAGTTCAACGGGATAACTGTTTTCTAGTTAATACAGATGAACTACAAATTAATCAGACAGATATAATCTTTTGTCACACGTAAAGACTTGAGGCTAACATGAAAAAAAAAAATACTTACCTGAATAAAATACACCTTCTTCCTTAAACAGGAAGATATATTTTTGGCTTAGCAACTAAGATACACTGGATTTTTAACATAAAATTTTATAACTGATATCAGACAACCCATAGGGAAGATAGCCACATATCCACCAACACTTCATTTACGCTTGAAGCATGAAATGTTCCTAACCCGGGAATAAAAACTGTTTTTTTAACGACAAGGGCATGGCTAAAATGGTCTTTAGGAATTGACTAAAAAGAAGCTGGATGAGAGACCTCCTGCTCTGGTAGGTATCTAATCAGAACCTTTAAGACGTTCTGCCCAGTGCTTTCCTTACTCATTCCAAACATTAATTTCGTGGGTTAAATTACTATTTTAGAACAAAATTTTTCACCCTTCGCTTTCAGCCATCTTGCTATGGGCTTCTTGAGAGCCAATATATATGTGAATATACATACAGACCAATAGATAGATAGATAGATAGATAAATCGCTTTATTTATTATCAAAACAAGTTTTACATGTTGAAAAAATTTACAATAACCTTTCATTGGCATGGTAAATCACCTTCTGCCATGAGCTGTCTCTATAGAATTAATCTTACGAATTACTATCTTACTACATTAGAAAAATAAATAAGTGGGAATTCTTTAAAAATTAAAAATCATTAATCAAATCATATAAAAATCAATTTCCTTTTTATAACTATGTAAAGAGAAAAAAATAACAATGAAAGACAAGAACAAGAATAATGAAAAACAAAAACAATAAAATAAGATGGAATTATTCACCTTAAATCATACCTAACGAATAAAAATAATTTACTTTTACATTTTTATGAATTAAACTGTTGTATCAAATACGTTCGGTATTTATAAGCAGCTGTGTGAAACATAAACAGACCATTCCAGTCCTCCCCATTCAATAATCCTATAATTTCATTCTTACTCAGTTCTTTTCTCTTTAAAAACCTCCACCTAAATTCTCGAAGAATAGAACAGACACCAATATAATAATTAAGATCCTCAATAGCCTTCATATTACAAAGAGTGCACAGTCTTTGTTCTTCGCTCCTTCCCACGTTATTATTGAGGTACATATATCAACTGTCCCCGCAGTTTGAAAATTACTTTAATAAAATTCATTTTATTACCATCCGACATATAGTGTCTTTCCCCCAAGTCCACGTGTAATTCCCTGTAGAGCCCATGAAAATTAGAAATTCTAGCCTTTTCCATCAGTTCAAGCTTATGATTAAGCTCTAATTCTTTTATAACTTGGGAAATCAAAAGATTATCATTGTACTGCAGTGAAATACCTAATATCTCAAGAAGAAATGTGTTCTCCTGATGCCTAAATAACTTCTTTCTAATTATTTCTGCAGCTAAAATTTTTGGATATCTAGTTTCTGGTAAAGTAAGAACTTGATGTAAATATTTTAGGTGAGATTCAACTGTATAAAAGAAAATAGGGTGAATATTGGTCTCCAGATACAAAATGTAATTTGGGGAATTATTCGGAAGGGAGAAAAACTTTTTTATGAAAAATCTGTTTAATTTTTTTACTTCTTCATAACTCTGATAGCCCCAGACTCATACAGACCAATATATTGGCCCTGAAGAAGCCCACAGCAAGATGGGTGAAAGCTTGGCAGTTGAAAAACCTGTTACATGTTTAAACCCTGAAAAAGAAATGCATACGAGAAAGGTCCAGTTAGTATAAGGTGAAAGTAACAAGTGGCTCTGAATAATGAAATTGACTGATCGGACATGTTTTCAGTTTACATACAATCCAATTAAATGTTAATATTTTTAAAATGTTTGCTACAAGACTTTAATGAAAATATTTTGTGTTGTTGTGTTGCAGCGAAGCGGGAGTGGCGGCGGAACCGGAGGACGATGATGATCCTGTCCTGCATCGCGGTCGTGTTCGCCCTGTCCTGGCTCCCGATGACCGCTTTCACCATCATCTTCGAGTTCCACCCGTTCCTCATCAAGCCCACCTCGACCCTCTACCTGGTCTTCGCCCTCTGCCACGTGGCGGCCATGAGCACGGCCGTCACGAACCCGCTGATGTACGGCTGGCTCAACACCAACTTCCGGCGGGAGTTCCGGGTGCTGGGGAGCACTGGAGTGGAGAAGGCGCGGGAGGCGAGGCGCAGGCTGTCGACCGCGCACAGCGTCGCCATCCGCCACGACCGCAGGACCAGCGTCACCTGCTTCACTACCATGACTTCCTCCAACACCAGGCCTTCCACTTCCGTTACACTACTTCCGCAGGCCGCCATGGAGACGATATAGCACCTTCGGAGGAAGCGGTCGGTCCACGTCTAGGCCGCTTCCTCCTACAGCTGCGGTGGACACCAGAACTATCTTGATATCATATTCGATAAGGACGATTTGTTATCATCTCAGAAACATTGCAATGCATGGTTATATTTCTGTACCTCAGAGGTATAGAACACTATGTCACTTACTGTGACGTCACAGGAGAGCAGTTTGAATAGGTTTTATTTTTAAAAGAGTTCATTTCCTCAACTGTTTATTAAATTTTTGCACCAAAATTTTACCAGTACATTCCTTTTACATTGTTTTATACCTCTGAATAAAAGTGGACTTATTATTCTTTTAAAATTGTGTAACTCACCATACAATTGTTCTAGGACGTACTATTCTATACCTCTAGATGAAGTGAAAAAAGGTGAATAGGAATACGTAATAATGTATTATTTGGTAAAAAATGGACATTGTGTTCTATACCTCCGAGGCACAGATTTCTACCAGAAAGGGAACATTTTAGCTATCAACGAAGAGACCATACTCACATTTTTCCAACTCTTTTCGGTCCTCGCTTGATCTAAAATTAAGCTAATAATATACGCACATAATATAAATTTTTTATAAATATGGCACATGTCATTGGGTCATTATCTGAAAATGTGTAAATCGTACGTCCGGTCCATTTTCAACAACTAAAATGAGAGCTAGTTACTAGAAAAAAATTGGAACTATTTCACTCCTTTTGTTGTTCTATGGAGGCTATATTTTAGCTCCAAACTAAATTTACAATTGCTTAAAAAAAATTAAAAGTAATTGTTTTGATTGTGATAAAAATAACAAAGACTTTAAAAATTTCACTCCCTCACTTTTTCACTTCAAAAAAATTTTAAATGAGGGAGCGAATAATTACATTCTTTGTATTCTCAAAAGAATTTAAGAATGCTTTTGAATCTAAAGGTGACGATTCCTAAACTATGACCAAAAGTATGTAACTGTAACCTAACCTAACTCTATAACCAGCTTATATGTGGATACCAACAATTGAATTTGAAATTGTTTTATTGTATTTCTTTAAAATATACCCGTTTTTGATTTCACTTCTCAAAGTTTACTACTACCTCAACACATTTTTCACTACCCTCCACTCCCTCACTTTAAAATTGTTTTCATAATTTTTTAAAAGAACAATTAAAGGTTCTCCTGTCTGGCTACTATTTAAAAAGTGAAGTTAATATGCCACTGAGTACGTATGAATTTTTTCAGCCCGAAATTATGACATTTCAATAAAGAAATTTTAGGAAGTGAAATCTACGCATCTTCAGATAATGAACCCAATACATACGTAATTTTATTGAATATACTCTAGAACTTACCTGCTATCTTGGTTTTCATAACCAACTACAACCTAGGCTTGACAACTTTCTAACTACTCTACTCTTAAATACTTTTAAAAATGAATACACTTATGGCCGGGTGTACAATTCCCCACGTACGTGTTTAAACGGCCATTATTGACCGTTTAACTTTAAACAATGTTTAGCCATTATCACCAAATTTAATCAAGTGATTCCACATTGTACATCAGGCATAAGCTACATTCTGTGTTTAATAAACTGCTTAAGTAGCCTTAAACAATCGCTCAAACGGGGAATTGTACACCCGGCCATAAGACTATTTATCGTCATTTGTCTTGACTAAAAGCGCAGATATATTATTATTCATAAATAAAATATCCCACTGATTTCAATCAGCTTTACCAGTCAACGTAAATTTTTAAATCTTGGTAGGAAGAAATTTACTAAAAGGGATAAAACGAAATTCTTTTTTAACTGCAGCGGTTCACCTTGATTGTTGATAAATTTTAAGATAAAGACGAATCATGAAAATATTGATCTAAAACTGTTCACATATTCCTTTCAGATTGAACTAGTGCGCGCTTAAAATATATTTTACATCAGAATTATTCACAAGATGACATTGCTTCCCATTAATATATACCACGATATATTCTATGGTGAATACAAAAAAAAAAAAAATCATTTCTTCATTAAAAACTGCATTAAAATATGTAATTGAAGTAATATAAATGGACTTCGTCATATCATATTCTTACAAGAATCGTTCTAATGTAATTGGGTATAATTTAAGTAAATTTAAGGCTTGTTTTATATAGAAAAACATTTTTCATCTTCTACCAATGCAATAACTATTTTATTAGCAAGGGATGTCAGTTAGAAAGTTGTCAAACAATGTTACCAAACTTTTTTTTTTTTAATACTAATTTTATAATGTTGCAATCGAATCGAGAAGATCCCCATCAAAGTGCAAGGAATATAAAAAAAATAGGAATAGCAGTTTGATATTACGGGGAAAAAAGGTTATAAAAAAGTTAGAGCATATGGCCACTACCAGATGTAATCGGAATCTGAGTTATCGTATATAGAAGCGGTGATTTTGAAAGGTGCAAAGCTTCTTGAATTATTACATGTACATATGTTATCAGCACTTTCTACTTCTTTTATCAAATAAACTAATCATTTTCAATACCAATTAAAAAAAATCAAAAGTCTATTAAAGTTCAATTACTATGTATGCCAAAAGCAAAATAAATAAAAAAGAAATATTTTTAAAATTATCAGTCAAGTATCTATTTAACAGTGTTGTATCATGTATCACAGATAAGTACAACGATAATCAATTTGGAAATTATCAAAGCGATATATTTTAATTATATCAAGAAAACTGAATTCGATGATTCATACATGATTCTGATTCACTTTTCTAAAATATAATGAAAAAGTAAAGGAGAAATGCTGACGTTTTCCGGAGGACCAAAGATAATTTTGTAAATATATATAAAAAAAAAGACAAAAAAAAGTTGTTTAATAATTTATAAGGTCATGTGAAAACACGGCAATTCCGAAATATTTTGTTACCTATATTTCTAGCGTCGAAGTCTTCGTTTCGAAATTGTAAAAATAAAAATTAATAATAAATAAAATATATATTAGTAAGTAAATATAAATATTGTGCGATATTGATATATGATTCATATTATTGGTATATTAAGATAAAATATAATAATATAAGACTACTTTCGAACAATGAGAACAATCATTAGGTGCATTGAGGTTAGGCTGCTACCTGCGTACAGTCCTGTCAAAAGTGACGAGGAGTGTACAGTCTTATCAAAAGAGATAAGGGGTCTGCAGTCTTATCAATGTGTGATAAGGTGTTTAGATTCTTTTCACATCTTGAGTAGGTTAGCTTTAGGTGAACCACAAAGAGTAGGTTAACTTTTCTTACTTTTCCAACAAAAAATTCTAAGGAAAATATTATTACAATTTATTTTTCTCTATACAACAACTGGCTTCGTTAGGATGAAGAGTGTGGAGCCGGCGAATCTCATTCGTTTTTTAGACTTATCATGAAACTTATTACAATGATAATGAATTTTGTATGGAAATAAAAAAAAAAATAGGTTTGTATATTACATACGTAAAGTTAGTTCATGATTTCATGCAAACTTTTTTAATTATATTTGTATAAATATCCAAAGTTGTGAGAATTAAAAAAAATAAATAATAAAAACGAGATTATTGGTATTAAAACTTGTAAATAAACTTTCCAATGGTCGCACTCTGATAATAATTCTAAATCGGAAGGTCCTTCACCACCTTATATGGCAAAATTATAATAAAATCAAATCAAGGAAACTCAAAACATAGAAAGAAATATATATTTTAAGTTATTATATTTTTTTTTTAGTATATACATAATATTAAGGGGAGAATCAACAATCAGGCATTGCTATTTCTGTTTATTGTTAATACTACTTTGACCGTCAAGGGTATTTTATCGTTTTTATTTTTATTAGAATGTCATTCAAAGTTTGAAGTATTTTATCTTCGAAAATTTTTGTTTAGTGTTTCACACACATTTGTGTCTGTTTATATAAATTATCTGATTGTTTTTTTTTTCATTTAGCCCTGATGATGACCTAAAATTTGGGTCGAAACGTTGGCTAGAATAAAATATGTAAATATCACATATTTGCACTTATTAATTAGACTTGTCATAAACATTGGAGACTATTTTGAAGCTGTATATCTTACCTTGCAGTAGGTATTTGCGGGAACTTGCCGCCGCTCAGTCAATGCCATCCACTGTTAGCTGACGGGAAAATATTCTTTTCCATCTCGGGCAGGACGTGGAGGGGCCATCCTTCAGGCAGGTCCTCCGGTTACATGTCCTCTGTTAGTGCCTATTTCGCCTGTCACTTGGAAACAAGATGGACCGCTTCCCTCTTTTGTGGCGAAGAAAAATGCCATAGGTGCTTTTAGCTTCATAACCCTTCTCAATAGAACTGAGAATGAAAAATTAAAAATATTCTATGATAATACCCCTTAAGCACAAAAAAAAAATAGTAACCAGAAAAAATAACAAATGTCTTTGTCAACTCTGGAAGGTTTTAGTTAGAAGCCTATATGGACTCTCTCTATCTCTCTCTCTCTCTCTCTCTCTCTCTCTCTCTCTCTCTCTCTCTCTCTCTCTCTCTCTCTCTCTCTCTCTCTCTCTCTCTCTCTCTCTCTCTCTCTCTCTCTCTCTCTTTTTTTTTTTTTTTAGTCCTTCTTTCTCCCCGCTGTACCTTAGGGCAACCCTATACCAGCGGTTCTTTCCAATTTCCTATAAGCAAGTAAAGTGCCGAAGTTAAAGGCTCGGTTACCAGGTTGGTATCCGAGCGGAAAGGCCTGCTCCCAAGTTGGTCCAAATATATCAACCAAATTGAGGCTTAATACAGTTTCTCATTATAAGTGGGCATAAATCTGCGATAAAACTAAACTAAAGAGCTGCTTGCAACTGGAGAGCTGTTCCCACCAACCAGGGCTCCAGTAGTTTCTATCTATTCTCTCTCTCTCTCTCTCTCACACTCTCTCTCTCTCTCTCTCTCTCTCTCTCTCACTCTTTCTCTGTCACACACTCTCTCTCTCATTCTCTCCTATTATTTTTCATAACTAGGTAATACATAATAATTTATTATCATTTGAAATGGTTATTAATAGTTGATATCTTTGGTATCTTTACTCTATAGTTTCTTCGATGATTTTGTGGCCTATTATAATTTCTAGGGAACGTTGAACTTCCCGCTTATAACAATTTCCATTTTTCACTTATTGGATGTGAAGGCGGATCCGAAACACGTGTGAATGTTCTCCTTGCTTTGACGTAACGAATTATATACATCATATTGTTTCTTCGATTCCTTCCTCCCCCCCCGTTCCCCCCAGAATTATATTTTCAAAATATTTTGAAGTATCTCTGCAGCAATCCCATCACAATATTTTTTTTTTCATCCTTTTTACATAACAGCCTGGACATGACAGGAGTGTCGATTCTGTCTAAAACACGCCTGGATTTAATGACAGTTATTTATTGAGGAAACGGTTTCCATCTTTCTATAAGATACAAATATTTGGTGTTGTATCTTACAATCGTCGTATTTGTTTATTTTTATTTCTTTTTATTTTAGCAGTACCTTGAATTTATTTTACTAGGAGCCATTTTATTACTGCCTGCCTGATCTTCTTAAAAGGATTTAGCATAAAAAAAAAAATTACAAAAGAAAAGTGCATGCCCATTAAAAAGACAGAACATTTTTTTAAAATTAAATCTTTGATGCGCGGGCACAAAGGCATAAGTTAAAATTTTGAATTTTTCAGGAGAGCAACAGCAAAGTGCAAAACATTATGTAAGATATAATTATTGATATTATTTGTTTGATAAAAAAAAAAAAAATTATAACTATTACATAATATATTATTAGAAATAATATGCCTAAGGTTTTATCAATCGCGTACCTATTAATGAAGTTTAAAAAGCATATCCTTTTTTTTTTATTCTTAAAATAAAATAATATACGTTCATACATTATGGTTTAAGTTTTTCATTTGTTCGATTAAAGTAAATAACAGCTCAAAAAATCTAAAGTCCGGAATCCGTTAATATTCCAGGTGGTATAAATTAATAAATAAAGAATTCTTATAAAAATTTATTATTAAAATTTACATTTACACCATATCCCCTCAAAGTATATCTAAGTAAAATGTCCCACAACTTACGACCGTTACTTTCAGGTAGGTTCATAAAGTAATCATCTTTAAGGACCGGAATCGAGAAACGAAGCATTTTATTAACACATACCTACAGTACCGGTCAAAAGTATAGACTCACCCTTAGATTTTGTAAAATAAATAAGTAACAACATTTTATTTATTGGACAACGTAACAACTATAATTGTATTTTTAATTTATTTATAATAGCTTTAATATCCCGGTTTCACCCACGGAATTTTGAAAACAATGAGAAAAGCCGTGGGTCAAGAAAAATTCGTTAGGACAGAAATAAGATTTTTTTGTACTCAATCGGTTGATTTCGTAAAAATATAATGTAAAGCGAGATCATAACGATTTTTATAACAATAAAGAATATACCCAGAGATTGGCTGTTATGCAATTTTAATATGGACAGGTGTTCGCACCTGGTATGAAAGAACCACTAAGCGAAATTTGGAGAATTTAGGACAAACGGTATGTATTTCTATAAAGAACAAACAAAAAAACAAACTAACAGAATTTCATCTTTATTTATATAGATTGTATTATTATCTCTTGAGTTACAATTATTTTTTTAAACTTGAAGATTGAGAATGAAATACAAGTGAGTCTAAACTTTTACGGTACTGTACATAATATGCCATGAAAAATTTAGATTACAGGAAGTATCATAAGTCTCAAAATAATAAAATGCGAATATTTCAATAAATATATAAAATCAAAATCGGTTTACAAAATTAAGTTATGCAAAGGATTTATTTGTTTGGTTTGATTAAATCTTGAGGGAAAAAAAAAAAAAAAAGTATCAGAACTATGAACTATGAATAGACATTCAAATATTTCATTTCACTTCTAGTATATATATTTATAAAAGTAAATTTAAATTAAAAAAAAATAAAACATATTTTTTAAAAAAATTAAAATTAACATTTTATTTTAAGTTACTTAAAGGAGTAATATTGTAACAACTTTCATGATTACCTGAAGCTAACGAAACACTCGCTGTAGCTCCACACACACCTGAGCCCCAATCTTCTTCTACCGAAGCCAATTGATAATTTATAATATAAATACATTTCTGTAGATAGATAACTATATGATTATATATTTATAATGTAATGCTATGTAAATAAGTACAGAATAATGTACCTATACATACTTAAAAAAAAAAAAAGAACTCTGTCTAAAAATGTAAGTTGGCCAGTCAATTGTGTGTGTTCCCCTGCCCTGTATATAGATTTATCTTGGCCATGTACAGTCTTCATTAAGGAGGAAGATTAATCTATTGTGCTATCCTCTAATATTATATTATTATAAATTATATTATAAATAAAAATATTGGACCAAAACTATCATTTATAAAGTTAGATGGACATTACGGCACCTTGTACGAGGCATTGGATGCATGTACATAGATTAAACATTCTCACATTAGAAGCAAACATAACAATCATAATAATCATTAGGCAGTCCTCTGTAATGTGTATATATGTTCTTCTATACATGTATATACACATGTATTGTATATTGGGTGTGTATACATATATACACAATAAAACTGAACAAAAAAGACTATCTAGCAGGTAGCAATAATGTGATTATCGATTATTTTAAAATTGGTGTTAATGTTAAATGATTAAAAATGTTGAAAGCTATTTTAATATTGTGCATCAGTGATCAATTTTTTTCAGTTTATGTCGTCTTGCTTTTTATTTATTTTAAATGTTTTTTTTTAATTATACTATTGTTTGTTAAAATTGAAAAATAGATGAACTTTTCGAACATGGAGTTTTTTTTCTTTAACCTTCCTATTGATCCCTAATTTATTTATAATCAGAGTTGGGCAGTAGTTAACTACATTTTTAATTAACTACACAGACAACTACATGTAGTTTGTAGTTGGAAGCGCGCAACTACTATTTTTCAACTACCAGATAAGTAGTTGTAATTTAAAACCACAACTACAGTAGTTAGGAAAAAGTAGTTGGGAATGGCAAATACAACAAGTAGTTGTAAATGTAGTTTATAGCGGAAACTACATTTGCTAAGCAACGTCTAATTAAATCACATGTTTTTGCTATTTTTATTTTGTATTTAGATAAATACTCCATAGATAAATGGACTCCATTATGGTTGATAATCTGTTTTAAAAATAGTACAATACATATTCGTAATACAAATTTTTTTCCATGATTTCCGGCAGTCAATTATTTTTTTTAACCTTAGGTTCTCGGTCAATCCCATGTTTTATATATTAGCTGAATTGCATTTGATATACTCCTTATCGATAATACTAGATATCGATAATTACTCTTTATCAATAAAAGTAGTTGTAGTTTCAGGCCCATAATTACAGTTGCAACTACTAGTTGTAGTTGTAAAAATGCAACTACTTTTTTGAAACTACAGTAGTTGTAGTTGTCCATCAACTACAAATTAAAAAAGTATTTGTAGTTTCAACAACTTCCCAACTATTGTATCAGTAGTTTTGTAATTTGTAGTTCAACTTCTTTTTGCCAAACTCTGTTTATACTATTACAATTTTGTATTAACATGTTCACGCCTGTTTAATGCTGTTCGCTCTATCGGAAGGGAGCTATTCCAGAGCATTATGCAGTACTGGCATTCCAACAATATTAGAATAAACAATAAAAAATACTATCCTACTAGTTATGTTTATAATACGATATTAATTATAATTGATATTAAAAAATAAATATTTATACCTTAATAAGCATATGAGTACTTTCATTATTTTAATTTTCAGCTGCATAGAAATTATTTCTACTTTCTTAACACTTTGGCTGTCATGTCACCTGAAATCGAGTAATTGTTCTCTTGTCAGAGTATTAAATATTAAAATTATGTAGAAACGAGAGCATGACTCTCAGGTATTCATTTTCGGCAGTCAAAGTGTTAAAGATTTAATTATTTGGCAAAAGTGGGCTTCCAGTGTGAGCCACCGGTGGTACACGCCGCCCGATGAGGCAGTCAAGTGTGAGCCACCGCTGGTACACGCCAGCGTTAAAGTGCTAATATTAATTAGATCTGTATGGACACATTCACTCAATAACTATATGTTTATATGTTATAAATGTTTAAAGAAGTGGTAGTACCAAAAAAAAGGCAATATGGTGATATTACTTAATTTAAAAAAATTAAGGATAAATAAAAAGAAATAGGGCTATTAAGAATAAAAAAAATGGATGAAACCGCCAAGTATAATAATTAAATCATAGTTATTTCTTTTCCAAATACAGAGAGCATAAAGATCTAATTATTTGGCAGAGGCGGTATTCTAGCGTGAGCCACCGATGGTACACGTCGTCCGACGAGGCAGTCAAGTGTGTGACACCGGTGGTACACGCCCGCGTGAACATGTTTATGTCTCAAGTAAAAATTATGAAAAACTGTCTTCTGATCTTGTAAAAAATATATGTACACATATATACATATAAATTGAGATATGACTTTTTTGAACGGAATGTGCAGCATAAAACCTTGAACTGTGTAAGTTATCGTTTATTATTATTTTATTTTTTAGTTTTGGGAGGATAAGATTTTTTCTCTACCATTTAATCGATAGTTATAACAAATCGATGGTAACCAGATAAAAAGCAAGTCAAGATACATTTTCAATTCTTACCAAATTTTCGAAACCTAAAGAATCAATTTCAATGTGCTCTGTAATTTATTTGGGTATCAAATTCTCCAAAGAGATTTATTAAAAAATTAGGTTACTTTTTTCCATAATTTTAAGTGTATATATTTTTAGAGACGAAAATGTCGTTTACCATGACGTTTGTTTAATATAAAAATATACTGAGACCTCTAATAAAAAGCTTATCAAATGCTAATAATGAAATTTAAAAAAAACTTTTAACTTGCACATATCCTTGAGCCTGATAAAGACTTAATCCCTACCTCGAAATAATGCAAGGTCCATGAACAAGCGAGTTAAGGAACTGTATTTAAAGATAAGTCATCACAAGTAATTCAGATAAGATTCGCGTGCGGTTCTCGGAGTGAGGTTGTAACTGTTAGTAGTGCCGTGTGTGTGTTCAGCTGTAACTAGGAAATTATCGCATGTATGTTTTTATCAAAGTATTTTGGACTAGCATCAATGTCGTTTTTGTTTACATTTATTTTTAAACGACCTGATAGGAAGCTAAGTTGGTCAACACGCGTGCTACTTTGTTCTTTAGCCATGTCAAATTGCCCTGGGATTACTTAAAATGTTAAGATTGGAGCTTGATTATAATAGAATTCTAAAATGAAAGGTCACATAATGTGTGATATATTATGTCTTGCGTGATCCAAACTGATGACGAAAATTTTCTTCGTGGTTCGAGGGAAGGCGCGTGAAAGATAACACAAAATAACAAGAGGGCAGGTCAAAAACTTCTCGGCCTGAGAATCCCTCCCTGAGAGTATTAGTTATAATTAAAGCTCGGAATTCTGTGCAGAAAAAATTTTGAAACGTGCAATAAAAACTTTAAAACCTGGATCCACCAATGGTCTGATAGACAACGGAAACTCTTATGGTATAATGTTATAATGCTTAAAACACCTAAAACCTTATTATTGTAAATGGTAGTGGTTTCGATACCAATTCTGAATTTTTTTAAATATTGCCACGAATCGAGAATATTATAATAACTAGCTGTATATAACGGTTTCACCCTGAGAATTTCATTTTTTAAATTTATCAAATCTATAAAGTGAGACTTTATCTATCTACTCAGACGTCCGATTTCGTAAAAACCAATGTAAAGCGAGATCAAAACGATTTTTATAACAATAAAGAATATACCCAGAGATTGGCTGAAGTTATGTAATTTTAATATGGACAGGTGTTCGCACCTGGTCTGAAAGAACCACTGAGAAATATTTCGAGAATTTAGGACAAACGGTAGGGATTTCTATACAGAACAAACAGAATTTCATCTTTATATACATAGATTATAGCTGTATATCCCGGTTTCACCCGGGGAATTTCATTTTCTTAAAGAAACGCCCGATTTCTTAAAAAAAAAAAAACATTGTAAAGTGAGATCATTATGATTTTTATAACAATAAAGAATGTCAGCTGAAGATCGGCTGAAGTCATGCTATTTTAATATGGACAGGTGTTCGCACCTGGTCTGAAATCGCACCACTGAGCGAAATTTGGAGAATAAAGAATATCAGTTGAAGATCAGCTGAAGTTATGCATGTTTAATATGGACAGGTGCTCACACCTGGTCTGAAAGAACCACTGACCGAAATTTGGAGAATAAAGAATATCAGCTGAAGATCGGCTGAAGTTATGCAATTTTAATATGGACAGGTGTTCGCACCTGGTATCAAAGAACCACTGAGCGAAATTTGGAGAATTTAGGACAAACGATATGGATTTCTATAAAGAACAAATAAACAAACAAAAAAACAAAAAAACAGAATTTCAACTTTATTTATATAGATTGATAGATTTATTTAAATATTTTAATCTGCAAATTTTAATGCATGTGAAAATGAAGAGCCACAGACCATTGTGTGCTCAATGTAACTGGGTCAGGGAAATAAATAAACAATAGTTGTTTTATCAGCAGCTGTAGGTGGCATTGCCGTACTTCGATTTCCTATTAAATAAACATATGTCAGAGCATGTCTGCCAACCTCACCCACACTGTTGCCGCCGCAGAAACTAGTTGAATATAGCATTATTAGTATCTCATAACATTTTTTTTAATGAAATATATTAAATAACCATGAAAGAAGTATTTTTAAGCAGGTAAAATAATACCCAATAACAAACGATGACATCATAAATTTGTCCATCTAAGAAATAAAAATCTGGTGCGTGCGCGCAACACACAACTTTCACTTACCAACTTACTTAGATTAGAACTTAATGCGTTGTTGTGGTCCCCTTCGTTAGACCAATTTTAATGAAATGGTAGCTATCACATCTTTGGCATATAAATACATCAAATACCCAGTTTGATCAAAATAGTTAAAGCCGTTTTTGAATAAAAAAAAAAAAAAACACGTAAAAATGATACAAAATTTATTAAGTAAAGTCCCCCGTCCGGTTGGTCAATTTTGGTGAAATGTTGGCTATCACATCTTTGGCTTATGCATACATCAAATACCCAGTTTGATCAAAATCGTGAAAGCCTTCTTTGAGTAAATAAAAAAAACACTTGAAAATGTTACAAAATTTATTAAGTAAAGTCCCCCCTCCGGTTGATCAATTTTGATGAAATGTTGGCTATCACATCTTTGGCTTATACATACATCAAATACCCAGTTTGATCAAAATCTTTAAAGCCGTTTTTGAGTAAATAAAAAAAACACGTGAAAATGATACAAAATTTATTAAATAAAGTCCCCCCTCCGGTTGGTCAATTTTGGTGAAATGTTGGCTATCACATCTTTGGCTTATGCATACATCAAATACCTAGTTTGATCAAAATCTTTAAAGCCGTTTTTGAGTAAATAAAAAAAACACGTGAAAATGATACAAAATTTATTAAGTAAAGTCCCCCCTCCGGTTGGTCAATTTTGGTGAAATTTTAACAGTCATATCTCGGGCATATACATAGATCAAATACTCAGTTTAATCAAAATAGTTAGAGCCGTTTTTGAGAAAATAAAAAAACACGTGAAAATGAGACAACATGTATTCAGTAAAGTGCCCCCTCCAATTGATAGATTTTGATGAAATTTTTACTGTCACATCGCGGGCACATACATATACTAAATACCACGTTTGATCGAAATTATCAAAGCCGTTTTTGGGTAAATGAAAAAAAACACATAAAAGTGGGACACAATTTATTAAGTAAAGTACCCCCTCCTGTTGATCAAATTTGTACAGTCATATCTCAGTTTAATCAAAATCGTTAGAGCCGTTTTTGAGAAAATCGAAAAATACTTAAAAAGTTATTAAATAAAGTACCCCCTCCCTTTGAGAAATTTTGATGAAATTTTTGCTGTCACATCGCGGGCATATACGTACACTAAATACCCAATTTCAGGTTCGCACGGTTTTTAGTTTTCGAGCTAGTCTGTTCACACACACACACACACACACACACACACACACACACACACACACACACACAGACGAGACCAGTAAACGCCCCAAACCATGGCAACAATTAAATCGGGATTAACTTTAAATTTAGGTTCTAATGTTAGGTTTAGTATTTAAGGTTAACTCAAGCAAGAGCTGCGTCCTGTCACCGCTAAATCTTCAGTACAGATTAAAAGGCAAATATATGCTGTAAATGGGACTTTATTCAAAGAGGAAATGATTTCATTCAATATCAGGAGGTACTATGAAAAAAAAAAAAAAAAAAAGAAGACTAATGAATATATTTACAAATGGACTTATGTCAAGTTTGTATCATTCAATACAAGTTGAAAATTTACATAATTGTTTTCCAAAAATACAGTACCGGTCAAAAGTTTAGACTCACCCTTAAATTTTCTAAAATAAATAAGTAACCCCACTTTTTTTTATTGGACAACGTAACAACTATAATTTTATTTTTAATTTATTTATAACTAGCTTTAATATCCCGGTTTCTCCCACGGAATTTTGAAAACAATGAGAAAAGCCGTGGGTCCAGAAAAATTCGTTAGGACAGAAATGAGATTTTATTTTTACTCCAACGGTTGATTTCGTAAAAATCTAATGTAAAGCGAGATCATAACGATTTTTATAACAATAAAGATTATACCCCGAGATTGGCTGTTATGCATTTTTAATATGGACAGGTGTTCGCACCTGGTAAGAAAGAACCACTAAGCGAAATTCGGAGAATTTAGGACAAACGGTATGTATTTCTATAAAGAACAAACAAATAGAATTTCATTTTTATTTATATAGATCGTATTCGAAACAATCATATAATTTTTGAAATGTTATCTCGTGAGTTATAATTATTTTTTTAAACTTGAAGATTGTGAATTAAATACAAGTGAGTCTAAACTATTGACCGGTACTGTATATACCAGTAAACTATTTTGAGGAGGCTTCATAAAGAAGTTCTACAGTTATCAGTGGTTGATACGAATTAAAGCCTGAAGTTTAAAAAATATACAAGAAGATATTTCACAGGAGACATTTTCTGTTAGAAAATCAGCTCAGCAAACAGTGTCAAATGGCGTGTGAGCCCGCAAGAAACTTTTGAATTCCAAAGATGCAAACTTACCAAAGTCTCCACAATTTACAGTACCAAAAATCAGTCATAAATAATGTAGTATATATTCACTTGTTCATACTTTCATAAAAACTTAACCGTAAGTTTAATGGATGCGGAATTTCGAGTCGATGATTTTAATAAAAAATTGAATGAAAATCTTCATTGTTCATTAATGCCAAATTCAAGCGCAGAAGAAATGAAAATGTTAAGACTATATCCATGGCCCGAAATTTCAAATTAATAGTAAACAACTAAACTTCATGATTATGAATACATTAAAATATCTGACATGAAACTATAAACACCTAACATGATACTTATACACTGACATGAAACTATATACATTGACATTGCCCGGAAAACTTTCATGTTAATAATCGCCTTGCTGCTAATAAATATGATTAGAAAATGTTAAATCTCCAAGAATAAGTTTAGAATCTTACTAGTCATCATATAAGACTAATCGACAGAACAACGATTTCCTTGGCAAAGCTTGAGTTCAAGCGTAGGTATTTGTGTAGTACGACATTTTTTCGTTATCAAATTTTAGCGAAAACTAGATGATTTCTTCCCGGTGACGTATATATGTAGTTACATCATGTAAATAGCCATCTGATGCCACTGAACATTTTCGATAAGATGTATACGAGTATACCTAATTACTCATTATAAAAAATCACCTAAATTAGTTAACATTAACCTACTCACGTCGGGTCATATTGACCCATATCAAGTTTCATTTCATTCTATTTATACCTCTTCAACATTGAATGATCACCAAACTTTGACATATCTTTTGTTTTGGCTCCAGTTACTTCTTGCCAATGTCTGGAAAATGAGGGAGGTGATTATTTTATCGAAATCGATATTTTGACCCGAGGTGAGTAGTTGTGCAAGCCAATTTTTTATGTCCAATACGGGGATTGCATTTGTAAAAACCGCTCATTTCTTATTTGTTTTAACTTCAAAGGTTGTTTGTAGACAAAATTTTGAGTTTTAAATCAAAAGAAATTATGTTATTAATAATATTAATGTTAAGGAGTTCCTTTATTTTAGTACTTCATTTCAGACCTATAATTCAACATATCCATATTTTAAAACTTTCATTTATTTTCAAGTCTTCTCCTGTTGTTTAAAACCAATATCTTACACCATAAGGTTATTTAAATATTTTATTGAGTTCTTGGTTATATTGAGCAGAGGTGAGTAGGTAAGTAACATCGATTCGGGTGAGTAGTTAAGGGTTAAAAACATTTTTGGGTCTTTTTCGTTTAAAGCACGCCAACCGAATCTACAGTTACAAATAACACAACACATGTTTTTAAAAGTAACGATATTTAATAAATATTATTTTATTGACAAAATAAGGTGCTAGTGTACTTCTTTTTCCACGAATAAATGAAAACCAATGCAATATTTAATGGAAATTTAGTACCAGTAAACCACGTACCTTCTCTTAAGCCAATTTCCATACGACAGGATGTATTATTACATCTCCATCTGAATCTATTCTCTCTCTTGCTTAATGTCATGTTATGTCCATGAAGAAGACCTTTTTCCTGTAGAAAATCTACAGTTTTATCTAAATCTTTGAATTGATCGTGTAACCTAAACAAAGCCATGTTTATAATCGTAACTACATATTTTAGTCATATGTTGTAATTGTGACGAACCGAGTATTACGTAACCAAGTAACGATATCGCAAATAGTAACGTAGAAGTTACCATATGTTCATATTTGTACCTGTAAATTAGATTGGCATGCTTTAAACGAAAAAGACCCACATTTTTTTGTTTCTACAACTTGAAATACTAGTATTTACTGAGAGTGGAAACAGAAAGATACGTTCAGACCGTTTGTCTCCAGGACAGAACGTGTTTTTTTTTTTAATTTTAATTTAATTTTATTTAATTAATAATACAATGAACATAATGAATGTGTGGCTTCAAGCTTTGCGCTAATGTCCACATTTCATATGATTTCAAAGAAAATCATGAAGTTAGAGTTAACAATAATTATTTTACATAAATGAGGAAAAAAAAAAGAAAACAAAAAAAAACCTCATACATAGCATAAAAAAATTAATAAATAAATTAAAGAAAGACAAAACGTATAAAAAAAAAGATATCTGTACATTAAGCTATTATCTGATTTATAGTACTAAATGTTTTAATCTTTTGTGTTTGTACCTCTTATAAGGCAAATCTGATTTGGTGTAGTTGACAATTTCCCTTATATGAACGTGAGGACTAGCCTCACATGAATTAAAAAAATCTATTGATAATTTATAAATATAAGTAGAGATGCTGGGCACATCTAAGCTGTAGTGAATCAAGTCTATCGGGGTCCATTTAGGGAAGTTGCCAACTAACCGCAAACATTTATTTTGTAATATTTGCAATTTTCTGTAGTTAGTTGTACATGTATTAGACCATACAGGGCAACCATAACATACTATAGGCCGTATGTAAGAATAATACAATAATTTTTTATTTATAATATTTAAACGGGAATATTTTGAAAGCAATGGAAATAATTTATGTAAGACGCCTATGGCTTTATTTATTTGAGTGGTAATGTGATAGGAATACGTTAGTCGCGAATCTATATTAAGTACCAAGTAAGTAATATTTTTGGACCAAGGTAAGGCATTTCCATCTATAACTACAAAACGGACAGAACGTGTTGAGTTTAAAATGATTCAGGTGTAAGAGGAGACCAACACGCACAAGCTAAGTACTCGGTGTAAAGTGATTTCGGTTCGCTAACTCGCTATCTGCCCTGCCACGTGGCAAATCGCTTAGAACTTTACACTTTGCCTTTCAATATATCACGGTACAATGTCACATTACTCCCTCTTTATATTTTCTTTCTTGAAATTGCTTCCTTTCTCATCTGGAGGTTGGTGTAACCCAGTTTACAAGAAGGATTTCCAATATCCCTGTGTAAACGATACGTGATCAGCTCGGGATAGTCTTTTCAATTTATTCACGCATGTTACTATATAACGAAAATCGGGAACGCAAAATAGAATCCGCGAACTTCAGCCCGAAACAATGAACTTATTAAATGAGCTCCATGCTTGAGTAAATAACAAAGTTCTACTGATATATCGACTAATATCAACTATCTATTGAACCTCGGCTACATACTCAATTTATACTATACTATTCTTATACAAAGATTTTTTAATGTGACTTTTTTTAATATTAAAACATTCTTCAGTTTCTCCAACTAAATTCCTTGAAGCTTCGGGAGTTAAACTAATCCGGCAGATGTCTCTCAGCCTACAACTGTTACACGTCTACCTCTGTAGTTTATTATGTAAACGTTTAACAAATCTTTTCTCAACCTCCCAACTCCCCATTCAACAACTAAAGCCCTGTTTACACGGTAACATTGTTTGATCAAAGCTTGGAACAAAGTGACATGTGACGAAAAATGTTATCGTGTAAACGCTCTTTGATCAAACAATGTTTCCAAAATGTGAGATATGTTCGAAGTCTTGGAACAAAGTAGGGCAGCGCTCCACCGTTTAGAAATCGAACTATTTCCCTAAACACAAGTCGGCCATTATTCGATAGTGATTAGCCTCTTCAGTTTGTCAGTAATATACATTTGTTAGACCTAAAAAATGGTAGTTTCTGACAAGGGGAAAACTTTTTAAAGTTATTTGGAACAGTGTTTCATTATTAAACTTATCCGTATGATGTTATTGATGTTTCATACAATTCAATAAGTCACAACAGGAATATTCGAAAAATCATTGTAATAACAAGGTAAGTTAAGATTTACTCTACTTTTTTGTCATATATTTTTATCTCACTTTAAGAATCAGTAGGGAATGTAGAAGTTTTATGTGTAAAAAGACTTTTCTTTAACAATTTTCTAACAAAAATTTACCTATACTACTCCTAGAGCTTACAAAAAAAAATACAATTCAGTAGTGTTTTCTTCTATGTTTTAATTACAATTTGGATGTAGTTCAATACTATTTGAGGTTTACTATTCAATTTTGAGTTTCTTTCCTCAAAGTAAGTGAAAGATAGTTGAT
Source organism: Aelia acuminata (assembly GCA_911387785.2). NCBI lineage: Eukaryota > Metazoa > Arthropoda > Insecta > Hemiptera > Pentatomidae > Aelia > Aelia acuminata. Next base: position 3,154,220 of record OU426983.1, read on the forward strand.
TTGAAAAACCTAAATTTTCTGTCATATTCACAACACAACCTAGTGGATTAGCTGATGTAAGTTTTTAGTTCATACAGCTTCTTTTCATATACAATATTTAATTCAAGCTTTATTTTAATTACTTGACAACCAGACATTATGTAAGTTTAACTTTATAAACTTTATATTTTGTTTTTAGTGATTCAATAGAATTGGAGGAGCATTTCAGAAGAGGATTTTGGGGCAAAACAGAAATAATTGTATTTTATCAAGCTTATTTGGCTAAAGAAATTTATTACTATTTTAATATGTAAAAAATACATATATATATTTATGTCATTTGTTGTTGTTTTTTTTTACTTAATAATCTCAGTGACAGTTATAGCCACGAAAATTATCAATGATTGTGCAGTTCCTTTCATTAAAAATTCATTTCATATAAAGCTATGAAATATTTCTTTTCTGAACCAGATTTGTATTTATTTTTTAAAATCAAATCTAAATTTTTTCTGAATATTAAATTAATTTAAATTAAATTTATTTATTTTTTTAATTGGTTTTATGTGGAAGAGATAAAAAGCCAAATTCATATTTTGAAAAAGAAGTATATTTATTTATAGAGGATCTATGTTTCAACGCCCTTTCTGGGTCATTCTATTCACAAGGTTAAATAGAAATCCAAACAAATTAGGCATTGTAGTAATACATAAAAATAATAATGATAATGATAATGACCAGAGAAAAAAAAAACTTAGTGATGATATTTTGGAAAAAGATGTTTCGGTGTCCATTGGTGTGGTAGGTCTCTAATTTTTTATTGAATACTTTTGTATTGAATATTGTACATTTACCAATTCTTAAATGATCTCATTACTTTTGAAATCTTTATATACCCTTATTAGGTAATTAAAATGGTTATTGACCACTAGTTACATTGCCAGTATAATTTTCTGCTTATAACCACCTTATCTTGTTTTTATAGTTCATGTTATTATTTCTATTCAATAATATATTCTATTGTATTCTATATGCCATATATTTAACAATATATTCTGTTGTAACAATATATTCTAATAATATATTATTAACTTCATGCCAAAATATAATACTCATCCATTTTATAAATTTAATTTAAATCTTTTTTTAAGTACACTCACATCTCAGATATTTTATTTACCGTTTGCTGTTATTCCTACAATATTTGACCTTGTTTCAATTTCTTTATTAGCTGTGATGAAGATGTGCATTGTGAGAAAAGGTTTTAATGTATTCAAAAATAACTTCATTTATTTATTTCAAGTTATATCTGACCGAAACCATCATTTTGCTATGCTTGATTCATTGAGGTCAACCATGGAGATATGTATTGCAATTATAAAACAGAAACTGTTTTATAAACTTTAGCTAATAATAGGCTCATCCTAATTATTTGCAATGAATCATACTTATCCAGAATGATTTTCTTTAAAAAGTTAGCTCTCATGATAACTAAATTAACATTTGTTATCTCAAACCATTTTTGATTAAAATGGCTTTGATACATAACATTATTTAGCAATCTCGATTGGAAACTAATGCTTTTAGATTGTTAGATGGAGTACTATCTACTTAGAATGTTAGATTGAGACATTGGAGGAATGTAACTTACATTTTACTGGAGCTTCAACCTAATCTAAAGTGGCACAAGCTAAGTGCCACCATAGTTACATACCCACCAATATCTGCTTTATGTTCTTTACAACTGGAAATACACTTGAAACAACTGCAGAAGAAAATAATTTCACATTTACTTTGGTTCCACAGTTGAGAGGTATGAAGGCATGACATTTCTGGGTGCCTGATATATTTACCACTGTATTGTAGTGGTTGGCCAGCTGATCTTCAGCTTTATTCTATTCTTCAATATTAAGAAACATAACATTCAAGCAGTTGCCTTGCATCCGTAATTTGGTCCTTGTAGGCTTGCTCTGGCTGCTAGTCTGAAGTGGTCAAGAAATGGGTTGTGTTCTGAAGGTACAATATCATAGGTACCGCCAAATGAACTTCCTACAAGCAACTCAGATGCTACACGGGCTATAAATGTGTAATGTACCTTGTGAAAAAAGGGTATTTCCCTCTACTTGTATTTTATTAATTTAATAGTGTCCTACACACTGCATAGCAAAGTAGGTAATTAAAAATTTTTTTTTTACTAATTTGGTACATTATTTCCAAAACATGTGTATTTCTGAAGCCCTGTATCTCCTGATCCCATTGAGATCCCATGATATAACTTTGCTATTTGGACTGTCATTGCAAACTATTTTTGATAATATTTTGAAATATTTAAAATTGCCACTTTTTGAGAAATTTAGATTTCAAAATTTAATCTAAATTTTCAATTTTTTGAAATTGTAATTCCTATCTTGTGGCATACCATATTAAAGCCTCATTCAACAGCTTTAAAATGAGACCACTCCTATGTATATACCACCACTGGTTGCCAGACTATAATCATCTAAAGGTGCCAAAACCTGAAATTTTTTCATAAAATTTTAAATCTTTATAAATTCATAACTTCAAAAATAATTGTGCTACATAACTGAAATTTGGTATTTTTTCATAAGTCTATGATATATTGCTGCATACCAAAAATCATGAAATTCTGAGACATCAAGTCTGAATCAGTGTGTTGATTTGACATGGAATGACCCTTCATACTATATTATGTAATTACATATAGTTGTATTGCCACATAATTATGACACTATAGTTTAATGTATATATAATAATACTAGCCACCACAATACATTAAGTACATATAATGTAATAATTATGAGGGACTGCGACTATATATAACTACACAATATAGTATTAAGTTAAATATTTATAGAAAAAATTATTCATTCATATAATTAACTAAACCGCGAATCCATCAAGATTAATTAACTGAATAAAAACATAATTAACGTAATTAAATTTAAGAAAACTTAAATTAATAAAACTTAAATTACACATAATGTAATAATCATGAGGAACTGCGACTATATATAATTACATAATATTTAGATAATATTTATATATTTATAGAAAAAAATTATTCTGTTTATATATAATTATCTAAACCGCGATTCCATCAAGATTAATTAAATTGAAGAAAATAAAATATCTAATTTACTTAAAAATATATGTGTTTACTATCATTGAAGATCCTATGCTAATCTGTCATTACTATTCAAACGCTCCATTTGATCAAATTTTTCGAACATGTTCGAACTTTTGGATCAAAGTATATCAGCGCCTCCTGGCGATCAGGAAACATACTATTCTCCCAAAACTTGTGTTGAAGACGCCATTATTCCTAAATCGAATGTGGTTAGTTTCTTTACATTTGCCTGAGTTTTAAAATGACCCCTTGGACGAACGACCAAGTAATAAAATTAATTGAGCTCATAAAGGACAGACCTGCGTTATACGATGTGAAAGACGGTAATTGAAAGCTGATTTCTGTGGAGATTCGTTGCGTAAAGGATAAGGCCGCATTAAATGTGGAGTGAGGGAGAACGCATCATCCCCGATAAAATGATAAGGAATTCTTTTTTGTCGCCCTGGAAGCGGTGAACCGCGTGGCAAATTTAATTTACCTTTATTTAGAGCCTTAAATAGGGAGGATCTCCTTAAAACACCGCCATCAATAATGCGACCATTAACTCCAACGTCACAATATATAAATTTATAGCTACTATCAACCATTGCTAATAAAACAATGGAATGAAATCCTTTGTAATTATAATAATGGGATCCTGCACTCCTCGGGGGGCGGAATGCTACGTGCTTGCCATCTATCGCCCCTGTAAATTGAAAAACATTACAATAACCACCTACTTTTTTAAGTATAAGTGCAAAACAATAACACAATTTGAACCGAGGCACATAGGATAATTCCACTTGGTTTCAAAGTTTTTTGCAATCGGTTTCCATTCTTCCTCTGTTTGTGGCAACTAGAAAAATAAAAAATTTCTTACAAGTCACTAAATTTGTTAATGCATTGTAAATTGATTTAGAAAAAAATGATTTCAAACTTTATTCTTCATTCTTTTAGATAGTACTCCATCCCCTCCTTCTCGGCGAGAAATCCACTTTTTGATTCACATTGATCTTTTTTTTTTCTCTCCCTAACCTCATTCAACAAAATAACACCTGCTGCAAGAGCCATAGATCCGGCCGCCCTGATTAATGCAGCTTCTCGGTTCATTATCTCTATATGCATGTAAAACAAAGTCATGTTAGTTCATATTTAATTGGAGCTGGACAGACGGTGGAATAACTAAACCATTTTGACCTTCGTCGTCCGTCTCTGAGGAAAAAAGTTATTTGAGTAAAAATTACGGATAAGGAGTAATAAAATCTTGATTATTTTCCATCATCGAAAGTATTCAACATTTTTTTTACTTTGAGTACTTGGCTAATCAAGTAAAGCATTTGATAAATGTATTTCTTCTATATTCCAGAAAATTTTTATGTTTTGATTAAATATCTGTCATTATTTATTTAATTTTTAAGATTGTTATTCGTATTACGAGTTTAGTGGGTATAGTTTTATAGGGTTTATAAAAATTCTAATTTGGAACATCATTTTTAATATTGCCTACAGTTTCAAATTAGATGTTAGATAATACAAGCGGTCCATAAGATGGTACAAATTGTCGAAACGTTGAGGGGAATATATGAATGATGTAAACATTGTATGGGAGAAAAACATCATATTATTTTTTGGACCGCCACAATCTCTAGTACTATTTAGGATGCTTAACCAATTAAAATTATTTCAATTGAATTTTCGGTCAATACAGGTCTAATAATGTTCGTGCTCTATTTAATGTAAGTAGATTAGAGGTAATAAGAAACTGTTATTTTATTTCATGGGTGTAATTTATTGAAATGCGGTCTGCTTGATAAGGAGCTTTGAATGATTCTTTTTTTCTCTAATTTCAGATGTTTATTTACACGCAGACTTACTTTTCTGAAAAAATATTGATTGCAGGTTTATTAATTTATATAGATAGTATAGTATCCTGATAACAGTTTGGTAATGTTTTGACCTGAAATTTATAATATATTATAAAAAATTATGGTTTCTTACCTAATACTTCTCTGGAAACATCATTTTAATGAAATCGACAAATGTTAAATTACTGTAAATGCCCCAAAATCGGTATTAAACATCATTAATAATAAAGTAAATGACCTCAGAAAACATAAACATTTACTTTATTATGGAAGAACTTCAATCCTGTAATTTTGTGCTGTATTTGATTTCCCAAATATTCAAAGTAAAAAAAGGATGAATACTTTTATTCATGAAAAGTAATCAGGATTTGACTACTCCTTATCACTACTTTTTACTCAAAATCTAATTCATCTCTAGTCTCTGCCCAGAATAGCGAAACAAGTTTAAACAATTTTTTTTTGTAATTTATTATTATTTTAAAATATAAATTAATAATTTATATTTTAAAAAGTGTTACTTTGCAATCGAATCAACTAACAAAGGCAGATTTTGTTAATTTGGAAAAAGTGTAAAGTTAGCCTGGGAGGTGTTTGAAATTTCTTCGACAGGCAAATGCCCGTTCCGCCCTAGTGTGTCATGCCAATATAGTATATAATTAGTCTGTTTTTGTCTATTATTTAGACCTAGAATTGAAATTTTTTTCAATTACATGTGACGAAAAAAAAATAAATACATAGATACATATATATATATATATATATATATATGTATCTATGTATTTATTTTATATATATTATTTTATATATATAAATATATATATATATAAATATATATATATATATATATATATATATATATATATATATAGAGAGAGAGAGAGAGAGAGAGAGAGAGAGAGAGAGAGAGAATAATTCGGCTTAGATACATTATTAATAACTTAATAACCGCTGGATAGATCTGATTAATACTTGATTAATTCTATTTATCTCTGGCCCGAGCAATTATAAGGATTGCGCCTGATTACTTAACTATTTTGAAAATAAAAGATGTTTGTTGATAATCACTTCAAAAAGGCTTTGCCGATTTGGATGCTTTTTGTTTTGTAATGTTTCTAATGATCCGAATTATTTTTATATATAAAGAATTCGTGTTAAACAATCGAGAAGATAGTTAAAACTACAACGTTTTGATTCTTGAGCAGTACGAAGTTTGCAGGTTGGTCACCTAGTAAACAATGAATGGCGAAATGTAAAACAAAACTCTTATCAGCCTAGACAAGGGAAAATCTTTCACATATGTAACCAACAAGTTTTATTGGTTGATTTTCGAACAAAAGTAAATCCAACGGGAAGAGTGATCAAACTGATAACTACAGACCACGACTAGCTTGTTGTAACAAACGTAACGTTAAATATAGATTGTGCTTTTCATTTCAAATCATGATGCTATTACTATTTTCAAGAAACAAAATAATAATAATAATAATAAAAGAACACGATTAATATTATTTATAATTCCATTTCCAAACATCATCATAGTAATTTTCGTTTTTTCAGGCAAGCCGATATGGGTTGCTTCTGCAACCTGTACAGCTCGCATACAAATGGGAATAAATGTTTTAATGGGAATTGAGGGTGTAGAACAGCTTTTTATTAACAATCTAAGCCGTAAGATTTTTATAACTTCAATAATCGTTGCGCATCAAAAAAGTCATATCAAAGTAAGATAAACCTTATAAAGTATATAAATCACTAACGACATTCTAAATAATAATAATTTCTTATTAAGGGTATAATAGTAAATAACGCCGTTTCATTAATTTTTCCACCCTTCCCAAACTCATAGGCAGAACGGGTATTTGCAGCAGTTGGATGTAAGTGAGATGTTACGCATGATTGCATAACACACTAATGCAGTGGCGGTCCCAGGGGGGGATATGGGGGATCAATTCCCCCCCCCCCCGAAATTTCGACGAAAAAAAAAATTAGTGGGATGGATTAAAAAAATTAATTACGCATCTAACTTTTACTTTTTTTGAGTTTTCTAGGGAAGTTTAGTTTAATTTTGACTAGAATTGTTTATACAGAATTATATATATGAACTTAATGTATAAGCATAAGCAAATAAAGTGTGCTATTTTTACGCTGTTTTTTTTTTCATACCGACCAATCCCCCCCCGAAATTTTTTTCTGGAACCGCGCCTGCACTAATGCAATTAGAATAAAGAAACAATAAATATCCAGCACATGCTTGTTTTTCCGATCACTTACTCACTAAAGAAGTGCCTTCTGTCTTCCGGGGGTCTTCCTTGCTCTGGTCCTCCTCTCCGCGTTCTTAGGTTGCGAAGCCAATCTTTCTTAATTACATTAAATACATGGGGAAATGCTCCTCATGGAAGAAATAAATTACCGCCTATCTTATCATTCTCTTCCATGATCCATCAAAAGCAGTGCAGGCCGTGGCATGGTAGCTACAAAGTTTTTTCAATAATCTATCGGATAAAGGAAGAGGAGGGTTCGTGGTGGGCCGCCAATGCCATGGCCTGCCCAATTGGTTGTAGAAGAAGGCTAATTATTTGTCACTTAGTGACTTTATCAAATTGAAAAACAGTTTTTTATTAATTTAAGGTTACCAACAATAAGCCATTAGTATAAATATAAAAATAAAACATGACACGCACTAAGATTCATTTGTAGATTTTTTATTATCTAGAGTAATATATGAAAAAAGTGTTAACAAGATTAATTATAAAATATTAAATCAAGTCAAGTTAAATAATATGATATCGATTCCGAAGTTTTTATAGTTACACTAGTTGGACATCTGGCGGTTAATAATTGAACTACATTTCGATCCAACCTTTGTTCCAAAAATGTTACCGTGTAAACGGGGTTATACATTACATTGTAATTGACCCTGGCGGCAATATAACGAACTACATTTGTTCAAACGTTGGATCCAAGCTTGGATCAAGCAATGTTACCGTGTAAACAGGGCTTAACAGTCCTAGATCTCGGTTAAGCAAGTCACTTTGTCCAGAACAGTTGCAACGCCATCCCTGGAAATCTGGAGCCTGAATTATTCGACAAGTTTCTGGAACATCTGGGGCCATTAAGGAGAAAGCAATTACTGATTGGGCTGTGATATGGCAAGGAGATTAAGTGGATTGAGATCCTGGCCTCCCGTCATTGAATCAAGTTATCAGTAAAGCCTTACTGTTCAATATTAAATAAATAATTAGTTACATTGTTTATATATTGTAACACTTATATGGGTAAGAAATATTTATTCAACAAAAATATACAGTTATCAATGCCAACGAATTAATAAAGCTTAAATAATTGAGCAGGTTACAAAAATGATAACGTTATAACACACTATCGTATGACTTGAGCTTCACTGTCAAGACACAGACTTATACTCAGACTAAATCGTACAGTCACTCTAGCCTTATATATAACCGTAAATGGTAAGGTCTGGAATGTTCCAGAACAATGTGGGCAGTTCTACGTCTTCGTGGGCTAGGCGCGAAAGATCTAGACCCAAACAGTTCGTTCCAACTGCTTATTTTGTTCCAACAATGGTCTGGGAGTTTACACCATATGTTTTTTTTTTTTATTTGCTTATCGATTTAACGTCACAATCTAAATATATAAGAGGCTTTGTCCTGACAGACAGAATCAACGCAGAGCAAAAACTACTAATGATAGAAACTTGAAGTTCGGAATTTAGATTTTAAACGCGATGTAGGTGACCACTAAGAAAGGAATTTCAAAAATGTAACCCAATTGTCCCCAAAAAAAACCCAGCGAAATTGTCGTTTAACTCTAACGGACACCTATTTTTGCACTTCGAGAAAAAATGTCTAATTTGGAATCATTTTAAAGATACGACGAGTTTAACTCGATAGGTCCTACGGGGCGTCGAAAACCATGTTTTAAAGCCGAAAAAAGAAGCGTTCACGACGAATAAGCAATTCTTTGTTTCGGCGGTTTTAGTGAACTCTCTCCATTGCGCGCCTCCCTCTCTTCTCCCGAGCCGGCAGCTTCCCCCTCCAACACTCCACCTACCGGAAGCTCCGATTCTACTATATCTTCTTAACATCAGTTAACATATTATATTAGATCAATACCAAGATAATGATCAAAGAATTGAGTTTAAAGGCTCGCGGGCGAAGCCGTGACGGGGAATGCTAGTGTTATATAAAATCATCCAATTTCAAGACGTAAAAAAACAAAAAAACAATTTTAATCAAAATCAGAGTAAAAATAATGTTAAATTATAAATATCATATAAGTATACTGAACTATAATTTTTAAAAATATACTTAACGTCTAACTATAACAATAATTCGGTACCTTAGTGCCAAGCTGTCCTAAGTCAATTTTCATCAATTTCGAGATAATGGTCGATGGTTATTTAAATCGAACATCATAAATCCATCAGAACTACAAAAATGATCGATTCTCTAAATGTTTATAAGATTTTGGAAGCCAAACTGTGGTGAGACCAGTGTGTGTGGTTTATGAGAGCCAGACTCTCTATGTACAGTATCGAATGTATGAATTTTATTTAAGCAGAGAATGGACTGCGTTAATGAAGGTGCCGAATAGATGTCTTGATATGTTTTCAATTTATACAAAACTGATAATTCAGGTTTTCGACTGTCTGGCTCTTAGCTAACAAATAATAAACAATTTTTTTACTTTCACTTACCTATATATGAAATATATAGTAAGTGGAAGTATTGCGATCGTGAAAAATTTCGACTTCTGGTTTTCAACGGAAATACACGTTTTGGGGACCCCTGAGTCTAAATGACCAAGTCCCGCGAAATGGTCTGTCTGTGTGTGTGTCTGTGTGTGTGTGTGTGTGTGTGTGTGTGTGTGTGTGTGTGTGAGAGAGAGATATGATTATCTCTGTGTTACGAAGTGATTATTTTATTAATCTTCTTAATTGTTTGTTTCAATATTTGTGTCCTCATGATTTGAGTGGCATTGAATATTTTTATTTTTCTGTGAATAAAAATTTTGAACCCACCTAAGTGTCACAATATAGGGTAAACCGTACAGTTATTGACACCCTTAAGACTACATTTCTGTGATTACATTTAAAAAAAAAAACTTTGTATAAAGGTATCAAATAGAAGCTTCCTTTAGCTGTTCAATATTTATCCTCATAAAGATTCGAGTTTTTTTTTTTTTTTTTGGGTCAAAAGTTCAATAGTTTTACATTACACTGCTTATGAAAGTATTTCTTTCTAGACTGTTAGCTAGCCTAGAAAGTGATCCATTACACTACTAGTGTAAAGGAAACATCTGTTTTCTTTACTGTACAAGTACATTAAAATAACACGTGTTAATAAAACTCAGAAAAAGCTAACTAACCTTTTTATCACTTTAATTTAAATATATCTGAAGTTAGTGCTGTCAATATTCCCAAAACTATATTTGATCAATGAAATGAAGGTACCGAAGAACTTCGAAATCACGACACAGATACGAGTTAGATTATAATAAACTACAGGAATAAAGAATAGTTGATGATCCATTTAGAGATGATCCATTATATAATATGAACTATAAAAAGTATACTAACTCCAACTGTGACATTCAATTACCATTTGAAGAATTCAATATTAGTAATGATACTAATTTTAAATTTAATATAAATATAAATATGTAGAATTTTTACTATTCATCAATAGCTCCTACCATATGATTTTCATCCATTATTTGTTAACCTTACACGTTTTATTAAATGCTACTCAAAAAATAATTCTTTTGAAATATATTTTATTTTATTTTTCAGTATAATGTAAAATAATTTACATCAGTTGTACAGAAAGTGTCCCTACAGTACGCGGTCTAATTACCGAGCTCGTACCTTAAAGACTTCGAACTGTAAAAAGCCACTTTCTGTACTAATGGTGTAAATAACTATTTCTTTATGCTTTAGATATTTTATGTCTACGTCTTTGAAATATAAACATATGAAATACAATACATACACAATATGGCAATATTTATAGTGCCAAATCTAGTTATTGGCACGCTGTGGATTTAATTGTAAATCTTCCCTATGGTTAGTTTGTTAAAGTCTTACTTCGTAGATGACTTAGAAAACCCTTCAAACATTAGACTCATGTATATCTTTAATAAAATTATGACTTGTTTTCCTATTTCTTTAAGTTAAAGTTGGGTTGCCAATAACTGTACTGAGTGCCATGGTTATTCGTATGGTTTACCCTATTAATGTTCCAAGACCCATCTTTTTTCATGGTATAAGGCTTTCTAGCCTCTAAATGATATATACATAAAATTTTGTACATCATAGATTTATATTTCAAAGGCATAGACATAAAATATCTAAAGCATAAAGAAAAAATTTATATTCAAAAGTCAAACAAGCGACGGATGTCATTAATTCAACATCGTTGAATATAAACCAATTGAACCCATTATCTGTGTGGCGGCAGTGGGTTTTCAAAATTTAAATATAGCGCCAGTAAGACAGAAATTTCTTTAATGTTTATTAGGCGTAAGAATGAATAAAAAAAAAATCTGATTACAACTGATTGTAATAAATGATGGCTTTAATAACATAGAAGAACAAAAAATGACAAACTTCAATAATAAAAAAAAAATAAGAGTTACTAATGTTATCGTAATCTAACGTTAATGAAATGGAATTAAAAAATCTGGTGCGTGCGCGCAACACACAACTTTCACTTACCAACTTACTTAAATTAGAAATTAGTGTGTTTTGTTAATTGCCACTTCTCAAAGACATTACTACTACTACTATTCATTTCTTATTTTTTCTTTTTGTTTGCTCTACAAAAAACACTAGTTTTTTTTATTATTAAATAAAAGCTTGTGGTAATTCGGCAAGCATAATACTCCAAGTCGTCTGATTTTATAATTCTCTATGTAGTTGTTGAAAACTTCATTTACCATGAAACAAATAATTTCCATTAAATGAACAGATTGGCTTTAATTATGAACAATGGTCTATCATTAAAGGCGTACTCTGCATGAGTGGGCTCAACGTGTTTTATGAGTTGACTAATATTTTTCTTTTTTTCTCCTCTATATGTTTACTTGATTTTTATCATATCTCATATTTAGCCATTTCTTACTTTTAGGCGAAACGAGAGACAGATAATTTCTCCATATAAACAAATACAAAGGTACTTTATATGAAGAAAAAAAAAGACACCTTCCTCATTTAAGCCCCCTCAGAACATTTTAGTAATAATAAAGCTTACCTGATATTAAAGAACACCTAATTGTCATTAAACACGACGAATTTGATGAAAATCGTTAAAGCTGTTTTTGAGATAATCGAAAAAAAGGAAAAAGTTGTAAAAAAGTTATGAAATAAAGTGCCCCCTTCGTTTAACTAATTTTGATGAAATGTTGAGCATTACATCTTTGGCATATAAATACATCAAATACCCAGTTTGATCAAAATCGTTAAAGCCGTTGTTGAGTAAATAAAAAAAAAATCTGGTGCGTGCGCGCAACACACAACTTTCACTTACCAACTTACTTAGATTAGAAATTGACTTGTTTTGCTAAATATCATTTCCCAAAGCCACACATTTTTCTACATTCATATCTTATTTTTGTTAATCGTTAAAGCCGTTTTTGAGTAAATAAAAACACCCGTGAAGATGATACAAAATATATTAAGTAAAGTCCCCCCTTCGGTTGATCAATTTTGATGAAATGTTGGCTATCACATATTTGGCAAATACATACATCAAATACCCAGTTTGATCAAAATCGTTAAAGCCGTTTTTGAGTAAATAAAAAAAACACGTGAAAATGATACAAAATTTATTAAGTAAAGTCCCCCCTCCGGTTAATCAATTTTGATAAAATTTTTACAGTCATATCTCGTGCACATAAATAGATCAAATACTCAGTTTAATCAAAATCGTTAGAGCCGTTTTTGAGAAAATCGAAAAAAACGTAAAAAGTTATTAATTAAAGTACCCCCTCCCTTTGAGCAATTTTGATAAAATATTTGCTGTCACATTGCGGGCATACACCTACACTAAATACCCAATTTCAGGTTCCCACGGCTTATAGTTTTTGAGCTAGTCTGTTCACACACACACACACACACACACACACACACACAGACCATTTCGCGGGACTTGGTCATTTCGACTCAGGCGACCCCAAAAGGTGTATTTCCGTTGAAAACCGGAAGTCGAAATTTTTCACGATCGCAATACTTCCACTTACTATATATTTCATATATAGGTAAGTGAAAGTAAAAAAAAAAATGTTCTAACTATATACACAACATTATTATAAAAGTAATGAATAATGAAAACAAAAAAATACAAATAAACTTAAAATTGAACTTGTATAGAAATAACTTGAAACGGCTAACATAAATTAAACTCTTATAAACTGTCCAAAAGAAAATATAACAAAAATAATATTAGCCATTACAAAATGATTGTATGAGTTTTAATAATGAATCATGAATATTTATATAAAGATTTTGTGTCGCAATCAATCGTTAATATAATGAAAAAGCAAAATTAATTCAGTAAAGTACCTTTGAGGAATTGTTTCTGTACCAGATATATGAAATGTTCTAAGTTACATATACAATTTTAGAGCTGTCACCTTATGACTGACCCAGATGTGGGCATCTTTACGTGAATAAAAACCGACCGTACTCCACCACTGCAAATGACGTACTGCTGCGGCTTTAGATGAGGATGCTTACTTAATACCTAATTTAAAAACACGGCATCTAACATTGTAAATATACATGTAGGCAACTTGCAGTCGTAAATATACATATGACATTTAAATTAAAATATTATTCAAACGTATTTCTAATAAAAATATAATTTAAAAATCTAAATTTTACATGTTGGCCACAACAATCTGTGACCCCAATCAATAAGCGGTTAAGTCATATTTTCCTACTTTCAAGTTTGACAGTAGGTAGCAAACCCAGATAATTATTCCAGTAACTGTTGCGCAAGATATTTCTATAGTAATTAGGCGCAGCTAAGACAATTACACGACACGCTCTAATAACGAAGACACATAACCGACACTGACTCAGCGACTTCACTCCTTGCGGGTCCCATTGTAACATCCGAGGAAGCGCCTGTGATAAGGGCTAGCCTCCTATCTGGCTCATCGTCGCTGTATATAGAAATTAATGTTTATACAGCACCAACTTTACATTAAATTTATTTAAAATGTGCGCTTCATTATCATTAGTTTGTGTTAAGAAAGACAGGAACAAAACGGTTTTGTTATTCACTTGTCAAGGTGATTTATATTGAATTTTAAATGAGTCTTATTCTAAACTTTAAAGTTTTTCCAACTTAAATTACTTTTAAACTTTGACTTTTAAATGCGTTAATACTATTTAAATATTACAGACAACGTTAAATATACGATTACTACTGGTCGAATGTGCTATGGCGAATTCATTGAGGATTTGTCAGTAAACACACTTCAAGATTTGTTTATAATAATACCATTCCTCAAAAATATGTCTAATGCTTAGACTATTATTACATTTGTGGCACATCCGGGGGAGGGCGGGTATCCCTTTTTGTAATGAGGTGTCCATGAGTCAATCTGGTAAGTCCTATTCTAAGGCGAGCATTAGCCTTCTCTTCACGTACTTTTTTATATATTTCAATATATATATATATATATATATATATATATATATATATATATATATATATATATATATGCTGGCTGGACTCCCCCCCCCCACATTGCTTTACATCTTTTATTTGTAACTAGCTGTATATAGCGGTTTCACGCGGAGAATTTCATTTTTAAATCTATAAATTGAGAATTTTATCAACTCAAACAGTCGATTTCGTAAAAAACCGATGTAAAGCGAGATCAAAACAATTTTTACAACAATAAAGAATATACCCAGAGATTGGCTTAAGTTATGTAATTTTAATATGGACAGTTTTTTGCTCCTGGTATCAAAGAACCACTGAGCGAAATTTGAAGAATTTGGGACAAACGGTATGGATTTCTAAAGGGACAAATAAACAGAAATTTATACACCTCTATTTATACAGGGTGTCCCGAATTTAAATGGCAAAACTTCAGGAACTTATAGGGGACCGTTTTTGTTTCTTTTTTATACTTATTTATTTACATTTATATTTATGTTATGTTCTTTTTAATGTAAATATTGCTCAAAATGTTGTCCTCTTGCACCAATGCTAGCATTACATCTAGCACTCACTTGATGGTTTTGGGTTTTTTCCTCGCTTGCCCCACAATGCGCCGCTTGCTTACTTCTCTTTCACCGCCTAACATTTAGGTTTCCGAAATTCACGAATTATTGATATTAATTAGATATTATCGTTTAAATTAAATTACTGATATGTTTGGATATGGAATCCTATGTTTCGAGCTCTCCAGTGTTATAGGGGAACACTAATCATTCACCTGAACGCTTTGGTCATTATGACCAGGTTAAGGATCGGAGGTATAGAACTCAACATGCGAATGTCATTCAGCAATCCAACAATGAAAAAAATCTGGTGCGTGCACACAACACACAACTTTCACTTACCAACTTATTTAGATTAGAAATTGACATGTTTTGTTAGTTGCCACTTCACAAAGTCACAAATCATTCCACATTCATTTCTTATTTTTGCCGTTTATGAGTAAATAAAAAACACACGTGAAAATAATACACAATTTATTAAGTAAAGTACCCCCTCCATTTGAACAATGTTGATGAAATTTATACTGTCACATCGCGGGCACATACATACACTAAATACTAAGTTTGATCAAAATCTTTAAACCCGTTTTTGAGTAAATAAAAAACACACGTGAACATGAGACAACATTTATTCAGTAAAGTGTCCCCTCCAATTGATCAATTTTGATGAAATTTTTACTGTCACATTGTGGGCACATACATATACTAAATACCAAGTTTGATCAAAATCGTTAAAGCCGTTTTTGGGTAAATGAATAAAAACACGTAAAAGTGGGACACAATTTATTAAATAAAGTACCCCCTCCGGTTGATCAATTTTGATGAAATTTTTTCAGTCGAATCTCGGGCATATTAATGCATTAAATACTCAGTTTAATCAAAATCGTTTGAACCGTTTTCGAGAAAATCAATGAAAACGAAAAAAGTTATTAAATAAAGTACCCCCTCCGTTTGACCAATTTTGATGAAATTTTTGCTGTCACATCGCGGGCACAACCTAAACTAAATATCCAATTTGAGATTCGCACGGCTTATAGTTTTTGAGCTAGTCTGTTCACACACACACACACACACACACACACACACGCGCTCACACACACACACACACACACACACACACACACACACACACACACACACACACACACACACACACACACACACACACACACACACACACTCAAACACACACTCACCATTTCGCGGGACTTGGTTAATTCAACTGAGGGGACCCCAAAACGTGTATTTCCGTTGAAAACCGGAAGTCGAAATTTTTCAAAATCACAATACTTCCACTTACTGTATATTTCATATATAAGTAAGTGAAAGTAAAAATTTTTCACGATCGCAATACTTCCACTTACTGTATATTTCATATATAGGTAAGTGAAAGTAAAAACATTCATGTCAGCTACATCAGTGAAAGCATCGAATTTTCTTGAGATATTATAGAGGTAAGTGAAAGTAAAAATGCATCTATTGTGAATAATATTCAACGATAAACACATAGGAACCGATGGCAGTCTTGAATCAAAGAGATGAAGACGCAGATGAGAAATACGCAGATGAAGACGGCGATGATATTACGATCCAAGTTTTTTCTTATTATTTTAATAATAATTATCATTATAGTTGACCTATGATCAAAAAGTTTTTAAAAATTGGTCGCAATCGAATAAAAAATTAATAAGTTAATTTAACGAATTAATCCCCTGCACCTTTTTACCTACCCCTAATATCTTTATATACGTATAGATTTCTTTAAGGGGCGAGCAAGTTCCTGGGCGATAATTATAAATAATGTTATTCATTTCAAATATTGCTTAGCACTCTTTGACGATCTTCTGATCGAAAAATATATTTTTCTAAAATATAATCTGTTCAATTATTCTAAACCAAGATTTGAGACCAATTAACCTTAAATAACCTTTGATGTAGACCATAACCACAATAATTAGCTTATGGAACCGCCAGGTTAACCACGACTGCCTCAAGAATTAGTTGATGATAATCCTATCAATCCTATCCTCTTCGATTCTAAAAGCTACGGGGGGAAATGCTAAAACTTAATTATACTTTGAATAGAGAGGAAAGACAGTTGATATGTTCATTATGTAATACAAAAGAAATAGAGGATACCTATCTCTTTATAGCAGTTTGTCCAATTCTAACAGAATTTAGAAAAGTATACATTGGAAAAAGTAAGTTGTCATACCAGGAATTCATACAGGTGTTGAATTGTGAAAACTGGGATTCCCTCTATGATTATGTTAGGGTGCCTTTACACCTTACGAACTTTACCTTCGAACACCACCCTCGAACAACCTTCGTGAAGCCTTCACGTCGACTGTTCGGGTGTTCTAGGTACTTCATCTGTTCGCCTGGGTTCGGGGGTAGCGCTAGTGTCCCTTTTGATTTGGCTTTTCTTAAGTGACAGGAGTTGTTTGTGATACTAGTGTAATTTGTGAAACGTTGTGAATCGTCTACTATTTTTTTATTTTTCAGATAATATAAAATATATTGATAATGGAGATTTTTTCTTTATCATAAGCTAGCTTTGGGTGCGTCAGCCATATTGGTTCGCTTTACTTCACGTGAAGTATAAATGGCTGTTCGCTTCACGTCGGTACGGCAAGGTTCGAAGGAGAACTTGTTCGAAGGTGAGGTTCGTAAGGTGTAAAGGCACCTATAAAAGGGCAACTAAATATAGAACATATTTAATAAATGAATTTAATTTCTAAAATTTTTTGTGTTTTGGTTTTAAAGTGTTTTAGAATACGGTGTATTCTTTATAAAGTGTTTTGTTTTTTTTGGAATACATTTATCAGTACAGTAGAACAGATCTAAGCTTTTTGTTAAATGTCGATTATTGTATTAGGTATAAGTTAGTATTAGTGTATTTTAGTTTGTTATTGAAGTATGCATTTTGATCAGAAGTTAATATGTATATAAATGTGTGTAAATATGTTCAAAAATTTTGTTTATTTTATCTATAAGGCAACTCTAGCAAATGGACTATGTCCATGCTATCGTTATTTTATATTTACTTTCACTTACCTATATGTGAAATATATAGTAAGGGGAAGTATTGCGATCGTGAAAAATTTCGACTTCCGATTTTTAACCTCCAAATGACCAAGTCCCGCGAAATGGTCTGTGTGTGTGTGTGTGTGAACAGAGCTCAAAAACTATAGGGCGTACAAAACTGACATTGGGTATTTGGTGCATGTATATGCCCGCCATTGACGACAAAAATTCATCAAAATTGTTCAAACGGAATGGGGTACTTTATTTAAAGTATTTTGTCTATTTTTTAAGTTTTTATCGAATTTTCTCAAAAACGGCTCTAACGATTTTGATCAAACTTGGTATTTGATGTATTTATATGACCGCGATGCGACAGCCGAAATTTCATCAAAATTGGTTAAACGGAGAGGACACTTTACTTAATAAATGTCTCATTATCACGTGTTTTTTTCGTTTTTTTTTTGTTTATTCAAAAACGGCTTAAAAGATTCTGGACCAAACTCCGTGTTTGGTGTATGTATATACGGCTTTAACGATTTTGATCAAACTTGATATTTAGTATATGTATGTGCCCGCGACGTGACAGTCAGAATTTCATCAAAATTGATCAATTGGAGGGGGCTCTTTATTTCATAACTTTTTTTTCCAATTTTTACCTTCTTTTCGAATATCTCAAACCCGGCTTTAATGATTTTGATTAAATTCACCATGTTTAATCAAAATCAAGTCTTCTTTAATATCATGTGAGCTTTATCATTATTAAAATGTTCTGAGGAGGCTAAAATGGTTTGTTTGTTTATTTTGGCTTCCAGGCGTAAAACCCCAAGGTCATCAACGCCCTTTATCTTTGTTTATAGAAGGGAATCTTAATCAAAGTAAACTTATTATTAAAAAATGAATCATAATAATATAATGGTACCATTGTAAAAAGTTTTATGTATAATAATAGAAAAAAGAGGAAGATGTTAATAAATATAGAACATAATTGAGCATTATTAAGAAATGGGAATATTACTTATCGTTACAGAAAAAATAAAAAATAAAATAAAATAAATAAATAGATTAAAAAAAATGAAAAATATAAATTAATAAAAAAAAAATTCCTTTTTTTTTTTTTTTTTTTTTTTTTTTTTTTTTTTTTTTTTTTTTTTTTTTTTTTTTTTTTTTTAATATCTAGAGATGAGTAGAGACATTACATAACTAAATGCTCTTGATCAATTTACAGTTCGTTATAAAGGTGATAACCTTTTCGATTATAGACTCATCATCTCTGAGTGCCATTTTGATGTCGGAAGGTATGCCAAGCCGGTTGAGTATTGATTTGTAATAATCACACTCCTCGAAGATGTGTCTGACACTTAGGCAATTATCGCATTTTGGGCATATAGGAGGTGCTTCCCTAGTAAATAGGTGTACATGTGTCATACGGGTGTGACCTAACCTAAGACGGGTAATTGCAACCTCTTCATGGCGTTTAGTGCGGTTTGATGTGGCCCATGGCTTAACGTCTTTCTTTATGTGCTTTAATTTGCTGGCTGGGCTTTCCTCCCACATTTCTTGCCATCTTTTGTTTATAACTTCCTTAAGTGGACTCGCAAGTTCTTGGGGAGTTAGGATAGCAGTGCCTCTACCCGGTAGGGATAGAGCTGCTTTGGCGGCTCTGTCGGCCATCTCATTCCCGACTATCCCGACATGCCCCGGGGCCCAAACGAAGTGTACTGTTTTGCCTATTTGGTTTAACATAGTCGAGTATTCGTGTATGCGTTGGACGATGGGATGGTGTGAGTACATCTTGTTTAATCCCTGAATGGCGCTTATCGAGTCTGAAATTATTACAATGTTGTCAGTTTGCAGATTTGTCATGGAAAAATGTAGGGCGGATGCAATGGAATTTAATTCGGCAGAATAGATATTGCAGAGATGGTGTAGTTTTTTCTTATGAGTCGAATTAGGTGTAATGAAGGCAGATCCTGTCGAGTTTTCTGTCTTGGAACCATCTGTATATATTGCAATGTGATGCGGTAATGATTCGATCAGTTCTTGAAAGAGTTGTTGATATTCTGTGGTTGTTGTATCTTGTTTATGGAATTTAGATAGCTGTAGATGTATTTTGGGAGGTATATATGTCCAAGGAGGTGTACAAGGTTCTATCTTATGAAGCGATATGTCTTTTAGAAAAGATGTTACGAAGGAGATTCTCTCTGCGAGAGGGGGTGTCGAATTTGGTTTATTGCGAAAAGCTGTGGTGAATTTCGGTTCAAAAATATATTTGTGAGCGGGATGGTCCATCTGTGTGTATAATTTAGAAGTATAACTTATAGCTAATTTATGCCTTCTGAATAAAAGTGGAGGAAGTCCGGCTTCACAACATAGACTAAGGGTGGGACTGGTTCGAAAAGCACCCGTCGAGATCCTGATTCCTGCGTGGTGAACGGAGTCGAGCTTGGCAAGGACCCGTGGGCGAGCGGAAGCGTAGATAAAGGAACCGTATTCGAGCTTCGAACAGACCAGTACCCGATAAAGCTTCAATAATGTAGCTCTGTCCGAACCCCAGGTAGTACTGCTGAGTATGCGTAGTATATTTAATTTTTTTAAGGCTATTGTTTTTATTGAGGTTACGTGAAGTTCCCAGGTCAGTCTTTTATCAAATGTCAACCCTAAAAATTTATGGTGATTGCAAAATGGTAGTTGAGAATTTCCTAAGAATAATTCGAGTGGCGGTGGATTATTTCGTTTTCTGCTAAAAAGAAGGCATTTGGTTTTTTCTGGTGAAAATTGGAGGCCTATTGAGAGTGTCCAGCTATTGAGTCTATTGAGGGATTCCTGTAGTTTATTCTGAATGTCTGTAGTGCAATGAGACCGATAGATAATTGCCAGATCATCCGCAAACAATAATGGTTTTACCCTTCTTGGGAGGTTGAGCCCTAGATTATTTATTGCGAGTGAAAAGAGGGTTGGACTTAATACGCAGCCCTGGGGGACACCGCTGTTCTGATTGTGGTCCTCAGATAGCTCGCAACCCACCCTAACTCTGAAGTGCCGATTAATGAGAAATTGTTTTATGAAATTAAACATTGGTCCGATTATTCCGATTGACATCAATCTTTGCAGGATAACTGAATGGTCGATGCTGTCGAAGGCTTTTATCATATCAAAAAATACAGCACCCATTTCTTGACCATTGACAAAGGCATATTGCGCTTCAGCCTCAAGAACAACTAAGTGGTCCGTCGTGGATCTACCTTTACGGAATCCGGATTGGAATGCTTGTATTAGTTTGTTCTTTTCTATCATCCACATCAGTCTCTTGTTGACCATCCGTTCCATGGTTTTACTCAGGCAGCTGGTAAGGAAGATCGGGCGGTAGCTGGTTGGCATTCGTTTATCTTTTCCAGTTTTTAGTATGGGAACAACAAGAGAATTTCGCCAGCTATTTGGGTATCCGCCTGCATACCAGATATGATTGTAAAAATCGAGGAGCCATTTTAACGTATTATTCGGTAAGTGTTTGATCATTTCGTAGTGAATATTATCAGGCCCAGGTGAAGATCCTTTAACTGTGTTTAAAACATCTTTTAACTCCCATATTGTGAACTGAAGGTTGTAATGTAAGGTCGAGTCGTCCGGGCTATTACAAATTTCTGAGTATTCGGGAGAGGTGTGGGCATCGGAATGATTTCTATTATTATTGTATATTTCGGAAAAAAAATCGGCAAATGAATTCGATACCAATGAAGGGTTATCAGTTAATTGCCCATTTACTAATAATGTGATCCGGGAGAACGACGAGTTTTTAGTTAATTTGCGGACTTTGTTCCAAACTATTGCAGAAGTTGTTGTGGAATTTATGGAATTGACGAATTTTTTCCAGGATTCATTTTTATAGTGATTAAAAGTTCTCCTACATATCGCTCTATATTTTTTATATGTAATAAGGTTTTCGGTCGTCATGGATTTTAAGAATTTTTTATAGGCTCTACGGCGATTTTTAATGGCTGTTTTGCATTCATCATTAAACCATGGAACTGGAGGTCTTTTTGGCATGCCTTTGGTCATTGGAATTGATGCCTGAGCTGCCCGCATGATTACATTCGTAATAGCCTCACATCCTTCTTCAATATCTAGATCATGAGGGGAAACTTGAGGGGGTGAAGCCAAGGAAGCAAACAGGGACCAGTCAGCTTTATCTATCAACCATCGAGGATTTACGCGGATTGAAGAATTTATATTATTGAATTTAATTAGAATTGGGAAGTGGTCACTGCTGTAGAGATCTGGTAAGATGGTCCAGTCTATTGAGGGGTAGAGGGTTGCACTACAGAGAGAGAGGTCTAGGACTGAAAGGGACCCAAAAGATGAACTAAGGAAAGTCGGATCTCCCGTATTGAGTAAAATAAGATTCGATAAATCAATGAAATTTTCGATTATTTTCCCTCTTATATTGATATTGTGGGAGCCCCATAAGGGATTATGACCGTTGAGGTCCCCAATGTATAAAACCGGGCGAGGAAGTTGGTTGTAGATCTCTAAAAGATGTTGGGTTTGTATTGTCTGATCTTGTGGGGGTAGGTAAATATTGCATACAGAGAACGTAAAATTTAGGTGAATTGTAGCGGCTATAACTTGAAGGTGTGAATTGATTGTGATGGGTTCCGAGTAAACCGATTTATGAATAGCTAACAAAACTCCATGGTGGCTATGATTCGGGTCGGGGCTATCTTTTCTGTAAATATTAAAATCCTTTAATGTAATATTGTGATGTGGCTGTAGGTGGGTCTCTTGTAGTGCAATACAAAACGGATTATTATCGTTTATTAATATTTTTAAATCATTGAAATGTGTTTTTAAACCGTTGCAGTTCCACTGAATTAGGGCCATACGAGTGAGATTAGCGAGTAGAATTATTCTTTTGTTTTTATTTTATTAAGGTGCTAGTCAATATTTATATTATTTTTCTTTTTTGGTCTTCCTCTTCTATTTTTATGAATTTGAAACCCTTCATCGTCCGTTTTAGCGATGCCCTGGTCTATAGACATGGAGGCAGACGAATCTAGGTCGGTGTCGAGACACCGATCGGGAGGGATATCGGGTGGAGATGAAGCCTCAGATGTGTCTTCCGAAGCAGGCGGGTTAAGAATAAGGATAGGAGGGGGTGGGGAGGGGGCGGAGTTTGAGGGAGTGGGGAGAGGTTGGTGGGGGACCGTGGGGTCCGGGCCTAAGGAAACCGAGGCAAGTTCGGTTTGTTTACGAACCTTGTTGATAGGCAATGTGTTCGCCGTGGGTTTAATTGAGGGATAAGTAAAGGAAAAATCTACTTGTATTCCTACATCTTTTTTACTTTCGCCTTTTATTATTGATGCAAATGATTTTTGGAAAATTGTAGGATTTTTGGTTTTTAATATTTTTTTGGCCTCGGTGAAAGATACTTTTTGATTCGACTGGATAGCCTTTATCTCTTTTTGTAAAAGGAAAGATGGGCATTTTCGATCTAAGGCATTATGATCTCCGTTACAATTAATACACTTAGTTGTATTTTTACAATTTGAATTTTCGGTGTGTCGTTTTTGGCCGCAGTTGGCACAAATAGAGTCTTTTTTGCAATCTTTGGTTCCGTGAGAGAAGCCTAAGCAGTTATAGCACCTAATGGGATTAGGAATATACGGCTGAACATTCACTGTTAGAAAACCTAATTTTATTGTTTCGGGTGGCTTGGGAGAGGTAAATGTTAGTATGTAAGTATGGGTGTATTTTTCGACACCGTCCTTTTTGACTTTGATTCTTATCACATCGGTGATAATTCCCTTCAATTCATCTTTTATTTCTTCTATTGATGAAAATTGTAAATCGAAACATCTAATGACGCCCTTCGAATAATTCAAAGAGCGGTGTGGACTGGCCTGGACCTCAAATAAATCACCAAATTTGGTAATCCCTAGTAACTTTTCTGTTTGTTTCGTGTTAGACGTTTCTATTAACAGATTGCCGTCTCTTAATTTTTTAATGTTTTTTACTTGGCCTACAGCGTTCGTAATAAATTTATTTATAAAAAAAGGTGAGATACTTTTGAAAGTATCTTCATCTTTCCTAGATACTACAATATAAGTAGGAGCTATTTTAGTTCTTTCGTCCGGTAAAAAGGGGGGTTTGTCTGGTGGTGATCTCATTCTGCCTCTTTTTCGAGGCTGAGCACGAGGACTAGGAGGTTCAGTCTCGTTCATGATAATTTACTAGATTAGATATATGTAAATATATCACGCTAATAATAAATTAAAACTCAAATAAAAAAAAAAAAATAAAAAAAATAGAATTTTAATAAGTAACCACCTTTTCTAAAAAAATAATAAGAAACAAAATAAATCAATAATCAATCTTCTATGGTAAATAAAAGAGATAAAAAAACAACAACAAAAAACACGAAAACACTGAAATTAATTAAACATTCATAAAGAAAAGGAAAAAAAAATAGATGAAATATTATAAGTAAAGACGCTTATCTGAGTAATCCTCTGGAGCTCTTCTCTCTTCGAGTACACAAACACAACTGAGGCTAAAATGGGGAAGGGGCCTTTTTTGTTTTCCTTTAAAGTACCTTTGTATTTATTTATATGGAGAAATTATCTGTCTCTCGTTTCGCTTAAAAATAAGAAAGAGCTTAATATGAAATATGTGACTCTGAGAAATGGCAATTAAAAAAACACGTCAATTCCTAATCTAAATAAGTTGGTAAGTGAAAGTTGTGTTTTGCGCGCATCGCACCAGATTTTTTTTTTTTTATATCTATATAAATAAAGATTAAATTCTGTTTATTTGTTCTTTATAGAAATCCATACCGTTTGTCCTAAATTCTCCAAATTTCGCTCAGTGGTTCTTTGATACCAGGTGCAAACACCCGTCCATATTAAAATTGCATAGCTACAGCCAATCTCTGGGTATATTCTTTATTGTTATAAAATTCGTCATGATCTCCCTTTACAACGGTTTTTTTTACGAAATCGACCGTTTGAGTCGAAAAAACGGCCTTAAAATTGAGTTTATAGATTTTGAAGAGGCCAACAAGGCCCGGTAAGACCGTCCCTTGGCAGGCGTCGAGTTATGGGATTTTTAAACCATATGTTTTTTTTTTTTTTTACATTACAATACGTTTATTCACATGTATGTATGGTAAATTCATTTTTTAAAAATGCCTCCTAAGAAGCAAGCTTCAATAGGAGTAGTGAGCTCAAAAGCTAATAAACAACGTCAAATACGAGCAGCTGAAACTCTGGACGAACATCAAAATAGGATTGAACAACAGAGGCTTAGACAGGCAGAATCGCGGGAAACTGAGTCCGCCCAGGAATACGAGGCCCGCCTTGCGCGGCAGAGGCTTAGGCAAACCGATTTGCGAGAAGCTGAAACTGCAGGGCAATATTTCTGTTTGTTTGTTTGTTCTTTATTGAAATCCAAACCGTTTATCCTAAATTCTCTAAATTTCGCTGTGGTTCTTTCATACTAGGTGCGAACACCTGTCCATATTAAAATTGGATAACTTCAGCCGATCTTGAGCTGATATTCTTTATACCAATAAAAATCGTAATGATCTCGCTTTACAATGGTTTTTTTACGAAATCGACTGTTTCATTAGAAAAATTAAATTTCCCGGGTGAAACCCGGACATACAGCTAGTTTTGAATAAAATAAATAATTATTCTATTCCATTCTATTCTGATAATCCTATCGCGAAATCGGGCGCCTATCCAGATGTAGCAAATCAGGATCAAGAAGATGCCGGAGGAAGACGCCGGGACCGGAAGACATTAGCATCTAAATGAGTCGTGCGATGGGAGGTCGCTGTCACAATATTGACGGCTTCCTCCTTTCCCATTTCCCTTCCTCTCTGTTAGGGAATCTGTCTTCCCTGCACACCATGTAACATATATCTATCTTAAGGTTTTGAATAACATAGCAAAGGAAATTTAGTCTTTGACCATGCCCTCAATAAAAAGTGAAAAAATGTATCACTTGTGGCTGTGAGGACTATCAAAATTGATAGCAAAGTACAATCTACATGATAAAATGTATACATATTTTAAATGCGATGATGTAATGTAAACATTTTAAATGTAGGGGAGAGCGGGGTTGGTTGGCATAGGGGGTAGGTTGGCCATCGGCTTATAGTTTCCGTCACACCTGTTGTAAAGGCCCCACCATTGTACCATGTCACCCGGTCGACCTCGGGAGTCTTGTCCTGAGTTTTCAATCCGATGCTAGCGTAGAGAAGAGTGTGCTTCATTGATTGATCTTACAACATGTAAGTAAATTTTTATATTTTCAGTTAATTTGGTTTAAAGGCGTGGTAAAACATTAACCAGTTTATTGTTTGATTGTTCTCCCCTGTCTTGGCAGACATATTTCATATGATCTCTCCTGTGGGGTTATTTGGCTCTCTTCAACTGGGGTTTTTTGGCGCAGTAGCAGTTCACAAAAGCAAAGCAAAAATAAACAAAGGTGAAACTACCAATTGTCTTTAGTTCCAGCAAGGAGAATAAGAGCAATTTTTCTGATGCAGAAAGTGACGACAGTCTAAACTTTTATCTTCTCTATTGTCATTCTATTTTCCCTTAAAAGCTGTTAAAAACCGATTCAAAATTATTATACCATTATAGTGCAGCTTTTAATAACAATAATATGTGTCAGGCAGTACTTGGATGAGATGGCTATACAACCTCACCTTATAGGCCAACCTGCCCCACATAGGGGGTTTATTGGCATACTCTGGATTGACGAATTCTTCAACTTTCTATGATCTTAGTATTAAATAGTATGTGGTGAAAAAAATACTTGAAGCACTTTAACACTTGGAGTTTACAGAGGTATCAGCCCTATTGGGATTGTATTAACAGAAACGACTCAACAACCAAAAAAGTGAAAACTGTTGCCAACCAACCCCGCTCTCCCCTACTAACTCAAGGTGAATAGACAGAAGCTCACTTTGTAAGGGGCAATATGGCTGCCCGAGACCTATGACGTAATTTTTCGTTATAGGTTAAAGTTAAAAACATTAATATTTAAAATTCTGATTCCACAACTGAGATTTTATCTCCTGAAACCCGACCATTATTCACGAACATCAGACTTTTATTAGATAAAAAAAAATAGGTTTGTTATAGTTTTTTTCTTATCATAATACTGAAATAATCATATTCAACATAATATTCAAAATATAAAATTACATGAACATACAATAAAAATTTTATAACAATAATTATAATATATTAATATGTTACATACTTCAGTACTTTTTTAATCTAATATTTAGCTTTTTTTTATTTTTAAAATTTTCATTTTTGCTGAGCAGCCTGCTGATAACCTGGCTATCCAAGGTTATCAATTCATTGATAAATTCACAGATGCGTCCAACTACGTCATAGGTCTCGGGCAGCCATATTGCCCCTTACAAAGTGAGCTTCTGTCTATTCACCTTGAGTTAGTAGGGGAGAGCGGGGTTGGTTGGCAACAGTTTTCACTTTTTTTATTGTTGAGTCGTTTCTGTTAATACAATCCCAATAGGGCTGATACCTCTGTAAACTCCAAGTATTAGAGTGCTTCAAGTATTTTTTTCACCACATAATATTTAATACTAAGATCATAGAAAGTTGAAGAATTCGTCAATCCAGAGTATGCCAATAAACCCCCTATGTGGGGCAGGTTGGCCTATAAGGTGGGGTTGTTTAGCAATCCCATTCAAGTACTGCCTGACAGATATTATTGTTATTAAAAGCTGCACTATAAAGGTATATTAATTATGAATTTGTTTTTAACAGCTTTTAAAGGAAAATAGAATGACAATAAAAGAAGATAGAAGTTTAGACTGTCGTCACTTTCTGCATAAGAAAAATTGCTCTCATCCTCCTTGTTGGAACTAAGGACAATTGATAGTTTCACCTTTGTTTTTGTTTACCTTGCTTTTGTGAATTGCTACTGCGCGAACAAACCCCAGTTAAAGAAAGCCAACTAACCCCACAGGAGAGATCATATGAAAGATGGCTGCCAGGACAGGGGAGAACAATCAAACAAGAAACTGGTTAATCGAAAGGTTAGGTTTTTCAAAGGAGTTTGGGGCTATGTGAACAGAATCGGAGTCCAATGTTTTGTCATGCCTTTAAACCAAATTTACTGAAAATATAAAAATTTACTTACATGTTGTAAAATCAATCAATGAAGCACACTCTTCTCTACACGGTTAGCATCGGATTGAAAACTCAGGACAAGACTCCCGAGGTCGAGCGGGTTACATGATACAATGGTTGGGCCTTCACAATAGGTGTGACGGAAACTATAAGGCAATGGCTAACCTACCCCCTAAGCCAACCAACCCCGCTCTCCCCTATGTTAGAAAATAATTCCTTTAATCAAAAGTTATCGGTATTCCAAAAGGCAATGACAAAAAAAGGTTTTAATTTAATGAATAATCAGAATTGTACTAGAAATATTAATGTAAATATATAAGTACTTTTCTTCTATTTTAGGATAATAAGCAGTTGTTTATGTAAAAAAAAAAAAAAAATGTCAATTGGGGTCATCTGTGGTTTAGTGGTTTGCATGGCAACCTACAATACTAAAGGTCGCGGGTTCGCGCCCCATGGTGACCCTAGGATTTTGTAATGGGAGTAAAAAATCCTTAGCTATGCCGTCCCTCGGATAGTACGTAAAATGGAGGTCCCGAGCCTGTATGACGTCAGGCACTTGATAAAGATCCCTATCCTAATTATACCTGGATGGGCAAAATTTAGGACTCCTAGTGTAGCATCGTCCGATTAGCCTTAGTAGCATACAAATGGACGTTAAACAAAACAAACAAACAAAAAATATCAATTTAATTTCTTATATTATATCAGTAAGTTTTTAATGAAATATAAAAGTGTTTTAATGTACTCAAGTATGAGCAGTATGATGAAAAGTATTGTTCATAACACGTACCAAAAGTGTGTTTGAGGTGCTTGGTCTGATTTCCGCGATCGGATACGCCTCGCGCTTAAACTCGACCGCGCACCGAAAAGAACCAATTTTAGTACTACTGATGAAAATAGTTATTTGCCCATCTCTAGTCCATAGCGACATTCTAGAGTTTATTTTGCTAAATATATTTATGTACATCAGTAATGAAGTAATCACCGGTTGTTTATATGCCAAATCCTTATATATATAAAAATCACTTGTCCCGATGTTTGTCTCTCTATTTCTGAGAAACTACTCAACCGATTTTAATGAAATTTGGCTCAATGTATATAGTTTTGTCAACTTACCGGACCGGATAGTTTTTAACTTGATTAGTGATCAAAATAATTCTTATATAGCGAATTATTGCAAATACAGTAGGTCGTGTTTCGATTTATTAACATGGCATCATATGTCGATTTCATAATGTTTTTGTTTATAAGCATGCTATTGTAATACAGGTTATCATTATTATAATTTTGTATTGCGTTATGTGAGTGCAGTTATTTTTCCTATATTATTATTTTCCACAGACAAATAGTAATACAAATTTGTATTTATTGTTAATTTTCATTAAAGAATAAATAAATCAAGAAAAGGTTATAATAAATACTCAAATGTGTAGGTACTTTTTCTTCCTTTTCCTTTTTTATTTGTATTTATATTAAATTACTAGCTAAGCGCTGAAACGCTTTGCTGGGCCCACCCTGATATCAACTTTTAGTATAGTAAATACATTTTAATAATTTAAATTAGGCTATTATTTGAAATAATACTCTATAAATGTTGTAACAGCACCTACTGTCATAGGTGTAACCTAATAGAAGCCTGACTTGGGGAGTCAGTGTTGCCAAAAATTAGTGAAAATTAGTCAATTGGCTACACTGCGGGTAACCAGTCGTAAAAACTCCCTCACAAAAAGGGTGTGTTTTGATTGGGTGTTGTGGGATACTTTGTGATTTGCTAAAGAACTGCATAATTAAGACTTTAATATTATATTTTCAGTTAATTTATTTAACAGAAGTTTCTTTATTTTCATTATTCGTTTTGTTATTATTATTTAAATACAGTGTTTTTTTATTTTACCAAACCTTTCTATCATTTTTATCCCGATATCTAAAATGTAAAATTTAAAAAATGTCAGTGAAGATTTGTAATTCCTCCTTTATCAACAATAATTTAAAGTTGAGAAAATTTAATCCCAATCGAATAGAGGCTGTTACTTCCTAAGTTGTAATTATCTTTAAATGTAAAATTTAAGAAATGTTAGCGAAGATTTTAATCCTTTTTTAATTTAAAGTAGGCTATTATTGGAAATGATATTTACTTATCTTTAAATGATAGTTGATTAAGAAAGGATTACAAATCGCTGCATTTTTTAAATTTTACATTTAATGATTATTACACCTCTACTGAACAGGAATAATTGTTATTTGGGTAACCTCAAGTTTCAGATTTATCCGCCATAAATATGAGAGTACTACTGCAAAATAATCCATCGGCAGATATATTTTTTAAACAATTGCTCTATATTGGAAACGAGGAAATAGAGCTAGCTGTATCGAAATTCAAAATTTATCAAATTACCAGAAAATTTCTGCACTGTTGTAGAGACGAAAAATGAACTGTCTACGAAATATAAAGTGTCTTTCCTGATATTTTGAACAATTATTTGGACTATAAGTGGCTGGGTAATCGTGCTATTTTGGCAGCAAAAAATGTTGATTTCGATGAAATAAACTTCCAAAATCAATTGACAATGTTCTAGATGTAAACGAAGCCGTAAATTTCCCATCTGAATTTTTTAATTCCCTGGATATATACCCAAACAATCTCCAGTTGAATATTGGCTCACAGATCATTCTTCTTCGTAACTTAAATCCACCTCAATTGTGCAACGGTACACGTTTGGTCATTAAAAGGATCACAGGAAATGTTATTGAAGGAAAAATGTTACCTGGAAGGTTTACAGGAGATATCGCCCTGTTGCCACCTATTCCCTTGGAACCGACAGAATTTTCAATAAAATTTAAAAGGCTTCAATATCCTATTCGTTTGGCTTTCGCCATGACCATAAACAAATCCCAAGGGCAAACAATGTCCACTTGGACTTTGAAAATCCGTGTTAATCCCTTGGGCAATGGCATAACTCACGTGGGAAATGGGTATCGCCTGCTCACGTGTGTGGAAACCATCAAATCTTTGGTTTGTGTTTAAAAAAAAAAAACAGGTTAACCCAAAACATTTTGAACAAATTAGTACTTGAATAAATAAAAATTCTTAATTGTATTATGTAACAACCTCTTTAAGAAGAGATTTATTATCACTCATATATATTGCTAAATTATAAAAGCTTCAACACACCACCCTCCTACCGAACACTTATTAGCCAAAGGGTTGGGAAATCGAGGTCTCAAAGAAATTGAGAAAAACGCCTATCAAAAGGACATATATGACGCGTTAACCAAGATTGGCATGACCCTGAGCAAAATTAAACCCGTTGTTAAACTAACAATACCAAGTTGAAGTAGTGTTAGGCCAATAATCAATAGATCAATGGCTGAGGTTATCAAAACTTACTTCAGTCATCCTTTTTAAAATTAGTGGACAAATATAGCCATTTCGAGTTAGTTTATACCGATCAATAAAAAAAGGGCGATAGTGTTGGCAGCTCTGTGAGTCGTAAACACAACCAGCTCCTTTTTAATCAAACTACATTGAAGTATGAGATGTAAAAAGTAAAAACTTTAACTTTCCTATATTCTTTACCAAATACTTTTAAATGGTGTAATGCTCTATTCTCAATCACGTTGGATTTTGATTAGCTGAAAGGTTTTCATCTTTATCAATGAATATTGGTATTACTGTATTTGTTTAAAAATATTAGGATATAACTACTGAGCCACAGCAACGCGTGGCCGGGTCTGCTAGTAGTATTTATAATAGTCGTGAAGTATTGAAAATAGTATTAAAAATATATTCATTTTATATGAATGCCATTAAGTATAAGTCCTAGCGAATTTCTGAGATTAACAAAACAAACATAAAAGGAAAAATCCGTTTAACCTTTGAACATTTCCCAGGCCTTAAATGTTTATCGTCCTCCTAAAAGTTTAATTACAAAGCCTACGCTACAGCAGGTAAAGCTTTAGTGCTGCATTCAATTCAAATGTGTGCCCATAAAACCGGATTACTTGTTTTATGGTTTCTGCATAGCTACTCCGGCTTATATGTTCAGGGATTTAGATATAATGCATTAATTTAAAGAACAGGTGTTGGTGAAGTAATAAGAATAAAGAAAAAATAATCATTTGATTCAAATGCTCAGGATTTGAGTCCTACCGAACACTTATTAGCCAAAGGGTTAGGAAATCGAGGTCTCAAAGAAATTGAGAAAAACGCCTATCAAAAGGACATATATGACGCGTTAACCAAGATTGGCATGACCCTGAGCAAAATTAAACCCGTTGTTAAACTAACAATACCAAGTTGAAGTAGTGTTAGGCCAATAATCAATAGATCAATGGCTGAGGTTATCAAAACTTACTTCAGTCATCCTTTTTAAAATTAGTGAACAAATATAGCCATTTCGAGTTAGTTTATACCGATCAATAAAAAAAGGGCGATAGTGTTGGCAGCTCTGTGAGTCGTAAACACAACCAGCTCCTTTTTAATCAAACTACATTGAAGTATGAGATGTAAAAAGTAAAAACTTTAACTTTCCTATATTCTTTACCAAATACTTTTAAATGGTGTAATGCTCTATTCTCAATCACGTTGGATTTTGATTAGCTGAAAGGTTTTCATCTTTATCAATGAATATTGGTATTACTGTATTTGTTTAAAAATATTAGGATATAACTACTGAGCCACAGCAACGCGTGGCCGGGTCTGCTAGTAGTATTTATAATAGTCGTGAAGTATTGAAAATAGTATTAAAAATATATTCATTTTATATGAATGCCATTAAGTATAAGTCCTAGCGAATTTCTGAGATTAACAAAACAAACATAAAAGGAAAAATCCGTTTAACCTTTGAACATTTCCCAGGCCTTAAATGTTTATCGTCCTCCTAAAAGTTTAATTACAAAGCCTACGCTACAGCAGGTAAAGCTTTAGTGCTGCATTCAATTCAAATGTGTGCCCATAAAACCGGATTACTTGTTTTATGGTTTCTGCATAGCTACTCCGGCTTACATGTTCAGGGATTTAGATATAATGCATTAATTTAAAGAACAGGTGTTGGTGAAGTAATAAGAATAAAGAAAAAATAATCATTTGATTCAAATGCTCAGGATTTCAAGGAAAATTTTGAAAGCTCTACCTATATATTTTGGCACACAGTAGGGTAAACCGTACAGTTATTGACACCCTTAAGGCTATATTTCTGTGGTTAAATTTAAAAAAATACTTTTTATAAAGGGATCAAATAGAAAGTTCCTATAGCTCCTCATAAAGACTCAAGAGGTTTTTTTGGGTCAAAAGTTCAATAGTTTTACAATACGGCAATATTTATTGTTAAAAGTGCTAAATCTAGTTATTGGCACCATGTGGATTTAATAGTGAAATCTTCCATATGGTTAGTTTGTTAAAGTCTTACTTCATAGATGACTTAGAGGATCCTTCAAACATTAGACTCATGTATATCTTATAATAAAATTAGGACTTGTCTACCTATTTCTTTAAGTTAAAGTTGGGGTGCCAATAACTGTACTGAGTGCCAATAACTGTATGGTTTACCCTACTATGTGTGAAGTACTCAATGAATACTATAATTTACCTCACAATACTAATGATTAAAAGTAAAAAAATCACATTGGAGTGTGAACGGTATTTTAAAAACATGGCAGAACCTGGAAATTTATTGAAGCCTTTGTTGAAAGAAGGTACTAACTCACTTCTAACCAGTTTACAATTTTATGAGTTAATGTATATTAATCTAATCTTAATTGGTGGGTGACCACCTTCTTTTAAATTATTTACTTTTTGAGCTCCACCGGGAGTCTAACCCGGGTCTCCCGCGTGACATGCACGGATTCCAACCACTGCACCACAGAGCTCGGCTTCAAACAGAGCCAATCCTTCCTCTTCTCTGATACCTACTCCCCCGATCTCGCAAATTTTGCGAGTAGTAACGGGAGGTGGACAAAATTTGTTCCATATCTGGTATTTATTGACATACGTCAATTTTAAATTTTTTATATTAATCTAATCTTAATTCGTGGGTGACCACCTTTTTTAAATAATATATTTTTTGAAGAGAAAGGATATCGGGGGAGTAGGTATCGCTGAAGAGGAAGGGTTGGCTCTGCTTGGAGCCGAGCTCTGTGGTGCAGTGGTTAGCATCCGCGCATGTCACGCGGGCATTTGTGGAAAAGGACTGTGGTATTTGACTTGTATGGATTTATAATTTTTGTGTCAAGGGCATTCAGCCTATTTGATTAAAAACATTTTATGGTTGCAGATGTTTATCTTGATAATGGCGTGAGTGACGAAACTTGGACAAATAATTAAATAAAAATAGGTTAAATATAGGGATCAAAACAAAAACTCGACTAAAATCTGCCTAGCCTCTAATGAATAAAAACTTATCGTAATGAAATTTTTTTACATTATTCAATTCACTAATCAATTAATAAGCTTGATGGTAAAATCGGGAAGACAGCAAAAATGAGGTCCTCTTCCCAGGCTTGGTCCAATTACTCGGTTTGTTTAAGTAAGTGGATCTCTCGTCAAGCGCCTTTTCAGTCTCGTAATCAATGCTGCGTCAGCCATTTCTCTTGTTAGAATATTATAAATAATTAATTTATAATATTCAACAACAAGATATTAATAATTTTGACTGGAATATTCCAAGTTTTTGTGTAAGGGTTTTTTTTTTTTTTTTTTTTTTTTTTTTGTACCAAGTACGTTTAAAAAGTATTTCCATAAGGCTTTAAAGAAAATATGTAAATATGTGTATTTAGTTACTGAATTAGTTTGTTTGTCTAACGTCACTTTATGCTACTAAGGCTAATCGGACGATGCTACAATGGTAGTCCTAAATTTTGCCTATCCAGGTATAATTAGGATAGGGATCTTTAGCGAGTAACTGACATCGTGCAGGCTCAGGACCTCCATTTTACGTCCTATACCTATAGCACCACGAGGGACGGTATAGCTAAGGATTTTTTAAAGAGAGTAAAAAGATCCCTATCCTAATTATACCTGGATAGGCAAAATTTAGGACTACCATTGTAGCATCGTCCGATAGGTAGTGGCATAAAACTGGAAAAAAAATATAACTGGATATGGATATGGATATGGATGGAATATAAATAACTGGATCAAAAAATATTTTGAAAAGTACTGAGAACTTCCAAATTTTGCTATATAGGTACTCTATAACTTATGGAGATATACAAATATAAGCATATAAATGTGGGAAAATGTGTGAAGTTGAGGAATGGCGTTTACATTTTATCGAAACACGTCAATTTCTAATCTAAGTAAGCTCTTAAGTGAAAGTTGTGTGTTGTGCGAATCGCACCAGATTATTTAACATTCCAAACTTGTTCCCTCAATATTTGCGCGATATAAATTCAATCATAATTTAAGTAAAATTAAAATTAAAAAATGGTCATTTTGGGAAATAAAAAAATACACGGTAGTGGCATAAAAATGGACGTTAAACAAACAAACAAAGTTATAAACTTTGTATTACTCCAAACCTATTTATTATATATTTTGCAGTACAAGATATAATTATATATTCAGGATTATTAATTTGATCTTTTTCTATTTTTGAAAGCCAACGTTTCTATTCCTACATGTGGATGTTCATCAGGGCTTATGAGTCCAGAGTAAAACAGAGACCGCCCAGTGCAATCAACCTATCGTAAAGAAAAACAGTTGACTACTCTGTGTGTGTGTGTACACAATGTATGTACAAGATAATTACTATAGACTTTGCTATATAAGTAAGATATTTATTCTGTAGACTTCTTGCTGATCTATAATGGAGAGAAAAGCGGGTAGGTAAAGTTTAGCGAGGGTGGTCCAGCGGCCAAGCAAGGTGATCTCTACCCAGCTTAACCTTTTCAAATCTGTCATATTCTTTTATCCGCGGCCAAAGGCTTGTTTGCGTTTTGAGCTGTCGCATTATTTCATTTCATGAACCATTTCTAATATTTATTTCCATTCCGAAAAATTCCACCTCCCCTCCTCATGTAAATCTCGCCCCCCCCCCCCACCAAAACCTCAGGGACATTACATAAGATTAAATAAAAAAATGAAAAAACATAAGGTAGGTGAAGTGATGAATTGATGAGGTGAAATGAATCAGAAGGTGAAATGATCAGAATTTTCAGAAATGATCAGAAAGGTGAATTTGTCAAACAACTGCAAACTGAAAATCCTGAAAAACAAAAGTTTGCTTGTATATAGCAAAGTTTGATTTTAAGTTTATATATATATATACATATACTGGGTGTCCCAGACCTAGTGTAAAAAAAAAATGGGTAATACTGCATGTTAAACGGGGTAGAATGGCGCAAAAGCGAGTTTCCTATCTCAATATGTTAAGGAAATAGAATTTTTTTTTTGCTTTTATTTTTAAAATCTTACTTTTCTTCTGAAAAATAACAGTTATCTCTACTTTGGTTTAGTGTAGAAAATAAAACGAGCATATTTTCTTAATCAGCATTAAATTTTCTAAAAGTTGAAATAGGAGCACCCTGGAAGCTGCCAAATTTCCTAAAATCTTCAGAATTTAGTTAGCTTTATAGTGGTGTAACTCATGATACAATTGCACTTCACCTTGTGAGTCTAAAAGAGGTTTTTCTGATGAAAAACGCGCTAGAGAATGTCACTGCTTGGGCAATGAGGAAGCACGCTGGAGCCTGCATTCAAAGTAATGGATGCCGAACAATGCCGAGCAGTGACATTCTCAAGCGTGTTTTTCATGAAAAACTATTAAAAATTTAAGTTATAATAAATGTTTTGTGTTTAGCGCGTTAAAAGTCCCACTGAAAGTGGATTTAAAATAACCAGACCCATTTCATCTTTTAGAAAATTTAATGCTGATTAGGAAAATATGATCGTTTTTGTTTCTACGCTAAAACAAAGTAGAGAAAACTATTATTTTTCAGAAAAAAAGTAAGATGTTAAAAATAAAAGCGAAAAAAAAACAACAGATTGAGATTCTACCATTCTACCCCGTTTAACATGCAGTATTATATATATATATATATATATATATATATATATATATATATATATATATACATATATATATATTTAGCTAGGACAGAGGACAAATCAGCTGAATCTATCTTAATTAATCGGGCTCAGGTGATTATAGCCATTGATCGGCAGTCCGTCCTCTAGTTCACTAATTGTAGCTTCTTAGTCCGGTTGCTACTAAGTACATTATTTGTAGTAGTAGTACCTATCCTACAATATAATAATAAAGCTGTTATTATATTATTTCCTGTTACCCAATTTCGGGAACTTATAAAATGCCCTGTTCAGTGTAGGAGGGGTGGGTATGATAAAATGATTAAATTATACAAAAAAAACTGAGTGAATAAATTATTAAAAACTGACAAAATAGATGGTACTGTATACAAATTGTTATGTCTGGACTCAATAATATGGTAACACTAAATTGAGATAATACATAACGTAACAATCCATAAAAAATTGAGAAATATTAGCAGAACATACCATATCCCACAACCATTCTTTTGACTTTGAGAACCCCTCCATATTAGCTACTTTACCAAACCACGATAAACGATTCCTCTCTGAATCCATCTGGAAAAAACTACAGAATCCCTGTAAATCATAAAACAGATAAAGTGATAATTTCATCCACTAATTCTAACATATTCCGCATCCTCAAATCCTAGTTTTGATTTCATAGGTCAACAAAGAATAAATTAATGCATAAATACCTCAAAATGATAAAATTTATAAATATATACCGTAAAACGAGGTGACTTTGTGGCTAATGGGGTGACTTTGTGACAAGCCTATTTTTCTACAGTTTTTGAATTTCCCTCCTTAAAAAGAATCAGGTTAGGCAATTCAGTGTACATGTCAGTTGGTCAGTAATGTGCTGCAACCTACTGGCCACATATAACTTCTTTCATTCCATTTACCATGGTCGTTTTTTTTATATAAGCTTGATTGTTTTTATTTACTTGAAAATTTGAAATAAAGCACCATGATAAATGGAATGAAAGAAGTTATAGAGGTCCATATGTGGCCAGTAGGTTGCAGCACATTACTGACCAACGAACAAGTACACTGAATTGCCTAACCAGATTCTTTTTAAGAAGGGAAATTCAAAAACTGTAGAAAAATAGGTTTGTCACAAAGTCACCCCATTAGTCACAAAGTCACCTCGTTTTACGGTTTATTTATTATATAATAAATTTTATAATTTTGAGGTATTTATGCATTAATTTATTCTCTGTTGCGTGCTTGTTGTCTGTATGCATTTCTTAAAATTTTACTATTAGTTATTTAATATATGACTTTTGTCCTCAACAATCGTTTGGATTAATGAGATCATATTGATGTAGTGGGAATTAAAATTGAAATACATCTTCTTTTCAGTTTTACAAGGATGGAAAGAAGATAAATATTAGAGAAACACAAGAACTAACCCGAAGCCCCAACCATTAACCCCCCCCCCCCCCACAGAACAGGATCTGGGGTTGTTAGGGAGAGAATTAATGGGAAGCTGATTGGGTTTTCTTTTCAATGCGGGGCAGGCCATTCACAGCCTCCTGGGTGGATGGAAAGCCCGGTGTTATACAGAAACAGGTCGTTATTTCTTAGTTCTCGGTAGGGAAAGCCCACAATTATCCGAAATATACTGTGTACGGGAAATCATAAATATAAAATACATAGAAGCTATTTAAAAATTTATTTATTTCTTATAAAATAAAATGTCTTGTTTTCCTGGGAATAGATTTATTTTTTTTCGACGTTTTTCCTGTTAGTAGATTAAAAAAAAAAAACTTTTCACCATACTACGATGTAATCACCTGTTTTACACACCTAATTTGCGGTCCGAAAGCTACACTTCGCCGCCCTAGGGCCGAAAATGAATTTCGCCCTAGGGCCGCAAAATCAGCTGTTTATTATTTTAATTCATTCATTTCATTATATACATTACATAAGTTTGTTTTGCTCGTATTATTGTTTAGTTATTTAGTAATTATGGCTAATAATATATCAGAATCTATAAATAGAAGAGCAAAAGAAACCATAGCAGATTTGTTACCAGCAAAATCAAAAGATAGGTATGACGAAGAGTATACAAAGTTTATTATACTTTGTAATAAAAAATTTAATCGAAATAGCCAATTTCGATACATAATAGCATAACGTAAAACAATCCATACATTAAACATTCATCATGTCCCCATAACCACAAGATAACCTTCTAGCAAAGAGGTACACTTAACCAAAAGAAAATCTTGTTTTTGATTAATGTTATATCGTATTAATATTTATTGTAGTATGGTGAAAAATAGCGTTCGTGCCTCGGGCCAAAGTGCTTTTGCAGGCCCTCGAACTTTTCATGACCTCGACTACGTCTCGGTCAAAAAATATCTCGGGCCGGCAAACACGCACTTTCGGCCCTTGGTACGAAATATAATATTGTGGCGCTTACAATTTTTTTTCTTCTCTGTTTATTAATTTTTTTTTTTGTATGGGTGAGAGTTGGTCAACTGTTAATCTTTACGATGGGTTAAATGATGATCAGGATTTTCAGTTTGAAAAAAAATTTATTTTCGAAACCCAACGTTTCGATCCAACTCGTGGATCTTCATCAGGGCTAAAAGAAAACAAATATATGAGTATCTATGCTAGAGGATGACAGTAAACGAATGTTTTACAGAACTGATAATAATATTAAAGATGGTAAGCATTATGATTGAATATTGAAATAAGTAGCTGGTTAGCAAGATAAAATAGAATCTGATATTTACCTTCTGAGTCAAGGTAGATACAAAGACTGAAGGTAAAATAAGGTAAGAGGTAGTTTCCCGACTTCAAAGGTTTAAGACGGAGAAACTCAACGCTTTTGAAGTGAAAGGCTACATGACAACTGAGTGAAAATAAAATATTAAAAACTAACAAAATATATGGTACTGTATACAAATTGTTATGTCTGGACTCAATAATAACACAAAATTGAGATAATACATGAGGTGACAATGCAAAAAAAAAATGAAAAATATACAGGAGGCAGTTATACAATACTAAAGATAATAATAATACTAGAGGTACATCGATAATTGCGGAGACCTATGAAATCTATGTTAGAATAAGTGGATGTAATTATCACTTGATCTGTTTTATGATTTACAGGGTTAGTTTTTTCCAGATGAATTCTGAGAGGAGTCGTTTATCGTGGTTTGGTACAGAATAAATTAATGCATAAATACCTCAAAATTATAAAATTTATATATAATATAAAATTATAAATATATATATATATATATATATATATATATATATATATATATATATATATATATATATATACCGTAAAACGAGGTGACTTTGTGACAAACCTATTTTTCTTGGTCAGTAATGTGCTGCAACCTACTGGCCACATATGGACCTCTATAACTTCTTTCATCCCATTTATCATGGTGCTTTATTTCAAATTTTCAAGTAAATAAAAACAACCAAGCATATATGAAATAAAGCACCATGGTAAATGGAATGAAAGAAGTTATATGTGGCCAGTAGGTTGCATCACATTACTGACCAACTGACATGTACACTGAATTGCCTAACCTGATTCTTTTTAAGGAGGGAAATTCAAAAACTGTAGAAAAATAGGCTTGTCACAAAGTCACCCCATTAGTCACAAAGTCACCTCGTTTTACGGTATATATTTATAAATTTTATCATTTTGAGGTATTTATGCATTAATTTATTCTCTGTTGGCCTATGAAATCAAAACTAGGATTTGAGGATGCGGAATATGTTAGAATAAGTGGATGAAATTATCACTTTATCTGTTTTATGATTTACAGGGATTCTGTAGTTTTTTCCAGATGGATTCAGAGAGGAATCGTTTATCGTGGTTTTGGTAAAGTAGCTAATATGGAGGGGTTCTCAAAGTCAAAAGAATGGTTGTGGGCGATGACATGTTCTGCTAATATTTTTCAATTTTTTATGGATTGTTACGTTATGTATTATCTCAATTTAGTGTTATTATTGAGTCCAGACATAACAATTTGTATACAGTACCATCTATTTTGTTAGTTTTAAATATTTTAATCTAATCCTAATTTGTGGGTGACCACCATTTTTAAATAATTTAAAAGTGGTGGTATTTTTAAATAATTTAAAAAATTATTTTTAAATAATTTTAAAATATTGGTCACCCACAAATTAAGATTAGATTAATATAAAATAATTTAAAAATTGACGTATGTCAATAAATATCAGAAATTTGACAAAAATTGTGCACCTCCCGCTACTACTCGCAAAATTTGCGAGATAGGGGGAGTAGGTATCATTGAAGAGAAAGGATTGGCTCTACTTGGGGCCGAGCTCTGTGGTGCAGTGGTTAGCATCCGCGCATGTCACGCGGGAGACCCGGGTTCGACTCTCGGCGGAGCCAAATCTTTCCTCTTCAAATAATAAATTATTTTAATATTTTATTTTCACTCAGTTTTTTTTTGTATAATTTAATCATTTTATCATACCCACCCCTCCTACACTGCACAGGGCATTTTATAAGTTCCCGAAATTGGGTAACAGGAAATAATAAAATAACAGCTATTATTATTATATTGTAGGATAGGTACTACTACTACAAATAATATACTTAGTAGCAGCCGGACTAAGAAGCTACAATTAGTGAACTAGAGGACGGACTGCCGATCAATGGCTATAATCACCTGAGCCCGATTAATTAAGATAGGTTCAGCTGAGCTTCCCATTGTCCTCTGCCTGGCCAATCAGCACCCGCCATCCTAGCCAGCTGCCTTGTCATTGGCTGGCTAATAGTTTCCTCTTGCTAAACAGTTTCGGCGATATCTAATAGTTATTACCGATTGGTGGAGGTGCCAAAGGAACTAAAACGTGATTCAGTTGTGAAATATGTATTTTTTTTATTTCCCAAAATGACTATTTTGGTTAATTTTACTTAAATTATGATTGAATTTATATCGCGCAAATATTGAGGGAATAAGTTTGGAATGTTAAATAATCTGGTGCGATTCGCACAACACACAACTTTCACTTAAGAGCTTACTTAGATTAGAAATTGACGTGTTTCGATAAAATGTAAACGCCATTCCTCAACTTCACAAATTTTTCCACATTTATATGCTTATATTTGTATATCTCCATAAGTTATAGAGTATTTCTATTGCAAAACTAGAAAGTTCTAAGTACTTTTCAAAATATGTTTTGAAAAATGTCTAATAGGTATTTCTCGGTCCCTCAGTGTTCAATTAGATAATCAAAATACGTGTCATTCCATTTATTTCCAAAAAATTAAAAGCTTCTTAAAGAGCGGATTGTAAAATTAACAATAGATAAGCCTGTTTCGAAAAATATGGCGATATATAGTCTTCATTTTAAAGAAAGTGACTATATTTATCCAGGTAAATACTAGTATTTGAAATTTTATTATTCAAAAATGCTAGTTTTATGCAAATAACATTGGGAACATCCGTTGTGCTTAATTGTTCCAAGTTTTCAATGGGATGCCTGAAATTTTTGACAAATAAATAAATTGAAAATAACAGCTGTCATAGCACTGATTGCATGAATAGGTAATTAATATTATTATAAGTGAAAAACGTAAAGTTACAATGATGTGTTTGCATATATCGTAACTACCAGCATTACACGCACAATTACAAGAAAATTGCTTATTATTATTAATAAATTTGATTTCCACTTTTATTTGATGGGGCAGTCTTTTAAAATCGCTTGTTTGAAGGCACAAGGCTTATAAAATAACTCTTTTTATTTTTAGATACGATTCCACATGTACTTATGTGGTTTTCATCAAGGATAGCCTGCCCTTCAATTAATGGTCTTTTAAAATTACCAATTATCTCTATCACATCAACTATGCCTATCCCCGTTCCTTCCGACATTTCGCAAAACTACTAGCGCACCTTATAGTCGATTGCGTCCGCGAATAGAATCATTGTTCATGGTCCATTTTTCTTAGGCGTATGTGTATAGTGTTGTAGAGCCTGAATCTCATTGGACGGGAAATTGTCAAGTATTTTTTTAGTAAAATTGAAGATAACGAGAGGAACGAAGGATTGGAACTGGCTTTCATAGATAGACCTCTTGTTACGGTAAAAAAAAATATTAATTGGTTATAAATAAACAAAACGATCGTAACAAAATAAAATGGTAGCTCAGTGAGGACGGGCGGGTTCTTAAAAAAAATAAAATAAATTAAGGGGCGCCACGCTATTTATTTTAAGGAAATAGCGAAAACCTAAAGGAATCTGAATAAAAAAATAATTTAAATTTAATAAGTGAAAGATCACCTAAAATCTCGGAGACGGCTGTACATAAAATTCAATTTGCAATTTGCCCTTATGAACTACTTAATGGTGAGTTAAAAAGAAATAGAAATAGAACAAAACAAATTAAACTCAAATAAAAGGAACTTTTAATTATCACTATATTTACACTACGATATTAAAAAAAAAATTTACTCACAATTTTTGTAGTCGGGCCTGATCAAAATCTAACTCTATTCACAAAACTAGAAACAATTTTAACTTATAACTATACAATAAACAAACAAAAAAAAAATATCTGCAGTCTGTTCCCTTAACTAGCCTGTCTTCTCTCTCGTAGCTTGGGTTGCCAGTAGCCACTCGGCCTGGGGATTCTCGTCACCGGAATCTCTTCCGTGAACGCCACTATTCTTCAATTCGCTGATATTTATCGATATAGACCACAACCACTTGAACCACTAAAAACAGTCTCATTTTATCCTCACTCGTCAAACGCTAGCGAACATCTGCCGTATTTTCCGTCGTTGTTTTTAAAAAAAACAAATGCCTTAATAACAGCTGTTGTAAATAAATCACTTGTGGTTCCGCCTCTTCTTTTAAAATAAAACATAATTATTTTTATAGCTAAATAAAAAATATTATATCAACAAAAAAACTAAAACGAAGCTTTTAAAACAACACATATTTTAATTATATACAAAAATATATTAAGCCCTCTTCGATTATTAATGATTTTTCTTAAATAAAAAAAAAAAATTTGTTTGTTTATTTTTCGTTACACTCTGTTAGTCGTTTATTGTGTTACTTTCTTTTTCGTTTATATCCGAGGTGTTTTAAGTTGTTTTTTGACCCGTTTAGCTGTTGAAAAGTGGTATGCTATTCTCTCTTAGCGTTATACCCGATGCATTAGATGTTAAAATCTATTTTAGTAAAGGTATCGATGAACTATTATCTGCTTGTGTAGAGGTCGAGGATGTTTTTATAATGGCCCCGGTGTAAGGAAAGGCAGAAGAGCAGAGAGGTAGCTCCGAGTAGCTAACATCAATCTCAACTTTGAGCCTCTAACTTGGCCTCGCTCGGGGATGAAAACGGATGGTACCTTTGGGGCCGCAGCTCAGTGGGGCAAAGCCGCAAAAAAACTCAATATCTCTAGAACGGCTTGTCCTATCGACATGGGAATTGTTTCAACCTATCAAGGATGGAAAATTACATTACAATT
Organism: Aelia acuminata; assembly: GCA_911387785.2. Taxonomy (NCBI): domain Eukaryota; kingdom Metazoa; phylum Arthropoda; class Insecta; order Hemiptera; family Pentatomidae; genus Aelia; species Aelia acuminata. Next base: position 3,199,185 of record OU426983.1, read on the forward strand.
GAAACTAAATTTTATATTGATATATGCATAAATAATTATACAGGCAACTTAAGAATTGATATTTAAATTAATTTAAAAGAAGTAGTTGAACTTTAACCCTTTGTTACACGCGCCTCTAAGGCCCTACGCACACGGGTCGACGCTGGAAATGGTCGACGCGATTCTAGTCCGTAGGCCTCTCCCCTCCACTCAACTTCCTTCGTTTTGGCATCAAGCTCCGCGGACGGGTCGTTCACTGGTCGTCTAGAACCGCAAGGATCCTCGACTTGTGCAGTTCTCGTCTCTTGCGATTGGTTTGGAACGGGAAAAATCGAGCGAAACGCACGTCTCTTCGTCATGGAGTTAATTTTTATTTTATTTGTTTGCTTTGTTTTTGTGCTAAATTTTTTTTTTTTAATTTAACCTGTGTTACCTCTAATAAATGTTTGAAAAGAAACATTTATTTATTTTTATTTTTATTTTCTATTTTTTATTTTTTATTTTATTTTATTTTATTGTAAATTGTATTTTTCTATTAATTTTTGTTAAGTGTTTATTGGTTTTATTTGGTTAATTTTGTTTATTGTTAATAAAAATATTTGTAAATAAATGTGAAAAATTAAATATCTTACCTCAAAGTTATAAGTATGCGTTCTTCTGAATTCGCGTATTCCCTCATATTGGTATCCGCATATTGAATAGCTGGACTAATTATTTTTACGAGAGTAATGTATGATTCCTTTCGCATTCTATAAAATGCTAGAAATTTAGCATCACTTTGTTGCAGTTCTCTTGCAGCAACGAATAGCCGTTTATGAAAATTGCGTTCAATATAAGGATGAACCCATAATCTTCGTTTAATCCTTTTCATTTGCCGGTACCACAAGTCCTCCTCATCACTTGAACTTGAATTGTTCATTGCAAGTTTATACAAATTAAACTAAAAATGCAAAAATACCATATATTATTAATGCTGATTAGAAATATACAAACATTCCCAGATCGAAGTAGCCATTTTGATTGCCATGAACGAATGCACTGAATACGTTCCTGGTTAGAAGATGCGAATAAACTAATCGACTTGTGTGCGGTGGACAACCGCATGTGCCGCAGGATTCGTACATGACGAGCACGACGCGCGAACCTCTCGACGCGTCTTCGATCGACCCGTGTGCGTAGGGCGTACTTTCATTCCTGCCCGCTAGTGGCACTGCGTGCCGCATTGGTATTTTTCTTCGTTTTTCGACATTTGCGTCTTCTTAAAGCTACTATTCAAATATGTTTACCTTACATGTTATTAAAAGAATAAGAAGAGGTATTTATGAGATAGATAAAGCAATAAGAACATTTTTATTTTTAAAAATAAATAAATTCGAACATAGTAATCATCAAAACAGGAACAAAAACTGGAAACATAATAGTACAGAAGAAGACGAATGGCGTACATTGTGAAAATCGGTTGTATTATTTTTTCTGTTTTCCGCATTCATGGCCTGGACCTTTCCTAGATCCATAATAAGTCAGTAGTGAGATTTCGGTTCCAGCTTTTTATAGGTTCAATGAGGCGTCTTACTATATCCATTGGCGGATCCAGGGGAGGGGGGCTGTGGGGGCTGCAGCCCCTCCCTTTGGAAAATTTTTCGTCATTAAAAAGTAGAATTTGACTTTCCTTAAAGTAAGGAAGCAAATTAAAGAACAAATAATATGCAGAACAAGTAGAATTTTAGTTGTGGGAAAGGAACATAAGGGCCTATTCACACTATCGGTTTCGCGCCCGCTCCACTCTCGCTCCGCTCCCGGTCCGCTCTCGCTCTACCCCATTCACACTAGCGCTCCGCTCCCGCTCCACTCCCGGTCCGCTCTCCTAATGTCTTACCATATTCACACTATATAATTTTACACCGTTCGATTTTGAAAGGTTTAAGCTATTAAAGCCATTAATAATCGAAGTTGTCTGTATTCGGATTTTAATTAATGATTAACTTTCAGTTACTTAAGCATTCATTTATTCTTCAATTTTACGGCAAAAAAAAAAAACAATTTTTCGTTTGTAGAAATAGCTGGTAAGTGTACTTTTCTTGATGAAGAAGATAATACCATATTATCAAAATATATAATAAGAAGAATATATTGCAACACAATGATGATTATTAATAATAATTATAAATTAATTTAATTAATGGTGAAGAAATAATTAAAATTTTTTTCGGAATGTATTCGAATACGCTTGAAAATTTCAAGTTGAAATCGGTAAATGCTACAAATTTACCGATTGTGTTCTCTTCTTTTCCTGATTAATATTTTAATTATTTTTTTGTTAATGATCTGACATTTTTCATAATATACTGCATTTTTATTCGTTTCAAATTAAACGTTATTTTATAATAGCAATGAGTATGTAGTCAATAAATAAATACTATTTTTTACCAGTATATTAATTCATAGCAAAATATTTCTCAAACATAACATGAATTTTTGAATGAAGCGCGTATTGTTGGTGATTTTTTTTTTTTTTTTTTTTATCATTTCAAGCGTATTCAAATACATTCGGAAAAAAAATTTAAATTATTTCTTCACCATTAATCAAATTAATTTATAATTATATATATATATATATATATATATATATATATATATATATATATATTAAAGTTGAACTTTTTGGCCGTAAAATTGATGAATAAATAAATACTTTAATAACTGAAAGTTAATTATTAATTAAAATCCAAATACAGACGGTTTCGATTATTAATGGCTTCAATCGTGAACGGTGTAAAATTATATAATGTGAATATGAAAAGACTTTAGGAGAGTGGAGCGAGAGTGGAGCGGGAGCGGAGCGAGGCCGGACCTGGGCCAATATTGTGATTAACCTCTCTCTATTCCTCTTTAGAATATTTTGCCAGTGAGACCGGACCTGGAGCGGAGCGGGAGCGGAGCGCTAGTGTGAATGGGGTTGAGCGAGAGCGGACCGGGAGTGGAGCGAGACCGGAGCGGTACCGATAGTGGAATTCTCTGTCTATTTCTCTTTAGAATATTTGAGTGGAGCGGGAGCGGAGCGATAGTGTGAATCCGCCCTAAAGGTAAAAAAGCTGATTGTCAGATCCAAATGAAGGGCTGTGAGACTGCAGCCCCCCCCCTTTACAGTTGGCTGGATCCGCCTATGACTATATACTCCACAATATATAATAAAATTGAAGACGGAAAAAGTTTGCAGAATCCGAACAGTTCGTACACGCTAGCGGCACGGGATGCCGCAAAAATGTACTTTTTCACTTTAACCAATTGCTAGACACTGCCTGTAAGTCACAGAAACTCGGCTTCACCTTTCTCCTATTCTACGCACATCCGATGAAGAATACTGAGGCGCTCATCTAGTTTAATAAAGAAATTACCGCCAAAAAATCAAAATTACCAAAATTGCGGTATGGAGTGCCGCTTAGCGTGTAACAAAGGGTTAATTTAGCTTCTTTTACTTTGATTTGAATAATTTTTATTTCCATTTCCTTCAAGGTAGCATTTTTTTTTCTTTTTAGTCAGCTAATGTCTTACAACTTTTTATCGAAAAATATTGAATCCCCTGTCTTTAATCGCCTTTCTAATCACCTCATACTGATATTTAGAAAATTTTGACAGGATAAAAACAGATAGAGCATAATCAGTGGAATCACTTTCATTATTTTTCTTTGGGAGGAGGCTGAAGCATCGGTAAATTTCATATAGTATTATCCTAACCATATCATATTTATAAATTAAAAAAAAATTATGTTGGTTTTTGGGGATGTGATTCAATGAATTTTTAATTAATTAATAAATTGGAGGCAGTCAACTTTATAGTATTTTCCTTCTGTGACCACTGTGCACCGCGAAATTTTTCACATAAATGACAATAACTATCCAACAGACAAAAACAAAAAAATGAAATCAGAGGAATATTTTCTCTGATACCTGATCTCTGATACCATTATATCCAGGTCCTAGATCAATCGTTACCATCTTTAACCACGATAAGCCCTTATCTACAATCACGCTTAAAATTATTTATTTTGTGTGAAAGATTTTGGTTTAAATAATGATTTTTATTGGACGGCTATTGTTATAAAGTGGATCGCCTTTATATGCACATAATGGCTGTAAAACATCTATCGATAAAATGTGACCTAACAAGTTCAACAATAACAAGTCCATTGCGTGCTTGTTGTCTGTATGCATTTCTTAAAATTTTACTATTAGTTATTTAATAAATGACTTTTGTTCTCGACAAATACTACTCTATTACCCTTAATCAAGCGAAAAAATTGGGAAACCACTACTTTCTTTCTACTTTCTACTTCTTGCACTACTTTCAAGAATGTCATAAACTATGCTGTTTCAACTAGAGTTTAATATTTTAGGAAATTGTTAAATTTAGGAATTTTATATCACATTAACACTTTTTTTGTGTATACTTATATTCACTGTTATGTTCATTGTTTGTATGTTTCTGTTTGTTGCTATGTCTATGATGTGTTTATGTATATATTATTTTATCTTTTTTCACGTATTCTATTTATCACATGTATACTTTTGCGTATGTTCGAGTATTTATGGATAGTATTGGTACATAATTGTATATGGGTTTTTCTATGGATTTTCTAAGTATATTTAGGTACATTATTCAGCCACATGACTTTCATTAATCAAAATAATCTGGCTATATAAGTACTTAAAAGAAATAATTTATTGTTAAAATTACCACACCTTCCTGATTGGAAAACCTATTCCTTTTAACCATATCTATGATTATTACATTCTATTATTATTATATTTACTACTCATGCTCTTAATTCTTCATATTCTTAAATTCTGTTTACTAATATTAGTAGATACAGTTTTTCATTCTTATATTTGTATATCCACATATGTATGTTATATGTTATACATCTATTTCTATACATGAATTTATATGACGAATCATTATGTTAATTAATTATGTATATATGTAATTAAGTACGCGTTATGTCTTAAGATGGTACGCGTAGAAATAAAGTTACTTGTTACAGGGTTACTGTAATGGGAAAGCAAGAAACACTTTTTTTAAGATATCAGAATTTTTTTTGTGTTTATTTAGAACTAGCTGTAATATACCGGTTCCACCCGGAGAATTTCATTTTTTAAATCTATAAAGTGAGACTTTTATCGACTCAATCGTAAAAACCAATGAAAGGCAAGATCAAAACGATTTTGATAACAATATAAGAATACACCCAGAGTATGGCTGGTTATGCAATTTTATCACGTTAGGTGCGGGATCGGTCCCCGGGGTCCGAAGCATTACATTCCCTTCTTAACAGCCGATTATCACATGAAAATTTCCGAAAGGCCTAACACCTCAAATACTCAATTTAGTCGATTTTTAATGAGATTATTGCATTTTAGTGGAGAAAATGTTGCTATCAGCTGAACTTTCTGTTGTATTTTAGAATCGGGCTCCGAGGTCCGATTTTCGATAAAGAATGACGTAATAGTATATTTCGTACCAAGGACCGAAAGTGGGCGTTTGCCGGCCCGAGATATTTTTTGACCGAGACGTAGTCGAGGTCATGAAAAGTTCGAGGGCCTGCAAAAGCACTTTGGCCCGAGGCACGAACGCTATTTTTCACCATACTACAATAAATATTAATACGATATAACATTAATCAAAAACAAGATTTTCTTTTGGTTAAGTGCACCTCTTTGTTAGAAGGTTATCTTGTGGTTATGGGGACATGATGAATGTTTAATATATGGATTGTTTTACGTTATGTTATTATGTAAGTTAAAAAAGAGAGATAAACATATGTGTGTTTCATTTAATACAACTGATATATTTCAAAATGCTAAAAAAAGTTAGTTCGTTTATTTTTGATTTATAGAAATGTTAAAAGTACAATTTTGGTTGTTTAAAAACATAATACCCTTTGAAGATTCTATTACTTGTTTTTTGTTTGACACATTCACACTTTTAATCGTAGTTGGATTGTTTCTGATTAAAATATCCTCTTGACAATCTTCAAATAAATCATCAATTGTAAAGAGGGACTGATTTTCATATTCAATAGTTCCAAAATCGATATTTGATGTCGAAGTTGGAGCAAACTTATGTAATGTATATAATCAAATGAATGAATTAAAATAATAAACAGCTGATTTTGTGGCCCTAGGGCGAAATATTCATTTTCGGCCCTAGGGCGGCGAAGTGTAGCTTTCGGACCGCAAATTAGGTGTGTAAAACAGGTGATTACATCGTAGTATGGTGAAAATCCAGTATCGGCCTGTCCTGCGCCTATTATGTCTAGTTCCAATCCTTACCAAGAGATAATGCCCTTGAGACGCTCATTCAACTTCCTTTTAATCAAAAGAGAACGCTTTCGTCAAAGTATTCCCATCGGACCCCGACGTCCGATATCATCTGTGGCTGATGCTAGCAGTCGGACCCCGGGGACCGATATCGTCCAATTCCGCATACCCCTAAAATACGCCGCCCCACCTAACGTGTTAATATAGACAGGTTCGCAGGACAGGAGTTCGCACCTGGTATCAAGGAAACACACTGAGCAAAATTTGGAGAATTTAGGACAAACGGTATGGATTTTTATGAAAAAACCAACAAAGAAACGGAATTTCATCTTTATTTATATAGATTAAAAAAAAATTTTATAAAAAAATATTAAACCGACTTCGAAACCTGGGAACCAGTAAAAATAAATTCACTGAAAAGTATGAAATAATTACCTTCTGATTTTTATGAATACACAGCATAATTGAAAATGGTATAAAAAGTGGAAAAGTGCAATAAGACGAATAATTTTATTTTGATTTGTACAAATACACACTAAGTGTTAATAAAAATTATTAAATTTAAATATTAAATACTATGTTCAATACAACACAATCTTTTCGGAGGCGGCGCAAAATAGAAATAACATGTTACTGATACAATTCCATTAGAGGGCATTGAAATCAATAGCTGGGAAGAGAAGATCCATTTAGAAGATTTTCATAATGTCTAGTGTTAAAAATTTTAAATTTTGCGCCGCCTCCGAAAAGATTATGTTGTATTGAACATAGTATTTAATATTTAAATTTAATAATTTTTATTAACAATTAATGTGTATTTGTACAAATCAAAATAAAATTATTCGTCTTATTGCACTTTTCCACTTTTTATACCATTTTCAATTTTGCTGTGTATTCATAAAAATCAGAAGGTAATTATTTCATACTTTTCAGTGAATTTATTTTTACTGGTTCCTAGGTTTCGAAGTCGGTTTAATATTTTTTTATAAAATGTTTTTTATTTAACAATTTTTAGTTGGAGAAGATAACAAATGTAGAAAACCGTACGTTGGTTTAATAATTTCGTTGGTAATTGGTCGTTGATAAAATAAACGTTGGTTTAAAAATTTCTAAATCTTTTTACGCTCTAACACGTTTGTCTTTCCCAGGTCTTTTTATTATACAATAATTGTATAAAATTATTATGAAATACACTTTACCTTTTCAATTTTATGAATACACACAGAAAAGTGGGAAAGCGGTGCGTGTATTATACAACTGTCAACACACTACGTTTTATGATTATAAATGGATTTTTTTTTTTTTTAAAAAGATCAATGTTCAATTGGGAAGGGAACACATAAAATGTTTTTCCACAATGACAATATTTTTCCTTTGCTAAATGTCGTCAGTAAATTTAAACGATCCTTCGGGAGCTTGAAGAAGTCTTAAATTCTGCTTTAAAACGACTACCAATACTCAGTCTTTCTTGGAATTCCACGAATTTTGTTGTCTTATGATTATGGTGTCCAACCGTTGATTAGATCTAAATTAAGAAGGTTTACTGTTATCGGTGAATATACATCTATCTAATATTTATGCTAATATCGCTACAGAAAACGACAGCGATATTGTATTCTGCTGATATTTATATCTTCATTTAAATCTAATGTTGAAAAATTAGTTAAGGTTATGTATAGGTTTGTTCCAACAAGCACGTAAAACACATCGATAACTAACAGACTGCTCATGTTCTCCCCCCACTCTTTTGATTCTGAATTTGATTGGATGGTTTTCCCATTTGATTCATCCAGCAGTAATACAATATTTGGATTTGTTAGTTATCAATTAGTTTTAATAGCTTGTTGGAGCATACCTTATGTTATAGATGCCATATGTTTTTCCAATAAGTAAACAATTTGAGCGATAATTAAATAATTATTTTCATGTTTTTTCCCGATAACTTCTTAAATAAATTAGGAACCCCAAAAAGGTTTAAGTGGGACCACCTTGGGAAAATACTGTACAAGATGCAAATGGTTTCATCTTAATTGGTCCACCCATCTCTGAGTAATCGGTGAGCATACATAGAAAAAAAAAAAAAAAAAAAAAGGTACAAAAAAAAAAGTCACATACGTATCGAATTGAGTAACCTCCTCTTTCGTTCGAAGTCGGTTAAAAAATAAAAACACATGTAGAATTGTGAAAAATAACATCACTATCTCTTTAACCCTTAATGAATCAAAATACACGGCGCTCCTATAAGATTGCTATGGAAGAGGAAAAAGAAAAAAGAGCAATATTAGAATAAAATATTTATATGGAAAATTATTCACATTATTAATCTACCATCATTTTACGGAGGTAATTCAGATACATTGATATTTTAATCCATCTGTTGCTATGGCAAGTGATCGGGTAGTAAGTACTTTGCAATGAGTACTACTCATGATTCACTAATGAGTAATTTAGTACTTCAAGTATTAAATGATCCACTGAAAATCCACTAACACTAACTGAATCAGTAGTAGCCGGTAATTACTTCACAGTCCCTAGTACCTGCTAGTCCAAGCATTCATTGTTCTATGTGATACCTTCTACCTCCCGCTCAGCTGATACGAATCATCGAATCCATATCCATTCAGGCTGGATCAGCTCCTTGTAACAACTACTTTCAGTTTCTATGAGCCCCTCACAAAATAAAGGCCCCAATGTGTAATCTTCTTCTGGAGAGACCTGCCCCGGAACAGATGAAGAAATGTTTTTGTTCGAATTATTCATTTAGAATAGAATCAGTCATCAGAATGGGGTTCCGATTCCCCCACCCGCGTCTGGACCGCTCCTTTCGTGAATACAAATTAGGATCCTATTCTGCCTCAAACTGAATTTCAAATAACTTTTCTTCTGGAGCATGTATTCACGAATTTTAAATGAACTAATATTTTAATAAAAAAGTCCCACCGGCCGTTTTTTACATTGTAGACCTCTTAATACTAGCACCATATTTTAAAAATCTGGTGCGATGCGCGCAACACATAACTTTCAGATTGATTGGAATTAGATAACAAATCGACGTGTTTTGATAAATATGTAAACGCCATTCAGCACCTTCAAAAAATGTTCCACATTTATTTACTATGCATGTATCTCTTAACGTACCGGCGGGCGCGTAGCCGCACTCAGTGCGGCTATCTCGGTTTCCTTGAATTTTCGTGGGTAAGCCGTGGACGGAATTCTTCAGAACTTGATATAATCCTAGTTCTACTAATTGACTTCATTTTTGTTCAAGTGCGAGAAGTATATCTTTTATCGTTCGGTGACAATAGGATTCTCAATTAGTGAGTTCGTAGAAGCCGCACACAGTGCTGCTCGGGCCCGGTCTCGGAACTTATTTTCAGTATCTTTTAAACCCTCATCTACACTTTTCCTCGCCTGTTTTTACAGCAACTGACATATAAGTAAAATTACTAATTACTTATTCTGTACTACTTTGTATAATTATGTTCCAAGAAAGAACCACGGGAGCGAAGAAGAAGCAAGCAGAAGAAAGGAGGGTTGGACCATGTCACCTCTGTGGCCGCCATAACTGGAACAATACTACCATCAAATACAAGAAATGTGTCAAGCACGTTTGCAAGAAGCATTCTATTCAGGAAACTAGGTGTCAATCCTGTAATGCAAGTACTGACAAGACTGAGGAAGAAGAAGACGATGGACTCTATATTTCAGAGGACTTATAACTTTTTTTAACCAACAAAATTATGTTACCCATTTGGAAATTTTGTGATTCCTTCGTTTTTTCATTATTATATTATATATTCTTCGTTTTATGTTTTTTCTTTATATTGATAATTAATCATTAAAAAGTATTATTTCAATTATATTTAAAAAAAAGGTTGGCTAACTGTAGCAATATTTTATATTAATTTGTTATATAGTAACATGTTTAAATAAATTAGACTCTGTTTACGCGTCCGCCGGTAGGTTAAGCTTTTGCCTGATTTTGGCTTTCCTTCCTTTTCACGTTTATCGCAGGAAGTTCAAGACATCAAAATGGCTCGTATGGGGTTCCTTGAAACAAGGATGTTCGTGGCACAATGAAACGTTTCGTGGAGTCCCAGGAGTGTTTCATGTGCCGCATGTCTTTTTCATCGTGCAATGAGCAGTCCGTATTTTTTATTTTATTACAGATTGGTGCGAAATTGAGAACGGAACACCAAAAAAAAATGTATTAATTTATGACAACTTTCTTCCAAAGTCAAACTTTTCTCTTTCCTGAAGAACTTCGTGGCTATCATAAAGCAGAAGAACGAAAACCCGTCTGGAAGCCAAATAAAGTTTTTTTTTGTTAATTATGGTGTTGTTTTTTTTTTCAGCTGTTTCATTGTACCCTGGGCATGAGGCCCAATGAAACGATATTATGTTTTTGGAAAATAGCTGCTCTTGGTCAGACATGATGCATAAAATAATGTTTAACGCATTTCTTACATAGTTTAGATCCTAAGGTAACATGGAAAAAATAAAAAATTGAAAATAAAGTCTCAGGTGGGGTGCTATGGGTAAAAAAACTTTTGTGTTTCATTGTGCTCCACCTCCCCCTTCTTTATATATTCTTTTAAAAAATAAAACTCTTTCGTTAATATCGATTTGAGATATATCATATAGAAGAAGGAAAATATAATAGGAATAGAAAGGGATTTAGTAGTAATTGATTTCAATCATATCCCGGTTTAGAAAGCACTGCCGCACGAGTGTGACATGTTGTAATAGAATTGTGAGGCATATTAATAGCGAATATCCTACAGCCGTGACTTCAATAGGTTCAGGGCAGCATCGTTACAGGGATGTCAAGTTCATAATGCTGCCACTTCACCGACACCCGAGCCGGTTTATATATTTATGTACAGTATTAAAATCCAATAATGTCACATATACAGAGGCAAGCTGACAAAAGAGCCAAAGTCCACGATAATTGGAGGGCTCCGAGGATTACCGCTATAAAGTGTTGGGTGCCTTCAACGTGCCGAGGATACGTAGATGTGAGGCGTGCTACCTTTGGAGGCAGAGGTATGGACGTTTACAGGTTGCGGGTACCTTGGCTGGTTAGGGTAAGCAGATCATCATCCGTACTAATTATATAAAATATATATTAATTTATTAGTATTAGGGAAACCGGGTTTTCAACCTCAGGCGAACCCAGCCTTCATAAATTAGGAATAATAAAAAAAATCTTATATAATCTATATAAATAAAGCTGAAATTCTGTTTGTTTGTTTTTTTATTTGTTCTTTATAGAAATCCATACCGTTTTTCCTAAATTCTCCAAATTTCGCTCAATGGTTCTTTGATACCAGGTGCGAACACCTGTCTATATTAAAGTTGCGTAACTTCAGCCGATTTTAGCTGATATTCTTTATTCTCCAAATTTCGCTAAGCGTTTCTTTCAGACCCGGTGCGAACACCTGTTCATATTAAAATTGCATAACTTCGGCCGATCTTCAGCTGATATTCTTTATTCTCCAAATTTCGCTCAGTGGTTCTTTCAGACCAGGTGCGAACACCTGTTCATATTAAAATTGCACAACTTCGGCCGATCTTCAGCTGATATTCTTTATTCTTATAAAAATCATAATGATCTCACTTTACAATGTTTTTTTTTACGAAATCGACCGTTTCTTTAGAAAAATAAAATTCCCCGTGTGGAACCGGGATATACAGCTATAATCTATGTATATAAAGGTGAAATTCTGTTTGTTCTTTATAGAAATCCATACCGTTTGTCCTAAATTCTCCAAATTTCGCTCAGTGGTTCTTTTAGACCAGGTGCGAACACCTGTCCATATTAAAATTGCATAACTTCAGCCGATCTCTGGGTATATACTTTATTGTTTTATAACAATATTATTATTAATCGTTTTGATCTCGCTTTACATTGGTTTTTACAAAATCGACAGTTTGAGTCGATAAAAGTCTCAGTTTATAGATTTAAAAATTGAAATTTTCCGGGTGAAACCGGGATATACAGCTAGTATAATATAATATAACTAGAGCTCGGATTTCCGTGCAATTGTATCTTTTTATTGGTAAGTCAAAATAAAGCGAACACAAGTTAATTATCCGAAACAAGCCTAATGGAATGTTTTAATGAAATTTTATACTGCACGAAATTACACGTTTTGAAGTTTTATTGCACGAAATTGGATCAATCGATATTTTGAAGAAAAAAAATATTAATTTTCTTAAATACACATCAAAACAATAGTGGAAAAATAAATGTGATGTCATGTAAAGCTACGCTGCCTTATATTTATATATTATCATTATATATGAGGCTCATTCATTTATGTTTTATAAAAAATTTTCAATAAATTTTGGGAAAATTTAACTCTGCTTTTATTTATTGTTTTAATTATTAACATATCCAAGGAGTGCTTGTAGCCCAGGGTTTCGATTAAAAGACGGAAATTGGAAAAACCTTTTAAATAACAGGTCTTTTAACATAAAACTTTTATTTTTATGAAATATTATAAACAAAAGGATAGAGTTACGATTTAAAACAGTAATCATCGTATAATATTTACATATTATACGAAATACTTTTACAGCCTCAGGTAATATCAACAAAATTATTTCGTTATATATTAAATACCTGAATATCTTAGTTCTCATTCCTTGTACTCCCTATCACTTACTACAAAATGTCTGACTATGATCAAGAATCACAAGATTCAGGAAATCATATATAGGTACTACATAATACTACTAAAATACAAAAAAAAAAAAAAAAAAGAACTTATATTACAACTACGTTCACCATAGTATCGCTAATTTCGGTTTTTATTTCAGTTTACATCATACAATTTTGTTTAATTTTCGTGATTGATCAACACATGCCATCTTATTTTACTTATATTACGCCAAATATATTTTTTATTTTAAATAATAAAAAAGTTGAAAGTTGCTCAAAATCAACATTTGAGCACCTTTGCACTAACCATGTTGTTCATCCTGTATTCTATGCCCAGCCCTTATCCGTTCTGTTGTAATTGCACCTTGAGGTATACATTAAAATAACCGTGAGTGCTTCCGCCATCGGTTCTCCTGTTTATTAATTTCTATAAAGTTGAAGCCTCTTTGCATGATCTAGCTTGGAAGGCTTCTCAGTTTCCCCTAATCCTTTTTGGTCTAGCAAAGTCCAGCCGTACTCCTCTCCCTCTACCTCCTTCGTGGTCTCCTGTCCATCTCCTGCGGGCCGATATCCCTGGTTGACCCGGATGGGGTAGCCGACGTGTTGGACAACCTTTACCCTCTCCGCTACCTCTTCGTTGTAACCATGATGCTCCGCACTCAGGCAAATCGCGACCGAATACACGACCAAACCAACGAACGCCAAGCGCATCCTGCGACTGACTGAACGGGAAAGGTGTCAGTCCTGAATTTATCATCTCTCGAAGGATTCATTGTTGCGCAATCATATCTTTCGAAAGGCTTATCACCAAAGATAATCTCTTAGAACTAACGGCATTGGCCTTAATCAGTTCCCGGATCTTAGCGGAGAGGTTAGATGGATTATTTCCGCTATATTAATATTTTTATCTCCAAATAGCACAGGAAGGGAAGACAGATTATAAACGAATAGTAGTGGGAATCAAAATTAACGCGTTAGGTGCATCATCGATCCCCGGGGTCCGATGTCTTACATTCCTCTCTTAGCAGCCGATGTTCACACAAAAATGTCCGAAAGTCGGAACATTTCAAATACTCAATTTAGTCGATTTTTCATGAGATTATTGCATTTTTTAGGAAATAACTTATCATTGAAAAAACATTTTGATACAAAAACGGAAAAAGCAAAAATAGCAATAAATGTAGTATGGAAAGACTTCATGACAAATAATCAAATTCCCTACTGCCAGAAAGTAAAAATATTTAATACGGTTGTTAGATCAGTAATAACGTATGGCGCACAACCACGACTATATCATTAGAGTGTTAAATATGCCTGATGATCGATTACCTAAATTCTTAGCAAAAGAAATAATAAAAAATAAAACATATTGGTTTGCAGATATAAATAAAATGATTGAGGACCATAATGCAGGCTTACACATCAACTTTGAAAATACTGTAATACTGAAGAAACAATTACAACAACTTAGATATATTGTGGAACAAAGTTTTCACCAAAATAACATTGAAAGGGCAAATAAAACAAATACGTACTTGCTATATAAACAATTATGTCACGACGAAAACAAAATAAATTATTTTCAAAATATGAAAATGCGTGACATTAGCTGGGTCTTTAATCTAGGTGCGAAATGCTAAATCTAAATTTAGAATATATAACGAGGGTCAATTACAACTTTGCTCACTTTGTAACCGAAAAGAAATTGAAAATAATTTTCATTTTATAGCAGTATGCCCCATTTTGTCCTAATTCCGACTTAAATGCTTCTTTAAGGCCATTCTAACAATTGAAGAAGTTATTGAAATATTAAACAGCGATAACCTCAATTCGTTGATAAAATACTGCAAATTAGCCTGGCATTACAGAGGCAGATTGGTAAAGGAGTTTAATTACTGATACAATAATTTTAGTTAATAGATCTAATTGAATTTTATATAATTCGTTGTTATACAAACTAGTTACATAAGTTATGTTGTGAATTTTTACTTCCTTTAGGGTTAGTCATGGATTATTTGTAAATATATGTATGTGTACATATATATATATATATATATATATATATATATATATATATATATATATATGGGCATTATTTGTATATTTGTATTACTATTATTACTATAAAGTTAAGGATAATTTTTGTGCACTTAAATATTAAAGGAATATATTTCTGTTTAAATAGGAATAGATACACCTATCTTTATTTAAATTAATTTAAAATATTATTATATCATGCCTTTATGAAAGGCAACTAACTCTGGCTGACGGTCACAGTGATCAATGCCATAAAAAAATGTTTTGATGAGAAAAATCTTGTAACTAAAAATGAGAAAATAAAACATTTTTATTATTATTATTGCATTTTAATGCAGAAAATGTTGCTAACAGCTGAAATTCTTTTGTTTTTTAGAATCGGACTCCGAGGTCCGATTTTCGATTAAGAATGGCGTAAATCCTGTATCGGCCTGTCCTGCGCCTATTATGTCTAGTTCCAATCCTTACCAAGAGATAATGGCCTTGAGACGCTCATTTAATTCCCTTTTAATCAAAAAATAACGCTTTCGTCAAAGTATTCCCATCGGACCCCGACGTCCGATAGCGTCTGTGGCTCATGCTAGCAGTCGGACCCCGGGGACCGATACCGTCCAATTCAGGATAGCCCTAAAATTCGCCGCCGCACCTAACGTGTTAAGGAGTAACACCAACTTTGATGGGGTTTTGAAGAGGTGCGTGGGTGGTACACAGAGCTTTTGGAAGAAAACTTAAAATTATAGGGTTTGGTTTTCATTACTGCCCACCATCCATCGTACAGGACCAATTCATTCAGGGCTCCATTCCTCTTTAATAAGAAACGAATGAATATAAATAAATAAATCGAAATGCATTGTGAAGGGATTGGGCGAGGAATCGAAGTAAGCGCGGTTCTGCCTGCCAGCAACTGAAAAGGTCAGAGGAGTGGGGTCTAGATTGGACGTGGGCTCATCGGGAACAGGTAGGTGTCAGCGATCAACTTCATCAACTGTAATCATCAAATAGCATATATCGTATTATTATTGCATAGGTTTTTGTTTTTACTTAGAGTTCTCAGCTGTATTACAAAAAAAATCTGGTGCGTGCGCGCAACACACAACTTTCACTTACCAACTTACTTAGATTAGAAATTGACGTGTTTTGCTAAATATCATTTTCCAAAGTCACACATTTTTCTACATTCATATCTTATTTTTGTTAATCGTTAAAGCCGTTTTTGAGTAAATAAAAAAACCCCGTGAAAATGATACAAAATTTATTAAGTAAAATCCCCCCTCCCGTAGATCAATTTTGATGAAATTTTTACAGTCATATCTCGGGCATATAAATACATCACATACCAAGTTTCATCAAAATCGTTAAAACCGTTTTTGAGTAAATAAAAAAAACACGTGAAAATGATACAAAATTTATTAAGTAAAGTCCCCCCTCCAGTTGATCAATTGTGATTAAATGTTGGTTATCACATCTTTGGCATATAAATACATCAAATACCAAGTTTGATAAAAATCGTTAAAACCGTTTTTGAGTAAATAAAAAAAACATGTGAAAATGATACAAAATTTATTAAGTAAAGTCCCCCCTCCGGTTGATCAATTTTGATGAAATTTTTACAGTCATATTTCAGGCATACAAATAGATCAAATTCTCAGTTTAATCAAAATCGTTAGAGCCGTTTTTGAGAAAATCGAAAAAAACTTAAAAAGTTATTAAATAAAGTACCCCCTCCCTTTGGGCAAATTTGATGAAATTTTTGCTGTCACATCGCGGGCTTATACATACTCTAAATACCCAATTTCAGGTTCGCACGGTTTATGGTTTTTGAGCTAGTCTGTTCACACACAGACACACAGACACACACAGACCATTTCGCGGGACTTGGTTATTTCGACACAGGGGATCCCAAAACGTGTATTTCCGTTGAAAACCGGAAGTCGAAATTTTTCACGATCGCAATACTTCCACTTACTATATATTTCATATATAGGTAAGTGAAAGTAATATAAATATGCGAGCAGTCCCGGCCACGCGTTGCTATGGCTGAGTTGCTATAATGCGTTGAATTAATTATATCATATTCTTTTTAATATAATCAAATTAAAATTCAATGATGAAGATAATGTTTCAGCCCATCTAAAATACAACGGGATTTAAAATAGAACTTTACGCCAAATTTAAAATTGTTTGATAAAGAATTTATAAGGGTAAAAGTTTTAATTTTTACATCTCATATTTGACTATAGTAAGTATCAATCAATCATTTAGAAACTTACTGGATTATTTCAGCATAGGCGAGATTAAATATAAGTAGGCAACACATATAAGGAACTAATAAAGAAAATAATTGGAATAGGGTTCAGTACAAACACAATAGACTGCAAAAATTTATCAAATTAATCTTTTGCCATAATACACATTAATTAAATTCAGAATATAACATATAGTGAAATGAGATAAAGTCTACTTGTTGAGGTTCTACCAGAAACAGTTTTACATACAATTGATCAAAACATAAAAATTTAATTTCATAAATGAGAAAGATAGCGTTAATTTATAACTTTTTACAACAGTGATTACATTTTTACTTTCACTTACCTATATATGAAATATATAGTAAGTGGAAGTATTGCGATCGTGAAAAAATTCGACTTCCGGTTTTCAACGGAAATACACGTTGTGGGACCCCATGAGTCGAAATAACCCGGGAAATGGTCTGTGTGTGTGTGTGTGTGTGTCTGTGTGTGTGTGTGAACAGACTAGCTCAAAAACTATAAACCGTGGGAACCTGAAATTGGGTATTTAGTGTAGGTACATGCCCGCGATGTGACAGCAAAAATTTCATCAAAATTGCTCAAAGGGAGGGGGTACTTTATTTAATAACTTTTTTCGTTTTTTTCGATTTTCTCAAAAACGGCTCTAACGATTTTGATTAAACTCCGTATTTGATCTATTTATATGCCCGAGATATGACTGTAAAAATATCATCAAAATTGATTAACCAGAGGGGGGAGTTTACTTAATAAATTTTGTATCATTTTCACGTGTTTTTTTTATTTACTCAATAACGGCTTTAACGATTTTGATCAAACTGGGTATTTGATGTATGTATATAACAAATATGTAAAAGCCAACATTTCATCAAAATTGGTCCAACTGGGGGGGCCCTTTATTTCGTGACTTTTTTTTCCAATTTTTACCTTTTTTTCGATTATCTCGAAAACGGCTTTAACGATTTTTATCAAATTCGTCATGTTTAATGAAAATTAGGTTTCCATTAATATCAGGTAAGCTTTATCATTATTAAAATGTTCTGAGGGGGTTTTTTTTTGGGAGGGGTCTTTTTTTGTTTGTTTGTTGCTTTCTTATAAAGTACCTTTGTTTTTGTTTACATGGAGAAATTAACTGTCTCTCGTTACGCCTAAAAATAAGAAATGGCTAAATATGAGATAAAGAAAACATACAGATGAGAAAAAATCTGGTGCGTGCGCGCAACACACAACTTTCACTTACCAACTTACTTAGATTAGAAATTGACGTGTTTTGCTAAATATCATTTTCCAAAGTCACACATTTTTCTACATTCATATCTTATTTTTGTTAATCGTTAAAGCCGTTTTTGAGTAAATAAAAAAAACCCGTGAAAATGATACAAAATTTATTAAGTAAAGTCCCCCCTCCCGTAGATTAATTTTGATGAAATTTTTACAGTCATATCTTGGGCATAAATATACATCAAATACCAAGTTTGATCAAAATCGTTAAAACCGTTTTTGAGTAAATAAAAAAAAACACGTGAAAATGATACAAAAGTTATTAAGTAAAGTCCCCCTCCGGTTGATCAATTGTGATGAAATGTTGGTTATCACATCTTTGGCATATACATACAACATTGCCCAGTTTGATCAAAATCGTTAAAGCCGTTTTTGAGTAAATAAAAAAAACACGTGAAAATGATACACAATTTATTAAGTAAAGTCCCCCCTCCGGTTAATCAATTTTGATGAAATTTTTAGTCATATCTCGGGCATATAAATAAATCAAATACTCGGTTTAATCAAAATCGTTAGAGCCGTTTTTGAGAAAATCGAAAAAAACGTAAAAAGTTATTAAAAAAAGAACCCCCTCCCTTTGAGCAATTTTGATGAAATTTTCGCTGTCACATCGCGGGCATATACCTACACTAAATACCCAATTTCAGGATCGCACGGTTTATAGTTTTTGAGCTAGTCTGTTCACACACACACACACACACACACACACACACAGACCATTTCGCGGGACTTGGTCATTTGGACTCAGGGGACCCCAAAACGTGTATTTCCGTTGAAAACCGGAAGTCGAAATTTTTCACGATCGCAATACTTCCACTTACTATTTGTGGTTCTCGTTGGCAGGAGTAGTACCTTGAGTTGTGAATCGTAGTTAGTCAATCCTGAAACGATAAAAAAAATTATTTATTAAAAAAAATAATGATGGAATATATGAAATAATAGTGGGATTTTAGATGATTGGGGTCTGCTACTGAATTGGAACACGTGGTCCCAAATGAAAAAAATCTGGTGCGTGCACGCAACACACAATTTGACTTACCAACTTACTTAGATTAGAAAAAATTTTCTCCTCTTTATGTTTTCTTTATTTTTATCATATCACATATTTAGCCATTTCTTATTTTTAGGCGTAACGAGAGACAGTTAATTTCACCATATAAACAAAAACAAAGCTACTTTATAAAAAACAAACAAACAAAAGGCCCCACATACACTAAATACCCAATTTCAGGTTCGCACGGTTTATAGTTTTTGAGCTAGTCTGTTCACACACACAGACCATTTCGCGGGACTTGGTTAATTGGACTCAGGGGACCCCAAAACGGATTTCCGTTGAAATCCGGAAGTCGAAATTTTTCACGATCGCAATACTTCCACTTACTATATATTTCATATATAGGTAAGTGAAAGTAAAAATGAAAAATATTCAGTCAACTCAAAAAATTCGTTGAGCCCACGCATGCGGAGTACTCCTTTAATGACAGACCATTGTTCATAATTAAAGCCGTTCTGTTCATTTGAGAAGTGGCAATTAACAAAACGCATTAATTCCTAATCTAAGTAAGTTGGTTAGTGAAAGTTGTGTGTTGCGAGCACGCACCAGATTTTTTTATTATTAGAATTCACAATTTCCATTTACTGTAGTGCTAATAGGTGCACAATGATTATGTTTAAACTGTCTTTTGCTAAAACCATGGGAAAAAGCCGTTTTTTCCTAGTCCAAGCCGGAAAAAAAAAATTCTGCTTAACCATCCTAAATATCGAAAGAAAATGAAATGCTGTGTCGTTTCAATAAATAAACTTACACCGCCTTCTTTGGAAATTGATAGGAATTCAAATAATCACACTCAACTGTAGTATGATAAGTATTTAATTTGCAATGAAAGAAATATTGAAGCCGATAATCGAAATAAAAACTACCCTATCTTTTAAGTTGTACAAAATCACAGACAATGAGCAAAATATTATAAAAATCGGTTGAGTAGTTTCTGATTTGAACCCCGACAAAGAAGGAAAAGGTTATGAAATCTACATATGACGCCATGTTAATAATTCGATAGACGGCCTACAGTATTTGCAATAATTCGCGATAGAAGAAATATTGTGGTCAATAATCAAGATAAAAACTATCCTATCTTTTGATTTGGAGCCAAATTTCATTGGAACTGGTCGAGTAGTTTCTGAGTTTACCTCCGTCAAACATCCGGACACGAGATTTATGTATATATATATGAAGAGTCCACGGAAGAAAGGGGGGATGTCATTTGGAGTGCTTCCCGAGAAAATCGAGTTTTTAGGTTTGGATCTTTAATTACATAAGTATCTTTTATCTATATCTTTTTTCTTATATCTTTTATTAATTTTTTTATATGTCCTTTTCCTTTTTGTTTTGCGTGTCAAAATAATAAATTTGCCCGAAACAGACATATCACGCTCTAAAAAAAAAAAATGTTTTAGTAAAAAAAAAACAATTTAAACATAAAAGAAAGGGGGATAGTCCTTGACGCTCCCCCATTCTTCCCTGTTTCATTGATGAAATAGTGATATTAATACACAATCCATATAACTTCTAACATGACTCTCCCCCATTCTAGGTTTTTCCGCGTGGACATTCCCCCTTTCTTCCGAGTACGTGGTTCTTTCCATCGCTTGTAACCTACCTACTGTCATTGTTTCTGACTATTTCTTTTCACCAACATATTCTACTCATCTAGACGAACAATTATATGTATTCAACTAAAATTCGGAAAAAATTGACTCTCCTATATATATATATATATATATATATATATATATATATATATATATATATATATATATATATATATAAGGATGAGACCAATTTAAAAATAAAAATCTAATCTAATAACAAAAGTGAACTAGAAGGTATGAAATAATTACCTCATGACTTTTGTTAATACAAACCAAAAATTGAAAATGCCCTAAAAGAAAAAAAAGTTGATATTAATTACTTACTTTTGATTTTTATGGATTCACACAAATCGTTGATGAAATTGATTAAAATAAAATATTAAATACCACATTTAATACAAAATAATATTTTCGGAGGCGGCGCAAAAAAAAAAAAAAAAAAAAAATCGAAAATTGATTGTATGAAAGATTCACTCATTCCTGTCACTTGTATTATATCTCAAAAATCGGCTATTTTCATTTATCATTGTTTTCTAAAAGCACTAAAAGTGTAGTAGGTATATATTAGCAAAATTTTCACATTTTTAATGCACTCCTAGCAACATTCGTGGAATTTTTAAGAAGAAAGTCATAAATGAAAAAGTAACTTTGATTTTTAAAAAATTGCATTAAATAATTTATTTTTTGAAGAGAAAACATTGGGCTCCGCCGGGAGTCGAACCCGGGTCTTCCGCGTGATATGCGCGGTATGCTAACCACTGCACCACAGAGCTCGAAGCCAATCCTTCCTCTTCACTGATACTCGTACCTCTCCCTCCATCTTGCAAGTTTTGCGAGTATCTACGGGAAGTGGACAATTTCATTTTAGTGAAAATAGAGATCACAATAGTTAACCCTTTGAAGTGAACCCGGTTCCACGTGGATGGCCTCGGAACATAGCGAACCCTTTAGCAATGTTAGCGGCTAACAGAATCTGCTGTGGCTAAGCAACCATTAATCTAACTTTAGCTTCAAACTAGCGCCTTCATGGCATCTCCTCCCTTCAAAGCTAAATATACAATGTAGTCCAGCGCTTGTAGGGCAAGCTATTATGTAAAGGTAGGTAAAGTACTAGAGTGTACCTGGATAATGAAATAGTACCCGTTTCAATTACATCGTGGCCTATACTGGGCTGGGACAACCTGAGCAGTTTACTTAACCCTCTACACCCAAGTGGCTGCTCGGATCAAGCAGAAAATTTAGCTAATTATTGGAGTCCTAAGTGGCCACTGCAAGGTGGAACACTCTTCAAGATTGGTTGATCACTTGATGAGAAACGTATCCGCTGTGAAGAAATCGCCAGAAACGGCTCTACACTACACTACTGGGTGCCCGAGACATAGTGTAAACAAAAATTGGGTAATACTGCATGTTAAACGGGGTAGAATGGCGCGGAAACGAGTTTACTATCTCAATCTGCTGAGGAGATAGAATTTTTTTTTTTAAATCTTACTTTTTTTTTTTTTAAATTACATTTTTCTCTACTTTAGTTTAGCGTAGAAACAGAAACGATGATATTTTCCTAATCACCATTAAATTTTCTAAAAGATGAGATGAGTGTAGTTTTTTTATATCCACTTTCAATGGGACGTTTAACGCGCTAAACACAAAACATTTATTAAAACTTAGATTTTTAATAGTTTATGAAAATTCCTCACTCCCCACTAGAGCACCTTAGAAGCTGTCAAATTTCCTGAAAACTCCGAATTCAGTTACCTTTTTAGTGGTGTGACCCATGATACAATTGCACTTCACCTTTTGAATCTAAAAGAAGTTCTTATAATGAAAAACGCGCTAGAAAATGTCACTGCTGGGGCAATGAGGAAGCGCGCTAGAGCCTGCAACCAAAGTAATGGATGCCGAATTTCCCATTAGTTAGAGTTAGTTTTACTTTTTTAAGACTAGAAAGAACAATGTATGAAACCTAAATAATATAAAAAAGGGTAATAATAATCTATAAGTAAAAAAAATAACTCATTACTTTAAATTGAAAAACACTTTCTTTAAACAAATTAAACTTTTTTTCTTCTCTTCTAATAAAATATGAAAAATTCTACATGAAAAATGTTCAATATAAAAAATAATATTATTATTGTAGAACTATATGAAAATGGATTATTGCAGCGCATGTTAAAAATGTCCTCCATTACTTTGGATACAGGCTTATCTTCTTTCTTTTAATGCTCTCAACAGATTGAGATAGGAAACTCGTTTCTGCGCTGCCCGTTTAACATGCAGTATTACCCAATTTTTTTTTTATACTATGTCTGGGATACCCAGTATAAGAGGGTAACGGAATTCGAGTCGTTAATGTCCACATACCTTATACACAGCATTATATCCTTTATTATACAAAGCATTATATATTATTTAATGCTTAGGTTAAATGATGGTCAGGATTTTCATTTTACAATGATATTTATTATGGTAAGCCAAAGTTTCGATCCAACTTGTGGATCTTCATCAGGGCTAAAAGAAAACAAATATATGAGTACCTATGCTAGAGGACCTCTAGCATAGGTACTCATATATTTGTTTTCTTTTAGCCCTGATGAAGATCCACAAGTTGGATCGAAACTTTGGCTTACCATAATAAATATCATTGTAAACTGAAAATCCTGACCATCATTTAACCTATCGTAATTGAAGAACAGTTGACCATCTCTCATCTCTATTTAATGCTTATATACATCATTTTATAGAACATTATACACAGCATTTTATATACATCGTTTTATCGAGCATTATATACGTCACGTTGTATGTATTCAGAATTAAATACATCACATAGTATGTATGCAACATTATATACATGAGTGTTACAAACATACTTATGTACGTCATTTTTTAGAGCATTATATACAGCATTTTATATATATCGTCTTTAGAGCATTAGGTATATAGATACCTGAGGGCTCGGACAGAATCCTCCGAATCCGAAGGCTCCCCTTATCAATTGCAAATCCCTTTTTGAATATATAAAAAATAAGAAGAACAACATATTAATTTAGAGATGGTTGACAGTTTGATAGAACTTTATGGGATTAGCATGAAAGACCGAAGATGTGATAGACTGTTACATACACAATAATATCAATATTGCGCTATAAATTTAAAGTGCCTACCTGTATCCATTAAATAAAAAAATAACAAACACTTAGTCATTTGCCTTCTTGTAAAAAATAATTTTTGAAAACCCGTTTTTTTTTTTAAATTACCGCTTGAAACATTGTAGGTGTACCTGGACCTTAATACTTAGTTTCAAGTTCTTAGTTGTAATAACTTTTATTAAAGGTCAGACCTTTCTAAAGAGATTCGTCTTTATTTGAATATTCTAGGATGAGTAAAAGAGGAGATATTTGATTTGAAGCAGAGCACTGAAATAGCTAAAAATACGCGGTTTTTCGAAAATAATATGGCCGCCATTGGAAAAATAAAATTTCAAAAAATAAACTAATTGCACTTTTGTACTTATGATGCATTGCCCTTTCAATGGTAAAAATATTTACCAATAATAATAATATTTAAAAAAATAAAAATGTTGAAGCAACTAGATTGGACCACTTCAAATGGATTGACCCATATATGAAATATATAGTAAGTGGAAGTATTGCGATCGTGAAAATTTTCGACCGGTTTTCAACGGAAATACACGTTTTGGGGTCCCCTTAGTCAAAATAACCAAGTCCCGCGAAATGGTCTGTGTGTGTGTGTCTGTGTGTCTGTGTGTCTGTGTGTGTGTGTGTGAACAGACTAGCTCAAAAACTATAAATCGTGTAAACCTGAAATTGGGTATTTAGAGTATGCATAAGCCCGCGATGTGACAGCAAAAATTTCCTCAAATTTGCTCAAAGGGAGGGGGTACTTTATTTACTAACTTTTTATGTTTTTTTCCGATTTTCTCAAAAACGGCTCCAACGATTTTGTTTAAACTTAGTATTTGATGTATTAATATGCCCGAGATATGACTGTAAAAATTCCATCAAAATTGATCAACCGCAGGGGGTACTTTATTTACTAACTTTTTACGTTTTTTTCGATATTCTCAAAAACGGCTCTAACGATTTTGATTAAACTGAGTATTTGTTGTATTAATATGCCCGAGATATGACTGTAAAAATTGGTCAAACGGAGGGGGCACTTTATTTTATAACTTTTTTTTCCAATTTATACCTTTTTTTTATTATCTCAAAAACGGCTTTAATTATTTTGATCAAATTCGTCATGTTCAATGAAAATTAGGTGTTCTTCAATATCAGGTAAGCTTTATCATTATTAAAACGTTCAGAGGGGGCTTTTTTGTTTTCCTATTAACTAAAAAATAACTACAAATTAACTGTCTCTAGTTACGCCTAAAAATAAGAAATGGCTAAACATGAAATATGAAAAAATCAAGTTAACATATAGAGGAGAAAAAAAGAAAAATATTCCGTCAACACATAAAACACTTTGAGCCCACGCATGTGGAGTACGCCTTTAAAGACAGACCATTGTTCATAAATTAATTGTTCTTTTCATTTAATGGAAATTATTTGTTTCCTGGTAACTAAATGAAGTTTTCAACAACTACATAGAGAATTATAAAATCAGACTACTTGGATTATTACGCTTGCATTGCCGAAGTATCACAAGTAAAAACTTTTAGTTAAAAAAAAAAAAAAATAGTGTTTATTTTTTAGAGCAAATAAAAACAAAAAAAAGAAGGTGTGACTTTGAGAAGTGGCATTAAAAAACACATCAATTTCTAATTTAAGTAAGTTGGTAAGTTAAATTTGTGTGTTGCGCGCACGCACCGGATTTTTTTTTTAAACAAAGTAGAAAGTGTTTGAGAATTTCTTCGAAAGCATAATCGAAAACCTTATCATTTTAAATGAATTATTTTTGATCGCAGCTACCTGAAATGAAGCCTGGCCATCGAGGACAGGACGAGGCTAAGACGTTCAGGAGAGGTCGCCTCCTGCCTAGGACATCCTATCCTAAGAGGAAGACCATCAAGAGCTTCATCAGGTCCTTCTTCAGCGACTTCCTCACCCACACTACGCTGCATGGCCTCAACTATCTCGTCCTTCCGGACTTCAGTAAATTCGAGAGGTAAGGAAATCATTTACAAATGAAAAGAAGTGCTGACTCTTTATCAAAATCTGAATTGAAGAGAATGTGAGAAAGCTTATAAGTACAAAAAATTGTCCGCGTGGCAAATCGGGCTATCGGAGTTAAAGTTCAACAACTCTAACCCTGGCCGGGCCATCCATAAAGGAACATAGGCTGGGAAGGAGGGAGACAAAAAGAGGATGTGCATTAACACTACTACGATGTGCATCAACATCAACAACATTACGCACATGCAAACATTACGACAAACATACGCCATGCATCCTGTGTTTCGTCTTATTGCCGCCGTGTTAGTGATTGCGCTTCTGTCCCTTCTGTTACATTCAGCTTTTTCAGCTGAATTTTTGTATTCAGCTTAAGTCTGTACTAGTTCAGCCTAAGTTTTGTACTATTTTCAGCTTAAGTTTTGTTCTAGCTAATAATTACAAAAATACTGATAATTAATCCAATCTTAAATTGTGGCTGACCACCAATTTTAAATTATTTTTAAATAATTTATTTTTTTGAAGAGAAAAGATTTGGCTCCGCCGGGAGTCGAACCCGGGATATCAGCGAAGAGGAAGGATTTGCTCTGCCTTGAGCCAAGCTCTGTGGTGTAGTGGTTAGCATCCTCGCATGTAACGCAGGAGACTCGGGTTCGACTCCCGGCGGAGCCAAATCTTTTCTCTTCAAAAAATAAATTATTTTTAAAAAATACTGATAGTAATAATAACTATTAAAGAGTGGGGGTCACCTGTGGTATAGTGGTTAGCTTGGCAAACTACAATACTAAAGGTCTCAGGTTCGCGCCCAGCGGTGGCACTAGGATTTTTTAATGGGAGTAAAAGATCTTTACCATGCCTTCCCTCGGATACGGCGTAAAATGGAGGTCCCGAGCCTTTACGATGTCAGGTACTCGTTAAAGATCCCTATCCTAATTATACCTCGATATGCAAAATTTAGGACTCCCACTGTAGCATCGTCCGACTAGCCTTAGTGGCATAAAGTGACGTTAAACTAACAAACAAACAAACTATAATTGAAGTTTTTAAGAATGAATATTTATTTGTTATTTGAACCAGTATTCCAATATTTGTCATTTTTTTTTTTTTTTTTCTCCTTCGTCTCTTTCTGACCAGCTCTGATTTACGGGGATTAAGAGAACCACATCAACTAACAAGGAAGGTGTACTTGATGAAGTACTTGATTAGAAGTACCCCATCTACATCCGCTGGATGTGCCCCAAGGAGTCGGAACGCAATATCTAATTGTTTTCCTCTCGGCTGGTTTCAAACAAAAAATGCTGAGACATAACACGTCAATTCAACTCAGGTTTGAGCCTCACCATCTTAGATTTTCTTGAAATTTATATGTGTACTAATTGTATCGACTAGAACAATCGTGAAATATTATTGAGATATCTCTACAGCTATTTTTAATTATGATTTTTTCTGTTTTTGGACCTATTTTCGAAAGATTTAGAGACCAATAATTCAAAAACGGGTCGACATATCTCAGTAATATTTCACATTTATTCCTGTAAATAAAAGTATTACACATATACCAAATTACAAGAAAATCTGAGATGTTGAGGTTCAAAATGATATATTTTTGTGTTGATTTGACATGGAATGGCCCTGCTATATGTGTCATCAAGAATGAATTTTACTTGAATTTGTCGGCAGCGCAATAAGATTAACTTTTAGTTACACGCTTAATTATTTTTTACATTGTTTGTTTACAATTTTTTTTTTTTGGCATCATGATTTTTTATAAAATCCTATTTCTTTGTTTATAGATAAAAACAATTTAATTAATTATTGATATAAACGAAAAAATAAAATATGTATAAATTACACCGGCTGTTTGTGTTGTGTTAGTACAAGGAACTAAAGGTTATTAACATTTATTTATTTATTTATTTATTCGACCCTACCGTACCTCTAGGGTAATACGGGTTTTTGCAACAGTGATATGATATGCATGCCTGCATAACATATCACTGCTGCAAGTACATCATTATACAGTTTTCACTGATTTTTTTTTTTCTTCTTTTAATTAATATCTCCCTTCCTCTTCTTCGCCTCCTCTGTCCGGCGGCCTCCCAGGAGCTTCCTCTCTTCTACCCATGGCAAAGTGGGTTAGACCCACGGCTTCCTTCCATCCGCATACAAAAGTTTTGAAGTGCGGGTAATTTTCCTTGGTCATGAGCTGAGGGAGGTCGCTCTCAGACAGAGTGTAGAGCCCACTCTCCCTTATCAGTTTGGCCCTTAGTGTCTCATAGGCGGTGCAAACGACGACAATGTGCTCGGCGGTTTCTGGTACTCGACAACTGGGGCATAGGGGGTCGATGTTTTTGCCGTGTTTGAAAAGTTTCGCTCTAAATCCCCCATGCCCCGTAAGAATTTGTGAGACCCAATAGTCCGGGAGGACCCAAGTCTTTTCTAGGCGCGATCCGACGGTGGGGAAATACTTCCTTAGTGTGGCCCCATTCGGTGTCGTCACCCACCGCCGATTCCATTCTTTTATTGTGTCCTCCCGGAAGATCTTCTTCCATCTGCTGGGGTCTTCACATATCCGCTAGCGTAGGTTTGGTGGTAGATCCGCCAAGCCATCTCGTTTTAGTTTGTAACGAAACATGTCTTCTCTTAGGAGGAGGTCGAGAGGAATAGCTCCTCCCAAGACTTGCACCGCCTCGTGAGACACTGATTTATAGGACCTAGTAACTCGTAGCAGGGCCATTCGTTGGATCGTCGCCAACCTGCTCTTCTGCCTGTGCGAGAGGTTCCTGTTCCAGGCCGGGGACGCATATCTCAGTATCCCAAGAACTACTTCTCTATAAATAGCCAAGGATGCTGGATACCTTAGACCCCAAAAGGCGCCCCCGATGCGACTGAGACCATTATGGGTAAGGCTCACCCTACTTCTCAAATGGTCCAAGTGAGGCGTCACGTTGAAATTCCTCCCAACTCTGATTCCAAGGTAGGTGACTTCCTCACTCATGCATATTGGAGTTCCTTGTATGACCATTGTTATAGGATGAGCCCTACCTGTCTTTCCTCTCAGGAGGATGGCCTGTGTCTTGGGCCCCGCCATCCTCAACTTCTTCCTCTCGCACCATTCTCCTATCAGGTTGGCGCAACGTTCGGCTTCTTCTTTCAACCGTACCCTGCTATTCGAGGCTACCACGACGGCTAAATCATCAACATAGGCCGTGGAGGGGAACTGCTCCTCTTCCAGCACTCCCAGCAACTCGTCAAAGACTAGTTTCCACAGGGCTGGACCAAGAACAGAACCCTGCGGACAACCCCTCTCCATGGGTTCTTCCACCTCGAAAAAGGTACCCCGTATCTTGAGGGTTCGTTCCTGGAGGTAACTCCTCAGGAGTTCATACAAGTTGCTGGGAGTATCGTACTTTTGCAACTGCTGGAGTACGCTCGGCCACCAAACACTATCGAAGGCAGAGGAAATGTCGAATAGGAGAAGCATGACATACTTCTCTGCCTTCTCTTCAACATCACGACGCACTCTCAGCAGAGCGTCGGCAGTTCCCCTTCCTTTGGTAGATCCATACTGCCGTGGATGACTCGCTCTTGAGAAGACTGGTTGCAGGCTCGTCAACAAGAGATGTTCGAATACTTTACTCAATACAGGGAGGAGACATATAGGTCTATAAGACTTGGCTAATTGCTTGTCCCTGTCCCCTCCCTTGTACAGGAGTTTGATGTCAGCAATTTTCCAGCGTTTGGGAAAGTATCCCCTATCCAAGCAATCGTTGAACATCGCTAACAGCCTTTCTTCTATGTAGGGGATACTGTTCCTCAGAATTGCCGCATCAATCCCATCTAAGCCTGGAGCCCGACCAGTTTTTTGCTTGTCCACGGCAGCACGGAGATCCCATATGTCCCAGGGTGGGCACAAGTCCGTTCCAGGAGGGCATATCGTAGTGCGTCTTATGAAATTCTCATCTTCGTTGTCTTGAGACGGGTCATCTTTGGGGTAGGTCTCTCTGAGGAACATCTTCGCCGCCTCCTCTAGAGTGGTTGCCTGGGCTTCTCCACGCTTCAATGCGGCAATTGCCTGCTGTGGCTTGAATTTACCCAGGGCCACTCTGTATGGAATACCCCATGGATCTCTAGATGACTCCTGAACTATAAACTCGTCCCAAGACTTCCGCTTTTGTAAACGCACCTCGTTTCGATATGCCTTGGCCTTGGACTTATACTCGCAAAGAAGTGTAGTGCGCCTCTCATCACAACTACACCTTTGGTACGACCGCCGGGCCTTGTAGAGCTCTCTCTTCATGACGGTTAAAGCCGGCGTCCACCATGGGACAGGTCGAGCTCCCGCCTTTCGATGCTGGAGGGACTCTTCAGCGGCGTCACGGATGATCTCTGTGATCCTGGACACTCTATAATCCAGATCATCTGTCTGGTCAGTCTCCGCCGCATCCCATTCATCATCGACCACTTTTCCCTCCAGCGATGATCTAAAGGCGTTCCAATTTCCTCTTCGAGTTGCGTAACCCTTTTCGACGCTGCGGGAACTTTCTATACTTTGAGATAGCATAAAGGCTATCGCGTGGTGGTCGGAACTCGTTTCAGATCGGAGGGTCCAATCGATAATACGTTCAGCTAGAACCGGGGAAACCAACGTCACATCGATCCAACTCTCACCTCTCGCACTAGAGAATGTGGGTATGGTTGATGGATCATTCATCACGACTAGCTGGCTCCTTGCGATAAATTCGCCGAGCTGAACGCCCCTTCTATTAGTTCGATTGGATCCCCAGACCGTGTTCCAGGAGTTTGTATCCGAGCAGATGATCACGTTTCTGTTACGAGCTGTGATCATTTCCATGGCGTAGATGTCATCATCAATGTTGTTTCCATCCGCAAGGTATGACGAAACTAGGACCAAATTTACATTACCCCATTTGATGCAACATGCTACACAATCTGCCATGGAATACTGCTCTAGATACATCACGTCGAGGTTAGGGTTATTAACTACTATAGTAGCCCTGGGCCTCCTCTCTCCACTGCCTACGGCTAAAACTCTCGACGTGAGACCAAACCCCGTGACCTTGTTCCCGCGGCAGGTAGGCTCTTGAAGTGCCATTATATCATAGCGTTGCGAGAGTGCCCGTAAGTCTTCAGCAACAATACGCCGGCGGCCCATGTTGAGCTGTAATATGGTGATTCTATTCATAAGAAGTTCTTTTTGCCATATTCTTTGACCAGATAAGGTGCACAGGACATTCCCGGGAACCGGACTTATGTTTTGTTTGACTGGGGTGAGCTTTTGCCCGCACGCAGTTTATACAAGTCGGTCCAATCTGTGCACTTTTTTTCGGGCACTCTTTAAGTACATGCCCACTAGCAGCACACCAGATGCAGACCACTGCTTGAGATGTACATGTGGCCTTAGAGTGCCCGTAGTCCTGGCATCTTGTACAACGAGGGGCATCAAGGTTGTCGTGAAAGGTCATTGACCACCACCCTCCATTTAAGCTTGAAATCTCTAATAATCCATATCGAATGGTTGGGTGGACTTCGATCACCCAGTTCTTAGTTATACCATTCCTGGCTGATGAGGAAAACAGTGGTCGGAGTCCTTCATTTACCAGTGGAGGGGGTATTGATTTTTCAATCAGTTTTGTTCTTAAGAACATAACTAATTCTTCTACTGTCCACGAATTTGGTACGCCCTTTACCTCCATTCTCGGTTTCCTCTTTAGAGCAAGCTGAGCCTCTAAACCTTTGTCTTGCAGCCCTTTCCATTGGATGATTTTTGTTGCATGGGAGCTATCTTCCATTCGAACCAGTACCTTTCCTCCTTTGGTAGCCCGAACAATGGAAGCATTAACCCCAATTTCCGCCGGAGACGGAAGCCCATTAATGATTTCTACGGGGCTCTTGCCTTTCCCACTTATGGTGAGGAATGTAGGTTTAGGGTTACTCATTTCTGCCGGTTTTAATGGTAGGGATTTTACAAAGTCAACCATCGTCTTCTTTTTTTTACTGTGCTGGTGTATGTTAGGAGTGACATATCTCGTTGGCTCAGTTAGATTACTTAAATCATTCGATGTCTTGCTAGCAGCTTTAGCTTTCCTTCTATCTCGCTTACTTAGCACTACTTTATAGGATTCAGTAGATGCGGGGGGTTCGGCTGGGCCTACCTCCCCTACAGTTGCCTGTTCCGGATCACTTGAAGGACGTAAAGATTTTTCACTATCTGCCGAAAGGCTCTCAATAACCTTAGGCACGGTTTCCTCCACTACCAGCCGAGTAACCAACTCTTGCATGCTACGGGACATAAAGGATTCTTGAACTGATTTCTGAATCAAGGCTGGTAAGTCGTCAGAAGTCTGGACCAGTTTACACTTGTCTTCAAGTGTTTCAACGATATCAATTAAAGATTGAATTTTACCGTTGATGTAATTTTGAACCTTGATATTGAGCCCTTTATCGGCCCTTTGAACATAAACCCTGATATTCTCCTGAATTTTGTGGGCAGAGCTGAGTAGACTGGTAGATTAAAATAGTTTTAATAACCTCACACAATTAACAAACTATTTACAAAAGAAAAAACACAAAAAACGTACAAAATAACATAATGAACTAAACAAGGAATGAACTAGAACAAACAAAAACACGATAAATGACTAATTAACACACCAAATCCAGAGTTTATACACAATATCGCAAGAAAGCAGGAGCTATCAATGATAACACTATAACCTCTCTCACTTACCTACATATGAAATATATAGTAAGTATATATATATATATAAAATATATAGTAAATATATTAAAGGTTATTAACAGCTGACAGGGAAATATAAGCCAAATGACTTCCGTTTCGGAATTGGCATTGTCAGCTATGAATATGCAAAAGGCTGTGGACGGCCGCCATTTAATCAAAAGGACGCTATGTTCCAAATCAGTTATAAATGATACTAGCTAGGGTGCCCGGCTTGTTGTGTGGTAGTTTTAATAACAGAAAAACTTTAAAATTAAAGGAAATATAGAACAAAATTAGCACTTTCTTGAAACTTCTAGCATGGTATCAATATTAAGATTCGATATCTGCAGAGTCCGCCCAAATAAGTAACCCTATATACTTTAAAGGGGGTTGAAAATGGTGAATGAACAATTAATTTTGCTGCAACTTTGTCGAGTCATGCATCGTTTTTGATGGTTTCTGTGATTCTGAATTCTATAAGCCCATTCCAAGCAGTCAGCAGATAATAAGTTATTAGATTATGGTTGAAAAATCTATTAGTTAAAAAACTATATTTCGATTACAACCTAAGCGCCGACTACTGTGATGGTCGTATTAGATCCAGATGTTTAGAAACTACCGAAGATTCATAGAAACTTTTTTTTTAAGACCTTTCTTCCAGTTCAATCTCCCTTAAGATATCCCCCCCCCCCCCCGTAGTTTGGCCGGAAACTGCACCTACTATTACAAAGTGAAAACCAAAATATCATGAGGGCATAATTTTTTCATAATATTTCTTTTTATCCCGAACTATAAGGGGTGATAAAATCTTCTTGAAAAAATGCTGTAATTGGAGTTAGTCACTTTGTCAACTAGGATGCTCATCATACATAGTAATGAAACCATTTTTCATAATTACATACAATAAGAACACTTCACACATTTTATTTTCGATTTATAATCAGTCAATTCAGCTCTCCTTTTTTGTTTTATGTCTGTTTTTATTCGCTCACTGTACTACTCAAAAATGTTCTCTCATATTGCATTAAATTTACTTAAATAGGTATATATTATATATTGATTAAATATAATGTGTTAATCAATTAACCTTCTTATGAGAAAATTAATTTTGTAAGGTATCCAGTCGGTTTTCTAATTGATATGTAAAATCATTATTTTATTTTGAAAGAAAAGGTGAAACCAATTATTTTCGCTTGATTTTTTAGTAATTTAAAAAGAACAGCTAAACAAATACATAATCTTTACAAATTGAACGGAAAGAATGAACAATAAACATCGAGTGAAACGCACCCTAGCGCTTCCTGGTGGTCTGCAGCTCGAACTAAATTTTTCATTCATAAACTCATATCTCAATCTCAGTTAGGCTAATTACATGGTGCGAGAGGTTTAAAATTCCATTCCTTTTCTCTTCAATTTTACACTCTTAAGAGAAAAACAGAAACCTTCTTCTCCGTTAGGGGTTATATAACACGCTGACATAACTTCCTTAATCCCACGTGGAGTCATTTTTGAGCCTTTTTCGGCACGCACATTGTACACTTTGCTTTATAATATATATTGATTATATGCATTTCTTCTTCAGGATTTGACCACGTAACAGGTAAAAAAAAATTCTGACACCCAATGTACATTTACCAAATAAAGCTTAGCCAGATAATTGAAAGGTAAAGCGGATGAAGTCGTTAGGTAGCATTATGTTACCAATTTAATTGATTCAAAGTAAGAAGGAACAAAGTGATATAATTTCTTTGTTGTCATTCTTCCATTCAACATAATTCTATATCTGATAATAAGCGGATTGATAGAGATGTTTACAATATACCTCCTGTCTGCCGTGTATTTGGAAGAGCTGATTGGAATTTAGTTTTCTCGCCACTCAAACAGTTATTGTCCACCATTTTCCACTTAACCCTCAAATAATTTTTCTGCATTTATTATTAATTTTAAGATACTGCAACAGAAACGTGAACGTTAAAATCAATGTGAATATTCAAACTTGTTTGAACAAAATAGTCCTGATGTGTAGCTAAACAGATGCACACGTTAGTGTTTAATTGTTCTGAAACGTAGCTAATAAAAATAACCACATCAAAATTTAGTTTGCTCTAAGCTTCATCAATAGGAATTATTGCTCCCTACTATAAAATTTATAACTGTTATATCGTCGGTGAGTAAGTTTTTTTTTTATGAATATATATTTTATGAAGTGATAAAAAAATAATCGATTCTTTCAGTAAAAAGGAACATAAAAACTTTATGATAGGAGGGATATGAAAGAAGCTGCTTGAGGTGTGGGATATTAAAATCTGAATTACACTCCGAACATAAGCGAACAACGGTGTGTAAAACCGACCGTGTTTTGTCTGTCCCCGGCAGGAGCGCTGGGACCGCCTTTAATGAGCGGCTGCCTTCTATAATTTCATTTTGTATAATAATATTCTATTTGAGCAGTACTATAGATAATTTCAATGCTTAGATTTTTTTTTTATTTTATTTTTTTTTTTATTTTTTTTTTTTTTCTGTTGGCGCATTAGGCCTAATGAGACCTTTGGCCGCGCAGTGTGGTCTTCTTACAGACATTTGTTTTGCTTGCGGGAGTACAGACAACCTGGAGGGGGTAGCCCAAACCTCACATTTCTGCAAGCCATGGTCACCATGGTACAGCGGCAGACTGCCATTAGCTCCATAACCAATCCCATATACATAAATCAAATACCTAGCTTGATCATAATCGTTAAAGCCATTTTTGAGTAAATAAAAAAAAAAAACAAGTAAAACTTAGACAAACTTCTTTATATAAAGTACCCCCTACGTTTGACCAATTTTGATGAAAATTTTGGTGTCACATCGCGGGCACATACATAAACCAAATACCCAATTTCAGGATCATACGGGTTATAGTTTTTGAGCTAGTCTGTTCACACTCCCACAGACCATTTCACGGGACTTGGACCCCGTTATTTGGACTCAGGGGACCCCAAAACGTGTATTTCCGTTGAAAACCGGAAGTCGAAATTTTTCACGATCGCAATACTTTCCCTTACTATATATTTCATATATAGGTAAGTGAAAGTAAAAAAATTGTCAATAGAAATAGATCCAGGTCATATTAATCAGTAAGAGTCGGAATAAACGAATCAAAAAACTCTATACTGATTTACACAAAGCATTACTGGGAGGCGGATGACACCTTTTTGATGTCGCAATAAAAACAAGCCTTAATTAAACAAGAAAAAACAACAGCTAAGTTTCCTGCTAAGGGAAAACACTTCAAAAGATAAAAAAATAAAAGAAGCTACTTTAAAATGGCAAACATCGCCCTAGGGATGATTAACTTTATAAAATTAGTTGCAGACCGGAACCGAAGCCACTAAGCATTCCAAACTCCAGCTCACTTCCTGAGCCAGGTGTGGGAGGGGGCCATCCCACACGGTAATTGCAAGTTGCCTGGGGGGGGGGGGGGGGGCTCTTCTAGTTCTGGGGGGTGAATATAAAGGCCAGAGCTGGGCCGAGTTAGTTCGAAGTTGTCCTAGGCTTCTGATGCATTTCGCAACTTTAGCATCGCACTTTGAGCAGTCGTTTTTTCAAAGAGCACAAGCACCAATTAGAAACTTTACAGGAAAATAAACATTTTCCTCCGTTGAAATAGCTTTTCTTTTTTTTTTTTTTATTCTCAATACCTATGGCCACGAGTCTTGAGCTTGCCCGTGAGGCCAGAACGATAACTGATAACCGCACATCGCAGGCTACTTTATAAAAATCTGGTGCGTGCGCGCAACACACAACTTTCACTTACCAACTTACTTAGATTAGAAATTAATACGTTTTGTTAATTGCCACATCATAAAGTTACACATTTTCCACATTCATTTTTTATTTTTGTTTTCATTTGGTCTATAAAGAACACTAATTTCTTTTATTATTAAATAAAATTTTTTACTTGTGATACTTCGGCAATGCAAGCATACTACTCCAAGTCGACTGATTTTATAATTCTCGATGTACTTGTTGAAATTTCATTTAGTTACCATGAAACAAATAATTTCCATTAAATGAACAGAACGGCTTTAATTATGAACAATGGTCTGTCATTAAAGGCGTACTACGCATGCGTTGGTCTAACGTGTTTTGCGAGTTGACGGAATATTTTTCTTTTTTTCTCCTCTATATGTTTACTTGATTTTTTTTCATATATCACATTTATCCCTTTCTTTTTTTTAGGCGAAACGAGAGATAGATAATTTCTCCATATAAACAAATATATATGTACTTTATAGGAAAACAAAAAAGGCCCTTACCCCATTTAAGCCCCCTCAGAACATTTTAATAATGATAAAGCTTACCTGATATTAAATAGCACTTAATTTTCACTAAACATGACTAATTTGATGAATATTGTTAAAGCCGTTTTTGAGAAAGTAAAAAAAAAAGGTAAAAATTGGAAAAAAAGTTATGAAATACAGTGCCCCCTCCATTTGACTAATTTTGATGAAATGTTGGCTATCACATCTTTGGCATATACATACATGAAACACCCAGTTTTAGCAAAATCGTTAAAGCCGTTTTTGAGAAAATAAAAAAAAGTTAAACATTGGAAAAAAAATTATGAAATAAAGTGCCCCCTCCGTTTAACCAATTTTGATGAAATGTTGGCTATCACATCTTTGGCATATACATACATCTAATACCCAGTTTAATCAAAATCGTTAGAGCCGTATTTAAAAAAAATCGAAAAAAGTTACTAAATAAAGTACCCCCTACGTTTGACCACTTTTGATGAAATTTATGCTGTCATATCGCGGGCATATATTCACACCAAATACCCAATTCCAGGTTCACACGGTTTATAGTTTTTGAACTAGTCTGTTCACACACACACATAGACCATTTCGCGGGACTTGGTTATTTGGACTCAGAGGATCCCAAAACGTGTATTTCCGTTGAAAACCGGAAGTCGAAATTTTTCATGATCGCAATACTTTCCCTGACTATATATTTCATATATAGATAAGTGAAAGTAAAAATAAAATGAAGCTTTTCAGAATTTTAGCGTAAATTAAAAAAAAAAACTTTAAAGATTTATTTTGTTGTTGTAGCCATCTCGAAGTGGAACGGACTTATAGAATATCTCAACTTTCTCAGTCATCAAATGTTTTTCATTCCATCTTAATTGACAGTAATCATTGCATTTTGTACAGCTAACCAGATATTGTAACAGTGTGTCGTTAGACTTTGACTAGGACGGTCACAGAGAGCTGGCTTCGGAAGATTAGCAGATAAGAATTTCATTCTTTTTTTTCAATTTATTATTGCTTTAATTTTTTGAAGGAAAGTGTTTCTTTTTTATTTTTCAGAAGATAATTTTTTGTTTATTTTTTTATTTTTTTTAATTTTAGTTCTTAGTTCTATTCTTAAAAATGAATTTAATTTGATTTTATTTACTGTTTTCTTTTTCTCTATTTTTTAAATTCAAAGGATATATATTTTATTCTCTCTTATTATCATTATATTTAAAACTAATATAGAAAAAAAAAAATTCTTTTAGTTTATCATTACATCTTTTTTAATCATTTAAACGGGAATGGATGATAGTTCTGATCCCCCTAGCCCATCAACAAAAAAAAGAAAATGGGCTCGGAGTAATAAAATAAAATTTCCTCCGGACAAAATTTTAGGTAACAAAACAGAAAATATAATTCCATCGTATTTAATAATAAAGAGAACGGACCAAGATGATTTTAAAAAAGTGTCCCCCTTTTTCATCCAAAAGGTAATTACTAACCTAGTCGGTAATGTTAAAGCGGTTAAAAAATTAAGAGACGGGAGTCTATTAGTAGAAACATTAAATGGGCAACAAACAAACAAGTTGTTATCTTCTAAAGACTTCGGAGGTTTATTTAACGTCGAGATAGTTCCCCATAATTCCCTCAACTATAGCAAAGGAGTTATCCGTTGTTATGACTTTCAATATATGAGTATCGAAGAAATAAAAAATGAATTAACTCCCGTAATTAAAGACATCGTAAGAATAAAATCAAGAGCAAACGGAAATGAAATATTAACCCATAATTATATCATTACATTTCCTACACCTAAACCACCAGAATCTTTAAAAATTGGA
Source organism: Aelia acuminata (assembly GCA_911387785.2). Taxonomy (NCBI): domain Eukaryota; kingdom Metazoa; phylum Arthropoda; class Insecta; order Hemiptera; family Pentatomidae; genus Aelia; species Aelia acuminata. The sequence continues at coordinate 3,238,384 of OU426983.1, forward strand.
TACGAAACAGTTAGAGTACAGCCATATATACCCAATCCTTTACGCTGCTTTAATTGCCTGGGTTTTTCTCATCCCACCTCTCAATGTAAAAAAAAATCGGTGTGCGTTAATTGCGGCCAGGATAGACACGACGAAAATGTCAGGTGTAACTTACCGGCTAAGTGCGTTAACTGTAACGGCTCTCACAATGCACTAGACCGATCCTGTGTAGTTTATAAAATGCAAAAAGAAATCAAAGCAATACAGGTCAATAATAAAATACCATTATATGAAGCAAAAAAAATATACCGAGACAGAAACCCATCTCATTTTAATAAAACTTTCGCTGAAATAGCAAAAAATCAAAATAATAATAAAGAAAAAAAAGATGTTGCCGTCCAGGCTAATATTTTATTTTATTTTTCAGAAAATTCGCTAAAAATCAATAATGAGATTAATAAACACAGCCCAGCTGCAGTATCTAAACAAAAGTCTAATGACATTAAAGCTCATTCTAGCTCTGCTCAGGCCAGTGCGGCCACCTCTGATAATGCGTCCTGCTTATCACCGCCACCAGAGCCCGCTGCCCTCGGTGCAGCCGCTCTTCCCTCCCCCCACCCTTCCCCCTCTCCTTCCCCCCACCCTCCTTCATCATCCTCGTCGCTCCCGACCGGTCAAATCGACAGCAGTGACGAAATGGTTGATAATGAAGGGTTTATTATCCCAAAAACTAGAAAAGGAAATAGACGTCGGAAAAATTCTCAAACAAAAACGAACAATACATAGATAACAATACATTCACATACTTACTCTCGTACAATTTTCATTACATTTAGTCCATTCTGTTTTAATTTTTACACTATGTCTATCCTACAATGGAATTGTAATGGATTAAAAACTCATTTCAACGATTTAAAAGTTCTGATCGGAGAGGTTAACCCATTCTGTATAGCGCTCCAAGAAACCAATTTATTAAACCACCAAAATAGAACATTAAAAAATTTTAAAATTTATAGGAAAGACGGCCCTAACCCGAACCACGGCTGTCATGGCGTTCTGCTTGCTATCCATGACTCAATATACTCCGAATCGATTTCAATTACCACTCATCTTCAAGCAATAGCTGTAAAAATTCATTTAAGTTACACCTTCACTATTTGCAATTTATATCTTCCGCAAGACCCTACTATAGAGACTCAACATCTGATAGATATTTTTAACCAGTTACCCCGACCCGTTCTTTTTGTCGGAGATCTGAATGGTCACAGCCCTCTATGGGGTTCTCAAGACCTAAACACGCGGGGCAAAATAATAGAGGAATTCATTGAGCTCTCACACTTACACTTGTTAAATAATAATCAGCCAACCTACCTTAGCGCAACTCATAGTTCATTTTCTGCACTAGATCTCTCCATCTGTAGCCCTTCACTTTATTATAACCTAGACTGGAATGTCCTCCCAGATCTTCACGGTAGTGATCATTTCCCGATACAAATTAAATTTTTAAATATAAACGCCACGTACCGGACCAAGCCTAGATGGTTGCTTAACAAAGCCGATTGGACCCAATTTAAAAACATAGCAGTTCCACCACTATGCTCACCACGCGAATTAAATATTGAGGAAGGGTGCGAAGCTATTGTCAGCACAATCATCCAAGCGGCGAAGATGTCGATACCGATGACCACTGGCAATCCAAAAAGACCATCCGTTCCGTGGTTTAACGAAAAATGTAGAGAAGCGATAAAAAATCGTCGTAAGGCATATAAAAAATTTAAAAAATGCATAAACACCGAAAACCTAATAGCGTACAAAAAACAAAGAGCCGTCTGCAGACAAATATTCAACCACTACAAAGCCGAATCGTGGAAAAAATTTATAAGCGACATAAACACCTCTACGAGTTCCGCGATTGTTTGGAATAAAATCCGTAAAATTAATTCTAAATCTGTTCATCCACGAATTACAATATTAATCAATGGACAACTCTCCGATGATCCAATTACCGTTTCAAATTCCTTCGCGACTTATTTCTCCGAAATATATAACAATGGGCGGAACAATATATCCGACGAAATAGAAATTCAAAATAGTACAAACGAGTCAACTCCCTATTACAATACAGAATTTACGATGTGGGAACTAACAAGCATTCTGAAAGATGTTAAAGGATCTTCTCCCGGCCCTGATAACATACATTATGATATGATAAAAAATCTCCCTAAGACCACGAAACAATGGCTACTAGATTACTATAATCATGTCTGGCAAACCGGACAAATACCAAATATCTGGCGGGAATCCATAATCATTCCAATTTTAAAATCTGGGAAAGATAAGCGTCTACCGTCTAGCTACCGTCCGATCTTCCTAACGAGCTGCGTTAGTAAGATAATGGAGAGAATGGTAAATAGGAGATTTAAATGGATAATTGAAAATAATAAACTAGTTCAGCCATTCCAATCGGGATTCCGAAAAGGTCGGTCTACAATAGATCATTTGATATCTTTAGAGGCAGAAGCACAATACGCATTCGTAAATAGGCAACAAATGATAGCTGTCTTCTTTGACATGCTTAAAGCTTTCGATAATATAAATCACAAAATCATACTAAATAAATTGAGGTACATTGGGGTTCGGGGACAATTGTTCGCATTCATCAACCAATTTCTTTCCAACCGAAAGTTTAGGGTTCAAATCGGATGTGAACATTCACATGAGTACAGGCAGATCAATGGGGTACCCCAGGGATGTGTGCTTAGCCCCACCCTCTTTTCTTTGGCCATTAATGATCTGGGACTCAATTTACCGCGGGGAGTTAAACCTCTTCTCTATGCTGATGATCTCGCGATCTTCTGCCGGTCGGGAAATGTACAGGATATTCAACTGAAGCTACAGAACGCAATTAACAGGATAGAAACATGGTCAAATACAACCGGAATCCATTTTTCAGCAGACAAGACAAAATGCATCCATTTTAGTAGAAAACGGAATACAACCCAATCTCCCGATCTAACTTTAGGGAACACCATAATACCATATGCTGATAACCATAGGTTTCTTGGATTAACATTCGATAAAAGGTTAACCTGGAAAACACACATTTCTAATCTAAAAACGAACGCTACAAAGAAATTAAATATGATTCGTGTATTAAGCCATACATCCTGGGGGGCAGATAGAGTTAGCTTACTTAGAATATACCAGGTCATGATACGATCAAAAATGGACTACGGATCTTTTGTTTATGGCTCCGCACGCCCACAAGTACTAGGAAAGCTAGATGCAGTGCATCATGCTGGAATACGAATCGCGACAGGAGCGTTCCGAACCAGTCCTATACTTAGCCTATGCTCGGAATCTGGACTCTCCCCACTTCTATTCAGAAGACTAAGACTAGCCGTAACATACGCTTCAAAATTATATCCTCAAATAGAACATCCGACCCACAAATATGTGTTCAATTCAAAATTTTCCGCTTTATTCCGTGAAAAACGCAACGCAACCCTACCGTTAGGAGAGAGAATATCCTCGGCTATCACCTTCCTCAAAAATATAAAAGTTGCTGAATGCCAAAATGCAAAACCACCTTGGACCAACCAACGTCCGGAAATAATTTCTAATCTGGCTAAATTTCCAAAAAACAGCACCGAAACATCCGAATACAAAACTCAATTTTCCAGTATTCTTCAAAACATACCCGAAGCCTTTGTGATCTATACTGATGGATCTAAATCGACATTATCAGCAGCATCTTCTTTTGTTACCAGAGACTCAACTTATAAAATAAAACTCAATAGATTATGTAATATATATACCGCCGAATTAAATGCTATAGCGGCTGCTCTACATTTCTGTATGTCCACAAAACACCAAAATATAGTTATCGTCACAGATTCCTTAAGTTCTCTAAAAGGCCTTGATAGCATGTATCCGGATCACCCAAAAATATCACTTATACACTCCTATATAACAACTCTACAAAATTTAGGTATGTCGGTCAAGTTCGTATGGGTTCCGAGTCACGTGGGAAACGAAATGGCCGACCAGGCTGCTAGAGAGGCACTCACACTTCCCGGCCGTGGAAAAGATATCCTGACTCCGTCAGATTTAAGTAAGCCGCTCAAAAAGGAAATTAAAGATGCGTGGCAATCGATGTGGAATGAGAGCCCTCCAAGTAAATTAAAGCTTATAAAGAGTGAGGTGAAGCCCTGGGCTACATCCGTCCGTAAAAGCCGTAGAGAGGAGGTCGTGCTGACCCGCCTTAGGATCGGTCATACTAGACTCACCCACTCTTATCTCATCACTAAGGAGCTCCCACCGAAATGTAATTATTGCAGTAGTATCGTCACAATTAACCACCTTTTTCAGGAATGCCAACATTTCACCTCACAACTTAATAGATTTGGGTTGAAGCCCGAGATAAAAGATATTCTTAGAGATGACAACGGAAAGATAGAATCGCTATTCAAATTTTTAAAAACAAACAATTTGCTGTCGCATATTTGACCTCATACGAGATTAATCGAACGGAAGTATAGGGAAAAAAGGAAATAAATAAAGGAGAAAAGGAGGGAAAAAAAAAAAAAAAAAAAAAAAAAAAAAAAAAAAAAGTATTTATGTATAAGCGTGTGTATATGTGTCTACGTGTGTATATATGTATGTGTAGGTATGTATGTGTGTATGTGTGTATATATAAATAGGAAAAAAAAAATGAATAATAACTTTAAAAAATAAATAAATAAATAAAGATTGATTCGGCGTTGATGACCACTTGGGTTTTATGCCGTTAAACATGAATAAACAAACAAACAGATATTGTAACTTAGCCTTACTTAAATTTTATTATTTATGGCGAAATTATCGCATTTAAATAGTTTGAGAAATGCGACATTTATATTGGGTGTCCCAGACATAGCGTAAAAGTAAAAAAAAAAATGGGTAATACTGCTTGTTAAACGGGGTAGAATGGCGCAGAAACGAGTTTCCCATCTCAATCTGTTGAGGAGATAAAAAAAAAAATTTGTTTTTATTTTTAAGCAGGCTTATCTTCAACATTTTTTATGTAGGATTTTTCAAATTTTAGTAGTAGAGAAGAAGAAAGTTTAATTTATTTTAAAGAAAGTATTTTGTTAATTTAAACTAAGGATTTTTTTTTTTTATTTTAGATTATTATTACCCTTTTTATATTATTTAGAATTCATAAATTGTTCTTCTTTCTTCGTCTTCAAAAAGTAAAACTAAAAACAATTCTAACTCATGGGAAATTTGGCATGCATTACTTTGGATGCTGGCTCTAGCGCGCTTCCTAATTGCCCCCATAGTGACATTTTCTAGCGTGTTTTTCATCAGAAAAACTTCTTTTAGACTCAAAAAGTGAAGTGCAGTTGTATCATGGGTTAAACCACTAGAAAGCTAACTAAACTCCTCAGTTTTAGGAAATTTGACAGCTTCTAGGGTGCTCCAGTGGGGAGTGAGGAATTTTCAAAATATATTAAAAATTTAAGTTTTAATAAATGTTTTGTGTTTAGCGCGTACAAATTCCCACTGAAAGTGCTTTAACATAACTATACCCATTTCATCTTTTAGAAAATTTAATGCTGATTAAGAAAATACCATCGTTTTTCTTTCTACGCTAAACTAAAGTTGAGAAAACTATCATTTTTCAGAAAAAAAAATTCTATTTTATAAGATTGAGATATGAAATTCGTTTTTTGCGCCATCCAACCCCGTTCAACATGCAGTATTACCCATTTTTTTTTTTTTTTACACTATGTCTGGGATACCCAGTATAGTTAGAGAAATGAGACATTTATATATGTATATTATGCATTAAGCCTATTGTTATTCTAGCATTAATTCAATAATCCTACAATAATTGAAGACGAGACTGCCACTGGAATAGGATCGTAAAGTTGGCTGTTGGGGGGGGGGGGGGGGATTAAATCTACTACCCCGAAGCCCCTCCCCCCCATCAAGTTTAATGGAATCAAACCCCCTCTGCTGCTCAAGTTCGTTCCCGATTTGAAGTGGGATAGATAGGGACCCTCCGCAACAATAGATATAATAATCTTCGATTGCTTTGTTTATATTTATTGTTAGGTTAATGCAAACTGTATTGTTAAGGAAATATATCCTTACTTAACCTTCCGGCGGGCGCGCGGGCGGCTATTTGGCCGCCTTTTTAAAAAAATTCTGGTGCGTGCGCGCAACACACAACTTTCACTTACCAACTTACTTAGAATAGAAATTAATGCGTTTCGTTAATTGCCACTTCTCAAATGAACAGAACAGCTTTAATTATAACGCATTGGTTTGCTATTAAAGGCGTACGGCGCATGCGTGAGCTCAAGGTGTTTTATGAGTTGACGGAATATTTTTCTTTTTTTATCCTATATATGTTTACTTGATTTTCTTCATATATCATATTTAGCCGTTTCTTATTTTTAGGCGTGATGAGAGACAGTTAATTTCTCAATATAAACTAAAACAAAGGTACTTTATAGAAAAACAAAAAAGGCCCCTTCCCCATTTAAGCCCCCTCAGAACATTTTAATAATGATAGAGCTTACCTGATATTAAATAACAACTAATTTTCATTAAACATAACGAATTTAATAAAAATCGTTAAAGCCGTTTTTGAGATAATCGATCAAAAAGGTAAAAATTGGACAAAATTTATTAAGTAAAGTCCCCTCTCCTGTTGATCAATTTTGATGAAATTTTTACAGTCATATCTCGGGCATATAAATACATCAAATACCAAGTTTGATGAAAATCGTTAAAACCGTTTTTGAGAAAATAAAAAAAACACGTGAAAATGATACAAAATTTATTAAGTAAAGTCCCCCCTCCGGTTGATCAATTTTGATGAAATTTTTACAGTCATATCTCGGGTATATATGTAGATCAAATACTCAGTTTAATCAAAATCGTTAGAGCCGTTTTTGAGGAAAAAGAAAAAAACGTAAAAAGTTATTAAATAAAGTACCCCCTCCCTTTGAGCAAATTTGATGAAATTTTTGCTGTCACATCGCGGGCATATCTATACACTAAATACCCAATTTCAGGTTCGCTCGGTTTATAGTTTTATAGCTAGTCTGTTCACATACACACACACACACACACACAGACACACACACACACACAGACCATTTCGCGGGACTTGGTTAATTGGACTCAGGGGACCCCAAAACGTGTATTTCCGTTGAAAACCGGAAGTCGAAAATTTTCACGATCGCAATACTTCCACTTACTATATATTTCATATATAGCTAAGTGAAAGTAAAAAGTAAAAATATTCAATTGAGTGTCAATAAGCCAGCGTAGCCTAGCAAGGCCCACCGGTATTCCTAAATTAACACTTTAGACAAGAGATAGCGCGTCGGTATTAAATTTTTTTTGCTAAAAGCCTGTATGAGTCAGTTCCAAAGAGGAGCACGTCTGGTCAGGAGTGTGAGAGCGGTCAGATTGCCGCCACGTGCCCCTTCGTCAACTATTTATTAAGGTAACTGACGGAGAAACAGGCAAGCCGGTAGTAAAAAAAACATAGGAAGACCCTATCCTGTCACAAATGTAGAGGGGGAGCAAATGGCAGGGGTAAAGGGGGGCTGAGGCGGAAGACGGGTGCTGGAGTCTTCCTACCCTCATGTGGGAACACCAGGCTACAGTGCCCCACTCACTGTCTGGTGTTCCCCGCTTGCCCGATCCCCTGCAACGCCTACTGTCACCTCCTTGTGGTGCCCCCTGGGGAGTTGTTTACAACTCGCGAACGACAGAGGCGCTGGCACGGGACCAGTCCTCCTTAGGCCATGGTGGCAAGCCCCCCCATGATGCCCTAAGTAGGAGAATCCGTAGGACAGGTTGTCCGGCCCGCTATCCATTCGGGATTTAAGGCGGTGATGCCAAATGGTACCACGGGGATGATGCTCTCCCGGGCGTCATCGTTGGGTGGTGCGAGGACCCCTAGGGGTGCCTGGTGCGGACGTGGTGGTCGTGGTTACTGAGACCACCAAGCGCCGACCTGTACAGGTCATGAGTGTTTGTTAGGGTCAGGCTGGTTAGCAGGTTCTGTCCCCTTCCTCTCTCTCTTTGCCTCCATGATAGGGTGGCGGTCGGTGTAGGTCGTTCGGCCAGGTACGACCGCCTTCGAAGTCGTGGGTGCGCCAAAGCCCGTTCGCTCATTATTACGAACTCGGATATAACGAACACCTCGATAAAGCGAACCAAAATACTATCCCCCCAAAATTGCCATTATATGTCTGCTGAACCCCTCGTTATAGCGAAATCCCTCGGTTAGTGCGAACTACGAACTAAATTTGATGCCTGAGAATTAATATATTCTGTTATAACGAACTGCTAGAATTTTAATTAATTTTTTGGGTCTTTTGTACAATAAGCATACACCTTTCAAGAACTAGTAACAGTTACTCATTTTAATATTATTGTTATATTTTTTCTTAGAAAACATGTGTTACTTTACTAAACTCTAGGTTAAAAAAAAATAACTTTATTTAATAATGAACAAAAGAAATCATGCTGAAGGTGGCCAATATTCAAACATGCAATATTTTACGAAATAGGTCTTCCTTCTGATATCATTCATTCATGGAACAGCAATGCTGTTTTGAGTGGTATTTTGCTGTTTTCGAACCACGTATCTTTAAAAAATGCTAATTTCCTTCTTACATCCTGTCCGATTACACTTCCAAATTGGCCTTCTGTTGCTTCTATAACAAATTTTCATTTTATGAAGTCTGTAGCACTTTTTCTCAGAATGGATTAATCCCTTCTTCTGAAGAAACCGGACTGAAACTTTCTCATTAGATATTAACTGGCTTAACTTAAGCAAATTCATTGTTAGTGTTTTTCATGTAAATCTGATAAATGAATGCGTTTAAATACAGAATTAGGTTTTGAGGTGAATCATATGTTCCAAATAATATTAAAATGAGTAACTGTTACTAGTTCTTGAAAAGTGTATGCTTTTTGTACAAAAGACCCAATTTTTTTTTTTACTGTACGTAGAATGAGCGCGGGGAGACGAAGTAGCTCCAGTTTCTAGAATCGAGGTGTTTTTTTACTCTTAACTAATCCGATTTCTTTTTGTTCTCTCTCTCTCTCTGATTCCATTGACTTTTTCTCAAAACTAGCTCAGTTCTGTTTCGATTTCTGTATTATTCGAATCAGTGTTCTGTAGTCGTTTATACTGTTTTTTTTTTAATACACAATGAGTTTGTTGGTAAACTTGTGTTAAAAATGTAAATCCTCATCAATCGAAAAAATAAAAAATTCTCCAGGATATTGAATCGGGAATTCTAAGTAAGAAAACCATCGCAGAAAAATATGGAATTCACAAATCAACTTTGTTAACCATTATAAAAAACAAAGATAAGATAGATTCAACCGCAGCCCAAGCAGCTTCAGCATGGTTGAACTTCAGCATCAAATAAACTTCTGCGCTCTGCGACTTATGAATATTTGGAAAAAATTGATAAATTGCTTTAAACAAATGAGATCTCAAATACCAATCTCAGACCCTCTTATTAAAGCTAAGGCTAAAGAACTCTCAAGTGAACTTGGCAGGTAAATTAATGAATCTCATAGTTTAATTAATAAGAAGTTTAACTAAAAATAAATTACATACATGCGTTTTAATTTAACTAGTTCTAATGAATGAATTTCCTTCTAAATATGATCAAATTAGTGCGGCCATTGGGTAAAAAAAAAGATAAAAAAAAGAATCCTCGGTTATAACGAATCTCGCTATAGCGAACTATGAATATCAAACCCCCTAACAGTTCGCTATATCGAGGGTTTACTGTATCATGTAATTCCTGTGCAGAATCTGAAGAACAGCAAGAAGACTTGTAATTTCACTAGTATGAGAAATTAATTTTTCCTTTGCTTTCCCACTCTTTCTCACTCTCTTTCTGTCTAATTGTTCAAATACTATTTTATTCTTTCCTATGTTTACCTTGTTTATTTTATACGAGTTGTGTAAATACTATTGTATTCTTCCCTATTTTTACATTACTGTTATATTCTTTCCTATTTTTACCTTGTTTATGTACTGAACTGTGCATTTTAATTTATTATTATTTTAAAAAAATTATTAAATAATAGTATAGGGTCATTATCTGAAAATGTGTCAATCGTACGTCCGGTCCATTTTCAACCATTCAAAGGAGAGCTAGCTACTAGAAAAAAATAGGGACTATTTCACTCCTTTTGTTGTTCTATGGAGGCTATGTTTTAGCTCGAAACTGAATTTATAATTGGTTAAAAAAAATTAAAAGTAATTGTTTTTTCACTCCCTCACCATGTCCGACACCCAGGCAAGCTACTTAATTGATTAATCGGTTAAGTCAGTAATTACTTCAAGATTCCATGAAAAAATGAGTGGTGTCATTTATTGTTACCAATAACCATAAATAAAATAAAAAAGGTATGTCCAGACGTTTTTACTTCACTCCCTCACATCAAGTGTTGGATGGTCTGAGCGTTGAGAGGAACATAGCTCAAAGCCCGGGGTGGAAAGAATCGGTTGAGGGAAGACCCTAGGATCGTTTTGACTGCCGACCAGGGGCTGCGATCGCTTGCCTCCGCTGTCAGATTTAGGTTATTAAGGGAAATCTACACTGTGGTCAATAGCTACTTCACTCCCTCACTTCAAAAAAACTGGTGAATTTCCATGTAATTTTTTCACTCAACTATTGTTTTTCGATGGAAAATGGTCATAGTTTTCGATTCTGCAATATTTTTCAATTTACAGTGATTAAAAAGTAATAAAGAATTTTAAAACTTCACTCCCTCACTTTTTCCAAAAATTTCTTAAATGAGGGAGCGAATGCCTCCATTCTTTGAATTCTCAAAAGATTTTGAGAATGCTTTTGAATGTAAAGGTGACGATTCCTAAACTATGACCAAAATTATGTAACTGTAACCTAACCTAACTCTAATATTAAGCTTACTTTTGACTATGCGCGTTTGAAATTTTATTTTTTGAATTTGAAATTGTTTTTATTGTTTTCTATTGTTTTTTAAAATTGTATTTCTTTAAAATATACGCGTTTTTGCTTTCACTTTTCAAAGTTTACTACTACCTTAACACATTTTTCACTACCGTTCACTCCCTCACATTAAAATTTTTTTCATAATTTTTTAAAAGAACAATTAAAGGTTCTCCTGTCTGGCTACTGTTAAAGGTAATATACCACTGAGTACTTATGAATTTTTTCGGCCCGAAATTATAACTTTTAAATAATGAAATTTTAGCAAGTGAAATCTACGCTTCTCCAGATAATGACCCTATAGTCTGATAATAAATAGATTAATAAGACTGATGTAAGTTGTCTGAAATACTGTCTATCGATAATCAAGATTTTTATCCCCTTTAAAAATTTTATAAATAAATAATTTAAATATCTCTATATATCTATATTCATTCATATATATATCTATATATATATATATAAGGGGCTTTGTCCTGACTGACAGAATCAACGCAGAGCAAAAACTACTAATGATAGAAACTTGAAGTTCGGAATTTAGATTTTAAACGCGATGTAGGTTACCACTAAGAAAGGAATTTCAAAAATGCAACCCCTAAGGGGCTAAAACAGTGAATTGTCGTTTAACTCTAACGGACACCTATTTTTTTACTTCGAGAAGAAATATCTAATTTGGACTCATTTTAAAGATCTTGATACGAAGAGTTTAACTCGAAAGACCCTCCATGGCGTCGAAAACCACGTTTTAAAGCCGAAAAATGAAATGTTCACGACGGGTAAGCAATTTTTAGTTTCGGCGGTTTTAGTGAACTCTCTCCATTGCCTCTCTTCTACAGAACCGGCAGCTCCCCCCCCCCCCCCCCCCCCCCAACATTCCGGGAACGGAAATCCATTTCTGAGATTTTAAACCATATGTTTTTTATTTGAATATCGATTTAACGTTAAAATATTATTAAAATAGACATTCACATAAAATATGGGTACTGATTATTTAAATATTAGTGGTAAACAAATTATGCACACTGTGATTCCCATGATTGGGGATGGTGCGTGTTTATTTCGATCTCTTCTCCATACATATAAGAGGCTTTGTCCTGACTGATAGAATCAATGCAGAGCAAAAACTACTAATGATAGAAAATTGAAGTTCAGAATTTAGATTTTAGGTAACCGCTAAGAAAGGAATTACGAAAATGTAACCCCTAAGGGGTTTAAATGGCGAAATTGTCGTTTAACTCTAACGGACACCTATTTTTGAGATTTTAAACCATGTTTTTTATTTGATGTATTAAATAGACAATCCTGACTGACAGAATCAACAAAAAATTACTAATGATAGAAACTTGAAGTTCGGAATTTAGATTTTAAACGCGATGTAGATGTAGGTAACCGCTAAAAAAGGAATTTCAAAAATTTAACCCCTAAGGGGTTTAAATGGCGAAATTGTCGTTTAACTCTTACGGACACCTATTTTTGCACTTCGGGAAGAAATATCTAATTTGGACTCACTTTAAAGATCTTGATACGACGAGTTTAACTCGGAAGGCCCTATTGGGCGTCGAAAACCATGTTTTAAAGCCGAAAAATGAAGCGTTCACGACGAGTAAGCAATTTTTTGTTTCGGCGGTTTTAGTGAACTCTCTCCAGTGCGCGTCTCCCTCTCTTCTGCCGAGCCGGCAGCCTCCCCCTCCAACATTCCACCTCCAGGAAGCTCCGATTCTACTAAATCTCCTTAACATCAGTTAACATATTGTATTAAATCAATGCCAAGATAATGATCACAGAATTGATTTTAAATGCTCGCGGGCAAAGCCGCGACGGGGAGTGCTAGTATAATATAATTTAATGGTGTCTTCCTAATGTATCTGTTGAAAAAACAGCAATAAGTAATACAAACACACATTTATATGAAAAGTGAAAAGTGAAAGAAGACGCGCCCTGAGGAAGGTTAATCGACAACTTTTACCTCATAGCAGGGAGGTGCCATAATATATTAAATCGTATTTTATCTTCAAAAACTTCAGTGCATTTATATTTGCATCCATATCTTTACCATAACTTATTGTCAGAAACAATTAGTAACAATATGCTTTCATCAATGCGTAAGTAGTTTTCTATTTTCAGATCTCAATGCATTTTTACTTTCACTTATCTATACATGAAATATATAGTAAGTGGAAGTATTGCGATCTTCAAGCGTCTGTGTGTGTGTGTGTGTGTGTGTGTGTGTGTGTGTGTGTGTGTGTGTGTGTGTGTGTGTGTGTGTGTGTGTGTGTCTGTGTGTCTGTGTGTGTGAACAGACTAGCTCAAAAACTATAAACCGTGTGAAGCTGAAATTGGGTATTTAGCGTATGTATATGCTCGCAAAGTGTCACCGAAAATTTCATCAAAATTCGTCAAGGGAGGGGGTACTTTATTTTATAACTGTTTACGTTTTTGTCGATTTTCTCAAAAACGGCTCTAACGATTTTGCTCAAACTGAGTATTTGATGTTTTAATATGCCCAAAATATGACTGTAAAAATTTCATCAAAATTGATCAACCGGAGGGGGGACTTTACTTAATAAATTTTGTATCATTTTTACGTGTTTTTTATTTACTCAAAAAAGGCATTAAAGCTTCTGATCAAACTGGGTATTTGATGTATGTATATGCCCGAGATATGGCTGTAAAAATTTCATCGAAATTGATCAACCGGGGGGGGGACTTTACTTCATAACTTTTTTTTACCAATTTTTACCTTTTTTTTTTGGATTATCTCAAAAACGGCTTTAACGATTTTCATCAAATTCGAGGTGTTTAATGAAAATTAGGTGTTCTTTGAAATCAGGTAAGCTTTATTATCATTAAAATGTTCTGAGGGGGCTTAAACGGGGAAGGGGCCTTTTTTGTTTTCCTATAAAGTACCTTTGTATTTGTTTATATGGATAAATTATCTGTCTCTCGTTTCGCCTAAAAATAAGAAATGGCTAAATATGAGATATGATAAAAATCAAGTAAACATATATAGGAGAAAAAAAGAAAAATATTCAGTTAACTCATAAAACACGTTGAAGCCACGCATACGGAGTACGCCTTCAATGACAGACCATTGTTTATAATCAAAGGCGTTCTGTTCATTTAATGGAAATTATTTGTTTCATAGTAAATAAATGGAATATTTAACAAATACATAGAGCATTATAAATTCAGACGACTTGGAGTAGTATGCTTGCATTGCCGAATTATCACAAGTAAATACTTATATTTAAAATAAAAGAAATTTTGTGAGTTGTTTTTTGTGAGCAAATGTAACAAAACATATTAATTTCTAATCTAAGTAAGTTGGTAAGTGAAAGTTGTGTGTTGCGCGCACGCACCAGATTTTTTATTAAGACGTTATTCTCCCTTCCAGTAAATTCACCCCATTATATTTTGTATCTGGAATCTAATTTTAATCCGATTTTTTTTTTTACACCATAGACATACATCTACAATACCTACAAAAAGTACTTTCTTTAACGGAATCAAGGCTACTGAAATGTTTGGCCAAAGAAATAATTAAAATGAAAACTTTTTGGCATAGAGAAAACACCGAACCTTGTAATGAATTAAATATTCCATTAGAATACCATAATACTAATTTAATTTCTTGTATTCTGAATGAATTAAAAAATTTATTTAAGGCAGACATGTTAGATAAAGCTCGATTTTCTAATTTTCACGGTCTTTACCATTAATTAAACAGACACTTACTTACTTACTACTTAGGTGAAAGAAATTATATATTAGAAATTAATAAATAGTTATTTATTATACAAGTGACGAAAGTAGATCATTTTACAACTCGAGTGAAACGTTTACCCACACGAGCGAAGCGAGTGTGGTAATTTCACGAGAGTTGTAAATTCTACTTTTTTCACGAGTGTAATATTAAATTTTTTCTGTAATCGTGTAATACATGATCAGATCTAACCAGAATATGAACAAAATTAGGATGTTGTGAAGATTATGGTATGATTTTGGTAGGTTATAAGCATGGTTGTGAAGTAGTGCAGTTATAAACAAGTGCAGGTTATAAACAAGGAAGGTAATTATTATTATATTTAAATTTTAAAATATATTGATTATTTCCACCAATAATTCATTCACATTTCAATTTATTTTGTTAAAATAAATTCTTACAATGTTAAGAAACATTTAAAAGCATTTAATTTCCAACTTCAAATTATTTTTTAATTTATACTTATTACTAATTAAGAAAGCAATTCACTTTCTTCACTTGTGAAGTAATCACATTCTTCACTCTATTGCAAAATGTTTCACTTTCTTCACTCATTTCAGTTTAGTAATGTTACCATTATTCAACGATTACAGAAAAATGAATTTTATTATGGCTAAATTTAAATTCCGAGGCCAATTAGTATATCTTAACAATAGTATAATGAGGAGTAAAAAGCAAAGAATATGTAGTCTTTGTATTTTAAACGTGATTGAAGATATTTATCATTATATCTGTGTCTGTCCTATCCTTAAAGACTATAGAAGAAGATATTTAAAAAAAAACAATGTCAAGTCGGAATTAATAGAAATATTAAATGGTAAAGATTGGAGCAGTTTGTTCTTTTACCACATTGCGGCTTATAAGTATGGAATGTTTTTAATTCAACATTACAATTCATAACAGATATCCTGAGCCTTTGTTATTCAAAACTAATTATTATCAGTTATTATGATCCAATTTCTGTTTTTATATTTTTCTTTTACCATTATATAATTATAGTTTATACATGTATACCTATGTGTAAATGTAAATATATGTATAGAGGCAGCTCCTGGCAGATGGTATCTTACCATTCCAATAAAAGCTTTTCGTTTATATTTTCAAAAAAGAAATTGTATATTTATTTATATATATTTATGTTTAATGAAGCTATCTATCTATCTAATCTCAAAAACTATTAGTAATAATATGCTTTCATCAATGCGTAAGTAGTTTTCTATTTTCAGATCTCTTTGAAAAATCGTTGACAGCATAACATCAGTAGATGCACTGTAGTGATGTTTGCGAATGAATCAAAATTACCTTATATGTTTCAGTTTTTAAGTTTTATAAAAATTAACAAAAAATAACTAAAATTTCAAACCATATTACGTCCGTAGCTTAGGTTAGTAGCTCTTACCCTTTGCAGAAAATCTAATTGAAAAATTTACTTTGAGATTGCTTCAAACAGTAATTAAAGTCCTTATTTAAATCATCACAGAAAATAAAATATTTAATCCCTAAGAGGCCATGAATTTTATCGAACTAAATTTTATATTACATTCGTCTCTGCTACTGCTAAGTTGCGTTTAACTGTTTCCTTTCAAGTGATATTATTTGATTTTTAATTGTTAGTTAGGCATTTCCTTTGGTTTTTAATGTTCCGTAAATATATTTATTTAATCGCGCAATGATATTAAATATTATTAATATTAAATTATTAAAACTATACAGTACCAGTCAAAAGTTTAGACTCACCTTTAGATTTTGTAAAATAAATAAATAACAACATTTTATTTATTGAACAACAAAGCAACTATAATTTTATTTTTAATTTATTTATAACTAGCTGTATATCCCGGTTTTACCCAGGGAACTTGGAAAACAATGAGAAAAGCCGTGGGTCAAGAAAAGTTCGTTAGGGCAGAAATGAGATTTTTTTTCGACTAAAACGGTTGATTTAGTAAAAATCTAATGTAAAGCAAGATCATAGATTTTTATAACAATAAAGAATATACCATGAGATCGGCTTGAGTAATGCTATTTTAATATGGACAGGTGTTCGCACCTGGTATGAAAGAACCACTTAGCGAAATTTGGAAAATTTAGGACAAAGGTATGGATTTCTATAAAGAACAAACAAAAAATCAAACAAACAGAATTCCATCTTTATTTATATAGATTGTATTCGAAAGGATCACATAATTTTTGAAATTTTAGCTCTTGAGTTACAATTATTTTTTTTAAACTTGAAGATTGTGAATTAAATACAAGTGAGTCTAAACTTTTGACTGGTACTGTATATTAAATTTAAAAAATTGAGGAAATAAGGACCATATTAAAATAAAAAAATATTGCGGAAAAACATGACAAAAATTTAATTAAGTTAATCAGGAAAATTTAAATAATTATAAATATCCTCTGTACATGTTTTGTTGAGTTTTAAGAATAAAAAAAAATAATAATAAAAAAAATCTTTTTCCGTCATTACTTTTATGTTCAAAAGTTTTTTAATGGTAAATTAAAAAAAGAAAATACGAAGCATAATTATTCAAACAAGGGCCTCTATTTTTTTTTTTTTTTATTTTATTATTTTTTTTTTTTTACTGGTTACTAGCGTTTTATTATTTATTAATAAATTTTTTATTAATCATTTTCGTAAGATCGTACACTTTTCGGCTCTTTCTTAAAAATGGTTCTAGTTAAGGTAGAATTGTTGAAATGTTAGTTTGATGTTGGACGGGGAAAGAATGGTTTAACCCATGGTCAACTAAATATAGCTCAATTTAGACTTAATTTAGGTAGCTACCAGGTAAACAATGAAAGCTATACATCTATACAGAGCAATACAATGAAATATGCAGCGAAAGCTATGTAGGTACAGACAACTCCGTTTTATTGGGACGTAAAGGGAAAATTTCTTTTGACCCAATTAGGGTCTGGCCACACATGACCGCACCGGATCCGCACCGTAGCAATAATACAGGTTATGTTCAGAATATTTTTAATTTAACTTACATATTACCTTTAGTTATGCCTAAAGTGGCCTGTGTCTGACATGTGTGGCTTGAACTTTAGGCATAACTAAAGGTAATATGTAAGTTAAATTAAAAATATTCTGAACATAACCTGTATTATTGCTACGGTGCGGATCCGGTGCGGACATGTGTGGCCAGACCCTTAGGCGGAGGACCCAATAAAGCGGAGACCATGAATCCAGGTGTAAAGACAAATAAAAAATACCTAAATACGCCTAATCACTGGGCTCCCGTACATGTATGATAATTGATATCATACATTAGACATATTTACGATTAATTTGGACATATAATACAACTAGCAGACCCGGCCACGCGTTGCTGTGGCTCAGTAGTTATATCCTAATATTTTTAAACAAATACAGTGATACCAATATTCATTGATAAAGATGAAAACCTTTCAGCTAATCAAAATCCAACGTGATTGAGAATAGAGCATTACACCATTTAAAAGTATTTAGTAAAGGTATACTATAAGTAAAGGTGATTTCCAGGATGAAGTATCCCGATATTTAAATGCGTTGAGAGCCCCATTGAAAACGGATCCAGTAATCAAACATTGCAACTGTTTGCATTTAATTTTATTTATCGAGTTCCTTAATTTAACTTAATCGACCTGATATCGAATATTTACTTGTATTCGAACATAAATTACTCGAATATATTAGAACATAAAATACTGGAATCAGTACCGATATCGGTATTGAGTCGACTGTTTTTCTATAAAATTCTCGGAGATGATTGATAGTCATGAAGTTGTGTAATATTTTATATTTGTTTCGTTTTAGCCCTGATGAAGACCCCCATTTTGGATCGAAACGATTAAATAAAGAAAATGTTTTATGTCTAAAATTCCTGGCTATCAATCATCCCCGAGTATTTATTAAATTATAAATGTAGTAAGTAAATACAATTTTATTTGACATTAAGGGCCATAAAACCAATCTTATAATTAATAACTTATAAAAACATGTAATTTAATTAATGGTTTGACGTAGCTCGTGCTAACTATATTTTTATTTATAATATTGTTAGTACTGTATATGAGTACTCATAAGTACCGATACTTTCCTTTCGATACCATGGTGGTATCGAATATTTGATGAAAGTATTTAAATGAGTATTGGTATCGTTACTTTGTTGGTATCGTACGTCCCTACCCGCTGTGTAGCCAGCTTACTAATTTTCGCTAATTTTTGGCAACACTGACTCCCCAAGTCAGGTTTCTATTAGGTTACACCTATGACAGTAGGTGCTGTTACAACATTTATAGAGTATTATTTCAAATAATAGCCTAATTTAAATTATTAAAATGTAGTTACTTTACTAAAAGTTTATATCAGGGTGGGCCACAGCAAAGCGTTACAGCGCTTACCTAGTAATTCAATTTAAATACAAATAAAAAAGGAAAAGGAAGAAAAAGTACCTACACTTTTGAGAATTTATTGTAACCTTATCTTGATTTATTTAATCTTTAATGAAAATTAACAATAAATACAAAGATTTGCATTACTATTTGTCTGTGGAAAATAATAATATAGAAACAAATAACTGCACTCACATAACGCAATACAAAATTATAATAATGATAACCTGTATTACAATAGCATGCTTATAAACAAAAAGGTTATGAAATGGAAGCCATGTTAAAAAATCGTAACACGACCTACTGTATTTGCAATAATTCACTATATAAGAATTATTTTGATCACTAATCAAGTTAAAAACTATCCCATCTTTTAAGTTGGCAAAAACTATATACACTGAGCCAAATTTCATTAAAATCGGTTGAGTAGTTTCTGAGAAATAGAATGACAAACATCGGGACACGAGATTTTTATATATATAAGGATTAATTTAACTGTTAGAATGTATTTTTATTAAATAGGTGTTTTAATATAAGAAATATGCAAGATGAAACAAATTAAAATAACCATTACAAGTACAATATAAATCATACTGATAAAGACGAAATAAGAAATGAATCGGCATGAACATGTTTTTACGTCAATTTTTTTAACAGGTAAGAATCAAGTGTGCATTGTCACACTCATAGTAAACTACGACCAACATAATAATCGCATTTCTTTAGGTCTATGGACTTTCTTTACTTCCTTTTTGTGAAAAAAAACGACTAACCTTTTTGATGCGGTTTCCTTGCTTCTGGTTGAGAAACAGGCGTGGTCTCAGATACTTAGTTTATTCGATTGACACCGGGTCTCATAGTTTTTTACATTAAGTTGCATCAAGTTTTGACCCAATTAGCCGATGTTTTGTCCCATTAAAGCAGTGATATTTAACCTATAATTGATTCCGTTTTATTAAAAATGGCTCAATTAAGCGGTGGTCCCAATTAAACGGAGTCGACTGTATATGTTTACAATAGATTTGAATCCGAAAAAATATATTCCACATAAAAGGTCTTTTATTTTAAAAATATTGTAAAATTAAATAAAATGCTGCACGTGTGTAAATAAACCGAGGGGACAAGGGATATTAATTGAATTCCACTTTCGCCTTGTTTGGATAAAATATTTGACTAAATTTAATCAAAATCAACGCAAATAATAACGCGCGGGATTGTGTACTTATTCATTTCAGCATTTGTCTCGTTTGCTTGCATTTTTAAATGCTCTTGGAATGTGTTGAATTTAAGAACATTTTACTGCGATCTTATAATTATCATTCCATTGGAAATATTTATAAATTTTCTCTCCTATAGATATCTCTCCTCCTATTTCTTCAGTTACACCAATTTAGGGAGGAGTACCACAACGTTTAATACTTTCTCCCCAATTGCATATTGTTTATACTCATGAAATGCATGTTGGCAATAAGATATTAAACTCTAACTAAGCTGATGATACAACGTTAATCAATGAACATCAAAATCACACAAAAGCTTCACCGAACCTTCAACAAGTAAAATACCGTAATAATCTTCAACAGAAGTATGACTCTTATAAAACTCCTAAAAATATTGAAACTAATACATCAAATTTTTTCCAAACCTTCTAAACTATAACTAATTCAGTAACTAAATACATATATTTACATATTTTCTCAAAGCCTTACGGAAATACTTTTTAAACGTACATGGTACAAACAAAAAAAAAAAAGCCCTCAAACACAAACTTCTAAGATACCAGACAAAATTATTACTATCCTGATCCTCTACAAATTATTTTATACTAATTTAAACGGGTATTTATTTATAATATTCTAATAAGAATATTATAAGCTGGCGCAGCATTGATTAACAGACTGAAAAGGCGCTTGACGAGAGATCCACTTACTTAAACAAACCGAGTAATTGGACCAAGCCTGGGAAGAGGGACTCCTTGGTACTTTCGATTCCTTCAAAACTTATTTTTGCTGTCTTCCCAATTTTACCATCAAGCTTATTAATTGATCATTTAATTGAGAAATGTAAAAAAAAATCATTACCATAAGTTTTTATTTATTTGAGGCTAGACAGATTCTAGTCAATTTTTTACTTTCTCTCTCTATATATATATATTCTCTATATATGAAATATATAGGAAGGGAAAGTATTGCGATCGTGAAAAATTTCGACTTCCGGTTTTCAATACACGTTTTGGGGTCCCCTGAGTCCAAATAACCAAGTCCCGCGAAATGGTCAGTGTGTGTGAATGTGTGTCTGTGTGTGAACAGACTAGCTCAAAAATTATAAACCGTGCGAACCTGAAATTGGGTATTTAGTGTATGTATATGCCCGCGATGTGACAGCAAAAATTTAATCAAAATTGATCAAACGGAGGGGGCACTTTATTACATAACTTTATTTCCCATTTTTACCTTTTCTTCGATTCTCTCAAAAATAGCTTTAATGATTTGGATTAAACTCGTCATGTTTAATTAGATTTAAGTAATCTTTAATATCAGGCAAGCTTAATCAAAATGTTCTGAAGGGGCTTAAATGGGTAAGGGGCCTTTTTTGTTTTTCTATCAAATACGTTCGTTTTTGTTTATAAGGAGAAATTAAATATCTCTCGTTATGCCTAAAAATAAGAAATGGCTCAATAAGGAATATGTTAAAACGACAAGTAAACATATAGAGGAGAAAAAAAGAAAAATATTCCATGATTTCATAAAACACGTTGAGCCCACGCATACTCAGTACGCCTTTAATGAGAGACGATTGTTTATAATTTAAGCCGTTCTGTTCATTTAATGAAAATTATTTGTGTTATTTATACATATGTGTTAGTTTCTAGTATGTATACGTAAATAAAAAACCAGTAAATATTGTAAATAATATTTCCACTTTACTTTTATTGTAAGACATTCAATTCAAATTAAAACAACCTCTATTCATAAAAAATAAAACTTAATTGTCTTAGCTTGTGATGATCTATTTATCCCCCTGTGGGATTGGTGCAGGTGACTAGAATCTTCCAGGCTATCCTTATCCCCCTGTGGGATTCGTATAAAAAATCGGATTGTCTTGGTCTGGTCACCCTTTTCGGCCAACAGTTTTAAAAAGGCCCTTGCGCACTTTTTCACTCCGGCGCACACGCACTCTTTCTCCTTCGGCGCACGCACACCACACCTGCGCACGCATTCCCCCACCCGACTTAGCGCATGCGCGCATTTTACATGTTACATAAAATATTTTTATAAATATATATGTATACATTAATGTACCAGACCAAAAATGGTACAAAACAAAAAAAGCTATTTAATATTTTATCACCTTAGCCTATATAAAATTTAACTCTGTAGTGTCACCAACATCCCGCCCACCTAAAATCACACGATTTTACAGTGGGAGCATTATCAGGAATCTGGGTCGTTGAGATAAGGGAGTGGTACAACCTTATGAACGGAGCGTTTAAAGAACCCTTTTCGATCCCTTATTGTGACAACTCTGACTACGTTATCCTCTCCCGGATGAATCTCTTCTATTTTGGCTAGCGTCCAGTGTAGTGGGCTGCAAGAAGCATCAGGAACTAAGACTAGGTCTCCGACTTGCAGTTGTCTGGCAGGGCGATACCACTTTATTCTTTCCTGTAATGTGTGCAAATATTCTACATGCCATCTTTTCCAGAAGTGTTGCACTATTTGCGAGATAAGTTGCCATCTAGATAAACGGTTTACCTTAAGATCAGTTAAATCTGCTTCCGGTACACTTAGAAGAGGAGCGCCAATTAGGAAGTGCCCTGGCGTAAGAAAATTTCCATGACTTGGGTCGTCGTCATTTAATGGAGTAATTGGACGAGAGTTCAGAATCGCCTCAATTCTCGTAAAGAGTGTCATTAGTTCTTCCAGGTGAAAGACTTTGGTTTTAGTTATCCGAAGAAGATGGTTTTTGGCCGACTTCACTGCTGCTTCCCATAGTCCTCCCATATGTGGCGAATAAGGAGGATTAAAATGCCATTCGAAGCCTTGGTTTATAGCGTGATTGGATATTGTTTGTTGACAGTCTTCCTTTTTGAGATAGGTAACTAGCTCGTTTATTTGCCGAGCGGCTCCTACAAAATTAAGCCCGCAATCTGAATATATTTCCTTCGGAAGTCCTCTTCGTGCGACAAATCTGTCCAATGTGGCTAGGAAAGCTTCAGTAGAAAGAGAAGTAACTACTTCGAGATGAATAGCCTTCGTAGCCATGCAAACGAATACTGATAAGTAAGCCTTCGATACTGGTGAATTTCGGCGTCTATTGTTCTCTCTAATGAAGAATGGACCAGCATAGTCAACACCAACAAAGGTGAAAGGTCTGCTCGGACGCACTCTACAAGTTGGCAAGTTTCCCATAATTTGGTGGTTTGGGCGTGCCTTCATCCTAATGCAGATCATGCATTTGTAAATCCTTCCTTTCACAGCTTGTCTTAGGCGAAAAACCCAATATTTTTGTCTAATTAAAGCTTGTAATGCTTGTTGACCCAAGTGGAAATGGCTGTGGTGAAGGTGATCTATTAATATTGTCATTAGGCGGCATTTTCCAGGAAGAATTATAGGTGTTTTCGCTTCGGATGGTAAATTAGAATTTTGTAGACGACCACCCACTCGTAAGATGCCTTTCCCGTCTAAGAAGGCGGATAACATCAGAAGTCGTTTTGAAGAAGCTAAGTTTTCTTCCCAAAAAAATTCATTTTTGAATTCGCATCGTTGCGAAGCAATTATTAGTATATCCAGAGAGTTGGCAATTTCCTTTAATTTTAACGGACCACTCAATCTTGTAATTGGCTTCCTAATATTATGTACAAATCTCAATACATATGCCAACGGTCTGACAACCTTATTATACGATGAATGACGTTTCATCCATTCAATTATCATCTGTCGGTCATCTTCATCAAAGGTGTTAGTGCAGATATGTGATAACTTATTGTGGACTGTAAATATGGATCCAAGCTTTACTTCAGGGGCTTGATCCTTGTAAATTTGAGGCTGCTCAGGAAACATGAGTGGTTCTGTATGCAACCAGTATGGCCCCGCCCACCATAGTGCCTCATCCTTGAGTAATTCAGGCGCTATTCCCCGAGACGCTAAGTCTGCGGGATTTTCTTCAGATGGCACATGAAGCCATTCATTCTCAAGCGTATGGGTTGTAATGTATGAGACTCGGTTCGCCACGAATGTTTGTAAAGATTGCGGTGTTATTCTGAGCCAGGCCAATACAATGGTTGAATCTGTTAAGAAGGTCCTCTCTACTATCGCTAGACTTTGGGAAAAGTTTTGAACCGACCGCATTAGCTTAACAAGTAGCTGAGCACCGCACAACTCTAACCTAGGTGTTGAAATAACCTTAATTGGAGCCAGTTTGGTTTTAGACTTCAGGAGCGTCACCTTTACTTCTCCATCCTCTGTTACAACACGTAAGTAGATAGCAGCTGCAAATCCCTTTTGGGATGCATCGCAGAATCCGATCAGCTGTTTCACCTTCATTTGGTCAAGTAGAATGAACCTCGGAATCTGTATAAACTGCAAACAGGTGAGATGAGTGGCAAACTCTAACCAATCCTGCTGGATTTTGTCTTCGATGGAATCATCCCAAGCCACTTTCAATTTCCAGAGTTGCTGAAGAAAGGATTTTGCCTTAAATATGACTGGTGCAAGGAATCCCATTGGATCATAAAGACGTGCAACAGTGGATAAGATCGATCGTTTTGTAACAGTCATGGAAATAGATTTAACAGAATAAGAGAAGCAATCATTGATTGGATCCCATGACATTCCCAAAATTTTTGTTGATTTTCTTCTAGTTGATTTAGGGTCAAGTTTATGTATCAAGTCGGAGCAGTTGCTATTCCATTTGTGTATAGAAAACTGGCCTTTACTCAGAAGCCCAATCAGTTGCTCCACCAGATTCACTGC
Organism: Aelia acuminata; assembly: GCA_911387785.2. Lineage (NCBI taxonomy): Eukaryota > Metazoa > Arthropoda > Insecta > Hemiptera > Pentatomidae > Aelia > Aelia acuminata. Next base: position 3,263,496 of record OU426983.1, read on the forward strand.
TTGATCAAAGGAATCAGCGCCTGCAACTACATCATCTACGTAAATATAATTGTTTAAGACATCAGCTGCTAGGGGAAAGGCATCGCCTTCATCAATACATAATTGTTTCACAACACGATTTGCTTGAAATGGAGCTGATGCTGTACCATAAGTAACGGTATTCAGTTCGAATTTTTGTATAGCTTCTCCAGTTGTCGATCGCCACAGAATGTGTTGGAAACGTCTATGCTCAGGAACTACAAGAATCTGTCTATACATCTTAATCAAATCAGCAGTTACGGCTATCTTGTATCGTCTAAAATTCAAAATTATGTCTGCTATATCCCTTTGGAGTTTTGGACCAACATAGAGCTTGCTATTAAGGGATCCTTTTGCCGTCGCAGCTGAAGCGTCGAATACGACACGAATTTTTGCATGGGGGTCATCTGGACGAAACACAGGATGATGTGGGATTACGTAGGCTGAAGGCGAAGTAGTTCTAGTCATATAACCTAATTCCTCATATTCCTTCATAAATTCTGCATACTTACTCTGCAAAGTATCGTTACGCTTGAACCTATTCTCGATTCCTCTCAAACGAGAAAGAGCAAGTATTTCAGACTCTGGTGTTTCTTCAGGTATTTCTTTAAATGGTAGGGATACAATATATCTTCCGGTTGCATCTCGATAATGAGTTTTCAAAAAGTGTTCTTCACAAGGATCGGTTTTGTTGTAATCCCGTGAAACCTCCACTTCTTCGATCGACCAGAATTTAGACAGCAGCTCTTCACTGATAGGAGATTCTAGGAGGCAATGACAGCGCAAAGTCGAAATTGAGTCTAAATTAGCACCTCCCATGACAACAAGTCCAAAGAAAGTTGAAAGGGCTCTGAAGTTATTATCCAAAGTGACCGGACTGCCAGTGATAATTTGCATAAAACAATCGTTACCAAGGAGCATGTCGATCTCTCGAGGTTTCCAAAACAAGGGGTCAGCAAATGTTTGTACGGTAGATCCATGGATCGGTTGAAGTTGAGTAGTTGGTAGATCACCAGTTAAATGGCCAACAATTAGAGGTTCTACATCCAAATATTGATCCTGGTTAATTCTAGAATAGAGGCGGCATTTTAACTTTCCTTTGACTTTAGGTACTGGAACACCTCCTGCTCCAAGAGGTGTGTGAGTGGTTGCTTGCCTGGTAAGTCCTAATCGTTTAGCACATTTGGATGTCATTAGTGAAAATTGAGATCCACAGTCGACCAAACAACGGACAGGTTGAAGAATATTATCAGAGTTGTAAACAAGTCCGATAGCGGTACCTAAGAGTACTTGTGCAGGTCCGGTAACACTACCAACTAGGGAAGAGTTGTTCGGATCAGGATCCCGTTGATCTGCTGCAGAAGAATCGGCATGAGCTGGGGTAGAAACGGTTGGCTTCAAGTTTGATTCCTTCTTGAGGTGTAACCAGGTATGATGCTTATTTTTGCAAATCTGGCAGCGACCTGGAGCAAGACAAACAGATGCCCGATGACCTGATTTTAGACAATTGAAACAAGCATTCTTTTCCTTCAAAAGTGCCATCCGTTGATTTGGAGTCTTATTCCGAAATATCGGGCATTCCACTAAAGAGTGAACTTGTTTACATGAACAAATTTGTGGTTTTGCTGCATGTGAGATTTTAGAAGTGGTTGCAAGAATGTTCGCCTTGGGCTTTGGTTTATGAGAATAACTGATTTTGGGAGCTGAAAGCTGCATGACCCGACTTCTCCCTTGAACAAAGACGAGTAACTGTTTGAAAGTGGGCCATTCTATTGTTACCACTTCCACTTCGAAGTCATGTCTTGTCTCTTGATCAAGTTTCTTGAGCGCTAGGGTTAACCATAAAAAATCTGCTTCATCCGGTATATTGATTGACCGGAAAGCCGCTATGTTTTCTGCCACTGCTCTGATAAATGACTGTAAGGATTGAAGTGTAGGACTTCCCTTATGAGGAGAAAATTCTAAAATTTGATCTATGTATGATGATGCAAGTAATCGTTTATTGTCGTATCTTTCTGTTAGTGCATCCCACGCCTTCTGGTAATTAGGCTCATCTAAGCTAAAAGGTGCTATAAGGGCCAATGCTTCCCCTTGGACGGATGTATTTAAGTAATGAAACTTCTCTATCTTTGGAACCTCAACATTTGTGTGTATCATACTTAAAAACAATTGTTTGAATTTGGGCCAATCCTGTATTTTACCATTAAATTTGGGCAAGTCTATACGGGCTAGCCTTCGGTGAGTAGAATGGCCAAACGAACATGTATTAGAATTTCTCAAAAGTTGTGAATTATCATTCTCTTGAGCTTGTTTGGCCTGCTGAAGTTCAACGATTTTATAAAAAATAGCGTTTATCTCACCTCTATCCTTAATGTCTTCATCAGTAGGAAACAATGCCTCTTTGTCGCTCGTTATCGCTAGGGTTTGACCCTCCTTAAACTCACTCATGTAATTAGATTTAAGTGAGTCCGCGGTTGGATACATAGCCTTAAATGTAGTATCCATCCCTACTGACATACCTACATTATATATCTGTGCTAAATCCTTACGCAAAAGTTTCAGGGATGCGCGGATACCCTTAATTTTTAATTCTGGAGTGGCCATGGTGATGACACTTTACAATAAATTACTTTATAAAAATAAAGTTTTAAGTATTGTTAACGAAAATTTAAAATTAAATAAACAATCTAAAAACCAATGAAATAATCAATATTGAATATTTATCTCAATAATCTATCAATATAATAATCATCAATAAATATTAATGGTTTTATGATTAATTAATTAATCAAATAAAGAATATTTTCTTTAAGCTTTCAATAATCCTTAAGTTAAAAATCAATAATTCAATAACCTCTTTGAATGATATTAGTTATTAATGAATTAAATAAAAATAATATTTAAGACACTTAATCAAATTTAAAAGAATATCATCAAAAAAAATATAATCAAAATAAAAAGTTGACTTCAAAGCAATTTACAAATTAAAATTAAAGTAATTTTCAGTTAGAATTAAAATAAATTTCAATAGAGAAACAAATAATAATCTTTAACTATAAATCATATATCCTAAAATCAAATTAGAAATTACAAAAGTTACCTTCAACTCCTTCTTATTATTTAAACCTAAGAGAAAATAAAATTATTTACATAAAATATCTACAATAAAATTTTATTTACAAAGAAAATTCAGTATAATCAAAGGAGATACCAGAACCATAAAAAAATTATGTATTAATTGTTAATAAATTCTCCTTTGAATATCAAATAAAATAATATCTTCCTCTTAATTTATTAGAACCTTAATTTATAAATATTAATCGTAATTTATTAATACACCAATAAATGTTTCAGCATTTATACGTAAATCATTATTAAATAAATAATTATTTTTCTTCTAAAAATTATTCATTTACCATAAGATCTTATTTTATCGATTAAATTGATTAAATAATAGAATTAATTACATTAAATAATTATTCATCTTAGTATAAAATATCTGTTTTCAATTCGACAAATAACCATTAATATAAACAAAAGGAGAACAAATAATATTTCGTAACTCCACTATAGTATTAGTCTCACTAACCGTTATCTCATAAAACAACACAGTTTTTATTTTAAACATTTAAAATTACCAAAATTTTAATTTTATATCGAATTTAAATTATTGATTACAAACGAACAAATCTAAAATTAAATTAATTTCATCTCCGTGTTTACTAGTCTTCTTTAAAATTCAAAATAGAACAATCAATTTCGAATTTTATGGTATAGTATAGTATAAAATCATTTAGTATAATTTCTTGTTAATGAATAATTAATTTGAATTGTTAAACATACTTTCTTTACAATATTTTCTTACTGAATATCCATCCGGTCCGGAGATTGACCAATGTTATTTATACATATGTGTTAGTTTCTAGTATGTATACGTAAATAAAAAACCAGTAAATATTGTAAATAATATTTCCACTTTACTTTTATTGTAAGACATTCAATTCAAATTAAAACAACCTCTATACATAAAAAATAAAACTTAATTGTCTTAGCTTGTGATGATCTATTTATCCCCCTGTGGGATTGGTGCAGGTGACTAGAATCTTCCAGGCTATCCTTATCCCCCTGTGGGATTCGTATAAAAAATCGGATTGTCTTGGTCTGGTCACCCTTTTCGGCCAACAGTTTTAAAAAGGCCCTTGCGCACTTTTTCACTCCGGCGCACACGCACTCTTTCTCCTTCGGCGCACGCACACCACACCTGCGCACGCATTCCCCCCACCCGACTTAGCGCATGCGCGCATTTTACATGTTACATAAAATATTTTTATAAATATATATGTATACATTAATGTACCAGACCAAAAATGGTACAAAACAAAAAAAGCTATTTAATATTTTATCACCTTAGCCTATATAAAATTTAACTCTGTAGTGTCACCAACAATTTGTTTCATATTTAAAAATATTGCGTTCATGAAAAATTTCGAGTTCCGGTTTTCAGTAGAAATAGAACTTTTGGGTCCCCTGAGGCCAAGTAACCAAGTCCAACGAAATGGTCTGTGTGTGTGTGTGTGAACAGACTAGCTTAAAAACTATAAACCTCGCGAACTTGAAATTGGGTATTTAGTGTATGTATATGCCCGCGATGTGACAGCAAAAAAATTTATCAAAATTGGTCAAACGGAGGGGTAATAACTATAGGTAATTATTTTTACGATTTTCACTTTGTGTACGTCTCTAATGACAGACCATTGTTTATTATTAAAGCAATTCTGTTCTGAAATTATTAGTTTCATGGTGACTAAATGAAGGTTTCAACAACTACATAGAGAATTATAAAATCAGACGACTTGGAGTATTATGCTTGCATTGCCGAAATATCACAGGCAAAAACTTTTATTTAATAATTAAAAAAAATTGGTGTTTTTTATAGAGCAAATAAAAACAAAAATAAGAAATGAGTGTGGAAAAATGTGTGACTTTGAGAAGTGGCAATTAACAAAACACATCAATTTCTAATCTATGTAAGTTGGTAAGTGAAAGTTGTGTGTTGCGCGCACGTACCACAATTTTTTTTCTTGTGATCCTTATATTTTACCTATTTTTTTTTTTTTAAATGTTTGTCCAAGTTTCGGTAGTCACGCCAAGATTAAGATTAACATCTGTGACCACAAAAATTAAAAATGTATACTAATAAAAAACCTCAGTCCTTTTCCAGTAAAGCTTGAAAGTCAAAATGATTTTTCATTCGTTAAAATCTTTAATTTTTACGACTAAAGCATTCAGCCTATTTGATTGAAAATATTTTCTGGCCGCAGATGTTCATCTTGATAATGGCGTGAGTGCCAAAAAGTTGGAAAAAAAATTAGAAAAGTTAGGTTAAAGATAAGGATCACAAAAAAAGTTGACTAAAATTTTGTTGTATAAAATAAAGGAAAATGTGAACAATAAATTAAGGAAATGATAGCTTAGAAAAGGAGCCCTGAATTTCTTTGAATGAGGGAATAAAGGGGAAAAAAGTTGTTCCACGTGCCTCAATCTAGATTATTATTTTATTTTCTTAATTATTCTTTTTAAATCAACCAATCTTCTTAATTCTTTTATTTTCTACCATGATTAAAAGTACTTTTGCTTGAAGATTTAAGACTACCAGTTCGGTTCACAATCGATAATCACGAGTTAATACAGAAGAGCGTAAACTCAAAATTTGACATCTATAAGATTATTAGTAGAGATGAGAGATGGTAAACTGTTCTTCAATTACTATTTAAATTAATTAAAAAAAAAAAATTAAATTTTTTTTTTTTTAAAAACGTATTTATCAACATACATACAGTATTTCCACGCGTAATTCGTCTACATCTAAATTAGCAGAACATGCCATTGCCCACAACTATTCCTTCGACTTTGAGAACCCCTCCATATTAGCAACTGTATCTAACCACGACAAACGTCTCCTCTCAGAATCCATTTTCATCCATCTAGAAACGAATAACCCGGTAAATAAAACAGATAAAGAGATAATTTCATCCACTTATTCTAACATCTTCCGCATCCTCAAATCCTAGTTTTGATTTTATAGGAACCTGCAATTATCTCTGTACCTCTTGTACTATTATTATTTTTTGTATTGTATGCTTCTTTCTGTATATTTTCCATTTTTATGCATTGTTACATTATGTATTATCTCATTTTTATGTTATTATTGAGTCCAGACACAACTATTTTTATACAATACCATCTACTTTGTTAGTTTTTAAAATATTTTTGTTCACTCAGTTGTCATGTGCCTTCACTTCAAAAGCGTTGGGTTTCCCCGTCATAAACCTTTGAAGTCGGCAAACTAAACCCCTACCACTACCTCTCACCTTATTTTTACCTTTAGTCTTAGTATCCACCTGGACTCAGTAGGTAAATATCAGATTCTATTTTATCTTGTTAACCAGCCTCTTATTTTAATATTCATGTATACACCATCTTTTATATTATTATCAGTTCTGTAATGTATCCATTTATTGTCACCCTCTAGCATAGATACTCATATATTTGTTTTCTTTTAGCCCTGATGAAGATCCACAAGTTGGATCGAAACGTTGGCTTACCATAGTAAAATCATTGTAAACTGAAAATCCTGACCATCATTTAACCTATCGTATAAGACTATTAGAAATTATAAAAGCGGTTTCTCTTTCTACTTTTTTTGCCTTTTTTATTAGTAAACTACTTCCATGCCCGAGCAGCTTACCTCTTCAATGAATGTTTGGTTCGCCTCCAAGATAAGCAAAGACAAAAAATTAAATGCTGAATAACTCAACACTGTTTTTTTCGAAATCTGATGTCACTAGATGACAACTGTCCTACAAAGATATGCGATAGTAAAATCCATCACTGATGAATTGTTAATTTCAGATCCAATACATTGATATTGCATTATGAACGACAGGAAATCAATAAATAGTAATAGCATATGAAAGGAGAACATAGGCAGAAGAATTCTAAAATCTTGTCCATTTGTAAATAAGTTGGTTTTTGGGTCCACCTTTGTAGGATATTTTCCCGCCAGACTATACAGAATCGAATTTTAAATTTAAATTTTTAACTTGGAATAATTCGGCAATGAAAGCATAATACTCCAAGTCGTCTGATTTTATAATTCTTTATGTAGTTGTTGAAAACCTCATTTAGTTACCATGGAAACAAATAATTTCCATTTAATGAACAGAACAGCTTTGTTTGTTTGTTTGTTTAACGTCACTTTATGTCACTAGGGCTAATCGGACGATGCTACAGTGGGAGTCATAAATTTTGCCTATTCAGGTTTAATTAGGATTGGGATATTTAACGAGTACCTGATATCGTACAGGCTCGGGACCTCCATTTTACGCCCTAACCGAGGGACGGCATGGCTAGAGATTTTTTACTACAGCTTTAATAAAAACAATGTTCTGTCGTTAAAGGCGTACTGCGCATGCGCCAGCTCATGAGTTGACGGAATTTTTTTCTTTTTGTCTCCTGTATATGTTTGCTTGATTTTTTTCATATTTCATATTTAGCCAGTTTTTATTTTCAGGTGTGACTAGAGACAGTTAAGTTCTTCATATAAACAGAACCAAGTGTACTTTATAGGAAAACAAAAAAGGTGCCTTCCCCAGTTTAACCCCCTCAGAACATTTCAATAATGATAAAGCTAACCTCATATTAGAGAAGACTTGATTTCCATTAAATACAGGAAACCCTCGATATAGCGAACTGGTAGGGGGTTTGATATTCAGAGTTCGCTATATCGAGGTTCGTTATAACCAAGGATTCTTTTTTTTTTTTTATCTTTTTTTAGCCAATGATCGCACTAATTTGATCATATTTAGAATGAAATTCATTCATTAGAACTAGTTAAATTAAAACGCATTTATGTAATTTATTTTTAGTTAAACTACATATTAAATAAACAATGAGATTCATTAATTTACTTACCAAGCTCACTTGAGATTTCTTTAGCCTTAACTTATTATTCGAATAATACGGAATGGTTAATAAGAGGGTCTGAGATTGGTATTTGAGATCTCATTTGTTTAAAGCAATTTATCAATTTTTTTCCAAATATTCATGAGCCGCAGAGCGCAGTCGTTTGATGCTGAAGTTAATCCTGGGCTGCGGTTGAATCTATTTTATCTTTGTTTTTTATAATGGTTGACAATGTTGATTTGTGAATTGCATATTTTTCTGTATATGGTTTTCTTACTTAGAATTCCCGATTCAATATCCAGGAGAATTTTTAATTTTTCCTCGATTGATAAGGATTTACGTTTGTGACACACGGCTACCAACGAACTCATTGTGTATTAAAAAAAAACAGTATAAACGACTACAGAAGACTGATTCGAATAATACAGAACTCCAAACAGAACTGAGCTAGTTTTGAGAAAAAAGTCAATGGAATCAGAGAGATAGCAAAAGGAAATCGGATTAGTTAAGAGTAAAAAAACACCTCAATTCTAGAAACTGGAGCTACTTCGTCTTCCCGCGCTCATTCTACTTAATACAGTAAAAAAAAAAATTAATAACAATAGCAGTTCGTTATAACAGAATATAATAATTCTCAGGCATCAAATTTAGTTCGTAGTTCGCACTAACCGAGGGATTTCGCTATAACGAGGGTATAGAGAAATATAATGGTAATTTTAGGGGGATAGCATTTTGATTCGCTATATCGAGGTGTTCGTTATATCCGAGTTCGTAATAATGAGGTTTACTGTATAACGAATTTGATCAAAATAATTAAAGCCGTTTTTGAGAAAAATCGGAAAAAAGTTATGAAATAAAGTGCAAGTTATGAATCTTCGCAATAATTTAAATTTTCTTCCACTGAAAGTAGCTATTAAATTCTTATAACCATAATAAACATAACACTCAATATTTCATCTTAATTTGTATAATCAACATTAACTTGTTTTTGTTTGAGTTGTTCCTTTTATTTTATAGAATTTAAACATTTTATTTTTCTAAAAGGAATAAATAAAAGAGATGCCATAAATATTGGTGAAAGAGAGAAATGGTTGAAGATGACATTCAGCATAGCGCCCCCGACCCGGATAGATGAGATGCTCGCTGATATAAAAGACCTTGACATTTGAGAACGCAATATCAGGTTCCCGAGAGTGGCTAAAACCTTAGTAAGGGTTAGCGGTGTCTGCCTCCGAGGGCAAATAAGGTACTATTGCCAGGATTGCCTGTTAGTACCTTTTCCTTCGTTAGGCTGCTCTTGTTACTAAATCCATTATACATATAATTAGAGAATAATCAGTAAAATAGTTTTTCATAGAAAAAGTTTAGAAAATTATTTTAATTTAAAAAGCGCTAATATATCTTAACTAGCTGTATATCCCGGTTTTCCCCGGAAAATTTCAAATTTTAAATCTATAAAATCTATAAACTGAGACTTTTATCGACTCAAACGGTCGATTTTGTAAAAACCAATGTAAAGCGAGATCAAAACGATTCTTTTAACACTAAAGAATATACCCAGAGCTCGGCTGAAGTTATGCAATTTTAATATGGACAGGTGTTCGCACCTGGTATGAAAGGACCACTGAGCGAAATTTGGAGAATTTAGGACAAACGGTATGGATTTCTATAAAGAACAAAAATAATTTCACCTTTATATGCATAGATTATACCTCTATATCCCGGTTCCACACGGGGAATTTCATTTTTCTAAAGAAACGGTCGATTTCGTAAAAAAAAAACATTGTAAAGTGAGATCATTATGATTTTTATAACAATAAAGAATATCAGCTGAAGATCGGCTAAAGTTATGCAATTTTAATATGAACAGGTGTTCGCACCTGGTCTGAAAGAACCACTGAGCGAAATTTGGAGAATAAAGAATATCAGCTGAAGATCGGCTGAAGTTATGCAATTTTAATATGGACAGGTGTTCGCACCTGGAATGAAAGGACCACTGAGCGAAGTTTGGAGAATTTAGGACAAACGGAATGGATTTCTATAAATAACAAACAGAATTTGATCTTTATATACATAGATTATAGTTGTATATCCTGGTTAATTTCATTTTTCTAAAGAAACGGTCGATTTCGTAAAAAAAAACATTGTAGAATTGAGATCATTATGATCTTTATAACAATAAAGAATATCAGCTGAAGATCGGCTGAAGTTATGCAATTTTAATATGAACAGGTGTTTACACCTGGTATCAAAGAACCACTGAGCGAAATTTGGAGAATTTAGGACAAACGATATGAATTTCTATAAAGAACAAATAAACCAACAAATAGAATATCAACTTTATTTATATAGATTTTTATTTGTGTTATTCAACCATGCATTTGGGGTCACCTGTGGTGTTGTGGTTAGTATAGCAACACACAATACTAAAGGTCGCGGGCTCGCGTCCCGAGGATTTTTTAATGGGAGTACACTAATTAGGTTGGAATGAGCTGATTTTGATGCAAAAACACGATTTGTCATGTTGTTTTTTCCAGTTTTTTGTTCAATTAAGTTGTGTGAAATTGTTTTTTCCAGATTTATATTACAGCGAAAATTCATTCTTCCTTTTTGATTTATATATTTTTTAATACATTAAAACATCACAACGTTTCGAGGCTCATTGCCTCATCTTCAGGTGTACAAAATATATGTTATAACTATACAATATATCGATTCCTTAAAATCTCGTCAAAATAATTAATAATGTCAGATTGCACTTCTTTCTTTGGCCACCTCACTGTACAGTAACAGCCTGTACGATGTCAGGTACTCGTTAAAGATTTCTACCCTAATTATACCTGGATAGGCAAGCAAAATGTAGGTCTCCCTCTTTAGCATCGTCCGATTTGCCATAGTTGCATAAACGTTACAATAATCAAACAAAAAAATTTGCATTTATGAAATTTAACATTTAATTCTGTTTTGCTAGGCAAATATTAAATTACATCATTCGATGAATCCTAATGTTGCAGTACAGTAGTTATTGCTACGTTTCTGGTTTCTCGCTTTTCTAAGGCGGGTGGGGGTTACCAGAAACGGAATATATCAAATTAATAGATGAAAATAATATATTAGATAGTTATTAATAAATATTGGATACTTTTCCAATGGTGACGTATTTACCAATATATTTTATTGTAGGAAACCTGTGGCATGGGGTGAATGAAAGTAAAGAAATAATAAATTGAATTCTGACCATACTACTTAATTTTATTAATAAGAACAGAAATCATAAATATCCACTTTCTAATAAATCCTATAAAGATACTTTGCTAATACAACTTAGTTAATGGATGCTGACTGGCAATTTAACATTATTTAATAAATACAGGCCACACAATATTACAACTAGTGCTGTATATTAACCTTATCTGGTGGACACTCTCGGGTGTTGTCTCTGGCCTATCTGCTGGACCAGTCTCTGCCATCTCTGACGCTCTCTTAGACTCAGCACAGCATCCTCTCTCAGTCTGTTTCTATCTGGTCCTGTGCACTTCTTGTCTCCACTCTCGCCCTTTTGGTACGTCCCCAACCTCTGTCCACCTCTCGAACTCCCCCCACTCTCTTCAGACTTCTTCTGATTGGCTGGTTCCAGACTTCCTCTGATTGGATGGCTATCCTAAAATTTCCCTTCCTTTCTATATTTAACGTGTTTCCCAGCGGTCTATTTGCCGGGGAAAAACCGGTGTTTATGGCCACAAATTTCTCTAACACTCTTCTTAGATTTTTTCCTGGGAGTTAGTCGGCAGCATTGTCGGTCTTAGGCTTTGCTTATTTTGAATTTCTAATAGAAAGTTTATGGTCCCAATAACTTACAAGGCGGTAGCCGCCTTCAGGAAAACTGGCCACCGGGTTGAGCATATACAGTACTTTACATATTTTGATATTAAATTATTAATTCAAATTACTTTTCCTATCATGGCAGCATTCACAATACAAGGCATAATACTGTATCACTAATGCGTTATTACAATAATGTTTTTCATAGTAATATAGCCCCCTTCATTCATAGTAAGTTAAAACCCTCCACTGAATAAACAATTATCACGATAATTCAATAGGGATTTCAAGCTCCCGAAAAATGGAATTCAGTTGTGAAAAAGAAAAGAAGGCTGCCCAGCTTAGAACATTTCAGGATTAGTGACAGGTATTCGCTTATTCGTAAATAACCGTATATTATATTTCAATCTTGATGATTGTTACAATTACAACAATTAGTAAACTCGCCTAATATTAGCTGTCCACCGATTTTACGACAGTTGTTGCGTTCAATACCAGCATTGAATTGTATCGATATGTAGTACAGGAACCCCCTTAGCTCTTCGTTAAATATTGATACTCGGGTTCATCAAATATTATTACTTGTAGCAAACCAACGGCAGTAGATCCACCAAACCCCCGCCCCCAGAAGGTTCTAGCCACGACGGCCCGCAATGCAGCCTCAGTTGTCTCTACATTATTCAAGAGCCTTCCAGGAAATATTAACATGTCCAAATACTAACACATCCTTTCCGGTATTTCATAGAATGCATTTCAATATTCCAATTCGATCTTGGGAGTTGAAATGTACTTCTTTTCTCGGTTTTGGCTTGGGACAGTGGTGCCAATGACAACTTTTCTTAATACATAGTTTCATATAATTCAAGGATATTTCATATATATCAAGTATATAAGTAGATTCTCTTCTTCTTTTCTCGGTGCTCCAACGAAAGGGATACCGTTTCAGATCAGAGCTGAGCTCCACACCTCTCTATCAGCCCAGTCTCCCTCCTGTAGACCTCGGCCTGTCATCTCTTCATGGACTCCTTCTATCCAGGTTGTTCTCGGTCGTCCTCGTTTACGTTTTCCGGGCGGCTGCCAGTCCAGGACTCGGTACGGCCAATGCTCTTCCGGCATCCTCCTGCAGTGCCCGTACCACCTCAACCGCCGTTTCCCGATTCTTTCTGAGACGGTCTCCACAACACCCATCCTTTGCCTCACCTCTTCATTTCGGACTCTGTCTAGCCTTGTTATTTGGAGACATCTTCTCCAATAGTCCATTTCAACGGCCCGAACCTTGGTATACAAGCGAGCATTCATCGACCATGCTTCACATCCGTAAGTTAATATAGATTCGACTATGGCCGAGAAGATCCGTCGCTTGTTTTCGCTTGAGATGGTGTTGTTCCAGAGAACAGGGTGTAACATCCTAGTAGCCCTCCTTGCAAGTTCCACCTTGTTGCGGACGTCAACCTCAGATGTCCCAGGTTGTTGCGGAGGCCAACCTCAGATGTAAGTAGATTTAATTGCAATACTTATAATTAGAAAAAAAATACTAAGCCCAAGATCACATCGAATGTGAATTAAATCATTTTCATCGCCACTTCCACTTAAGTCCATGAATGATTTTGCAGCAAATTAATTTTGATTTTAATTAATTAATTTTCATTGATTAATTAAATTTAATTAATTAATCTTCATTAATTTTCTACTGATTTCTACATCTATTTATATTCTACTGATTTATTTTCCAAAATGTTGTTTATTTTCCTTCATTTTGCCTTGTGCCCGACTCGGAGAAGCTAATATTAAGATGCCCCTTTGCCTCAAACGGTGTGCTCTACGGAAACTTGTAGGAAGTGGGAGATGAACGGATTCCAAATCGGAATAAAAATGTCTCATTCCAACTATCCTTTGAATTTACCAATGAATTAATAATATCTTCGGTGACGCTGATAATTTTTTCAAAAGGTATTACAGGAAACAATGACATTTTTTTTTCTTTTTTACGAGTGGAAGTCTGGTGTCTTTATGGAAAATATCAAAGCAATATCTCTAAAAATAAGGACACAGGGACGGAAGAAACAAGAATTCCCATTAACATTTTTAAGTACAGAAATAGCCAAAAATAATTTATTGCGATTGAGGCTGATGAGAATCAAATTCTGCACATTATAGAATTTTCCCGAAAAGATTTGACGAAGTTGAAATTAGTGGCAAAGTCACACGGAGTATTAAGGACAGAGTTATCTACTCCTGCGCGTGTTAGTGTGAGACAGAACTCCCTAGGCAAAACACATAATGTCATCTCGACATGAAATGGACTATGGTTTCTGAGTCGTAGGCCAAATAAGCGCCGGCTTCCACACAACAAAACGTCTTCCTGTATCAGATTTAGAGTTATCTAGCATTTTTGAATGGGCAAAATTATGCAAAAAAAATATTTAGAATCTATTGTTATCGTAGAATGTAAAAATTCTTCAATATTATGGTACTAAGAAATTAGGAGCTTTCAGAATCTATATTTTCAACTAATTCTTACTATTAAGAAAAACTGATAGGTTTTCAAAGATAAAATTTGCGAAATCCAACCAAAATGTGTTAATTAACCTTCTTTAGTACATTGCAGAATAAACACCAAAAACATAGATATATTAAAAAATTGACGGAAGAAAAAGCAGAGGTTGAATAAGCTCATTGTGGTCGGCTTATTCATCTTCGCCAATTAATCCGGGAGCTGAGGGCCAAAAAGGTGCCTGATTTGAAGAAAATGTTTGATCATATAGGCTGAAAGTACTCATTTCATAGACAACTAATGTGAACGTCTGCCACCTCAGATCGGTTGCCATCAAATTTTATAGGCGAACAAAATCGACATTTTCGAACTTTATTTCAAATTTTCGCTAATAACTCGAAAACGATTTATCGCAGTGTTCTTTCTAAAATAAAAGGGCATTAAATTTTGCGTCGACTGAGGTCCTCACAGTTAAAATTGGTTAAGTCTTTTCGCCAAAACTGATTGTCAATTTAGCCACTTTAGCAGCGGAAAAATGAATTACGCTCATGTACCAAAGCCTGCAAGATGGTTACACGAAATAAAAAATGTATCCAATAATAGTTGTAGAATATAATTCTGTGTAAAACGATGTCATTAATTTTACAATTAGCCCACTCCTGTGGAGACAAAGTAATTAAAACGTGAACGATTGTTTGTTTGTTTATTGAGGTTTATAGGCATAAAACCCTAAGGTCATCAATGCCTTTGTCTATTTATTTGTCTTTGTCAACTGATACCCAAATCTTGTTTAGGTACTTTTTAATATTAATTTCTCCATCACACATTTTTTCTCGTCACGTCTTTTACTTTTTAATAGTTTAAATTCATGGCACTATCCATATTATAAATTAAATATTTAATTTAGACTATTTGTATTTTAACTTTTTATTTTATTATGTATTATTAATTATTTTTAATATGAGAGAAAAAAAAAAAAAAAAAAGAAAAAAAAATTAAATTTTTCTTAATAAATCTTTTTTCTTTAAGAATTTCACTACCGCTGCGACCTTATCCTCATTGTTACCAAGTGCATCAGAAAAATTGCTTGTCGCTCCGAATTTAGCTAACCTGGAGGTGTAGAACAAGCATTCTTGGAAAATATGTTTTACCGTAAGAATGTCGTCGCAATACTGACACTTTGGGGGTGGCTGTTTTACTATAACATGTACGTGGGTAAGGTTGGTATGCCCTATTCTTAGTCTGGCTATAGCAACTTCCTCTCTTCGATTTGAGCGGTTTGAGGTATTCCTGGTTTGAGGTCACTGATTTTTTTATGGTTTTTAATTTGCTCGGTGGGCTCTCGTTCCACATGGCTTGCCAGTTTTCTATTATATTTTGTTTTAGGGGAGAACTCATTTCTTGGGGTGTTAAAATGGCCGGGCCCCGTCCTGGGAGATTAAGTGCCTGTTTCGCTGCTATGTCCGCGAGTTCGTTTCCTTTAATCCCCATATGGCTTGGCACCCAAATAAAGAAAACATTTTTTTCCATATTATTTAACATTTGTAGGTACGAATGTATTTTAAGCGAGATTGGATGGTTAGGGTACATACTATTTAATCCCTTTAGAGAGCTTAATGAGTCTGTAACTATTGCAATATTGAAAAAAAAAAAAAAAAAAAAAACGTGAACGAATTTAGCGCCTTGTGGTCTAAAATCCGTGAAATTGTTTGGGATTTTTTTTCAGTTTCTCGCTTATAATTCGGCAAATACAGATCACAAAGTATTGCTTTCTTCTTAATATAAGAGGCTAAGCTATTGCAAATAGAATAATATGTCTGAATTTTAAATCGGTTTTGTGGTTTAGCCGTGTTCGGTACATAAAAAATCTCTAATTTTTACGATTTTTGTGGAAACCGTGTTCCAACATCTCTAACTCAATAACACCTAGCTTAAATGAAAAATGTTTTAGATAGAAGTTGCAGAGCATCAAATTTAGTAGGAAATAAGCTGCGTACACACAACATTAGCTAAACCCTGCATGGAAATACAAATAAAAACGTGAAAGAGTGGTTACTTCCTGCGAACACTTCCGTTTTTGAAGTACTAACCATTTGGAATAATTAAACAACCATCTTCCATATGTTAAAATAAAAGATAAATTTTGCCAAGTACCTACCTGCCTAAGTAGTTATTTTTATGGATATTTTATCAAATCCCTTGGTACTCCAAAAACCGAAGTCTTAGCAGGAAGTAACAACTCCGAATTGTTTCAAGTTTTTATTTTTTGGACCTCAGCTCCCGGACTAAATTCTTCATTTTGATAATTTGGTCTCGAGGTGGAAGCGTATTGTTGCTATGGGCAGCACACTTCCGGAATTATAATAATTATAGCCTATAATGATTATTATTAGTTTTAACATACTCAATATTTTAAAAATTATTATGATATAGATGTCCTTTTACCCCTGACAGGATGTTCTGGGGCTTGATGTTCCTTCTGAGCCTGATTGGGATCGGGTTCACCAGCTTGGAGACCTGGACCCGCTACGGCGGGACAGTGACGTACATCGGGACAACGCGGTACCCGCTCTCCGAGGTCCCGTTCCCTTCCGTGTCCATCTGCGACGGGACCATGGTCGACTGGCAGCGCGCTCTCCGCCTCAACGAGAGGTAAGTCGACAGAGCTAGGGACGTACGATACCGTAAAGTATCGATACTTCCATTTCGATACCAAGTAGTTTTGGTATCGATACCTAGGATCCAAGTATGAGTACTGGTATCGATACTGAAAGTTAGTATCGAAAAATTACTAGAGCGTAATGATTCAAAAATTAGTCCTCCAAAATACTTTCCACTCTGTCTAGCTCATCTAAGGAAGACATATCCACAGATTCACAGTGCAGAAGCCTACGATTTTTGGAAACATCATAAGGAACTTGTGCGTGGAAAAAATATTATAAGTAAAGGTGATTTCCAGAATGAAGTATCCCGATATTTAAATGCGTTGAGAGCCCCATTAAAAACGGATCCAGTAATCAAACATTGCAACTGTTTGCATTTAGTTTTATTTATCGAGTTCCTTAATTTAACTTAATCAACCTGATATCGTATATTTACTTATATTCGAATATAAATTATTCGAATATATTAGAACACAAAATACTCGAATCAGTACCGATATGGGTATTGAGTCGACTGTTTTTCTATAAGATTCTCGGAGATGACTGATAGTCATGAAGTTTTAGCCCTGATGAAGACCCCCATTTTGGATCGAAACGATTAAATAAAGAAAATGTTTTATGTCTAAAATTCCTGAATATCAATCATCCTCGAGTATTTATTAAATATAAATGTAGTAAGTAAATACAATTTTATTTGACATTAAGGGCCATAAAACCAATCTTATAATTAATAACTTATAAAAACATGAAATTTAATTAATGGTATAACGTAGCTAGTGCTAACTATATTTTTATTTATAATATTGTTAGTACTTTATATGAGTACTCATAAGTATCGATACTTTCCTTTCGATACCTTGGTGGTATCGAATATTTGATGGAAGTACTTAAATGAGTATTGGTGTCGATACTTTGTTGTTATCGTACGTCCTTAGACAGAGCTAAGTGGGGTGAGTCAAAGAGGTAAGTCGCAGCTACTAAACAGCTCCCCTCTGCCCCCGATATATAAAGCTGTGCATTTATCATAACAGTTTTAGTGGTAATTCCTATTTAAGTCGCATATCCAAAGCTTACTACAACTGCAACGGTGCACATTGATCAATAATTGCTTTTTGGCGGACATAAATCTTCCATCTCCACAATCTATATATAAGAGGCTTTGTCCTGACTAACAGAATCAACGCAGAGCAAAAACTACTAATGATAGAAACTTGAAGTTCGGAATTTAGATTTTAAACGCGATGTAGGTAACCACTTAGAAAGGAATTTCAAAAATGTAACCCCTAAGGTGTTTAAATGCCGAAAATGTCGTTTAACTCTAACAGACAACCATTTTTTAACTTCGAGAAAAAATATCTAATTCGGACTCATTTTAAAGATCTTGATACGAAGAGTTTAACTCGAAAGCCCCTCCAGGGCGTCGAAAACCATGTTTTAAAGCCGAAAAATGAAGCGTTCACGAAGAAAGCAATTTTTTGTTTCGGCGGTTTTAGTGAACTCTCTCCATTGCGCGTCTCCCTCTCTTCTACAGAGCCGGCAGCTTCCCCCCCCCCTCCCAAATTTCCATGTAACAAGGGCAAGCTTTTAAATCTGCAGGGGTTGATTTAAGGGAGGACTGTTTTTCTCATGGTCAGTTTTATGTCAGCGCTTCTAGGGCAAGTTCTTCTAGCAGTCTAGTAATCTCAGTGCAAAAAGGAAAAACAACAAATGTAGGTTACAAAGAAATTTTAAGTAAAAATTAACTTTTTGGTCAGTTGGAACGACGTATTTTTTAAATTGATTTTCGTAACATATTACTTATATTAAATCAATACCAAGATAATGATCACAGAATTGATTTTAAATGCTCGCGGGCAAAGCCGCGACGGGAAATGATAGTTTTACAGATAAATTGATGGAATCTTTTTTTATTACCTTCGAGATAAAATTCAAAAATCAAGGAAACAATCCCCGTTAAGATTGCTTTGGTATAAGTGTCCTTTTTGCTTACCCAAAACCAGGTTTCTTGTGTGTTAATAGATAGTATTCGTTTGTATGCAAAAAAACGTGGAAGAAATCAATATTTTTCAGAATGTTTATTTTTTTACTCTGAGGGTGGTCTTTCATACCATCTTGTATCCAAAAGAAAATTCAAATTGCATAGAAGTTATGGGTATTTTAACAACAACTAAAAATTCTAGATTAAACTCGATTTTCTCCTATTAGACAAAATATATCACTATATCGATTTCACTGAAAGTTTACATTCAACGGCTATTATATTACGTATGAGCAACATGAATTTTGTTGGTTTATTAGGGTACAAAAGCAATTTATAAACCACTTTTTTTCAATAAAAACCGTTTTTCTCGGTTTCAAAGGGGTGCTCCCCGGAGTTATCAAAGATGTAATTTCTAGTCTTACTTGTACTATGACCACATAAAAAGATCAGTTAAATTCACTTGCGCCTTTAGAATTTTTTTAGAAAAGTATGTTTTGTATATGTTTACAGAAAAATTGGCAATGTTTGGCCCTGTAATCTGCTCTAAATGGTACAGGTACATTTACAAGCTCCTTCTAATCTATAATATAAAACGACTACACCTATACATAAGATTTTCACTTATAAATGTATACTGTGGTACAAAGTTTTGAATAGCCTTATCGAAAACCTTGAGTACCTGTTATCGAATAAGTGGTTTCACAAGTACACAGAATTTTGTTTCCAACCTTCAGTTGATTAGGTGAGATGAAAAAACTACTGAATAGCTGAAATCACATCCATATTTACTCTTCATTAAACTTAAAACGAATAAATATTGACTTTCTTTGTAAAAGAAAAACCAACCGATTTATTCTCAGTTAATTTGTCATATCAATTTACACTCGTTAAAATGTTTAATCCCATCAATTTATCTGTAAAATTGTGGAAATGGCAGATTTATGTCCGCCAAAAAGCAATTATTGACCACTGGCGGTGGTTCGATGTTAAAATATTTCACATTTACTGCCCAAACAAAAAATCATTTTTTATTTAATTAATTTTGCTCAGTCCGACCCTAAATCGGGCCCCCCTGGGAACTTGTAGAACGACTAGAGTGACGGGGTTATAATAGAAGAAGGAGTTTTTATAAATTTTAAATTATATATCGTGATTATAATTAAATCACAAGAATATTAGAAGCGTGAGGATATGAAAAAAAAAATCTGGTGCGTGCTCGCAACACACAACTTTCACTTACCAACTTACTTAGATTAGAAATTAATGCGTTTTTTTAATTGCCACTTCTCAAATGAACAGAACGGCTTTAATTATGAACAATGGTCTATAACTAATAGGTAATCTATCTATTATAGGTGTATCTATCTATTACTATTATATCTATAGGTGGTATAAGTTGACTGAATATTTTTTCTTTTTTTCTCCTTTTCCTATGTTTTCTTTATTTTTATCATATCTCATTTTTAGCCATTTCTTATTTTTAGGCGTAGTGAGAGACAGTTAATTTCTCCATGTAAACAAAACCAATAGTACTTTATAAGAAAGAAAGAAACAAACAAAAAAGCCCCGCCCTCCCCCCCCCAAAAAAAAGCCCCCTCAGAACATTTAAATAATGATAAAGCTTACCTGATATTAAAGAAAACCTAATTTTCATTAAACACCACGAATTTGATGAAAATCGTTAAAGTCGAAAAAAAGGTAAAAATTGGTAAAAAAGTTATGAAATAAAGTGTCCCCCCCCCCCGTTTAACCAATATTGATGAAATATTGGCTATCACATCTTTGGCATATACATACATCAAATACCCAGTTTGATCAAAATCGTTAAAGGCGTTTTTGAGATGAGATAATCGAAAAAAAGGTAATAATTGGTAAAACATTTATTAAGTAATGTCCCCCCTCCGGTTGATCAATTTTGATGTAATGTTGGCTATCGCATCTTTGGCATATACATACATGAAATAACCAGTTTGATCAAAATCATTAAAACCGTTTTTGAGTAAATATAAAAAACACGTGAAAATAATACAAAATTTATTAAGTAAAGTCACCCCTCCGGTTGATCAATTTTGATGAAATTTTTACAGTCGTATCTCGGGCGTATAAATAGATCAAATACTCAGTTTAATCAAAATCGTTAGAGCCGTTTTTGAGAAAATCGAATAAAACGTAAAAAGTTATTAAATAAAGTACCCCCTACCTTTGAGCAATTTTGATGAAATTTTAGCTGTCACATCGCGGGCATATACCTACACTAAATACCCAATTTCAGGTTCCCTGAAACAGTTCCCACGGTTTATAGTTTTTGAGCTAGTCTGTTCACACACACACACACACAGACCATTTCGCGGGACTTGGTTATTTCGACTCAGGGGGTCCCAAAACGTGTATTTCCGTTGAAAACCGGAAGTCGAAATTTTTCACGATCGCAATACTTCCACTTACTATATATTTCATATATAGGTAAGTGAAAGTAAAAAAATGGTGTATAAAGAGTTCTTCTATTATTAATGAACAATTTTATTATTATTTTGCAATCCCTCTAATTCCTTCAGCGACAGGAGAACACACAAAGACAGGATATAAGTAACGGTGTTAGAAGGCTTAGGAAGTGAAAAATATATTTGAGAATTGATGGTGGCAAGTTGGGCGCGACAATACCCTGTGCCCACATACAAGATTAATGTGTTCCACCCAGCGGCCGCTCAGGGCGGGGCTTACAGCGAATGACGTTGGCTAAACAGTATTTAATAAGATTAAATTATTGTTTAAAATATATATATATAAATAAACATTTTTATTGCAGAATGAGTTAGTAATATGTAGAAGAAACTGTTGATTACAAGTGATTGAAGACATGAGTGGATGAAGTTGTTATTTTATACAGATTCGTTTGTGTAGTTTTTAGAAGCGGGATCATCCCGTGCGGTAAGGTCCCCGAAATCTCAAGGTTGAAAGATCTGTCTTTATAAACAGTTATTATTAACCTAGAAGAATTGATAGACCTCGTTTGATAGATACAAATACATACAAAAAAAATCTGGTGCGTGCGCGCAACACACAACTTTCACTTACCAACTTACTTACATAAGAAATTGACGTGTTTTTTTAAATATAATTTCCCAAAGTCACACATTTTTCTACATCCATATCTTATTTTTGTTAATCGTTAAAGCCGTTTTTGAGTAAATAAAAAAACCCGTGAAAATGATACAAAATTTATTAAGTCCCCCCTCCGGTTAATCAAATTTGATGAAATTTTTACAGTCATATCTCGGGCATATATATAGATGAAATACTCAGTTTAATCGAAATCGTTAGAGCCGTTTTTCAGAAAATCGAAAAAAACCTAAAAAGTTATTAAGTAAAGTACCCCCTCCCTAATAATTTTGATGAAATTTATGCTGTCACATCGCGGGCATATACATACACTAAATACCCAATTTCAGGATCGCACGGTTTATAGTTTTTGAGCTAGTCTGTTCACACACACACACACACACACACACACACACACACACACACACACACGGTGTGCCAGTGGGGTGGCATTGAAGAATAGGGAGGTGGTTTTTTAGTGAGTAGGAATCTCACACTGTTGTGGACTTATAGTCGCACTGCGTCTTATGTGAGATTTTTCCCCTAAACAAAAAAAAAATAAAAAAAAAAACACACACACACACACACACACACACACACAGACACAGACACACACACAGACCGTTTCGCGGGACTTGGTCATTTCGACTCAGGGGACCCCAAAACGAGTATTTCCGTTGAAAACCGGAAGTCGAATTTTTTCACGATCGCAATACTTCCACTTACTATATATTTCATATATAGGTAAGTGAAAGTAATAAGTAAATGAATGTGAAAACATGAGTGACTTTGAGAAATGGTATTCAACAAAACAGGTCTATTTCTAATCAAAGTTAATTGGTAAATCAAAGTTGTGTGTTGCGCGCATTTTTATTATACATGGCAGGTAGACACAACGAGAGCATTTTCTTATGCTGCTTTATTTAATTCACCGTAAGCTAATGTCAGATCATCCGAAACAAGTTTATGTCATTATTGGCTAAATCTCTTAGTTTTCTTAGTTTATAAAAAGTTATCGGTTTGGGACATGTTGGTAAGTGGTAGGCCTAAGTTTTTGTGGAATTTGTGGTGGGTGAAGGCATAATATTTAGACTTCACGGCAATTGAATGAAAATCAAATTACAAGAAAATTATCAAGACACATACTAATAAATCTGGTAGCACTCAGACATAAGAAAACTAATGTGGACTGTAATTGAATTGTACGAATACACATGAGAATATACAAACCAATATAAGTAAAAATGTAATTATAAAGTACAAACATGGTAGACTTACGGAATTTATCTCCACCTTTCACTGCATCCTGTACAAGATTCTGGTCTGAAAGGAGAACCAGGAATAGGAAATATAAGGATTTTGGTAGACCAGAGTTACTTGCATTTAGAAACAGTCTTAACTTCGAAACCAGCGTACGAAGATATCCTTTACCAATGAAAGGAGCCTTAAGAGACGTGTTGACTGCACAAAGGTTCTAAACCAATGTTCGAAACCATCCCTTACCAATGACAGGATAATTCAAATACATGTAACGGCACTGCAAATGGCGCTATCAGCACAACGATCTGAAGAAAGTGTTACACACGACATTCAGAAGCCACGTCCGTGTACGCATCCGGCGTAATCTTACCCCCACCACCAAGGCCTCCTATATTACACCGCCACTTCAATAATAATTGGGGGGGTCACCTGTGGTGTTGTGGTTAGCATGGCAACCTACAATACTAAAGGTCGCGGGTTCGATTCCAACGGTGGCCCTAGGATTTTTTAATGGGAGTAAAAAATCCTTAGCTGTGCCGTTCCTCGGATAGGGCGTAAAATGGAGGTCCCGAGCCTGTACGATGTCAGGTACTCGTTAAAGATCCCTATCCTAATTATACCTGGATAGGCAAAATTTAGGACTCCCACTGTAGCATCGTCCGATTAGCCTAAGTGGCATAAAAATGGACGTTAAACAAACAAACAAACAACAATAATAATTGATTAAATACCGCACAGAGGGTTTATGGTAAACTTTAGTATTTGCTGGATGTTTCTGCATTATTCTATGGCTGTAGGCCATTCGCAACTTCCAACAACTGTTCTCATTATTTTTATTAAGAAAGAAAGAATTTTTGGGTGTTTGAGGGGTTCCTACAGCCATGTAGTAGTATCCCGTGTTCCTTTAATGGTCAGCTAAGTACTACGTATTGCAATATTGAACTTGGATAAGGTTATTGATAATATATAAGGAAGTTATTGATTATGTAGAGCGCCTGTCATGTAACATTGCTAATAGTCCAAATCCTTTGTTAAGTCAGAGGTTGGTTTTCCATATCTTAATATATATACATATATATATATATATATATATATATATATATATATATATATATATATATATATATGAATCTCGTGTCCCGATGTTTTCTCTACTGCTCAACCGATTTTGATAAAATTTGGCTCATTGTGTGCAGTTTTGTCCAACTTGAAAGATAGAATAGTTTTTACCCCGATTTTTGGCCTCAATATTTCTTTTATTGCAAATTAAATGCTTATTGTACTACAACTGAGTGTGATTATTTATCCTGGCCGGAAGTGCTGGTCACTTTCTTATACATGTTAAGTTCAAAATATCGGAAATCTCATGATTCTAGAATCTAAATTGTATTGAAATCCGCTTGAAACCAAAAAAAAAAAAAAATAGATTAACTCCTTTCGTTACTTTAGATTACGATTTCCCTAATAAATACCAAAAACCTGATTCGATTTTTACCAGGAATAAAATTTCTTAAAATTTTTGTATAATAAAATATAATCTCGGATATCGGTTAGATATAACTGTTTTGTGTTTAAGTTTCTAGCTTGGTTGAAGCTTTTACCAGAGCGCTCTCTACGGAATGAAATTGTTTTTTCTCCATTTTGATGAACCTCGGGGCTGAGTAGATAAAGGAGGCGATGTTTAAGAGATACTAAACAGCGGCGGGGACATTCAATTTCAGCTGACGTCACAGTTTTTAAGCTAAAAGGTTTGAGGCTTTTAACCTGACAAATACAGTTACAGTTCACCTCGGTTACAGCCTAGCTAATGGCGACTCCAGTCGTTCTTCCTTCACCACCGGCAACCCCTTATACTCAACAACCTTCAATTATTAAAATAACAATAACTGCTAAAATAATTATAGCGCTGCGACGTAGATGCAGAGGACCTGGGTTCGATTCCCGGCCGTGGTCGAATCTTTTATCTTCTTATAAAATAGTTTAAAAATTATAAATTAATTATCTAACGATAACTAATTACTACATAACAATATACAATGTATATATTTGACGTATGTCAACTAGATCCCGTCTGTCTGGACAATAGTTCAGCTCCCTGGTACTTCGCTACAATGTGGCGAGACCTGGAGGGAGGGATCACAGAAGAGAAAGATTCGATCACGATCGGAACGGACTCACGGTTAGCTCAGTGGTAAGAGCGCTGCGACGTAGATGCAGAGGACCTGGGTTCGATTCCCGGCCGTGGTCGAATCTTTTATCTTCTAATAAAATAGTTTAAAAATTATAAATTAATTATCTAACGATAACTAATTACTACATAACAATATACAATGTATATATTTGACGTATGTCAACTAGATCCCGTCTGTCTGGACAATAGTTCAGCTCCCTGGTACTTCGCTACAATGTGGCGAGACCTGGAGGGAGGGATCACAGAAGAGAAAGATTCGATCACGATCGGAACGGACTCACGGTTAGCTCAGTGGTAAGAGCGCTGCGACGTAGATGCAGAGGACCTGGGTTCGATTCCCGGCCGTGGTCGAATCTTTTATCTTCTAATAAAATAGTTTAAAATAATTATAATATGATTTTAAATTATATAGGGAAAACTTAGCCAGGGGTGGTGGTAAAAAATATCAAACAATTTTAAAGCAGCTCCACGTTTCGAACTTGTTTTTCATGCCTCCATTAAGGCTAAATAAATCAGATAAAATATTACTTAACCCTTTAACGCCTGTAGACTGATACATCAGTTCGAGCGCTGCAGTCCCTGGGGCCTGTAGACTGATACAGTCGAACCTGGATAACTGGAATCTCTTGGTGACGAGATTATAATTCCACTTACAGAGGTATTCCACATAAACAAGGTTTCATTTATACAGGCTGCTGGTATCTTATTAAGGGGGCATGTACCAATATAAGAGGTTTTCAAACAACTTGTAATTTTTGTAAAATCACATTACAATACACACTTAAAAACGATAAATACATAAAATATTGATACAATTATTTCATATTTTTTGTAATGTGAAAATAAAATAATGCATATTACAAGATAATTATCTACGAATGTATTAATGAAAGTAATCACTTATATTTTTCTGCACTTCACTTCAGCACTTAAAAAAACTGTTCTCTGTAATACAATTTATTTAAAATTTCATCCTCAGCCCCTTTATACATTTCAAAAAAAGTCTGCAACTTCTCAATAATATTTAATGCATCATTTTTCGTGACTGGTAGCCTTCAGGATTTCTTCATCATTCAGCACTCCTGCTGTTAAAAATTTCGTCATTCATGTGGACATACTGTTTGAATGTTGGAAGCTTCTCATTGGTACCTCCTTTCAAATGTTCCCAATCCTGTGGCTGAACTGGATAATCCTTCACGTATTCTTAGAAATGCGAATTCCACTTATAGAGGTGAGTACAAAAATCTTCCCATTTACAGAGGTAACTCCCAAGAAAATTGATTCCACTTATAAGGGTAAAAAGATTCCAGTTAAAGAGTTTATGTAATAGAAAAATGATGGGATAACAAGTTTTGTACATCTTATAGGGATATTCCACTTAAGCAGGTCCCACTTGACCAGGTTCGACTGTATATCAGTTGGAGCGCTGCAGTCACTGCGGCCTGTAGACTGATATATCAGTTCCGACCGCTTCAGCGTTAGAAGTCTGAAACTGCGGACCTTATTTTAATTGATTTCTCAACTCTTTCCATTTTACTTTTGCACTAGGATAAAAAAAAAACAGTAGTCAGCACCTTAAGAGATGGTTTTGTGGCTTATTTTAAAATAAATATTGAATCTATATTCTTCGCCTACGGATTTATCGTATCAGTATTTAGGAATGCAACATTCATAAATCGTAGGTAACAACTCGTAAAAAAAAAAATCTGATGCGTTCGCACAACACACAACTTTCACTTACCAACTTACTTAGATTAGAAATTAATGCGTTTTGTTAATTGCCACTTCTCAAATGAACAGAACATCTTTAATTATAACGCATTGGTTTGTCATTAAAGGCGTACGGCGCATGCGTGAGCTCAAGGTGTTTTATGAGTTGACGGAATTTTTTTCTTTTTTTCTCCTGTATATGTTTACTTGATTTTCTTCATATATCATATTTAGCCGTTTCTTATTTTTAAGCGTGATGAGAGACAGATAATTTCCCAATATAAACTAAAACAAAGGTACTTTATAGAAAAACAAAAAAAGCCCCTTCCCCATTTAAGCCCCCTCAGAACATTTTAATAATGATAAAGCTTACCTGATATTAAATAACAACTAATTTTCATTAAACATAACGAATTTGATAAAAATCGTTAAAGCCGTTTTTGAGATAATCGGTCAAAAAGGTAAAAATTGGACAAAATGTATTAAGTAAAGTCCCCCCTCCTGTTGATCAATTTTGATGAAATTTTTACAGTCATATCTCGGGCATATACATACATCAAATACCAAGTTTGATCAAAATCGTTAAAACCGTTATTGAGTAAATAAATAAAAACACGTGAAAATGATACAAAATTTATTAAGTAAAGTACCCCCTCCGGTTGATCAATTTTGATGAAATTTTTACAGTCATATCTAGGGCACATTAATACACGGAATACTCAGTTTAATCAAAATCGTTAGAGCCGTTTTTGAGAAAATTGAAAAAAACGTAAAAAGTTATTAAATAAAGTACCCCCTCCCTTTAAGTAATTTTGATGAAATTTTTGCTGTCACATCGCGGGCATATACCTACACTAAATACCCAATTTCATGATCGCACGGTTTATAGTTTTTGAGCTAGTCTGTTCACACACAGACACACAGACACACACACACACACACACACACACACACACACACACACAGACCATTTCGCGGGACTTGGTCATTTCGACTCAGGGGACCCCAAAACGTGTATTTCCGTTGAAAACCGGAAGTCGAAAATTTTCACGATCGCAATACTTCCACTTACTATATATTTCATATATAGGTAAGTGAAAGTAAAAAAACTTTGCCATGAAGGGTCTTAGGTTCTGTTCTGTCTAAGGGGAAATACTGTTCAGCAGTCGTATAAGGTGATTTGACCACGGTCACACTCAAACACCGGGTTTTTCGGGTTTAATAGTTTTTAAGCACGTGAACATTTTATATATAATATGTATATAAATATATACATTTTATATATTTTCATCATATAAAATGATATTAAACAATATTTTGGAAATAAAAAATACTTACCTTAAACCATATACAATACAATTAAGAATGATCAAGCATTAACAAATAAGTTTAAAGAATTAAGTTTTTATAACTTTTTTTAGATTCAAAGAGAAATGTTATGATCAAAGTTCGGGTGTTTATGTTGAAGACGTATTTTTTTTTTATGGAAAAAAATTACAGAATTGCTAGCGATAAAAAAAAAAAGAAAAGAAAACTGGGGTATAAAAAAAAAAGTACAGCAATTCCGAGAGATTAACGACTTAAGTTTGGGACTCGTAAATAAAACTTTAGCTACACTGTAGTCTGCCAGGGCCAGCTATACCGTCCACATAAACCAAATACATTACATTAAAGCAACAGTGCTCTACAAACTGGTTCAGCTTAACATCCAACACGTGCCACGATGCTTTTGCGAAAATTAATGCCAATATATACATATATAATTTTAGAGAGAGAGAGAGAGAGAGAGAGAGAGACAGAGATGTAAGGAGCATCTTATCTGAAGATGAAGATTTGGTAATGTTAGAAGGAATGTGTGTCGAGGATATTTTGTGTACCCACTCTTTATTGCCGGTAGGATAAGTTTTAGAGGTTGTTAGAATAATTAATAAGTTGGGTGAACTTTTTTCTAAGGAAGGTTTTATTGGTTGTTTTAGCGTGGGTATAAATTGTTTGGGTGGCAGATTGTAATAGTGCGATGTCGTGAACAGAAAATTGTGTAGAGAGCGAATTATGTAATTGACTAATTTTTTGTTTTATGTCGCCGGTTGAAAAAGGGTATCTTTAATAAATATATTTAGCATTGATTTTTTGAATTTGTCTCTATAGTATTTACTTTTTTGTCTAGTTTGTAATTTAATTTTAAATTTTAGGACAGGTTACATATGAATATTGGCATGATAGACGATTTGCGGTATTATAATAGAAAAATGAGCGTTTGTTCTTTGTTAGCGAGGTTTTTGTGGAGGTGGGAAAAATGGTTTAAGTGGGAAATATGATGGGGGTATTTTGATTTCAAATGGGTGAAGCAATTTACCTCTGTGGTGCTTACATGTGGTTGTAGATGCTGACCGTTGTGCGGGGTGGTCAAGGTGAGGTGATCTATTAGCCCTGATGAAGATCCACAAGTTGGATCGAAACGCTGCTGTGGCGGCGGTGGGCGATCAAAAAAAAATAATATTTTAATACACCAATTCCGCCCGCCTTCCATAGGCTGGTAAATTAAAAAATAAATAAAGCCTTAAAATTAAAGAATTTAAAAAGGTAATAAAAAAAGAATAAAATAAATAAACATATTTCAAATAGCAGCCAATTTTAATCTTAAATAATAATGGAAAATTAATAAAACGTTATCTTCTAAAACAAAATACAATAAAAAATATTTAGTGATGTTAATGTCACATTTAATAATAATGAAATACTTAAATGTGTTAAATAATTAGCATTAACCCTGTTCATTAATTTTTAATTTTATTTTTAATAGGCTATTAAATAAAAATAAAAAAATCTTTCAACAAGAAAAAAAATCATAGTCTATTGAATTAAAGAAAAAAACTCTTCCCTGGAAGATGGAAGATGGAAGACTGCTGGAACTCTTCAATCTGGCCAGATCAATAAAAGTTTTCTTATATACTGCTCTGCAATGGCCCAATGTGGGCAGGCATAATTAGCAGACAAAAAAAAAGATTTCTTCGGGTACGTATTGCCGTACCGGGAGCTCGGGCCGAACTGTGTACGGAATTAGGCGATAGTGCCCGACTAATACGCCTTTTGTGTACGTGGTTAATACTTTAAGATGTACACATACTGTTGCCTTGTACACTAACTAAAATATTTACTCCATACAATATACAATACAATATATATACAGACATTTACGTGTTGGCCAGAACACTCCGCCCACCTAAAATTTTGAAAAAATTTTAATTCGAATTAGTTATAGGTGCAAGGGAGACTAATTTTACCACTGGTCGTTTGTAATATCCTGAAGCGGTTCTGACGGTAGCTATCCTTACTACTCCATCCTTCCCAGGGTGAACATCGACGACTCTTGCTAAAGGCCAGGTGCGTTGAGGGGTGTCCGGCTCCTTCATAATGACTAAATCACCTACTTCCAGTCCGACTCCATCTCTAGTCCACTTCTTCCGCTGTTGTAGTTGGTTGAGGTACTCTTTCCTCCATTTAGACCAGAAATGTTGCGTACGTTGCTTGACGATATCCCATCTTTTCAGAGGACTAATTTTAGTGTCTTGGAAGTCGTCTTCTGGCGCCGATGTCAATGGCTTGCCCACCAAGAAATGTCCTGGAGTTAAGCAGTCGATGCATTCTGGATCTGCATTGAGCGCCGAGATAGGTCGAGAATTCAAAATAGCTTCGACGCTTGAGAATAGAGTGTAGAGCTCTTCGAAAGTTAATGGAATGTTTCCAGCATTTCTGTGGAGAAGAGTCTTGGCAGACTTTATGTTTGCCTCCCAAATTCCACCGAAGTGGGGCGAAGAAGGAGGGTTAAATACCCATTCAATTTCGTGGCTTTTCGCATACTCCTTGATCTCAGTTTGTGTGTTAGATTTATCTCGCCAAATAAGAAGCTCCTTCAGCTTGTTGGCTGCTCCAATAAAATTTGTTCCACAGTCAGAGTAGATTCTTGCTGGCTTCCCCCGTCGTGCTACAAAGCGATCAAATGCTGCTAAAAATGCATCTGTAGTAAGCCGAGATACGACTTCCAAGTGGACGGCCTTAGTTGAAAAACAAATGAATAAGCATAAGTATGCCTTACCCAGTGCGGCTTTGCGCCGAAGTGATTCTCTGATCTGGAAAGGGCCACCAAAGTCAACACCGACCTGATTAAATACTGTGCCTTCTTCCAAACGAAAGGAGGGAAGACTACCCATCAAAGGAGGCTGTGGAGCTTGCTTCTCTTTATAACACCGTAGGCACTTGAATACACGTTGACGAATGAGCTGCCTACCCGATACAATCCAAAACCTTGACAGAAGCATGGCCTGTAATGCACCAGGTCCAATGTGGAGATAACTTGCGTGATAGTGGTCGACCAACAGTTTGGCGAAATGACCTTTTGCAGAAAGAATAATTGGATGCTTTGCATCGTAATTTAACGTAGAGTTCTGGAGGCGGCCGCCCACCCTAAGAAGACCATCTTTATCCAAAAAAGCTCTAAAAGAGAGCAACTGTTTCTTGTCCACTTGGTGGTAACGTTGGGTAAGCCTGATGCAGACTTTGAGTGATTCCTTAGTCTCAGCAAGGGTGATTGGGCCTTTCACAGGATTCTGTTTTTTAATCAGTAGTATAAATCTCCGAACATAAGACATACTGTGAAGTAGCTTTGTGTATTTTGAAAAGCGCTCCATCCATTGAATTAGCCAAGGCTTGTCTGTCTGGGTCACCGTGAGAACTGCATTCGTCTGCTTGAGTTCTGGAAGGGAACAGATCGTGATGGCTGATTGTGGCCATTGGTCGTTAGGCAAAATAGACCAATGTGGTCCCGCCCACCATAATGTATTATTCACAAACTCAGAAGGAAGGAGACCTCTCGAACTACAGTCCGCAGGGTTATCTGCAGATTTAACGTGGTTCCACTGGGATCTGTCGGTGATTTCTAAGATTTCCACAACACGATGTGCAACAAATGCGTTCAACCTTTGAGGTGATGTAGACAGCCAACCTAGAACTATTGTGGAGTCTGTGAAGAAATAAGCTTCTGAGATATTTATTCTGATTAATAAACTCCTGAATGATTTGAAAAGGCGACTGAGGAGTAATGCCCCCGAGAGTTCCAGACGGGGGACAGTCATTGGTTTGATCGGAGCCAACTTGGTTTTTGCTCCTATTAAGTGAATGCGAGTTTCCTTTTTTGTCTTGGTTAAAAGATACAAGACGGCTGAGTATCCTCGCTCCGAGGCATCGCTGAAGCCCAGTAAACTGTATCTAATGGCGTCATCATGAGTAACTCGCCGAGGTATCTTGATTTCATCGAGGGCTGTTAATTGCAATAAAAACTGATGCCACTTCTGGCATATCTGAGGTGGACCTATATCGTCCCAAGAGCATTTTGAGGCCCACATGTCTTGTAGAATTATTTTGGCATAAAATACGACTGGGGAAAGGAATCCCAGTGGGTCGTAGATGCGAGCAATAGCCGACAATATGGCTCGCTTAGTCGGATGAAAAGGTGGAATGGTGATTTCATAGGTGAAGGTGTCTCTACTTGGAATCCACTGCATTCCAAGAAGTTTTATTTTGGGTTCATCTTTAGAAGAGAGGCTGACTACATTTGCTTGTCTTTGTGATTCATTCACCTGTATGAGTATGTTTTGACTGTTGCTGGCCCATTTGCTAAGTTCAAAACAACCCTTTCCCAATAGTTCGATTAATTGAGTCTGAAGGGCATAAGCTTCAGTTTCAGATGATGCTCCGGTGACCACGTCATCGACGTAAATATCCTCAAGAAGAGCTCTTGCAGCGAGGGGATATGGTCCACCTTCATCCTCCACTAACTGTCTGACAGATCTTTGGGCAAGATAAGGGGCAGAACTTTCACCATATGTAACGGTGCACAACTCGTACTCTTTGGCAGCATCTGACGGATCAAATCGCCATAGAATGTGCTGGTATTTTCTATCAGAATCACAAAGCAAAATTTGTCGGTACATCTTAATTATATCCGCCGTGAAGACAATAGAATGTACCCTGAAATTGGAAAGAATGTCCCGAATGTCCAACTGAAGCTTGGGACCAATAAAAAGATGATCATTAAGAGAGCCGGTCGAAGATCTGCATGACGCATCAAACACAGTTCTGAGTTTGATCGCTCCTTCCTGATGCTTGACCACAGCATGATGCGGCAGAGTGTAAGCTCCAGTACCAGAAGGCACTTCTTTCATGTGGCCAAGGTCTATATATTCTCTCATAAAATTATGGTATTCTATCTTCAGGAGAGGATCCTTGGTCAGCTTCGCTTCCAGGGCAAGCAAGCGTTTGAAGGCCTGTTCATGGGGATTCTTAAGTGACTGAATTGAAGGCTTTACTGGTAAGGACACAACATAACGTCCGGAATCAAGGCGGCTATGAGTATTACGAAAGTGGGTTTCGCAAAGCTGCTCTTCCTCAGAAACAGTAGTAAGGGGTGTAACCTCTTCAACTTCCCAAAACTTCTGGATGATGTCCTTAAGTGTTGTTCGGGATTGAACAAGAAAGGTTGATCCTTCTCCTGATTTTTTCTGGGTATTTAGAGGACCTGTGACAATAAAGCCGAAAATTGTGGGAAGAAGACGAGGAATTCCAGGATTAACTTTAATGATAGATTGGCCTGTAAGAATGTCAATAAATAAATCACCTCCTAAAAGAAAATCAATTGGTCCTGGTTTCCAATACTGAGGATCAGCTAAAGCAAATCCTTTATAATATGATTGGGTAGTAGATGATATGGCAGATTTAGGTAGATTGCTGGTGATATGCGGAACTACTATGACCTCTGTTGAAAGTTCCTTGGAACTGTATGAAGCAATGGAAGATTTGATGGTACAGCTAAGTTGGCCTTGTGTATTTGGTACTGAAATTTGACAAACACCAGAAACAGAGTGTTCTGAAGGTTGTATTGGAAGTCCAAGTCGGTTGGCACAATCTTTTGTCATGAAGGAAAATTGACTGCCACTGTCCGTCACAGCTCTAACTGTTTGAAATGTTCCTTGGGAATCTTTAATATGAATAAGCGCAGTTCCGAGGAGTACTTCTTCTCCTGATAGACTTCCTAGGGAAATACCTGGCTCAACGTTTTGAGAAGAATAAGGACGAGGTGCTTGTGCTGGAGATCTTGGTGCATTCTCGTCATGATTCTGGTGCAACCACGAATGATGATTTTGATTACAGAAGTTACACCGTCTGAGTGAGGTGCAAGTGTCAGTCTTATGTTTGATTGAAAAGCAATTATGACAACCTTGCCAATTCCTTAAGAGTGTAAGTTTTGAAGCTGGTGAAGCTGATCTGAAAGTCCTGCATTGATAAAGACTATGAGGATTTTGACAAACAGGGCAATTTTCATTTGCTGTTCGTTTGTTTGTTTGATTAGACGACACATTGTTTGCACGTGGTTTTAATCCATCTCCAACGAAGAAAGTTTTTCTGGAAGAACTCTTAAAGCGTGGAAAAGCCTGTTCGCGATTAAAATTCTTCTTGTTTGAAGGATGAGGATGAAGCTCCTCAAAATGAAGGTCCATAGACTTCCACTCAGTTTTAATGAAGTCAACCAAATTCTGGTATGAGGGGAATTCAACATCAGCAAATTTCTTCTCAAATTGAGTCTTGGTATCAGAATCTAGACAACGTAATAGTAGATATGATAAAATGAAATCACAAGGCTCCTTTATTTGCAATTGCTTAAAAGAATCAATAGCCTCAATAACACTAGTAATAACCTTACTCAAGTTACCAGGTGATGGTTTAAATTCCAGCACTTGCTTTAAGTATGTATGTGCAAGTTTGCGATTGTTATTGTAATGCTCTGATAATAATTTCCATGCCTGTTGATAGTTGGCTTCTATCAGGCTTACATTGGATATTAAAGAGCGAGCCGGACCACTAAGACATGACACAAGAAAGAGGAACTTTTCCATATCAGAAAGTGTTGCCTCATCGTGGATGAGTGCCCTATATGTGTCTCGAAACAAGGGCCAATCAAGAGGGTTTCCACTAAAGTGTGGTAAATTAATTTGTGGTAGCCGAGCTCTCACAGATCGGCTTTCGTTCAGGGACAATGCCATGGCTGTATTGGTCATTGTCGTGGAGGCTGTGGTGGAGGGGGGAATCGGAGTTGGATTCATGTATTCCTGGTAAATGGAGCATGCCTCAAAGTAATGTCGCCTCACGGTTTGCTTTAGTGTGGCTTCTGTCTTTTCAAGTGTACTACCGGTCTCCTCTAAACGCTCTTGTAGTTCATCCCATGCATTGCTAAAGGAATCGTAAAGGGGTTTCAACTCTGTATACATTCCCTTGAACAAAAATAATTTAGATTCATCTGCCTTGATGCCTCTACCCTGGTCCAAAATGGCCTTGATATCCTGAGCAGTCGTGACAACTTTGCTCCTTAATTTTTCAACAAGCTTGGCCATATTTTAAGAAAAGGGAAAAATTGGACAAGACTAAAAAGGAACAATATGAAACTAAATGAATGACCAAGTGTGGGCAAAGTGTTTTAACAAGGCACAAATAGCAGAACAATATCTACAATACCTAGTGTTTAAAGTGTAATAAAAAAAGAAATATAGAAAAAATAGTAATATATAAAAGAGTATCAAAATAAATAATAATATAATATATAAAGAAATAATAGCAACTAATTATTAATCTGATTATTATTTAAAAGAATATTATTGTTAATAATTAGAGAAGAAAAAAATTAATAATATATAAAAAAGTATCAAAATATTAATAATGTAATATATAAAGGAATAATAGCAAATAATTATTTATCTGGTTAGAATTTACAAGACTCTTATTGTTAATAAATAGAGAAAAAAAAAAAAAATATTAATATATAAAAGAGTATCAAAATATTAATAATGTAATATATAAAGAAATAATAACCAATAATTATTAATCTGGTTAGAATTTACAAGAATCTTATTGTTAATAACTAGAGAAGAAAAAAATATTAATATATAAAAGAGTATCAAAATAAATATTAATATAATATATAAAGAAATAATAGCAACTAATTATTAATCTGGTTATTATTTAAAAGAATATTATTGTTAATAATTAGAGAAGAAAAAAAAAATTAATATACAGAAGAGTAATAAAATATTAATGTAATATATAAAGAAATAATAGCAAATAATTATTAATCTGGTTAGAATTTACAACTCTTATTGTTAATAAATAGAGAAGAAAAAAAAAAAGTATTAATATATAAAAGAGTATCAAAATATTAATAATGTAATATATAAAGAAATAATAACCAATAATTATTAATCTGGTTAGAATTTACAAGAATCTTATTGTTAATAACTAGAGAAGAAAAAAATATTAATATATAAAAGAGTATCAAAATATTAATAATATAATATATAAAGGAATAATAGCAAATAATTATTTATCTGATTATAATTTACAAGAATCTTATTTTTAGTAAATAGAGAAGAAAAAAAAAAAAAATATATATATTAATATATAAAAGAATAACAATTTTTTTTTTTTTTTTTAAATAATATATTATATAAAGAAATAATAGCAAATAATTATTGATCTGGTTATTATTTAATTTAAATGAATCTTAATGTTAATCACTTTATTTAATCTCAAGCTGCTATCCGAAAAACCGGAGGACCACTAACCATTTAAATTAATTATCAAAAAAACTATCCGGCCCGGACTGGACCAAAATGTGGCGGCGGTGGGCGATCAAAAAAAAATAATATTTTAATACACCAATTCCGCCCGCCTTCCATAGGCTGGTAAATTAAAAAATAAATAAAGCCTTAAAATTAAAGAATTTAAAAAGGTAATAAAAAAAGAATAAAATAAATAAACATATTTCAAATAGCAGCCAATTTTAATCTTAAATAATAATGGAAAATTAATAAAACGTTATCTTCTAAAACAAAATACAATAAAAAAATATTTAGTGATGTTAATGTCACATTTAATAATAATGAAATACTTAAATGTGTTAAATAATTAGCATTAACCCTGTTCATTAATTTTTAATTTTATTTTTAATAGGCTATTAAATAAAAATAAAAAAATCTTTCAACAAGAAAAAAAATCATAGTCTATTGAATTAAAGAAAAAAACTCTTCCCTGGAAGATGGAAGATGGAAGACTGCTGGAACTCTTCAATCTGGCCAGATCAATAAAAGTTTTCTTATATACTGCTCTGCAATGGCCCAATGTGGGCAGGCATAATTAGCAGACAAAAAAAAGATTTCTTCGGGTACGTATTGCCGTACCGGGAGCTCGGGCCGAACTGTGTACGGAATTAGGCGATAGTGCCCGACTAATACGCCTTTTGTGTACGTGGTTAATACTTTAAGATGTACACATACTGTTGCCTTGTACACTAACTAAAATATTTACTCCATACAATATACAATACAATATATATACATACATTTACGTGTTGGCCAGAACAGCTGCCTTTCGAAAATAAAAAAAAATCAAACTGAAAATCCTGATCATCATTTAACCTATCGTAAAGATTAACAGTTGACTATCTCTCACCTCTAAATAGATTTTAATTTTAAAATATTACAAAATTAAATTTAGATCATATCACTATAATGGAACATCGAATTTCAAAATTGCAATAAAACTTGTACCAATAATAATTTTCAGAATGAATTAACATAGCACTTGGAATTACACGGAGCTGAATTTCACAACTGCCTGCTGTTAGTTTTTTTTAGCTAGGTCTTAGATTTCTTTTTAAGTGAGAGATTTCGGTTGGTTGGATTTAAATAAACATTATTCATTTCCATAATATCCGGGTCAGTGGGACAGAGGAAGGTGACCCGAATAGACACAGGAATTAGGTTCCTAGTGTTTTTATCTTGATCCATCCTAACCGTCTTCTTTCTTTTTCCGCCAAATTTCCATTATTCAAATCTTTAAAAAAAGAATTAAGTGTTTTTTTCATGTCTTCTGAATTATTTCCACTTTTTTGGAATATTTGGGTTAAAGTATTTCGTAGTCTCTTCATACATTATTCATTATTAATCATTTCCAAAAAGTAATATTGAAATATTTTCTGTTTTCGATAAATCAAATCATTGTGTTATTATTTATGGTAATATTCAGAGCTGTTTTGCGAATATTTACGGAAGATGGACAATTTTTGTCCAATTTTGGGCATCTCTTGACAGACGTCAATTTTTTTAATTATTTTATATTAATTTTATCATTATTGTGGTTAACCACCTTGTTTTAAATTATTTTAAATAATTTATTTTTTGAAGAGAAAAATAATCCGTCCGTCAAGAGATGCTCAAAACTGGACAAAAATTGTCCATCTCCCGTAAATACTCGCAAAACTGGCGATATCCAGGGAGAGGTGTCAGTGAAGAGGAAGGATTTGGCACCGCTTGGAAGCGAGCTCCGTGGTGCAGTGGTTAGCATACCGCGCATGTCACGCCGAAGACCCGTGTTCAACTCAAGAGCCAAATCTTTTCCCTTCAAAAAATAAATTACTTAAAATTACATATAATGTAATAAAACAATACAACTGTTGCACCTGTTATATTATATGGTTGAACACATGAATTTTTATTGAGTAAATACACAATATATAATGACCTTTTGCAATTTGTCATGATAAATTTGTAATAATCGGCAGGATCCCAAATTAGGGCGGTGTACCTAAACATCTACTAGGCCTGTAAAGCCAAAAAAGAGATAAATACATAGATAAAAGAGGAATTCACATGAGGAGGTTATCTTAAAACGTTTTAGTGATTTTTTTTAATTTAAATTTTAAATTTTAGCATTTCTATTTTATTCTCGCTTTATATCCCGGTTTCACCCGAGGAATTTCATTTTACGGTCGATTTCCTAAATGTAAGCGAGATCGTAACGATTTGTCTAACAATAAACAATATACCCAGAGATCGGCTGGAGTTATGAAATTTTAATATGGACAAGTGTTCGCACCTGGTATGAAAGAACCACTGAGCACATTTTGGAGAATTTAGGACAAACACATCATCTTTAGAGTTTTTGCGGTGAACCAGTTCAGACAATATCAGAAATTTTCTGAGGAGGGGCACTTTTTTTTTTTTACATATCATTAGTTTTTTGTTTTGATTTTTAAGATCACTTAATGCCACTAAGGCTAATCGGACGATGCTACTGGGGGAGTCCTAAATTTTGCCTATCCAGGTATAATTAGGATAGGGATTCCTAACGAGTACCTGACTTCGTACAGGCTCGGGACCTCCATTTTACGTCCTACCCGAGGGACGAGGACTCTTTACATAGACGAGGATTCTTTACTTTCTGCATTAAAAAATCCTAAGGCCACCTCGGGCCGCGAAACCGCGACCTTTAGTATAGTAAGTTTCTATGCTAAGCATTACACCACAGGTGACCCCACATATCATTAGTAATGAACGAACTAGTTTAAAATAAGTATGGCGTAGTAAATTACTGTTAACTGATTAAATACAACCCATTTTCAATTTGTGGACGAATTTTTTATAGAAATTTTATATCTTAATCTAAGGCATTCTACATAGAAATAGTAATGCATAATTAGTGTCCTCACCTCGCCTGGATCCGCTACTCCGGTAAACCTACTCTAAAAGTCAGAATCAAAATATTGTAAAACTTGCTGTGGGTAACAAATATTTATTCAACAGAAATATACAATTACCAATGCCAACGATTTAATTCAACTCAAATATTCGGGCAGGTTACAAAAATGATAACGTTACAACACACTAATCATATGACTTGAGCTTCGCAGTCAAGACACAGACTTAGACTAACTGGCCTAGTCGCTTGCTCCTTAAATATAAAGCAAAACGAACATTCTGGAAGGTTCCACGTCTTTGTGCGTACGTAGATGGACCTCATACATTCTGGATCCAAACAGTTTGCTCCAACCGCTTAGTTTGTTCCAGCAAACGGTCTGGGATTTCAAAGCATATGTTGTTGTTTTTTAAAGATTTAAGGTTACAATATGAAAAGTTTATCCTTTCGCATTATTTATCTTTATTATATTAAATTATTATTTTATTAATTAATTATTAAAGTATTACTTTTTATGAATTATTTATGGCCTATTATAGCTCTTTGTTTTTTTATCCTGGAACGTAACGGAAAAAAACGGGAAATCCTAGTTTTTAAATAAGAATACCCGTCAATATATCACAGCAGCATTACGACAGCTCTCAAGTCGATAGGTATCGAGGAAAAATATATTTCTATAATAACAGAATTATATACCGATAATAAAGCATTTATATCTAGCGACAGGAAAGGCAAGGAGATTCCAATTAAGAGAGGAGTCAGGCAAAGGGATACATTATCACCACAGATCTTCAATATAGTACTGGAACTTATTCTTAAGGAGATGGATTGGGAGAGATATGGAATCAATATCAACGGGGTAAAACTAAGCAAACTTAAATACGCAGATGATGTGCTATTGATTTCAAGCAAAGAAGAGGAAATAGTGACCATGCTAAAACAGCTTATGCACACAAGTGCCCAACACGGATTATCGCTGAACCTCGCAAAGACAAAAATAATTACTAACTCACATATTACCATAGCAAAAACAGACATTCCAGAAATAAGCATAGTAAACGAAATCACATATCTAGGGCAAAGGATCTCTTTTAAAGATAGACAAGCAACAGAGATTCAAACAAGGACAGCTGTGGCTTGGCGGAAATATTGGAGCTTAAGAATGATAATGAAGAATAACAATATCAGCCAGCCCCTAAAAACATTAGCTTTCAATAGCTGTATATTACCTGCTATGACTTATGGATGCCAAACATGGTCCCTCAACAAATGCCATGAGAAAAAAATTCAAACATGCCAAAGAGCTATGGAGAGGAGCATGCGAGGCATAAAAAGAAGCCAAAAGCTCAGAAGCATATCTATAAGGAAAGAAACCGGGGTTACAGACGTAATCAGGCATATCAAGAAGATAAAATGGCAATGGGCTGGGCATCTAATGAGGAAGAATGACGAAAACTGGGCCAAGAAACTCACAGAGTGGATCCCCTTAGATATGAAAAGGAACCGAGGGAGGCAA
Source organism: Aelia acuminata (assembly GCA_911387785.2). NCBI lineage: Eukaryota > Metazoa > Arthropoda > Insecta > Hemiptera > Pentatomidae > Aelia > Aelia acuminata. The sequence goes on from OU426983.1 coordinate 3,304,794, forward strand.
AGAAGAAGATGGGTAGACGAGGTAAGGAAGGTGGAAGGGACGCTGTGGTCACGGAAAGCCAAGGACAGGGAATACTGGAGAATGAAAATTAGCGAACTCTCAGCGAACACAAAGTACGGATAGTCCCCGTTAAAGACTTCAACAACTCCTGAAAAGGAAGGTCTATATACATGTGCGATAAAAGAAAATTACATGCAAATGTAAATACTGTTACTATAAATGTGTATATATATATAAATAAAGACTATTATTATTATTATTATTATTATTACCCGTCAATACGAACAACCTGGGTTTTAAAAATTGTTTACAAATCGAAAACCCTATTCATCTCACATATGGCCTGCATATCGGTGCGAGTACCCACGACAGCTCTCCTACCGCTTTATTTATCGATTACATAACAATTGATTATTTATGTAATCGATAGTCAAAATGAAATGTTTTGAGGAATCTTCATGTCACAGTATTGAAATAATACCACATGAAGATTCATATAAACTTCGATCAATTATTATAATACAATATTACAATCGTACTATCACAACAGTACTCGCCTGGACTCCAAGGACTGTTATCTGACTCCCAGTACTGTTACTTAGCAGAAGTACGGTTTCCTGGCCCCGGATGTGCCTTCCACGATAAGGAAGTCTCACCTGAGGCAGCTTTCCCCAAAACGTTCGAAACTTTGGCAAGTCGCTAATGGATCGTACAAAACTTTGGCAACTGCCTGAACACTAACAGCGGCTCTGGTTTGAATACTCCACCTTTCGGGGAACCTGGTATTTGATTTCAGGAGTTGAGAGAGTTGCCCGAAAAGCGATGTATCCCTCTGTGTGATTGAGCTCAAACCAAACTTTGTTAGTCGTACATTCGCTCAGTCAAACACAAAAAAGAATAAATAAACTTTGTTTCAAAAATTTCAAACTCGAAACTCTGCTAAACATTACATGTGAAATAATGTAAATATGTAATTATCCTACGATGTCCGAAGCTTTATTACATCAGGAATAAAGTACTACAATTATAATGTACTTCTTATGTAACGCTATAATGTAACCACTATATGATTGATATACAATACCAGTCAAAAGTTTAGACACACCCTTAGTTTTGTAAAATTGCAAATTAACAACATATTATTTATTTAACAATATAAAAACTATAATTTTATTATTACTTTATTTATAATTTCTTTGTTTGTTTCTTTAACGTCCCTTTATACTAAGCTGCCTCAGGTGAGATTTCCTTATCGTGGAGGGCACATCCGCGGCTAATCGGACGATGCTACCGTGGGAGACCTACATTTTGCCTAATCCAGGTATAATTAGGATAGGGATCTTTAACGAGTACCTGACATCGTACAGGCTCGGGACCTCCATTTTACGTCCTATCCGAGGGACGGCATAGCCAAGGATTTTTTACTCTCATTAAAAATTCCTAGGGCCACCCCGTGACGCGAACCCGCCACCTTTAGTACTTTAGGTTACTATGCTAAACACGACACCACAGGTTACCCCTATTTATAATTTTATTCTAAACTTAATCATATAATGTTTGAAATGTTACCTCTTGAGTTAATGATGGTGATAGATATCCACCATATTCTACCTCTTGAGTTAGAATTATTTTATTAAACTTGAAAATTCTTATTTAAATAAAAGTGAGTCTAAACTTTTGACTGTTACTGTAATTATATATTACCTAATATAATGTACCAGTTCGTGCTCGAATCCAATTTACATTATATTACGAACAGCCGGTTCGGTACGTGTTCGGTGCATAGGCATCCGAAGGGCAGGGCTACAGCCTCCCCCACCCTAGAAATTTCCTGATTTATTTAAAAAAATATTTTTATTTTCAAATATCTTTTTCTTTTCGTTCCTCCCCTTCCTCGCCTTTTAGGCTATACGGGGTTTCCTGGGCCAGGGGGCGGGGGATTAATACCGAGTATTGTTAAATCTTCCCCTCCGGGGATTTCGAACTGGCTATATTCGGGTTCCCAGTCCATATGTTGCCATGGGCAACGCTTACTTCATAACGCGTTTGCCCACTCGGACAACCAATTTACAAATATATTTATATCAACAATTAATTGATTAATTGATTAACAATTAATTAATACATAATCGGAATACCTGAATCCCCTCAGCTCGGTCATAACAACTTTATCAGCCTACCCCGTTAGAGGAAATCATGCGAACGCCTGGTCATCATGGTTGGGTGCATTTTAAATCTAGCATGAGATTCGTAGTACTCAATCATATACATTTATAAAAGAAAGAGATAGTCTACTGTTAATCTTCACGATAAGTGAAATGATGGTCAGGATTTGCAGTTTGAAATTTTTTTTTATTTTCGAATGCCAACGTTTCGATCCAACTTATGGATCTTCATCAGGGCTAAAAGAAAACAAATATATGTGCATCTATGCTAGAAGATGACAATAAATGAATATTTTACAGAACTGATAATAATATAAAAGATGGTAAGCATTATACATGAATATTAAAATAAGTAGCTGGTTAGCAAGATAAAATAGAATCTGATATTTACCTTCTGAGTCAAGGTAGATACAAAGACTGAAGGTAAAATAAGGTAAGAGGTAGTGGCGGGTATAATGCTTACCATCTTGTATATTATTATCAGTTCTGTAAAATATTCATTTATTGTCATCCTCTAGCACAGTTACTCATATATTTGTTTTCTTTTAGCCCTGATGATGATCCACAAGTTTTATCGAAACGTTAGCTTTCGAAAATCCTGACCATCATTTCACCTTTCGTATTTCATTTGTTGGTTGTCTTTTGTTCTTCCCTTATAATTTTGACATGCGTCTCACCGAACACCTTTCATCCGATGATTGTTGGACATCACTGGCGATATGTGGTAATTTAGATTATTATTTATTATATTTATTACGATTAAACTATAATCACCAGTTGTATGATGATGATGATGATGATGAGTAGCACCATGAGCCAATTTCCTAAATAATTCGATTTAAACTTTTAACATTCGTCACGGATATAAAAGGACTAATAAATTTAGGTTTATTTATTACGGATTACTTTAGTCTGCTATTAACTAGAAGTTTCTCTTGAAGAATTTCCTGAAGCTGCATAACAAACTTTCATTTCCCGACTCACTGTTCACTATTAACATACTAGCTGTGGGGCCCGGCTTCGCTCACGGAGTTGTGGAATAGGTGGAATGAAACAATAACATTGAAATGTAATAGTACAGAAAAATAGACCAAAATTAATCATGATTAAAACAAAATTTGTACCATCCTGAAACTTCAGCTTAGTATTAGTGGTGAGTTTCGAAACCTCAGAGTCCGCCCATATATGGTTTGGGTATAAGAGACCCTATTAATGCGGTTCTCTCAATGCGTTTTCTTCCCTTTTCTTGATTAAGAAAAATTATTTTGGCAGCAAATAGGTACTGTTATGTACCATTTTTTATGGTTTCTATGTTCTGATCCATTGAGACCATTCTCATGACGGTACCGCATCCTTATCAAGTTGAGTAACTTCTCCTTTTTCGAATTCTGTTGAAAATTTACGAACAGAACTATTAAACAGAAATATTATATGAACACTTTATTTTCGATATATAATCCATTAGGTTATATCTTTTATTCATATTATCTATAGGCTATCTATTTTATTCAGTATTAGTTTTTATTCGCTCACTACACTACTAAGCAATTTTTCTTTTTTTGTAAATTTACTTTTATGTTGTATATTGATTAAAGGCAATGTTTCGACCAATTCTTTCCTCTTCTGTAAAACTTAATTTGCTTAGGAATCCATTAGGTTTTGTTTATTTTTAATTTAAATTCATTGCAGAGATGTAATGACCTTATTGAAAAATAAAAAGGAAAAAATAATTATTTATACATAATCTTGTGTAATTTGAAGAAAACAGCTGAAGCTTAAACTATAACAAACCGAACTAACGATAACCTTATGAATTGAGCTTAGCTAGCGCTCCTGGCTTCCAAATGTCGAACTAAATTTTTTCATTCATTAACTCGCCTGGGCTTATTAGAGGGGCTAATTGCATGTAGCGAGAGGCTTAAAATTACAGCCCTTGTCCCTTCAACATTACACACTTAAAATGAAAACTGAAACCTTCTTCATCGTTAGGGGCAATAGGGCAATATGACGACATAACATTCTTGATAGTATGTGTAGTCGTTTTTAAGCCTTTTCGGCACGCACATTGTACACTTTGCTTTATAATATATATTGATTAATCTAATAAGCATTGGTAGCTCAGTGCCTGCTGGATCGGAGAATAAAAAGAAGGGGGTCAATATATTCAGTTTCTGGATTGGTCAAGAAGAGAAGTAAGGACCTTGTTGGTCGGAGAGCAAGGACTCTGCGGACTGGGTTCGAGCCCAACGCTCCAAGTAATTTGAGTGTTCTCTTCCCTTGGAATTCGGATTATTTTTAATCGAGAGTTAACTTTGGTTGATTCATTATTTAAAGTTTTTTCAGTCGCAATTTCCAGAAATACATCATCTATTAGAGTGTATGAAAAGATGAGAGCACGGGTCTTGTGCCGAATCCGGCCACAAGCCATAATCGATAGTTCGACTCAATACCATAACAACTCTTATCATATGGCATTTATGTTTTATTATTATTGGTTACATAGCCTTTCTGTTTTTTTATAATAAATCCTTTTAAAAGAAAATATGGGGTTATTGCAACTTGTAAAAGAAGTTCCGGAAAAAGAAGCAGTGGAATTTTTACAGAAGAAATGTGTGTTACATAAAGTACGCTTATGCTCAAATGGACACGAAATGGTGTTATCACTGGGAAATGAAGGTAGGTGGAGGTGTGGCAAAAAGGAGTGTCGTACATCTAAACGTTTAAGAAGCAATACGTGATTACATGCTTAACTTTGATTACCTTTTGCAAGCATCTTTGTGCACTCGGCCGTCCCGGCCCTCATCTATTTATTTACCATATACATATGTATAAGTCTAAAAATATTTAAATAAATAGCTATGATTTTATTTTAATTCCCAGGTAAATATAATACATACTTAATAAATAATAAATAACTTTTTAGATCTTGACATTTTACACCCATTTTAGAAATAACTAATTTTACTAAAGATGGATACAATGATTTGGAAATGATTGTTGACTCCCTATTTGCATGGAGATGGGCCATGATCAGGGCAAGGGGTTCCATAAAGAACCGCTACAAGAAATAACCGTTACTTTTTTATGAGCCGTTAGCCGTGATTGTATTACCGGGATAGCTCCATTATATTTTAAAAGGTTCCTGCTTAGGATGAAATATTCATCTATCATTATTTAATGTAATGAGAAAACAGTAAAAGTAATTCATTAAAATTCACAGGAAGATAAATATTATTAAGAAATATATTAATCTAATATAAAATTAGAGATGTGAGAGACGGTCAACTGTTATTCTTTACGATAGGTTAAATGATGATCAGGATTTTCTGTTAAAACTTTTTTATTTTGGAAAGCCAACGTTTCGATCCAACTTGTGAATCTTCCTCAGGGCTTAAAGAAAACAAATATATGAGTATCTATGCTAGAGGATGGCAATAAATGAATACTTTATATTCCCATTCTATCCCATATATCTCTAATCTCTCCAACAAAATTAAAAATCTGGTGCGTGCGCGCAACACACAACTTTCACTTACCAACTTACTTAGATTAGAAATGAATGCGTTTTGTTAATTGCCACTTCTCAAAAGAACAGAACGGCTTTAATTATGAACAATGATCTGTCCTTAAAGGCGTACTCCGCATGCGTGGGCTCAACGAGTTTTAGGAATTGACTGAATATTTTTCTTTTTTTCTCCTCTTTATATTTCTTTATTTTTTTCATATTTCATATTTAGCCATTTCTTATTTTTTGGCGTAACGAGAGACAGTTAATTTCTCCATTTTAACAAAAACAAAGGTACTTTATAGGAAACAAACAAACAAAAAAGGCTCCAACCCCCTCAAAAAAAGCCCCCTTAGAACATTTTAATAATGATAAAGCTTACCTGATATTAAAGAACACCTAATTTCCATTAAACATGACGAATTCGATAAAAATAGTTACAGCCGTTTTTGAGATCATCGAAAAAAAGGTAGTAATAATAATAGGAAATAAAGTGCCCGCTCCATTTGACCAATTTTGATGAAATGTTGGCTATCGCATCTTTGGCATATACATACATCAAATATCCAGTTTGATCAAAATCGTTAAAACCGTTTTTGAGTAAATAAAAAAAACATGTGAAAATGGTACAAAATTTATTAAGTAAAGTCCCCCCTCCGCTTGATCAATTTTGATGAAATTTTTACAGTCATATCTCGGGCAAACAAATAGATCAAATACTCAGTTTAATCAAAATCGTTAGAGCCGTTTTTGAGAAAATCGAAAAAAACTTAAAAAGTTATTAAATAAAGTACCCCCTCCCTTTGAGCAATTTCGATGAAATTTTCGCTGTCACATCGCAGGCATATACATTCACTAAATACCTAATTTCAGGTTCACACGGTTTATAGTTTTTGAGCTAGTCTGTTCACACACACACACACACACACACACACACACACACACACACACACACACACACACACACACACACACACACACACACACACACACACACCATTTCGCGGGACTTGGTTAATTGGACTCAGGGGACCCCAAAACGTGCATTTCCGTAGAAAACCGGAAGTCGAAATTTTTCACGATCGCAATACTTCCACTTACTATATATTTCATATAGGTAAGTGAAAGTAAAAAATCCTTCTCATCATACACGCCTCGTATTAAAAAATAACAATAAATTAAAAAACCTGCATACCAAACTCAAAGACACAGTACCACTCCTAGACTAGTGTAATGCAGTTTATCGTATCCAGTGATCCACGCTTAATTGCAATAGTTGCTATATCGGTGAAACCAAAAATTATTTTTAAAAACGAATTTACAAACATAAATACAGTATTTCCACGCGTAATTCGTCTACGTCAAAATTAGCAGAACATGCCATTGCCCACAACCATTCCTTTGACTTTGAGAACCCCTCCATATTAGCTACTGTACCAAAACACGATAAACGACTCCTCTCAGAATCCATATTCATCCATTTGGAAAAAATATAACACTTTGAATCAGTATAATATAATATAACTGTTTAAAACAGATACAGAGATAATTTCATCCACTTATTCTAATATCTTGTAACATCTTCCGCATCCTCAAATCCTAGTTTTGATTTCATAGGTATCTACCTGCAATTATCGATGTACTTATATATTATTATTGTCTTTAGTATTGTATAACTTCCTTCTGTATATTTTTCAATTTTTCATGCATTGTTACCTCATGTATTATCTAAATTTTGTGTTTAGTATTGAGTCCAGACATAACAATTTGTATACAGTGCCATCTATTTTGTTAGTTTTTAATATTTTATTTTCACTTAGTTGTAATGTAGCCTTTCACTTCAAAAGCGTTGGGTTTCCCTGCAATAAACTTTTGAAGTCGGCAAACTACCCCCTACCACTACCTCTCACCCTATCTTACCTTCAGTCTTTATATCACTCTGGACTCAGAAGGTAAATATCAGATTTTATTATATCTTGCTAACCAGCCACTTATTTAAACATTCATGTATAATGCTTACCATCTTTTATATTATTATCAGTTTTGTAAAGTATCTATTTATTGTCATGCTCTAGCATAGATACTCATATATTTGTTTTCTTTTAGCCCTGATGAAGATCCAAAAGTTGGATCGAAACGTTGGCTTTCCAAAATAAAAAAGTTTTAACTAAAAATCCTGATAATCATTTAACCTCTAATATAAAATTGAATATGATGAAAGTATACGATGGAGCCATGACATTTTGAAATAGGAAGATAATGATACGTAGTGGTAACAGTTATCATTAGGAACTGGTTGATGAGGAATCAGATTGAAAGATCTAACAAGAGATCTCGCTAATCGATGTATCGAGTTGGGATCGAGATGCTAATCCGGAAATAGGCCATCGGAGATTAGACCAATGCGATCCAACCTCTCTTTCCGCTATCTCTAATCTTCATCACAACTTTCCTTCTTCAATACCTTGTTTTTTGTTAGGGATAACTCAACATCACAGGTACTTGATTTTTAGTATATAAGATATTATGTAAATATAAAATATTAAAAGTTATTTATATACATAATAACCAAATCATTTAAGCTAAATCCAAGATGTATCATTGCAGTTAATAGTTATATTTTCGACTTCCCGTTTTCTTCTCTTAATAACCTCTTTCCCTTGTTGACAAGAGATGAGTTATCTTAATCTTAAAAATCTTAACTAAAGCGTAGAAAATAAATATAGAAAAACAATAACAGTTGAACAAAGCGACCTGAGGTTAACCGGCTAACTCAATTCGATGGTAAAAGGAAGTCCGAGTGTTAGCGATTCAATTATTTGATTCCTGCAAGCAACAAGTGTATTCCTCAGCTCTGGAGTTCCCTCTATAAACTGATTTCCTGTTTTCAAGAATTATTTCTTTAGAAAATAAGAAACGATAGAAACGGTTTTTATATCATAATTTGAATAATAATTATTTATATTACTTAGTGGTGATCCCAAAGTGCTTAATAAACCGCATTGGAGAACAAATTAAGAAATATTATAAGCAAAAAAAGAAAAAAAATCGGCTTTTTGGTTATTTATTTAAAAGTTATATTAAAGTTCCTACACGTAAGCTTGTTAAACGATTAAATCAGTTTAACACTAGCTACTTCTTACGTAGGGGAGAGTGGGGCTGGTTGGCATAGGGAGTAGGTTGGCCATTTGCTTATAGTTTCCGTCACACCTATTGTGAAGGATGTATTGTATATGTACCAGCGACAGTTGAATACCTGACAGTAACTATTGCAATAAATATTTTTACATTATACTTCTTATGAAAGTATTTCTTTCTAGACTGTTAGCTAGCCTAGAAAGTGATCCATTACACTAATAGTTAGTGTAAGGCCCTATGCACACGGGGATACTAAAAAGAAACTGCTTAATGACATGATAATAAATCGGGGATGCGGTAAAATTGACAGATATGTTCAAGTAGAAAAGTATATTTTCAAAATAAGCAACTATTTCTACATATCAGTTACCTAATTGAGGCGATGAGAGCCAACAGTGGCCAAACCCTAATACCATGATAACTGAAAATCTGTTACCCATCAAATAGTTTTAGTTATTGCTGATAGATTGCAACGTCCAATTTTATTACTCAGAATAATTTGTACAAAATATTAGATAAAGCGAATTGCATTTATCTAGAATAGGCAGGCTGGTGGGTTAGGCCACTGTTTCACAATTTATATTTATAATTTATATAATTTAAGTAATTATAATTATAATTATAATTTTTAAAAAATAATACAATTTATATTTATAATTTCTATTATATTTATAAGACATATAATTATAGTCTCCATTATGTGAATAGTTCCGATCTAAGGTGTCATGTATTTCCACTGCCAGGGCAGAGAAGCTTGTGGGGTCAGGAAATAGTTGGCTAAATAGTCTCTGAGATCCCCTGCTCGTGAGTTTTTGTTTATGGTCAGCTGCTGCGGAAGGAGAGGCTGTCTCATGACTTCATCTCTAACTACTTCAAAATTTGCACCATTTGTCGAGTATTGCAGACCTTCTCGTTTTCTCACAAAATTTTGAAGAACACAAGAAGCTTTTATGACTGCTGACACGATCTTAGGATCTCGGATGCGGATTGGACCATTCGAAACAGCAAATTTCTCGCATGCCATCCCGAAAGTGCGTTCAATTGTTTTTCTTGTACGGCTCAATCTGTAGTTAAATATTCTTTTCACATTATCCAATGCCCTTGACGGGTAGGGTCTCATGAGGTATCGCGACAGTGGAAACGCTTCATCAGCTACAAAGTAATAGAGGAAGGAGGACTCCTTCCCCACTTTCGTCAAATTTGAGTGGGGAAGGAGGAGGGATATCAAGTCCATCGTTCTGAATCCAGTGTTTTATTACTGATGCACGGAATATACCCCCATCACTGTTTCTTCCAGCGAATCCCGTTTCAATCATTGTGAAAGTACCATCAGCATCGCAGCAAGCCAATAGCACTATTGAATGAAAAGATTTGTAGCTGTAATTAGCAGAGCCAGTCCTGGGAAATTTCTCGATACGCACATGTTTACCATCCTATGGTATGGCATCGCAGTTTGGTATGTGTGGTTGGCTCCTAAGCAGGTTGTATAGATTCCAGAGAGAGCTAAACCTTTCTGATATTTTTTTCCACTCACTCCTGGTAGGAACAGCCATGTATATCGGTTGAAGTACATCCCAAATCACCTGAGTTGTCTCCGCCACTATACAGCCAATTGTTGACTCTCCTCTAGGGAAGTAGACAGCAATCGAAGTAAATGTTCCACCAGTACCCAAAAATCTGAAATTAAGCAATAAACTACTGTAAAATACAAGTAGGTAGGAATATAACTATAGGAATATATAAATACATAAATAGGAGCGTCTCAGGTGCAACTAAGAAGAAGGCATATTATCTGTCGGATGCACTGCAGTTCACCATTCCTTAGATCAGGGCACTGGGGAAGCCTTCTGGAAATTTGTATCAGCCAGCCTATGAGGAGGAAGAAGGCCCAGTCTTAGGGGGTGGTGGGAATGATGAGGATGGCCTCGTATTACAAATTCCAATAACCTCACCATCCTCACCAACTCCACCAACAAGTGCAGCATGTACACAGCAGGATCACCAGTCCGAGAGAATCAAACAGGTTCCACCGAACAAGAAGAAGCGACCTGCGAAGTATGACGATGTAGACAAAGCGTTCATAGAATATTTGGACAGGAAAAAGGCGTCTTCATTAGCAACAGATCCCAGAGAGGAAGCTTTAAAAATGTTCCTTCTCAGTTTCCTTCCCGATCTGATGAAAATGGATGATGGGGAAGTGAGACAGTTTAAGAAGAAGACATTGGATGCTGTGGACGAGATAATGCCATCTAGATCCACCCATCCTCCCTCCTCCTCCTCAAGCACAACATCGCTGAGTAACGAATCTTTTTTATCTAATCAGATGGCCCACACACGAGTAGCACATTAGAGGGTTATAATGTACATCAGGCTGACTCTGATTTACCGATCACAGCATATTAATCATGTGCGTTTCAACAAAATACTCAGCAGGGTACCGAGTGAATTCGTTCCCTCAAATAGCTAATCTAATATTTTCAAACAAAATGTCAAACACCTATTGTAATAATACTTATTTTTTTAATAAATATATTCTTTGTTTCTTACCTGAATGTGATCAATAGTCGTTCCTCAGGGTCCACGGACTCTCTCATCGGTGTGTTTTGCTTCTGTAGTAGAGGGGAAACCAATTTCACCAGTTCCAAATAACTTTCCTTACTCATTCTGTAGAATGCCAAGAATTTTGCATCAGAAAGGTCGAGCTGTATTGAGGCAATAAACAACCTAGTCTGAAAACTTTTTTCTAGGTATGGGTGTACCCAATACTTTCTCGTTATTCGTCTTCTCCTCCTGAGGTAATAATACAGTACTACAATTTCGTCATCACTCGACTCTTCCCACAGTACAGTCACCAGTAGGAGTACAGTCACCATTCAGTCTGTAACTGGTCAGAAACCCAAGTTACCAACTGGTTTAGTAGCAACTGGTTTAGAACTCGTTTGTAACTAGTCGCCTAGTGATTTGAGTTTCCAGTTTTTTAGTTTCAATTAACTATATAATATATTATTATATTATGATATATTATATTATTATATATTTCATATTATGAAATATATAGTAAGGGAAAGTATTGCGATCGTAAAAAATTTCAACTACCGGTTTTCAGCGGAAATACAAGTTTTGGGGTCTCCTGAGTCCAAATAACCAAGTACCGTGATGGTCATGGTGTATGTGTGTGTGTGAACAGACTAGCTCCAAAACTATAAACCGTACGAACCTGAAAATGGGTATTTGGTGTATGTAGGTACCTATCTATATACCCGCGATGTGACAGCAAAAATTTCATCAAAAATCCGTTGGTCAAACGGCGGGAGTACTTTATTCGATAACTTTTTGCCAATTTTTAGGTATTTTTCGATTTTCTCAAAAACGGCTTTAAAGATTTTTATAAAACTGAGTATTTGATGTAGCTAATTTCATAAAATTGGTCAAACGAAAAGGGCACTTTATTTGAAAACCTTTTTTCCAATTTTTTCCTTTTTTTCGATTTTCTCAAAAACGGCTTTAATGATTTTGATCAAATTCGTTTTTTTTAATGAATATCAAGTCTTCTTCAGTATCAGGTAAGCTTTATTATTATTAAAATGTTCTGAGGGGGCTTAGATGGGGAAGCGGCCTTTTTTGTTTTCCTATAAAGTATATTTGTTTTTGTTTATATGGAGAAATTAGCTGTCTCTCGTTACGCCTCCGTCATCTCATAAAAAACGTTGAGCCCACGCATGTGTATACGCCTCTAACGACAGACGATAGTTTATAATTAATAAATACTTATTAATACTTATACACTTAACAAACTGGAGATTTCGGTTTCTGTTGAGTAGCCTCGTGTGCGGAGTCAAGTCACCATTCAGTTGGTAACTGCTTAGAAACCCAAGTTACCAATTAGTTTAGTTTATTTCCAGTACACAGTGGGACGAATCGCCAATCTAGGCGGAAATAGTTAACATCAACGAAATGAAAAAATCTTGTCGGTCTCTTGAAAATAATAGTCTAGCTAAGGCATTTACAAATTATTAATCACTTTAACCAAGTATTAACAGAATAATGGGGGCTTGAATACGGTAGTTCCCTCATAATGCTTAGTCAGTTTATTTCCAAATTATATTGTAAAATCAATAGAATCGTAGAATGGATCGTGTTTTTTTTGAAAAAAATTTATGCTAGGCAACAGAAGACGATTCAGAAATTAAGTCTATATAAGTTCTTGGTTCTTTAAATGTGGATATAGTACAGAGTATACTCCTTTCTTTTCAATAGTCGATGAGCTATATTTTTTTCTTATTAAAAAAAGGGTTACTAAAAATCTACACCGATCTACGCCGAGATATTTATACAGAATATAATCCACACTATATAGAAATAAAGTATTCATTATGAACTGCTAATATCTGCTAATAAAGGTCTGCGCTTTTTTTAAAGGTATAAATCTGTCATTGTTGAGAGCCTATATTTTTAATATTTTGAGGCAATATGGAGGTGCTAATGAAATTTATAGATATATAGTAAACCAGTTTCATTGGAATACACTACGGCAATCTCCGAAGCTATGAAAAAACGAGATTCGTTGACCATAAGTACAACAATTAAAAGCAAATAGCAAGATTTTTTCCTTTCTAGGAGTAAGAAAGAAATGAAGCATGAAAACAACAGTATATCTTAGGTATCTACAAACCATTAATCCCTTAAAACAAGTACCAACGGAATAAAAAAAGAATAAACACGCCACAATAAGTCAGATAATTTGAACATCTTATTGATAAAGCGGCAACATCGACCAGCGATTTTCATATTGTTTTGGAAAAAAATTTATACCACGGTATGGAATACGTTTCGGCAAGTAAGTTTATTTGTATTTGGCTTTTTAAGTGTGATGTACCCTTCTTTATTTCCATTAGTAAACTTAGTAAGCTACTTAATTTAAACTACTTCTTATTTAATTATTGTTAGGAAAAATGCGATAACTAAAAATCTATAAGAGTTAGATAAATAGACAGATATTTTCACAGAATACAATCAACATTATATAATAACAAATTTTACATTACGCATTTCTTATTCCTGCTACTTAATGTGTGGTACTGTGTTTTTTTTTTCAGGTGTAAACTTGTCATTATTGAGATCCGATATTTTTAAAATGTGGGAACAGCATCGTGGTATAGATGAAATGCATATTTCAGTTTTTTTTCTTTCTTTCCTAGCTAATTACCTCTCGCATTGGTAAATATTTAAAAAGTCTTTATTATGTGGTGTAGTGGTGGGGGATCGACATCAGTAAGGAAAGATTGGGTACGATTACTCGACTCGAAACGAACAATAAATAGGTTCAGGGAACATACCAGGTCTAAAATGAACAGTTTTTTGGGAGAATTGGATAGAATATTTGTATTGTATTGTGTTGAAGTCGCCGGATGTATGCATGCAGATGGATGGATTCAGATCCATCAGATTCAGATGATTCGGAATGAAAAACAATATTTTTTTACATTTCGGTATTAGAATTTAATATATAATTTTTTAAAAATGTATTTGACGTTATTTTATAGTCAATATGTTTTTTTTTCTTTTTGAATAATTGATAATTGAATAAAGAAATATAAATAGAACTACTCCATTATTTACAATTTATCTAAATAATTTTATATTGGTTTTTAATTTTTTTTTTTTTTTTTTTTTTTTTTGTATGACCATTGCCAAAAACCACTATTTTGACTTTTATTTATTAATTCATGCTTAAATGCAATTTTCTACAAACATTAACATAAAATAAGTCGCTTCCAGAATTATTTCCCCCTAGATTGGCGATTCGTCCCACTGTGCAGTATCCCCGTGTGCATAGGGCCTGAAGGAAACGTGTGTTTTCTTTACTGTACTAGTATAGTAAAGAAAACACATGTTAATAAAACTCTTAAAAATCTTACAAACCTTTTCATCACTCTAATCTAAATATGTCTGAATATGCCTGAAGATATGTCAGAGATTGCTAGTAAAATGTTCAGTGATTATCAAAATAGTATTCCTCATACATCAGACACAGAAATGAAGCATAACATCAATATCGCGAATAACGAGATCAATTTAGAGACGATCCTTTATATAATATGAATAATAAAAAGTATACTAACTCCAAATTGACATTCAGTTACCATCTGAAGGATTCAATATTAGTAATAATACTAAAGGCGGGTTCACACGGGGTCGTAAATTGGGCGAGAGCACTACCTGCCGGTTAGTCAGTCGTGGTCACTACCACGTGTGAACTAGTGGTAGTAGGAATGTTGGTAGTGCACGACCTTGAAGTGACGGGTCGTGAAATCTCCATTTAGTTGGAGTGAGCACGAGGTAGTGAATAGGGCGAGAACACGACCAGTAATGCGCATGTCACATCACACGACTTGCTTTTTCCCAGTAGGAGCTCATAACCTTATCTAGTTCACTTACGATCTTACTTAGATTAGAAATCAACGTGTTTCGATAATTTGTAAACGCCATTCACAATTTTTTCCACATTTATATGCTTATTTGTATACCTCGATAAGTTATAGAGTATCTATATAGCATAATTTGGAAGTTTTCAGTACTTTTCGATTCATTATTTCCTATTTATTTTTTTAAGGGACCTAATTTCATCAACAGTCAAGTTTCTTTTTACTGCTTGCTTATCTTTTACTACGAGTTGCTTTTTGTAAATGTATCGTGAAGGTGAATCGTTATGCATTACAACGCACAGTGGTCCCAATTGCTAATTGTGAGAGTGCAATTTTCCAACGCTACAATTAAATCTAAATCAGACGAAACAACATTTATAGAACCTAGGCACGACAGGACCTATCATTTGCTGTAACGTAACACAGTAAGTAGTTGACCACGTGCGGCGGAGGGGCCTAACCCAGGCGTTATCTCAAAAATGGTAGGTTTTAGGGCTTTAAAACACAAACCCTAGTTTAGTTCCGAAGAACTAAACTTAGTCTTAATGTTCGTATCGCAATTTATAAAACCCAATTTGATTCGTTTCGATCCGTTGAATCAGTACGTTTAGGTCGATATTTTGTTTTGGACCAAAAAATGAACATTGAGAATGCAATTCGCAAAAGCTCCGTGAAATTCTGAATCCATCGATACCACATTCGTGGCATTTGAGCACGACAGGACCTTATAATTCATGAAAAACCGATTTTTACGCTTTGTGAAATAATATATGTGGGATGGGATACCACATAAAAAACAAACAAGATAATATATAGAAATACTAGCATTCCCCATCGCGGCTTCGCCCGCGGGCCTTTAAGATAAATTCTGTGATGATTATCTTGGTATTGATCTAATATAATATGTTAACTGATGTTAAGGAGGTTTAGTAGAATCTGAGCTTCCGGAAGGTTGAATGTTGGAGGGGGAAGCTGCCGGCTCGGTAGAAGAGAGGGAGACGCGCATTGGAGAGAGTACACTAAAACCGCCGAAACAAAAAATGAATTACTCGTCGTGAACGCTTCATTTTTCGGCTGTAAAACATGGTTTTCGACCCCCCGTAGGAACTTTTGAGTTAAGCTCGTCGTATCAAGATCTATAAAATGAGTCCAAATTAGATATATTTTCTCGAAGTTCGAAAATAGATGGTTAGGCATGGTTAGGGATGGTTAGGGATCGCTTTTAAAATCTAAATTCCGAACTTCAAGTTTCTATCATAAGTAGTATTTGCTTTGCGTTGACTCTGTTAGTCAGGACAAAGCCTCTTATTTGTATGGAGAAGAGATCGAAATAAACACGTACCATCCCCAATCATGCGAATCACAGTGTGCATTATTTTACTACCACTAATACTTAAATAATCAGTAGCCATATTTTATGCGATGTCTATTTTAATACTATTGTAACGTTAAATCGATATTCAAATAAAAACATATGGTTTAAAATCTCAACAATAGATTTCCGTTAGAGTTAAACGACAATTTCGCCATTTAAGCCCCTTAGGGGTTACATTTTTGAAATTCCTTTCTTAGTGGTTACCTACACCGCGTTTAAAATCTAAATTCCGAACTTCAAGTCTCTATCATTAGTAGTTTTTGCTCTGCGCTGATTCTGTCAGTCAGGACAAAGCCTCTTATATAGAGAGAGATTAGCATATATTACGTGAAAATATTATAGAAATACATGAAAATAAAATAGTTTTGAAATGAAAAATGCAGATTATTTTTTGACGTCAATGCAAATATTTGAAAAATTAATTAATGTCTTTTTTTCTTGTATAAGTACGTAGATATGTTTATATTTTATCTTGGCAACTCTGCTAACGGATTATATCCAAGCAATATGTTTATTTTCTTCATATAAATATTTATGTTTATGTTATAAAAACTTAAATAAACAATCTAATCTAAAAAAAACTGGTGCGTGCTCGCAACACACAACTTTCACTTACCAATTACTTAGATTAGAAATTAATGCGTTTTGTTAATTACCACTTCTCAAATGAACAGAACGGCTTTAATTATGAACACTGGTCTGTCATTAAAGGCGTACTCCGCATGCGTGGGCTCAACGAGTATTATAAGTTGACTGAATATTTTTCTCCTCTTTATGTTTTCTTTATTTTTATCATATCTCATATTTAGCCATTTCTTATTTTTAGGCGTAGCGAGAGACATTTAATTTCTCCATGTAAATAAAAACAAAGGTACTTTATAAGAAAGAAAAAAACAAACAAAAAAGGCCCCCCCCCACAAAAAAAAGCCCCCTTAGAACATTTTAATAATGATAAAGCTTACCTGATATTAAAGAAAACCTAATTTTCATTAAACATGACGAATTTGATAAAAATCGTTAAAGCCGGTTTTGAGATAATCGAAAAAAAGGTAAAAATTGGAAAATATTCATAAAATAAAGTGCCCCCTCAGTTGGACCAATTTTGATGAAATGTTGGCTTTTAAATATTTGGTATATACATACATCAAATACCCAGTTTTTTGAAAATCGTTAAAGCCGTTTTTGAGTACATAAAAAATATGTACACGTGAAATTGGTACAAAATTTATTAAGTAAAGTCCCCCCTCCGGTTGATCAATTTTGATGAAATTTTACAGTCGTATCTCGGGCATATACATACATCATATACCCAGTTTTATTAAAATCGTTAGAGCCGTTTTTGAGAAAATCGAAAAAAACGTAAAAAGTTATTAAATAAAGTACCCCCTCCCTTTGAGCAATTTTGATGAAATTGTTGCTGTCACATCGCGGGCATGTACCTACACTAAATACCCAATTTCAGGTTCCCACGGTTTATAGTTTTTGAGCTAGTCTGTTCACACACACACACACACACACACACACACACACACAGACCATTTCGCGGGACTTGGTTATTTCGACAAAACGTGTATTTCCGTTGAAAACCGGAAGTCGAAATTTTTCACGATCGCAATACTTCCACTTATGGTACTATATATTTCATATATAGGTAAGTGAAAGTAAAAAAATCTGGTGCGATGCGCGCAACACATTTTTCACTTACCAACTTACTTACATTAGAAATCGACATGTTTTTTACTTTCCTTTTTACTTTTTTCCTTACCTATATATGAAATATATAGTAAGTGGAAGTATTTCGACTTCCGGTTTTCACCGGAAATACACGTTTTGGGACCCCCTGAGTCGAAATGACCAAGTCCCGCAAAATGGTCTGTGTGTGTGTGTGTGAACAGACTAGCTCAAAAACTATAAACCGTGGGAACCTGAAATTGGGTATTTAGTGTAGGTATATGCCCGCGATGTGACAGCAAAAATTTCATCAAAATTGCTCAAAGGGAGGGGGTACTTTATTTAATAACTTTTTAGGTTTTTTTCGATTTTCTCAAAAACGGCTCTAACGATTTTGATTAAACTGAGTATTTGATCTATTTATATGCCCGAAATATGACTGTAAAAATTTCATCAAAATCGATTAACCGGAAGGGGGACATCACTTAATAAATTTTGTATCATTTTCACGTGTTTTTTTTATTTACTCAAAAACGGCTTTAACGATTTTGATCAAACTGGGTATATGATGTATGTATATGCCCTAGATACGACTGTAAAAATTTCATCAAAATTGATCAACCGGAGGGGGGACTTTACTTAATAAATTTTGTCTCATTATCACGTGTTTTTTTTTATGTACTCAAAAACGGCTTTAACGATTTTGACAAAACTCAGTATTTGGTGTTGGTATATGCCCGCGATGTGGCAGCACAGATTTCATCAAAATTGGTCAAAGGGAGGGGGCACTTTATTTCATAACTTTTTTTCCGATTTTTACCTTTTTTTCGATAATCTCAAAAACGGCTTTAACGATTTTCATCAAATTCGCCATGTTTAATGAAAATTAGGTTTTCTTTAATATCAGGTAAGCGTTATCATTATTAAAATGTTCTGAGGGGGCTTTTTTTGGGGGGGGGGGTCTTTTTTGTTTGTTTGTTTCTTATAAAGTACCTTTGTTTTTGTTTAAATGGAGAAATTAACTGTCTCTCGTTATGCCTAAAAATAAGATATGGCTAAATATGAGATATGATAAAAATAGAGAAAACATAAAGAGGAGAAAAAAAGAAAAAAATTCAGTCAACTCATAAAACTCGTTGAGCCCACGCATACGGAGTACGCCTTTAATGACAGACCATTGTTCATAATTAAAGCCGTTCTGTTAATTTGAGAAGTGGCAATTAACAAAACGCATTTATTTCTAATCTAAGTAAGTTGGTAAGTGAAAGTTGTGTGTTGCGAGCACGCACCAGATTTTTTAATTGCCATTTTTATAAATAATATAAAAAATATGACTTGATTTTGATTAAAAATGATTAATTTAATCAAAATCATTAAAGCCGTTTTTGAGATATTCCAAAAAAATTTAAAAATTGGAAAAAAAGTTTATTAAATGAAGTACCCCCTCCGTTTCACCAATATTGATGAAATTTCGGCTGTCGCATCGCGGGCATATACATACATCAAATACCTAGTTTCATCAAAATCATCAAAGTCGTTTTTGAGAAAATAAAAAAAACCGTAAACATTAGATAAAATTCTTAAGTAAAGTCCCCCCTCCGGTTGATCAATTTTGATGAAATTTTTACAGTCATATCTCGGGCATATAAATAGATCAAATACTCAGTTTAATCAAAATCGTTACAACCGTTTTTGAGAAAATCGAAAAAAAACGTAAAAAGTTATTAAATAAACTACCCCCTCCCTTTGAGCAATTTTGATGAAATTTTTGCTGTCACATTGCGGGCATATACATACACTAAATACCCAATTTCAGGTTCCCACGGTTTATAGTTTTTGAGCTAGTCTGTTCTCACACACACACACACACACACACACACACACACACACACACACACACACACACACACACACACACACACACACACACACACACACACACACACACACACACAAACACACAAACACACAAACACACACACACACACACACACACACACACACACACACACACACACACACACACACACACACACACACAAACACACACACACACACACACACACACACACACACAAACACACACACACACACACACACACACAAACACACACACACAGACACACACACACAGACCATTTCGCGGGACTTGGTTATTTCGACTCAGGGGGTCCCAAAACGTGTATTTCCGTTGAAAACCGGAAGTCGAAATTTTTCACGATCGCAATACTTCCACTTACTATATATTTCATATATAGGTAAGTGAAAGTAAAAATCTAATCTCTCTCATGACTCTGGATGAAAAATCGCTGCGGCCAAACGAATCAAAATTATTCAAAAGCAATATTACCTATTAGCAGCAGGTATCCTATAGATATATAGGTAAAATTATCAATTTTTTAAAAAAAAGTTGATTTTTTGAATTTTTGCACCATTATTGCTGGATTGGGACCACTGTGCAACGTCTCGTTGTAAAGTTGGTCTCTTATGCCTTTCCGGAAATTGAGAATGTGTTCGGATACAAGAGCCATTTGACCAAAAGAGATGCCATTTTCATAATAAGTTATTAATGAATTGCTGATCATCATTATTCCTTAAAAAGGAAAATCAAGCAAAAGACAAAAAAATGTATATATGAATACTTATATATTTAATGCACATGCACCTGCACAATTAATCACTGAATTTATTATATATTATATGAATATATATGGGCATATATATATACATAAATATATATATATATATATATATATATATATATATGTGTATATATATATATATATATTCATGGGTCCTCAGGGGGGGAGGCAGGGAAGGGCAGCTGTCCCCCCTAGAAATTAAGAAATAAAAACTACCAATTAAATAAATTCGTATTCATTTACTACGTTTATCAAGGGACGCATACCTCATCAGAATACCCAACATTACTCCCTTATTTATGGTAATTGTAGCCGGGTATCTGAGGCCCCAGAAAGCGCCCCCTATTCGGTTGAGGCAGTTTAGAGTCAGAGCTACCCTATTTCTCAGGCACTCCAGCGACGATATACGACTGAAGCGGGCGTGCTCACTCCAACTGAATGGAGATTTCACGACCCGTCACTTCAAGGTCGTGCACTACCAACATTCCCACCACCACTAGTTCACACGTGGTAGTGATCACGACTGACTAGCCGGCAGGTAGTGCTCTCGCCCAATTCACGACCCCGTGTGAACCCGCCTTATAAGTTGGAGTGAGCACGCCCGCTTTAGTCGTATATCGTCGCTGGAGTGCTTGAGAAATAGGGTAGCTCTGACTCTAAACTGCCTCAACCGAATAGGGGGCGCTTTCTGGGGCCTCAGATACCCGGCTACAATTACCATAAATAAGGGAGTAATATTGGGTATTCTGAGGTATGCGTCCCTTAATAAACGTAGTAAATGAATACGAATTTATTTAATTGGTATCATATTTGCATATTCGTTTCTTGCTTTTGAATTGCTGGTTTCACTTTATTGAGCAAAAACCAAAACAGGTTTGGTTCTATCCTAAAAAAGTTCCTGTAGCTGTTCGGATCTTCCAGATATAATTCTCTGCTAATACTGTTGCTGGCGCCGAGTGAATTCCGCCTCTTTACCCAGTCTCGAACTCACGCTTTTCTCTTCTTGTTTTGAACCTTTTTTCAAGCGAATCCTCAACTCTTGCACTAATAGTTCGCATACAACTTTTGCGCCATCATATTCTGCGAGAACAAGCGCGAGAGAAGCACGACCAACATAGGCACCGTGTGAACTAGATAAGGTCGTGAGCTCCTACTGGGAAAATGCAAGTCGTGTGACATGCGCATTACTGGTCGTGTTTTCGCCCTATTCACGACCCCGTGTGAACCCGCCTTAATTGTACATTTAATATAAATATAAATATGTATTTTTTACGAGTAATCAATATATCCTACCATATGATTTTCATTCATTATTTGTTAACCTTACACTTCTTATTAAATGTTACTCAAAACATAAGTTTTTAAACATATATTTTATGTTATTTTTCAGTATAATGTAAAATAATTTACGTCAATTGTGCAGAAAGTGTCTCTACAGTACTCGGTCTAATTACCGAGTCAAACCTGTCCTCGTACTGTAAAAAGCCACTTTCTGTACTAGTCATGTAAATAACTATTACTGATGAACTACATTATCAATGACAAGCCGAGATGGCTTAATATATTTTTTCGCTATCATTGTTTTCCTTCCTTAATAATTACTAGCTATGGGGGGGGGGGGGGGGGGGGGGGAGTTGTGTCATGATTGGGATAACAGTAACAGTTTGCTTCTTGTAGTTGGTAAAATTTCAATTAGTATGAGAAAAATACACGGTGCATTAAGAGTCAAAATCATAATAATTAGCGAAATAAGAAGTTCATGATCAGATGTAAATTCAATATTAACTGCTTAATAGTAATACAAGTGGTTTCAATTTTTTAAAATTAAACTTAAATTATTTATTTATCTTAAACAAACGTGACTTTTTTTTTCTCACCCTCTATGGCAAGATAATAAATCCGATGCGATGTTGACAGTTGGCACTTATTTTGCTACTAACACTGAATAAGTGACTTGAGCACTAAAATGTTGGTAAAGACTTTAAGCTGTTTCCACTTGGTGAAGAAAAATAAACACAGTTGACTTTGGGTCGACTTATGGAGAGGCTTGCGTAATGTTTTCTAACATAAAATCAACGAGGAAGACAGCGTGTAATATATTTTTCATAATACTGCATCAAAAACGTGTTTTCAATACTAGGTTTGAGTCCGTAAAATAGTACTTTTTAGGCATAGGCCTGAAAAATGTTTTTGGTACGCTAACCTTAACTACTACTAATATATATTAATAAACATGTGTTTGAAGGAGGTTACTTTTAGCTATAATGTGCTTCATTCTAATATAAGTGGTATGTTTGAAGTGAAAAAATAACATGGATATACCAGAAGATGTTGTAGAAGAAGCCCAAGAAGCTTTAAACGAACTAGTCCCACCTAAATCCCGCGGTTTATATGAAAGCTAATACAACGTATTCCGACCTTTATAGAGACGAGCCAAAACTTGAAAATAATTTCTTTAATCAAAAGTTATCGGTATTCCAAAAGGTAATGCCAAGCAAAGGTTTTAATATAATAAATAATCAGAACTATATAATAAATATTAATGTAAGTATAGAAGTACTCTATTATAGGTTAGTAAACAGATGTTTTAAAAAAAAAAAATGTGGCAAGCCGATGTGGCATGATATATTTTTTCGCAGTCATTTTAATTTCTTACATATATTGTATCTGTAAGTTATTAATAAAATATAAAATTCTTCTACAGTACTCAAATATGAGCAGTATAATGAAAGGTATTGTTCATAACACGTACCAGAAGTGTGTTTTCGGTGCTTGATCTAATTTGCTCGGTTACGCCTCGCGCGTTATACTTGACCGCGCACCGAAAACAAGCACTTTTGGTAGTAATGAAAACAAATATATTCGAATTAAAAAGTTTATCATAACGTTTTTTTTTTCTATTTAGGGTCTTTTGCAGAAAAGTACCCCCAGTGATTTTATAATCACTCTATATATAAGAGGCTTTGTCCTGACTGACAGAATCAACGCAGAGCAAAAACTACTAATGATAGAAACTTGAAGTTCGGAATTTAGATTTTAAACGCGATGTAGGTAACCACTAAGAAAGGAATTTCAAAAATGTAACCCCTAAGGGGCTTAAATGGCTAAATTATCGTTTAACTCTAACGGAAATCTATTGTTGAGATTTTAAATCATATGTTTTTTATTTGAATATCGATTTAAAGTTACAATAGTATTAAAATAGACATTCAGATAAAATATGGCTACTGATTATTTAAATCTTAGTGGTAATCAAATTATGCACACTGTGATTCCCATTATTGGAGATGGTGCGTGTTTATTTCGATCTCTTCTCCAGAAACTTGAAGTTCAGAAACAAGATTTTAAAAGCGATGTAGGTAACCACTATGAAAGGAATATCAAAAATGTAACCCCTAATGGGTTTAAATGGTGAAATGGTAGTTTAACTCTAACGGACATCTATTTTCGAACTTCGAGAAAAGATATCTAATTAGTACTCATGTTAAAGAATTTGATACGACGAGTTTAACTCGAAATGCCTTATTGGGCGTCGAAAACCATGTTTTACAGACGAAAAATGAAGCGTTCACGACGGGTAAGTAAT
Source organism: Aelia acuminata (assembly GCA_911387785.2). Classification (NCBI taxonomy): domain Eukaryota; kingdom Metazoa; phylum Arthropoda; class Insecta; order Hemiptera; family Pentatomidae; genus Aelia; species Aelia acuminata. Next base: position 3,329,301 of record OU426983.1, read on the forward strand.
TTTTTTTTCCGGCGGTTTTAGTGAACTCTCTCCATTGCGCGTCTCCCTCTCTTCTACCAAGCCGGCAGGTTTCCCCTCCAACATTCCACCTACCGGAAGCTCAGATTCTACTAAATCTCCTTAACATCAGTTAACATATTATATTAGATCAATATCAAGATAATGGCCACAGAATTGATTTCAAAGGCTCGCGGGCGAAGCCGCGACGGGGAATGCTAGTCTGATATAGTTTAGTTACTATTAAATTTGATCACATGTTTTAATTTGATATTAAATGCTCTACTATAAAATAATGGCTACTAGTTTTAATAAATAACACAATATTTGAACTAAGATATTTTATATTTAAAAACCAATAAATTAAATCTCATTTAGGAGGCATGAATGCTGATATATCTTTTAATATTTCTTCAAAACGATCTTTGTCTTTATTCCTATTTCTCCAAATAAATTCACATAGATAAGAGTCTAATAAAGTTCTTCTAGTTCCGCATTCTACTTTGTTCCTTCTTTACGCAAGTGCCCACATTCCTTCTACAGTATTAGTGTGTGCTCCCGTTTAAAAATAGAATAGTATTTTTTTTTAAATTACCAACTTAATAAGGCCCATTACAAAACTTTTTAAACACAAATAGATTTTTTTTTTTTTTTGTTCCGTACCCCTACCTGGCCATGTGTGGCATACGGGGGGTTACTCTACAGGTGTAACCAACCTATTTTAACCATGGTGGGAGGGTCGAGATTTATTCCGTGGGGCCTCCACGAAATAAAAGTCAACCCTCCCAGGGCGAATTCGATCCGCTGCCGTTCGGCTCGAGCGTGCAACAACGGGTCGCGCTCCTACACGCTCTGCTATCCCGGCCCAAACACAAATAGATTACTAATTAAACAAGATTGAATCTAGGTTATAAAATATCATATGATCAATTTAAAATAAATATTCATTAACATGTGAAATCACTTTTCACATTATAAAATCACTGGGGGTGCTTTTCTGCTAAAGACCCATTTATTATAAGAAAGCAGCAAAGGGTGCAATTGCAAGAAAGATTTAGTTTCAGTAAGTCAGAGATCTGTGTGATAGGAGGCTCAGGAAATGTTCCATGGTTATCTGCTTCCATTTGTAGAACTCACATTGAGTGAGAATTAGTTCTATCGATTAATTCATTTGAATTGTGATCAACGTAATGAGTGAATATCAAAGCTTGATTGAAACGAACACGTTAGCTCGTTTCAATTGATTTATCATTATCGCTGGCATTCCATAATACATGACACCCGGAGGTCTTGAAGCCGTCTGTGAAGGCTCAACATTTTTCAAAATCGTTTAATTTTCGGATCACAAAAAATGATTTGCGCGTTCACTCAAATTTGTGCCGTTAGCATCCATTGGCGTCACATTTTTTCCTTCTCCTTACTACAAATCGAAAAGAACCCGGCCTTCGCAAGACATAGACTATAAGACATACACTGCAAGACACACTCCACCGGTCCGAAGCAGCAGCCCATCTTTACCTGGCCCAACCTGATGTTCACAAGGCGTGTCCTCTTCGGCGTCGTTCCGCGGAACGGAAATACTTTTTGGCTTTCACTACACTCCATTCGCACTAAGTGCCCTGCCCACCTAAGTCTTTTGACTCTAATCCAACATCTCCTCATAAATACCTAATACAGATCGCTATAAACGGGCCCGAAACATTTCCTCAATAATATGTTACCACCTTACTTAACGACTGTTAATAATCCAGCATTTACTTCCATGTATTGGCACTGTTCTTATCTTTTATCGGTGCAATTTCGCATTTTTTGAGCTTTTATTCCTCTACCCCGAAGGTAAAACATCAAGTCCATTTTTTATTGAATTAAATTTTGCACTATAGGTTTATATTCTTCTTCTTCTTCCTTGGCTCTACAACCCGCGAGGGATCAAGGCCGCCTGAACTAAGGTCCGCCACTCGTTCCGGTTTTTTGCAACCGATCTCCAGTTCCGGATCGCCAGAAGGCTGCGTGCATAGCTTAGTCACCTCGTCCACACAGAGCAACCTGGGTCGCCCACGTCTTCTGGTTGAGCGAATTTACTCTTCTAAGAGCCTCCTTGGTATTGAGTTAGCACTCAATCTGGCTACATGGCCAGCCCACCTGAGCCGACCAACCCTGATGAATCTCACCACATCGCAGTCACTATTCATGTCTGATATTTCAGCATTTGTCCTGATCCGCCAGGCTTGCTCGTTGGCATCGAAAATCGCTCCGAAAATTCTTCTGAGGACCTTCCTTTCAAATCGGAGGAGTCTATTTTCTTGGGTTTTGGATAGTGTCCAACTTTGGGATCCATATGTCACTATTGGCCTGATCAGAGTTTTATACAGGCGCAATTTTGTTTCGCGAGTTAATGCACAGCTTTTCATTTGCCGCACTAGCCCAAAATAACATTTGTTAGCTGCAAAGATACGTCTTTGAATTTCCGCTCCGATTTCGTTATCTTGAGTTATTAAGGAACCAAGATAGATGAATTCCTTGACCCTCTCAAATGTACACCCATCCACTTGTACATGGAAAGGAAGCATTCCTTGTGGGTTCATAACCGTGTATTTGGTTTTTGAATGGTTGACTTGAAGCGCCATTTCCGCAGCTGCAGCTTGTAGGTTTTTGAAGGCCTCTGTCATGGCATTAAAAATTGTAGGTTTATATGCCGTGATAAATACTTAATATTACTTATCAATGTCAATAAGAATGTGAAAACCGTTCATTAAGCTGTTTCTAGAAGTTACGAAAGTATCATTGACTCCGAAGGATCAGTAAGGTATGCTGATAGTGTAGCCTTCCCCAGGACAGGAAGGACAGCACTGATCCTTGATCCGACGGTAAGATATGAGGGCAATGACATCGATCAGGCGGGCGCAGTTGAAATAGAAAAAAAAAAGAGATCTATGAAAAAAAATGTATCCCTTTCTTAAAAGAAAAATTCCGTGAACGTTCGGAGAAAGAGATTTCAATCTGTCTTCAAGTTTTGGTCTCGGGGATCAATTCCGAGATCTACATATTGCTTCCTAGAAGACCTAGGGGTCGCTATAGGTGATAAAGAGATCTTGGCCGAAAGCATAATTCTTGACTCCTTGGGCATTATCCACCATCATCTGTATAGCAACTAACTTTTGTGATGGAATTTATCTAATAATTATTTGTTTCTGAAATAGGTCCAAAAATTGTAATCCAACCACTAATGACAGTAGTGATAAGTTAAAAGAAAGAAAAAGAAAATGAGACCAAAAATGGAACCAAAAAAAGGAAATTTAATGTCCGAACGGATTGATTAGTATGCTGTGAGTCTAGCAATCCTATGAAGTAGGGCAGCACTACACTAATAAAGTATTTCTCTCTCACTCAAAAGTGACGAATATAATTATTAAAAAATAGACATGTCTAACATAATCTCCGGGGTACAGATTTAAGCCCTGCTAAGAATTCAAGAATCAAAATAACCAAATCAAGATCGCTCACGTGGGATGGCGCCACATTCAAGAAACCTTTTGAATAATTAGTCAGAGTTAAAAAGGATAAAGAAGATGATTATTTAATAAACACTCATTAAGAATTTATTTCACTTGGAACGTTAAAAGAATTAATAATTTATTCCCGGCAAATGTTTCATCGATGGTTAGAAGTGGGAGGGAGGGACCTCAGGGTATTAAGATGTTTGCGTTGAGTCCATCGGAGCTAGGAAAGAGGGCGCAGGAATCGAAAGAACAAATATTTGTTCTCCGCCTCTTCTCCTACCGAGATCCTTTTAATTGATTCCACTCCTCAGAAGAAAATTAACATTTCTGCTTCCTAATAATTTGTGGGCGTATAAAATACAGAATATTTAAACTGAATCGACTTACCTTTAGCGTCAATGCCGAATACATTCCGCAAAGATTAAGAACTTTATAATTCTAAATATCAGCGCAAATCGGACAAGGAAGCAGTTTGAAACCAGAGCCGGGCATATTTAAATAAAAATGTAATCATGATTATGACTAATAATCAAAAATGGGAATAATGGTTGCAATCATCATTTACAAATCATTCTTTAGCGCGAATTCGTTAATCATGAATTGTCGTGGAGTTTACATGAATATAATGTATTCAACAATCATGAATGACCATTATTCATTATTAAATGGTAGTCAGTAATCATGATTAAGAAGAATTCATTATTCATGATTGCTCATTACTCATTAATCATGACTAATATGAATTCACTACTCATTATTACAGATCATTTATTAATCATAAATAATATAAATTCATTAATCACGATTACAAAAAAAAATCAAAATTCTGAGTCTAAGTCTTACTTGTCATGAATGATGATTGAAAATTTGTTTGCTCTTTCCGTTCTTGTCAATAGACCTTAACTAATACCCATTGGAATTAGGGTCTAATTCTTTACTTATGACTTCAAATGCTGTTCAGTTGACTACACCCACTCTTAGAACTTGTCCTTGCTCATTAGGACAACTCTTAATTCAGAAATGCATCCTCGTCTTTTAAATGTAAATGAATAATGGTTATTAATATCATATCATATTCCTGATTGATGAATATTAGGTATTCGTGATTGATGAATATTATATTAATCCTAGCTTATGAATATAGTTTATTCATGAATAATGACTAACTGAATTTATCAGTATTCGTTAATCATGAATAACTGAATACCACTTATACATTATTCATTTCAAATGAATACCATAAACACTCAATAATCATTAAAAGTACTCCGTACTGATTGTAAATAATGGTTATTCATTATTCATTTGTTTTATCATTACCAATTATTCATATTCATTAATCATTATTCAGATTACAATGTACCCAACTCTTCGAAACCCTGTCCTCCTGTAGTAACCTAACTAGTAGCGGAGGGTGGGGAGCGAACTCTGCTTTATAGGCAAGGTTTATTCCATTAATTTCTGTATCTTTCGTACTTTAGCACATAATAAATAATTATATCTAAAAGGGTCTATCTAGGATTGAATATACGATGAGACGAAATAATTTAGATAAAATAGACCACCAAAGTATGTATTGGACATTTGGACTACTGGTCAAAAGAGAGATACCCTGTTATTGATATAGATCAGAAAAGCTTAAATAAAACAATATTGTGGGGTCACCTGTGGTATAGTGGTTATCATAGAAACCTACTATACTAAAGGTCGCGGGTTCGCGTCCCGAGGTGGCCCTAGGATTTTTTAAAAACACTTTGAATGTTTTTGCTTTATACTTTTAAATATAATTGATAGAAGTATGTTTATGCATTTCAAAGACAATAAAAACGTTGTATATCATTGAAAATCGCACGGGGCTTTATGACCCCGTGCCGGCCTAGAGAGTGATATTTGGGCTGCAATCCGGCACCAAGTCATAAGGCCCCGAATTATTCCCCGTGTTTTATCTGTGAATCATATATTCCCAACTTCAGTAAATAACAAAACACCTTTTCAGTTTACTTATTGCTGTCGGTTCTAATTTGTTTTTCTCATTTTCCTGTTATGTGTCGTAATTTGATGATAATTGATATTCACCCATATTTATTTATACTTATAAAAAATTCAAATCCTTCGCTGACCATCAAAATTATCGCACAAAGCAGAAAAAGTTCCTTATAAGGTAAAAAGTGTGAGTTAAATGTTGAATTCTATGTCATGTATAAAAATAAAGATAAAAACACGGCCTGCGACTGTTATATATTTGTTAATATTGTCCAAAGGGTAGGAAAATATTTCATTATGCCAATTTAATTCATTTTCCGAGAGGTTTTAGCGTTTTAAATGGAGACATAAGTACGGGGTCAATTAGCCCCGTGACGCACTTGTGGATAGTTGCACTAGGGCGTCAATTGACCACGTGCCGCACTTGTGGATGGGCCACCTCTTTAGCCGTCCGCACTGAACGTGTTAAAGATATGAGAAATGAGGTACTATAAAGATGTATGTTAAGGTGGGCCTTAACTTTGAAAACTCAAAATCAGACCGAAAAGCAGTCCTGCTCGACACGTTATAAATTATGATTACATTTTTGAACAAGTCCAATGATATCTTCTTTTGTTTTATTCCGACATGTGGCCATGATTCCAGACCACTCTGAAAACGAACATAAATTGTATTCTTTAATAAATCTTTGGTAAATCTTGCAATCTTTGGTTTCATTTTCAAGCTAACTTCCTGTCAACTAATCCTGTATAGATTTATATTAGAATCGGTAGGATGGGGAATTTGGTCAATAATTGCTAATCAGTCAAAGGTATTAACTAACTAATATATACTGCAAATGTGTTTATTGACTTTTCTTAATTGAATTTTCACTTTCGAAGATTATTTACAACAGCTTCAAAAGAAAGATCACTTGATGTCCTGGCAGGGCACGTATCGACCTATAAAAAACAAAAATGTATGTAAATTCAATATTATTAAATAAGGAAACATTATCTAATTAAAGCATTTTCACATCAAATGGAACAATATATAAACATTGTTCTAGTAAACAGGTGTGCGTAGCACATAAGAACCATGAAACCTGTATGGGCTTCATCTGTAGGTACCTAAAACGTTCAATTTTAAAATGTTTTATGGTCTTGGCATCGTATGTTTTCAAATAAAAATCCTATTCAAAATTAAGAACACCTCCCCTTCATCGCCAAGGGAATGTATTTTTCATGAACACTGTTTTGACCAGTCTCTAGAGATTCCAAGTGACCTTTAGATCCAGGTGTGGGCGGAATGCCTGAAGTTTAAAAAAAAATTATAGAAAAATATCATTAAATATAAAACGTTTTTCAGTGATAGCTTATGTTCTTATCTGAGCGATGTATTTATTCTAACATTTAATTTTATTTAAATTGAGGATCAGGGTGACCATTAAGTCTCAACACTTTTTTTCTTAAAACACTATTTCAGCATATGTTTCGGCCGTTCGGCCATCATCAGTGCTGTAAGGCAACATCGAGGTTTTATATTATTTACCGGATAAATGCACATTTTTCACTAAATTAACATACTTGTATAACAATCATCTGATAATCCAACAACAATTCATTCAAACCACAACAACAATTAACTGTTTTTACCACTTAACATCTATAAAAATTAATCTCTATGCTAAAAATCTCAATGATTTATATAATCCAAATATATGTACTAATAAATTATTAAAATTACCTGAAATGTGATTGACAGTCAAAATAATTTTTCTCTGAAAATCCACAATCTGTGGTTTGTCATGAAATGGTTAAAAAATATAGGTATCTACTACCCTATCTGCAATTCAAAAATTAAGTCTACATCACCGGGTATGGTTTCCAATGCTCAAAGTTCAATATCAAGGGATAAAGGACTCCACACAGCAAAACATTCGTATCTCTAACTTTTTTAAATGTTTAAAAAAAAAATATCCTATTTGTTAATTTGTTGTAGTACTTCACCATAGAACTGGTTTAGGTTTCTAGAGTCTGTCTTAAAATTTATGGAATTTTTTATATTTTTCGAAATGTGAATTGCCTCTAGCAATTTCCTCCTTGAACTATTTTATTCTTTATTTAAGATTTGTGCATTTTCAAAATAAAATTCGTGATTAAGGTCTTCTGAATGTTTAACTAATGCTGATTTGTTAACATTTTTATGGCCATTTTTGCAATAATTTTTGTGCTGATAGATTCGGTCCTTTAAATATTGCTTAGTTTCTCCTATGTATGTATGCTCCTCCTATGTATTGATATTGAACTTTGAGCATTGGAAATCTTACCCGGTGATGTAGACTTAATTTTTGAATTGCAGATAGGGTAGTAGGACTTGGGAAGTAGATACCAATATTTTTAACCATTTCAGGACTAACCACAGATTGTGCATTTTTAGATAAAATTTTTTTTGACTATCAATCACATATCAGGTAATTTTAATAATTTATTACTACATATATTTGGATTATATAAATTTTTGAGATTTTTAGCATAGAGATTAATTTTTATAGATGTTAAGTGGTGAAAAAAGTTAATTTTCGTTGTGGTTTGAATGAATTGTTGGATTATTAGATTATTGTTATACAAGTATTTTAACTTAGTGATAAATTTCTATTTATCTGGTAAATAATACAAAACCTCGATGTTGCCTTACAGCACTGATGATGGCCGAACGGCCGAAACGTATGCTGAAATAAAGTTTTAAGAAAAAAAGTGTTGAGACTTAATGGTCGGCTTGATCCTCATTTAAATCAATTGGAGAGTCTCAAGAAGAGGAGAGTAAAATAAATAACTGATTTAATTTTATGTTATAGGAACCTTTTGTTGTGTGTATTTTCATCTCAAGCCCGTCGATAGCATCTCTCATGATTAAAATCATTTGTTAGTTATCTCCTATTGATAATGTCAGAACTATGAAGACCTTGGGCTAATCTATTAATTATAAACAGTAATTCAACTTGAAAAATTAAATGGTATACACAACCTTATTCCATGAACAGAGTAAACACTTTTCTAATTATTGATCAGTTACTATGCACTTCAAGTACCCAAGGGATGGGATACACAAGGTAGTTTACCCCCCCCCCCCATCTCGGACTGGGTTGGTGGTAGAAGTAATTTTTAATGAGCTGATTTATTTGTCCAGTCAGAACCAATTGAACCATACATTCAAGTCCAATCCAGTCCGGCACAAGGATAAACCTTAATAAATTTAAAAGTTTTCCACGAAGTACAATCGAGTTTGGAGAAGCTCTATACTCTGTAAATGTTATCCACATCAATTATTTATCATTTAAATTTTGATAAGTATACGTTTTTAAACGTTTGATTTTCTATAGAAGTTTTATAAACTGGACTATTTATTGTTTAGGACTCTTTATCAAAATTTATGTTTAGAATCAGCTCTGAGGTTTCCTGATGTGGTACACCTAATTATTTATTTATTTAACACGTTAGGTGCAGCATCGGTCCCCGGGGTCTTACATTCCCTTCTTAACAGCCGATTTTCACATGAAAATCTCCGAAAGTCCGAACACTTCAAATACTCAATTTAGTTGATTTTTAATGAGATTATTGCATTTTAGTGCAGAAAATGTTGCTAACAGCTGAAATTCTGTTGTTTTTTAGAATCGGACTCCGAGGTCCGATTTTCGATAAAGAATGGCCTAAATCCTGTATCGGCCTGTCCTGCGCCTTTTATGAGTAGCTCCAATCCTTACTAAGAGATACTGCCCTTGAGACACTCTTTTAATTCCCCTTTAATCAAAAGATAACGCTTTCGTCAAAGTATTCCCATCGAACCCCGACACCCGATATCGTCTGTGGCTCATCCCAGCAGTCGGACCCCGGGGACCGATACCGTTCAATTCAGGATACCCCTAAAATACGCCACCGCACCTAACGAGTTAATATCTTTTTTAAAATCTATTTTGTAATTCAGTGGCCGAAAATCTATAACTGCTGCCCAAATAACAATTATCGAATAATTATTATTTCAATAATGAACAAGATATTTTCTTTGTAGCGACATTTAAAAAAAATCTGGTGCGTGCGCGCAACACACAACTTTCACTTACCAACTTACTTAGATTAGAAATTGACGTGTTTTGCTAAATATCATTTCCCAAATTCACAAATTTTTCTACATTCATATCTTATTTTTGTTAATCGTTAAAGCCGTTTTTTGAGTAAATAAAAAAAACACGTGAAAATGATACAAAATTTATTAAGTAAAGTGCCCCCTCCGGTTAATGAATTTTGATGAAATTTTAACAATCATATCTCGGGCATATAAATACATCAAATACCCAGTTTGATCAAAATCTTCAAAGCCGTTTTTGAGTAAATAAAAAAAACACGTGAAAATGATACAAAATTTATTAAGTAAAGTCCCCCCTACGGTTAATCAATTTTGATGAAATTTTAACAATCATATCTCGGGCATATAAATACATCAAATACCCAGTTTGATCAAAATCTTCAAAGCCGTTTTTGAGTAAATAAAAAAAACACGTGAAAATGATACAAAATTTATTAAGTAAAGTCCCCCCTCCGGTCAATCAATTTTGATGAAATTTTAACAGTCATATCTCGGGCATGTACATACATCAAATACCCAGTTTGATCAAAATCGTTAAAGCCGATTTAGAGTAAATAAAAAAAAACACGTGAAAATGATACAAAATTTATTAAGTAAAGTCCCCCCTCCGGTTAATCAATTTTGATGAAATTTTAACAGTCATATCTCGGGCATGTACATACATCAAATACCCAGTTTGATCAAAATCGTTAAAGCCGATTTAGAGTAAATTAAAAAAAACAAGTGAAAATGTTACAAAATTTATTAAGTAAAGTCCCCCCTCCGGTTAATCAATTTTGATGAAATTTTTACAGTCATATCTCGGGCACATAAGTACATAAAATACTCAGTTTAATCAAAATCGTTAGAGCCGTTTTTGAGAAAATCGAAAAAAACCTAAAAAGTTATTAAGTAAAGTACCCCCTCCCTTTAAGTAATTTTGATGAAATTTATGCTGTCACATCGCGGGCACATACCTACACTAAATACCTAATTTCATGATCGCACGGTTTATAGTTTTTGAGCTAGTCTGTTCACACACAGACACACAGACACACACACACACACACACACACACAGACCATTTCGCGGGACTTGGTCATTTCGACTCAGGGGACCCCAAAACGTGTATTTCCGTTGAAAACCGGAAGTCGAAAATTTTCACGATCGCAATACTTCCACTTACTATATATTTCATATATAGGTAAGTGAAAGTAAAAATCTGGTGCATGCGCGCAACACACAACTTTCACTTACCAACTTACTTAGATTAGAAATTGACGTGTTTTGCTAAATATCATTTCCCAAATTCACACATTTTTCTACATTCATATCTTATTTTTGTTAATCGTTAAAGCCGTTTTTGAGTAAATAAAAAAAACACGTGAAAATGATACAAAATTTATTAAGTCAAGTCCCCCCTCCGGTTAATGAATTTTGATGAAATTTTAACAATCATATCTCGGGCATATAAATACATCAACCCAGTTTGATCAAAATCTTTAAAGCCGTTTTTGAGTAAATAAAAAAAACACGTGAAAATGATACAAAATTTATTAAGTAAAGTCCCCCCTCCGGTTAATCAATTTTGATGAAATTTTAACAGTCGTATCTCGGGCATGAACATACATCAAATACCCAGTTTGATCAAAATCGTTAGAGCCGTTTTTGAGAAAATCGAAAAAAACCTAAAAAGTTATTAAGTAAAGTACCCCCACCCTTTAAGTAATTTTGATGAAATTTATGCTGTCACATCGCGGGCATATACCTACACTAAATACCCAATTTCATGATCGCACGGTTTATAGTTTTTGAGCTAGTCTGTTCACACACACACACACAGACACACACACACACACACACACACACACACACACACACACACACAGACCATTTCGCGGGACTTGGTCATTTCGACTCAGGGGACCCCAAAACGTGTATTTCCGTTGAAAACCGGAAGTCGAAATTTTTCACGATCGCAATACTTCCACTTACTATATATTTCATATATAGGTAAGTGAAAGTAAAAATTCAAATACCATCATTCCAGGTATTTCAAATTAATTTTTGTATAAATCCTTTTTTCACTGCAATTTAAATAAAATAGTTTATTAGGTGCAGGGCCATACCAGAGAACGAAATGAGTCAGTATTATTAACTATTGAGCTTTCTGCTTATAGGTACACATGTCTTTTTCAGGAATTTTCTTCTCCTTTTGAAATATTTTTAAATTATTATTTTTGACGGAAAAAAAAGTTCAAAAAGTTAATCTAAAATAGTCCTATTTTTTAGGACTTTTAACGGAAAACAATATTTTCAGAATATGCAACTCGATGTATATATTACTTTTTAGTCTGATTGGAGTTGGAAAAAATAATGAATGTTAAAATATCGATATATCACCGATCTATACAAGCATATTTTCAAAAGGAGTTGTTAATGCCTGTAAAAACATATGTATGAGCGGAAAGCTCAATAGATAATAACACTGACTCATTTAATTCTCTATGTATAATCCTATAAACACAATAATAAAGTATTTCAATTGATCAATTAAAGTGAAGAAAGGATTCAAATAAAAATTAATTTGAAATACCTAGATTGATAATATTTGTTTTGTTTTTTTTGTTTGTTTTTGTTTTATTGCCTCATGCTCTTAAATTAAAAAAGAATTATTCGATTATCGCCATTTGGTCAGAATGTAAAGATTTATTGCCACTGAATTTCCAAATTTTCCCACTGTGTGTCGATATAAAAATTTGGTTTTTCGTAAAAAATGTAGATTTGAATTTTATAACTGGCACAAAACTTTTGCATAATAAACTGTTTGTGGGTTTCATTGTAATATAATTCATTACTAGATATAGAAACATTATATATATATATATATATATATATATATATATATATATATATATATATATATATATATATATATATATGTATGTATGTATATAGACAGATAGAATGAAAGAACATATTAATAGTTATTTACATCACTAGTACAGAAAATGGCTTTTTACAGTACGAGGTCTGGTTTGACCTCGTTTTAATTGATCAAATGGTAACTGAATGTCACGTTTGGAGTTAAAATACTTTTTATTATTCATATAATATAATGGATCGTCTCAAAATAGATCATCAACTTTTCTTTATTCCTGTAGTTTATTATATTCAAACTCGTATCTGTGTCGTGATTTTAAAGGAAGTTCTTCGGTACCTTCATTTCAATAATATCAAATAAAGTTTTGGGGAATATCCACAGCACTAACTTCAGATATATTTAAATTAAAGTGATAAAAAGGTTAGTAAGCTTTTTAAGAGTTTTATTAACATGTGTTTTCTTTACTGTACTAGTAGTGTAATGGATCGCTTTTTAGGCTAGCTAACAGTCTAGAAAGGAATACTTTCATAAGCAGTATAATGTAAAATATGTTTGACTTTATATAACTTTTCTTACGATTCTTTTTAAAATGACGATTTTATATAAGTTGATCTATTAATGAATCTATTAATGTCAGTTACTGATGTTATTCCCTTGACTATATTTGCAGAGAGAGCTGTAAATTAGCTCTAGTCCTGATCCAGGTAATATCTAATGTAGTAATCCTGAATATGTAATAGAGATATGACATGATGTAATAGAGATATGACATGATGTAATAGAGATATGACATGATGTAACAGAGATATGACATGATACCTACCTCCGTTGCACTTGTTCTCCCTCTCCATGATGCAGGGGTTCTTGAACTCTCTCTTGGCGATGGCTACTTCCATCCCGCAAACAGGGTTGTAGTCGTGGGTGCAAGCTACGAGGCACTCCTGCTGTTCGCTGCCAGTGTAGCACAGGCTCATTTCTACTATACCTAAGGATCAAAATACTACAGATTACTTGCTAGATATACGCTACCAGTCAAAAGTTTAGGCTCACTTTTATTTAAATCACAATCTTCAAGTTTAATAAAATAATTCTAACTCAAGAGGTAGAATATTGTGGATATATTTCACCATCATTAACTCAAGAGGTAACATTTCAAACATTATATGATTAACTTTAGAATACTATTATAATTAGGGGTAAGCTGTGGTGTAGTGTTTAGCATAGTTAATGAATAAATACATTTTAACTTTAGGGAGAATGATTCGCTGCCACAAAAGCATATCAACATAGATACATAGATACTCCGCAATTCAATCACTTTTTTCCGAACAAGCAATATTTCCTCTTTACGAATATTTCATAAAGGTTGGGAAAGTCGAGGGTAAACCTTGATCGAATAAATAATTGTGAGAGCGTTGGCGTTTGGTTTCTAGTAATTTCAAAGGAATTCCAAACAAGGGAACAGAGAAAAAATAAAACTGTAAATATATAAATATATAAAATACAGTACTGTAATTCTGGTTTCGTTATTACCATAGCAAAAGGAGGATTGTACTGCGATTTTTAGGAAAGAATCGCTCCATCTACCTTTGGTGGGGGCAGGTGCAAACCAGCTTTCCGGTTCATTTGACTTTTACGTTAACCGTGCTATTGATATAATTTATTTAAAGCCTTTTCGATCTACGTAATAACAAGTCCAAAACAGATTATTTTGATTCCTATATCTTTTAGTTGTTGAAATTAAGTTCATAAATTAATTGAATTACATATATTGAAACGTGACAAATACACTATATATATTTATACAGCTTTTTTTTAGTTTTTTATATAAATTTCGGATTTATAAAGTTGAAAAGACCCAACTGGGTGCGAATTGATCACCTGTAATAACTAAATTAAACCCGATTGATATTGAACGATGGAAACTATAAAGTTGTAATATAATAAAGGTTTAATCTAGACAATAACTCACACAATAAAGAGACAATGACTATTGAAACCTTCATCTTGCTACTAGCACAATACTCAATAGCTGACTGATACTTACATGCACCAATATATTTATTTATATTAGCAGCTAAAACGATTTTGCATATCAGCATACGACTGCCATTGTTACGCACCTATCGAACGCTCAAATATCGCGTGATAAACCATTTACAAGCAGATACTCCCTATCCAACTGCGGCCCTCGGCAATAACTCAGGCTTTAAAGATTAATATTGAATGCTTAATGTCGAGATGTCTGTATGCTGGGGGGGGGGGGGGGTGCATTGGAACGATAATCTCATTGGTCATTGGCGATATTATTTAATATGAACGTACTTCGGTATCTCGCTTTCTTTGTGTTTAAATTTAGCATGCACCTGATTGGTTGTACAAAAATTTATATTTAAGCAGTGTATACAGTCTACTGATATAAAATAGAAACAAAAAAGAATTTTTTTATTTACTTTTAAATTGATGTTGTTGATGAAAATAAGTTTTATTACTCGATTAACACGTTAGGCGCGGCATCAGTCCCCGGGGTCCGAAGTCTTACATTCCCATCTTAACAGCCAATTATCGCATGAAAATATCCGAAAGGCCGAACACCTCAAAGACATGATTTAATCGATTTTTAATGAGATTATTGCATTTTAGTGCAGCAAAAGTTGCTAACAGATGAAATTCTGTTGTTTTTTGGAATCGGGCACCGAGGTCCGATACCGGCCCTGAGTAATAAAACAAGACTACTGGACGGCATCACCCTTCAGCGTCCGATAATATTGCAACGACTACCTTTATCGTTATCTTTAATTTTATGTGTTTGATTTTATACTATGTAGTTCTATTCTTTGACATAGTTAAATTATTGTACAAATATGAGAAAGAAAACAATATATATTTTTTTAATACTTCTTAATAAGTCTGTAATTATAAATAAAACTTGCTGATATTTGCTTTATTTATATTATATAAATTCATTTCTTTAAAAAGATTTTTTTTTATCATAGAGTAAGTGGTTGTAAAGCAGTAAAAGACTCCTAAAAATTGTTTTAATGTTGCAAAAAATATCAATATGGATGGTAATTCAAAATTCCAGCAGTGTAATGCTATTTTCGATAAAGTACGGCGTAAATCCTGTTTCGGACCCCGGGGGCATGTCCTGCGCCTGTTATTTCTAGGTCTAATCCTTCGCAAGAGATAATGCCCTTGAGAAGCTCATTTAATTCACTTTTCAGTAAAAAAAATAACGCCAGGTTCTTCCCCTAATTAACACGTTAGGTGCGGCATCGGTCCCCGGGGTTCGATTTCTTACATTCCCTTCTTGACAGCCGATTTTCAAATGAAAATGTCCGAAAGTCCGAACACTTCAAACACTCAATCTAGTCGATTTTTAATGAGATTATTGCATTTTAGCGCAGAAAATTTTGCTAACAGCTGAAATTCTATTGTTTTCCAGAATCGGACTCCGAGGTCCCATTTTCGATAAAGAATGGCGTAAACCCTGTATCGGCCTGTCCAGCGCCTATGATGTCTAGTTCCAATCCTTACCAAGAGATAATGCCATTGAGACGCTCATTTAATTCCCTTTTAATCAAAAGATAACGCTTTCGTCAAAGCATTCCCATCGGACCCCGAAGTCCGATATCGCCTGTGGCTCATACTAGCAGTCGGACCCCGGGGACCGATACCGTCCAATTCAGGTCACCCCTAAAATACGCCGCCGCGACTAACGTGTTAAGATTGTTAATTTTGTTACTATCTCACTAATATATATTTGTTTGCTACGCTTGTATGCAAAGCAATCTTTCCGGATGTGCGAAACCGTTAGCTCGGCAGTTATTAAAGGGTTTGGGGGGCGCAACCCCCAAGTGGGGTGGTGAAGAATTTAGAGCGAGGCGCGCTGCTTAGTTATTTAAAAATCTGGTGCGATGCGCGCAACACACAACTTTCACTTACCAACTTACTTTGATTAGAAATTGAAGAGTTTTGTTTTTAAAGCCATTCAAAGTCACACATTTTTCCTCAGACATTTACTTATTTTTATTTGCTCTCTAAATATTTTTTTTATTATTAAATAAACGTTTTTCATAATAATACTTCAAGTCGTCTGATTTTATAATTCTCTGTGTAGTTGTTGAAAACTTCATACAGTTACCATGAAACAAATAATTTCCATTAATTGAACCGAACATCTTTAATTATAAATTACCGTGTCATTTTAAAGGCGTAATGCGCATGCGCATGGGATCAACGATTTTTACGAGACAGATAATTTCTCTATATGAACAAAAACGAAAGTACTTTATAGGAAAATAAAAAAGGCCCCTTTCTCATTTAAACCCCCTCAAAACATTTTAATAACGATAAAGCTTACCTGATATTAATAAATACTTGATTCTCATTAAACATGACGTGTTTAATCAAAATCATTAAAGCCGTTTTTGATGAAATCGAAAAAAAAAACACGTTAAAATGGGAAAAAACGTTATGAAATAAGTGCCCCCTCCGTTTGATCAATTTTAATGAAATTGTGTCATATCGCAGGCATATACATAATCGTACAGAAAATACCCAGTTTTATCAAAATCGTTTGAGCCGTTTTTGAGAAAATCGAGAAAAACGTAAAAAGTAGACAAAATTCTTTAAATAAAGTACCCGCTCCGTTTGAACAAATATTGATGAAATTTTTGCTGTCACATCGCCTGCCTATATATACATCAAATATCTAATTTCAGCTTCGTACGGTTTATAGTTTTTGAGCTAGTATGTTCTCATACACACACACACACACACACACACACACACACACACACACACACACACACACACACACACACACACACACAAACACTCACACACACACTCACACACACACACACACACACACACACACACACACACACACACACACACCACACACACACACACACACACACACACACACACACACACACACACAGACACACAGACACACACACACACACACACACACACACACACACACACACACACACACACACACACACACACACACACACACACACACACACACACAAACACACACACACACACACACACAAACACACACACACACACACACACACACACACACACACACACACACACACACACACACACACACACAAACACACACACACACACAAAAACACACACACACACACACACACAAACACACTCACACACACAAACACTCACACACACACACACACACACACACACACACACACACACACACACACACACACACACACACACACACACACACACACACACACACACATACACACACAAACGCACACAAACGCAGACCATTTCGCGAGACTTGGTTATTTAGACTCAGGGGACCCCAAAACGTGTATTTCCGTTGAAAACCGGAAGTCAAAATTTTTCACGATTGCAATACTTTCCTTTAGTCTATATTTCACATTTATGGTAAGTAAAAGTAAAAAAAAATCAACCAAAAAGTCAATATAATGAGTTATGTTATATTACTGTCACAATAGGAATAAGCTTTGAAGAAATAATTCATAGCAGTATAAGTAAAAGTTTTATAAAGAAAAATATCGCCGTTACATAAACAAAGGGGCAGGTGATCTTTTAGAGGGGCTCGAAATACAAATTTATAACCACTGGGTCAGCTTAAACCTTAAATGGCAGCCTGCAGATCGGACAGGACTACTATGTATCAGGCCCTAATATGTAGGAAAGTTGAATATGGTAGTTTTATTTATGGCCTTGCTTCTAAAATTTTTCTAGCTAAGCTCGACTCCGTCCACCACACTGGTATTCGCCTAGCTACTGGAGCACTTGTGCTAGCTTGGGTGTGTTTGAAAAATCCGGCCTGTCCCCCATTCCGTTTTTATGAGACATGTCTAAACTTGCCATCAGGAAGCCCTACACCGACACAAAGTGGTCCCGATCTAAAAAGTAAAACTTTTGAGGGGAGTATATTGATTTAGGAAAGTGGAGCGATTAGTCGAGTGCATTCCACCATTTCATCAATGGAGGATGAGGAATAAGTGGGATCTAGGGGTTGGGAAAGTGAATCAAAATAAGAATTTAGCTTTCCGGAGGTTAATGAATCAAGGTTCGCCAGGAGATATTGTTAGGACATAGTTTAGGTGTTGGAATATTATAGGAGATTTTGATGAGGTCATGATTTTATAGAAAAGGTGCTGGATGTTGTGAGTAAGACAATAGGTTATGAAGGGAATCTATTGTAAAGAGGTCTAACCAGGTGCTGGTTAACTATCAATAGATTCATACTTCATTTTATATTAATTTATCATGTTACATGTTTAAATTATAACAAAAATATTTTAATAAAAATATTTTATTTTAAATTATATTTGCTCTGCCTTGAGCCGAGCTCTGTGGTGTAGCGGTTAGCATCCTCGCATGTAACGCAGGAGACCCGGGTTCGACTCCCGGCGGAGCCAAATCTTTTCTCTTCAAAAAATAAATTATTTAAAATTGGTGGTCAGCCACAATTTAAGATTGGATTAATTATAACAAAAATAACTCTTTTAATGCTCTTCAGAACTACTCATACAAAGTAATCATTTAATAAGTCATCACTAGAGCATTTGTATTAGGTATATTATTTATTTATAATTTAATAAACACGACATTTTAAAACACGAAAAAAAATATATGTGCACATTTGTATAAGAATGTAATAAGAATGTTCGCTGGGAATAATTTGAACTGTATACAACACGTTCTAAAAGTCATAAATTGAATTTCAATTATATGAGTTTAGAATTGTAATATTATAAACAAAAACTAAACACATAACAATTCATTTCCATGTAATTATTGATTTATTAACTTACTCAACAGAAATTAGGACCACAAATATCAACTTAAGGTAGCGCACCCTTCGAGCCGGCCGGCCGAGATTCATGCTTTATCTCTAAAAACTCCCCTTTTCCTGATGTTGTGGGGTCGTGAAACTTATACCAATTAAAACTGGATACAGAAATCTTTTGGATAGCTGTATATTGTATATGGAATGCACATTCTAGGTGAAATGAGTAAAAATTGATAGAAATTAACTAGCGAATGATACAAACATTGGTTAACGGGCTGCAAAAAGGGCGCGGATGGAGATGCCAAAAACATAAAACTTTGAAATGCTGTATATTCCACAAAGTTTATTCTATTTTTGTTTCAACTATATTTTCAAGGTCCAGCATTCATATAACAATAAAGAAAAATTATTAGATAAAAAAAGTTGGTTTTTGGGATTTTTTGCACCATAATGCGTGAGTCGTGACCACTTTGCGACATATCAACCCTCCCGTATTTCAATCTAAAGTTTCTAAAAGGCTTCAACAAAAAAGCAATACAACACTCACGCCAGCAGAAAGTATGGTCCGATATAATTGATGGATACGTAGCGAATGTGGCTACTCCAAGTAACTATGTACCTCAGATGTTAGGGGATAGTTTCAATTCAAGTTACCGCTTCTTCTTTGGATCGGCCCCATATCTCTAGTACTAACGCAAAAACCAGTCGTTCAAAATATGTTTAATATTTGCAAGAGTTGGATGGCCTAAACAAGTCTGAGTCTGTATTTTATTGAAGAAAAAAAAGCTCAAAGTTTACAATGTGCCTGCCGATAAGGCTCAAAACGACTCAACTTACGATCAAGAAAGTTATATCAGCGTGTTGCCATATAACCCCTAACGGAGAAGAAGGTTTCCGTTTTTTTCTTAAGGGTGTAAAGTTTAAGAGAAAAGAACTGGAATTTTAAGCCCCTCTCGATATTTAATTAGCCCATCTTATAATACCCCACCTTATTACTCTTTTAGGTAAAGTGTTTTAAAACAAATACCCATCTATACATATTACATTAATTTTTATATTACATTAAACTCGCACCATGTAATTAGCCTATCTGAGAATGACATATGAGTTTATGAATGAAAAATTTAGTTCGAGCTGCAGACTACCGCAGAAATCGTTAGGGTGCGTTTCACTCATTGTTCATTGTTCATTCATTCAGTTCAGTTTGAAAAGGTTGATTTTTTTTTTACTTTCACTTACCTATATATGGAATATATATTAAGGAAAAGTATTGCAATCGTGAAAAATTTTGACTTCCGGTTTTCAACGGAAATACACGTTTTGGGGTCCCCTGAGTCTAAATTACCAAGTCTCGCGAAATGGTCTGCGTTTGTGTGTGCGCGCGCGCGCGTGTGTGTGTGTGTGTGTGTGAACATAATAGCTCAAAAACTATAAACCGTACGAAGCTGAAATTAGATATTTGATGTATATGTAGGCAGACGATGTGATTGCAAAAATTTCATCAAACTTAGTATACTGGAGGGGCCACTTATATATTCATATATTTGTATATATTCATCATACACTTATATATGCATGTATTTCATAACGTTTTACGTTTTTTCCGATTTTCACAAAAACGGCTCTAACGATTTTGATAAAACTGGGTGTTTGATGTATTTATATGCTCGCGATATGACAGTATCAATTTAATCAAAATTGATCAAATGGAGGGGGCACTTATTTCATAACGTTTTTCCCATTTTAACGTTTGATTTCATCAAAAACGGCTTAAACGATTTTGATTAAACTAGTCATGTTTAATGAAAATCAAGTATTCATTAATATAAGGTAAGCTTTAACATTATTAAAATGTTCTGATGGGGTTTAAATGGGGAAGGGGCTTTTTTTGTTTTCCTATTAAGTTCCTTAGGTTTTGCTTATATGGAGAAATTAATTGTCTCTCTTTACGCCTAAAAATAAGAAATGGCTAAATCTTAAATATGAAAAAATCAAGTAAACATATAGAGGAGAAAAAAAGAAAAATATTCCATTAACTCACAAAACTCATTGATCCCATGCGCATGCGCAGTACGCCTTTAATGACAGACGATTATTTATAATTAAAGATGTTCAGTTCATTTATTGGAAATTATTAGTCTCATGGTAACTGTATGTAAGTTTTCAACAACTAAATAGAGAATTATAAAATCAGAAGGCTTGGATTATTATGCGTGCATTGCCGAATTATCGCAAGTCTGAACGTTTATTTAATAATAAAAAAAAAAAAATTGATGTCCTTTAAAGAGCAAATACGAACATAAATAGGCAAATGAATGAGGAAAAATGTGTGACTCTGAATGGCATTTAACAAAACTCGTCAATTTCTAATCAGAGTAAGTTGGTAAGTGAAAGTTGTGTGTTGCGCCGAACTAACGGATTTGCACATCCGGAAAGATTGCTTTGCATACAAGCTTATCAAACAAATATATATATATATTACAATGAAAGTTAAAGCTGAAAGGCTCCTACATGCTGAAAGGATAAT
Organism: Aelia acuminata; assembly: GCA_911387785.2. Lineage (NCBI taxonomy): Eukaryota > Metazoa > Arthropoda > Insecta > Hemiptera > Pentatomidae > Aelia > Aelia acuminata. Next base: position 3,351,116 of record OU426983.1, read on the forward strand.
CTGCTGAAAAAGCAATTTGGTGACGAGTGGAAGGCCAATGATTCAACGAAGTATTACACACTAGTTCTCAATATATCAGCCACAGACGAGGGTACAACGAACAACAGGATGGTGAAGTCGCTATTGTTGAAGAAGACGATAGCCTTAGGATCTAGTCGTATTGTAAACTTTTTGTGATTCAGTGGGTGATATTATTTTGTAAAATGGTACCGAATTCATTTATAAAATAGTTGTGAACCTATAAATATTACTTATTAAGAAGATCAACTTACGCTTTGTGAATTAAGACTCATTCGTACTAATGTGGTAAGCAGCAAAAGTCTTTCCTTTAAACATTTTGCTGCAAAACTCTGCAATTAGATTAAATGGCTGGTTTACATGTCTAATCTCTGCTGGATTATCCTTCGGGCTCTGGCTGGTTTACAGAACGGCTTCGAGCTTGTTATACATGGATATTTAGATTCATGAATGTAACTGTAGTATTTTTAATATATTAAAATATTTCAATTTTGGCTGTGGTGCTTGGCAACGCTTAATAAGTAGCACATTTAATTTAATTTTTAATTTAATTAATATGCACTCGAGGTCTCGGGAGCGGAGCCATTTAAAATTTGTCTTCAAACTCGAGGGCTCCGCTACGGAGACAATGCAAATAATTTTCAGTTTTTAACATATAAGGACATAAACAAATCGTAAAAACTATTTATAGGATATTTCGCTTTTGGTGATAAATGACGGTCGCGGCTGGCGGTGTTTTTTATTATTTTAATAGTACGTTAATCTTCAGCTATATTTTCTGGTTTTAATTCATCTTTTATTTCCTCAATTGTACGATAATTTAGTTCGGGGCACCAAATAATCCCTTTACTTATTATTTAGTTTACTTTAGCCGGAAAGTTATTAAGTAGATTTTTACATTATAGGGGCTTTTCTTATTGGATATCTGAGAAAACTTCAACTAAAAGGGTACCTTTTCGTAATTTTTTAACTGTTTTTACTTCTCCAATTAGATTTTTTATGCTTTTATATATAAAGAACGGCGAATCTTTTGTGAAATCTAAGGGATTTCCATCTTTATCCGCTCCGGTTCTCTCAATTATCAGAAATTTTACACAATTTTTACTTTCACTTACCTATATATGAAATATATAGTAAGTGGAAGTATTGCGATCGTGAAAATTTTTTACTTCCGGTTTTCAACGGAAATACACGTTTTGGGACCCCCTGAGTCGAAATAACCAAGTCCCGCGAAATGGTCTGTGTGTGTGTGTGTCTGTGTGTGTGTGTGTGTGTGTGTGTGTGTGTGTGTGTGTGTGTGTGTGTGTGTGTATGTGAACAGACTAGCTCAAAAACTATAAACTGTGGGAACCTGAAATTGGGTATTTAGTGTAGGTATATGCCCGCGATGTGACAGCAAAAGGGGGGACTTTACTTAATAAATTTTGTATCATTTTTTTTATTTAATCAAAAACGGTTTTAACGATTTTGATCAAACTTGGTATTTGATGTATTTATATGCCCGAGATGTGACTGTAAAAATTTCATCAAAATTGATCTACGGGAGGGGGGACTTTACTTAATAAATTTTGTACCATTTTCACATGTTTTTTTTTTATTTACTCAAAAACGGTTTTAATGATTTTGATCAAACTTGGTATTTGATGTATTTATATGCCCGAGATATGATTGTAAAAATTTCATCAAAATTGATCTACGGTAGGGGGGACTTTACTTAATAAATTTTGTATCATTTTCACGGGTTTTTTTATTTACTCAAAAACGGCTTTAACGATTAACAAAAATAAGATATGAATGTAGAAAAATGTGTGACTTTGGGAAATGATAATTAGCAAAACACGTCAATTTCTAATCTAAGTAAGTTGGTAAGTGAAAGTTGTGTGTTGCGCGCACGCACCAGATTTTTAGGTCTGTTTTCGGTATTCCCAAAAAACGACCCTTTTAGGTCTGTTTTCGGTATTCCCAAAAAACGACCCTTTGAATTTAGATTTTATTTTTAATAAAATTAAAAAGAATATATATAAAATTTAAAAAAAAATTGAAATTAATAAAAATTTAAAAAAAAAATATATAAAATTTAAAAAAATTAATTTTTTGTTTTCTTAACAATGTGTTCTTGAAGCTTCACAAATACATGTAACCTAAATAAAATTACAATTCCTTACTTGGTTCTAAAATTTCACTGTATAATATTACGTTTTCAGGGTGTATGTTTTCGCGATTAAGTTGCTTCGAGTTGCCGGTAGGTAGCGTCCGAAACGGTGCCGAGTGAAAAGGGCTCTTAATTTATTTAATATATCATTTATTTAAAAATATTTTTAAAAAATATTTAAAATCAGCTAAAAGTGTAGGATTGTAGTTTGTATTTAATTTAAGCATTCCATTTCAAATAAAAATTAATTCATTCTTGTTTGATGGTTTTTAGCCTATTTACAAATTTATATATTGAAAATTTTTTATTCTCGAAGCTGAACTACAATAGCCGTAGGATTTCATTTCTCCTACAATCAACCTTTCCTTATATAATAATCAATCAAATAATTTTTGTGGAAAATGGAAATTTTAAAATAACTTTGCTTAGCAATGGAAATATTTATTTTGATATTATAAACTGAATATAAATGTCAGAAGTAATCGCTGCTAAGTAGACATTGATGAATGGCGGTGGTAGATCGAATCTCCGTCCTGAAGACAAATTACTTCATCCAATTCTCACAGTAAACGAATTTACCTAAAAAAAAAAAAATTGAATATTAGAAGTAATCTTGACAAATTAGTCGCTCGACCACATTAAAAAAAAATCTGGTGCGTGCGCGCAACACACAACTTTCACTTACCAACTTACTTAGATTAGAAATTGACGTGTTTTGCTAAATACCATTTCCCAAAGTCACACATTTTTCTACATTCATATCTTATTTTTGTTAATCGTTAAAGCCGTTTTTGAGTAAATAAAAAAAACCCGTGAAAATGATACAAAATTTATTAAGTAAAGTCCCCCCTCCCGTAGATCAATTTTGATGAAATTTTTACAGTCATATCACGGGCATATAAATACATCAAATACCAAGTTTGATCAAAATCTTTAAAACCGTTTTTGAGTAAATAAAAAAGAACACGTGAAAATGATACAAAATTTATTAAGTAAAGTCCCCCCTCCGGTTGATCAATTGTGATGAAATGTTGGTTATCACATTCTTGGCATATAAATACATCAAATACGAAGTTTGATCAAAATCGTTAAAACCGTTTTTGAGTAAATAAAAAAAACATGTGAAAATGATACAAAATTTATTAAGTAAAGTCCCCCCTCCGGTTGATCAATTTTGATGAAATTTTTACAGTCATAATTCAGGCATATAAATAGATCAAATACTTAGTTTAATCAAAATCGTTAGAGCCGTTTTTGAGAAAATCGAAAAAAACTTAAAAAGTTATTAAATAAAGTATCCCCTCCCTTAAAGCAAATTTGATGAAATTTTTGCTGTCACATCGCGGGCTTATACATACTCTAAATACCCAATTTCAGGTTCGCACGGTTTATAGTTTTTGAGCTAGTCTGTTCACACACACAGACACACAGACACACAGACACACACACACACACAGACCATTTCGCGGGACTTGGTTATTTTGACTCAGGGGACCCCAAAACGTGTATTTCCGTTGAAAACCGGAAGTCGAAAATTTTCACGATCGCAATACTTCCACTTACTATATATTTCATATATAGGTAAGTGAAAGTAAAAATCTGGTGCGTGCGCGCAACACACAACTTTCACTTACTAACTTACATAGATTAGAAATTGAAATGTTTTGTTAATTGCCTCTTCTCAAAGTCAGAAATTTTTCCACATTCATTTCTTATTTTTGTTTTTATTTGCTCTATAAAAAACACTAATATCTTTTATCATTAAATAAAAGGTTTACTTGTGATAATTCGGCAATGCATGCATAATACTCCAAGTCGTCTGATTTTATAATTTTCCTTATAGTTGTTGAAAACTTCATATAGTTGCCTTGAAATAAATAATTTCCATTAAATGAACAGAACGGCTTTAATTATAAACAATGGTCTGTCATTAAAGGCGTACTCCGCATGCGTGTGCTCAACGTGTTTTATGAATTGACGGAATATTTTCCTTTTTTTCTCCTCTATATGTTTACTTGATTTTTTTCATATTTCATATTTATCCATTTCTTATTTTTAGGCGTAACGAGAGACAGTTGATTTCTCTATATAAACAAAAACAAAGGTACTTTATAGGAAAAGTCCCCTTCCCCGTTTAAGCACACCCAGAACATTTTAATAATGATAAAGCTTACCTGATATTAAAGAAAACCTAATTTTCATTACAGATGACGAATTTGATCAAAATCATTAAAGCAGTTTTTGAGATAATCGAAAGAAATGTAAAAATTGAAAAAAAAATATGATATAAGGTTGTACAATCGTTACCATCTTGAATTGAACAGTATTAAAAAATGTTTCGGTAAAGCTATGTTACTTCTGGGAGGCTTGGGATGTATATCACGGGTGGCTTTGTGACATTACCATAAGCGAACACCCATCATGTACTTTTCAGTTAAAGCGAAGTTTCTTCAGCTTATTAGATCCCAGCTTTCGATTATTACTCGCTTCGCTCACTCTTCAGAGATAAATAAATCCCTAAAAAGGTCCTTATCAGTTAAGATCTGCTCCTCACTAAACCTGAGGGTAACTGCAGGCCAAACCCTATTGGCCACTAGAATGCATGTACTAGATGTTGCATAGCGATACTAGTGCACGTTTATATTTACTTATCTTTTTCACTACAGATTTGTATTGTCTGATCTGTGACACAGTTTGGATTTATTCGGTTAAGGTAGAAATAGGTAACAGCATGTTTTATATAGGGTGTCCAAAAAGAGATTCAGGGTTTGTATGTTGAATAAAATCTCAAATATAGAATATCAAGTAGGATGTTTACGTTTTATTTAAACACAATGAACTGGAAATATATTTAGAAAGAACAATATTGTCTAGGTGTCCACCATAACGCTGCTGGCACTCCTCGAATCTCAAACGCAGTATATAGTGTAAATAGTGAGCGTTACTGTGAAATGATAAGATTTTTTTTGGCCCAAGAACTTCAAGAGTTTAAAGGATACTCTAGAACATGGTTTCAGCAAGACTTGCCATGCTTCAGACTTATCCATTGCTACGGTAAACGAATTATTCCAAAACAAAGTGATTTCTCGTAGAGGCACCATTAGCTGGCCTCCCAGGAGTCCCGATCTCAGTCCTCTTGTCTTCTTTCTGTGGAGATACCTAAAAAGTAGGGTATACGAAAAGAAACCGACGAATCTAATGCAATTGAAGCAAAATATCAGAACAGAAATGAGGGCAATCTCAGGAACAATGCGTCAACGCGTTTGAAATTCGAGGAGTGCCAGCAGCGTTATGGAGGATACCTAGACAATATTGTTTTTTCTAGTTCATTGTGTTATCTTGTGTTAATCTTATCATTTCACAGTAACGCTCACTATTTACACTATATACTGCGTTTGAGATTCTAGGAGTACCAGCAGCGTTATGGTGGACACCTAGACAATCTTGTTCTTTCTAAATAAATTTCCAGTTCATTGTGTTTAAATAAAACGTAAACATCCAACTTGATATTCTATATTTGAGATTTTATTCAACTTTCAAACCCCGAATACTCTTTTTGGACACCCTGTATAATATTGTCAATGATTAAGTTTAGGTCAGGAATCCAGATACTGACCTCCGTTGCACTCGTTCTCCCTCCACATTACGCAATCGTTGGCGAATTCCCTCTTGTTGACCCTCACTTCCATGGCGCAGACGGGGTAGTACTCGTCGGTGCACTCCAGGTCGCAGGTTGTAGTGTTCTCTGAGCTAGCCAGTCCTACCAGACCTACGCAATGTATATAATTTTCATATATTTATAAGTGAAAGATATTACACTTAAAAAAGATAAAACATCGTTGGGGTACAATTATACCTTAAAAAATAAATAAGAAAAAGTCAGTTATAATCTCGTCAAGCCAAAGTACAACTTGTTTATTAAATGAAATGTTACAAATTTAAGATGACTTCGCTAAATATAAATCAATTTCATGAAAAAAAAAATATATATATGATTTTACGTATAAGACGAATCTGACTCACAACATAGCCAAGTTCGGTATAAATGTGGAAACAACAAAAAATGTTTTATGCCCCTGGAAATATTTTGGAATGGACCATCTGGTAACTGAGACTATTATTTAGAGAATTATTTATATTTACTATAATTTTCAGTTTATTAATTTGATAAATCATATTATTAGTTGTAATATTAATGATACGACTCACATATGAGACCAACCGCTAGTATAAGAGCCTTCATTGTGGACTGTCTGTTGCCTTATCGATAACTTCCTGACATTTATAAGAAACGGTTGCAAGAGTTTGCATATCTCGTTGTTGGTCTATTGTTAAAATAATATCAACTACTTGTATCGTATAATAAATTATTTATTCAATGATACCATTTTATGCAGGCTGGAGTTACGATTAGGTGGGTTTTTAAATTTTTCGAATATGACGCATCATTATTTTTTACTGACTCTGTGTAAAGTCATCAATTGAAAATTTTACTTAATTATTTCTAAATTTCGTTGATCCTTGAATTTCCTGGGATTACATTTTATTGCGCTCAATATATGAAGAGGTGATATGCAAAACTCGTTCGTTCCACCAGGACAAATTTTTCAGGAAACTCAAAAAACTTACCACGCCTTGTAGAGTGGCCAGATAATGATGATTTTTTTTTTTTTGCCTTCGAAAGGTGCAGCTACCCTATGTAAGTGAGCTTGGAAAAAAACATTTACTGATTTAGAGGTAACAAAAAAAAAGTAACAAAATATGAAATAAGAAAGTTTTGCAACAAAATGTTTAAAGGAAAGACTTTTGCTGCTCACCACATTGGTACGAACGAGTGTTAATTCACACAGCGTAAGTTGATCTTCTTAATAAGTAATATTTATTTAGGTTCACAACCATTTTATAAATGAATTCGGTACCATTTTACAAAATAATACCACCCACTGACTTAAAACATTTTTTTTTACGAATTTTTCAAAAATATCAGCATACTGAAAAACATCTGACTACAAAAAGACTAGATCCTAAGGCTATCGTCTTCTTCAACAATAGCGACTTCATCATCCTGTTGTTCGTTGTTTCGCTCGTCTGTGGCAGATATATTGAGAACTAGTGTGATAAAATTCAATGAATCATTGGACTTCCACTCGTCACCAAAATGCTTTTTCAGTTGATTATCAACGTCTTTTGGCTTGTTGGGGCCATTGAAAAATCAATCATTAATATATCTAGGGAAGAAGAATCGAGTATAAACTGAAATAAAACACGCGAGTTTAAGGAGCTTTCGATATTTTGTTCAGAAAGAGTAACAGAAACTGCACAAGTGAACGAATGGGATGGGTGCAAAGTGAGAAGTGATTATTGGAACCAAAGAGTTTTGCATCAAAACAAGTAACGTATACATATACATTTTTTCCAATGGAAATATTAACATAAAAAATATAAATGGCCGCTATTTGACTAAACAGCGAAGTTGTGTAAAAGTTTCAGATTTATCGAGATTTCGATTTTTATTTTTCGAGTTTTAAGGTTAACGACCATTCTGCCCTTGCATTTTATACATATCGCTAAACTAATTTAAATATGGAAAGTGTTTTCTCATTAAGGTTGCTCTCATTAATTTGTTCCGGTCAAATATTTTTGCAAGCCTGTGCTAAATAATTCCCTGGCAGAGAACCTCGTTGGAATTTCCAAGAGCAAATAAACATTATTCGCTTCCATAATAAACGTTAAATAAATATTACCTTCCCGTCCCTTGCCAAAACAGAGCCCTTACAACAGCCAAGAATATTAACTCTGTTTAATGGTATAGATAAATCTGCTACAATAAGCGACCTGTCGGAATTATTTTATTTACTTTGATGAATGAATGTGCGCTCATTTACTATATAAATAAATTCAGCACACGACATTATATTACAGAGAGTATTTAATGAAACTAGATAAGAATGATTAGTAGTTGTTCCACCTGAGGCACAATCCCTTAAGTTACTCTAAGTTATGTGTTTAAAAAAAAAAAAAAAAGAAATATATATATATATATATATATATATATATATATATATATATGTGTGTGTGTGTATGTTAAATTAAGTTTATGGACGAAATCGAAGGAAACAGGGGAAAATACTTTAAGAATCTGGGGCGATGCGCGCAACACACAACATTCACTTACCAACATACTTACATTTAAAAATGTATATTTTTTTTTTGCCATTTCTCAAAGTCACACATTTTTCCACAACCATTTAGTTATTTTTGCTCTTTAAAGTACACTAAGTTTTTTATTAATAAATAAAAGTTTTTATGGCACTTGCGATAATTCGGTAATCCAAGTATAATATTCCATGTCGTCTGATTGTATAATTCTCTATGTAGTTGTTAAAAACTTCATTTAGTTATCATGAAACAAATAATTTCCATTAAATGAACAGAACGGCTTTAAATATAAACAATGGCCTGTCATTAAAGGCGTACTGCGCATGCGTGGGCTCAACGTTGACGGAATATTTTTCTTTTTTTCTCCTGTATATATTTACTTGATTGTTTCATATTTCATATTTAGCCATTTCTTATTTTTAGGCGCAACGAGAGACAGTAAATTTCTCCATATAAATAAAAACAAAGGTACTTTATACGAAAACTAAAAAGGCTCCTTCCCTATTTAGGCCCCCTCAGAACATTTTAATAATGATAAAGCTTACCTGATATTAAAGACCTAATTTTCATTACACACGACAAATTTGATCAAAATCATTAAAGCCGTTTTGTTAAAATCGAAAAAAAGCGTAAAAATTGGAAACAAATTTTAGGATTATACGGTTTATAGTTTTTGAGGTAGTCTGTCAACACACACGCACAGACCATTTCGCGGGACTTGGTTATTTGGACTCAGGGGACCCAAAATTTCCGTTGAAAACCGGAAGTGGAAATTTTTCACGATCGCAATACTTTCCCTTACTACATATTTCATATATAGGTAAGTGAAAGTAAAAAAAAAAAAAAAAAGAAACCCGTACTAAAAACATTTGAAAGGGAACCTTTTGTTGCATGTGCATTATTCATTATTCAAATATCAATTAATTTACGAATTAGTGCTGATTACTGAATATTGTAAAACCTAAATTCTTTAATTTTTATCAGTGTTCCTTAGTAACAATTACAATTTTTTTAACGAGAATTTGTCTATTGATTTTACTCTTCCATAGCTATTTCCTAGTATTGGGTTTTTAATTTATTTACTATACTAGCTAGGGGCCCGGCTTCGCTCCGATAGTTGTTTGGTAGTTTTAATAACAGAAAAACTTTAAAATTAAAGGAAATATAGAACAAAATTAGCACCTTCTTGAAAATTTGGTTTTAACTTGGTATCAATATTCAGCAGACTTGAGATCTGCAGAGTCCGCCCAAATAAGGAACCCTGTATAATTTACAGGGTGTTGAAAATGGTAAATGAACAATTAATTTTTCTGCAATTTTGTCGAGTTATGCATCGTTTTTGATGGTTTCTGTGATTCTGAATCCTATAAGCCCATTCCAAGCAGTCAGCAGATAATAAGTTATTAGATTATAGATGAAAAATCTCAGTTAAAAAAATTATATTTCGAGTAAAACTTAAGTGCCGACTACTATGATGGTCCTATTAGATCCAAAAGTATAGAAACTACCGAAGATTCATTATTGGAGCTAGTCGTTTTGTCAACTGGAATTCATCTCTATTTTTATGTCTGATTTTATTCGCTCACTGAACTACTAAGAAATGTTCACTCATATTGCATTAAATTTACTTAAGTTTATATTATATATAGATTAAATGTAATGTGCTAATCATATGTTAGCCTTCTTATGAGAAAACCAGTTGGTTTTGTAATAGATTGCAGAGATGTAAAATCATTATTTTATTTTGAAAGCAAAGGAGAAACTAATTATTTTCGCTTAATTTTTTAGTAATTTAAAAAGAACAGCTGAACAAATACATAACCTTTACAATTGAACTGGATGAATGAACAATAAACATTGAGTGAAACGCACCCTAGTGCTTCCTGGTAGCCTGGAGCTCGAACTAAATTTTTCATTCATAAACTCGTATCTCAATCTCAGAGAGGCTAATTAAATGTTGCGAGAGGCTTAAAATTCCAGTCCTTTTTTCTTCAAGTTTACACCCTTAAGAGGGTCCTAACGGAAACCTTCTCCGTTAGGAGTTATATGGCTAAACGACGACATAACTTACTTAATTGTACGTGGAGTCGTTTTTGAGCCTTATCGGCACGCACATTGTACACTTTGCTTTATAATATATATTGATTACTATATTTCCTTTTTTTCAAAAGCAAATAATGAACGCATATTAATTTTCTATTAATTAATTTTTAATTTAATTATTTTTTTTTTAATTTACTTTCTTCAGGAAACTTACTTTTACACGTTTTTATTACGTACTAATTTTCCTTTGCCTAATTACCCACTTCACTAAGGATTTATTTTCCAAAAATTAATATTTCGTTCGCTATTTCAATCGACATGAAGTCAGCAAACTGTTTACTTGTATCTTGCGCCTCCTCTATCTTTGGTTGAGTACTGCATCAGGAAGCCATTTATTGTTCACGGATAATTCAAGGAGGCGATTGACCGTTATCACGCTTAACCACCAGGTTCTCCCCCTAATAAACACGTTCGGTGCGGCATCGGTCCCCGGGGTCCAATGTCTTACATTCCCTTCTTAACAGCCGATTTTCACATGAAAATGTCCGAAAGTCAGAACACTTCAAACACTCGATTTAGTCGATTTTTAATGAGGTCATTGCATTTTAGTGCAGAAAATTTTGCTAACAGATGAAATTCTGTTGTTTTTAAGAATAGGACTCCGATGTCCGATTTTCGATAAAGAATGGCGTAAATCCTGTATCGGCTTATGTCTAGTTCCACTCCTTCCCAAGAGATAATGCCCTTGAGACACTCATTTAATTCCCTTTTAATCAAAAGATAACGCTTTCGTCAAAGTATTCCCATCGGACCCCGACATCGTCTGTGGCTCATGCTAGCAGTCGGACCCCGGGAACCGATACCGTCCAATTCAGGACACCTCTAAAATACGCCTCAGCACCTAACGTGTTAATTGCTTTACAAAGCGTACCCTCTTCAGAGAGGCTGGATGTGCCCAAAAGATTCGGTCTCCCCAGACCCTGGGATGATCCGCTGCTGGCTGGAAAAGGTACCCTGTGATAGCCAGATGCCATCATGCCACCTTGAGCATAGCGGTTGAGTGCAGTACCACTGAGGTACCCCACTGTACCATAAGGTACACAGTTGGAAAAAAAAAAGATCATTATAATTTGCATTTAGCAATAATGAAATAATATTTTCAACACGGGGTGGTTGGTTCCTTGAATTCATGGAACAAGAAGGATTGAACTTAACAGAAAATCTTGTCAACTTGGAAGTGATCTTCAAGCTGACTTCTTGGTTCCACTGCCGGAGAGGAAGTACAAAACCGGAAATTGAGGAGACCTAGTTGTGTAGAACCTTTTAGCAGGATCAACACATCCCCGAAAAGTCTATGTCAATATTTGTCGGTTGGTGGACGTTGGGGAGGAATTGCTATTCTTCTTATCTCAAACTGTTTATATATTTCTGTTTCTTATCAAATACATGATATTATGTAATAGGGTCATTATCTGAATTTGCTTAGATTTCACTTCCCTAAAATTTCATTATTGAAATGCCATAATTTCGGGCCGAAACAATTCATACGTACTCAGTGGTATATTACCTTCACTTTTTAATTGTAGCCAGACAGTAGAACCTTTAATTGTTCTTTTAAAAAATTATGAAAACATTTTCAAAGTGAGGGAGTGATGGATGAGTGAGGTAGTGAAAAATGTGTTGAGGCAGTAGTCAACTTTGAGAAGTGAGAGCAAAAACGCGTATATTTTAAAGAAATAGAATCTTTAAAAACAATTTCAAATTCAAAAATAGGAAATTCCAAACGCGTATAGCCAAAAGTAAACTTGATTTTAGAGTAAGGTTAGATTACAGTTATATACTTTTGGTAATAGTTTAGGAAGAGTCACCTTTACATTCAAAAGCATTCTCAAATTATATTGAGAATACAAAGAATGTTGTTATTCGCTCCCTCATTTAAGAAATTTTTGGAAAAAATGAGGGAAAGAAATTTTCAATGTCTTTATTATTTTTTAATCACTGTAAGTAGGTTAAAATTGAAAAAGACTGCAGAATCGAAAACTATGACCATTTTCCATCTAAAAACAATAGTTGTGTGAAAAAATTGCTTGGAAACTCGTGAAGTAGCGATTGACCACAGCGTAGATTTCCTGTAATAACCTAAATCTGACAGCTGAGGCAAGCCATCGCAGCCCATGGTTGGCTGTCAAAACGATCCTAGGGTCTTCCCTCAACCAAGACGACAGAAACCTTTTCAACTATCAAGGATTTTAACTCTATTTAAGTCCAGATAAATCTTTTCTGAATTTATTATCAGGAGATAAATTATCCGGTTTCATTGAAAACACTAGCTATCAGATTGTTCAATTTCCCAAAAACATTGAGGTTGAGAATTCTGTAATAAATTACTAACACTGAGAATAACCAAAAAAAAAAAAAATCTGGTGCGTGCGCGCAACACACAACTTTCACTTACCAACTTACTTAGATAAGAAATTGACGTGTTTTGTTAAATATCATTTCCCAAAGTCACACATTTTTCTACATTCATATCTTATTTTTATTAATCGTTAAAGCCGTTTTTGATTAAATAAAAAACCCCGTGAAAATGATACAAAATTTATTAAGTAAAGTCCCCCCTTCGGTTGATCAATTTTGATGAAATGTTGGCTATCACATATTTGGCATATACATACATCAAATACCCAGTTTGGTCACAATCGTGAAAGCTGTTTTTGAGTAAATAAAAAAAGCACGTAAAAATGATACAAAATTTATTAAGTAAAGTGCCCCCTGCGGTTGATCAATTTTGATGAAATTTTTACAGACACATCTCGGGCATATAAATAGATCAAATACTAAGTTTAATCAAAATCGTTAGAGCCGTTTTTGAGAAAATCAAAAAAACACGTTAAAATGTTACAAAATTTATTAAGTAAAGTCCCCCCTTCGGTCAATCAATTTTGATGAAATTTTTACAGTCATATCTGGGGCATATAAATACATCAAATACCCAGTTTGATCAAAATCGTTAAAGCCGATTTAGAGTAAATAAAAAAAACATGTGAAAATGTTAAATTTATTCAGTAAAGTCCCCCCTCCGGTTAATCAATTTTGATGAAATTTTTACTGTCATATTTCGGGCATATAAATAGATCAAATACTCAGTTTAATCAAAATCGTTAGAGCCGTTTTTGAGAAAATCGAAAAAAACCTAAAAAGTTATTAAGTAAAGTACCCCCTCCCTTTAAGTAATTTTGATGAAATTTATGCCGTCACATCGCGGGCATATACCTACAATAAATACCCAATTTCAGGATCGCACGGTTTATAGTTTTTGAGCTAGTCTGTTCACACACACACACACACACACAGACACACACACACACACACACACACAGACCATTTCGCGGGACTTGGTCATTTCGACTCAGGAGACCCCAAAAGGTGTATTTCCGTTGAAAACCGGAAGTCGAAATTTTTCACGATCGCAATACTTCCACTTACTATATATTTCATATATAGGTAAGTGAAAGTAAAAAAAAAAAATAAGGTTTTGGTATTACTTCGGATGAGCAGCTGCAAGATGGCGGCCGGCGTGAGTAAACAACAAGGTATTCCGATCACGCCCTACACGATAACCACGATTCAGTTCGGGTTAACCGAGAGTTCCCGAGATCCGATGTAGGCTTTATCCACATTTTTGGAGGGGAATTCATTCGTTACTTACTTTATTAGGTTAGGTCTGATGCAGCTACACAGTCTGTACCTATAGGCGGGCGCAAGCGACGGTGCTGCTTCTGCGACGGCGCTGCAGGAACTAGAGAAACGGGGATAAAAGCGGGGCCATTACCTGGGATTCATAGGGTTTTTTGGCGTTTTTAATTTATTTTTCCATAATTAAAACCCGATTGAGCAAAAAATCATTTGAAAAATATCTAATAGGTATTGCTCGGTCCCTCAGTGTTCAATTAGAAAATCAAAAGACGTTTCATTCCCTTTCATTTCCAAAAAATAAAAAGCTTCTTAAAGAGTGGATTGTAAAATTAAGAATAGATAAGCCTGTTTCGAAACATATGACGATATGTAGTCTTCATTTTAAAGAAAGAGACTATATTTATCCAGGTAAATATTAGTATTAGACATTTTATTATTCCAAAATGCTAGTTTTATGCAAATAACATTGAGACCACAGTGTCATAGATTTGTTTTTCTTTTTTAATTTTCACCATTTTTCTATTACATCCGCTGTGCTTAATTGTTCCATGTTTTCAATGCGAAGCCTGAAAGTTTTGACACATAAATAAATAATATGACAAAGAATCTAAGCTGTCATAACAATGATTGTGTGAACAGGTAATTAATGTTATTACTAACCGAAAAACGTCGAGTAAAGTTACAATGATGTGTTTGCATTTACCAGAACTACCAGCTTTACACGTACAATGACAAGAAAATTGCTTATTATTATTAATAAATTTGATTTCCACTTTTATTTGATGGGGCAGTCCTTTAAGATTGTTAGTTTAAAGGCACGAGATGTGGTTTGCATCAAGGATAGCCTGCCCTTCAATTAATGGTCTTTTAAAATTACCAATTATCTCTATCACATCAACTAAGTCTAACACCGTTCTTTCCAACATTTTGCAAAACTACTAGCGCACCCGCCTATAGTAATATCGAAATGGCATATTTATACAGGGTGTTTAGGAATTGCACGGCACTATTTTAGGTACGTGTTCTCTAACACAAAATAAACAAAAAATTTCATATTAACATGTATCTCAAACTCATTTATTAAACAGATATCAAAGGTTAAAGATTTATTACATATACACGATATACACGATATACACGACGAATCCATGCTTCTCTGGCTCTTCGTATAGCATCAGGATGGTGGTTGATAGTTACTGCGGCTTCCACGATCCGATTTCTTAGCTCTTCTTGCGTGTCAACTGCCGCAGAATAAACCATAGACTTCATCCAGCCCCACACAAAATAATCTAATGGCGTTAAATCCGGAGATCGTGGTGGCCATTTAACAGGTCCGTTTCGACCAACCCATCGGTCTCCATAAGTTGCATTTAAATAATCAGTGACACTATGAGAAAAGTGAGCTGGAGCACCGTCATGCATAAACCACAGCCTTTGCCTAATGCCTAGCGGAATATCTTCTAGAATATCATGCAGATTATTTTGCAAAAAATCCAAGTAAGATATACCTGACAGCCTAGGTGGCAAAAAGAAGGGGCCGATGATTTTGTCGCTTAGAAGACCACACCAGACATTTAAAGAGAATGTATGTTGGTAATGTCCAACAGCAGTCGTATGAGGGTTTTCTTCGGCCCAAGTATGGGTATTCCGAAAATTAAGAATCCCGTTTCTTGTAAAGCAAGATTCATCAGTAACCAAAATGCAGTTCAGGAAGTTAGGATCTCGTGTGCATTGTCGAATTAACCACTGGGAGAAATTTCTGCGCTTGTTATAATCTTGTGGTAACAAATCTTGCCTACTTGATACGTGAAATGGATATAATTGTTGTTCGCGTAAAGTTCGCCATACGCTGGTAGAGGAAACATCGAAACGACGTGACAATCTTCTGGTACTAGTAGTAGGAGATAACTGAACAGCATCGAGTATTTCTTCTTCTACGTTTGCAGTTCGTCGAAATCGTTGTCGACCGGCGTTCACTTGTATAGGTTTTAGCGTACCATTATCCCTAAGACGTCTTTCAATGGCCTCAAACGTTTTACGATTTGGTATTCTTCGGTTAGGAAATTTTTCACGATATCTTCGAACAGCAGCAGCACCGTTTGTTAAAAGCATGTCTGTTTGTTCATCAAAAGTGAATAAATTTGTGGTATCTCCCATGATAATCATAAATTGAACTGTGTCACAAGATTCACTCACACTAAAACACACAGAACTAGACAAACAGATGAGCAACTACTGTCATTGCTTATCGTTCATTTGTTTATCAGGTGATTAAAACCTTTTATTTAGTATTAAACACGTTAAACGTTGTACAGTCAGTCTTAATGCAGTAAATAAATAATAAATCTTTAACCTTTGATATCTGTTTAATAAATGAGTTTGAGATATATGTTAATATGAACTTTTTTGTTTATTTTGTGTTAGAGAACACGTACCTAAAATAGTGCCGTGCAATTCTGAAACACCCTGTATAACGAATTTTCAACAGCTCGTCGAAACTAGGAAATATTGATAGAAAAATGATTGAAATATATGGATAACTTTTAATTGGGTTAGGGCAGAATAACATTAACAAATATAAACATTTAATTAAATTAACATTGCGCAGAGGCAATATCGTAGCCAATGAAGGTCTACTGAAGTGCGATTATTGCTTGTTGAAACGTATTTAATTAAATTAATTCTATTTAGTGGATTATAATACAGTTAGCCGATAATTGTAGTTAAATTGATTTTAATACATACAATTTCTTAAACCTTTTACTCCCTTTCTTCAATCTAATAAATCATGTACAGTTTCTTCTTTTTCCTATGGAGACATATCATTTAAAATCGTCATCAAATGATTTTTAAAAAAAAATATCCTTTTTGGTAATTTAAATACATTTTTCTTGAAATAACAAAAAAATAATAATCTGCTGGTTAGGAATACTCGGATTCTTATATTATTAATTATTTGTACCTTGTGCATTTAACTGGGTCCCATTTAATAATGTAAACAGGACAATAACATATTTTAAAACAACAAAAAAATAAATTTACAAAACAAAAGATTAAATTATTCCTTTTTGGTTATTTAGATACATTTTTTCTTTAAATAACAAAAAAATAATAATCTGGTGGTTAGGAATACTCGGATTCTTATATTAATTTATTTGTACTTTTTCCATTTATACGTGCATTTAACTTTACTAATCATTTAAACACTACAATAACATATTTTTAAAAAACAAACAAATACATTTACAAAACAAACTATTAAATTTATTTGTTAAATGGTCTGTTTTTCTGTTCAATTTGTCGTTTTTCTGTGTCTGTTTGTCTGTTCAATTTTATAGTTAAATTTGATTCAGGTTGTTCCCATTATTGAAGGGGGGAAGTTGGTTACCTGGACTACATCTGCTCGGGAACTCTCGGTTAACCCGAACTGAATCGTGCTTATAGTGTAGGGCGTGATCGGAATACCTTGTTGTTTACTCACGCCGGCCGCCATCTTGGAGCTCCTCATCCAAAGTAATACCGTTTTTTTTTGTTTTTTTTATTTATAGGTAATAATTGCATTATTATAAATGATATAATATGTTACCGTTAAACATGATATCGAGATTGCCTTTGTTTGTACTAAAATACACAACAAATTTTATCTTCGAGTTTCTGACACCTAGGGATCGAATGTCTAACATATGTAATAACAATGCACACGTGTTAATTTTTTCGATATTGATAAGTTGGAAAGCACTCTCACAATAAATCACTGTCACCCGTTTACTGGCTTAATTTAGAACTAGATGAAAATTTAGTTAGCATTTTTTATTTACAGAAAACGACTTGTAAGTATATACATGATTACTTAATAAATAGTAACCTTAATATTAAATTACGTTATATCATAGGGGGAGAGGGGAGGCAATATATGTAATCAAAATTACTAGTTCTAGATACATACTAAAATGCCATTATTTTCTGTGTTGATTATTGATTTTATATGTGACTCAGAAATATTAAAATAATCTCTCCTCAAATAAATCCAACATAATCTACGCCATATAATTAGCTAAAATATTTTTGAAAAAATAGGTCTAAATGAAACCTTTTAATTCTTTCCTTCAACCAAATAAAAGTGAGTATCGAATCATATACATAGCATGGCAACCTACAATACTAAAGGTCGCAGGTTCGCGTCCAGCGGTGGCCCTAGGCTTTTTTAAAGAGAGTAAAAAATCCTTGGCTATGCCGTCCCTCGGATAGGACGTAAAATGGAGGTCCCGAGCCTGTACGATGTCAGGTACTCGTTAAAGATCCCTGTCCTTATCATACCTGGATAGGCAAAATTTAGGACTCCCACTGTAGCAACGTCCGATTAGCCTAAGTGCCATAAAGTGACGTTAAACAAACGAATCATATAGAGAAGAATTGTGCCTGTGTAGACTAGGTGCAACCTTAACACAAAGAGGAGAGGGAATGTTTCAGTTACAACTTCCCCAGCTGTCTTGCTGTTAGTACCGATAAAAAATTGTCAATCAAAATAAATAAAGATGAAATTCTGTTTGTTTGTTTGTTTGTTCTTTATGTAATCCTTACTGTTTGTCCTAAATTCTCCTAACTTCCCTCAGTGGTTCTTTGATACCAGGTGCGAACCCCTGTCCATATTAAAATTGCATAACTTCAACCGATCTTAAGCTGATATTCTTTGTTGTTATAAAAATCGTAATGATCTCGCTTTACAATTTTTCTTTACGAAATGACCGTTTCATTAGAGAAATGAAATTCCCCGGGTAAAACCGGGATATGCAGTTACAATCTATGTAAATAAAGATGAAATTATGTTTGTTCTTTATAGAAATCCGTAACAGGTGCGAACACCTGTCCATATTAAAATTGCATAACCTCAACCGATCTTCAGCTGATATTCTTTGTTGTTATAAAAATCGTAATGATCTCGCTTTACATTGGTTTTTTACATTAGAAAAATGAAATTCCCCGGGTGAAACCGGGAAATAAAAATGAAATTCTGTTTGTTCTTTATAAAAAATCTGGTGCGTGCGCGCAACACACAACTTTCACTTACCAACTTACTTAGATTAGAAATTGACGTGTTTTGCTAATTATCATTTCCCAAAGTCACACATTTTTCTACATTCATATCTTATTTTTGTTAATCGTTAAAGCCGTTTTTAAAAAAACCCGTGAAAATGATACAAAATTTATTAAGTAAAGTCCCCCTTCCCGTAGATCAATTTTGATGAAATTTTTACAGTCACATCTCGGGCATATAAATACATCAAATACCAAGTTCGATCAAAATCGTTAAAACCGTTTTTGAGTAAATAAAAAAAACACGTGAAAATGATACAAAATTTATTAAGTAAAGTCCCCCCTCCGGTTAATCAATTTTGATAAAAATTTTACAGTCATATTTCGGGCATATAAATCGATCAAATACTCAGTTTAATCAAAATCGTTAGAGCCGTTTTTGAGAAAATCGAAAAAAACGTAAAAAGTTATTAAATAAAGTACCCCCTCCCTTTGAGCAATTTTGATGAAATTTTTGCTGTCACATCGCAGGCATATACCTACACTAAATACCCAATTTCAGGTTCCCACGGTTTATAGTTTTTGAGCTAGTCTGTTCACATACACACACACACACACACACACACACACACACACACACACACACACACACACACACACACACACACACACACACACACACACACACACACACACACACACACACACACACACACACAGACACACACACACAGACCATTTCGCGGGACTTGGTTATTTCGACTCAGGGGGTCCCAAAACGTGTATTTCCGTTGAAAACCGGAAGTCGAAAATTTTCACGATCGCAATACTTCCACTTACTATATATTTCATATATAGGTAAGTGAAAGTAAAAATCCATACCGTTTGTCCTTAATTCTCCCAATTTCGCTTAGTTGTTCTTTCATACCAGGTGTGGACACCTGTCTATATTAAAATTGCATAACTTGAGCCGTTCTCTGGGTATATTCTTTATTGTTATAAAAACCGTTATTATCTCGCTTTAAATTGGTTTTTACGAAATCGAACGTAAAATGAAATTCCCGGGTAAAACCGGGATAAACAGCTAGTAACACAAAAAAGATAGGATGTATACATCAAATTTTAATGTAAACTCATAAGTATAAGCACTCCTCTATAAGCACAGATCCTCTTTTAATCAACATTTACCAAAAAATCTTGTTTATACTATGCAAGAGGGTACAGGCAGCAGGTAGTTTCTGTAACTGAATAGGTGAGCATCGATCCTGAACAAGAAAGAGCGTAGAAGCCGGTTTATGATATCTTCCCGTTGATTTCAGGCCCGCGATGGACTCGCTGCCCACCGTCAAGAGGACCTTGTTCTTCTGCTCCGTGAGGGCCGCCTCGACCCTGGCAGCGCTTGCGATGGAGGCGTACGCAGTCCTCAACCTCTTCCTGGTCTACGCTGTCACCTCGGCCTTCTATGGCCACTGGGAGGACTTCGAGGACCATTTGGAAGGATCTGGCATGTTCTGGGTACTCGGAGTCCACCTCTTCGATTCCGTCGTACTCCTATCGACGAGTTCCCTAGTACTCTTGGGCGTGATCTTCAAGAACAGCTCGGTTCTCGGGTACGGGATACTTGGGTACGCGGTGTACATCGGATTCAACCTGGTTGCCAAGCTCGTCGGACTCACCACTGATGAAGATACATGTTATATCATTCGGATCTGTATATTGGCTTATATCGTTAGTATATATAACAGTTATTATCATGATCTAAGCAGCGACAGTCATAGTGAGTCCTCTAAAACTATTCACCACATCGAGTGAACCATCCTTCTGAAAAGCTATTGTTCTAAACGAAACATCCTCATCAAGAGAGATTATATCTCAAAAAGATGCATGCATAAGCCTAATTGAAAATTAGATATTATTATAAGAGTCGAGAAGTCGACTTAACAACATTGGTGCATCAACAGGATGGAAGATCAAAATAGTTTTTAGATTAAATAACTACATAATATAGCTTTTGCGTATAATTATAAAATACACATAATCTTGATAAAGGTTTCTACCATATTTTTAGCTCATTTCTTTAGCATGGATGCAGAAAAATAATATTTATTTAAAACTTTGATGCCTCAACAAAAAGAGAAAGTCGAGTGAGCATGAATCGCAAGGAAACTTGTTAATAAACATTGGTCGGATTTCAAAAAGTTTATTGTTATATCAGGTTTGGTGATTTTGAAACCTGAAAAATTAAAACCTGTGAATAAAGATGGATATCCGAATATAACATTTTAAATGATAAAATGAATGCATCGTTCTTTAACTGTTATCTCAATAATATTTAATCTGACGTATGAGCTGTGTCTGACTTCAATGGCACATATTTGGCATATAAATAAAAATTATTTTTTTAAAATTTATTGTTTTTAATTTTAATGTACGTGAATAGCGCCCTAAAGAGACCTACACATATGTTTTCACTTTCGCTTACCTATATAAGAAATATATAGTAAGGGAAAGTATTGCGATCGTGAAAAATTTCGACTTCCGGTTTTCAACGGAAATACGGTTTTCCGTGTATCCCTTTAGTCCAAATAACCAAGTCCCCCGAAATGGGCCGGGGATAGCCGAGCGTGTTGGAGCGCGGCCCGCTTTAACACGCTCGAGCCAAACGGTGGCGGTTCGAATCCGCCCTGGGATGATTGACTTTTATTTCGTGGAGGCCCCACGGAATAAATCTCGATCTACCCACCATGGTTAGGATAGGTTGGTTACACCTGTAGAGTAACCCCCCGTATGTCACACATGGCCACCGAAAAAAAAAAAAAGTCCCCCGAAATGGTCTGTGTGTGTGTGTGTGTCTGTGTCTGTGTGTATGTGAACAGACTAGCTCAAAAACTAAAATCCGTACGAACCTGTAGTTGATTATTTGGTGTATGTATATATCTGCGATGTGAGATCAATCATTTCATCAAAATTGGTCAAACGGAGGGAGTACTTTGTTTCATATCTTTTTACGTTTTTTTTATTTAATCAAAAACGGCTCATACGATTTTGATAAAACTGGTTATTTGATGTAGGTATATGCCCGCATCAAAATTGGTCAAACGGAGAGCGCACTTTATTTCATAACGTTTTACGTTTTTTTCATTTCTTGCTGTAATGTAAACCAGACAGTTATTGACAACCCAAACTTTATTCATAAAAATAACTACTTAGATAGGTAGGTACTTGGAAAAATTTATCTTTCATTTTAAGAGATGAGAGATGGTTGTTTAATTAGTTCAAGAAGGTTAATACTTCAAGAAGTAAGCACTACGCATTCTTTTTATTTGTATTTCCAAGCAGGGTACGCTAATGTTGTGTGTAAGGAGCTTGTTTCATGCTTAGCAACTTTTATCTAAAACGTTTTTTCATTTAAACTTTCAGACTATATGATCAAAAATTTTCTTTAAATCAGGCACCTTTTTGGCCCTCAGCTCCCGGACTGAGTTTTTTGACGTCTAACTTACTACGTTTTTGAAATTCTATTAATTTGTAGTAATGTTAATAATTCAATTATATAATTATTATGTTTATTCAATATTTGTGTATATGAAGTTATATTTGTAATTATTTCGATTTTGCAATTTTTATATTTATGTTCTATTTTTAAAGAGTGGGAGACTGTTGTATCCTTAAATTTATTATCTTGCCAGTTCAAGGCAACACTGGTTGTAACCACAGTAGATAGGTTATGTTTGTAGCGTCCCCACCAGTTCCTTTGTTCAAGTGTCTTTTCAAATATAAACTGCTTATCTTAAAGCGTACAATTATTTCTACCATTATAACACAACATAGTGTCTCTATTCTTGCAGACGTATAATGTTCCAGCACATCTTGTTGGGACAATCCACACAACTTAAAACATCTAGGCCATTCCACTTCAAATCATTCAGCTGAATTTCAATGACTGTTTTACTACTTGGAAAAAATATATGTTTAAGAATTTTCTTTACTATAAAGGAAAATTATCTCTCCAATATTTATGGCATCATCTCATTCTATATGAAATTTTGAATAAATGAATACATTTTGAAAGCTCCAGTTCAGTTAATACTATTCTACAGAGGAAAGGCTTAACACGTACAGGTTGGTTTTGTGCTCAAGTCGTCATCGGAACATGAATATCTCAAAAGTTCAAATGACTATAATTCTGAAACTACTTGAAGCAATTGTGTAAAATTTGGCATTTTTACTTATTTGTGTATGAACTTAATTTTAATCAAAATCTTAGGGGGAGGGTATAGTATGAAATTCGATTGGACGATTTGACGTGTAATGGCCCATATCTTTTCACAGCTGATTCACCGTCATTTCACATACATACACAAATAGGTTTAGTATGAATACTTTTTTTTTTTAACTATTGCTTTTATAATTGAACTATCGTCGTTTAATTGATAACTATTGCCCTTTTATTTTCCTGTATTTTCTAGATGTTGATCAATTCAATGTCCTAAAAACTAAGTGTTTAAAAAATACGATAAAACCATGTGTCTGTGAACTTTTGTTATTAGTATTCATATATTTTTACAATTAAGTTATCATTAAACCCTAAAAATGTCTGAATACAAGTTAAACATTACAGAGAATTGATCGTAACTTCATTAATTATTATATTGCAGGAAAAGTAATTAACCTTAATCTTATAATGGCATATTTATCGAAGTAGTGCCTATTTTTTTTTAATGTATTAAAAACGTTTATACGAATCTATTAACATTATACGAATATAGTAACAATTCTGGAAAATAAAATGTTCGAATAATACATTCAATAAAATGTACCATTTGTTGAATCGCATCCCTGTGACAGAATCGATTCCAATATTGGAGACGACAAGGAAATAGCAATGTAAAATAAAATTACGAAAAGGAAATTTATCGGAGATTTTCCATCTTTTGGAAAGATATTAAAAAATTCCTGAGGAGCGAGTCGTGTGAAAGCTGATCTGTTTATCGCCCCGCAACGGCTACGATTCCCACCCATCTACATCTACAGCACTCTCTAGTAAGTACCTAGGTGTTTGGTACACTGTTTTAGCAATACTATTGGGTTGTCCGGAAAGTTAGTAGAGAAATTAGGACAAAAATTAAAATTGATTAACAGCTTAAAATTCATTTATTTAATCTACAAAATAGTTACCACCGTTAGCGATTGACCTTTCCCAACGGCTTGGAAGGTCTATTATTCCTTCTTTCCGAAAATCACTGCCCTTACTCCTGAAGAACAATAAAAGGTCTGTTTTGACGTCTTCTACTGAAGAGTAGGATTTCCCTTGTAGAAAATTTTGGAGGGAACGGAAAAGATGGAAATCCGAAGGCAATGTCAGAAGGTAATGTCAGAAGAGTACGGCGGGTGAGGTAAAACCTCCCATCTGAAGTTTAATAACTTTTGCAGAGTCCTTAAAGACACATGGGGCCTAGCGTTGTCTTGGTGGAATAGCACTCCTTTCCGATTTGTCAACTCTAACGGTCGATTTGCAGGTTCTTAACTCCGCTTAAATCTTAAATCCAGTAATTCGTGGATTGTTTGCGATGACCTTTATAATAACCTCGATGTCAAGAGTTTAACACCGGCCAGCCCGGGCTGCGTTTTTTCCTTTTTTAAAAAAGAACAGCATAATATGCCGAAAATGGACTGAATCGTCACTCATGTTGGTTTGCAATAAACTACACTACTGAGCCTTAATAAAGACGAATTCAGTGTGTAAACATAGTTAATTCCATGAGGATTAAAGGCATATAAATAAACAATAGCTTTGTGATTCATTTTTAGTAGAAAAAATAAAAGGTAAATTTTATTTTAAAAATCTCAACGAACTTTTCGGACAACCCAATACATACACATCTTATTCTTTATTTAAAACATTCTGTTCGGTTAGGATACCGCATCTTTAAGTCCGACGTATATAACATGTATAAAGATGTGAGCTCCGATCGTTAAATGCTCAATTTCCTTTAAGACTTATTTTTTCACCATGTCTTATGTAATTTTTTAATTAATTAATTGTGTTATTTTTTAATCATTGTATTATTTAATTTAGTTAAAATAAGATTGGCAATATCCTGAAAGCGATGATATCAGCCAATTAACATCCCCGTTCTAATTGATCCGCTCATTATGTGCAAATTAGGATGTTACGACGAGATATGAATGATAAGTTACGAAGTAGATATGGCAATAAATATATTTCTGTCCTGTTACCTTTATCACCTTGCTACATCTCTTGTTTAATTGAATATAATGGTTGTTAATAAAAAGGTCCGTGGATCTTAATTATAGCAAATGATTGGGACACAAGCAATAACACAGAATTTACGCAGTGAAAGCAAATGTGTGTTTATTATTGGTCAATAGTATATATATATACATATACACACAATATATCTAATTATTATAAAAGTACAGTCCTGAATAAATGAGCCAGGGCAGCAATATTCGTCTATCTAGATCAAGATTCTAATTAAGACTGTTTAAGACTCTAGCTAGAGTGGTCTACTAGAACTAGGGAGATAAAGTAGATACAAAGACTGTCTTGTCTTTGTATCTACTTTGACTCAGAAGCCCTGATGAAGATCCAAAAAGTTAGATCGAAACGTTGGCTTTCGAAAATAAATTTTTTTTCAAACTGCAAATCCTGACTATCATAAATATTAAACAGTTGACTACGAGTATCTCTCACCTCTATAATATATGATTATCCATGCTCGAGGATGACAATAAATGAATATTTTACAGAACTGATAATAATATAAAAGATGGTAGTTTAGAAGCATTATACATGAATATTTAAATAAGTGGCTGGTTAGCAAGATAAAATAGAATCAGATATTTACCATCTGAGTAAAGGTAGATACAAAGACTGAAGGTAAAATAAGGTAAGAGGTTGTGGTAGGGGATGGTTTGCCAACTTCAAAGGTACGAGTATATGACGGGGAAACCCACCACTTTTGAACCGTTTTTTCTATTTTATCTTGCTAACCAGCTACTTATTTAAATATTCATGTATAATGCTTACCATCTTTTATATTGTTATCAGTTCTGTAAAATATTCATTTGTTGTCATTGCTATGTATCGGGTTAAGAAATAGCCAGATATAATTGTAATAGCCATTGATAGAGCCGCTGACCAATTAGAGAACTCAATCAGGGATCAAATAAAGTATATCTTATTTGGTATCAAAATTTTTCATTTTTAATAAAGGATTTAAATATAAAAACAGATAATTAATATTTCAATTAATAGCTAAATTAGAAGAAGGACTAGGGTGCTGGTTTTAGGAGGAAACTTCATTTCTTCCCACGCCTCCTTTGGTAAGATAATATGTTAAATTCGGGGCATCCTGTTGTTGTTTACCATAGACAGCCTCTGTGCTGGCTGGTGATAAAAAACGTTAAGAGAAACGTAGTTCGAACGCTTTTTGTTTTTTATTTATTACTCGTTTAATAATAAAAAGAATCAAAATTAAGTTTAAAGGTGTTCTCTCTGGAAGAGAACCTACATATAAATCGTATTTATTTTTATTTTTAGGCTGTTTTTAATAAATTCTTCAGTGTAGGAATATCTCCCCCTCCAATCTTTGGAGGATAGAAAGCTTGGGTTGCCGGGCACTTCTGTTGGAGACTTCGAATGGTCAACACATATAGTTCTCAGTGTAAAATGATAGTCATGCCCCTCCAGAATAGTTTATGGGAATGATATTATGATGTTCATCAGGCTGACAATACTTCAAGTTGTTTTAATTATGTGGCGCTATCGGCTAACCAGTTTATCAAAGGCTAAAAAAGGGTGATGAGAGATGCCGTAGATCTTCGCAATAATGTAGATGAGTACCCAATATGTACATATGTTTAATAATTTTGTAATTTTCTAGTTCTAGTATATTATTGCATTTTTATATATATATATATATATATATATATATATATATATATATATATATATATATATCATATACTCTTTGTAATGATTGTGAGTTATGACGATACCGATTTTTATTTTATTTTGTTTCTTTTCAAACATAATCAATATCAATTTCATATATATCAATCAAATGAAAACTAACTTTAATTTTTTAAATATTAATAATATAGAATATGTTGTTTTACTGTTTCGGAAATAATGGTCAATTTTCATTTTTCAATATACTAAAAGATTTTTATATTTCAATAATTTCACAAATTGTACTCAATGCTTTTATATATATTGGATACCATATCAATAAAAAATATTTCACATATTCTTTTTCTTTAATAATCTCTTTTTTTTATTTTTTATTTTCAATATACATACATATATATAATATATTCATACTAGAAGCATGCAATATTATATTGCCCCACACATGCCTTTGAGAGAGGAATCCAATTTTTTAATGTTATATTCTTTTTTGATTCATAAAAAGGGGAATCATATTTTTATTTTTTATTTCATTATAAAGAGAGGAAGGAAGGTATTGCTGTAATGGGGAAAGGAAATATTAGTTTGGGCATTTCCTATCAAAAATGCTCTGGCATCCCAATGAGTCATCTATTCAATTGATTAATAAAATCTATGATAAGTAATTAATTATAAAATCATTAATTAATTAAACCCCCCATTACACAGCATCATCCTCTAGCATAGATACTCATATATTTGTTTTCTTTTAGCTCTGATGAAGATCCACAAGTTAATTCGAAACGTAGTTTTTCGAAAATAATTTTTTTTTCAATCTGAAAACCCTGATCATCATTTAACCTATTGTGAAGATTAATTTATGTTTGTTATATATTTTGTTCCTTCCTAAATAAAGTTTTTCCCTTTCTAAGTTCTCCCTCCTCTTCTAGTCCTTACTGTCCACCATACTTACTTTACACCCGCCATATCCTGCTGCCTTAGCGACCTCCCAGCGCCGCTGAACACCTCCAGAGAGGCGGCCCTCGAGCTGCTGAAGAGGCTGGGCTACGCAGGGTACGGGGACTTCGACTTCTTGGACCAGCTGCGACTGCGCAACGTCAGCCTAGCGGCCCTCGACTCCCTCAGCGTCTCCGAACTCTTGCGCAAGGTAACCGCAAGGAGCTCTCATATCCATCTTGTAGCTGATGGTTTATTTTTTATATTGCTCTATTTCCAAACTATCTAGGGTAAACCAGACACTTATTGTATTTTGTTAATTGCCACTTCTCAAAGTCCATTAAATAAAAGGAACGGCTTTAATTATGAACAAAGGTCTGTCATTTAAGGCGTACTCCGCATGCGTGGGCTCAACGTGTTTTATGAGTTGACGGAATATTTTTCCTTTTTTCTCCTCTTGATTTTTTTCGTATTTCATATTTATCCATTTCTTATTTTTAGCCATTTCTTTGTTTTGTTTATATAGAGACAGTTAATTTCTCTATATCATTCTCAACTCACCACCTTCCTTGATCAAAAAAGCTTACTTAATCCTCTCCAATCTGGTTTCCGCTCCGGGTATTCTACTCAATCGGCCCTGATAAAAATAAGTCAAGATATCTACTCCTCAATAGATCAACAGAAATTAACTATCCTTGTTCTTTTTGATTTTTCAAAAGCGTTTGATTCTGTTGATCACACAGTTCTCCTCTCTAAATTACATAAATTAAATATATCCAATAGTTCTTTGGCCTGGTTTCAGTCTTTTCTCTCCTTCCGATCTCAATCAGTTATTATCCCTAACAAACCACCGTCATCATCCCTGTTTCTTTCAAGAGGTGTACCTCAGGGTTCATCCCTTTCACCTACCCTATTCTCCATCTACATAAATGACCTCACAAATGTTATCCATTACTCCCAATATCACCTATATGCAGACGATCTACAAATCTATATATCTTTCCATCCTTCCGACCTACTAGAGGCGTCACGTAAACTTCAGGAGGATATTGATAGAATTAACCGCTGGGCAATCGAAAACCAACTATCCCTGAACCCAATGAAAACCAAGGCAATGCTCATAGGTTCAAAAGCTTTCCTCAATTCCCTTCCTTATTATCCATTACTGTATATCAATAACACTCCAATCCAGTTTAAAGACTCCATAAAGAACCTTGGTATAACCTTCGATCAACACCTCACCTGGAATCATCACATTTCAAAAATCTCCCGAAAATCCATCTCAGTCCTCAAGCAATTACTAAAATTCAGAGACTCATTTCCTCAAAATACCCGTCGTCTTTTAGTATCCTCCCTTATCCTTCCACACTTCGATTACGGATGCCTGGTGTACGGTGGTCTTTCTGGTGAGCTCGAGATAAGGCTTAAAAGATTGATGAATCGTTTCATGAGATTTATCCTTGGTCTCCCAAGACACTCTCACATCTCCGAATATTATTCCCAGCAAAGTTTCCTTTTTCCGAATTTTCGAAGACAGTACCTGCTCGGCTCCTTCCTCTTCCAAACCCTAAGAGCAAAAAAACCCACATACATTCTTGACCTCCTTACCCCACGTTCGTCCATCCATCAGCTAAATACAAGATCCCAACCTACAGACTTGTATATCCCCACTCATAGAACCGCCTGTTTCGATAAATCCTTCGTTGTTCGTGCCACCCAGTTTTGGAATTCCTTACCCGGATCCGTTCGTCAAGCTTCCTCCCTAGCCTCGTTCAAACACCTCTTATTTCTCCATCTCCTGGAACATCAATCTTCCCTGCAGATGTAAAAATTATTATTTTCTTTGATGTAGTCTTGAAGGTTTGTACAAATACTTTAGTTTTATTATTTATTTATTTTAATAATGGCACTCTTCTTTTTGTTAGTTATATTTTTTACAAAGCACGTGAATACTGAAGTTACGATTTATTTTCATTTATTATTAAAGTGTACATTTTTAGTTTTAATTTTAACAATTGTATATAGTACAGCCAGATAAAAATGCTGCCTGAACAAATTGTTAACAATGTTATTCTTAGGGGACTAAATGTCCCAGAATAAAGTAAAATTTTTCATTTCATTTCATTTCATATAAACAACACAAAGGTACTTTATAGCAAAACAAAAAAGTCCCCATCCCTATTTAAGCCCCCTCAGAACATTTTAATAAAGCTTATCTGATATTAAAGAACACCTAATTCTCATTAAACATGACGAATTTGATCAAAATCATTGCAGCCGTTTTTGAGTAAATAAAAAAAAAAAACACGTGAACATAAGACAATGTTTATTAAATAAAGTCCCCCCCTCCGGTTGATCAATATTAATGAAATTTTTACAGTCATATTTCGGGCATATTACTACATCAAATACTCAGTTTAATCAAAATCGTTAGAGCCGTTTTTGAGAAAATAAAAAAAAACGTAAAAAGTTATTAAATAAAGTACCCCCTCCCTTTGACCATTTTTGATGAAATTTGCTGTCACATTGCGGGTATTTACACTAAATACCCAATTCCAGGTTCGCACGGTTTATAGTTTTTGAGCGAGTCTGTTCACACACAGGCCATTTCGCGGGGGACCATTCGCGGACTTGGTGATTTGGACTCAGGAGACCCCAAAACGTGTATTCCGTTGAAAACGGGAAGTCGAAATTCTTCACGATCGCAATTCTTTCCATTACTATATATTTCATATATAAGTAAGTGAAAGTAATAATAAAAACACACACACACAGACCATTTCGCGGGACTTGGTTATTTGGACTCAGGGGACCTCAAAACGTGTATTTCCGTTGAAAACCGGAAATCGAAATTTTTTACGATCGCAATACTTTCCCTCCCTATATATTTCATATATAGGTAAGTGAAAGTAAAAAAAACTTTTATGAAGGGATCAAATTGAAACTTCCTTTAGCTCCTCATTATTTATTCTCATAAAGACTCAAGAGGTTGTTTTGGTCCAAAAGTTCAATAGTTTTACCATATGGCAATATTTATTGTAAAAAGTGCAAAAACTAGTTGTTTTTTTTATTGATCAAGAAATAATATAATCTGCCAAACTTAAGGGCATTTTTTAATGAAGGAAATTTGTTGACCGTAGAAGATTATGAGATGGAAATGGTTGGGGGTGCGGTCAAATGAAAACACTATATGTGAAATAACATATATATTGCGCCGACGTTTCGACCCGATATTCAGGTCTTCTTCAGGGCTAAATATACCTGCCATCGGAAAAAGGAGGCCTCTTTCCGATGGCAGTCGATCACTGACAGTTCACTCGACAGGTACGTTTGATTTCTTGTTAAATATATTTTTGGACTTCTACCCATCTCTTTTTCTATTTTTATTACTACCTCCTTTTCTATTATATGCTACATATATCTTTAGACTTTTACCCATGTTTTCCTATTTTCACTTCGCACATCTTCCTTCCGCTTCCTCGTTACATCTATTCCGTATCCCATTTAATATTGTTATTCTTTAGTATATTATAGACATATTTTTGATTTGTATAGCTTTCCATATTTGACAATTGTATTACTTAAAATCCAAAAATTTTATTCATATTCTTTTGTTAACTATCTAATTCCACACACAAAAATTTTATTAATAAAAAAAAAAAAAAAAATTATATTATTCTATTATGCAATTATTTACTCATTTTCATTTTTTCATGCATATATATGTACATAGATACATATATTACTCATTATTTTATTTATTTGTTATTTTTCTTTTCTTCATATTTATTGGTTGCTATCTTGTTTTATATTTAGCCCTGAAGAAGACCTGAATATCGGGGCGAAACGTCGGCACAATATATATGTTATTTCACATATAGTGTTTTCATTTGACCGCACCCCCAACCATTTCCATCTCTTAAGGGCATTTAATATTAGTGCTGAAAGGATACATTTACTCAAGATAAATAATAATAATTAGAAACGAAAAATAGAAACTAAAATATATACAACCAAAATGTAAAATAAATATATACAACCAAAATAAAAACTAAAATATATACAGCCATCCATAGAATTAAAAATACAAAAAAAATATATATACACGCATTCTTTTTATTTAACAATATATACATTCAGCCTAGGGACCTCTGACCCCCGCTTTGCCTCCCACTTATGGAATGGTGCCTCCCACGCCCATGAACATTGACACTTTTTTTTTTAAGGTGCTTTTCTATAACGATTATTGCATTAATCACTTCAATTGTAGCCCCTCACATCTACTTTTGAAGAGGTCCAAAATATTTCATGAAATCACAAATGAAGATGTGGCTACTCCCTCCACGTGGTAATGAAGACGGCCTTGAATAAACCCTAGGAGATCCCGGTGCTTCTCTCCCAGCTGTAAAAACTAGTTATTAACACCCTGTGGATTTAATTGTAA
Source organism: Aelia acuminata (assembly GCA_911387785.2). Taxonomy (NCBI): domain Eukaryota; kingdom Metazoa; phylum Arthropoda; class Insecta; order Hemiptera; family Pentatomidae; genus Aelia; species Aelia acuminata. The sequence continues at coordinate 3,383,534 of OU426983.1, forward strand.
AATCTTTACTATGGTTAGATCGCTAAACACTTACCTCATATGTGACTTAGAGGACCCTTCGAACATTAGATCCATGTTTATCTTGAAATAAAATTATGACTTACTTACTTCTGATTTACTTATTTTAACTAGGACTTACTTATTTCTTTAAGTTAAAGATTGGGGAGTAAATAACTGTACTGAGTATACTGACAGTGTCAATAACTGTCTGGTTTGCCCTATATGCTTATTTTTTTATTTTATTACTTTGCATATTACTATTTGTCAGATTCTAATTAGATATTAGTCATCAAAAGGCCATTTAAATAGAAATGAGTTGGGTTATTTCCTGTTGGAGCCACAGACCATTAAGTTCTGAGTCGCGCGACGTAGTCCGCAAAAAGAAGTAATGTTAGCCTCTAACACCTTAATAAGTGAGATTTAGCTAATTTAACCTAGTTTAAACAATAAAATATAAATATAAAATATTAGTTAATTACAGCACACTCATTTGGGGGTCACCTGTGGTGTTGTGGTTAGCATGGCAACCTACAATACTAAAGATCGCAGGTTCGATTCCAGGGGTGGCCCTAGGATTTTTTAGCTATGCCGTCCCTCGGATAGGAAGTAAAATGGAGGTCCCGAGCCTGTACGATGTCAGGTACTCATTAAAGATCCCTATCCTAATTATATCTGAATAGGCAAAATTTAGGAATCCCACTGTAGCATCGCCACTGTAGCCTTAGTAGCATAAAAATGGACGTTAAACAAACAAACAAGCACACTCATTTGTTAAAAGCATAGTCCGGCGTATGTTTGATGAATTATATATTTTTTATTTCACCTTGAACTGTCATGTTTTATGAATTCCGTAACAAAGTTGTATTTCCGGAATTGCTCTAGATTTCTTTTTTAAACCAAGCAGCTTGATCCTATTTCCATCTATTCGATGAAGCTTATAGAAGTTGATGGAAAGCAATGAAATTAGTAGGATCAGGATCAGGAGTAAAACTTGGATAAAATTCAATCAAGAAATTTTGGCCCAACATTAAGGCTTAACAGCTCCCTTTATAACTGAAGCATAAATTGACAAGTTTTAAAAGACTATAAATACCTTTAAATTACATCGTTGGAGGATGAATTATATGTCCCTTTCAAAAATTAATTATCAGCGGATCTATTTTACTTTCACTTACCTATATATGAAATATATAGTAAGTGGAAGTATTGCGATCGTGAAAAATTTCGACTTCCGGTTTTCAACGGAAATACACGTTTTGGGGTGCCCTGAGTCCAAATAACCAAGTCCCGCGAAATGGTCTGTGTGTGTGTGTGTGTGTGTGTGAACAGACTAGCTCAAAAACTATAAACCGTGCGAACCTGAAATTAGGTATTTAGTGTATGTATATGCCAGCGATGTGACAGCAAAAATTTCATCTAAATTGCTCAAAGGGAGGGGGTACTTTATTTAATAACTTTTTACGTTTTTTTTAATTTTCTCAAAAACGGCTCTAACGATTTTGATTAAACTGCGTATATGGTATATTTATATGCCCGAGATATGACCGTAAAAATTTCATCAAAATTGATCAACCGGAGGGGGGACTTTACTTTATAAATTTTGTATAATTTACACGTGTTTTTTTGATTTAGTCAAAAACGGCTTTCACGATTTTGATCAAACTGGGTATTTGATGTATGTATATGCCAAAGATGTGATAGCCAACTTTTTATCAAAATTGATCAACCTGAAGGGGGACTTTACTTATTAAATTTTGTATCATTTTCACGTGTTTTTTTGATTTAGTCAAAAACGGCTTTCATGATTTTGATCAAACTGGGTATTTGATGTATGTATATGCCAAAGATGTGATAGCCAACATTTCATCAAAATTGATCAACCGGAGGGGGCACTTTATTTCATGACTTGTTTTCCAAATTTCCGATTATCTCAAAAAGGCGTTTAACGATTTTCATCATATTCGTCATGTTTAATGAAAATTAATATCAGGTTATGTTATTAAATATCAGGTAAGGTCTATCATTATTCAAATGTTCTGAGCAAATGAAAACAAAAATAAGAAATTAATGTGGAAAAATGAGTAACTTTGAGAAGAGGCATTAACAAAACGCATTAATTTCTTATCTAAGTAAGTTAGTAAGTGAAAGTTGTGTGTTGCGCGCACGCACCAGATTTTTTAGTTTTGATCCCCATTCAAAATGCCCAATCTGTAATAGTAATGAACCTGACAACCTTATACATTTTTTTATTTCATGTCCCATATTAGCTCCCATAAGATCCCAATTTCTACAATGTTATATAAACCTAGATCTCAGTCCCGATTTAATGTTTGAGGATTTGTTCACTACTGACAATATAAAGAAAATTAATAATATTTTCATTTATATTAAAGAAAGTACAAAAATAAGAAGCTTTATCATGTAAGAATAACTTTTATTTTTAGGGTTTTTGAAATTAATTTAATGGAAATTATTTGATTTATTTTAAGCTTCTAATGGATAAATACTTTTGCAAGATGTACATATACACATACTTAATTAATTTTATATTTATTTTATTTCATTTATTTATTTTTTTTTTAAATAATACTGCTTGTTCTTATCTTTATAAATGTAATATTACTTATATATAATTATGGAAGGAGAGGAGCAATTTCCTGAAGAAGATGAATGTTTATTTCATTACGTAGGTATGTGTATTTCTGTTTTTTTTTTTTGTCCCCTCTGTATTATTCTTTAATTTCGATACGAACCAATGTAAAGTTAATTTTGTTCATTTATATATATTTTATTATTTTAATATATATGGTTTTTTTGTATGTATATGCCTGGAGAACTCCTTGCTACAAGATGTAAAATATTAAAAGCAATAAAGAGAAATAAATGTGTCCCAACAGTTTGTTTTTAGGAGTTATTATTTCAACTTTTAGCCCCTCGAATTTCTACCTACCTTATCTAGGAAAATATTGAGCCATCCCCACCCGATAATTTCGAGCTGGTGACGTCCATAAATATAGACACCTTTTTTTCTTGATTTTGTCTTTTTTTCAAATCACCTTTTTCTTCAATTGAATCACTTCAATTGAAAACCCTTAAATCTACTTTTGAAGAGGTCCAAAATATTTCATGAAATCACAAATGAAGATGTGGCCATTCCCTCCACGGTGGTAATGAAGACGGCCTTGAATACAGGCATCAATTGAACTCTCTTCAAAGATAATTTAAGCTGTGCATTTTTTATACAGTTTCATCTTCATTTTTAGCCCTACTTTTTTCAAATGCTTTTATCTTCTCGTTGGGACAGAATTTTCTTTTTCATTTTCCAATTTGTTGAGGATCGCAATTACGCCAACGAGATATAATTCCCGTCCTTGGCCCTGAGACTTCTTCCCTTAATTGCTATCGATTTAATTTCAACTGAGGCGAAAAATTAATGTCTTCTTGGTCGTTATTATGTCAAAGTTTCCTTCGTATTCTTTAATTTCTTTTTTAACTCCGCTAATTAAAACGCCCCTTGACTAAATTTTTTTAAAAATTATTATCTTTTTGCTTCATCTTTATTTTAACAGCTTTCACTTCTTTTTTTTTAAAATAAACCATTATTTGCGCATAAGTCAACAAATATCTACTTTATGGAGATCAATGTATGACCTAATATACAAGAAAGTTGTAAGGCCGACTGTCACATATGGTAGCGAAGCTTGGACGCTAACTATCGAAAGCTAACATTTCCCAAATCACCCGAAAGTCCTTCTCAGTCCTCAAGCAGTTACTAAAATTCTGACACTCATTTCCTCAAAGTACCCGTCGTCTTTTAGTATCCTTCCACATTTTGATTACAGATGCCTGGTGTACGTTGGTCTGTCTGGTGAGCTCGAGATAAGACTCAAAAGATTGATAAATTGTTTCATGAGATTTACCCATGTCTCCCGAGACACACTCACATCTCTCAATGTTATTCCCAGCAAAGTTTCCTTTTTCCTAATTTTCGAAGACAGTACCTGCTCGGCTCTTTCCTCTTCCAAACCCTAAGAGCGAAAAACCCACATACGTTTTTGACCTTCTTACCCCACGTTCGTCCATCCATCAGCTAAATAAATACAAGATCCCAACGTACGGACTTGTATATCCCCACTCACAGAACCGCCTGTTTCGATAAATCTTTCGTTGTTCGTGCCACCCAGTTTTGGAATTCCTTACATCCTGCAGATGTAAAAATTATTTTGTTGTAGTTTGTTTGTTTGTTTAACGTCACTTTATGCCACTAAGTCTAATCGGACTATGCTACAGTGGGAGTCCTAAATTTCGCCTATCCAGTTTCAAGTAGGATATTGATGTTTAACGAGTACCTGACATCGTACAGGCTTTTTACTACCATTAAAAAATCCTAGGGCCACCACGGGGCGCGAACCCGCGACCTTTAGTATTGTAGGTCGCCATGCTAACCACTACACCACAGGTGACCCCAATACTTCAGTTTTATTGTTTTTTAAATAAAAATAAATCGTAACTTCAGTATGCACTTATTTTGTAAAAAAATAGAAATAACAAAAAGAAGAGGGTCTTTATTTAAATAAATACTTCAGTTTTATTATTTATTTCATTTTTATTATATAAAAGTGATAGAGATGAACCAGAACTTAAAAATAATTCCTTTAATCAAAAGTTATCGGTATTCCAAAAGGCAATGCCAAACAAAGGTTTTAATATAATGAATAATCAGAATTCTACTACAAATATTTATGTAAATATAGAAGTATTTTTCTTCCATTATAGATTAATAAACAGAAGTTTAAAAAAAAAAAAAAAAAAACAAGTGTCAATTTAATTTCCTGATTATATTGTATGGGTAAGTTATTGATGAAATATAAAAGTTTTTTAATGTACTCAAGTATGAGGAGTATGATGAAAAGTATTGTTCATAACACGTACCAAAAGTGTGTTTGACGTGCTTGGTCTTAATTCCTATTTAATAAACTCGACCGCGCACCGAAAACAATCAGTTTTGTTAATAGTGACGAAAATAACAATTATATCTTAGGTTATAATAGTTTGTGCAATTCATTTATTATTGAGGTGTATATTTTTAGCTTTTAATTTCAACAATTGTTATATAGCACAGCCAGACAAATGCTGCCTGAACAAATTGTTAACAAGGTTATCCTTTAATATAATTAATTATATAAGGGACTAAATGTCCCAGAATAAAGGAAAAATTTTCATTTCATTTCCTTTCAAAAGAGTTCTAAAGTCTGGGAGAGGAAAGTTTTTCGTCGAATATTCGGTGCAGTAAAAACTGGAAACTCAGAAACAATAAGAAACTGCGGGGAAGAAGATATTGTCTCATATATCCAGATGGGTCGATTAAGATGGTTGGGGCATGTTGAGCGGATGGATCCCAGCAGAATCCCGAAAAAGCTGCTCTACGGGAAGCCAGGAGGTGGAAGAAGGCGAGGGAGGCCTCGACTACGATGGATTGATGATGTCGAGGCAGACCTGAAGGCTTTAGGAGTACATCGCTGGAGAAGATTTGCAGTGAACAGAGCCGTATGGAGCAAGCTGTTAAAGGAGGCCAAGGTCCTACATGGATTGTAGCGCCAATATGTGAGTGAGTGAGTGAGATTTGAATCCCGTCAGCCCCTTTGATCTCATATATTCTTCCGTATCAGTTAATAAAACACTGAAGAAGTATGGGCTAGTAACCTCACCCTGAGGCGCCCCTTCAGTGACCTTAATTTCACTAATATGTACTAAAGGGTGTTTTTTTTGGAGGTGTACAACTTAGAGTTGGCAACACTGCTTTATTTGATAACATATTCAACAGCTGATAGTTGCTTTTTGTTTATTTTGGTTTGTCATTTCATTATGGTTAGACTTACACCAGAGCAACGCTTGAAAATTGTTGAAATTTTTTATTGAAATAATGGTTCTGTTCGTCAAACTTATCGGGCACTTCGTCCATTTTACGGTGTACATAATCGTCCTTCAGAACGGCTAATTCGAATAACAATGGATCGTTTTCGGACCACGTTTACTCTTAATGATAATGAGCATCCCGTGAGACGCCGAACAGTGCGCACTGAAGAAGCTGCATCCGCTGTACAGGAAAGCATTGAAGATAATCCAAATCAATCGAATCGTCGCCGTACTCAGCAACTTGGGTTTTGTCTTTCCACTTTATGGAAGATTTTACGAAAGGATCTGGGATTAAAAGCTTTCAAGATTCAACTGGTGCAGGAATTAAAGCCGAACGACCATCGCATGTGCCGCCAATTCGGCGAATGGGCTGAAGCACAAATTGATATGGATATTGAATTTCCATTCAAAATTTTGTTCTCCGATGAAGCCTATTTCTTTGGGGTTATGTCAAGTCACTTGTCTATGTCGATAAACCACAGACAATTGAACACCTCGAAATCAACATTCCACGAGTTATTGGCGATATACGGCCGCAAATAGAGCGAAAAGTTTGTGAAAATTAGTGTTCCAGATTGCGACTTGTACGCGCTAGCCGTGGAGGCCACATGACTGAAATCGTATTTAAACATTAATGTCATGAAGTTTTCTATTCAATAAAGTTCGTTTCATTGATATTAAAATATATTTCTTTGTTTTATTATAATTTTAACCTGTACACCTCCAAAAAAACACCCTTTACTTTGGCTATGGTATTTAATCCTCATCGTCATTGAGTTATACAGATTTCTGAATGACCTTATTATTTTGGGGCTAATAGGGTATACCATACAGTTATTGGCACTCAGTACAGCTATTGGCACCCCAACTTTAACTTAAAGAAGTAGGTAAAAAAGTCCTAATTTTATTAAAAGATATAGATGAATCTAATGTTTGAAGGGTCCTCTAAGTCATCTATGAGGTAAGACTTTAACAAACTAACCATAGGGAAGATTTCACAATTAAACCCACAGGGTGCCAATAATTAGATTTAGCACTTTTAACAATAAATATTTCCATGTGGTCAAACTATTTAACTTTTGACCAAAAAAATAACTCTTGAATCTTTATAAGGATAGATAAAGAGGAGCCATAGGAAGTTTCAATTTGATCCCTTCAAAAAAAGTTTGTTTTTTTTAATTTAACCAGAGAAATGTCGTTTTAAGGGTGTCAATAACTTTCCACTAAAAATCATTTTCTTTCCTATTAACTCAATTCACTACGTATCGGAATATAGAAGACATTTTTCGCCCTTTTCTATTTTGATTGCTTTTAATTGGTAAGCTTTACAACTGTCGCGGCACAGTTTTCTCTGCTACCATCGCTTTGCTATTCTATGGTTTAGTGAATTCAACAAAAATTGAAATAAAAGAACTGGCAACGATCATTTTTTCCTTCAAAACCGCAAAGTTATTAACTAATATAACCAATCAACAACAGTATAAATTGTCATTTTATTGTCAAAGTTGCCATATTGTAAAACTATTGAACTTTTGACCCAAAAAAACCTCTTGAGTCTTTATGAGGATAGATAATGAGGAGCTATAGGAAGTTTCTATTTGATCCATTTATAGAAAGTATTTTTTTTTAATTTAACCACAGAAATGTAGTCTTAAGGGTGCCAATAACTTTACGGTTTACCCTACCTATCTTGAATAACTTTTTCCACATGATTTCTCGATTTAATGAGTCAAAGGCCCTCTTGAAATCGATAAATATACCAAAAAACTGTTAGCTGATTGCAATTTATTGTACAACCGATTTCCTTTAAGAAATAAAGTTTTTAAGTATCCATCAATGCTAGATGTTATAACTGTTGCGATATTTCCACGACGAATAAAGGCTATTGGGGTTTCCGGAAACGGATATAAGGTACATTATATTTATTTATTGAATATATTCCATTACGTCACATATCTCTCACATTTCCGGGCAGCAACAAATTTATTTAGGATATAACTTTGCAAAAAGGGCCGTGATGGTTCAGTGGAATCAGGTTATCTAACTAACGTTAAGCGCATTATCTACATAGATGCTTGATCGCCCATCGGATGAGACCATATAATATGAATTTCTCCTCTCAGATGTGAGGAACCGTCAGACTACTGGAGAAAACTAAAAACAAGCGGGCGGATTAATGAAATCTGAATATATTTCGGCTTCAGCTCTAGTGCACCTGTATTTTTGTTTTAATAAAAAAAAGAACTTATCGGTGTGATGTCCAAAGAGGGCTAAATAAAAATTATGTAATGACTCCGTCACTATCTATCATAAAGAACCGAGTCCTATAAAGCCTTTTTCATCACACTGCTTCAAAAACATGTGTTTTCAATACTCGGTTTGAGTCCGTAAAGTAGTACTTTTCGGGCCTAGGCATGAAAAATCTTTTTGGAGCGCTAAACTTACCTGCTACTAAAATATATGTATTAATAAACATGTGTTTGAAGGAGGTTACTTGTAGCTATACTGTGCTTTATTCTAATACATGTAGTATGTTTGAAATGCAAAATAACATGGATATACCAGAAGATGTTTTAGAAGAAGCCCAAGAAGCTTAAAACGAACTACTTCCAGCTAAATCCCGCGCTTTATATGAAAGCGATAGAGATGAACCAGAACTTAAAAATAATTCCTTTAATCAAAAGTTATCGGTATTCCAAAAGGCAATGCCAAACAACGGCTTTAAAATAATGAATAAAGGTCTGGCCACACATGTCCGCACCGGATCCGCACCGTAGCAATAATACAGGTTATGTTCAGAATATTTTTAATTTAACTTACATATTACCTTTAGTTATGCCTAAAGTTCAAGCCACACATGTCAGACACAGGCCACTTTAGGCATAACTAAAGGTAATATGTAAGTTAAATTAAAAATATTCTGAACATAACCTGTATTATTGCTACGATGCGGATCCGGTGCGGACATGTGTGGCCAGACCCTAATCAGAATTCTACTACAAATATTAATGTAAATATAGAAGTATTTTTCTTCTGTTATCTATATAAATAAAGTTGAAATTCTGTTTGTTTGTTTGTTTATTTGTTCTTTATAGAAATCCATACTGTTTGTCCTAAATTCTCCAAATTTCGCTCAGTGGTTCTTTGAAACCAGGTGCGAACACCTGTCCATATTAAAATTGCGTAACTTCAGCCGATCTTCAGCTGATATTCTTTACTCTCCAAATTTCGCTCAGTGGTTCTTTCAGACTAGGTGCGAACACCTGTCCATATTAAAATTGCGTAACTTCAGCCGATCTTCAGCTGATATTCTTTACTCTCCAAATTTCGCTCAGTAGTTCTTTCAGACCAGGTGCGAACACCTGTTCATATTAAAATTGCATAACTTCAGCCAATCTTCAGCTGATATTCTTTATTATCATAAAAATCATAATGATCTCACTTTACAATGTTTTGCGACCGTTTCTTTAGAAAAATGAAATTCCCCGTGATAAACCGGGATATACAGCTATAATCTATGTATATAATCTATGTATATAAAGATCAAATTATGTTTGTTATTTATAGAAATCCATTCCGTTTGTCCTAAATTCTCCAAATTTCGCTCAGTCGTCCTTTCATACCAGGTGCGAACACCTGTCCATATTAAAATTGCATAACTTCAGCCGATCTTGAGCTGATATTCTTTATTCTCCAAATTTCGCTCAGTGGTTCTTTCAGACCAGGTGCGAACACCTGTCCATATTAAAATTTCATAACTTCAGCCGATCTCTGGGTATATTCTTTATTGTTATAATAATCGTTTTGATCTCGCTTTACATTGGTTTTTACAAAATCGACCGTTTGAGTCGATAAAAGTCTCAGTTTATAGATTTTATAGATTTAAAAATTGAAATTCCCCGGGTGAAACCGGGACATACAGCTAGTAGGTTAATAAACAGATGTTTTAAAAAAAAAAAAAAAAGAAAAGGTTTCAATTTAATTTCCTATATTGTATGGGTAAGTTATTAATGAAATATAAAAGTTTTTTAATGTACTCAAGTATGAGAAGTATGATGAAAAGTATTGTTCATAACACGTACCAAAAGTGTGTTTGAGGTGCTTGGTCTAATTTCCGCGCTCGACTACGCCTCGCGCGTTAAACATGACCGCGCACCGAAAACAATCACTTTTGTTAATATTGACGAAAATAACTATTATATCTTAGGTTATAATAGTTTGTGCAATATTCAATGATGAACTCGCAAATTTGTGAATATTGGGAGGTTTCATTTCAGTACATTGTTTAATCTAAACGAATCTAAAAATAATATCGTAAACGTAAAGGTATATTTTCGTGTAAAAAATAAGGAGATTGATAAATTGTGAAGTTATGAAACAGATAAAAACTGAAGAAAAATAAACAAAGATAAATGGAAATACTTCACAAACTACATATATTACAGAAAATTTCTAGCAGACATTAAATTTTACTTCTTTAACGAAAGTAAAGAAATGTTAAATTATTCGCAATATAAAACTAAAGGAACAGAACGGCGGGTCTAAATAATAAAATTGTTAAAGGCGTGAGCGCATAAAAAGGCAATAATACTGATAATAAAATATTCAATGTCCAGGGCAATGACGGGACTGAAATGGCTAATAAAAGAAAGTGCATTTATTCCATGCAAATAGGAAATGGTCCAATAGCCGCCAATACTCAACTATTTATATTTCTCAATCAGGGCACGTGACAGAGGAGCAGTTACAAGTGAGAGTGGAACTGTTACAACTAACAGAGAGCAGTTACAACTAACAAAGGCAGTTACGACTAACAGAGGAGCAGTAACAACTAATAGAGGAACAGTTATAGCTAACAGAGGAGAAGTTACAACAACAGAGGAACAGTTACAGCTAACAGAGGAGCAGTTACAACTAAAAGAGGAACAGTTATACCTAACAGAGGAGAAGTTACAACTAACAGAGGAACAGTTACAGCTAACAGAGGAGCAGTTACAACTAACAGAGGAACAGTTACAGCTAACAGAGGAGCAGTTACAACTAACAGAGGAGCAGTAACAAGGATTGAACGAGGGGGCGTGAAGCGAGGCCATGACATGGAAGGATCTATCCCCGCCGCGGGTCTCCTTTCAATATCACGGCCGGTGCAGAGTTGGGCAAATTGTAATCTGAATAATGATTCATGAATATGAATAATTGGTAATCATAAAATAAATGAAAAATGAATAACCATTATTCATGGTACCATCAAGTATGGTATTCATTTGAAATGAATACCATAAACACTCAATAATCATTAAAAATACTCCGTACTGATTATGAATAATGGTTATTCATTTTTAATTTGTTTTATGATTACCAATTATTCATATTCACAAATCATTATTCTGATTACAATTTGCCCAACTCTGGGCCGGTGGGGTGGGGGCGGATAGCGCACAGTGGGGCGAGCGAGGAAAAAAACCCAAAATGCAATATTCATTTCTCGAGTTAATTTTTATTGTTTGTTTGTTGTTTAACGTCACTTTATGCCACTAAGGCTAATCGGACTATGCTACAGTGGGAGTCCTAAATTTTGCCTATCCAGGTATAATTAAGATCTTTAACGAGTACCTGACATCGTACAAGTTCGGGACCTCCATTTTACATCCTATCCGAGGGACGGCATAGACTTTTTATTCCCATTAAAAAATCCTTCAATATCATTTCCCAAAGTCACACATTTTTCTACATTCATATCTTATTTTTGTTAATCGTTAAAGCCGTTTTTGAGTAAATAAAAAAACCCGTGAAAATGATACAAAATTTATTAATTAAAGTCCCCCCTACGGTTGATCAATTTTGATGAAATGTTGGCTATCACATATTTGGTATATACATACATCAAATACCCAGTTTGATCAAAATCTTTAAAGCCGTTTTTGAGTAAATAAAAAAAACACGTGAAAATGATACAAAATTTATTAAGTAAAGTCCCCCCTCCGGTTAATCAATTTTGATGAAATTTTAACAGTCATATCTCGGGCATATAAATACATCAAATACCCAGTTTGATCAAAATCGTTAAAGCCGATTTAGAGTAAATAAAAAAAAAAAACACGTAAAAATGATACAAAAATTATTAAGTCCCCCTCCAGTTGATCAATTTTAATGAAATTTTTACAGTCATATCTCGGGCATATAAATAGATCAAATACTCAGTTTAATCAAAATCGTTAGAGCCGTTTTTGAGAAAATCGAAAAAAACCTAAAAAGTTATTAAATAAAGTACCCCCCCCCCCTTTGAGCAATTTTGATAAAATTTTCGCTGTCACATCGCGGGCATTTATCTACACTAAATACCCAATTTCAGGTTCACACGGTTTATAGTTTTTGAGCTAGTCTGTTCACACACACAGACCATTTCGCGGGACTTGGTCATTTGGACTCAGGGGATCCCAAAACATGTATTTCCGTTGAAAACCGGAAGTCGAAATTTTTCACGATCGCAATACTTCCACTTACTATATATTTCATATATAGGTAATTGAAAGTAAAAATGTAGTTTTCGACACTAATTCTTCTCTAGCGTTTTTTATCCTGTCTAAACTGTTTAAATATCAGTATGAGGTAATAAGATAGGCGATTAAAGACAAGGATTTTAATATTTCCCCATAAAAAGTTACAAGACATTAGCTGACTAAAATATAAAAATTCTACCTTAAAGAAATTGAAATCAAAATTGACGGAAATCAAAGTTAAATAATCTAAATTAAGTACAATTAATTTTTTAAAAAACCTGTTCTTATGTTGCCATTATAATTATATATGAATACGAATATAATATAATTTAATTACAATCCAAGTGTACTTTGATTTGAGTTTTTGCCGTTTTGCCCCGTTTTGTACGGCGTCGATTCGAATCAGCTTCCGGTTATCATACCAAGTTAGAGTAACCGTTATTTACATTATTCAGTTATAGCCAATAATCAAATAGGATAAGCCTCAGCGCAAAATACTGATGAATAATTAATAAAAAACTTTTATAAACGAAAAAAGTAAAACAAAAAAATTAACTGAAATTATTTCTAAAACATTTTCTTGAGGGGGGCGCACTTTTTTATTTTTTAATTTTTATGTTTCATGAAGGTCCTAATTTAAAATATTAGTGCATAGTTACATTTTAAAGTTTTATTAAATGTTTAAATAGAATCCATTTATCATTAAAGGAATTAAAAAATAACTAAAAATATCCATTTTCATACAGAAATAGTAATAGTTAATTGGTGTCCTCCCATGGATCCGCCACTGGGTAAATATAGGTTACCACTATGAGTCTTTGTATCACTCTGTACTCAGAAGCCCTGATGAAGATCCACAAGTTGGATCGAAACGTTGGCTTTCCAAAATAAAAAAGTTTTAACTGAAAATCCTGATAATCATTTAACTTATCGTATAGAATAACAGTTGACTATCTCTCATCTCTATAATAAAATGAAACTTAAAACTCTTTGAAATAAATTATTTGAGCAGCAGACTTTTTTTAATAATGTAATGTATATTTTAATGTATATTTTTTAGCACAAATAAGTGCTTATAAATGTTTAGGAGTTGAGTGAAATGGGTCCTTAAATGAATAGGATTGGTTTTGCCCTGTTGTGGGAGTAATAGATTCGTGAGAAGGTTACTACATAGAACGTTGTTATAGTGTATCCGGCATTTCGCTCTCCTCACCGTAAATTTCCAATTATTTTCAACTTGGGCGGAGGTGGATCATCCAGTTGTCGATGAACGTTACATATTAAGCCTTCTGTGGTTTTAATGCCTGCACCATTAGGTTATCCGGCCTGCTTGGTAATCGTTCAGTATTCAGCGCTTGCAGCAGCGCTTGCTAATCATGTTAATGCCCGCAATCCAAAAAATAACCTTCTACTTTCAAAATATTCTCAACAGATTCGAAATTTCCTAGTCAATTGCACCCCCAAACCAGGATATTGCCACCTCCATGTTATTGGGCCATTTTGCTGTTTTAGTTCATCTCATCTTTCGACTCTCAGATCCAAAAAATAACTTGAAAAATAACTCAGAGTGAAAGTAAAAAAAGTAAGAGTGAAAACCTGGCGGTTGAATTATTAGGGTATTACCAAGGTGAATAGAGAGAAGGTGGGTTCACTTTGTAAGGAGCAATATGGCTGCCCGAGACCTATGACGTAGTTGGACGCATCTGTGAATTGATAACCTTGGATAGCCAGTGGGAAGGCATCACTCTATTGTTTGTAACGGGTCGCGAGTGAACGCACAACTTTAGTAATGTAATGGGTCGTGAGCGAATGACCAACTTTCTATTTAGGTTAAAGGCCAGTTTAATGAATTTACCACTGATTACAGTTCTATATATTTATTATTATTATTTTATTATTTAATCTTATTATTTTATCTAATCATAATTAATTTTTTTATTCATGTTTTATCAAAAAGATTTTTATTTTGTATCAGTGGTAAATACGTCTTAGCAAACATGTGAAGTGTTAACGTTGTTGGTTAAAAAAGTTCAGTTGTTAATTGTGAGTTATTCGGCCTAAAGGAGTAAAGTGTTATTTCTTGTATATCATAATTATAATTGTCATTGACCCGGAATTTGTATATGGACTTTTGTTTTGTATTAGCGATCTGGGTTTGTTGCCTGGCGTGTTTAAATAAAATTGTTTTGTTTGTGCTATTTGTTTATTTCTTGTTTGTCTTCTTTGTTCATCTTAAATAAAACTCTAAATGTTTATGTTCAAATTTTGAGTTTTTATTTTATTGAACAATTGAGCATATTTTTAGTCACTGGTCAGTAATTTTATCTTAGTTCTTAATCAAAACTTTAAAGTAAACATTGAATTCTTTACATTAAGTTTGCAATTTCATTATAGAAGGTTTAAGTGTATGTGAGTCCAGATACTTCAAGGGATGGAAGATATGTGCAGTGGCAATATGTTAAAACAAAAAAATTCACCACATTTATCAGTTCATAGGTAAGCTTATGTCTTGAACTCTTAAGAAACTAGTTTAAAAAACCTTTTAATGTTTATTCAACAGATTTTCTCGAGACAAAAACCTGAGGAATATATGGGTGATGAAATGATGAATACCTGATGAGTTCAACATTGAAAATGCCAGAATTTGTATGTTCATGTAGTTTTATATTTTGAATTTTGTATGTATATTTTTATGTAAATAAATTGTTTAATGCACATTGTTGTTGTTTCTTTAAATTTCTACATTATTATTAATAATCAATACATTCTATTGATTTTTTAACCGACTTCGAAAGAGGAGGTTACTCAATTCGATACGTATGTGCCTTCTTTTTTTTTTTTTTTTTTTTTTTTCTATGTATGTCCACCGATTACTCCGAGATTGGTGGACCAATTGGAACGAAACCTTTTGCATCTTGTAGAGTATTTTCCCAATGTGGTCCCATTAAAACCTTTTTGGGGTTCTTAATTTATTAAAGAAGTTATTGGGAAAAAACATGTATATAATTATTTAATTATCGCTCAAAATATTTACTTATTTGAAAAACATATGGCATATATATCATAAGGTATGCTCCAACAAACTATTAAAACACGTTGATAAACAACAAACTGATCATGTACTTTTTTTATTCTAAATTTGATTGGTTGATTTCAAGCAATGCTCAATAATGTTTTAATGGTCCATGAATCGGTTGGAAAAACAAACCAATCAAATTCAGAATTAAAAGAGTGGGGGAGAACATGTGAAGTGTGTTAGTTATTGTCGTGGTTTAAGTGCTTGTTGGAACAAACCTCATACATAACCTTAAATTAATTTTCAACAATAGATTTTAATAAGATATATAATATCAGTGGAATATCGCTGTTGTTTCCTGAAAAATGAAACACTTCTTTATGGTTCCGGCAGAGTTATTGTTGTTTCGACCCTGTTCCTGGAAAATGTTGCCAAGAAATAAAACTCAAGAACATTTTTTTGGGTTGCTTAGAAGATTTGTTTTATAGAATTAAGAAGATTAAAGCACATTAAACACCGATAACAGTAAAAAATCCCAAATGAATGTCTAAACGACGGATGGACAGCATAATCATAAAACCACAAAATTCATAGAATTTAAAGATAGGCCGAGCATAATTAACCCTTTTTCAAAGAGATTCGTAAAATCGTAGCCATTATTGTTTTAAATTAGTTTTTGATTTCCGACTCGCTATGCACATTAAAAAGGAATTCAATACTTCCTGGAAAAGCTCTTTTTCAGTTGATATAGAGGCCTTAAGAAAGGATTTAGGCACCTCTGTCAGCTTCCGGATACACTCGATCACTGTCGGATATTAATATACAACAGTAGCGGATCCAGGGGAGGGGCGCGGGGGGCGCGCCCCCCCCCCCCCTGAGAGGTGAAAACACTCATACAGTATCACTATTTCTACATAAAATGAGCTATATTTAGTCATTTTTCAAGTCCACTAATTGAAAATGAATTGTATTTAAACATTTACAGTAATTTACAACGTCATAATGTACTAATAAGTTTTTTAAATTAGAGCCTCCATTACTCATGAAATGTAAAAAAAAAAAAAGTGCGCCCCCCCCCCCTCAAAAAATTTCTGGATCCGCCACTGATATAAAATGTAATCATATAATCTTGTGCGGATTCTTCACTCTGGAGTGACACTTTTGTTATATTATCCTTCTTCTTCTTCTGCTCAACAACCCGCTAGCGAGTCGAGGCCTCTTCAATCAGTTTCCGCCAGTTGTTCCGGTCAAGTGCGACCTCTTTCCAGTTTCGAGATCCAAGGAGCTCTCTGGCATCGTGTGTCACTCCGTCCAACCACCTCAGCTTCGGTCTTCCGCGACGTCTCGTCCCATGCAGTACCTCTCCTAGGACCTTCTTGGGGATGGCAGAGTTCTCCATTCTTATAACATGGCCGGCAAGCGGAGCCTACCCAGCCTGATGAAGGTCACGGCATCCACATCCTTGTAAAGGTGAGCCACTTCTCTGTTGGTTCTCCGTCTCCAGATTCCGTCCTCCTGCACTCCCCCATAGATACTCCGGAGGAAACGTCTCTCAAACGTGAGGATCGCCTGCATATCGCTTCTTGTCATGGTCCATGCTTCAGACCCATAACACAATACTGGGCGTATGAGGGTTTTATACATAAGCTTTTTGGTTGACCTTGTGATGAGGTTGCTTCTGAGCTGTGGTCTTAGTCCAAAGTAACATCTGTTAGCAGCTGTTATTCTCTTCTTAATCTCGGATGAGACGTCATTGCTGGTATTGACAACCGAACCGAGATATGTGAATTCGTTGACCTTCTCGAAGGAATATTCCCCAAAATTCAGGTTGATCCATAACCATGTACTTGGTCTTACCTTCATTTACCAGCAATCCTAATCTTCTTGCTTCTCTTTCCAGACATACAAAGGCCTCCTCAACTGCTTTTTTGGACCTTCCGACAATATCCAAATCATCCGCATACTCCAACAGCTGCACACTCCTGTTGAAGATAGTGCTTGATGTTTGTATGCCGGATGCTCTCACAGCTTTCTCCAGCACCAGGTTAAAGAGGAGGCAGGCTAATGAATCACCTTGTCTAACGCCAACTGTCACTGGGAATGCAGTGGAGTGCTCATTCTGTACTCTAACTCGACAGTTTCCACCATCCATTGTCGCTTGGCACATTCTAATAAGCTTCTTAGGGATATTCAGCGATTCTAAAGCTGTATACAGTTGCCCCCTGTTAACACTATCATAAGCGTTCCTAAAATCGATGAATAGATGGTGTGTCTGTATCTTGTACTCCCGTCCTTTTTCTAAAATTTGCCTCAAGGTAAAAAGCTGGTCAGACGTTGACATCCCTTTCCGGAATCCGCACTGATAGGGTCCTAGGATTCCCTCTGCAAATGGAAGACGTTGGAACAGCACATTAGATAATATACGCCACTGGTAATAAAGATATTCCTCTATAGTTCCTGCATTCTAGAGGGTCTCCTTTCTAGTGAATCGGAACTATTACTGATTGGTGCCAGACATTAGGGATCCTCTCGTCAACCCAAATGCACAGAAGCAATTCCTGGATCGCCTTCTCCAGCTCCATCCCGCCGTGTTTGAATAGCTCCGCATTGAGATTGTCGTAACCAGGAGCTTTATTGTTCTTGAAATATTCTCAGATTCTCAGATACCGAAATAACAAACGAATATGTTGTGTATTATATTTACCAATAAAACTGGTCGAAAAACGGCCGAAATCCCAACTGTTCAGTGGCATACCTACGACATCTTGAAGTTGCCGGATTCATGTTACAGCCGAGCAAAACTGAACACCTCCTCTCGGAACACAGATGTATGTATGTACTAAACAAGTACCGAAGACAATATTCCTAGGGGAAAAAGATTGTCATTGTGGAAAAAAGTTTTATGGGTCATCCCGATGGAACATTGGTCTTTACAAAAAATCAAAGTAGACAGGGTGTTGAAAGGTGTGTACTGCACCTATCGCAAACGATTTTCAATTTTCTGAGCATATTCATAAAATTGATAATGTGACTATTATAATACAAAGTTGATTAAAATTGATATAATTATAATATAAAGACCCGGGATAGACGAACTTGGATAGCGCTACCTGAGTGGGCTGACTTTTATTTCGTAAGGGACCCACGGAATAGATCTCGTCCTTCCCACCATGGATAGAACAACCAAATAATGAACCAAACTCACTTGTAGTATCTAAAGAGGGGTACCAAAAAAAAAAAAATAATAAAAAAAAAAAAAAAACGACTTCGAAAACCCGAAATCAGTTCAAAATGCACTTAAAATCTATATAATAAAATACATACCGAATTTGTTTTATAAATCAATGCATTGCTTGCTCCCGCCTTATATTAGAAATTATCTTCTGCCACTAAAAAGTATGAAATAAAAAACATTTTATAAAAAAAATTAAACCGACTTCGAAACTAGGATCGACTAGGAACCAGTAAAAATAAATGCACTGAAAAACTGAAGTATGAAATAATTACCTTCTGATTTTTATGAATACGCAACAAAATTGAAAATCGTATGAAAAGCGGAAAAATGCATTAAAACGGATAATTTTATTTTGATTAGTATGAATACATACTAACTGTTGATAAAAAATATTAAATTAAAGTATAAAATACCATGTTCAATAATTAACAATCTTTTCGGAGGCGGCGCAAAATTTAAAATTGTTAACACTAAAAATTAGGAAAATCTTAAAATTCTCTATAGATTTTCTATTTTGCGCCGCCACCGAAAAGATTGTTAATTATTGAACATGGTATTTAATATTTTAATTTAATAAATTTTATTACTAGTTAGTATGTATTCATACTAATCAAAATAAAATAATCCGTTTTAATGCATTTTTCCGCTTTTCATACGATTTTCAATTTTGCTGCGTATTCATAAAAATCAGAAGGTAATTATGTCATACTTTTCAGTGCATTTATTTTTACTGGTTCCTAGTCGATCCTAGTTTCAAAGTCGGTTTAATTTTTTTTATAAAATGTTTTTTATCTTTACCTACAATGAACTTGTATCCCATCAATTATAAATGAAAACTATTTCTATAACTTCCAGGTTTTTATTTATCTATTTCTTTTAATTAATAAACCTTTCCTGGCCAAATTATTAATTCATTAGCGAAAATCCAACGTGTGGTCACTCCAGATATAAATAATAGTTTAGAAAATATAATTAACTTGTATGTAAATGCAAGATTATTTCAGTGTTGTGAAAAGAAAAAACTATGCCAACCCTAACTTTTTATCTAATAAAAGTCTGATGTTCGTAAATAATGTCGGGTTTGTGGAGTAAAACCTCAGTTGTGAAATCAGAATTTAAAATAATGGAAAATATTAATCTTTTTTACTGTAAAGGCATTGCGAAAAATTGTAGTATTTAAAGAGAATTCAATACGCATGGGCTGAGTCATGCGTCCGATGACGTAAGCGGGAAGGGGTTGTGAGGATTTGCCTACCCAAGTGAGCCCACCTTGTCTCTATTCACCTTGGTAATAGGGGAGAGTTCGATTAAGGGCCTATTCACACTATCGGTTTCGCGCCCGCTCCACTCTCGCTCCGCTCCCGGTCCGCTCTCGCTCTACCCCATCCACACTAGCGCTCCGCTCCCGCTCCACTCCCGGTCCGCTCTCCTAATATCTTACCATATTCACACTATATAATTTTACACCGTTCAATTTTGAAAGGTTAAAGCTATTAAAGCCATTAATAATCGAAGTTGTCTGTATTCGGATTATAATTAATGATTAACTTTCAGTTATTTAAGTATTCATTTATTCTTCAATTTTACGGCCAAAAAAAAATCAATTTTTCGTTTGTAGAAATAGTTGGTAAGTGTACTTTTCTTGATGAAGAAGATAATAGTATCAAAAAACATAATAAGAAGAATATATTGCAACACAATGATAATTATTAATAATAATTATAAATTAATTTAATTAATGGTGAAGAAATAATTTAAATTTTTTTCGGAATGTATTCGAATACGCTTGAAAATTTCAAGTTGAAATCGGTAAATGCTGCAATTTACCGATTGTGTTCTCTTCTTTTCCTTATTAATATTTTAATTATTTTTTGCTTTTATATATTTTTTGTTAATGATCTGACATTTTTCATAATATACTGCATTTTTATTCGTTTCAAATTGAACGTTATTTTATAATAGCACTGAGTATCTAGTCAATAAATAAATCGGTGACCGTTTTTTACAAGTACATTAATTCATAGCAAAATATATCTCAAACATAACATAAATTTTTCTCGTCGAAAAACCGCGCGAATTGTTGGTGATTTTTTTTTTTTTATCATTTCAAGCGTATTCGAATACATTCGGAAAAAAAATTTAAATTATTTCTTCACCATTAATTAAATTAATTTATAATATATACATATATATATATATATATTTAAAGTTAAACTTTTTTGGCCGTAAAATTGATGAATAAATAAATACTTTAATAACTGAAAGTTAATTATTAATTAAAATCCAAATACAGACGGCTTCGGTTATTAATGGCTTCAATCGTGAACGGTGTAAAATTATATAATGTGAATATGAAAAGACTTTAGGAGAGTGGAGCGGGAGCGGAGCGAGAGTGAAGCGAGAGTGGAGCGGGAGCGGAGCGAGGCCTGACCTGTTATGTGCCAATATTGTGATTAGCCTCTCTCTATTCCTCTTTAGAATATTTTGCCAGAGAGACCGGACCGGGAGCGGAGCGCTAGTGTGAATGGGGTAGAGTGAGACCGGACCGGGAGTGGAGCGAGACCGGAGCAGTACCGTTAGTGGAATTCTCTGTCTATTTCTCTTTAGAATATTTGAGCGGACCGGGAGTGGAGTGGGAGCGGAGCGATTGTGTGAATCCGCCCTAAGTGGGGTATCGGGTAAAGTGGGGTACCGATCTGATCGCAGTGTCTTTTGGTGCTACTTATCAACTGAATGGTATAATTCCTTTGGTTGTGGTGTTAGTTTAGCAAGGGGTCCTATAGTGAAAAGGTTTTCTGTTAGAATTTGAGAGTTGAATATATATTTTGAGTGCATTTTCTCTCATTTTAGTACTGACTTCAAAATGGTATAACTCAACCACATATTCCTTGATTGCTACGTTTATTATTTCTTTGGATTGGTCATCTTATTCATATGTGTTTCCGTTTGTTTTAAAGTTTCTATTAATATTTATTACCGTTTTACAATTTTTATTTTCATTAAACATCCTTTCGACTAAAGTGAGGACGTTAAGGGTTGGGTATAGTGGGGACGTCCCCACTTTAGCCGACGATGACTTATTTAACCTAACTTTTACATTTACTAAATCATTTATCTCATTGTTGTTACGCTGTATGCCTAATATATTTCCCTATTTTATTTCAACAATGTCAGTGCATAGAAATAGAAATACAATAACCGCCTACAAGTCGGATCATGCCATATCTTCCAGTTCCAATAGTAAAACGCACGATTCTCGCCATCCATCATTCCATCAAATTTTCTAGTTTTACCTTTCGTCAAATTGCACGTTACTTATTATCGAAGAAAATTAAATGATGGAAAACTTGGGGCAGTGGCCATTTTAACTTGTTCAGCTTGCAAACAAAAACTCGAAAAAAAACGAAACAAAAAAAAGAAAAGAAAAAAAGAAGGACGGTAAAGAAAGAAAATTCCCTGAAAATAGAAATCTACAGAAAATAGAATGAAAACTCGTTTTTTTTTTTTTTCGGTTGGCTCACAGACCTTGGAGATCTTTAGCCGCCTCAACTAGCCTATTCCACCTCTGTCTATCTTGGGCGATGGCTTTCCAGTTGACCACTCGATGTTCGGTGGCTTCCTTCTTGATTATGTCAGCACATCTCGTTCTGGGTCACCCTCGCGGTCGGGTACCGACGACTGTTGCGTTCATCGTCATGTTGAGGGAGCCTGATGGGTTGCTTCTTGCCACGTGTCCCGCCCATTTTAACCTCTTAGCTTTCATATCATGCGCTATCGATTGTCGGGTTTCCCCTATAATCTCTTCTTTAGTCTTTCTTCTCCAGAGCCCCAGTTCATTATCCCACTTCGGGCCTACAATTGTCCTTAGCACCTTCCTTTCGAATCTTTCGATTCTTGCTTGTAAGGTTCTGGTCAGTGTCCAAGTTTCGCACCCATACATTAGCACGGGTTTGATTATTGTGTTGTAGACCCTGATTTTCAGTGGGCGGCAGATTTTCTTAGATCTTAGGACTCGAGAGACCGAGAAGAACGCACGATTGGCACTGGCTATTCGTTGATCGACCTCTGTTAGTTGGTCGTTTATTGAGGTTACTGTAGATCCGAGGTATTTGAAGTTATCTACTTTAGGGAAGGTATATCTTCCTACACTTATATCGTCGATTACGTGTAGGTTCCGGCTTACTATCATGTACTTCGTCTTATTTTGATTAACTTGTAAGCCGATGTCTCTCGCTGAATTGATCAGGGAACCGGCGAGTGACTGAATGTCTTCTTTCTTACTTCCTAGCACAGTCACATCATCCGCATAGGCGAGGAACTTATGCATTTTCCCCACGTGCACTCCCCCGCTTGCCTTGGTACATTCTCCTATAACTTTTTCCAAGGCCAGGTTGAACAGCATCGGGGATAGGCAGTCGCCTTGTCTTAATCCTGACTTCACGTCGAAGCTTTCAGTCATTTCTCCTTGTACCAGGACTCGGCATCGGGATCTATTAATACACGCCCGTATCAATCGTACCAATTTTCCTGGGAAACCCAGTTCCGTCAGTATTTTCCAAAGACAGCTCCTGTCGACCGAGTCGTAGGCTGCTTTGAAGGGCATATGAGACCTGTGTTCCATACGTCCGGGATCTTTTCCTCTCTCCATATTTTCAGGATGAGCTGGTGTAGATGGCTCGTCAGTGACTCACCCCCTTCCTTGAATAGCTCACCAGGTAAGCTATCTATTCCAGGGGCTTTTCGCCGCTTTACCTTCTCAATCGCCATCTGTACATCCAGTAGATCCGGCTCCTCTACCACATCGCTGGGATGGTCCTCAGCGTGGTCCATGTCCTCATCCTCTGAGGGATCCTCACTGTTCAGCAGCTGCTCAAAGTAATCCTTCCAGATTCCGAGCACTTCGTCTTTGACTGCTGTCAGTTTGCCTTGTTTGCTTTTCATTTGAGTGCTCCTACCCTTGTATCCGGTTCTTTCTTTCCTGATGTCAGCATATAATTCACATATTTTACCGCCCTGCCAGTTATCTTCTATCTCCTTGAGCTTTTGAGACAAGAATTCTCTCTTTGCCTTTCTCAGTGTCTTGTTTACTGCTTTCTGAGCAGCTTCGTATCTATCTCGGGATTCTTTGTCTCTTTTGCCTAGGCTGAGGATCTTCAGTGCCCTTTTGTCCTCCACAGTCTTACGGCATTCCTCCGTGTACCATTTCTTTGGTTGACGCTTAGCCTGGACTCCTATCACCTTATTCGCTGTCTCCTTCAAGACTTTTTCAATTTCCGCCCAGTGGCTCTCAATTTGCGTACTCTCTAGGTCGAGAAGTTCGAATTTATTGGACAGCTCTATTTGGAATCGTGATTGGGTCTCCGGATCCTTTAGTCTTTGGATTTCATATCTTATTCGTTTCAGGTCGCTATCTGTCTTCTGGATTCGTCTAAGCCTTTGGTTAAACTTTACTACCACCAAGGCATGGTCCGACTGTCCGAACAGTCGGCTCCCCTAAAGCTCCTCACATCTTGAATGGAGCTTTGGTGTCGCTTGTCGATCAGCACGTGGTCGATCTGGTTCCTCCACCTGTCCCCAGGACTTGTCCATGTATACTTATGAATCTCCTTATGCGGGGACTTGGTGCTGCTGACTACCAGATTCTTAGCAGCTGCGAAACTTATACATCTTACTCCATTTTCGCTGCTCGTTTCATGCAGACTGTGCGATCCAATTGTTGGCCGAAACTGACGCTCCCTTCCGATCTTGGCATTGAAATCCCCAATGACTAATTTTACGTCATACCGTTGAATACCGTCGTACACTTGCTCAAGTTGCTCATAGAAATCATCTTTCATATCATCGTCCTTGTCTTCGGTTGGTGCGTAAACGTTTATGATGGAGATGTTAAACCATCTTCCTTTGAATCTAAGCACACTTATCCGATCGCTAATAGGGACGAAGCTTAGGATTGATTTCCGAGCCTTGGGGCTTACTATAAAGGCAGTTCCTCCGGTAAAGTTTTGCTTGTTCCTCCCACTGTAGAATATCGTGTACCCATCGATAGTGAGTTCACCATCCTCGGGCCACCTAACTTCTTGTACGGCTATTATGTCAGTAGCGTACCTTTTAGCTTCCTCCACTACTGTTTGGGCGGCTCCAGGTCTGTATAAGCTCCGAACATTCCACGAGGCAAGACGGAGTCCTTTATACAAAGCCGGGGTCGTTACCAGTTTTAGACTATCAGTTCCGAGGCTAGTTTTTGGTTTCGTAATCCGTTAGATTTTTACATGGTCGGGTGATTGACCCAACACATAACCCCCGTTGACCTTGGAGGACCTGTAATGAGACGTCTCCAGTAGACTGACGTGCCTCATCACGCCCGGGGGGAGGGGGGAGTTTGGACTTTGTGGCTTTCATCGGCGGGTGGTCACCCAACTGGGGCGGTCACCCATCCAAGTACTAAACACGCTCGACGTTGCTTAACTTTAATTACCTATTGCAACTGTCTTTGTCCACTCGGCAATCCCGGCCCACTGAAAACTCGTTAGCAAATGTAAAAAAAAAAAAAAAAAAAAAAAAAAAAAAAATGTCAAGAAGAGAAAACTGAAGAAAAAGAGCTAAGAAAATCATATAAAGAAAATGATTTTTGCTCAGTGTGCTTGTGTGCACTGTGCTTACGTTGAAATGTAGGATTTCACGAAAAGTGTTCTGATTTGTGCCAATTCAAACTTAACGGTGTTCTTTGCCAGGTCTGCAGAACTTAGAAGGATCACAAAGTTCCCTGAGTTATGTTTTAAGATATATATAGTTGTTAGTAATTAATTATCTTTTGACCAATTGTATTAAAATGAATAATTTTGGTCATTGTGGTAATAATTATAGTTAAGACAAGGACATTTTCCATTTCGTTTGTAATAAACGACTTAACAATTTTTTATTAATCCTATGCTGAAGTATTTTTATGATAGCAGGTTCTATACAAATTTTCCAACATTTTAATACATAAATGTATGTTTTATATAGTACTCATAGCAATAATAAAGCATTTTTATGCAATTCAAAAACGATACCCCACATTACCCGAAGGGGTACCCCACTTTACCCGAAGGTGCGGGTAAAGTGGGGATATTTTTTATTTTGTATTATTATTAATTATAGCTGAACCGTTCCGATTTAATCCACACTTAACAAACATAAAGATAAGTAGTAGAAGTTTAAAAATTATGAATCATTTTAGATTTTTAGGGAAAAATGGAGAATTCACAAGGAAATACAAAAAATATCCCCACTTTACCCGACTCCCCCTACTCTAATAATTCAACTTTCATTTTTTCACTCTTTTTTTTTTACTTTCACTCTTAGTTATTTTTCAAGTTTTTTTTTTTTTTGGATCAGAAAGTCGAAAGATGAGATGAACTAAAACAACAAAATGCCCCAATAACACGGAGGTGGCAACATCGTGGTTTGGGGATGCAATGGACTATATTGTTCATTTGTTTTCCTCTCCACGCTTTTAACATTTAGATTTGAAAATATCGTGCATAAATTAATAACTGTCGCTAATCTATATTCATCGCTTTGGATTCGGTTCAACATAAATATTAATAATCCGGATGACATGGCGGACAGTGATGGCTGTGATGGACCAATTACCTGATGCTAATACACCTGTTTATGGCCCAACCTATCTTGTCAACGTCCATCTTGATCTAAGTTCGGATATCATGTCGCAGGGATCCTAACCAACATTAATAATTAATTAATGAATCAATATTGTGAAATAAATTATATTTAAGATTGATATTAAAAACTAAAGAGGTGTGGATAATGCTATAAAATAATGTAAGTATCCATATATTCTGAAGGAAGGGCTCCCTGGTCCAAAATAAACGAGAACGTTTAGTCCCCCCTCCCCCCCCCCCCCAACAATTCAACGGCTTCTAAAATTGGCACCTTGATTTTGGTTTTTGATGATTGTTTGGTACTCAAACTTAGTGGACTGTATTTAAAAATAAAAATAAATAAATTAATATCAATGAACAAAATATTATATTTAAGAAATAAAATTAAAATGCCAACTCTGTTATGAAAAATGAGAAATAAACCTTGAATAGTAAATTAATTACAACAAAACAAAAAAAATAACATTAAATTTAACATTGAATTTGAACAAAAGAAAAGCAGTAAAGTAAATAAAATGAAAACAGTAAGACAAGTATATTAACAAAAGATGAACTAAAATTTACTTAATGTCCCTCTAAAATGATAATTAAAACAAAACACTAGTAATTAATTACTACTAGTACGTACTAGTGTGCGTGTATGTGCGTTGCCGTTTGGTCTTGACCAAGGCGATGTATACGTGCAGTAATAGAGCTGAGCGTCCGTACAGGGCTCCAGTCAGACTAATACTAATACTAATAGAATTGTTTACAATAGGAGGCCCTTCGTATGAAGACGGGCTTGTCCTTAGTATTAAATATAAACATAGCTTTAAACGTTAACGTATACAATTGATTAACGTATAAATAATTAACATTTTATAACAAAAAAAAAATAGTAAATAACATTAAATAAAATTGCATATTTATTCGGTCCCGAACATCCCGCCCACCAAAATTGGTTCATATTTTAAATGAATTCGCTAGTTTTAGCTTAAAGGGAATTTTAGAATTCGCTATCATTTTCAGTTGGAAGAAGCGGTATTATGCTTACAAGAGGACGCTGAAATTCTCTCGATGCTGTTTTAACTGTGGCAACTCTAACTACCGAATCTTCACCTTCATGCAGAGCTGTGATTCGTGCTGTAGGCCAAGAGAGTGGTGAGGATGTCTTATCGTGAATCAAGACCAAGTCACCCATTTTGGGTACATACGGATTGGGTTTCGTCCATTTCGCTCTCTGTTGTAGGGTGTTGAGGTAATCGTGACGCCATCGTTTCCAGAAATGTTGGGTGCGCTGTTGAACTAGCTGCCACCTGCCGAGTCAGCTTTCCGGTAGGTTTGTCAAGTCATGAGCAGGGCAAGAAGTTAAACAATCTCCGATTAGAAAATGACCTGGAGTTAAATACTGATAATCTTCTGGCTCTGACGACAGTGGATATAATGGTCTTGAATTTAATATAGCTTCTATTTGGGTGATGATTGTATAAAATTCTTCAAATGTAAATGCTGTAGAATTTAAAGTTCTTGTTAAGTGATGCTTGACAGACTTTACACCTGCTTCCCAAATTCCCCCAAAATGTGGTGCTGAAGGTGGATTAAAGTGCCATTATATTTCCTTATCCAAGAGGTGAGTTTTAATGGTGTTTTCAGTTGTATTGGTTTTCAACCAGGTGTAGAGTTCCTTTAATTCTCGCGCTGCACCCACAAAATTAGTGCCGCAGTCAGAGTAAAACTTGATAGGCCTTCCTCTCCTTGCAATAAATCGATCAAGTGTGGCCAAAAATGACTTAGTACTCAGGCTTGATACAACCTCCAGGTGTACGGCTGATTCCAGCTGACGATTCTGAAGATACGAATATTTGATCTTAACATGTACAGGTAACCAGTAAATAAAGGTAACAGTAAGTAAAGGAAACTGTTAAGTATAGTTAACCTGTGAATATAGATAACAGGTAAGTAAAGGTAAATGAGTGAATCTAAACTAAGTGAAACCCTGGCTAATTGTGGTAGAATCGAATTTTGTTCAAATCACAACCGTTGGCCAAACAACAATCCATGGATTGAAAGCAAATGTTTTCCGTGTAAAATATATTGGGAATAAATGATACATAGAAACTATTTTTACCTTAAAGAATTACGAATAAAAAAGAGATCGTTGTTTCTTTTCAGAAGAATCGCAAGTATCAAATATTATGAATGATATACCATATGAAAAGGAAGTTTTCAAAGATGTGACAAAGCTTAATTTCGTGTAGAAAATTCCTACCAGGGCTTAAATATATATAGAGAAAAAAATGGGACTTTCAGAATTTAGACAACTGTAAAGATGGCAGTTTGGAATAAGATAAATATTTTGGTCTATTTCCTTCAAAACTGTGCCGGCTTTTAGCTCTTAAGCTAATGTTTAGTGTTGACATCAGAAGCCAACATTTTATAAAAGACTGTAGGACCATGGGCTTTTTAATCGTAACGTGGCTTTGGTACTTACATGGGGGTTAGTGTTATTTACGTTATACTATAATATTACGTAATGCATAATTTTCGAATGGTTATCTATATTTATACCGCATATAAACATATATTTACCTCTTATCTATATTTACCAGTTACCTTTACTTAACAGTTAACTATATTAATAGGTTACCTATAACTACCAATTACCTATATTTATCAGTTATCTTTATTTATCAGTTAGCTTTATTTACCAATTACCTTTATTTACCAGTTATATATACTTACCAGTTGGCTGTTTTCCCTGTTTACTTACCGGTTATCTATATTTACAGGTTACCTTTACTTACCAGTTACCTCTATTTACCAGTTACCTTTTCTTACCAGTTATCTATATTTACAGGTTACCTATAACTACCAGTTACCTGTATTTACAGGTTACCTTTACTTACCAGTTATCTATATTTACAGGTTACCTATAACAACCAGTTACCTGTATTTACAGAAAACCTATAACCAATCAATTATTACTATTTCTGAATAAAAAGGGCTATCTTTAATAATTCGTTTAGCTCCTTAAATGAAAAAAAGGATTGTATTTAAACATTTAATAGAAATTTACTACTTTAATGTGCACTAATATTTTAAATTAGGTCCTTTATAACGCAAAAATGTAACAAATAAAAAAGTGCGTCCCCCCTCAGAAAATTTCTGGATCCGCTACTGCCTATAACTACCAGTTACCTGTATTTACAGGTTACCTTTACATACCAGTTATCTATATTTACAGGTTACCTTTACTTACCAGTTACCTATATTTACCAGTTACCTATATTTATTACCTATTATTATTTATTACCTATATTTATCTACAGTTACCTATATTTAATTTTTATATTTAGGCTTAAAATTCCTTTAATTAATAAAATTAAAGGAAATAGAGAACAAAATTAGCACCTTCTTGAAGCTTCAGTTTTAACTTGTTATCAATATTAAGATTCGAGATCTGCAGAGGCCGCCCAAATAAGGAACCTTGTATACTTTATAGGGGGTTGAACAATTAATTTTGCTGCAACTTGTCGAGTTATGAATCATTTTTGATGGTTTCTGTGATTCAGAATCCTATAGATTTATATTCAGTCAATTTATCTCTTATTTTTTCATGTCTGATTTTATTCGCTCACTGTACTACTAAGAAATGTTCGCTCATATTGCATTAAATTTACTCAAGTATATATTATATATTGATTAAATGTAATGTGTTGAACAATTAGCCTTCTTATGAGAAAATCAATTTTTTAAGAAATTCAGTTGGTTTTATAATTGATTGCAGAGATGTAAAATCATTATTTTATTTTGTAAGAAAAGGAGAAAGTAGTTAGTTTCGCTTAGTTTTTTAAAAAGAACAGCTGAAAAAATATATAACCTTTACAAACTGAACTGGATGAATGAAAAATAAACATTAAGTGAAACGCTAAAAGGGTTTTTTTTAATGGCCCTGGATTTTACAAAATGGTATAACTATCGAGGAGTGCCATTTTCAACATCGGCAAGATTTTCTAAGGCTGCTGAAAAATTTATTCAGAGGTCAAATGTTGCAGGAGCAAAGGTACGAGAGATTTTAATTCGAGGTAAGAGCGATGCGTGGGAAACCGAAATTTCTCACTTAGATTCAATGGATAAATAAATAAATAAATAAAAAATAAATAAGTGAATAAATAAGCACTCCCTGGTAGTCTGGTGCTCGAACTAAATTTTTCATTCACTAACTCCTATGTCATTCTCAGAGAGGCTAATTACATGGTGCGAGAGGCTTAAAATTCCAGTCCTTTTCTCATCAATTTTACACCCTTAGGAGAAAAACGGAAACCTTCTTCTCCGTTAGGGGTTATATGGCTACACGCTGACATAACTTTCTTGATCGTACGTTGAGTCGTTTTTGAGCCTTTTCGGCTCGCACATTGTACCCTTTGCTTTATAATATATATATATTGATTATTTAAACAAGAGTGTCCATTTAAATAAATGGTTAGGGTGCCCCAGGAAGGGTCTCCGATCAGAGGAGCGACATTTTGCTGTCCTGTAACATTATAGCGAACTTGGCATCACAAAAATGAGACCTCGAGCATGTTAGTTCCGCAGTTGCACACTGAGCTGCATATAGCAATAAGATTACCTTGCAGGTGAAGAGGCCCTGCCAGGAGGTGTTCTCCGGGTTCTGCTGGTGGAAGGACAAAGAGCTCGACTGCTGCTCCATCTTCGAGCTGCAGCTCACCGACCGCGGCTACTGCTGGGCCTTCAACTCGGACACCTCAGAGCAGAGCAAACGGTATCAACAGCTTTACATATAGTGCATCTTATAGTTTATTATATATCTTATAGTACATCCTTTAGTTTATCATATATCTGATAGTACATCCTTTAGTTTATCATATATCTTATAGTACATCCTTTACTTCATCATATATCTTATAGTACATCCTTTACTTCATTATATATCTCATAGTACATCCTTTAGTTCATCATATATCTTATAGTACATCCTTTAGTTTATCATATATCTTATTGTACATCCTTTAGTTTATCATATATCTTATAGTACATCCTTTAATTCATCATATATCTTATAGAACATCCTTTACTCCATCATACATCTTATAGTACATCCTTTACTTCATCATATATCTTATAGTACATCCTTTAGTTTATCATATATCTTATTGTACATCCTTTAGTATATCATATATCTTATAGTACATCCTTTAATTCATCATATATCTTAAAGTACATCCTTTACTTCATCATACATCTTATAGTACATCCTTTACTTCATCATATATCTTATAGTACATCCTTTAGTTTATCATATATCTTATATTACATCATTTAGTTTATCATATATCTTATAGTAGGTACATCCTTTAGTTTATTATTATCATATTTTGTAACGACATTACATCATAATTAGTATGTTACGAATGTTTATTGAAAAAAAAAATCACTATATGTGAAACACACAGTCCCCTACTAATACTAAAATTATTTTTACTTTCACTTACCTATATATGAAATACATGTAAGTATTGCGATCGTGAAAAATTTTGACATCCGGTTTTCAACGGAAATGAAGGTTTTGGGGTCCTCTGAGTCTAAATAACCAAGTCCCATGAAACTGTCTGTGTGTGTGAGAGAGAGAGTATGTGAACAGACTAGCTCAAAAACTATAAACCGTACAAACCTGAAATTGGGTAGGTATTTGATTTATATATATGCCCGCGATATAACAGTAAAAATTTCATCTCAATTGATCAAACGGAGGGGGCACTATATTTTATGCTACGTTTCTGGTTTCCCGCTTTTCTAAGGCGGGTGGGGGTTACCAGAAACGGCTTATATCTAATTAATATTGTAATTAATGTACTTAATTCGCCTTAATGGAAATTGGATACTTTTTCAAAGGTGACGTGTTTACCAATTCTATTTCATTCTAATAAACCTGTGGCATAGGGTAAATGATAATAAATAAACAAATCCAAATTGAACTATATCTTTAATTTTATTGACCCATAATGTAAATTATTTATACCCCCTTTAATATATCATATAAACATATTTTACTAGCACAAATTAGTTAATGGATGCTGACTGGCAATTTAACATTATTTAAATAAATACTGACCACACAATATTACAATTGGTACTGTATATGTATTAACCTTATCTGGTGGGCACTCTCTGCTGTTATCTCTGGCCTATCTGCTGGATCAGTCTCTGCCATCTCTGACGCTCTCTCAGACTCAGCACAGCAACCCATCTCAGCCTGTCTCGGAAATCTGGACTCTGCCGCTCGCTCTCTCCCTGGACCTCCGCACTCCTCGTACTTCACTCTCGCCCTCTCGGCACTCTCCCCGACCTCTGTCCACCTTCGAACCCTCTCCCGAACTCCCGTATAACTCTTTTTTTCCCCACTCTCTTCAGACTTCCTCTGATTGGTTGGTTCCAGACTTCTTCTGATTGGCTGGCTGCCTAATATTTCCCTTCCTTCCTATATTTAACGTGTTTCCCAGCGGCCTCTTTGCCGGGGCAAAACCAGGGTTTATGGCCACAAATTTCTCTAGCAATCTTCTTAGGTATTTCCCTAGGTGTTTGTCGGCAGCATTGTCGGTCCCAAGCTTTGCTTATTTTGAATTTCTAACAGAAGGTTTATTGCCCCAATACTTACAAGGGGTATTTCCAAGACCTAGCCGCCTTCAGGTAAAACTGACCACTGGGTTGAGCATATACAGTACTTTACATAATTTGATATTAAATTATTAATTGAACTTCCTTTTCCTATCACGGCAGCATCCACAATACATAGCATTTATAACTTTTCCCCATTTTTACGATTTTTTTCGATTGTCTCAAAAATAGCTTTAACGATTTTGATTAAACTCGTCATGTTTAATGAGAATCAAGTATTCTTTAAAGATGTTCTATTCATTTAATAGAAATTACTTGTTTCATGGTAACTATATATGAAGTTTTCAACAACTACATAGAGAATTATAAAATCAGACAACTTGGAGTGTTATGCTTGCATTGCCGAATTATCACAAGCAAACACTTTTATTTAATAATAAAAAAAATTGCAAATAGAAACAAAAATAAGTAAATGATATGGACAAATGTGAGACTTTGATAAATGGCATTTAACAAAACACGTAAATGTTTAAGTAAGTGGTAAGTGAAAGTTGTGTGTTGCGCGCATCGCACCAGATTTTTTATAAATTGCTATTTTGGATTTCAGAATTCTTTGATATCTTTATGCTGCCTTTAACCTTTTATTGCGGTTTTGGTACTTTTATTAGGCTTTAACCGGTTGCGGCTACTTGCGCCGGTACTAGCAGATAAAAGGGCTATTACAGCAGGCTATTATTATTTCCCACCTTAGCGTTTTACTCAAAACTTCCAGATCCTTTATATACTAACTCTATATTATTATTTGTGAACACTATTGTAATATCATCATCTTATACATAGAGGCAGGAAGGTAAAATTTTCGTTTAGGTAGGTAAAATTCCTGAAGGGGGTCGAAGTATTCTCTGTTAGGCTCAATTAAATGTTAAAATAAAAATTATTGATATTTAAAAGTTAAAAGTGTGTTTACATAATGCGTAATAGATATAGTAAATGAATACGAATCTATTTAATTAGTTGTTTTAATTTCTAAAATTTTCTCCCCCCCCCCCTTGTGGACGCCCATGATCTTATATATCGAATATAACCGACATCATGCCAGGTACATGGCAATATCCAGATAAACCGAAGCGTTTGGGGGACCTATCCCACCTATATATATATATATATATATATATATATATATATATATATATATATATATATACTCGTATGTATATACTATATAATATATACGATAGGTTAAATGATGATCAGGATTTTCAGTTTGAAAAAAAAATTTATTTTCGAAAGCCAACGTTGGTATCCAACTTGTGGATCTTCATCAGGGCTAAAATAAAACAAATATATGAGTATCTATGCTAGAGGATGACATTAAATGAATATTTTACAGAACTGATAATAATATAAAAGATGGTAACTTCAAAAGCGTTGGGTTTCCCCGTCATAAGCCTTTGAAGTCAGCAAACTATACCCTACCACTACCTCTTACCTTATTTTACCTTCAATCTTTGTATGTACCTTGACTCAGAAGGTAAATATCACATTCTATTTTATCTTGCTAACCAGCTACTTATTTAAATATTCATGTATAATGCTTACCATCTTTTATGTTAATATCAGTTCTGTAAAATATTCATTTATTGTCATCCTCTAGAATAGATACTGTCTATATATAATATATATTAGATACTGTCTATATATAATATATTTGTCTTCTTTTAGCCCTGATGAAGATCCACAAGTTGGATCGAAACGTTGGCTTCCGAAAATAAATTTTTTTTTCAAACTGAAAATACTGATCATCATTTAAACTATCGTAAAGATTAACCGTTGACTATCTCTCACCTATACAAAAAAAATAATTAATAAACAGAGAAGAAAAAAAAATTGTGAACGCCACAACGTTTTTTTTTTTTTTTTTAATCTACTAACGGGAAAAACGACTATATGCTTTTCTAGGCCTCCATTTTTGTCCTAATTCGCCTTTTATAGCGATGACAGACGCACTCTTAGCGACCGGTTTCGATGTGGAAGATCGTGGGATGATAAAATGTTCCGAAATAGAGACCAGTTCCCGGCCATTTCTGTGCCCCCCTACTAAAGGGAAGCGACCCTTGAAATGAGCGGTGAACCGTAGGACTAAGAACATCTTCCAACTGTTCTGAATGGCGTCCCGAGCCACTAAAGTGGAAATATCGATGCCGCTCTCTACTTATCGATAGTTGGTATCGACCTATTGTGGGCTATGGATGGAGCTTAATGGAAAAAATTCTAACCTTTTCTGTTAGATCCGGTTTTTTCGTAAATTTTATGATAGGAAAACCGATTAATAATCTTATTAAAATGGTTCGCTTTAAAAAATTTATTTAAGACATCACAAAATAGCTTTACAAGAGATAATAAAAAATCAAATTGCGAAGTGGCCGGTTTTTGACATCCGAGGACCCTCTTCTGGCACACTCAGCCTCTTTGAATTGATTACTTTTTAAGTAATCAAGGAAGGGGGAGGGAGCTGGTGGGTCAGCGTGATCTTGGTCGAAAATTCCTTTCCATAGCTGTTGGCACAGCTACTTGGCTACTTCCTTAAACAGTGCTAAGCCTAAGATCCTAGTTGGCATTTTTAAAATGAGGAGGTGAGGTGCAAAACTCGTTCGTTCCATTTTTTTGAAAACTTGAGATAGCAGTGGATTCTGAAAGATATTTTAATGACCCTTGAAATGAGCGGTGAACCGTAGGACTAAGAACATCTTCCAACTGTTCTGAATGGCGTCCCGAGCCACTAAAGTGGAAATATCGATGCCGCTCTCTACTTATCGATAGTTGGTATCGACCTATTGTGGGCTATGGATGGAGCTTAATGGAAAAAATTCTAACCTTTTCTGTTAGATCCGGTTTTTTCGTAAATTTTATGATAGGAAAACCGATTAATAATCTTATTAAAATGGTTCGCTTTAAAAAATTTATTTAAGACATCACAAAATAGCTTTACAAGAGATAATAAAAAATCAAATTGCGAAGTGGCCGGTTTTTGACATCCGAGGACCCTCTTCTGGCACACTCAGCCTCTTTGAATTGATTACTTTTTAAGTAATCAAGGAAGGGGGAGGGAGCTGGTGGGTCAGCGTGATCTTGGTCGAAAATTCCTTTCCATAGCTGTTGGCACAGCTACTTGGCTACTTCCTTAAACAGTGCTAAGCCTAAGATCCTAGTTGGCATTTTTAAAATGAGGAGGTGAGGTGCAAAACTCGTTCGTTCCATTTTTTTGAAAACTTGAGATAGCAGTGGATTCTGAAAGATATTTTAATGCTCTTTCATCATATCTAATCAGATTAGAGCAAAACTTATTATTTCTTATGGATTTTTTCTATACAAAATAGCGATTTGTTGCAGAACTGATTCGTTCCATAGCTCATTGTGTTTCAAAACTGGTTCGTTACTCGTTTTGATGCAAAACTCTTTGGTTCCATTGATCGCTTCTCACTTTGCGCCCATCCCATTCGTTCACTTCAGCAGTTTCTGTTACTCTTTCTGAACAAAATATCGAAAGCTCCTTAGACTCGCGTGTTTTATTTCAGTTTATACTCGATTCTTCTTACTTACCTATATTAGTAATTGATTTTTCAATGGCTCCAACAAGCTGAAAGGCGTATATAATCTGCTGAAAAAGCATTTTGGTGACGAGTGGAATGCTAATGATTCATTGAAGTATTATACACGAGTTCTCAATATATCTGCCACAGATGGGGGAAACAACAGGATGATGAAGTCGCTATTGTTGAAGATGATAGCCTTAGGATCTAGTTTTTTTAAACTTTTTGTAGTCGGGTGTTTTATATCCGTACGGTGATATTTTTGAAAAATTCGTCAAAAAAAAATGTTTAGTAAATGTTTTAAGTCAGTGGGTGATATTATTTTGTAAAATGGTACCGAATTCATTTATAAAATAGTTGTGAACCTAAATAAATATTACTTATGAAGATCAATTTACGCTGTGTGTTGGCACAAAAGGCTTAAAATTACATATATGTAAAATTAGTAATAATATGTAATTATTATAAAGTAATTATACATTTATTTTAGATCTATCATATCAATGATGTATTTATTTTTATTCTAATATTAGTTCCAGATCTTAATACAAGGATACAAATGACTAATTTATATTATGTATGTTTGATAAATGTTTTATTTAATTTTAAATTAATTAATTTCACATTGATTGACCGTCTGATGTCAATCATATGTTTTTTCAAGAGAGAAACAGGTGAAAAACAAACGCCGCTCAGTTGTCGTCCACTCGCGGTACCGATAGCATATTTAAGTTTTCACGCCGGCCGGCTAATTTTTTGTTATTATTATAACAACGTACAAGACTTTAATACGTTGTCATATCTCATAAATTATAACCCGGAACTGGAATGAGGAGTTTATTGGACTGGACTAATTATTTAAAGGGAAAACATCTGGATTAAGATGTCTTCGGAGTTCATCCAAATACGGCAGTGAACATACAACTATTATCACGGCTTGACGTTGTTCACCATCTTCACAACGATAAATCCTAAAAACCCTTGATCAAGGTACCATTTCATTATTTGTGTTTGATTAATAAAAACATTGTTTACTATAATTTAAATTTTGAAGGCCTAGATAATTTATTTATGAACTGATATATTAGATTGGCCAATATTAGTAATTTACAATTTGTTTAGATTATTCTCTTGTTTAAAATATAATCAGTAGTTTATAATGTGTATTAGTTTATAATTTAATTAATTTAAATATCTCTTGTTTTGATTAGTCTATAGATTAAAAATTGTTAGTTTTATAAAACTATTTAATTGATATTAATTTGAATTAGTGTTTAGAAATGTTAGTTTTGTAAAATTGGTTGATTAAGATTAAATTCATCAGTTAATAAAATTATAAGTTAAGTTAAACGTCAAGTTATTTACTTTAATTGCTATTTCAATAAAATTTATAATTATTGCCATTTAAAATCGAATGATATTTTTATTTTTATTTCTATTATCCCTTATTTCAGAAGGTAATTTTTTAGATTAATTATTATTTATTATGAGTTATTATTTATTACTGTAATTAATGCTTAATTACTATTAGTAATTATTGATACAATTAAAATGTAAGGTAGTGTTGGAAACAAAAGAATCTGGCAATTTTAATTTTAAGCGTCAGCAGCGCTAGTGAGCTCCTGACCTCTTACTAAGAGTCAACTCACTGTGTGAATTAAAACTCTTTCGTACCAATGTATGCAGCAAAAGTCTTTCCTTTAAACATTTTGTAGCAAAACTTTCTCATTTCATATATTGTTACTACTTAAATCAGTAAATCTTTTTATTCCAAGCTCACTTACCCAGGGTAGCTGCACTTTCGAAGGCAAAAAAAATCATATTTATCTGGCCACTCAACAAGACGTGGTATGTTTTTTGAATTTCCTGAAAAATGTGTTCAAGTGGAACGAACGAGTTTTGCATCTCACCTCTTCAAATATATTGTTCTAAGATATTATTATTAACTTAATATGATTATTTGAAAATTTTATAATGAAAGAATATAAAATGGGGTCGGTGGTTGAGTCAGATAAGTCCGCTAAGATTAATGTAGGGCGATTCTAATCCGCCCCCCCCCCACTTCTCTCGCCTTTATTTAATTAAACATGACAAAGTTTGACTCTTTAAAATCCTATTCAAATATCCCAATGATTTAGTGCTTCAGTTTAGGGAAGTATTAAATTATAGTAACCAACTCTAATAAATCGTGTCAAAGAACTAGCTTTAATTAATATAAAGATAAATATGCGCTGAATTATTAGAACATGTCGAAGCACAATATAATATACACAACCCTCAAGTCACACCAACACCAGTAAGTTATCAACCTGCGCAGGAACGATCATGTGAATCCAGGGAAGAAACAGGGAAATTTGGCCTAAAATGAGCAATAGCAAAGTATATCTTTATGAAGCAAAATTTTTCTCTTTATTTTCTTTTTAGAAAGGTAGTGAAACTTGATTACTAATTACAAAGCAATAACATTCTATATAATAATTATCATTGCACCAGCTATTCCCGTAATCAAAACTACATGTTGATTGAAAGCATGGAAATTTCACTTGTTGTGTCACGGAATAATTAAGATAAACTCCCGCTCAAAGGTATTGCAACACCTGTATATTCTTAATTTAATTGAAAAAACTTGGCTTCTAGGGATTTGGGCCAATTATAAAAACAAACTAGAAGAAGAAAACGTAGAAACGATAGGGTCTCGATTGGGCAGCACAAGTTCGAGAGAGTGGAAGAATTCATCTACCTCGGAACCCAAGTGAATCCCAGCAACGACATTAAACCGGAAATTCAACGCCGAATTATAGCCGGAAATAGGTGCTATTACGGACTGCAGAGGCACCTCAAGAGCAGAGATGTTTCGAGAACCACCAAGGTGCGCATCTACAAAACTCTCATAAGACCCGTGCTCACCTATGGCTCAGAATGTTGGACTCTCCCAAGAGCCCAGGAGATGATTTTATTGTCCTTCGAGCGCCTAATCCTTCGCAGAATATTTGGTGCTATTTGTGAAAATGGTGTGTGGAGGCAGCGTTCCAATGCCGAACTGACCGCGCTCCATGGAAACGCAGATATTACAACCTTTATCAAGATTGGTCGACTCCGCTGGGCGGGATATCTTGCGAGAATGACCGAGGACCAAATCCCGCTAAAGATATTAGAAGAGCAGCTGTATGGACGAAGACGGATTCGCAGACCCAGGCTGCGCTGGGCTGTCAGTGTGGCAGATGATGCTGGGTCCATCCTTGGTGCTCGCAATTGGAGAACAGCTGCACAAAATAGAGACGACTGGTTGTCGAAGCTGCAGGCGGCTCTGTTCCCTCGAGGAATGTAACGCCATAAAAGAAGAAGAAAAAAACAAGGTTTATTAATTAAATTGGCCAATGAAAAAGTATTTTTCACAAAAAAATAAACAAAAAATAAATACGCACTAAAATCAAATTAAAACTATTGAAGTAAATATTTGTATGCAGAATGTTCTTAATACGCCGTGTTTTCTCCTCTAGCTCTGATTACAGCTCCCGTGCGCCTTGGCATCCTTCTAATGAGGTGTTGAATGGGTTCCTGTGCCCATTGCTCCGGAACTTCTGTTTCCAGCCTTGCCAACGTCGTGGGTGCAGGATTTCGGGCTTTGACCATACTCTACAAGTGTGTCCCACAGATGCTCTATACAATTTAAATCAGGGGTCATTGCAGGCCATTGAAATCTTTCGATTTCAGCGTAATCGAGGTAGTCAGTGACGCACTCCTCATCCCCCCCAACTCCCAGTGTGGGGCCTTGCATTGTTGTGCATAAACAGTGCGTCTGGGCTAATGAATTGCATGAAATCCATGACATCTTCTTGAATGATTTTCCCCACATGCCTGGAGCCCGTCAAAGCCCGCGGACCACGTCAAGCTCTGTACGAGCTCCCCAGGAGATGCCTCCCCAGGACATCAAAGTGCCTCCTCCATAAGGCACACGGTGACTGATGCAGCATTGGCTGAACCGTTCCTGAGGCCTTCTCCAAACTCTACCTCGACCGTGGCGAGGTAGAGAGACACTCTCGTTTCGTCAGTGAAGAGTATGCGCTTCCAATCATCCGTGGTCCGATTCATATGTTCTCTTGCAAATGCAAGCGTCGCTACACGATGTTCCCTGGTGAGCCGCAGGCCAATGCGGGCCTTCTCGAGGTAAGGCCAACTTCATTACCATTAGCCACATTCATAGGCGTAAGTTATAGACCTGAAGGAGTAGATTTTGGAGCTCTGGATTCTTCGATTTCCGTGTCCAGAGTGCTTGAACCTAGTGAAAGCGGTGGTCGATGGCGCTGGTGGCCCTTTGACTTCCTCCAGTTGGCCTCATTGAATGCCTTCCTGTCTCTTAGTGCCATTTGATGCATCTGAGGACTGTATAATAACGGAATTTTATACGCAACGCGATCTGACATTCAGAAAGGCCCACCTCTGCTAAAGTGATTCCTTCTCTGATAAAGGATTCCTCTGGACTGAGATGCAAAGGTCTGTTCATTTTAATGTCTGGATCCAGTCAATAGGCCAAAATTATTCACAATATGACCGTACTGATTGTAAAACAATGAAATGCATGATAATACTGAATGAACTGTATGCATTATCACTGGAAAAAGATCTTCTGACGTCCCTAATCCTTTCGTAAGATTCCTAGATAATCCTAATGCTTATCATACTTCACCCTGTATGGAATCAGGAGACACACTCTCCATTTAATTTTAAATTCCAGAAATTCTTAGGTGTTGCGATATTTTTGACCGGGAGTGTATATTTTTGTTTCTGCTAAACAGCCTGTATAAATAATAATGTATATAAATACCTCTTCAAAGTCTCTATTATATAGGTTTGTTTATGTTAATTTATTATTATATTGATTAAATCATTTGGGCAAAAGGGGTTAAGTCATACGCATTTTTTTTTTTTTTTTTTTTTTTTGTATCTTCTTCTTAGAATTCATAATTTACTATAATTTATTCGTTATTCATAATTTATTACTGTCTCTGTTGAAAGAATATAGTTTCATTTATTATTCTGGAATAAAGAAATACAATCAGACAGAATTCATAATAATTTTCAATAGTTTGGTAAATCGATGTTTAAGCTTCACATTTTGATGACAACCCTTTTTCCCAAACACCAGTGAAATAATAACAGTAAATGTTTACAACCTCCCCCCCCCCCCTTGATAACATTGACTAACTGCGTGTTCCCCCCGATGACGTACTACTCGAACTTATTAATCAAAAGCCCCCCCCCCCCCAGCTCTTCGATTCCAACTTGATTCGATTCCATTTAAGGTCAGTAATATTTTGGGAACTCGAACCCCACGTAATGACGCTGATTTCTTGAGGAATTAGTAGAAATATGCCACCACCGTTTCTATCAGAA
This sequence comes from Aelia acuminata, assembly GCA_911387785.2. Lineage (NCBI taxonomy): Eukaryota > Metazoa > Arthropoda > Insecta > Hemiptera > Pentatomidae > Aelia > Aelia acuminata. The sequence goes on from OU426983.1 coordinate 3,425,464, forward strand.
ATAAAAAGTCTAAGTTCCAAAACAATTTGAATTTATTTTATATCTCTTTTAGTTACTTTGGCTACGGAGACACTGTACAAGTCTTTTAAACACATTCAGCTCACGTCTCATTGGAAACAAGCACAAAGATTTCAGAAATAAAGAGCAAAGTTGTCTAGATGCCAACAATACCTCGATTTCGAAATGTCTTTTTACTTTCACTTACCTATATATGAAATATATAGTAAGTGGAAGTATTGCGATCGTGAAAAATTTCGACTTCCGGTTTTCAACGGAAATACACGTTTTGGGGTCCCCTGAGTCCAATTAACCAAGTCCCGCAAAATGGTCTGTGTGTGTGTGTGTGTGTGTGTGTCTGTGTGTGTGTGTGTGTGTGAACAGACTAGCTCAAAAACTATAAACCGTGCGAACCTGAGATTGGGTATTTAGTGTATGTATATGCCCGCGATGTGACAGCAAAAATTTTATCAAAATTGCTCAAAGGGAGGGGGTACTTTATTTAATAACTTTTTACATTTTTTTCGATTTTCTCAAAAACGGCTCTAACGATTTTGTTTAAACTGAGTATTTGATCTATTTATATGCCCGAGATATGACTGTAAAAATTTCATCAAAATTGATCAACCGGAGGGGGGACTTTACTTAATAAATTTTGTATCATTTTCACGTGTTTTTTTTTATTTACTCAAAAACGGCATTCACGATATTGATCAAACTGGATATTTGATGTATGTATATGCCAAAGATGTGATAGCCAACATTTCATCAAAATTGATCAACCGGAGGTGGGACTTTACTTAATAAATTTTGTATCATTTTCACGTGTTTTTTTTTTTTACTCAAAAACATTTTTCACGATTTTGATCAAACTGGGTATTTGATGTATGTATATGCCAAAGATGTGATAGCCAACATTTCATCAAAATTGATCAACCGGAGGGGGGACTTTACTTAATAAATTTTGTATCAATTTCACGTTTTTTTTTATTTACTCAAAAACGGCTTTCACGAATTTGATCAAACTGGGTATTTATGTATGTATATGCCAAAGATGTGATGGCCAACATTTTATCTAGATTGATCAACTGAAGCGGACACTTTATTTCATAACTTTTTTCTAATTTTTAGATTATCTCAAAAACGGCTTTAACGATTTTCTTCATATTCGTCATGTTTAATGAAAATTGAGTGTTATTTAATATCAGGTAAGCGTTTTTTAAAATTTCCTGAGGGTTTATAGAGCAAATGAAAACAAAAATAAGAAATGAATGTGGAAAATGTGTAACTTTGAGAAGTGGCATTAACAAAACGCATTAATTTCTTATCTAAGTAAGTTGGTAAGTGAAAGTTGTGTGTTGCGCGCACGCACCAGATTTTTTACTTTATCGAAATTTATATGAAATAAAATGCTGCATTTTGGTATTTATTTCCATGTATACGTAAAATAAATTGAGTAATATAGATTTTATAGCAGTATGGAGAGTAATATAGTGTTTATAGTAGTATAGAGAGTATTATAGTGTTTATACTAGCATAGAGAGTAATATAGTGTTTATAGTAGTATACAGAGTAATATAGTGTTTATAGTAGTATAGAAAGCAATATAATGTATATAGTAGTATAAAGAGTAATATAGTCTTTCCCAACCTCCCGCACCCCAAGCCCAATGTTATGTTGAGGATAAACCTTTTCGTAAAAAAGAGTCATTTGCCTTATAAATTGAAGTTTTGAAATGCAAAAGGGTATAATTGCCTTAGGAAATGTTTACAGAAATGATGTGACTTATTCCCTCTAGAGAGAACTAGGTTCAGAGCTTACACCCATGCCATCTTTCATGCGTTCAATGAACTTTTTTTAATATTTATATATATATATATATATATATATATATATATATATATATATATATATGTATATATATGATTTTCTGAAATTTTATTCAAAAGGTAAAAGATAATATATAAATATAAATAAATAATATATATATATATATATATATATATATATATATATATATACGGAAAGACTTTTGAATTATATACGTTCTATTTTCAATCAGTTTCTATGATAACGAATTCCCTCCAAGTTTTAATTTCGGTTTACACACTTAATTGTGTTGCTAGGGTTACAGGTTCGTACAGAGGGGTTTCTAATAAAAAAGTGGGTTGAGGTATATAAAATATTTATCAAAGATCTAAAAAGTCGGTGATTGAATCGAGATCTGCATTATCAACGGTAATACGTTCTTTGAAACATTTCCATCATATACTGTGGTACGCGCAATCTATTACCATATAAATATAAACGGATTTAAAGAAAATATGTACCTAAAAAATATAAGTACAATCATCAGAGCCGTTTTAGAATAGATTGAATTGTGAAAAGCATAGACCTTTTGAAAAATTTATCGAATTTATTTTGCAAAAATTATCCGATTTACCATAAACCACATTTAAACAACATCTCTATTATTCTAATAAATACATGTACTTTATCATTATTGTAAGAGAGAATAACTATGAAACAGCAACAACAAAACCAATTTATAAAATTTACAATGTTCTGAATTTATAGAGGAAAAATGTCCCGGGGTGCCATTCGTTTCTTCGAGAAGGCACCGCGGACTTCTCTGGCCCAATATTTCACCGCCATCGCAGATTGGTCTTTACCCATAACAATATATTTTAAAATAACTAAAGTAATTTTATGCATTTCTTCTTTAGGGTTTCACCATGTAATAAATTTTTCAACTGCCAAGCTTTCACCCATCTTTCTGTGGGCTTCTTCAGGGCCAATACAAGAATGAGAGTGGAGAAGGGGGTCAGTAACTTATAATCTTTCGTCGGGGGCGAAGTCTGTGATCCCATTGGCTAGCTCCCGAGGGGACGTGGTCAGGGGTAGGGTAGCGGAGGGGGGATGACCTACTTAATTTAGGTAGATGTACCTAATGTACCTAAAGTAAGTAGGTAGATGTACCTAGGGTAAGAAAGGTCATGGGCCGGGATAGCCCAGCGTGATGGAGCGCAACCCACTGTGCACGCTCGAGTCGAACGGCGGCGGATTTGAGCCCACTCAGAGCATTTTAATAACGATAAAGCTTACCTGATATTATAAAGACTTGATTTTCATTAAACATGACGAATTTAATTAAAATCATTGAAGCCGTTTTTGAGATAATCGAAAAAAAGTTAAAAATTGGAAAAATAAAAAGTTAAGAAATAAAGTGCCCCCTGCGTTTGACTAATTTTTATGAAATTTTGGCTGTCACATGTGGCCATATACATACATCAAATGCCCAGCTTCATCAAAATCATTGAGGCCGTTTTTGAGTAAATGAAAAAGACACGTGAAAGTGAGACAAAATTTAGTAAGTGGGGGTACTTTACTTTCCAATTGATCAATTTTGATGAAATTTTTGTTGCCACATCGCGGGCATATTCATACAACAAATACCCAATTTCAGGTTCGCACGGTTTATAGTTTTTGAGCTAGTCTTTTCACACACGCACACAGACCATTTCGCGGGACTTGGTTACTTGGCCTCAGGGGACCCAAAAGTTGTATTTCTATTGAAAGCCGGAACTCGAAATTTTTCATGAACGCAATATTTTCCCTTACTATGTATTTCATACATCATCATCAAAGGAAAGTAAACATCATTGGAATTTAGTGCTACTTTTTGTTTTCTTTGTATATGAAATAGAAATGTCTAAATATAGAATTTACTCGGTAAAAACCAAGTTTTACTTATTATAATATTTAGTACTAATCGATTTTATAGTAGGACTGTGTGGGTTCGTTTTAGGGATTTGATTGCTACAAAGTGGCCTTCAACAGCAAGAGGATCTAGGAGGGGCTTTGAACCCTTTGAGAAAAGTTGGTCAAGTCCCGTGTGAGGGCAAAGTCCAAAGGGGAAGCGGCTAATTGCTTTAGTTTTAATTGTTTCTTAGTTAAGGAGCTCCAAGCGATAACTAACAACTCGATAACTGACTACTCTATAGCTAACAACTCTACAAGTGTCCTAGAGCAACTTAGGCAGTACGACCGATGTTATAGTGTAATATATTGTATCTATTACAATATCGTTGCTAAAACTCCATTATGACTTTTTATGTAAACATCTTTTATATAAATTATGACTCAAAGTTGGTTCCAGCATTTTTAAGTATCGTTTCTTTTTTTTTTTTTTTTTGTTCTGTATCCTACCTGGCCATGATTGGCAAACGGGGGTTTACTCTAGAGGTGTAACCATCCTATTCTAACCATGGTGGGACGGTCGATATTTATTCCGTGGGGCCACCACGAAATAAAAGTCAACCCTCTCAGGGCGGATTCGAACCCCCACCGTTCGGCTCGAGCGTGTTACAGCGGGTCGCGCTCCAACACGCTCGGCTATCCCGGCCCTTGTATCATTTCTTAAAACTATGTCTACGTCAGAATTAGAATAATTTATCAATTCATTATTCGAACTGACAAGAAACACTGATCTGCATTGAAATCATCCCTTCAACAACAATGTTATGTTATGATGTTTAGAAGTTTGCCGAACGAATCCATACTCAGAAAATCTCTGTCCGGCACCATTTTTGCCATATTTGTGTTTTATTACCGAGAGATAATCTTTTCTTCTCTGCTCTCCTATGAAAGGATTTTGGTACGAGTGAGTTGAAGCATACTTAAGAGATTTACGCCTAATTTTTGACATCGGGGCGAGGGAAAAGCCTGATATGTACGGGGTGCTCGGTACCCGAAAAAAAGTTTGTGAACCTCTGATACCTGAAGCCTCTTATTGAAAGATTAAGGGTCGTATTTATGAACGTTCCTAAGGAACGCCTTACTAAAGGCTTCCTTAAAATGCACCTTTAGCTAAACGTAACACAATTTTCATTTTATAAACGTTCCTTTACGCTTTCCTATCTTAAGGAAGCCTTAGATCCTAAAGTGTTCTTGTAAATTTGATCTGTTTTCCTTCCTTAGTGCTAAGGTAGGTGATTAGCTTCTCCTTAACTATTTACTAATAGAAATAAAACTTCTCCTTAACTATTTACTTATAGAAATAAAAACAGAAAAAAATATCAGGACTTAAATACTTATTAGAAAGAACAGTTTATTAAGAACGAAACGACTTTTATGAATTTTTACTTTATTTAAATGAGGTATTACCCTAACAAAGGCCGTGAGATCCTTCACTTTTTAAGGGAAATAAAAATTTTAATCTTGGCTAAATGTTTTTCTTTTTTTCTCGTTTATATATTTATCGAATATTTTCATATTAAGCCATTTCTTATTACTAGGCACAACGAGAGACAGATAATTTCTTCATATAAGCAAAATCTATAGTACTTTATAGAAAGAAAATAAAATAGAAATCAAAAGTATTTTATAGAAAGAATATCAAATAGAAATCAAAGGTATTTTATAGAAAGAAAATCCACCATTTCTATGATGTTAAAACCTACCTGACGATAAAGGATTCTCGATTATCATTACATATAACGAGTATAATTCAAAGTTAGAGCCATTTTTTAGAAAATCGAAAAAAAACGTAAAAATATGATACATTTTTTTATAATGTACCACCTCCGTTAACTTAATTTTGACAAAACTTTTGCTGCCACACGACATGCTTATATATACCTCAAATACCTAATTTAAGGCTCGTACAGTTAGTCGTTTTTAGAGCTAATCTCCTCAAGGACACACACAGGTCATTCCGCCGTGGTTATTTTGACCTAGGTACCCCTCTAGCTTAAAATCTTTACTAAATTAATAACCTAACTACCAAATATGGAAGGTTATACTCTTATCAATCTTCTCTGATTGGTGGCTTAGTTAAGGTGACCTTAAACTTGCACCTTAATAAAGGCATACTTAGCTAAGGAAAGGAAATGTTAAGGAAGGTTCATAAATACGGCCCTAAAACTCGTTGCTCTTCATTTAAACCTACTTGTATCGCCATAGGTTCTCCCTGTACCCGAATCCCGACGGCCGCTGGCTGGACAAGAACGGGGAGTTGAGGCCCAGGAGGTCCGTGGCGAGAGGTCCGTGGTCCGGGCTGACCGTGGAGATCACCCCGATGAGCGAGGACAGCCTCCCTCCGGACCGCAACATCACCAGCACCAGTGTAAAGGTAACAACCACCAGGTGTAACCACCGCCAGGTGTAAAGGTAACAACCACAGGTATAAAGGTAACAACCACCGATGTGAAGGTAACTAACTCCGGTGTAAAGGTAAATAACACCGGTGTAAAGGTAACAACCACCGGTGTAAAGGTAACAACCACCGGTGTAAAGGTAACAACCACCGGCGTAAAGGTAACAATCACCGGTGTGAAGGTAACAACCACCGGCGTAAAGGTAACAACCACCGGTGTAAAGGTAACAACCACCTGTGTAAAGGTAGCAACCACCAGATTAAAGCAGTGGTTCAATTAAAGAGGCTTCTCAATAACTTATGGAAAGAAAAATATCTTGGAAATACGAGAGTCATGAGCTAACAGTACCTTACATCCTTAAACGATGTTAAGTTTTTCGTTTCGTTATTTATCCCATAGAACCTTCGGAATGGATTAAAATTAAATACTATCATATCATAGCCTTCAAAAATAATTTTGTTTGTATATATTTATAGCATATTGGGTTCAAGGCATACATCGATTGTTGCTAAAAACTATAACATAGGTAGTATTTCAAATATTATATATCTCAGCAATATAATTATCTTCAGATATCAATCATTTTGATATGGTTCGAAGAGCGCAATAGTTTAAATTAAAAGAAATACATTTGGGGGCACAAAAACTGTAAAAAAAAAAAATTTTAACGGACTCTAGGAGTGATTTATTAATATGAACGTGTGGCTGTTTTTTTTCTTTCTTTATTCATTTTTTCCTTAAAATTAATTTCTGTTAAACCGAACAAAAAGAATTTTTAAAAACCTACTTATCTGTTTATCTCCTTCTATGTCATAGAAATTATTCAAATCTGATATTTCAATTGAAGCAGAGTACTTACATCAGTCACTGTGAAAAATAGCGAAATGCGATGTTGTTTTCATAATAGATGGAATACAAAGCTGGTACACCGGTTCGGGCCACCGTAATGTGTTCCGGGAGACCTTTGGGCGCCATCTTGTCAATAACTAACAGGGACCAGGGCATTGCTCAACAACTCTCCCACCAAGCTGAATAACCTCTCTGTATTGAATAATTTCGTTAGTGAACGAGGAAACTGGATAAATTAGAACCAAAGTTTTTTCCCTCGAGATACGGAAATCTGTTTATCTTCATCGGTTGAATAATTCAGTTTGAAGAGGCCTCCTATATATCTTCAGCAAGGACATCGGTCACAAGCCAGACAGAATATTGACCGCCTTGCATGAGATAATCAATATTGTTGGAGTTTATCAATATGCTTAGTTCCGGGTAGGGGAGGGGACGGATTCAAAATATAATTAGGTTTTTTTACTTTCACTTACCTATATATGAAATATATAGTAAGTGGAAGTATTGCGATCGTGAAAATTTTCGACTTCCGGTTTTCAACGGAAATACACGTTTTGGGGTCCCCTGAGTCAAAATAACCAAGTCCCGCGAAATGGTCTGTGTGTGTGTGTGTGTGTGTCTGTGTGTCTGTGTGTGTGTGTGTGAACAGACTAGCTCAAAAACTATAAACCGTGCGAGCCTGAAATTGGGTATTTAGAGTATGTATAAGCCCGCGATGTGACAGCAAAAATTTCATCAAATTTGCTCAAAGGGAGGGGGTACTTTATTTAATAACTTTTTAAGTTTTTTTCGATTTTCTCAAAAACGGCTCTAACGATTTTGATTAAACTGAGTATTTGATCTATTTATATGCCTGAAATATGACTGTAAAAATTTCATCAAAATTGATCAACCGGAGGGGGGACTTTACTTAATAAATTTTGTATCATTTTCACATGTTTTTTTTTATTTACTCAAAAACGGCTTTAACGATTAACAAAAATAAGATATGAATGTAGAAAAATGTGTGACTTTGGGAAATGATATTTAGCAAAACACGTCAATTTCTAATCTAAGTAAGTTGGTAAGTGAAAGTTGTGTGTTGCGCGCACGCACCAGATTTTTTTAATATTTTGTTCGATTCAACAGAAATTAATTTTGATAGAGGAAAAAATCAAGATTCTAGAAATAGAGAAAAAAACAAACCAGCCATACGGTCATATAAGCAAATCACTCCTAGAGTCATGTAACCAAACGTTCTGTTTGTTTGTCAATAATAATATTGTATTTTATACAGAAAATAATTGTTTAACGTCACTATGCCGCTAAGGCTAATCGCACGATACTACAGTCCTGAATTTTGTCTATCCAGGTATAATTAGGATAGGGATCTTTAACAAGTACCTGACATCGGACAGGCTCGGGACCTCCATTTTACGTCCTATCCGAGGGACGGCATAGCCAAGGATTTTTACTCCCTTTAAAAAAACCTATGGCCACCGCGGGACGCGAACCAGCGACCCATAGTATTGTAGGTTGCCATGCTAACCACTATTCCACAGGTGACCCCATCCAAACGTTCTGACAATAAATTCATCAGAATTTAGAAAACGAAGGAAGAATAGTGACACTACTTTAAATTTTAATTTTTTCGATTTATAGCCGATATAATTGAAATATCGTAAATTTCATTTCGAAATATTAATTTTCGATTAGTAACGATTCTCTATAATTTAGTTACTTAGTTACTTTTGAAGTATAATCTAATTAATAAGTACTTTATTTTAATAATTTATACCACAAAGACTTGATCACTAATTACAATTCCTAGTGGAAGTGTTCAAAGACAAAGTTTGCGATTGGCGCCTCTAAGAAGATATTAAAGTTTAGTTGAGTGAGGTGATGAGAAGATTAAATTTTGCTATAGTACTATTTAATACGTTATTCAATCCATACGTTATTTAATCTAAAGTCAAAAGGCGTCCAACAGGGACATCCTCCACCAAGATGTGATTATTACTTTCACTTATCTATATATGAAATATATAGTAAGGGAAAGTATTGCGATCGTGAAAAATTTCGAAATTCGAAAAAATCGTGAAAAGTTCAAATAACCAAGTCTCGCGAGATGGTCTGTGTGTGTATCTGTGTGTGTGTGTGTGTCTATGTGTTTGTTTGTGTGTGTGTGTGTGTGTGTGTGTGTGTGTGTGTGTGTGTGTGTGTGTGTGTGTGTGTGTGTGTGTGTGTGTGTGTGTGTGTGTGTGTGTGTGTGTGTGTGTGTGTGTGTGTGTGTGTGTGTGTGTGTGTGTGTGTGTGTGTGTGAACAAACTAGCTCAAAAACTATAAACCGCGCGAACCTGAAATTGGATATTTAGAGTATTTATATTCCCGCGATGTGACAGAAAAAAATTCATCAAAATTTGTCAAACGGAGGGGGTACTTTATTTAAAAACTTTTTACGTTTTTTTCGATTTTCTCAAGAACGGCTCTAACGACTTTTATTAAACTGTTTATTTGATGTATTATTGTGCCCGAGATATGACTGAAAGTTGATGAAAAATTCATCAAAATTGATCAACCTGAGGTGGCACTTTACTTATTAAATTTTATATCATTTTCACGTGTTTTTACTTTCACTTACCTATATGTGAAATATATAGTAAGTGGAAGTATTGCGATCGTGAAAAAATTCGACGTTCGGTTTTCAACGGAAACACACGTTTTGGGGTCCCCTTAGTCGAAATGATCAAGTCCCGCGAAATGGTCTGTGTGTCTGTGTGTGTGTGTGAACAGACTAGCTCAAAAACTATAAACCGTGCGATCCTGAAATTGGGAATTTAGTGTAGGTATATGCCCGCGATGTGACAGCATAAATTTCATCAAAATTACTTAAAGGGAGGGGGCACTTTACTTAAGAACTTTTTAGGTTTTTTTCGATTTTCTCAAAAACGGCTCTAACGATTTTGATTAAACTGAGTATTTCATCTATTTATATGCCCGAAATATCACTGTAAAAATTTCATCAAAATTGATTAACCGGAGGGGGGACTTTACTTAATACATTTTGTAACATTTTCACGTGTTTTTTTTATTTACTCTAAATCGGCTTTAACGATTTTGATCAAACTTGGTATTTGATGTATGTATATGCCCGAGATATGACTGTAGAGATTTCATCAAAATTGATTAACCGGAGGGGGGAATTACTTAATAAATTTTCTATCATTTTTACGTGTGTTTTTTATTTGCACAAAAACGGTTTTAACGATTTTGATCAAACTGGGTATTTGATGTATGTATATGCCAAAGATACGATAGCCAACATTACATCAAAATTGGACAAACGGAGCGGGCACTTTATTTTATAACTTTTTAAGTTCTTTTCGATTTTCTCAAAAACGGCTCTAAGGATTTTGATTAAACTGAGTATTTGATCTATTTATATGCCCCAGATATGACTGTAAAAATTTCATCAAAATTGATCAACCGGAGGTGGGACTTTACTTAATAAATTTTGTATCATTTTAACGTGTTTTTTTTTTTATTTACTCAAAAACGGTTATAACGATTTTGATCAAACTGGGTATTTGATGTATGTATATGCCAAAGAATTGATTGGCATAAAAATTTGGCATCAAAAAATTGATCAACCGGAGGTGGGACTTTACTTAATAAATTTTGTATCATTTTCACGGGTTTTTTATTTACTCAAAAACGGCTTTAACGATTAACAAAAATAAGATATGGATGTAGAAAAATGTGTGACTTTGGGAAATTATATTTAACAGAACACGTCAATTTCTTATCTAAGTAAGTTGGTAAGTGAAAGTTGTGTGTTGCGCGCACGCACCAGATTTTTTTTATTTATATTTTCTCAAAAAAGGCAGATAACGAAGCTCTTGAAATTAGCCATTGCTTAAATTTATATCAAGATTAAATGAATAATAAAAAGAGTTCCCAACATTTAACGTTTCTCGCTTCTTTTTCCAGGTCATCGTGAGCGACCCCAAAGCATTCCCACAGGGCACGTACATCACGGTACCGGACGGGGTACTCGGCAACCTGGCTGTCTGGGGAGACTCGATCCACACGAGGCCGGAGGTTAGGTCGCTGTCCATGAATATCAGGGACTGCGTCTTCGAGGACGAAGACTACGGCCAGAACCTCCGGAACCAGTACAACCAGGAAAACTGCATCTACGAGTGTTACCGGAAGTACACGATAAAGTACTGCGGCTGCGTCCCGGACTTCCTCTTCTTAGGTGATTGTTCTATTTTAAATTGATCTAATACAGTCCCAATAAAGAGTTTAATATGTTAAATGTCACTGTTGGATTAATGAATATGAATCATTGGTAATCATAAAACAAATGAATAATTATTAACCATCATTCATATTTAGTACGGAGTATTTTTAATGATTATTGAGTTTTATGGTATTCATTCTAAATGAATGATGAATAATTGGTATTCAGTTATTCATGATTAACGAATAATGATAAATTCAGTTAGTCATAATTTATGAATAAAATATATTCATGTGCTAGGATTAATACGTATAATATTCATCAATCATGAATACTTAATATTCATCAATCATGAACAACAAATAGACACCAATCATTAACTATATATGGGTGCTATATATATATATCATATTCATAACCATTATTCATTTAAATTTAAAAGACGTGGATGCATTTCTGAATTAAAAGTTGTCCTGATGAGCGAGGACATGTCCTAAGCAAGTGGTGTAGTCAACTGAACAGCATTAGAAGTTACAAGTAAAGAATTAGACCCTAATTCCAATGATTATTAGTAAAGGACTATTGACAAGAATGGAATGAGCAAACAATTATCAATTTAGTAAGACTCAGAATTGTGATTTTTTCATGATTAATGAATTTATATTATTCATGATTAATGAATGATCTGTAATCATGAGTAGTGAATTCCCATTAGTAAAGATTAATGAGTAATGGAGAAATCATGAATAATGAATTCTTCTTAATCATGATTACTAACTAACATTTCTTTTTCTTCCACCCGTCTACCTTTCAGCCATTTGTGCTAAGCGTCTCTGTCCCTTGCAAGTTTCCTCATTTCCCCTAACGTCTTTCCTCTGCGCCACCCTATACGTTCTAGATGGGTCGGATATGGAGTTCTGGGTCGGCCTCTTGGTCTTCTTCCTACTGGCCACACCTCCATGGTTTTTAAGGGTTCCCTGTGGTGGTCCATACGACAGACATGTCCACACCACTTCAGTTGTCTCTTCTCCACTGTTTCCATACCTGGGCGTACACTGATCTCTTCCCTAATCCTGTCGTTCCGGACACAATCCCTCCGTGTTTTCCCCGCGATTCGCCTAAGAAACTTCATTCTGCTGCGAGCTCCAGCTTTCAGCTCGATAGAGAAGCACTGGCAGATAAACCGAGTTAAATAAATGTAGCTTCACATCTTGTCACACTTCTCTTTTCCCAATTTCCCAATTTAACAATTGGGACTAACATTTAATAATGAATAATGGTCATTCATGATTGTTGAATACATTATATTCATGAATACCACCAGAGATTAATACAATTCATGATTAATGTTTCCGCGCTAAAGAATGATGATTACAATCATTATTCACATTTTTTATTATTAGTCATAACCATGATTACATTTTTATTTACATACTAGCTGTATATACCGGTTTCACCCGGAGAATTTCATTTATATTCATTCATTTTATTCATTAAATATATAAAATCTATAAAGTGAGACTTTTATCGACTTAAACGGTCAATTTCGTAAAAACCAATGTAAAGCGAGATCAAAACGATTTTTATAACAATAAAGAATACACTCAGAGATTAGCTGAAGTGATACAATTTTTATATGGACAGGTCGCACCTGGTATCAAAGAACTACTGTACGAAGTTTGGAGAATTCAGGACAAACGATAGGGATTTTTATAAAGAACAAACAGAATTTCATCTTTATTTCCCGGTTTCACCCTGGGAATTTCATTTTTCTAATGTAAAAAACCAATGTAAAGCGAGATCATTAAGATTTTTATAACAACAAGGAATATCAGCTGAAGATCGGCTAAAGTTATGCAACTTTACTATGGAAAGGTGTTCGCACCTGGTATCAAAGAACCACTGAGCGAAATTTGGAGAATGTAGAACAAATGGTATGGATTTCTATAAATAACAAACAAATAAACAAACAAACAGAATTTCATCTTTATTAATATAGATCCCCAACTCTGGCGCGCGTGTACTTAGGTGTGCAAACACTGCTGGGCTGGCATTGTATATTAGGATTATATTTTAGTTAAGTCTCTAAACATTTAGGTTGATCATAAAACCAATAACAAGTGGATAATGCAGTCCTATTATCCACTTGTTATCCATCAGCAAGGCCAGGTGCAAATCGAGTCGCGCGTGCCTCGTGACACTGTGAGCCAGCCACTCTCGCATTGTTGGGCAATGCTGAAATAGTTTCGAACCCTAATAGTACGACTCCACCCCCTATTGTGTTGAGACGTGCTGTCAATTTTAACACTAAACCTCATCATCATCATCATTGGTGGCGCAACAACCCGTCACCGAGTCTGGGCCTCCTCCAAAAGCTTCCGCCAGTTGGTTCGGTCTCTTGCGGCAGCTCTCCAGTTTCGGGTGCCCAGAAGAACCCGCGCATCCGCTGCAACGGAGTCGACCAACCTTACCTTAGGCCGTCCCACTCTCCGCTTGCCATGGAGCTCCCCGTTCAGCATCTTCTTCGGAATCATGCTCTCCTCCATCCTAACCACGTGTCCTGCCCTTCGAAGTCTCCCGAGCCTGATGAATTTAACCACGTCGATGTCACCATACAGCTCTGAGAGCTCCGAATTCTTCCTTCTTTTCCATATGTCTCCCTCGCGAACTGGACCAAAAATTCTTCTCAGTAATTGCCTTTCAAATCCCAGTAGCATGGCCTCATCAGCTCTGGTGAAGGCCCAGGCTTCCGACCCATACGTAAGGACAGGACGGATCAGGGTCTTATAAAGGTTTATTTTGGTTCTGTTTGATAGGTACCTGCTGCTAAAGTGTTTGGCCAGGCCAAAGTAGCTCCGGTTAGCTGCAGCGATTCTCCTATTGATTTCCTGGGAGATATTATTTAGTGCATTCACCTCCGAACCCAGGTATATAAAGCTTTGCACCTCCTCAAATTTGTAGGTTCCAACCTCAAACAATTCAGCTGTTGTTCCTGTTCCTCCTACTCTCAAATACTTCGTCTTTGTTTCATCGATGATCAAGCCAAGTTTTCTGGCTTCTTCTTCGAGAGATAGGAAAGCTTCTCTAAGGGCACGTTCAGATCTGGCAGCTATGTCAAAGTCGTCTGCATACCCCAGCAACTGCACTGTGCTGTCAAAAAGTGTTGCCCGGGTTTGGATGCCTGAGCGGCGCACTGCTCGTTCCACGGCAAAATTAAAAAGAAGGCATGCAAGGGCATCTCCCTGTCTCACACCGCAGTTGGTCACAATGGGACCAGAGAAGTCGGATCCAATGCGAATCACACTGTTCGAGCCCAGCATAGTCATCTGCACCAGACGAATCAACTTTTGGGGCACATTCATTTTCTCTAATGCCTGGTATAGCTCCGGTCGGTTCACACTATCGTACGCTGACTTGAAGTCAAGGAAAAGGTGATGTGTGACTATTTTATACTCCTTAGCTTTTTCTAGTAGGCATCTCAAGGAGAAAATTTGGTCTATCGATGACCTACCCCTCCCGAACCCAGCCTGGTATCCACCTATCTCTCTTTCCGCGTGTGGTGCGCGGACACTCAACCTACCTATATATACCTATTTCTACCGATGGCGGTCAAATGACCATTTTTGAAATAAACATTATAGTATTTTCCAGTTCATTGTAATTGAAGCAGCATCTACTTCTAATAGAAACATGCCTTTGTCAGTGTTGCCACAAATTATATAAATGTATTTATACCTGGCTACACTGCGGGTAACCATACATATAAACTCTTTCACAGTGTGTGTTGATTACGTGTGTGGAATACTGTGACTTGCTAAAAAAACTGCATATTGAGACTTATATTATATTTCAAGTTGTTTATTTATTTTTTTCAACAGAAGTTTCTTTATTTTCATTATTCATTCCGTTATTTTTATCTGAATATAGTGTTTTTTTTTATTTTATCAAACGTTTTTATTATTTTCATCCCGTACTGTTACAAATATAACTAATCACGTCGCAAATATTTATGATGCCGCGTACAGAGCCAGTAATCTAATTTGAATGATCGCCATTTTGCCTCACCTCGTGAGTTACCAGCAGTTGCTCTATACCCATTATAAAACAAACTGCAAGCACATGGCGTTTTTCTAGAACACAATCCGATGACATTTTCTTAGAAAAATACTGTTCTTTTGTTAAGTTTGAGATATCAATGCAGATAACTTTATATATATTCTAGCGGTCAAAAGACCACACAGGGTAGACAACGGTAGAGTAAATATTATTATCAGGAAAAACGAAAGAAGAAGAGAAATATATATTGAAAAATTAAACAGCTATATATTATAGAAAAAGTCGTGCAGTAAGTTCAAGAAAAATAAAAACCTGGAATTTAACAATTTAGGTTAAAGTCCCAAAAGCGGTCATTTGACCGCTCTGGTTGGTTTAGTGTTAAAGAACCAATATTAACCATGCTGTTCTATGTAAAAAAAAGTATCGTGAACCTCTTGGTGCTTTCATACGGCCTCTATGAGTTTTTCATCTTCCAACATCTTAAAAAATTAACTTATTATAAAAATAATTAATGCTGTTTTGTTATGAAAGAAGTGGACAAACTTATAACGTCTAACTACAGTGTCGTGGCGAGGCAGGAAGTATGTCCTTATGGGAGGCTGTATACTGATCCGTTTCACCTGTGTCGTGCACATCCGCAATACGCGTGAAAAAGTTATTGGACTCCACTGCTGAGCTTGATATAACAAGGAACGACCGAACGTGTGAAATCCGATACGGATTTTTCGGAGTGATGTGGAATGCCTGGAATTCAAAGGCTCTAAACTCAATTACATTCAAGAGCAAATAGCAATCACTCCAACCCACAGAGAGCGTGGGGAAGGATTGAGCGGGCTACCGATTATTATTTTTGCTTGTTCTACATTAAAAATGATTTTGAACGAAAGTTTCTTTATTTTTAGGATTAATTTCGTTATATCATATAATTAACTATATCCTATATATAATAGATGCTTAGTTTTTCCTTAGTAAGGATTAAATTATTTTTATCCGAAGAAAATCGATTTGCTCCGGCCGGGAATCGAACTAGGGACCCTGCATCACCGTTGCAGCGCATTAGCTAACCGTGGGCCCTATGGTGCTTATACCTATAACTAGTGGTTAAATATTATCAGGTTATTATATTACATTGTTATTCATTAATATTTAGGATAAAAACCTAAAAAATATGTTAATGATTCCCAAAGTGATGGGAAGGAGTGTGGGGGCAGCACCCATTTAAAGACAGAATTTAACTTTACTAAAATTAAGTAAGTTAAAGAACAAATAATAAGCTGAAAAAATAGAATTTTAGCTGTTCTATCACTTCATTCCACCATATAGCAATGTCATCGTTTGGTGGACTAAATTGCCAATGCGTTGGAATCGAAAAATTATTGTCCAGGTTGTTAGACAAGATTGCTTGATGCAATATTGCTAGATGTTAGTCAAACCTAAGGTAAGGCACGAAGGATTGCTTTCCAAGCTCAAAATTTTGCTCCCTCAAACCTACTACCTAATATTACTTTCTTACCTTATAGAAAGACATTTTACTGTAAAAGTACGTGACGAATTATCAACCATAAAACGTATTAGAGCAGGAGTTCCACAGGGCAGCGTACTTGGTCCCTTTCTTTTCTTTTCTGCAGAGTTACCCGAACACGAACACACTTTACTAGCTACATTTGCAGACGATACAGCACTCCTCACATCCCACAAAAACCCAGACGATGCGTGTTTGACTCTCCAAAATCATCCAGGCGATATTTCGGCCTGGGCAAAAAGGATGGAGAGTAAAAAATGAATGAATTAAAAAGCGTATCTATTGTCTTTACTCTCAATCAGGGGTTGTGTCCTCAGGTATATTTTAATGATATTCCCATACCTACTTCCCAGGAATTACGATACTTGGGATTACCTGGACAAAAGACTGACATGGAAATCCCACATCACACTAATCAGAAAGCAAATAAACAAACGATATGGACCGTTATCAAGATTACTTGACAGACGCTCTAAATTATCCTTAACCAACAGACTTACAATATACAAAATGCTCATTAGACCCATTTGGACATACGGGATAGAGTTATGGGGCAATGCAAAGCCCTCAAATATCCAAAGGATCCAATCCTTACAATCAAAAGTATTGAGGAGGATAGTAGATGCACCGTACTACGTGACTAATGACTTAATATACAAGGACCTTAACATCCAAACCAACATCCATAATCGATACAGCCACACTATACTACAAAAACTTCCATCAAAGACTAACTTTCAACATGAACCCACTAGCAGAAACACTTAAATCCACACAAATCCACCCCGACGGTTGTTGAGGCGATGGCCTAGAGAGTTATTGGAATAACTTACGCCAATGTATGCCAAAACTCTTGACCCTTTCTCTCCTCTTCCTGGCATGCTCTTTCCATTCCTCTTTCGATACTACCGCTTTGGTCGGAGCCAAACACTGCAGTAAGCGACAGGAGGTTTCCTGAAAAAATTAACATGTTCACGAAATGATTTGAAAAGAAAACAAAAATACCAAATCCAATAGTCTGCTTTTGGATTTATTTGACAAAACGGATCACTTCAAAGGAGTGAAACCGAGGCACAAGTAAAATTTAATAATATCAAACAAAACTCATCGAAATAATAATGCTATACATTTATTACAAACTAACTCAAAAGTACTTCTAAGTCCCTAAAATTAAAGAGAGCCAATATGTACAAGTTTTCATGCCAATGAACCAGTTAAACAAACATTGAAAATGTCGTCTATATCAGTATTTCCTACAGCACGTTGAACAATTACTGTATTGATGCAACTATTGTGTTGGAAGCAAAGTATCGATACTTTTTAGGGAGTGAGGTTTTGAATGCATTTATGCTTTGCTGGCCAGAGGTTTCAGATTTTCTCATATTATAAAATTCTCAGCAGATGTTTAGAGCACAGATTCGCTCACTGCAAAAAAAAAATTTGCAGATAGCAAATTTAAAACATAAGACATAAATAAATAAAGCTGTGGGAAAGGAACATAAAGGTAAATAAGGTGATTGGAAGATCCAGGGGTGCAGCAACCCTTCTTTAAAACCGACTGGATCTGCCCATGGTGCAAGAACACCAATTTATGCAGCCTGATAATACATTGAAAACAACTTGAATTATTTTGAAATATTGATAATATTATATTCAATATGGCGAAATACTGTTTCCAGATCCAGTGAACGGCCCGCCGCCAAAGCCTTGCAACGTAGAGGGTCTACTCTGCTTGAGTGCCTTCAATGGTAACTATTTCAATTGCTCATTTATTTTAGTAGTTTTTTAATTGATATTTGATAATTGACTTGATTCCTTCATAGGAATGAGGTGTTTATCATTTGTAAAGTATTGCTTATTACTCCATATTTTATTGGGTTGTTCGATAATTAATGTCGTTTTTTTCTCATAGATAGCTAGAATTGTATATTTCATAAAGTTGACAAGATTAGAAAAAAGGTAGTAGATAAGATAAGATAAGATAAGGCTTTATACTTTGTTTTGTAAATATCCGAGTGTCATTAGTAAGGAACAAGTTGGTTAAAAATGGACAATCAAAGAGAGCATTATCGACATATTTTGTTGTTTTACTTCCGAAAGGATAAAAATGCGGTGCAAGCTCGGAAGAAATTATGTGAAGTTTATGGTGAGGAACGCCAGTGACAGCGTATTTCGCTAAGGAAATTTTAATGTGCAAGATGAACCACAGACTGGTCGTCCAACCACTACTGATAACGACAAAATAAAGGCGTTAATCGAAACTAACCGGCATATGACAACTCGAGAGATAGCAGAGAAGCTCGACATATCGAATTTAATCGTTTACTTGCACTTAAAACAGCTTTGTTACGTAAACAAACTGGATGTTTGGGTTCCTCGCGAATTAAAAGATATCCACCTCACCAAACGCATTAACATATGCGACTCTTTGCAAAATCGTAACCAAAATGACCGATTTCTAAAAAGAATCATAACAGGTGATGAAAAATGGATTGTTTATGATAACGTAGTCCGAAAACGATCATGGACCAAGCCAAATGAGCCCCCACAATCGACATCCACAGCCAATCTTCACCAAAAGAAGATTATGCTTTCTGTATGGTGGGATTATAAGGGTATAGTCTATTTTGAGCTGCTTCCAAGATACCAAGCTGTTGATTCGAATGTCTACTGCAGTCAACTATCGAAATTGAACGAAGAGATCAAGAAAAAACGCCCTGAACTGGCCAATCGCAAAGGCGTGATGTTTCATCATGATAACGCCAGACCTCACACCTCAACAAAAATTAACAGAGCTCAATTTGGAACTGATGCCATATCCACCCTATATCCCTGACTTAGCACCATCAGATTAACATTTTTTTCGCTCCCTTCAAAACCATTTGAATAATAAAAGTTTCGATTCAGATAAGGCTATAAAAAATGAGTTGGACCAGTTCTTCGCTTCTAAAAATCAAGCCTTCTTCGAACGTGGAATTTTTCAACTTACCGAAAGATAGCAAAAGGTCATCCAACAAAATGGTCAAGATATGGCTCCCCAGTGTGGTCCCATAATCTCTCACACTGGCAGAAACGAAGATTGGCGACATTCCAGCGCACGGCTCTGCAACGGGTCACTAAGTCGTATCAGACAGTTTCTCACGAGGCGGTGTAGGTCTTAGCAGGAGACCTTATCCTGCGAGCAGATTTTTTGAAGCGGAAATTCAAAACAGAAGGCTCAGCATGTCTACCGGTAACTATCCATGAGAGTAATGCAGAAGATCCAAAACAATGTAAAAGGTTTTCCATGAGGACACCATAGAAGAGTGGAACCGGCGGTGGGTGACAACTACAAAAGGTTCTACCTTAAGAAAATATTTCCCCACCGTTCAGGATCGGTTAAAAGCAAAATAGGTCCTCCCGGATTATTGGGTATCGCGATTCCTTACAGGGCATGGGGCCTTCCGTGCCAAGCTTCATAGCTTTGGAAAGGATATTGATCTCCTATGCCCTGCATGCAGGATACCGGAGACGGCTGAGCACATTGTTTTAAACTGCACCGCCTTCAAGGAACTAAGGGCTAAGTTAATGAGGGAAGCTGAGCTCTATTTTCTGACAGAAAACAACTTCCCTGAACTAATGGAAGAAAGGAACTACCCGTACTACAAGGAATTCGTGTACGGGTGGAAAAATATTTTGGCTTGACAGCCACAGCTCTTCAATCTCGGAAGAAGAGGACCAGCACTGGTCCTCTTCTTCACGTTTTACAAGCAGCAGTTGTTTGCTACCCAGGAATGGGTAACATCCAACTGGTGCTAAAACCCGTTTTGCCAATCAGGCAAGGTAGGGCTGCAAAATAAATAAATAAAATGGTCAATATATCATTGATTAATGTTTGTTGTTAGTAAAAATAAATTCAATTTTTAATGAAAAAAACGACATTTATTATCAAACAACCCGATATTTGTCCTTTATTATGAAATGTGAGCTTATTTTGGACAACGTGAATTGAAAATAAATGAGGAATTTTCTTGTAAATCGAGTTGCTAAAAAATTGTAATGTATAAATGATTGCAGATGAGCTGAACCACGTGCAGCCAGCAGGGGCCGTGGGGCAGGGGGAGGGGATCGTCTGCGACTGCCCCAAGGACTGCAACAGCCACCAGTACGTCACCGAGCTCTTCTCAGCCTTCGGCACCGGGTAATTGGCTCTCATCCATTGGCGGATCCAGGGGGGGGGGGGCTATGGGGGCCGCAGCCCCTTTGGAAAAATTTTAGTCATTTAAAGATAGAATTTGACTTTCCTTAATGTAAGGAAGCAAGTTAAAGAACAAATAATGTGCATAAAAGTAGAATTTTATTTGTGGGAAAGGAACATAATGGAAAGGAAGCTGATTAGCAGATCCAAATGAAGGGCTGTGGGGCTGCAGCCCCCCCTTTACGATCGGCTGGATCCGCCCATGCTCTCATCCAGAGTTGTTGAGTTTATTCTGGATTTACAGGGAATTAAGTTAGACCCTCTTCATCAATTTGAAATCTGAATGAAAAGTTTATTGATGAGGAAGGAAGAGCCTTAGGATGACAAAAAGTTTATAAAAGAGGCCAGACACGTTGCTGATGGAGAATAAGAAATGGATTTTCCGAAATAGCGTCGAATTAATTACCTGAGGATACAAGCTAGCTGTGAAAAGGTCAAACGACCCCGTGCGTAACTATCTCCCAGTGCGAGTGAGTTTTGAGGTAAACTGTCAAAAAAATACTTTGACTGTTTTTGCTGTATATTTTTAAATATAATTTATAAAAGTATGTTTATGCATTCCAAAGCCAATAAAAACGTCGTATATCATTGAAAATCGCACGGGGCTTAGCATGGGCGGATCCAGCCGATCGTAAAGGGGGGGGCTGCAGTCCTAAAGGGGTATTAGGGTCCTAGAGGGTCTTTGGCTGCAGCCCCACATCCCTTCATTTGGATCTGCTAATCAGCTTTTTTACCTTTGTGTTCCTTTCCCACAACTAAAATTCTACTTGTTCTGCTCATTCTTTGTTTTTTAAATTGCTTCCTTACATTAAGGAAAGTCAAATTCTATCTTTAAATGACGAAACATTTTACAAAGGGAGGGGCTGCAGCCCCACAGCCCCCCTCTGGATCCGCCAATAGGGCTTAGTGAACCCGTGCCGGCCTAGAGAGTGATATTTGGGCTCCAGTCCGGCACGAAGACATAAAGTCCAAGTGTTTTATCTGTGAATCACATATTCCCAACTTTTGTAAACAACAAAACACCTACCTCTCTTTTCTGTTTACTGTTTGCTTTCGGTTCTAATTTGTTTTTCTTTGATTGTTGAGTGTTGTAATTTAATTATTTCAAACCATCTGTATTTATAGTTATCAAAAATTCAAATCCTTCGCTGACCATCAAAATTATTGCCCAAAGCTAAAAAAAATTCCTAATATGGTAATAAGTGTTAGTTAAACATTCACTTCTACGTCATGTATCAAAATATGGATGAAAACACGGCCTGCGGCTGTCATATATTTGTTGATGTCCAAAGAGTAGGAAAATATTCAATTATACCAATTTAGTTCATTTACCGAGAGATATGAGCATTTTAAATAGAGACATAAGTGCGGAGTCAATTAGCCCCGTATCGCACTTGTGGATAGTTGCACTCCGTGGTCAATTGACCCCGTGCCGCACTTGTGGATGGGCCACCTTTTTGCCGTCCGCACTGAACGTGTTAACCTGAATGAAAAGTTTATTAATGAGAAATGAAGAGCCTTAGGATGACAAAAACTTTATAAAACAGACCAGACACATTGCCGATGTAGAATAAGAAATGGATTTTCCGGAATAGCGCCGAATTAATTAGAATTCAAGGTAGCTGTGAAAAGAGGCTATCTTTAAAAAATAAAAGAATCTGATTTTATAATTCTCTATGTAGTCGATGAAAACTTCATGTAGTTACCATGTAACGAACAATTTCCATTAAATGAACAGAACATCTGTAATGTCGTTTGAACATCTCAAGACTCTACTACAAAACAGCCCTATCCTTCAACTACCAAATTTTGAAAAACCATTTACCTTAACTACAGATTCGTCTAATTTTGCTAATGGGGCCGTGTTATCCCAAAACATTGACTTGCCCATTTCCTTCGCATCAAGAACACTTAACAAACAGGAAGAAAATTACTCAACCATCGAAAAAGAGCTATTAGCTATTGTCTGGGCTTGTAGACATTTCAGACCTTATTTATATGGACGCAAATTTACCATACAAACAGATCATAAACCACTACAATGGTTACACAACTAGAATATCTGCAACCTAACAAAACTTACGGAGTTTTATGTTCGTCAGAAATTGAAAATAATATAGATGAACAAATATATGATCAAATATTTAATCACTTTTCGGAAATAATTAAAACAAACTATACTAATACCAAAATCAAACGCTACTACTCTAAAAAACTTGACGTACTAACCACCGAAGAAAGAAGAGATAGTATTAAACAAACATATAGGCAAAACAATGCATCGAGGCATACATGAAACTTACCAAGCATTGATTAAACTTTGTTACTGGCCCCGCATGTTAGAAACAATCAAAAAAGTTATTAATAATTGCGCTTCATGTAAAGCTGTCAAATACGATAGAAATCCAATTAAACAAGTCTACGAAATCACTCGTACTCCCTTAAAACCTTTTGAAAAATTACAAGCAGACGTACTTCATTATGACGGAAAAACTCTATTTACTATGATTGATTGTTTCTCTAAAAAATTATTCGGTAATATCATAAGAACCACTTCCGCTAATGAAATTCTAAATTCTTTAGAGATATACTTGAGTACATTCCTCTGCCCTAAAATAATTCAGTTTGATAACGGACCAGAATTCAAAAATGGACTTATCGATAACTTTCTGAAATATAACGATATCGACGCGCATTTTACTACACCCAACCACTCTGATTCAAATGGACTAATAAACAAAGCACATTCAACGTTGATCGAAATAATGAATGTTATAAAAATTGAAAAAGAATGCTCACATTATAAATTACTGAGACTAGGATTGATAGCTTACAACAACTCAATAATAACTAATTTAAAACTGACCCCCAAACGAAATCACGTTCGGTGTTCAATCAAACCAACAAACACATTACTTAATTCTAGAACAAAAAGTAAAAGAATATCATGATGAAAAACAATTGATCAATAAAGTCATTAGAGAAATTATTGAAAAAGAAAACGAAAACAGAACTAACAAACTTAACGAAACAAGGTTTCGTTAAAGACAAACAATACGGAAAAGCTACAAAACCAAAAACAACCAAAACCAAAATACAACGAAGTTAGTAACTATAAATAGAAAGTCATTTAAACTACATCCTAATCTTATCAAGAGACCGAGACGATACGTAAATAAAGACATTGCTTTTGTTGCAGATGAAACCTAAACTCTCCATCATCATTTTCTTACTACTCGTCCTTATGATGACAAAGCAAACTTTCTCCGTCACAACAACTGACTTGACACATGGACCTGGTGTTATTCCAGTGAAACTATCCGACTCCTACATTGTTAGTAAACATTACACCTTGTACACATAGTCAACATTATATCGTTAGATATAGAATTGCACACTATCTTCTCCATACTAAACAACACGTACTCAGTAAACAAAACCCACTACGCAAAATCTCTTTTTAAATACTATCAATATATTAAAAAAAATCTGGTGCTTGCGCGCAACACACAACTTTCACTTACCAACTTACTTAGATTAGAAATTGACGTGTTTTGTTAATTATCATTTCCTAAAGTCACACATTTTTCTACATTCATATCTTATTTTTGTTAATCGTTAAAGCCGTTTTTGAGTAAATAAAAAAAAACCGTGAAAATGATACAAAATTTATTAAGTAAAGTCCCCCCTCCCGTAGATCAATTTTGATGAAATGTTTACAGTCATATCTCGGGCATATAAATACATCAAATACTAAGTTTGATCAAAATCGTTAAAACCGTTTTTGAGTAAATAAAAAAAACACGTGAAAATGATACAAAATTTATTAAGTAAAGTCCCCCCTCCCGTAAATCAATTTTGGTGAAATTTTTACAGTCATATCTCGGGCATATAAATACATCAAATACCAAGTTTGATCAAAATCGTTAAAACCGTTTTTGAGTAAATAAAAAAAACACGTGAAAATGATACAAAATTTATTAAGTAAAGTCCCCCCTCCGGTAAATCAATTTTGATGAAATTTTTACAGTCATATCTCGGGCATATAAATACATCAAATACCAAGTTTGATCAAAATCGTTAAAACCGTTTTTGAGTAAATAAAAAAAACACGTGAAAATAATACAAAATTTATTAAGTAAAGTCCCCCCTCCGGTTAATCAATTTTGATGAAATTTTTACAGTCATATTTGGGGCATATAAATAGATCAAATACTCAGTTTAATCAAAATCGTTAGAGCCGTTTTTGAGAAAATCGAAAAAAAAACGTAAAAAGTTATTAAATAAAGTACCCCCTCCCGTTGAGCAATTTTGATGAAATTTTTGCTGTCACATCGCGGGCATATACCTACACTAAATACCCAATTTCAGGTTCCCACGGTTTATAGTTCTTGAGCTAGTCTGTTCACATACACACACACACACACACAGACACACACACAGACCATTTCGCGGGACTTGTTTATTTCCACTCAGGGGGTCCTAAAACGTGTATTTCCGTTGAAAACCGGAAGTCGAAAATTTTCACGATCGCAATATTTCCACTTGCTGTATATTCCATATATAGGTAAGTGAAAGTAATAAGATGGACCACTTAATTATAAATCATAATAGCCCCAAAAGAGGATTATTTAACGCGGCAGGGAAAACTATCTCGTATTTAACGGGAAACCTTGACATAGACGACAAGGAATATTATGATAAAGCCATTCATAGGCTAGAACAGAACTCTTTTAAATTAGAATCTAACATTAAAAATCAAATAGTAGTTAATCAAAAATTAATTGCAGATTTTAATCATGACTTAAATATTATCAAAAGAAACAACCAAAAAATAAAGCAATTGCTATCTAGCCCTTTACTCACACAAATTGAATTAAATCAACAATTTAGTAAACAAGTTTGGCATGTAATCTGTATGATTAAGTGCATTATTGAAATAATACGAGAGTCTGTTTCTAGCTTGCTTGCGAAACTGTTGTAGCCCTGAAGATGCCTGAATAGGCGAACATTTGGCATGTAATCTGCATGATTAAGTGCATTATTGAAATAATACGAGAGTCTGTTTCTAGCTTGCTTGCGAAACTGTAATTGCCCTGAAGATACCTGAATAGGAGAAAATTTGGCATGTAATCTGCATGATTAAGTGCATTATTGAAATAATACGTGAGTCTGTTTCTAGCTTGCTTGCGAAACTGTAGTAGCCCGTAAGATGCCTGAATAGGCGAAAATTTGGCATGTAATCTGCATGATTAAGTGCATTATTGAAATAATACGAGAGTCTGTTTCTAGCTTGCTTGCGAAACTGTAGTAGCCCTGAAGATGCCTGAATAAGCGAAAATTTGGCATGTAATCTGCATGATTAAGTGCATTATTGAAATAATACGAGACTTTGAGGCCTTGCATTCTATATCTTAAATCAACAATATAACATTGTATGGTATGGTATTAATAAATAATAAAATTAATGATGTGGAAGATTCATTAGAATTTTGTAAGCTTAATGTTATTGACTCTAGCATCTTAGAATTTAAAGATTTGGAATCTTTACAAAACACCTATAATGTATCATTCATTACAAAAGACATTGAGGCACTTTGGCAATTAAGTCAAGTTCATTGTTCAATTAAAAATAATGTAATCTTTTATTTTGTTTAGATACCACTTCAGACATCACCTATAGAAACTTATTTCTGACTGTCTTACCCAGTAAATAAAGATAATACTTTAAGGACTATTCATGTATACCCCCCATTAATTCTAAAAACCCCACACGAACTACTCACTGCAAATTGTAGAGATATTAAGGACACTTTATATTGTAAAAACCAAACTCTTGTAAATAATCCTTGTATTCAACAAATAATTTCCAATACTAACCTTTTAGATTGTAAGACAATTATAACCAGTAGTAAACCCTTTATAAAATATATACCTATTATTGACAATTATTTGACCTTTAATATTAATAAGATTACAATAAAAACTAAAACTGATACAACTGTATTTTTAACTAACAGTAGCTTAATTAAATTGAATCAAAATGAAATATTAATAGATAAGAAAGCTATCCCTATGTATAAACACACTACAGCCCTTAACATCAAAAACCTAATAGTACCACATACTGATCTTAATATAACTTTTGATAATGTACATGATATCAATGTAAAAATGATACCATTTGATCCCCTTATAGATTTACCTACTACCAATAATACTGTACTTTATAATATACTAGCTAGGGTGCCCGGCTTCGCTCCGGTAGTTGTGTGGCAGTTTTAATAACAGAAAAACTTTAAAATTAAAGGAAATATAGAACAAAATTAGCACCGTCTTGAAAATTCGGTTTTAACTTGGTATCAATATTCTGCAGACTTGAGATCTGCAGAGTCCGTCCAAATAAGGAACCCTGTATAATTTACTGGGGGTTGAAAATGGTAAATGAACAATTAATTTTGCTGCATTTAGTCGAGTTATGCATCGTTTTGATGGTTTCTGTGATTCTGAATCCTATAAGCCCGTTCCAAGCAGTCAACAGATAATAAGTTATTAGATTATTGTTGAAAAATCTGGTATCTCAGTTAAAAAAATTATATTTCGAGTAAAACTTAATCACTGACTACTATGATGGTTCTATTTGATCCAGAAGTATAGAAACTTCCGAAGATTCATAGAAACTTTTTTTTAAGACCTCTCTTACATTTCAACCTCCCTTAAGATATCCCCCGTAATTTGAACGGTTTCTGCATATCTCGAATCTTACTACTATTACAAAGTGAAAACCAAAATTTCTTGAAGCCACAATTTTCTCATCATATTTCTTTTTATCTTGAACTATGAGGGATGATAAAATCTTGAATGCTGTTATTGGAGTTAGTCGTTTTGTCAACTGGAATGCTCATCATGCATTGTAACCAAAGCAACTTCTTTTTCATAAATACAATAAGAATACTTCAAACTTTTTATTTTCGATGTATATTTAGTCAATTCATCTCTTTTTTTACGTCTAATTTTATTCGCTCACTGTACTACTAAGAAATGTTTACTCATATTGCATTAAATTTACTTAAGTATATATTATATATAGATTGAATGTAATGTGCTGATCATTTATTATCCTTCTTATGAGAAAACTAATTGTTTAAGGAATCCAGTTGGTTTTCTAATTGATTGCAGAGATGTAAAATCATTATTTTATTTTGAAAGCAAAGAAGAAACTAATTATTTTCGCTTATTTTTTTAGTAATTTAAAATGAACAGCTGAACAAATATATAACCTCTACAATTTGAACTGGATGAATGAACAATAAACGTTGAGTGAAACGAACCCTAGCGCTTCCTGGTAGTCTGGAGCTCGAACTAAATTTTTCATTCATAAACTCGTATCTCATTCTTAGAGGCGCTAATTAAATGGTGCGAGAGGCATAAAATTCCATTTTTTTTCTTTCCAATTTTACACTATTAAGAGAAAAACGGAAACCTTCTTTTCCGTTAGGAGTCATATGGCTAAACGACGACATAACTTCCTTAATCCTACGTGGAGTCGTCTTTGAGCCTTTTCGGCACGCACATTGTACACTTTGCTTTATAATATATATTGATTATTCTGTATCATTGTAATAACTTTCATTATTATCTTTATATTATATCACTATAAGATAATTCAAAAATATTGTCTTAAAAAACAAGAACCACCAAAACAAGAAGTACCACCAGTTTCAGGATCAGTCCAATCTACCACACATACTATATATCCTGGCCTACCCTATATGTTTTCGCAGCAGCTTCAAACTTAAGGAGGGAGGAGTTAAATAATGAAAAATATAGAAAATGGAGTCCTACATCCCCACCCCCGACTCAACCTATAAATATGGAGCTCAACTCAACCATGCATGCAGTAGTCTTCCAGTTGTAAGACTTTACTTTGTTATTATTGTTCACTTGATTTGTTTGTGTTCAGTTTATACTTACATAAAATC
The DNA here is from genome assembly GCA_911387785.2 of Aelia acuminata. NCBI lineage: Eukaryota > Metazoa > Arthropoda > Insecta > Hemiptera > Pentatomidae > Aelia > Aelia acuminata. The sequence goes on from OU426983.1 coordinate 3,454,490, forward strand.
TTTTTAAAAACGGACTTTTTTGGAGATCTTATATAACTTGGGTGCAAAGTGAGAAGTTATTATAGGTACCAAAGAGTTTTGCTTCAAAACGAGTAACGAACCAGTTTTGAAACACCATGGGCTCGAATCAGTTCTGCGACAAAACGCTATTTTTTATAGCAAAAATCCATATGAAATAACAAGTTTCTCCAACTTCAATCTGATAAGATGTGTATAGAAAGATATAGAAAGACCATTAAAATATCTTTTAGAATCCACTGCCATCTCAGTTTTTAAAAAAAAATGGAACGAATGAGTTTTGCACCTCATCTCGTCATATGTAAATGTATGTTTAGTTTGGTACTCGTTATATAATGTCGAACAAAATTAATTTAAGGAACGCATTAACGATCTGCATTCGGAGCAACTGATTTCACAATGCCGGCAACCTAATTATACAATTATTTCAACACCTCACGTTACATTTCAGCTTGTTATATTACATTCGTCGTAGAGTTTTTTATGAATTATTTCTTAGTTGTGTAGTTTCATATGTCATATATTTTTCATTACTCTGTACTATACATTTTTTGAATGATAGTAATTTATATATATATATATATATATATATATATACATTTATAAATTTAAGGGAAAGTTTTTTTTTTTTTTCTTGGTCCTCCCCTTCCTCGCCTGTTAGGCTATACGGGGTTTAGGGTTCCACATACTTTAGGGGTTTAGGGGTAGCACATCCTTTTATGCTACTAAGGCTAATCGGAAGATACTACAGTGGGAGTCCTAAATTTTGCCTATCCAGGTTTAATTAGGATAGGGATCTTTAACGACTACCTCACATCGTACAGGCTCGGGACCTATATTTTACGTCCTATCCGAGGGACGGCATGGCTAAGGATTTTTTACTCCCATTAAAAAATCCTAGGGCCAACGCGGGTCGCGGACCCACGACCTTTAGTATTGTAGTTGCCATGCTAACCACTACACCATAGGTGGCCCCAAAAGTAAGAAATTTTTTAATGTTTGATTAAAGGAGAGAGTCATGTGAGACTTCATAAAATTCAGTTTGTGTGTGTGTGTGTGTGTGAACAGACTAGCTCAAAAGCTATAAACCGTGCGAACCTGAAATTTGGTATTTAGTGTATGTATATGCCCGCGATGTGACAGCAAAAATTTCATCGACATTGGTCAAAGGGAGGGGGTACTTTATTTAAAAACTTTTTACGTTCTTTCGATTTTCTCAAAAACGGCTCTAACGATTTTGATTAAACTGAGTATTTGATGTATTAATATGCCCGAGATATGACTGTAAAAATTTCATCAAAATTGATCAACCGGAGGGGGGACTTTACTTAATAAATTTTGTATCATTTTTACGTGTTTTTATTATTTATTCAAAAACGGCTTTAACGATTTTGATCAAACTGGGTATTTGATGTATGTATATATGCCAAAGATGTGATAGCCAACATTTCATCAAAATTTATCAACCGGAGGGGGGACTTTTTTTCATAACTTTTTACAATATTTACCTTTTTTCGATCATCTCAAAAACGGCCTTAACGATTTTCATCAAATTCGTCGTGTTTAATGAAAATTAGGTGTTCTTTAATATCAGGTAAACTTTATCATTATTAAAATGTTCTGAGGGGGCTTTTTTTTTGGAGGGGGGCCTTTTTTGTTTGTTTCTTATAAAGTACTTTTGTTTTTGTTTACATGGAGAAATTAACTGTCTCTCGTTACGCCTAAAAATAAGAAATGGCTAAATATGAGATATGATAAAAATAAACAAAACATTAAGAGGAGAAAAAAAAAAAAATATTCAGTCAACTCATAAAACACGTTGAGCCCACGCATGCGGAGTACGCCTTTAATAACAGACCATTGTTCATAATTAAAGCCGTTCTGTTCATTTGAGATGTGACAATTAACAAAACGCATTAATTTCTAATCTAAGTAAGTTGGTAAGTGAAAGTTGTGTGTTGCGAGCACGCACCAGATTTTTATTTCTTGCTTTCACTTACCTATATATGAAATATATAGTATGTGGAAGTATTGCGATTATGAAAAATTTCGACCTCCGGTTTTCAACGGAAATACACGTTTCGAGGGTCCCCTGAGTCCAATTAACCAAGTCCCGCGAAATGGTCAGTTTGTGTGTGTGTGTGAACAGACTAGCTCAAAAACTATAAACCGTGCGAACCTGAAATTAGGTGTTTAGTGTAGAGCAAAAATTTCATGAAAATTGCTCAAAGGGAGGGGTTACTTTATTTAATAACTTTTTAGGTTTTTTTCGATTTTCTTAAAAAAGGCTCTAACGATTTTGATTATACTGAGTATTTGATCTATATATATGCCCGAAATATGACTGTCAAAATTTCATCAAAATTGATCAACCGGAGGGGGGACTTTACTTAATAAATTTAGTACCATTTTCACGTGTTTTTTTATTTACTCAAAAACGGCTTTAACGATTTTGATCAAACTGGGTATTTGATGTGTGTATATGCCAAAGATGGGATAGCCAACATTTCTTCAAGATTGATAAACCGGAGGGGGGACTTTACTTATTAAATTTTGTTTAATTTTCATGTGTTTTATTTATTTTCTCAAAAACGGCATTAACAGTTTAGATCTAACTGGATATTTGATGTATGTATATGCCAAAGATGTGATAGCCAACATTTCATAAAAATTGGTCAAACGGAGGGGGCACTTTATTTCATATTTTTTTTTGCCAATTTTTACCTTTTTTTCGATTACCTCAAAATTGGCTTTAACGATTTTCATCATATTCGTCGTGTTTACTGAAAATTAATTGTTCTTTAATACGAGGTAAGCTTTATTGTATTAAAATGTTCTGAAGGGGCTTAAATGGGGAAGGGGCCTTTTTTGTTTTCCTATAAAGTACCTTTGTTTGTGTTTATAAGGAGAAATTATCTGTCTCTCGTTTCTCCTAAAAATAAGAAATGGCTAAATATGAGATATGATAAAAATCAAGTAAACATAGAGAGGAGAAAGAAAGATAAAGAAAAATATTCAGTCAACTCATAAAACACGTTGAGCCCACGCATGCGGAGTACGCCTTCAATGACAGACCATTGTTTATAATCAAAGCCGTTCTGTTCATTTAATGGAAATTATTTGTTTCATAGTAACTGAATGAAATATTCAACAAGTACATAGAGAATTATAAAATCAGACGACTTGGAGTAGTATGCTGGCATTGCCGAATTATCACAAGTACATACTTTTAATCAATAATAAAAAAAAATTTGTATGTTTCTTTTTTTGAGCAAATGAAAACAAAAATAAGAAATGAATGAGGAAAAATGTGTAACTTTAGGTAGTGACAATTAACAAAACACATTCATTTCTAATCTAATTGGTAAGTGAAAGTTGTGTGTTGCGCGCATGCACCAGATTTTTACTTTCACTTACCTATATATGAAATATATAGTAAGTGGAAGTATTGCGATCGTGAAAAATTTCGACTTCCGGTTTTCAACGGAAATACACGTTTTGGGGTCCCCTGAGTCCAAATGACCAAGTCCCGCGAAATGGTCTGTGTGTGTGTGTGTGTGTGTGTGTGTGTGTGTGTGTGAACAGACTAGCTCAAAAACTATAAGCCGTGCAAATCTGAAATTGGGTATTTAGTGTATGTATATGCCCGTGATGTGACAGCAAAAATTTCATCAAAATTGCTTAAAGGGAGGGGGTACTTTATTTAATAACTTTTTAAGTTTTTTTCGATTTTCTCAAAAACGGCTCTAACGATTTTGATTAAACTGAGTATTTGATCTATTTGAGATATGACTGTAAAAATTTCATCAAAATTGATCAACCGGAGGGGGGACTTTACTTAATAACTTTTGTATAAATTTCACGTTTTTTTTTTTTATTTACTCAAACATGGCTTTAACTATTTTGATCAAACTGGGTATTTGATGTATGTATATGCCAAAGATGTGATAGCCAACATTTCATCAAAATTTATCAACCGGAGGGGGGACTTTATTTCATAAATTTTGTATCATTTTCACGTGTTTTTTTTTATTTACTCAAAAAAAGCTTTAACGATTTTTATCAAATTCGTCATGTTTAATGAAGATTAGGTGTTCTTTAATATCAAGTAAGCTTTATCATTATTAAAATGTTCTGAGGGGGCTTTTTTTTTTGGGGGGGGGGCCTATTTTGTTTGTTTGTTTCCCATAAAGTACCTTTTTTTTTTGTTTATATGGATAAATTAACTGTCTCTTGTTACGCCTAAAAATAAGAAATGGCTAAGTATGAGATATGATGAAAATAAAGAAAACATAAAGAGGAGAAAAAAATAAAAATATTCAGTCATCTCATAAAACTCGTTGAGCCCACGCATGCGGAGTACGCCTTTAATGACAGACCATTGTTCATAATTAAAGCCGTTCTGTTCATTTGAGAAGTGGCAATTAACAAAACTCATTAATTTCTAATCTAAGTAAGTTGGTAAGTGAAAGTTGTGTGTTGCGCGCACGCACCAGATTTTTTTATTTTAAACTCAGAAATTTTGTCTTAAGGGTGCCAATAACTGTACGGTTTACCCTATATTATTGATAATTTAATTAAGATACATTATTTTACTCATACATAAAATTGATATTTATGTACTGTAAAACCTTTAAAGCAAGGATATTATTATTATTATTTATATAATAATATAATATATAATATTGTTGTAGATAGACTCTATTTGTATGGGGTGCTTCTCTAAAAACAAATTATGATCAAATAACCATGGGCAGATCCAGCCGGTTGCAAATGATTGCAGCTCCTCCCCTGGGCCTAAGCTCACGTTATTTACTTTATGTTTCTTTCCCACGACTAAAATTCTACTTTTTCTGCATATTACTTGTTCATTATAATATTTGTTCCTAACTTTTAGTAAATTTGAATTTTAGTTGTTGTTTAATTATATATTTAGACTTTTATACTTATTAATAAATTTTAAAAATGGAACAACTTTATTTTTATCCTGTTGAAAGGAATCACAGCAAAATCATCTTAGACGTTTACTTCCGGCTGTCTTACTGCGTCTTGTACGAAACAGGCATCACCAACGACTGGCTCACAACCATTGGTAAGTCTCTGCCGAAATTTCCAATCATCATTCATGATTAGTAAGACTCAGAGTTGTGATTTTTTTTGTAATCATGATTAATGAATTTATATTATTCATGATTAATGAATGATCTGTAATCATGAGTAGTGAATTCCCATTAGTCATGATTACTGAATAAAATTTAATAATGAATAATGGTCATTGATGATTGTGAATAAATTATATTCATGAATACTCCACGACCAGCGATTAATACAATTTATGAATAATGATTACGCGCTAAAGAATGATTTGTGAATGATGATTACAATCATTTTTATTATTAGTCATAATCATGATTACATTTTTATTTAAATATGCCCAACTCTGGATATAATGGTTGGTATAATACCTAACATTGTATCGATGATCCCAAAAAAACCTATTAATCCCAGGTACTGGCCCGGCTTCTATCCCCGTTTCTCTAGTTCCAGTCAAGAAGCAGCACCGTCGCTTCTTTAAGGCGTCGAGATGCAAATCAAATTAGAAAATTTATCAACTTTCCCTCAGCCGCTCAGTTCATTCTTACCTTCCTACCATATCTAAAGCCAAACTTTGAACGTAAAATTGGATTGGATACGTTTTGAGGGATTCATCACACCCCACCTTAAAGGACATGCTAAAAGAATTGAAAAGCGTCAAAAACATTTATGGCAATGATAAAATTGAATCCCCCTCCCCCCCTAGATGATGTATTGATTCAATCCATACTTGTGTGAACAGTTTTTAAAAGCATTTTTAATGTATGTTTTTTAAATGAATTTTTTTTCGTAATGAATTACAGCTCCGACATATCATGGAAATTGTAAACAAATATACACATCCCTCCAAAAAGATACCTGATTTCTTGATATTCTTACCATTACAGTATCCTTCGGAGGTATAGCAGGACTCTTCTTGGGAGCGTCCCTGTTGAGTATCGCCGAACTCCTGTACTTCTTCAATACGTTGTACTCCAAAACGAAATTAAAAAAAAAAGAAGATATTATTTGGAAAAAGCTAACCCCAACGAACATAGTAGTGTGGCCTCATATCAATGAAATCCGAAAAGTTTACGTTATTCAACGATTGATGCACCCCTTACCATTGTTAAGACTAGATATTTCGAAAGCTAGTCACCCGATAACATGGACAAAGCAACATAGGAATATGAGCCAATTATCGCATCGGACTTCAATAGTATCAATAAAATAATTTGCCTTAGCGTCCTTGAGAATAAAAATGACACCGTCCAAAATTAATTTAGAAATGGTCACATTTGCCCTGGAAAAGGTTACAGTAGACGTGGAAATGCTGGTAGCATAACGCCATTTTAATTTCACGAATTTAAAATTTTCTACTTTATTTTCTGATTGATTGGAATGATGAAAATGATAAGGGATTCTTGGTGAGGAGGTTTATTGAATTCCGGTAAAATCTCTTTTAACCGACTTCATTTATCCGGTTGAGGTTCTTAGACATTTTTATTTTATTATTAAGGTTATGGCCTATTTGGGGCGCCCCCCCCCACATCCATGCCACCTCAACTATACTTAAAATAGCTTTGACGTGACCGTGCTTCATTCAGGCCCCAAATGTGCTCAAAACAAGAGGCAGTGACCAATTCTATAGTCGATCGACTATAGTAGTTTGGCAAAATGTCGGAAGGAACGGGGATAGACATAGTTGATGTGATAGAGTTAATTGGTGATTTTAAAAGACCATTAATTGAAGGGCAGGCTATCCTTGATGTAAACCACATAATTACAAGTGGAATAATATCTAGATGTAAAAAAACAGTTATTTTACAAGCCTAGTGCCTTCAAACAAGCGATCTTAAAGGAATTCCCCATCAAATAAAACTGGAAATTAAATTTATTAATAATAATAAGCAATTTTCTTATAATTTTACGTGTAAAGCTGTTCTGGTTAATGCAAACACATCATTGTAACTTTACTCTACGTTTTTCGGTTAATAATAACATTAATTAACTATTCATACAATCATTGTTATGACAGCAGTCATTTTCATAACAGCTTAGTTTCTTTGTCATATTATTTATTTATTTGTCAAAACTTTCAGGTATTGCATTGAAAACTTGGAACAATTAAGCACAACGGATGTAAGACAAAAATGGGGAAAAGTAAAAAAGAAAAACAAATCTATGACACTATGGCCCCAATGTTATTTGCATAAAACTAGCATTTTGGAATAATAAAATGTCAAATACTTATATTTACCTGGATAAATATAGTCACTTTCTTTAAAATGAAGACTACATATCGTCAAATGTTTCGAAACAGGCTTATCTATTCTTAATTTTACAATCCACTCTTTAAGAAGCTTTTTATTTTTTTGGAAATAAATGGAATGACACATCTTTTGATTTTCTAATTGAACACTGAGGGACTGAGCAATACCTATTAGATATTTTTCAAATAATATTTTTCTCAATCGGGTTTTGAATTATGAAAAAATAAATTAAAAACGCCAAAAAAACCTATTAATCCAAGGTACTGGCCCGGCTTCTATCCCCGTTTCTCTAGTTCCAGTCAAGAAGCAGCACCGTCGCTTCTTTGAGGCGTCGAGATGCAAATCAAATTAGAAAATTTATCAACTTTCCCTCAGCCGCTCAGTTCATTCTTACCTTCCTACCCCTACCTAAAGCCAAACTTTGAACGTAAAATTGGATTGGATACGTTTTGAGGGGTTCATCACACCCCACCTTAAAGGACATGCTAAAAAAATTGAAAAGCGTCAAAAACATTTATGGCAATGATAAAATTGAATCCCCCTCCCCCCCTAGATGATGTATTGATTCAATCCATTCATTGTGTGAACAGTTTTTAAAAGCATTTTTAATGTATGTTTTTTTAAATGAATTTTTTTCGTGATGAATTACAGCTCCGACATATCATGGAAATTGTAAACAAATATACACATCCCTTCAAAAAGATACCTGATTTCTTAATATTCTTACCATTACAGTATCCTTCGGAGGTATAGCAGGACTCTTCTTGGGAGCGTCCCTGTTGAGTTTCGCCGAACTCCTGTACTTCTTGACCATTCGGCTCTATTGCATCTGGGCGGGCAGCAGCTGGACCAATCAAAAGGCACGCAGGATCAAGGTCAACAAGAAGGAAGACGTCTTGTATTGACCTCTCAGTTCCATTTAGCTTGTAGCGCTTCTTTATAGCCTAATATGATATTTTAGTAATAAAACAATTTTTAGTAAGACTTTATAATGATTAAATATTATATCTGTTAAAGCCGTTCTCCTTAACAAAATTTTATTTCGTTTTTTTTTTTCTTCTAAGTTATCCCTTTATTTTAATTGAGCATAGAGGAGTTCATTTTATTGTAAATTAATCATAATTTTATTGAAACTAGAGAAGAAAATGTTTTGTTAAATAATAATTTAAATGTAATATATTTACAACTTTAGAATTAGGTAGACTGGAGTTCTCAGTGTTTGTTTACGGTTTGCGGATTAACTGTCTTCAGTTTCGTGTTCCCGGGCCGTATTAAGGTCTGGCCACACATGTCTGCACCGGATCCGCACCGTAGCAATAATATAGGTTATGTTCAGAATATTTTTAATTTAACTTACATATTACCTTTAGTTATGCCTAAAGTGGCCTGTGTCTGACATCTGTGGCCGGAACTTTAGGCATACCAGGTCTGCAAGTTTAAAATGTCGTTTTAATTCCAATAGAATGCGCTCTTAGCCTATTGAAGGATTTGCTTATCTCTAAACGCTATTTTGTTTGTTAGTCATTTGTTTACAAAAGTCAGTTGTTTTTAAGTCGTTTACGTGGACGTATCATACCTTTCTTTGGTGTTAAAAATGTCTAATTTTAAGCCAAATAAAGAGCATTTGCGGCAAGTCATGATTTTCTTATTCAATCAAAAGAAAAAGGCATCTGAATGTCATCGAATTCTTTTTGAGACTTATGGCGATCTTGCTCCAACCGTCAAGACATGTGAACGTTGGTTTCAAAGTTTCAAACGTGGTGATTTTGATGTTACTGATAAAAAACGAGAAAATCGACCAAAAAAGTTTGAGGACGTCGAATTGCAATCTTTATTAGACGAAGACAATACCCAAACCCAACAAATGATGGCAGGACAGTTGAATGCCACTAGGCAAGCCATTTCCGATCGCCTGAGAGCTATGGGAAAAATTCAAAAGGTTGGAAAATGGGTTCCACATGAATTGGACGAACGACAGATGGAAAAACGAAAAACTGTGTGCGAAATGCTGCTTTTACGCCACGAAAGAAAGGGTTTTTTGCATCGAGTTGTAACTGGCGATGAAAAATGGATTTATTTTCAGAATCCCAAACGAATAAAATCATGGGTAACGCCAGGACAACCATCCACATCGAGTGCAAGACCGGATCGTTTTGGGAAGAAGACAATGCTGTGTGTGTGGTGGGATCAGAAGGGAGTAGTCTACTACGAGCTTCTCAAACCCGGCGAAACAGTCAATACCGACCGCTACCGACAACAAATGATCAATTTGAGTCACGCATTGATCGAAAAACGCCCAGAATGGGCTCACAGGCACGCCAAAGTCATTCTTCAGCATGATAACGCTCCTGCACATTCAGCCAGATTGACTAAGGAAACGATTTCTTCGCTTGGTTGGGAACTCCTACCCCACCCGCCGTATTCACCTGACCTGGCGCCTTCTGATTATCATCTCTTCTCATCGATGGGACACTCATTGGCTGAGCAACACTTTAACAATTTGGAGGATGTAAGAAAATGGCTCGATGAATGGATTTCAAATAAAGATGAAGCATTCTTTTGGAATGGTATCCATAAATTGCCCGAGAGATGGACAAAATGTGTAGAAAGCGAGGGCCAGTACTTTGAATAAAATATATTATACTTTTTTTTTAAATTACTGTGTATATATTTTAAGAAATAAACGACATTTTAAACTTGCAGACCTGGTAACTAAAGGTAATATGTAAGTTAAATTAAAAATATTCTGAACATAACCTATATTATTGCTATGGTGCGGATCCGGTGCGGACATGTGTGGCCAGACCCTTAGTCAGTTGCCTTTTGAATTTTTTAAGAGAATATCGATAGTCAATCATCGATCTTCCACATCGACCTCACAATCGCCGATTGTGCACCAGTAATTCATCACTCCCCACTATTGGAACTAGACCTAGTCAATGTGATGGAAACAGTTATTTTTCAGGAACGGTTACATTCTCTCTTCAATGTACAGTGACTGTAACTGCTTCGAATGGAACTGGTAACAGGTAACCGTTACGGCTCATGATTATTTGAAAAACAGCTCCAGCTACCTGCATTACTTATAACTTAAGTAATTTTCAATATTTTTGTTTATTTTTTTAATTATCAATAGTAAAAAAACCAAATCATGTATTTTATTAATTTCATTAGTGTTAGAGGTTGTTTTTTTTTCTATTGTTTAATTCAATTTTTTTTTCTTTTCCATTATTAACTTTGAATTATTTATATTTTATTTTTAGCAGCAGTAATTTAATTTCAGTTATTTTTTTTAATAATATTTTTTTGTAAATGAAACATTTTAATTTTTGTTGGATAGATGATAGTTGACCGGATATAGAATTAGGTAGAAAATAGTCCTGGTAGGCAACAATAAAATAGTTTTATACTATTTTGTATTTTATTGACCGCCTCCCCGGACTATTTTCTACCTAATTTTAATTTTTGTAATTCTCTCCTTTCAATTCCTTTAGTTTATTTAATTTTCTATTTTCTCCACATAATATAATACATATACTTTTCAACCGTAATTAATTCTTGTTAGGTGCTCAAAATGACTGGCAATTTCGAAACGGGGTCAGAGATTTATACTCGTTAATTTCTAATTTTATGGTATCGCTTTCCCCAACAATATCAGAAACTCCTTCGATCTCATAACTATTGCAAAGTAGATAAAAAAATTGATATTAAAGGCGGGCGAAATCGACTATAGGGTGCGCTAGTAGTTTTGCAAAATGTCGGTAAAAACGGGGATAGACAGTTGATGTGATAGAGATATTTGGTAATTTTAAAAGACCATTAATTGAAGGGCTGGCTATCCTTGATGTAAACCACATAATAACATGTGGAATAATATCTAAAAGTAAAAAAACAGTTATTTTGCAAGTCTTGTGCCTTCAAATTAGCAATCTTAAAAGGACTGCCCCATCAAATAAAAGTGGAAATCAAATTTATTAATAATAATAAGCAATTTTCTTGTCATTGTACGTGTAAAGCTGGTAGTTCTGGTAAATGCAAACACATCATTGTAACTTTACTCTACGTTTTTCGGTTAGTAATAACATTAATTACCTATTCATACAATCATTGTTATGACAGCTTAGATTCTTTGTCATATTATTTATTTATTTGTCAAAACTTTCAGGCTTCGCATTGAAAACTTGGAACAATTAAGAACAACGGATGTAAGACAAAAATGGGGAAAATTAAAAAAGAAAAACAAATAAGACACCAGGGGCCCGGTGTGGCTGTGCGGTAAAGCGCCGTACTCCCATGCCGGAGCTGCGGGTTCGAGTCCCGCCCTGGGTGGTGCTTTTCTTTCGTAGGAGAAGTATCACCCAATTAAAATGGGTGTTAGTATGGGCAGTATAGGGCTTCAAGTGGAAGCCTTAAAGTCCCAAAAAAAAAAAAAAAAAAAAAAAAATAAGACACTATGGTCCCAATGTTATTTGCATAAAATTAACTTGGAATAATAAAACGTCAAATACTAATATTTACCTGGATAAATACAGTCACTTTCTTTAAAATGAAGACTACATATCGTCATATGTTTCGAAAGAGGCTTATCTATTCTTAATTTTATAATAAACACTTTAAGAAGCTTTTTATTTTTTGGAAATAAATGGAATGACACGTCTTTTGATTTTTTAATTGAACATTGAGGGACCGAGCAATACCTATTAGACATTTTTCAAATGATTTTTTGCTCAATCGGGTTTTAATTATAGAAAAATAAATTAAAAACGCCAAAAAACCCTATGAATCCCAGGTAATGGACCGGCTTCTATCCCCGTTTCTCTAGTTCCTGTGAAGTAGCAGCACCGTCGCTTGCGCCCGCCTATAGCGAATTTCGGTAATTTAGTCGTTAATCTTCATCTATCTCAGTCGTTAGCCAATTTGAGGAATCTTGATAAGGTTGATACTCGGGAGCAGCCAACTGGACCGAATCGGCGGGCCACGGTTGAGGGCCTTGGTTACGCCTCACATACCGCCCGCTGTTACGAGAGCTCGGTATGTGATCTGTGGTGGGGCAGAAGATATATAACCTCTGAAGGATCTTCGGGGAGCATCGAGTGGTGAGATGTGGTCTTCTAGCATAGTCGTCTTCTGCCTTCTGGGGCTAGCTGCGGGGTACGACCTCTGGCAGCACGAGGAGCCGAAGAAGCAGGTCCACGAGCACTTGGAGCACGTCAAGACTATCACGCTGACCAGGAAAGTGCCCAAGCCGTACCCTGTGGAAGTTGAGAAGAAGGTGCCTTACGAAGTCAAAGTGCCGATCGACAAGCCTTACCCAGTCTATGTGCCTAAACCGTACCCTGTTTACGTCGAGAAGAAGGTACCTTACGAAGTTCAAGTACCAGTACCAAAGCCGTACATAGTAGAGAAGAAGATCCCATACGAGGTCAAAGTGCCAGTAGATAAGCCGTATCCTGTCGAAGTGCCTAAGCCATACAACGTATACGTCGAAAAGAAAATACCATATATATTGGAAAAACACGTGCCTTACACAGTGAAAGTGCCTATTGAAAAGAAATACCCTGTCCACGTACCAGTCGAGAAAGAAGTACCTTACCCGGTCTACAAGGAGGTTAAAGTTCCCGTACAAGTGCCTGTAGAGAAGCCAGTGCCGTACAAAGTGGAGAAACCAGTCCCTTACCAGGTGGAGAAACAAGTACCCTACCCAGTCATCAAAGAAGTACCGTACCCAGTCAAGGTACCCTACAAGGTGGAGATCAAAGTACCTTACAAAGTGGAAGAACCAAAGCAAGAAGGGTACCACCAACAGCAGTCTTCAGGATTTGGCCACTACGATGGATCGGATCATTCTTCTAGTTTCGAAGGATTTTCAGGGAAATATTAATAATGTGATAGCCTTGCCATGATTGTGTTGTTGATTTTTTTTTTTGTAAGAGGAAATAAATTATTTGTATTAATATGAAGCATTTTACTTAGTAGTCACAGTAGCTAACCTATGAAACATTTTTCAATATCAAATTGGTTTATAAGTATTTATAAATACACACATATACTTTTATAACATTTTATCCACACTGAAGCTATATAAGGGGCGGTAAATGTTGAACAGATGAACAATAGATCAGCTCTTACACTTGTCGGCCGGAAGAATATGCACAAAGAGGTTGTAAAAGCGTGGACCGGAAGAGAAATGTTGGATTATGATGCGATAGAGGTAAGTACGAGTATTAGTAACCTCTAAGCCCCCATTTTCCTCTGCCCCAACTTCCTTTATGCAGCAGCTCTTTGACATCTCTTTCTCCTTTCCCTCTTTGCCTTTCCCTTTCCAGACATTTTTCCTTCGAGGAAGAAAATTAGAGCCTTCAAAAACATCAAAGCAAGGCGTAATAGATTTTTTTATTTTCAATTAGGTATCTGTCATGTAACTTTTAGTTTTCAATACAACTACCAGTACAATTACATATTTATGACAATAATAGCAACTTTATTTAATTCATGTAGCTAAATATTTATATACTAGGAAATCTGTAGCAAATTAGATGCCTAAATGTTATCAACCAATTTTTTTCATAATTTCGAGGGGGGGGTTCGATCCCCAATATTTCTCTTCTCTGGAAACATTAATGCACGTAGAAACAAGTAAACTCTATTAAGTCAATTGCACGCTGGGAACAACACTGGTATAACTCAGGAAAATTTCGTAATTATTTATAATACTAAGTACAACTCCAAGGGCTTTAACTTGGGCCCTGAATTTGAGATATAGAATTCAAAATCGATAAAACTAATCAAAAGAAAATTAGGGCAACTGCAACATACGGGCGAACCTCACCACCAATTTTAAACTAGATTTCCCAAAAGTTTTATTTTTGGAGATATTCCAGTGAACTTCCCAGCGTGCAAATCGAACACAGATGGAATACCAAAATATACAAGAACTAGAACTGTCTAATTTTTAGGAAAGCGATTTATTAGAGTTGGATCGGAACATCTTTGAATGAGATGACCGAATATCACGAAGGTCTCTTACCTGGAAGGGTGCAAAAGGAGCAATTTGATGAAGATATCCCAACAAAGCCAAATAAGAAAAAATCGAAATTGAGCGAAGTTTTGGATTGAGATGGCTAATTGCTCGAGGACCAGTGGTTGCGGTTGATTTGACTCACTCACCTGGAAAATTACCTTAGACGGCCCTTTGACCTGAGCCGGAGAGTTGCTAAGTTGTTGGTGATGGGGGAACCTTCTCAGGAATCCTTAACGACCGCTTCAAAGGGATCCCGAGGCAGGATGGTTGCTTCAACTTTTGATCCTACGTTTCAATCAATAATTGAAGAAGTGAAATTAATCAGGTGGAAAGGTGGGTTTCAAAAACGGGTCTGTTTGCGAAGACCACCTCCAGTTACTTGATGACGCAACATCCAGTTACTTTTAGTAAACATTTACATTCAACAACCTGTAGTGGTAATAAACACTGATAACCTTAATTTTTAATTTCAGTGATAATATTGTAATTTCTTTTTCATTAATAAATATTCATAGCTGAAATACATTCTTCTTATTCTCATCTAGGCCATTTGCCAATACAGGTTATTTACAGGTTATAAAAATTGTTATCAAAATAAGGATAAAGGTACTGAAGAGCGGCTGATGGGCGTGGCCTGTTTTGAGAGGTTATGTGACCGTCATGTTTTCCAACTTCCATCGCCTTTATTTCAGTTAAAAAGTGCCTTGATCGGCTTTAATAGATTCTAGCTTTCGACTCCCGCTCGCTCTTCAGAGATAAATAAACCCCCAAAAGAGTCCTTTTCAGTGGTGATCGGGCCTTCCTTTGAAGGGCCCCTTAGTGAATGGCGCATAAGCCGCACTTCAGTACTAGTACCTGAAATTCTTGTATCTGATACAATGATACTGATACTTTTTTGGATCTGATACTTTTATTTGATATTTTTGTATCTGATACACAAAATTGAATGATCGTTGCATTATAATTGAATAAATGAACTACAGTTCGACGAAACTTTATAAGGCAACGAATTTTTTACTAAGTAAACATATTTTTATTTTTTAAATTAAATATATTCCTCTACATATATGTATTGTAAAATGTAAACCATATTTTGTTTAAATAAAAATGAAACATCAAAAAACGTAAACTTGTTCTTGTTATAATTATTAAATTATGTTTATTACATACATATTTATGAATAGTTATAACTATTCAATTATTAAAATCATTAGGTTTGAAAATCGTATAGAGTATCAATCAATAATTTATTTTGATAAAAAATAATTCAAGTTTATTATTTTATTTAGGTTATTACTTTCTATTATCTCATTATTGTTATTGTCTAAAATAAATTAATAAAATCACCAAAGAGCCTGTTTCTGAATCAAGGGATCAGGTATTAAGTAGTTTGCAAGTAATACTTCAAGTATTAAATGATTCAACTGTATCAGTAGTAGCCAGTATCTGGATCATAGTCTGGGGTTAGCTATTCCAAGTAGTGATGGGCAAAACTGTTAATTTTGAAAAACAGGTTGCAACTGTTTCTGCTACTTTCATTATACAGTATAAAAAAACAGATACAACTGTTTAAAATAGTACTGTATGGGGGGGGGGGGGGGTACTGGTCCCACTTCGCATTCGAGCATTCTTTTAAATTATGTTTAATTATTGAAACATCTAACAAGTTCGAATGACAATTTCTCATAAAAACCCTATTAACATGACCATCCAAGGTGAAAGAATATGTCCAAGTGAAGAGGTCACTTACCTTGGTATAAGATTTAAGAGAGGCTTTAACATGACCCCTCACTTGGAGTGCTTGAGAAACAGGGTGGCTCTGACTTTGAACTGCCTCTATCGAATAGGGGGCACTTTCTAGGGCCTCAGATACCCAGCTACATTGACCATATATTTTGGTGATTTTGGACCAGGGAGTGATTTTGGGTATTCTGAGGTATGCGTCCCCCGCATGGTACCCTAACCTTTCACGCCGACAAAAAAGCAGGTTGACAACCATCCAGCGAACGGCGCTGTTGCGAGTTACGCGAGCGTATCGGAGTGTCTCTCACGAGGCGGAGCAGATTTTAGTAGGAGCGGTACCTCTCGCCCTCCTTCTGCGAGAAGACCTTTTGAAACACACTTACAAGAGAGAAGGCTCTGCAGGCATACCAGGAAATCTTAAGGTGAGAATAGATGAGAACCCAAGGAAATGGAGGAGCATATTAAGGAAGGATACAACTGAGGAGTGGAACCGACGGTGGGTGACAAGCCTGAAAGGATCTACTTCAAGAAAGTACTTCCCCACCGTTCAGTCTTACTTGGAAGCCAAATGGGTCCTCCCAGATTACTGGCTCTCTCAATTTCTCACAGGCCATGGGGCATTTCGAGCCAAGCTTCATAGCCATGGGATTGACGTTGACCCCCTGTGTCTTACCTGCGGTATACCGGAAACTGCAGAGCACGTCCTTGTTGACTGCACCGCCTTCGAGGCTCTGAGGGCTAAGTTGCTTCGTGCAACCGGACTTTACGTTCTCACAGAATCAGATTTCCCCCAGCTAGTTGCGGAAAATAACTATAATCATTTTAAAGACTTCGTCTACGGATGGAAGACTGCACTCGGCTCTGACCACTTCAATGTCAGATGAGGGAGACCAGCCGTGCCTAGAAGCCAACCAAACTGAGCAAATGAAGCCTACCGGCCTCAAGTTCAGAACATTTTTGTTTTATAGCAGCAGTGGGATGCTATGCAGACATGCCTAACATCCAACTGCTGCAACAACCCGTATTGCCTCAACATGCAGGGTAGGGTGAAAATAAATTTCTTATAAAAAATTTATATATAAAAACTAAGCTTTATGTAAAATAATTAAACAGCACTAAAATTAACTAATAAATCAATAGTAATTAAAAAAAATAGGGAAGTGCACATATGTATATACTAACTCATTTCATATTTGATTTACTGATTCTTGTTTATTGGCTTTGGTATGTATATACAAATAGCATGTATATATGTAAAATATGCATGAACGATTATAACTTCAATGTTGTGCCTATTCTCATTTTAGTGTAAGTAAGTCGAATGATGAATAAAGTATTTTTTAAATAATTTTTTTACAAGATTAAAGGCTCTTGGAGCCCAACCTATTTGAATAAGAAATATGAAAAAAAAAAAAAAAAAAATAGCAGTTTTCAGAAAAACATTCAAGATAAATGTAAACATGAATTGAAAAACTTATAATAATGTATATAATAATATAATAATATAATGAATTGAAAAACTTATAATAGGCATTAATTGATCTTTGTTTATAAAAATTATGGTTTAATTGAATACAATCTAGAGAAAACATAATTTAATAATTAAAACATTCAAGAGCCACATTACACAGACTAGCATATTTGCGAATGAATATAACAGATACAGTACAGGTGCAAGCTGTTTAATAAACAGCTTCACTGAAACAGTTTCGAGAAACAGGCAGAATTAGCAGGTTAACAGGCTGTTTCGAGAATTAACAGGTTAACAGGCTGAACAAGCAGGGAGGTGACAGCTGACAGGCTGGGAATAAGCTATCCCCTCGATACCTTATCCCAACTATGAACAATTGATAGATGACCTCTACAACCCAGGATTGACCCATCAGTCCTAGATACCATTCTGTGGCCTACTGAATCTCATCATGGACTGAAAGAAAACAAACATGACAACCTAATTCTTTGAATATCCTACAGTAGGGGATCACAGATGAGTATGACGCTGGATGATGAAAGCTCCTTATTATACAGGGTGTCCAAAAAGAGTATTCGGGGTTTGGAAGTTGAATAAAATCTCTAATATAGAATATCAAGTAGGATGTTTACGTTTTATTTAAACACAAATAACTGGAAATTTATTTAGAAAAAACAATATTGTATAGGTTTCCACCATAACACTTTTGGCACTCCTCGAATCTCAAACGCAGTAAATAGTGAGCGTTACTGTGAAATGATAAGAGGTTTTTGGGCCCAAGAACTTCAAGAGTTTAAAGGATATAACTCTAGAACATGGTTTCAGCAAGACGGGGCCACTTTCCATACTTCAAACTTATCAATTGCTACGATAAACGAATTATTCCAAAACAAAGTGATTTCTCGTAGAGGCACCATTAGCTGGCCTCCCAGGAGTCCCGATCTCAGTCCTCTTGACTTCTTCCTGTGGGGATACCTGAAAAGTAGAGTATACAAAAAGACTATACAAAATCTAACGCAATTGAAGCAAAATATCAGAACAGAAATGACGGCAATCTCAGAAACAATGTGTCAACGCGTTTTTAGAAATCTGCGTTTGAGATTCGAGGAGTGCCAGCAGCGTTATGGTGGACATCTAGACAATATCGTTTTTTCTAAATAAATTTCCAGTTCATTGTGTTTAAATAAATTGTAAAAATCCTACTTGATATTCTATATTTGAGATTTTATTCAACTTTCAAACCCCGAATACTCTTTTTGGACACCCTGTAGAATGTTAAAATATATGGGAGACTGTCATGTTATCACCAAGGTAGTTTATGTCAATTATCACACTAATACTAAAATTTGTTCCAACATGCTAGTTCTGGACTAACTACTGCGCATGTCCCCTTCCTCAATTCTTTTGATTCTAAGGTTAGTTTTTGAACATGAGCCAATCAAATCATTGTTCAAAGAAACTATACTCATACTGTTTCAATAACTCGATAAGTTATAAACCAACCAAGAAAACTAAGAATCAAAAGAGTGGGGGTAAGGACATGCACAACAGTTGCACCACAACTTGCGTGTTGGAACAAACCTCAACTAACCAAGCATCCCCTCCCCCTGTTGTCTGCAAATGCTTGAAAAACAATCCAACACAACCCACAAATATTTAGGTAGTTCTATTTCAAAGATAAAAGCGAGACTGAAGTCAAACTGGGGCCACTTTCTTACTATTGCCTCGCAGAACCATCTTATTCATGGATGGATTAAACCATCTTATTCATGGTTGTTTTCTTGCTCTTACAGCCTAAAATATATCTTGTAGATTCAGATCTATTTTTTAATGGGCATTTTTAAGTAAACAAGAAAATAATGGATTATTTAATTTATTTATAAACGGGAGAATAAACTTAAAAGATAATGGAATATAAACTTTACAAAACTTTTAGAAAACTCATTTATTTATAAACAATAAATATTTATTCCCAACAAATAACTCATTTATTTATTAGGTAACACTAAAAATTCATTTTCTAAAATTTACTTTTCAAACTTATTTTACTATTAAAATTGAAAATAAATTAACATAAGGACATGTGAATAATACATACATCAAAATCTAAAAAAAATATTCAAGATTAAAAATGAGCAAAAGAAATTAAAATATAGAAAGAAACTAATGATTATAACAAATATCCATATCATAACCATTCATTAAAATATTGAATGATGTATAATGATACAACAGTAAAATAGTATAAATTGTACAAATTAGCATAAATAAGAATTATAATCTTTAGAATGAAAATATTAATTTCAAAATAAAATTTTAAATTGCAAATAAAGTCACACATTATTATCACATTAGCAATAATATCACAGCTCTGGATTCTGATCTGGCTAAATATCAAATATTGATGTTTATCAGTTGTGTTCGAAGACAGAACAACACAAGCAGAGGTACAATAGCAACATTTTCTTCCAAACAACATATTATAAACGGAAATACAGCAGCAGCGTAGCACCTGAATAACAGGTGATAAATGAGGATAACAATAACAAGCGATGAAGAAGCTAGGCAACAAAGCTGCAATGTTATCGCAGTTTATAACGGTTTCAGCGATGCTTTGCAATAAATGGTTGTAACAGGATATATAAATGGAAGAATCTAATTATTGAAATGATAAATGGATGAGATAAAGTTAAAGATTATCTACAGAAAATTATATTGTAACAAATAATTTAAAATATTCAAAACTAACAAGACTCACTGTCCCACGGATATAGGTGACACTTTTTTTGAAGTTTCCTGGCCCAAAATTAATAGACATGTATTTTGCCATTTGCACCAATGGGCCTTAGAAAGGAAGGGAACAAATTACAAGGTACTGCTTCCCCTATTCCCCTGCTGGCTTTGACAGCTGATAAGCACGCTGCCATCTGTTGGTCACCATGCAAACTACTAGCACCGCCACCTTTCCCCTATTGCCCCTCCTGTTTGAAAAATAACTGCCTTGCCTCAGTATTACGTCATTTTTACGTCACACACTATGTCACCCCATCTGAAAGGAAAACATCGATTTTGTGCCAGTCGATATAATTATCTAACTTTTAAAAAACCCGCGTCTCCCCACCATTTGCTCCATCATACTTTACTTTCTATCTATTTCTCCGAATATTTCGAAGAATCAGTATTTCGAACTATATTCGGAGTCACTGAATAATTCAAACCTATACCATAACCCACTTTTTCATTAAACTTTCATTTTTAAAAACCACTTCCTTAAGTTTTTAATGATAAACCCTAGACATTCTATGAAGATGAAAGATGGGAAAAATTCATATTAAGTAATGGTCAATGTATTGTACTTTATTAATGTAAATAATCGACTGAGTTTTATTTTACCCTGAAAAACCTAATACAAATAACCCTGAAAACCTAATACAAATAATCGACTGAGTTATATTTCACCATGAAAAATCTAATACATTTATTTGACATATATAGATTAAGTGGATAAATTGTTAATACAAAAGTGGATTGGTAAGGAACTTGTAAGCATAACGAATAGTTACGTCATTACTTGTATTCAGAACTGTATAAGTTAAATATTAATATTTTTCAGGGACTCTAAAATACTAATACTTCGAAAAATGATAACTTTTCGATGAAGAGTACTATTCTATAGATGCAAGGGTGGGGAGACGCGGTATTTTCAAAATTAATCATGTATACAGAAAGTACGATTAATCGATGTTTATTTGCCAGGAATAGGTGAAGTTGTTTAGAGTTGAGATGACGTCACGGTCTCATACTACTAAAAATAGGCGCCTAATATAATTCTAACCTAGCCATAAAATCGGCCTTTAGCGGCTAAGAAGAGAGGTGGTGGGGATGGTAGTTCGCATGGTGACTTACAGATAGCAGTGTGCTTATCAGCTGTCAGAGCCAGCAGGGGAATAGCGTCGAAGCTAGTACCAGCAGCGAAAGTAGTACCGTAGTATCAATTACAATAACATTAAACCATGTTATATTGTATCTCGAGTTTAAAAAATGATATCAACATGATTCTTGCACCAAATATTTCATTTTTGAGTGTTGATTTGAGGAATAGTACAGCCATTTTATGCATTCTACTTTAGGTCAATGAAATTGTGAACAAATGTTGAAGAGGTTAAAAAATTGATGTTTTCTTTTATTATCGAATCATTTTTTTTTTTTTTCAATTATTTCTAGGGTGCCGAATTTGAATCTGATATCATAGTCTGTTTAAAAAAAAATGCATTAGGAAGTTTGATTGAAGATCTAATCATGTTTTTACAATTTCATCAACCTAAAACGGTCGTATTTTCCCTGAAATCTATACCAAAAATAAATCATAATGAAGAAGAGAGAAATAGTTCAGTTTTTTTTTAAATTTTGATCCTTTATTAGCCTCCATTTATTTATTAGCCTCCAGCCATTTTCAAGAAGAAGACCTGTGACCACAATTTTTCAAATAAATTAGGCTGACTACCCTTGTCAAAATAGTCTAAGTGACTATAGTTTTTAACTAGTAAAAAGATTTTTAATTTTTGACAAGGGTAGTCAGCCTAATTTATTTGAAAAATTGTGGTCGCAGGTCTTCTTCTTGAAAATGGCTTAGTGCCGAAACATTGAACCGACTATTGTAAAAATGGTGTGAGGTTAATAAAGGATCAAAATTTAAAAAAACTGGACTACTATCTGCTTAGCCTCAAGACCAATATAGAATTATTAGAAGAAAGAAATATCTCGATATCATTTTTTAAACTTGGGATATAAAATAGTTTAATGTTTTTTTGTTTTTTTTTTGTCTCCAGAAATACAATAACAGTAACCAAAAGATAATGAAACAAACCATAAGTATTTTATAATAAAAAGGATATAACAGCAATGTTACATGGGCTGTGCAATATATTAATTATTTTCATCAGGGAGAAACTGGTCCAAATCGAGAACCCCTCGGCTAAAGAAAATAAATTGATCACGGTTCTAATATTATAAGCAATGATACGATAACAGAATTTGAGGCAAAGAGAGTATGAATAACTTAAAATATTTACATTTTAAAAGCTTATTTTTCATAATATATAAATATTATTTACATTAAAAAAGGAAATAGCTGTCACAATTATTGACAAAAATATGAAATATTACAATAAAATTTCTATTACTACCTTACATTATCAGTCAAACAAAACTAAATATTATATTTTTAAAACGATTGAATGGCAAAAGATTTAATTAATTAAAAATGTGGTCCTAAAATATATATATATAGAGGCCACCCTACAGTTTGATAAAATCCAATAAATAAATAAAATATAACTTTTTTTTATAACTTTTTGGGCAACAAAAAGTCACTTTCAGTTTTCCTAAAAAGCCAAAACAACTGAAAAACAAATATGAAACCATTAACGAAAAAAAAAATTGAGCGAATATATCGTAGGCAAATGACTTATATAAGCCCTCTAAATGTGTAATAGGATTAAGAAAAAAAGATTACTTTTTTGTCAAGTAAATGAATCCAAAGAACTGTAAACACCCTCTTTATCAACAATCGACTGGTTCAAGAAAGTGTTAGTTGAAAAGTAATTATTGAAAGTAATATGAGATCATAGAACATGTAACATGAAGGTGTCTTACGTTCTTGTAATTTTAAAACATTATTGGTACAAATCTTGTTAAGCCCCCCTAAAGGCTTTTGAAATCAACAAAACTGAAGGCGTCTTTAATGAGCAAACCACATAGACCGATGTTTATTTGTTTTGGTTCATGCCCCAAAACTTGAAAGGGAAAAAATTAATACATAACAAGAAGTTGATACAGCGCCTAAGGAATTTTTCTATAACGATCCCAAAAATTGTTCCTCCACTCAAGCAACGAGCAGAAGAAATGACATATCAATAGTTTATGTGGTGCGCCACTGTCGATAATATTTCAAGTATGAGCGTTATGTTAGATTAAAGAAAAAATAAAATCATTTTTTGCTAAACAACAGTCATTTTTTTTTTTTTATACACACTCTATTTTATGACTTGTAAGGGATTAAAATCAGTCCGAGCTTTTATTAAGTAAGATCTTTTAATAATGCTATTCAGGTATTTCATTGTTTTTTCATCAATAGAACATTCAAAATCAGTTCTTCAAAACCTAAATGAATTGTGATATACACTTCTCAAAAGTTTTCGAGTTTTTAAGTGTCCGTAATCTTGTAAAAAAGTATTGAGTAAATATAGATCACAGTTTTGGTTTGTCCTTAACCCCAGATTATATTGTGCCAGGGCAACCGAGGGCCAGCACACTAAACGTAACTTCTATTTTTCAATATCTGTGATATATTGTCGCTATCACTTCCAACAATCAATTATTAAAATCATTACTCTTCAGTACATCAAAAACAGAACCTATATATGAGACTATATCAGTAAAATCAGGCAAATCAGCCTTGTCTCAAGAGATGTATTTATTCTATTTACTTTTTAACCCTTTGCGGGCCAATCCCAGGTCGGTATAAGCAAGTTATTCATGAGGTCCACGAGTGCCTATCCGTCACCAGTCCTGCCGGTCCGTAGACGAGCTGGGACCGGCAAAAATATTTAACACTAGAGGTCCTAGCCCGGCTTCTCACCGGCATCGATTTTCTGTCCCTCTGGACTTTTACCAAGTCCCCTTGGCATAATTTAAATACAAAGCACTATTCTAGACGATCAGTGATCATTTTGGTACCAAATAGTAGCCTCAGCAACCAATAGATGCTCTGTAAATGTTCTGTTAACTACAGCACATAGTTTGTTGTTACTTCTTAAACCTTGAAACTTTGTAATATCAGTTTTATCATTTTCGTTGTAAGTTTTAGTTATTTTTGGAGTTTTAAATTGAAAAATGGAAAGAGAGAAACTAATATTTACTGTAAGAAATGCTCTACAAACCCGTCTCTTCTTATAGGGGAATGTTTTGCGAAGTACCACACTATGAAAAATTATAGATAAATTAAATTATTTTACTTATTGTTATGTTTTAATTTGATTAAATATAGATTTTTGAGAGTAAATAAGCATTTTTTCCATTTTTATTATCCCTAAAACAAAATGTGTTATTTGGCAGAAAACTACACGGATCACCAAGGCGCGATGTAAACAAGCAGACATGGACTAATGGTGGGGGTTGTTTATGCCTTGGACGGTATTGGACCGTGTGGACAATTCATGAAGTCAAGGGTTGGTCCGCAAAGGGTTAATCTTCTTTCAGATGGTATTAACATTTATCAATTTCTTCTCGTGTCCTAGAAAATAGCAAAGTGTCGAACCCAAAAAGAAAATATAACTATAATCCTTAACATCAATAGTTTGACGTGATAGCGATGGTGATACATAATACATACATCTCCAGTTTTCAGAGCTGTAGAAAGACTCTACTTAAATCTAATGACTCTAGGTAAATAGATTTTGACAGGCAAAGGCTCAAATGGCAAGATAAATTTGACCGTCATTATAAATGCTATGGAAAAAGTAAGTTAAATATTTCTGAGGTTGGTAAGTCAGCAGATCAAGATGTATAAAATTGTGTTTTTAAAATTTTGGCACAGGGCTTTAAGGAATTTACTGGCCACGGGTTTTAAATTTTAAATAAAAAATGACTCGTTCAATAAATAAAGCACGGACCCAGGCTAATTAGCAATAGCCTCCCAGATGTTGTAGTGAACTAATATCAACGAGGATTATAGTATCATTAAGGTTTTTTGAAATTAAAATAGTGAGTGTACGACAAAAACATATTCACCTAAGGAATTATACTTCTTTTAATATAAGGAAAAATCTTGCATCAAGAAATGAAGATCAAGAGCAGCTACTTCAAGTAAAATTTGTAAAAACTAATGTGAAGTTTACCATATTTTAGCCAAACAAATATGAAGTGATATGTTTCATTAAAAGAAATGTCGATTTCTTTTGCATTGCTGCTTGACTTTGACAAAGTTCATTAAACAATTAATGACCCGAAGTCGAGAATCATTTAAAAAACAAATAAAAATTTAAAAATATATTAAAGATACCTATTTAAAACAGATTTATACAAAATAATTGAAACGTGGAAATACAGAAGGGTATAAGTGCCTTAGGAAATTTTTACAGAAATGATGTGATTTATACCCTCTAGTGTGAACTACGTTCAGTGCTTACACCCAAGCCATCTTTCATACCTTCAATGAGCTCTTTTCCAACAACAAAACATTACTTATACCCATTTCTGAAGAATGGCTTTGGCAAATATAACAATTTGGCATAAGACAACTTTGTTTTATTTTTTTTGGAACTTAGACCCTTATGCATTTCCACGCTTTAATTTATATCCCTAATTTAAAATAAGCAGAAGTCAAACAAGGGGTTGCAGCCACTGAAAGAAAATAGTGAAACAAATAATGGAATTAATTTTTTTTTTTTTTATAATGCCCAACCTTGAGCTTACTCAGATTGAAATTTAGGCGCATGATGAACAATAAGTTTCACAAATTATTGTTTCCTTTTATGACCAAGACCCTCTAACTGAATTCTCCTTGAATGAGGTCGACTACATCTACATAATATAAATCCCGTAGACAGGATGATCAAATGGAAAATCTAATCATAAACAGTTATTTATATATATTTTCTTAAAACATAACGAAGGAGAAGAAATCACACCTTTAAATAGATACTATGCTAACTGTTTGTTTGTCATGACCAAATAACTGCGTAAATCATGACCCAGGGATTGACATGACAAACAAAAACGAAAATCATTATTTCTCTAGTATACTACATAATTATTTCACACAAGGGAAAAATATACAAACTTCATGAAAACTCATAAAATGGCCCTATCACATAAAATGTTAATTTGATAAAAAAATGTTGTGGCAAGAATATTTCTAAAAATAAATGTCTTTAAAGTGTAAAACTGGCGCCAGCGATTGATTTACTGTTCCCGCTGGCCCGAGCTGTTTGTTAGCTGTTGATTGAACTGGCGGAAGGGATGTTGCTGGTCGTGTCGAGAGAAAGGCATCGACAATTACAGGCTGTAACAGGACATTCCTGGTGTTCCCTACAACATAAATCAAAAAACTTAACTTATCTGATCTTAAACAAACTATCTGTTAACATTTTAGGCAATACATACTCTACATAGTCAGTAATGGAGATCAAGAATCCATTTATTGGTCTTTGCGACAATAAATGAAAAAGGTCCATAGTAAGTAAGTTGAAACTTAATCGAAATTTTTTATAACCACAATACTTTCACTCATAAGTTAATTTAAAAAATAAATAAATGCAAGGCCAAAGTGAGGCCTTTAATTATTTATTTTTTTCTATTTATTGTACTGTCATCAATTTATTATACTGTCATCTATTTATTGTACTGTCATCTATTTATTGTACTGTCATCAATTTATTGTACTGTCATCTATTTATTGTACTGTCATCTATTTATTGTACTGTCATCAATTTATTGTACTCTCATCAATTTATTGTACTGTCATCAATTTATTGTACTGTAATCTATTTATTGTACTGTCATCAATTTATTGTATTGTCATCTATTTATTGTACTGTCATCTATTTATTGTACTATCATCCATTTATTGTACTCTCATCAATTTATTGTACTGTCATCAATTTATTGTACTGTAATCTATTTATTGTACTGTCATCAATTTATTGTACTGTCATCTATTTATTGTACTGTCATCTATTTATTGTACTGTCATCCATTTATTGTACTGTCATCTATTTATTGTACTGTCATCCATTTATTGTACTGTCATCCATTTATTGTACTGTCATCAATTTATTGTACTGTCATCTATTTGTTGTACTGTCATCTATTTATTGTACTGTCATCAATTTATTGTACTGTCATCTATTTATTGTACTGTCATCTATTTATTGTACTGTCATCAATTTATTGTACTGTCATCAATTTATTGTACTGTCATCAATTTATTGTACTGTAATCTATTTATTGTACTGTCATCAATTTATTGTACTGTCATCTATTTATTGTACTGTCATCCATTTATTGTACTGTCATCAACTTATTGTACTGTCATCAATTTATTGTACTGTCATCCATTTATTGTACTGTCATCCATTTATTGTACTGTCATCCATTTATTGTACTGTCATCAATTTATTGTCCTGTCATCAATTTATTGTACTGTCATCTATTTATTGTACTGTCATCCATTTATTGTACTGTCATCTATTTATTGTACTGTCATCCATTTATTGTACTGTCATCCATTTATTGTACTGTCATCTATTTATTGTACTGTCATCTATTTATTGTACTGTCATCTATTTATTGTACTGTCATCAATTTATTGTACTGTCATCTATTTATTGTACTGTCATCAATTTATTTTACTGTCATCAATTTATTGTACTGTCATCTATTTATTGTACTGTCATCAATTTATTGTACTGTAATCTATTTATTGTACTGTCATCTATCAGAGAGGTTTCTGTCTGTGCTGCACTGCATTTTCATTGTCTATTAACAGTTCAGTGCGGAGGGCAAAAAGGTGGCCCATCCACAAGTGTGGCATGGGGTCAATTGACCCTGTAGTGCAACTATCCACAAGTGTGTCACGTGGCTAATTGACCCCGTACTTATGTCCCCATTTAAAATGCTAAAACATCTCGGAAAATAAACTAAATTGGTATAATCGAATATTTTCCTACTCTTTGGACATCAACAAATATATGACAAAAGGCCATGTTTTCATCCATATTTTGATACATGAGGGAGAATTGAATATTTAACTTCACCAGCTTCACCTGGAGATACCCAGGATTTTTTACACTTAGTACACTCCAAGTAAATCTTACTTTGAGACACTTTCCATCATCCATTCAGTTGGTGAGGTACACATTTTTCGACCTTCTTCATCGTTTCCATGGCTTTTACAACTTGCAAGAAGTTGCTGCATTTGAGAGTCATCCTCGTCTAAACCAAGCTTCCAAAGTAGCGTCTTCAAACTTTTTTTGTGGTTTTCCATGATCATGGTTTCTGACATCGAAATGGCCATCTTTAAATTTTTTGAACCATTCGAAACATTGAAATTTACCTAGGACATGCTCCCCCATAAACTTCAACAAGCATCCTGTGTGTTTCTCCAGCAGTTTTTTTTCAGATGGTAAAAGAAAATCAATGCTGTCCGCGAATCGTGATTTGTTGGCACGAAAGTCGGCATGTTCAATGCCACTAAAAGTACGGTTGTAGAATGAAACTGATGTTGGAACTCGTTATGAAATGTAAACAAAAGCAGATACCTCTGCTGGCAGATTAGTTAGAAGATTATATTGACTGCTACCTCTTATCTTTGGCGAATTCTGGTTTCATATTTACACACCTGGTAGTTAATGTAACAATAATATAGAAATATTGATTGATTAATTGATAAAGGTTAGTAAAAATAAGAATAAAGGATGAAAATACAAAGACTTAAATTAATTTAAATATAGAAAATTTATTCCGAAATAAAATTTAGAATAAATAGAACTTTTTGATTGATTAATTTTAAAGGTAAGTAAAAATAAATATTAATGATCAGACACAGAAAACTGATAGTAAAAATAAGAATAGAAGATGAAAATAGAAAGCCTTAACCCTTTGCGGACCAACCCTTGATTTCATGAATGGTCCACACGGTCCGAGACAGGCATAAACAACCCCCGCTATCAGTCCATGTCTGCTTGTTTACATTGCACCCTGGTGGTCCATATAGTTTTCCACCAAATAGCATATTTTGTTTTAGGGGTAATAAAAAAAAAAATGGAAAAAAAAATGCTTATTTATTCACAAATCTATATTTAATCGCATTAAAACATAACAATAAGTAATATAATTTAATTTATCGATAGTTTTTCATAATGTGATACTTCGTAAAACATTCTTCAATAAGAAGAGCCGGATTTGTGGAGCATGTCTTACAGTAAATATTAGTTTCTCTCCTTCCATTTTTTATTGTAAAACTCCTAAAATAACCAAAACGTACAACGAAAATGATAAAACTGACACTAAAAAGTTTCAAGTTTTAAGAAATAACAACAAACTAAGAAGACTTAGAGTGCTGTAGTTCATAGAACATTTACAGAGCATCTATTGGTTGTTGAGGCTACTATTTGGTACCAAAATGATCAGCTGATCGTCTAGAATAGCGTTTTTGTATACAACTTATGCCAAGGAGGACTTGGCAAAAGTCTAGATAGTCTGAAAATCGATGCCGGTGCGAGGCCGGCCTAGGACCTCAGGCTTAAATATGTTTGCCGGTTCCAGCTCATCAAAGGACCGGTAGGACTGGTGACGGATAGACACTCGCGGACCATATGAAGAACTTGTTTATGCTGGTCCCAGGTCGTCATTGGCCCGCAAAGGGTTAAAATAATTTAAACAAAATTTAATGCAAATTGAAACTTTTATTTTATGGTTTCATTTCATCCCAGTATTATGGTTTCATAGTAGTAATAATTAGTATTAGAGAAAAAAAAGTTAATAAAAATACATTTAAAAAAGACTTACTTGAACCAACGAGTAATGTGAGCAGCATGGCCTCCGTGGCGACAGCTCTGGCACCAAGTGTACCAAGAATCAAAAGGGTTGACGAGAACTGAAGAAGCAGGAGTAGATGGAAGGTAGCAAGAAGCGGTGCCCATGTGAACGAGGCAAATAGCACACCTCGGCTGCGGCTTGCGGCAGTTCGGGCAGCAAGACATCTCAAAACATCAACAATTATTAAACAAGGGTTTTTTTAGTTATGTACAGACTGTACATGGATCATACAAAAGTTTTGTTAGTTTTTTTTTATCATTTCTGTATCAGAAGAAATGATATTCAATGGATAATGAAGTTGAGGGGTGAATTGTTGTGTCTGAACTACCGGAAGTATTCATCAAACCCGGAAATAAATTGTTGTTTATGCAATCAACAAGAAAAAGAAGATATACTCCATTTTATAGGTGTATGTCCGATATTGAATGAAAACAGGCAGAAATGGCTTAGAAAAAATACATTAACCAGGACAGAAGTGATTAATTATTTGAATGGGAAAAATTGGATTTCTCTAATCGGATATGCGAAAGAAGCCTGGAAATACAAGTATACGGTTATAATTGACTCCCGTTAGTAGAGGGCCACTTTTGTAATACTTGTATTTTATCTTATATTATTTGTATTTTTAGTATTTCTTTTTTTTTCCTTTTTAATTTTTTTTTTTTTATTATTTTTTTTTTCTTTATCTGTTTTTATGTAATTATAACTTTCAATGTATATCTTTTTGCATACACTTTATTATATTTGTAAACGAGTAATATAATTTACAATGAGCGAGATATGTAAATAAGGAATAGTTTACTAACGTAATGCTGAACATTTAAATGTATTTATTTTGTAAACAAGCCACGACTTTTCTCTAATGGCCTTATGCCAAGAGTATGTGTCTAATTATTTTTTTATTTTGTATTTTGTATTCCAATAAAAATAGAAATAGAAGGATACTGTTTCCAAAGAGTGAAAATGTTTACTTACCTAGGGGCAGAGATCAACGAAGAAAACAAAATCACTGCAGAGATATATAATAGAATTATGGCTGGTAACCGCGCCTATTACGCCAATATTAAACTTTTCCGTTCTTCCTTACTGTCACGGAAAACTAAAATTAATTTATACAAAACATTGGTGAGGCCAGTTGTGACATACACTTCCGAAACATGGACCCTATGCAGCGTCACTACTAAAATGTTGAAAATATTTGAAAGGAAAGTGCTGAGAAAAATATATGGGCCAGTTTTTGATGGAGGTGAATAGCGAATAAGGGGGAACATTGAACTGTATGACATGTACGGAGAATGCAACATTATTAGTTTTATAAAAGCGAGGCAAATGGAATGGTTAGGCCATATTATGAGAATGGTGGAGGAAAGAATGCCTAAGAAGATGTTGTTCACCCCAATGCAAGGTACAAGAGGTAGGGGTCGCCCGAGACGACGATGGTTAGAGGATGTAGAAAGAGATCTGCGTGAGCTTTGCGTAACGAATTGGAAAAGAAAAGCTTTATGCAGACAGCAGTGGTCTGATGTCGTGAGGGAAGCCAAGGCCCACCCCGGGCTGTAGTGCTGTCCAGTAAGTAAGTAAGTAATAAGGATATTATTATTATTATTATTCTGTATCAGAATTTAATCCTTTGGTAGCGATAAAGGTACTACTTCCCAAATCCCCAAAATGGCCTTTTTTGGGCCTAACTGTGAAGGGCGCCTTACTGAACAGAATTTGAGCCACTGTTCAGAATTTCGACCACGATATATAAATCAGAAAGAATACCATTCAAACAAGAACTTTTCACTCATTTATCGCATATTTTTCAAAATAACACCTGCGCTTTACTCTTTTAAAATGAATTCAGAATTTTGAAATTTTTGTATTGGAAAGGGACATTTGCAGGAGCGGATGCTATTTGAAAAAGAAGTGAAATGGAGGGGATGTGAATGAAAAGACTGTGGAAGACTGGTGCGGGCGCTTGACAGTGGTGACGCCACCGCTGAAGATGGATCACATCGTGCGGGGGTTCTTCAGAATGATATATTAGGGTTACTCAACAAGTAGCCACCGACTATCAACAATTCTTGGGCCTTCATTAAACAACACAATAGAACCTAGAGCCGGACAGATAAGTGATTCCATTCAGAAACCAACAAAACTTTTGTAGCGTTCTCTCTCTGTATATACTATAATATTATACTAAATAAATAAATAAAAATAAATATACTGTGCATATTGGGTAAACCGTACAGTTATTGGCACCCTTAAGACTAAATTTCAGTGGTGACATTAAAAAAAATACTTCTTATGAAGGGATCTAATTCAAACTTCCTATAACTCCTCTTTATCTATCCTTATAAAGACTCAAGAGGTTTTTTTGGGTCAAAAGTTCAATGGTTTTTTTGGGTCAAAAGTTCAATAGTTTTTTACAATATGGCAATATTTATTGTTAAAAGTGCCAAATCTAGTTATTGGCACCCTGTGGATTTAATTGTGAAATCTTCCCTATGGTTAGTTCGTTAAAGTCTTACTTCATAGACAACTTAGAGGACCCTTCAAACATTAGACTCATGTATATCGTGTAATAAAATTAG
Source organism: Aelia acuminata (assembly GCA_911387785.2). Lineage (NCBI taxonomy): Eukaryota > Metazoa > Arthropoda > Insecta > Hemiptera > Pentatomidae > Aelia > Aelia acuminata. The sequence goes on from OU426983.1 coordinate 3,487,268, forward strand.
GACTTGTTTACCTATTTCTTTAAGTTGAAGTTGGGGTGCCAATAACTGTATGGTTTACCCTAATTTAATTATTTTAATTTTTTTATAAATAAAGTGGGTAAAATGGGTTAATATTTCTTGGTTAGTTAATATTTCCTCTTATTTAATTTAGCACTGGAATATGCCATTAGGGAGGTGACTCGTACCAGGAAGGATCTGAATTTGGGAGGGAATATACAGTACCAGTCAAAAGTTTAGACTCACGCTTAGTTTTGTAAAATAAATAAGTAACAATGTTTTATTTATTTAACAATATGAAAACTATAATTTTATTTTTAATTTATTTATAATAGATTGGTTTATTTCTTTAACGTCCCTTTATGCTACTAAGGCTAATCGGACGTTGCTACAGTCGGAGTCCTAAATTTTGCCTATCCAGATATAATTAGGATAGGAATCTTTAATGAGTACCTGACATCGTACAGGCTCGGGACCTCCATTTAACGTCCTATCCGCGGGACGGCAGAGCCAAGGATTTTTTACTCCCATCCTAGGGCCACCCCGGGACGCATACCCGCGACCTTTAATGTTGTAAGTTACTATGCTAAACACTACACCACAGGTTATATCTATTTATAATTTTATTCTAAACTTAATCATATAATGTTTGAAATGAAACTCTTGAGTTAATGATGGTGGAAGATATCCACCATATTCTACCTCTTGAGTTAAAATTGTTTTATTAAACTTGAAGATTGTGAATTAAATAAAAGTGAGTCTAAACTTTTGACTGGTACTGTATACAAAATAATTTTTTTTAAACAATGCACATACATAAGAACATAACATAAAAATATTGTCTATCTTCAGTTTTATCAAAAATATGTATCCGAAAAATAAAAGAAAAAATATTCACCTTGTACTGGTTGGCAGAGCTCGACATTCGAGGGAAAGGAGAATATTTTGCTCTAGAATGATTCAATGCCGAAGCACTCTTGCCGCAGAAGTTGCAGGAAACGTAAACTTGTTGCTCAGGCTGAGAAGGTGCTCGCTTATTATGGAGTACATCAAATTCAGCACGTTCAGTCCATAATCGCCAAGTATCTAACAACTCCCTATAACTAAAAAAATAATATATTTTTTTTTTTTTTTGTATCAATTCACAGGTCCACAATGGTCAAATTAATAATAAAACAAAACAATATTTTAAATTATTTTAAGGTTTTAGTGATCCTAAACTCTAAAAAACTGTAGAACTGACATATTTTAAAATATAAGTTAAATTGAAGATATTTGAAGACCAAACGTGTTCAGTCACATTTTGCAAATTTTACAGGAGAGCAAAAAGAGAGGTTAATCTTGTATAAAACACAACATAGTAACTCTAAGTCAATGGAGAAAAAATAGTCTATGCCCAATATATTTTCAAATAATGGTAATGTTAATAAAAATACATTATTTTTTAGTCCAAAAAGAATCAATGACCAAAAAAGAATTGAAATCGCTTGTGCCCCCAAAAAACAATTGTAAATATCTCAAGGACTGAACCCGCTGTTTTCGTGTAAACTACACAGATTTGTAGTATTCGAAATGGCTAACTATAATGCGCTATAAAACAATATTCACAAAAAATGGACTGAACACGTTCTTAGCGTGGGGTCTTCATTTATTAATAAATGTTTTAGTGTATTTGTCATGTCAATAAAATTTATATTTGAAAGTTACACATTATAAAGTAATACATTTGAAAATATGTAGTTCGAAAACTAATACAAGTAGTGCAATAACAACACATTTTGAGTAGTGTTGGTGTTGCATTAATAAAGGAGAGAGTATTGGTGGATTTTAAGATTAAATGAAACTCTAGAAATGTTATTTTCTCTGAAATAGATTATTTGGAGCCTTCCATTGAAGGTGAAATATATAAATACTAGCATTCCCCGTCGCGGCTTTGCCCATGAGCCTTTAAAATCAATGCTGTGATCATTATCTTGGTATTGATTTAATATAATATGTTTAACAAATCAATTTAAAAAATACATTGTTCCAACTGACTGAAAAGTTAATTTTTAACATTAAGTTGCTATCAAAGCAAATAATTCGAATTGAGCGAAGGGGGAGAGGGCTCGGAGCTTCCAGTAGGTGGAATGTTGGAGGAGAAAGCTGAGGCTCGGTAGAAGAGAGGGAGATGCCCAATGGAGAGAGTTCACTAAAACCCCCGAAACAAAGAATTGCTTACTCGTCGTGAACGCTTCATTTTTCAGCTTCAAAACATGGTTTTCTACGCCCCGACGTCTTTCATCTTTAAAATGAGTCCAAATTAGATATTTTTTCTCGAAGTGCAAAAATAGGTGTCCGTTAGAGTTAAACGACAATTTCGCCATTTAAACCCCTTAGGGGTTACATTTTTGAAATTCCTTTCGTAGTGGTTACCTACATTGCGTTTAAAATCTTAATTCCGAACTTCAAGTTTCTATCATTAATAGTTTTTGCTCTGCGTTGATTCTGTCAGTCAGGACAAAGCCTCTTATATATAGAGAGATAAAATATAAATTTCAAATTTATTTATTATTAGAGGAAAATGATAAATTGCAGTTTTAATAAAGGAGGTGTCCAAAATGAGGCTGAAGATTAATGTATATCAATGCTTATACCAATGGCATACGAGCTATAAAAAAAAAAGAATAAAAACCTTCATAATTTATATGTACATAAAACATACGCTTTTGTATATAAAAGAATAAAATGAACATAAGATAAAAATAAAAATGAATCAAAAACTGATATATTTAATAGATGCAGTTGGAGCTCTCATAATAGATGATCATGTCTAAAAGTCAAGAGTGGATTAAAATTATATTAATTAGGATACCGGAGTAAATATATTTTACATCTCTTTCATTTTATGAATTTTATTTCTGTTTTGTATTATTTAGTACTAGCTGTATATATCGGTCTCGCCCGGAGAATTTCATTTTTTAAATCTATAAAATCTATAAAGTGAGACTTTTATCGACTCAAACGGTCGATTTTGTAAAAACCAATGTAAAGCGAGATCAAAACAATGTTTATAACAATAAAGAATATGCCCAGAGATTGGCTAAAGTTATGAAATTTTAATATGAACAGGTATTTTCACCTAGTATCAATGAACCACTGAGCGAAATTTGGAGACTTTAGGACATACGGTATGGATTTCTATAAAGAACAAACAAACAGAATTTCATCTTTATTTATATAGATTAATAGTACGTGGGCCAGACCCCCCTACCGTGCAACCCCCCCACATCCCTATAAATTGCATATCGTTGTATTCCTTGTGATAAAAGATTAAGAAAAAGCCAATGTTCCCAGAAAATAAAGTGGCCGCACTAATCCAAAATGGCGTTCAAACATGGCGGAATGACGAATTTGATTTTAGTTAGTTTTTTTATTACTGACATTCACGATTATGCTTAATTTCGCCATAACTGGTATTTTATTAAAGCTAGGTAGTTCTAGATTCAGAATAAATAAACAAACGTTCTAAAATAATTAGTCTTGACAACATAAAATACCTATAAAGTCAATTTTTTCAAGTCACTCGCGTAAAAGTTTAACTTCCAAGTTAATTTGTGATTAAACGGCCATCGTTAACGAAAAACGCACTGAAGTAAAACATCTGGAGCAATTACTCTTCTTTAAAAATCAGTGGTCAAATATCAAAATATATCAACTAGTTTTATAGAAAACGGACCTTAGCGGTGAAAAGTCGCCAATGACTCGGGCGCATCCAGTCCTCTGCCACATCGTTCAGTTCTCATACACGATATAATTACAGTGGGTTTAGGATATTATTTTGAATGTATAATCGAGCCCATGTAACGGCAAGTTTTTAATTGACAGAAATAATTAATATAACTTTTTTTTTTTTTTTTTTTTTTTTTTTTCTTTTCTTCGGATTAATAAAGGATATAAATATGATAAATAATAATGAATTAGTCTCAGATTGCACATTATCTAAACCTCACTTATGTTAACATAAACTGGTTACCTTGAAATGAAATAATAATGTTCTCATAGTAGCAGTTGGGTTACAGACACTGGCATCTGTTCATTCATGAAATTTGAAATAAATGCATTTTTGCAAAGTAATGATTATTTTCAGATTTAAAAACAATCAAAATAAAAAAGATAAATGAAGTGTTCTGTTTGTTCGTTGATATGTAGAAATTATTCATAATACAATTTTGGAAGTATATACCTAACACAATTTAATAGCTCATAACTATTAATGAATTAACAGTTACACGATGTGTGTGTGTGTATATATATATATATATATATATATATATATATATATATATATACATATATATGATTAATTTAAAATTAAACCACTACTGGAGAAGAAAACCAATTAAAACATGTAAGTATTCATGCATCTAATGGTCTATAATCCACGAAGTTGTGGCCTTTTTCGGTTTCTTGCATATAACTACACATCAAAAATTTTACTTTCTCTTTTTTTCGAAAAAAGGGTATTCTAATTTAAAGAAAATGAAATATTTGAAATTGAAATCGGATTATTTATTTAGCCAAATTCGAACATCAAAGATCGGTAATTTTTACCATTTCGGTGGAAACTCATGTTCCAACGCCTATAACACGACAACATGTACTCTAAATGAAAAATGTTACAGATAAAAGTTTTAGGACATTAAATTAAGCATAAAACTAGCCCATTTATTTTTAAATTAACTAATTACTGAATAGAGATACAAATGAAGACGTGAAAGTATTCGTAGCGCTTACTTCAATCTTTTAACTACATCTTCTTTCCTTCATACAACTACACATCAAAAAGTTTACTTTCTCTTTTATTAGAAGAAAGGGTATACTAATACAAATAAAATGAAATATTTGAAGTGAAAATCGGATTACTTATTTAGCCAAATTCAAACATCAAAGATTTGTAATTTTTACCATTTTGATAGAAACTCATGTTCCAACGCCTATAACTCGATAATATGTACTCTAAATGAAAAATGTTACAGATAAAAGTTTTAGAACATTAAATTAAGCATAAAATAACCCCACCTAAATAGTTAATTCTGTAAATATTTTATCATATCCCTTTAGGCTTCACAAAAAGAAGGAATTAAGCGCTACGAATACTTTCACGTTTTCATTTGTATCTCTACTCGTAATTAGTTAATTTAAAAATAAATAGGCTAGTTTTATGCTTAATTTAATGTCCTAAAACTTTTATCTGTAACACTTTTCATTTAGAGTACATGTTGTCGTGTTATAGGCGTTGGAACATGAGTTTCCACCGAAATGGTAAAAATTACCGATCTACACACACACATCGTGTAACTGTTAATTCATTAATAGTTGTGAGCTATTAAATTGTGTTAGGTATATACTTCCAAAATTGTATTATGAATAATTTCTACATATCAACGAACAAACAGAACTCTTTATTTATCTTTTTTATTTTGATTTTTTTTAAATCTGTAAATAATCATTACTTTGCAAAAATGCATTTATTTCAAATTTCATGAATGAACAGATGCCAGTGTCTGTAACCCAACTACTACTATGAGAACATTATTATTTCATTTCAAGGTAACCAGTTTATGTTAACATAAGTGAGGTTTAGATAATGTGCAATCTGAGACTAATTCATTATTATTTATCATATTTATATCCTTTATTAATCCGAAGAAAAAAAAAAAAAAAAAAAAAAAATGGTTATATTAATTATTTCTGTCAATTAAAAACTTGCCGTTACATGGGCTCGATTATACATTCAAAATAATATCCTAAACCCGCTGTAATTATATCGTGTATGAGAACTGAACGATGTGGCAGAGGACTGGATGCGCCCGAGTCATTGGCGACTTTTCACCGCTAAGGTCCGTTTTCTATAAAACTAGTTGATATATTTTGAAATTTGACCACTGATTTTTAAAGAAGAGTAATTGCTCCAGATGTTTTACTTCAGGGCGTTTTTCATTAACGATGGCCGTTTAATCACAAATTAACTTGGAAGTTTAACTTTTACGCGAGTGACTTGAAAAAATTGACTTTATAGGTATTTTATGTTGTCAAGACTAATTATTTTAGAACGTTTGTTTATTTATTCTGAATCTAGAACTACCTAGCTTTAATAAAATACCAGTTATGGCGAAATTAAGCATAATCGTGAATGTCAGTAATAAAAAAACTAACTAAAATCGAATTCGTCATTCCGCCATGTTTGAACGCCATTTTGGATTAGTGCGGCCACTTTTTTTTCTGGGAACATTGGCTTTTTCTTAATCTTTTATCACAAGGAACACAACGATATGCAATTTATAGGGATGTGGGGGGGGTGCACGGTAGGGGGGTCTGGCCCACCGTGTATAATGAAAATATTATTACAATATACCTGTTGATCCAGTACTGAGCAGCCTCGTGCTCAAGAAGGTACGGCGGAAAAGCTCTCATCGCTAAAACACTAACACCCTGAACATCGCTCGTGTTGTCCAAGTAACACTGAAGTAATGGAATCACGTCAGGGCTCATTCCTACATAACATTTAAGAAAAAAACTTTTTTTAGACGCAATTAGAATAAATTGTTCAAAATGGTGGAACAATAATACCCACAATAGCAACAAACTAGTTTTCTTAATTAGTCCTCTTAGCACGACTTGTTTATAACCTTCTCAAAGGTTCATCTATTAAAAATCCCTATTTTCTTTTTAATTAAAACACATGTTTTTTTTTTGTTTATTCAGTTCACAAATTCATTACACTGCCCCCTTCTTTACACAGTTCGTCCCGAATAGGTGTTTCCTCTTCTACATCGAAGGGTAGCAGGCAGTCCAAATGGACGACTTTCATCTTGGCTCTTGGGCTCCGTTGTATCCTGTATATCAGGTCGTTAATTCTTTTGACAATCGTATATGGCCCTTCCCAATTCTTTTGAAACTTTGGTGATTTCCCCTTTCTCCTAGTCGGGTTGTATAACCAAACTTTTTGGTTTTCCTGAAAAGTTCTTCCGGTAATCTTGATGTCATATCTGGCCTTCATTCAGTTACTTTCAATCCGGATCCTGTCTCTAACTTCAGCATGAATTTCCCTTAATCGTTAACGCAGTAACCCCGCATAATCATCCACAATGCATTCCTCATCTTTCGGGGTCCCGCACAGGAGATCACTGGGTAGACAGAGTTCTCTGCCGAATATAACGCTGGCCGGTGTTCGTCCAGTCATCTTGTGTACTGCTGACTGATACGCCATCATTACAAGAGGTATGTACATGTCCCAGTCATCTTGGTGTTCGTCGAAGAATATCTTGAGGTGGCTTAGCAATGTTCTATTAAAGCGTTCAACCATGCCATCAGCCTGAGGGTGCAACGGTGTGGTACTCGTTTTCCTGATACCCAATATCTCACAAGCTTCCTTAAATACTTGAGATTCAAAATTCCTCCCCTGATCAGAGTGTATACCAATGGGATACCAAAATGTGTGAACATGTTATCCACTAAGACCTCGGCTGGATAGCGATCACCAGCGACTAGTATATATCGGTTTCCTTTCTAGGTACGCGGAAATGGTCCGGCTACGTCGATGGCAATCCTCTCGAACGGTGCTCCAACATGATATTGCATCATGGCCCCACACGTCCTGGTCTTGGGTCCCTTGCATACCAGACACTCAGCACACCTGCGGCACCAGTCTGCGACGTCCTCCGAACAACAGACCCAGTAAAATCGCTGCCGTATTTTCTCCAACGTCTTCTTGATACCGAAGTGACAACCTGAGACACCTCCATGCAATTCCTTTAGCACTTCATTCTTCTTTCCTGTGGGTACGATAGTTTGTGGTCGTAGCTCCTTCCCATCTGGACTCTCCCAGTTTCGTTTCAAAATGCCATTTTCTACAATTAGTGAGTACCACTGTGACCAATAACACTTCACAGCCATGCTCTCTGTCGATATATCCTTCCATGCCAGTCGCTGTCCACTTTCTTTTGCTGTCAATATCGGTCTGATGTCAGGATCCTTTAGTTGTTCTTCTGTTATTTCATTCAAATTCCAGTCATCCGCTGGTTCACTGACTATTCTTTTGCATGGTGCCACCGACAATGCCGCCTTTTCCCGATCATCTGGGTGTACCTCTACCTACCAATACCCACTCTTCAGATCTAGGGTAGAAAACCATCTTGCCCCCGCTAGCGTATCTAGCGTATCATCAATGCGCGGTAGTGGATAGCTATCCTTCTTCTTAATGTTATTCAGTTTTCGGTTATCGACACAGAATCTAGCGGAGCCATCCTTCTTCTTGACCAAAACTATCGGAGAAGACCATGGGCAATCGGAAGGTTGAATCACACCCTGAGCTTTCATGTCTTCCAACATGTTCTCAACCTCCTCTCTCTTAGCTAATGGTATTCTTCTAGGTGCCTGTTTAATCGGTTGGTGGTCGCCAGTATTGATCCTGTGACGAGCATAGCACGCAAAGGTTATTTCGAGAAAACCGCGTTTTTGTAGGAAAACCTCAATTTTCTCTGCTTCCACACATTTTTTTTTAATGTTCCATCACAGTTTTGAATTCAGCATTAAATTTCCTTTAAGCCTAATGCACATTCAATGTTCAAAAGTATCTTTTCAGAAGCGCAATAACAGATCAAGAAATAAAATTTTTAAAAAAGTGTTGTCAGCGACAAATTTTCGAGGATCACTACTCTTCCAAAAAAAATCCATATAGTTTCAACGATTGACAATGGCATTCTTCTCGGAAGAACACTCATCAGAGCTACAACAGTAGTCTGGCCGGTATTTTATGCGTTGTAGCTCTGATGAGTGTTCTTCCGAGAAGAATGCCATTGTCAATCGTTGAAACTGGCTCCAGTACCCCAACCATTCCTCCGCTGCCTCTTTCTAACTGGATTTGGGCAATCACATCAATTCGTGAGGGAATGATAAGGTCCTCTGCTAGGGCTGCTTGTCTAACCCATCCTGTTTCATCCTTATTCTGTCGTAGAACAAGCTCCTCGTTGCCTACTTTCATCAACCTCTGGTTGAAGTCTATTACCACCTTGTGCGCCTCCATAAAATCCATCCCCAGAATGATCGGGTCCGTAATCTTTGCCACGAACACTTGGTGAGGTATACTCAAACTACTTACCTCTATAAATATTGTAACTTCTCCTTGAACATCATAGTCTCGCCATTTGCTGTCGTAATTATATTCTTTCTAGACAGGGGTTTAAGTCTCCATTTTGGTATGAGATCAGTTCTTACAATGGTATTACTAGCACCCGTATCCACTACCATCTGACAGTACTGGCCAGCTACCTCTCCTACCAACATTAAACTATTCTTTCCGCAGTTCAATTGCGATACTTTTAGTTTGATATTTGGGACATGGTAAAAATTAGCCAGTTTCCGCCCCCTAAAACTGACTAAGCTGAGTTTTCCTGGTTCCCCTTCTTGATCACTACTCTTCCAAAAAAAATCCTGCAAGCTGCCGAATCTCACAAAAGTTGTAAAATTTTATTACCTTTCTAACGGTGTACTCAAAACTGCAATTATCTCTCAATTTCGTAATGCAATTGGAATGGGAAGGAGAAAAAACTGATGTCATGCTTATTTTGTAGGATCTTATCTCCAATAAATTTAATTTATTTTTCATGTAAATTACAAATATTTATTTAATAAATCTACTAGGGAGGTGATTGAAACCTAAAAGAACGTGAAGAACGTTTGGCATGATGAATCTTTTTGGTTACTTCTTACGAATTATGTTCGCATTAAGGATTGTTTGCCTTATCTCTTTAATTCTTCGTCTACCTACTTTGTGTTTAATACTGATAATAATTGTCAGTAAGTAAGTTTCGATTTGAGTTCAAGAAGTAAAATGCCAAATTTATACACAGCTGAAGAGTACGTTGACATGATTTTCGCATATGGGGCTGCAAGAGGCAATGGTCTTCGTGAAGACCAGAAGACAAGAAGAATATCGCAATATGTTTCCTAATCGGCAAAGATTTCCAGACCGAAGAACTATTGAAAACAATTATCGCATCATGAGAGAAACAGGCTCTATTCCAAGACAACCTGTTAACTACGCGGGCCGAGCTCAAAGGGACGTTGAAGACATTTTGACTATTTTTGATAATGATCCATCAACTAGTACCCGTCGCACTTCAAATCAACAGGGAATATCGCACTCTACAGTCTTTAGAGCTCTCAGGGAAGACAATCAATATCCTTATCACCTGACTACTGTCCAGGAGTTGCTACCCAGTGATATGGAGCTACGGAGGGTGTTTGCGCGATGGTATGTTCAACAGTGGCATGAGAGGCATAACTTCCCTGATCGCATAATTTGGACAGATGAGGCAACATTCACACGTGCGGGAATTTTTAACTCACGCAACTCTCACCTTTGGTCTCATCATAATCCACCTGACACTAGGGAACACCACTTCCAATATCAGTTCAGTGTGAATGGAGGAGTCTGTGGGCAGCATATGACAGAGCCCGTTTTCTTACCTCGTCGGTTAAATTCAAATACTTTTTATGATCTACTTCAGGATGATATAAGTGCGGCACTACTCGAAGCAATACCACTTGAAGAAGAGATATGGTGGCAAATGGACGGGTGCCCAGCACATAATGGACGAGCTGTAACGAACTGGCTCAATCAACAGTACCCAGGAAGATGGATTGGGAGATATGGACCTGTGCATTGGCCGGCCCGAAGCCCTGATGCGACGCCACTGGATTTTTATATTTGGGGTAGGCTTAAATCGGAAGTGTACAGAGTACCCATTCAGGATATGAACCATCTGATCGCAAGAATTCGCGAATCAAGTGAAGCAATGAGAGCTGACCGCGATCAGATTCGAAGGGCTACATCAGCTGTGTTAAACAGATGACATCAGTGTGTGCTGCAAGGAGGAGGCCAGTTCCAGCAACTTTTGTAATGTTCAAAGACATTTTATTTACTATTTAACTTTCATGAAAGAATTAATTTAATTTTTCTTTGTAATCTACATAAAAAATAAATTAAATTTATTGGTGATAAGATCCTACAAAATAAGCATGACATCAGTTTTTTCTCCTTCCCATTCCAATTGCATTACAAAATTGAGAGATAATTGCAGTTTTGAGTACACCGTTAGAAAGGTAATTAAATTTTACAACTTTTGTGAGATTCGGCAGCTTGCAGGATTTTTTTTGGAAGAGTAGTGATCCTCGAAAATTTGTCGCTGACAACACTTTTTTAAAATTTTTATTTCTTGATCTGTTATAGCGTTTCTGAAAAGATACTTGTGAACATTGAATGTGCAATAGGCTTAAAGGAAATTTAATGCTGAATTCAAAACTGTGATGGAACATTGAAAAAAAATGTGTGGAAGCAGAGAAAATTGAGGTTTTCAAACAAAAAACACGGTTTTCTTGAAATAACCTTTGGAACGGCATAACTGTGCAACGGAACCCTGTAGATTGTATTCGATACAATCATATAATTTTTGAAATGTTATCTTTTGAGTTACAATTATTTTTTTAAACTTGAAGATTGCGAATTAAATACAAGTGAGTCTAAACTTTTGACTGGTACTGTACATCACAAGTTCTAAGAATACTTTGACGTATTTTTATTTTGATAGTATTTAATTAATACAATTTAAGTTCCAGCTTTGATATCAATATTAGCAAATGCTTAAATTAAGCAATAAACATTTAGAATGTTATAATTTACAACTAAGGTTCCAAAAACAACAACACAATACACACCTGTAAGTATAATGCCACACAGGTCTCCTTCCTGACTTAATTCATCAGTTAAAGAGTTTATGAATTCCGCTAGTCTAGTGTCTGATAGAAAGGTCAACGCAAAACCCACTCGGTCTATTACAGACATGCCCTGTTCATTCTAACAATAAAAAATAAAATAAAATAAATTACTACTTCAAAGATAAATTAAAATATTTTTTTTTATGTAAAAACATATATTTTGTTCAAATTATATCCACCAAGACGATCTCAGAATATATAAATTTATTTGGTATAATTACAAGGAGCTTTCGGCGCCAGGCGCCATATTCATCTAAAAATATAATGGAAAACAATTCATAGACAGTATTACAAATTTATAAAAAAATAACACATTTACATAATATAGTTTTTGCTATCAAGCAACAATAGCATGCTTACTCTTTAATTCTCCTAAAATAGGGTCGTTAGTGCATTAAGGAATTCAAAAATTTGAAAACCATGTCATCTGGCCCATCATCTGTGAAGGGTACTGCGGGCCTATTGGCTTAAGGTCGACGTGAGCACCTTATACTGTAATGCATTATGTGTGAATAGTGCTTAGGGATGTGGGCTGCTTCCTGTTTAGTGTTAAATACTCTGTCTTGATTTATTGCAATGCATATGGATTAAATTATTTTTTGTTTTGGCCGGGAGGTGGATTTATGTAGAATTTTGACATTATCAATATCTATTTCATGTCTGGTTTGTTTAGCGTGGTTAGACAATGATGTGGCTGTTTTTGAATTTGTTTTAAGTGTGCTTCTATGGTTGTAGATTCTAGTTTTTAGATGAATATGGGGCGGGATGCCGAAAGCTCCTTGTAATTATACCAAATAAATTTATATATTATGAGATCGTCTTGGTGGATATACTTTGAACAATACATTTAAATATCTACTTACTACTTAGATAACATATATTTGTTTAAAAATATTAATAAAAATTATTTATTTACAATCACTAAGTCATAATTATCACTATCGGCTGTGAGAAAAGCAAAGATTGCTCGAAGATAAGGATCCTGAAGTTTTTTTCGAGAGGCTATACATGCTTCCCTCCAAACACTTGCCTTATCGTCAGTGTAACCTAAATACGATATTTAAATAATTATACCATTTGAAAAAATCTAAACAATTAAAAAATAAAGAATTCAATTCCTACCTGAAAGTGCCATTGAGACAGTATTGTATTCCGTTTCATAAAGTAATTTTATAGCTAGCTTGAGCTGCTGTGAGAAAACGGCTAAGGCAGCAGCTTTTGTTATCAATCCTTTAATCATGATACAATAATTAATTTAATTAAAAATATTAAATATTAATACAACAAAATTATATACAGTAGAACCCCCTTTATCCGGGGTAATGATCGGTAGGGGGGGGGGGGTCCAGGGATAATCGAAAACCCCGGATAATCGAATTACAACATTTTATTGACTTAATGAAATCAATAAAGAAAAGAAGGTTAATTAATTAAAAAAACAGCAGAAAATCGCTTTTATTAACATACAACAAACGCTTTAACAAACAATTAACGAACAAAAGTAACAAATCAACTCCTTCAGCGCGTTTGTGCATGAACCAATGATAGACAGCTTCATCTATGTCTTCTAATGTAGAGTTCTTCATTTTTTTCCGAGGACACGATGTTTGGGCCGATGACGATACGAAATTGGAAATGTCTTTTTTCTGCTTCAAAATATCAACAGTTTGCTCGCCGTTAATTCAGCGGACTATTTTTTAAAACTTTCACCTTTTTCTACTTGGTTTATAATGCTTAGTTTCTGTTCAAGCGTTAAAATGACATGTTTTTCTTTTTTTGCGACATTTTGTTAGTTCGTATTTAAATGGAGACTAAATCACAACTGAGAATATTTTGTTTTGAAGTAAAACAGGTCAGAGTAGGAGTTTCCTAGAAAGACTTGAAAACATTATCGTTCCTAGAATATGAATTAGAGTAATAGTTACCGGAAACATCTCATCATACAAGACCAGCTTGCCGTATTTTTATTTTATTTCATTATTTCTAAGAACAATAGATAATTAACCATCGTGTAATCGTTATAATATTAACATATTCTTTTTTTAAAATAAATATTATACATACAAAATAAATGGCATACAAATTAAAAACAGCTTATTAAAAAAACAATGGCTCCTCGGAACCTCGGTTAATTGGAACCGCGGTTAATAGAGCTCCGGATAATGGAGGTCCTACTGTAATAAATAAATTTCACTAATGCTTACTATATTACAAAGAACAAAACTATATTTATTAAATAGTAGCTTAATCGTGAAATCAAATGTTTTCCATTAAATTAAAAACAAAAAAGGTTAAAAATAAATTAAATAATAATATACCATCTCGTTCTAACATGCCGATCGTATCGTTCAATATTACTGGGTCGTGAATGAATCGCCAATTGCAGAGGCACAAAGCCTTATCACGAACCTCGCTCCTAAAATGAGTATCTATATTATTCCTAAATGCATTTAGTGGAAAAATATCGCTTTAAAACTTAGGGAACAGTAAACTTATTTCTTCCTTAAAAATATAATGATGTGATGGGAATTCCATCAGCTGAATTGAAGAAGAAAAATTGAAATTTGAAAGAAAAAGAAGAAAAATTGAGCTCTCTGAGAAACTTCTTTTTTTTTTTTAAGATCGTCAGAAGATGGCAGTGAAACATTGTGAGAAATGTTAAAAATATAAAAGTAAAGGATTTTACATAAGACATATTAATTATCTGCTTCCTAAGAAAAAATATTATTTAATTGCCATACGACTATTGGATTAAAAAGCTTAGGAAATATTATAAATTAACTTAGGAATCCCACTGTATTATCGTCTGATTAGCCTTAGTGGTATAAAATATAAATAAAATTAAAGAAACAAATTAAATTTATTAAGTGAAATAATAAATTACATAAAAATCTACAAATTGATTGTGCTAAGACAATTCCTTACTTGTAAACTTTGGCAGAGGAAGATGTTGCGACTCCATTCCATGGCACAAACGTAAGTTCTGACTTTGCAGTGATATTATTTGACGATGTACTTGCCTCCATGCCCAATATATATCTAAATGAAGAAATGATTTAATTTAAATGTTACTTGAACATCTTATTTCTCAAATTGACACTGATATAATTTCTAAATATAAAGGGTACTATTAAAGTTTTGCAATACAGCTTTATTTATTTAATTTTCTCAAAGTAATTTCCACCACATTTAACACGTTAGCTGCGAAACAAATAAACTGGGATTTTCGTTAACTGCGACGAGGGGTCAAATGACCCCTTGCTACCACACCGCTAAACTGCGTCAAGGGGCTGATTGACCCCTTGTCCCTTAGACATTAAAATTAACTCTCTGTAAACATTGATGAATGTTTTGAAGTGAAATCCATTTTTTTTACAAATACCTGACATACAAGAATTCGTAACAGAAGCAGGGTTGAATTCTGTTGCCTCTGAATATATTTTTTTATTACTTATTTTTTCCACTACATCTGTGTTATACTAACAGTAATTTTTTTCTTTCCTTTTACGTTTAATCATAAAATGTTTGCTATATGGTTTTAATTTTCTTAATTTTCAGCATATATAATTCATGAAAGGAAGAATTCAGATATAAAAAATAAAACCAAAAGTATGTTTTTATTATAAATAAATGAACATAGGTGTACCTTTTATATGTTTAAAAAAATAAACTGAAATATTACTAATTAAATTATTTAAATAGAAATAACATGTGAAAACTACATTTTATAATGTTTATCATTGAAGCATTGCAAACAAAGAGACGGTTTGTCGGCACAGTCGTCACAGTATGTCCGGACCTTCTTCACCTTTTTTTGGGCTTCTACACTGCTCATAGCTGTTCTTAGCTTGTCATAACAGCCCAAACATCTCTTCCTTTTTCTACTTGTATCATGAGACAGAGTGTGAACTCGTTTCGGCGTTCGAGGGCGTTCTACGGCTGGCTCATTCAAAGATACAATAAATTCTTTTGCGATTAGTTCTTTAAACTCCAGATAAGAAATGTTCTTTTTTTGGGTTTTAAAAAGTAACCAGGCATTGGTTGTAGCAGAACCTAAAATTATTTCAAATGCGACTTTTCTGTACCATTTTCGGCCCTTTCTTAAAACAGAATAATAAGCCGACATTTGATCACTAAAATCAACTCCTTTTTTTGCAGAGTTGTAGTGTAATATGCATTCCGGTTTTAATACTTCTATTCCTTTTCGAAATTTTCCGGTGGCTTTCATCGTTAAGTCGTGCTTCTCAATGGTGGACATCATTAATACATTTTTTTTATCTGCCCATTTTATGACTTTAATATTTTCCTTTTCCTTCCCTACAATACTTCCTTTTTTAAGTTTCGCATTTGTTACTGCTTTAGGCAAACCTCTTCTATTTGCTCTTAATGTACCGCAGTATCTTGTTTTGTGAGATAAAAGATATTGTGAGGTTTCCATGCTTGAGTAATAATTGTCACCAAAAAGTGTTCGTCCTTGTTCCAGTAAGCTATCTCCTAAATGATTACTCATTAATTCTTTTACCACTGATAACGTATGTGATTCACCAACTATTGTATCGCCCTTACCACAGTATACTTTAAAATTATATACGTAACCTTCTACAGTACATAACTTATAAACTTTTACACCATATTTATGGCGTTTATTAGTTATATATTGTTTAAAGAAAAGCCTTCCTCTCCATGGTATCATAGTTTCATCAATAACAAGATTTTCCCCAGCTACTAAATATTTTTGAAAATTTGGTATAATCAAATTGCAGAGGGGCTTTATTTTATATAGTCGGTCACTAGTATCAGCTGTTTCATTATTGCAAAAGTGAATGCACTGCAATATAGATAAAAATCTATCTCTAGTCATGATGTTAGAAATAAAAGAATTATGATAAAAAGGGTCTCTAGACCACGGTTTTTGTAAATTTGGAACTGGATTAATGCCAAACCAAATTACAATTGATAGAAATTTTTTCAATTCAAATTCGTCAAGCGGAGTCCACTTATTGATTCGTGATTTTTTCTTTAATGTTTCTGATCTATTCAAAATCTGTTCGGCATAGTTGTTTGTGTTAGTCACAATTAAATGTAAAATTTCGTCATCAAGAAACAGTTCATAAAAATCTTTAGGAGACCGGACACCATCAGGTATATTTATTATTTCTTGTGTTTTAGGGCATAATAAGGGAAATAATTCCGAAGTAACGCGAACTTCCACCCATCCATCTCCATTATCACCAATAGAAATAAAATCTGGTGTACATTGTGAAGTATTACCTGATGCGGGACCAGAAGGGTCTTCAGCAGCGCTGTTTTGTTCATCTGAAGAAGTTTCTGACTCACTATGAAATTCAGGTTTATATGAATTATCACTATCTTCAAAACTTGAACTAGTTCCTTCATCTTCACTTGATGATGAATTCCGCTGTGAAAGGGCTAAATCGACAAGTTTCTTACCACGTGAATACATATCGAAATTATTTACTGAATCGAGACGAGACAAATAAACCAGAGCTCAGGTGTCAACAATACTAAGTAGAATCAGTCAAAGAACAAGAAAAGAAGGGGAATCTGTGATTCACCCTTAGATAAATGTGATTCACAATAAATTACTGCCGCTTTCACAGCTTTCAAACATTAGAAAAATATATTTTAGAATAGAAAAAATATTTTTTATTTACATATTCATTAATATTTTATATAATATGCCAAAACAATAGTAAGATGAAGTTTAATGAGCATTAAAAGAGCAAGTTAATGAGCATGCTAATTATATATCGAAAAAAAATGTTAGGGGTCATTTGACCCCTTGCCGCATTAAGGAAAACATTTAAACTATAATGCGACAAGGGGTCAAGTGACCCATAACATTTTTTTTCGATATATAATTAGTATTAATTAGTGCATTATTAAAAAAAAATAAAAAATCTGAAAAATATTAAAACAGCATGCGTGACAAGCTTCGCAGTTTACGACAAATACACGTTTAATGGCTCGCAGTAATGGAAGTCACCGCAAGGGGTCAAATGACCCCTCGTCGCAGTTAACGTGTTAATACACTTCTCCATACGTCGAAACCAGTCATTAAACCAGCTCTGCCAAGCCCTCAGAAGGTCCTCATCGCTTGAAAAACGTTTCCCTTTCAGCTTCGTTTTCACATGTGGGAACAGCGCAAAGTCACAGGGAGCAAGGTTAGGACTGTAAGGAGGGTGCTCAAGAAGTTTCAGCCCAGTAGTGGTCAAATACTCAGTGCAGGCTCTGGCACGGTGAGCTGGTGCGTTGTCATGGTGGAGGTATCAGGTGTCCATTCTTCAGTTTGGTCTCAGGTTTTTCACAGACTCTATGACTTTAGGCAGGCACTGCTCAGCGGTACACTGACTGTTTTCTGTGTCTCCAAAACAACACGCTCTACAATTCCACTTGATCTGACAAATACAGCGATCATTTTTTTTTTTTTTTTTACAGATCGAGATTTTCTGACAGTTACAGGTGTATCCTCATCTTCAAATACCCAAACTTTGTTTTGAGCCTTGGTCGGCACATCATAATAGTATAGCCAAGTTTCGTCACCAGTCACAATGCTGTTCACTAACGTAGAATGTCACTTATCAAATAGTTTCAGCATCTTTCGGCACCATTCTTCCGTTAGACTATGGGGCACCCAAAGACAACAAAGTTTTTTTATCTTTAAATGGTCTCTCAGAATTGAATGCAATTGCTGGTGCATGAAGGCATAATGTCTCCTCTATCTGTTGATATGTCACTCGACGGTCCTCATAAAGTATTTTCCTCTGTTACAGTCGTTCACGGCCTTCCTTCTCTCTCAGCGTCCTCCAGAGTGAAATTGCCCCTTTCGAATTCTCTATACCATCTAAATATAGTAGCACGATGTGGATAATCATTATTCTATGCAATCTTCATTTCTTCTAAGCATTGATCTATTCTTAAACCACGCACAAAATTATATCGCAAAACTGCCCTTACTTCACTACGTGACCACGATGCCATAATACGCACTTTAATCTGTCACTGCTAATGAACAACTGAGCCCAGAGATGTGATACTAAGCAGGCATTGATAGGTCTGAACACGCAGTAACTTGCAGCCTCCTGGGTCTTTCTGTTGAGTTACATTGCAAAACTTTTGTAGTACCCTTTGTAATATTATTAGAATTGTT
The DNA here is from genome assembly GCA_911387785.2 of Aelia acuminata. Taxonomy (NCBI): domain Eukaryota; kingdom Metazoa; phylum Arthropoda; class Insecta; order Hemiptera; family Pentatomidae; genus Aelia; species Aelia acuminata. The sequence continues at coordinate 3,506,256 of OU426983.1, forward strand.
AAAATAAATATATTCTTCAAACTTAAATTAAGTTGCCGATCAATGGTTATAATTAATTTTTATTAACAGAAATTTATTTCCCCCTTTTTAATGAATACATTTTCATTTCTTCCCTGTACACATATATGCCTCATATTTAAATTTTATTTCAGAATTCAATTTTAGCCTTGACAATGACCCACATGCTGGAGTACTAAAGTAGGAAAATTTAATTAGGTTACAGAAAAAAACTCCTGAAAATCAATCCTCCCATTTTAAATAAAAGTTGAGCAACTATCGACCTCTAAACTTAATGGACGTGAGAACAGTTGGCGGAGGGCTCTGGGGCTGCCTGCCTCGCTTTGTTTCAAGGTAGTGTTAGGTTAGCTTCAATACGAGACCGGACGGTGAGGAAGTACTTCCTTAAGGTAGCTCTTTTCGGAGTTGTCGTCCATCGCCGGTCCCATTCATCAATTGCGTCCTCCCGAATAATTTTTTTCCAATTAGAAGGTTTTCGGTCGACTTTCACTTTAATGTGGGTCGGGAGTCCTGCTGAGCCTACTTTCTTTAATCTATATCGATATAAGTCTTGTTGCAGTAGGAGATCAAGAGTAATATGATAAAAACAATGAAGTAAAACCTAAAGATACCAGGTCCTATTTAATATTGTTGACGCAACATTCAATTGTCTGTTTTGATTTAAGTAAAAATTTTCTTTTTATTATGCATAATTTAATTGAAATGCACCTTGTGTATTTATAAAAAAACGTGCAACAGTGTTTGTTGTTTTTGGGCATTATCAACAATACGTACTTAATACCTAAACTGCCCTTATCGGCCGATGCCGAGCCAGTGTTGCCAGGCAACTGTAGCTGTGTATGTGTGTAGCTGAACGCATCTCTATGCTCCAGTGTATGTGTAGCTAAACGCATTTCCATGCTCCAGGAGCACACATTTTTCTTGGCGAAGTCCCCATGGCTTTGAAAAGCAGTCTTCTTTCTCATCACCATCGTGACATCGGACATTATTTTCGCCCAAAGGGCGATTAGAGGAAATTTTTCCAGATAAGAACTTTTTTGTGTTTATATATTTTTCTTTATTTTGTTAATTATTATTACCGTCATTACGGAGAATTTCTTTTAGTTTAAACAGTTTCTTTATTTTATTATTTTGTTTTTTTAATTAATCCAATCTTAAATTGTGGCTGACCACCAATTTTAAATTATTTTTAAATAATTTATTTTTTGAAGAGAAAAGATTTGGCTCCGCCGGGAGTCGAACCCGGGTCTCCTGCGTTACATGCGAGGATGCTAACCTCTACACCACAGAGCTCGGCTCAAGGCAGAGCAAATCCTTCCTCTTCACTGATACCTACTCCCCCTATCTCACAAGTTTTGCGAGTAATAGCGGGAGGTGGACAAATTTCGTCCAATTTATGATATTTATTGACATAAGTCAATTTTTTAAATTATTTTAATTAATCGAATCTTAAATTGTGGCTGACCACCAATTTTTAATTATTTTTAAATAATTTATTTTGTGAAGAGAAAAGATTTGGCTCTGCCGGGAGTCGAACCCGGGTCTCCTGCGTTACATGCGAGGATGCAAACTGCTACACCACAGAGCTCGGCTCAAGGCAGAGCAAATCCTTCCTCTTCACTGATACCTCATTGATACCTTTTCTCTTCAAAAAATAAATTATTTAAAAATAATTTAAAATTGGTGGTCAGCCACAATTTAAGATTGGATTAATTAAAATAATTTAAAAAATTGACTTATGTCAATAAATATCATAAATTAGACGAAATTTGTCCACCTCCCGCTATTACTCGCAAAACTTGTGAGATAGGGGGAGTAGGTATCAGTGAAGAGGAAGGATTTGCTCTGCCTTGAGCCGAGCTCTGTGGTGTAGCGGTTAGCATCCTCGCATGTAACGCAGGAGACCCGGGTTCGACTCCCGGCGGAGCCAAATCTTTTCTCTTCAAAAAATAAATTATTTTGTTTTTTTGTTTCACTTTAGAGGGTTCCTTTTATTTTGTTTTCATTAATATTTATTTTTATTTTATCTTTCAAGTTAACTCTTTAACACATGAAGCCATTAGCAAATTCTTTTTATTTAGTTATTTTTGTCTATTACCTCAATTATATCATTTCAATTGCTTGTAATTTATTTATTGTTTATTCCAAGAATAAATTTTAATTTTAATAATATTTACATTTGTATTAAAGCCTTTTGGGTTTTTTATTGTTTATTTTATAGATTATACCTTGACCAGAGTAATGTCTTAAATGAACCACTCGGATCAGGTAACATCTATTGTAGGTCCTATTTAGTATAGTAACGCATCTGTAAGGCAGGTGATGGTTCCAAGGTGTATAATTGCGCATCTGTAAGGCAGGCGTTGGTCTCAATTAATAAGATATGTAATTTGAGATTTAATCTTTAATATTTTATAACTCAACCCAAACAAATGTTGTATGGTCACCCTGGAGGTTCTCGAAGAAGAGGTAAGCCTCGTAAACGATGGCTGGACGATGTGGAAGAGGACCTACGCCAGCTTAACGTTAGACGATGGCGCAACAAGGCTATGGATAAAGCAGAGTGGAACAAAGTAATGGAGGAGGCTTTGGTCCTCAATGGACCGTAACGCCACGCAGTAAGTAAGTAAATTTTATAACTCATTTTATTTATTTAATTAATTTTGATGTGGGTAATGGTCAACTGTTTTCTGTAGGCTGATTAGTAATCAGGATTTTCTGTCAAATATTCTGTATTTGGACAGCCTACGTTTCGATCCAAACATGAGGATCTTCGACAGGGCTAAAAGACAAATAAAATAAAATAAAGACAAAAGAAACAAAAACCTTGGTATTCGGAAAGGTAATTTTGAAGTGACGTGTTTTCCTATCTCCTCATGAGCACTGGCCCTTTTTTATGAAGGATTAAGCCTTCCTGGAAAAGCTTCTTAGCGTCAAGCGGGCCTTGCAGCTCATGTGCACCCGGGCCTTATAGGGTAGCATCGCTGTGGCAAGGATATGACACCTCGGGATGCTATTCCCTAAACCTCTAGCCAGGGGGATAACCTGCAAGCCCACTGAATAATTGGTTGACTCTAGAATACAGAATCCTTTCTTCTTGCTTAGTAGTGCCCTTACATGATCGAGTGCTAACCTTAGTAATTTACTTCAAAGTAAAGGGCTGCGTTGCTTTGGCAAGATCGTTACTCAAAAGACACATTAGAGTTAGTAATGATATTACAAATTAGTTAGAAACCTTATTCCTGGGTGATTATTGCTGAATACAGTCTGTAAAGTACCATCTTCGACTAGAGATTTACTGTGATCTAGCCAAATCCATATTTCTTTCATGCTGATGTCATCAACAAGTAATGCATTTTCTCTCAACTCCCCCTGAAAAAAAAAAAAAAGTAAATATATAAATTTAAAACTGGATTACGCCTTCAATAGTTCATTTGAGATATTAATAGAAACAAATAAAAAATATTTAACTAGGATTAGTCAGTTATAATAGGCCTTTCCGCTTTTTACCTAATAATTCCTAATTTAATATCTGTGCCTGCAGCGTAGAGAGTGTTAATTCCAAAATGAAAAATATTTTTGTTGTTTTGATTTGTGTTGAGTTTGATAAATAAATTTTAAATCAGGATGTTGCCGACTGTGCTTAAAAATCTGGAGTCATGTGCAAACAAATTTGGACTTAACACTCTTTACGCTGGAGCCACATATATTTATTAATTAATAGTTGGATAAACATTTTAGACTAACATGTACGGACATATACCTCTGCTTGCAACATAAAGTATATCAAGTCCAAACAAAAAAATAATATTTCAATTTGTTTGCACATAAATTTACACACTTTAAACATTCTGTAGACAATACCTTGAAGAATAAATTAAAACATCTGCTCATTATTAACCGAATTAAGTGCTAAATAAACTAAAAAACTTTTTTTATGTTGGCCATATGGCTGGTGAAGACGAGAAGAAGCATTCATTCCTTTAATTTTTATGTAGGGGACATTAAGAGAGAATTTTCTGGCATACCAGGAAATGAGAATGCAGACACTCTAGCTAGGAAAGGATCCAACATCAAACCCATCACTCCCGAACCGGTGTGTGGCATCAGCAAAAGCTCTGCCAAAAGGAGGATAGAGGAGATCTATGGAGCAAAAAGAAAACAATTTTGGATGACGCAAAACCTACGACACTCCAAATTGTTCCTAGAGAGTCCTTCTGCCAAGAGGAGTGGCGAAATTCTAAATCTTGACAGGAATGCTATTAAAAGACTTACAGCTGTATACACCGGACACTGTAAGCTTAGAAGTCATATGTACAGGCTCAAACTGGCAGCATCACCAATTTGTCGATACTGCGAGAAAGAGCGTGAAACAGCCTTTCACATAGTCTGCCTCTGTGACAGACTGGCAGCACTTTGATTCAGGTTGTTTGGCCTGGACCGCATCACTGACCCTAAGGCGCATGAGGTAATCAACCCAAACAGCCTACTCAAGTTTACTGAGGTTCTTAAAATTAGCCTCTAGGGCAGCTTGGAACCCAGGCAAGAATTTAGGCGCACAATAGGCCCATATGGGCCGCGGTGCACTTGCCTCCACAAGAAAAAAAAAAAAAAAAAAAAAAAAAAAGAGAGAATTTTTGCTATCTGCATCACTATTGACAATTCAATTTGAAATATTTAGAATCGAATGTGCAGCTGTAAGAAGTGACTCATAGATCATAAATGACTTTGTCTTTAGTTTTTGTTAAATGAATATCCTTCTTTCGCTTTCTTATGTACTCTTGTACCATTAACAGATCCTCAGATAAAATTGAACTTATCGGTCATATATTGCGTTGTGGAAAAAGTAATTTCGGTTTATCCCAATGCTGCTTATCAAAGTCACTTATCTCTGGTAATCCTTATTAAGGGAAGCCATACTATACCACACTTGAAAGATCCCAGACCATAGAATATTCCATATATCAACACACTGTCATTCATATACTCAGTCAAGCGCTGTTGTGCTTTGAAAATGGCGATTCCAGAAGGTCATTTTCGTCATATTTTGCTTTTTAACTTCCGAAAAGGGAAAATGCAGCTCAGGCTCCTTGAAAATTTGTGGTGTTTATGGTGATGTGTGCTTAAGCGAACGTCGGTGTCAGAACTGGTTTGCTCGATGTCGTTCCGGAAATTAATCGATGATAATGATGAACCTCGCACTGGCAGGCTAATTGTTGAAAAAGTCAAAGAAATTCTTAAAAGAAAACGAGATAGGCCAACATATTTCATCTCATGAGATCGCTATGGAGCTAAACATCGACCAGAAAACAGTTTTGAGCTATGTACATAAGAATAAACACTAAAAGAAGCTCAATATATGCGTTCCACATGAATTAACAGTAAAAATTTTAAGGGATAGAGTTTCCATTTATGAATTGCTGATGAAACGAAACGATATTGAGCTATTTTGGAAAAGAATGATTACAGGTGTTGAAAAGTGGATCACTTACGACTTTAACCCTTTATCTGCTGGTGGCTGACTTATAAGCCAGCCGCGCGCCGGTCCCCTTGTGCTGTAGGCTAATGTATCAGCCGGCACGGATGGAGGAGTGAGGATGGAAAAGATGTTTTAGAATTAATTAAGCTCACAAAAGATGTAAGATGGGAGAGCTTGAATGCAGTAAAAGTCTCCACACAGCGGGACCGCTCGGTGTGCCTACTAACGCGCACCGGCGGACCATCTCATGCCCCGCTACCTCCGCAGTTAAAGGGTTAATGTAAAATCATGGTCGAAGCCCGGAGAAACTTCACAAACAGTGGCAAAGCCTGGATTGACTACAAGGAAGGTGATGCTGAGTGTTTGGTGGGATCAGAAAGGCATTGTTCATCATGAGCTGTTCGAACCTGGCCAAACCATTGATTCGACTCACTACTGTCAACAAATAATGCGATGGAAACAGAAGATGCTAGAAAAACTGACCAAAATTGATCAATAGTAAAGGCGTTGTATTCCATCAAGACAATGATAGACCACACACATCTTTGGTGACTCGGCAAAAATTACGAAAGTTTGGCTGGGAAGTTTTGATGCATCCACCATGTAGCCTGGACCTTGCACAGTCTGACTATTATTTGTTTCGTTCTCTCCAAAACTCTCTTAATGGTGTAAAGCTGGAATCAAAAAAGTCTTGTGCAAATCACTTGGTTCAGTCTTTTGCCCAGAAAGCACAGAACTTCTATTATGAGGGCATAATGGTTTTACCAAAAAAAAAAATGGCAAAAGGCCATCAATCAAAACGGCACATATGTCATTGATTAGTATTTGAAAGTTATATAAAAAAATTCGCTTTGAATAACATGAAAAATCCCGAAATTACTTTTTCCCCAACTCGATATATAGTAGAAATTTCACATTGAGACTAGTAATGAAAGAACAATCACAATAATAAAAATTCTGGTACGTGATGCGCGATGTTAATTGTGTAAACCCCGTTTAGCAGCTTCACAGGAGACAACCTATTTTTGTTTGGTATGCTTATTAGAAAGTATTAAAATGATTGAAAAACTTTAGTCATTGGTACAGTACACACTCGTTTATCTCGAACTGGACCAACTGGAGAATTGGAAAACAGGATAATCCCAAAATATCTGTAATAAAACCAAACAAATCCTCAAATAAGCAAATTAAAATTTATTACGGTAGCAAAGAACATATTTATATCAAAATTATATAGAATTGTTTAAAAAAATACACAACTACAAGAGAAATAATAATAATAAATTTTCACATTGTTTCATTTCAAAGAATCAGTCCACTACCTATATATTTCACACTAATGTGCTTGAATTAAGTAAAGATGCTTTGTTACATATACTTATTTTTTTTTCTCCATATGTTCATTAAATTCTTTCATATTTTGTATTAAGCCTAAGTGTACTCAGAGACCGTTAATTAATCCATATAAATAAAATCAGAGATACTTTATAGCAACAACTTTTTTCTTTGCCATTTAAGTCCAATCAGAACATTTCCAAGATGATGAAACCTACCAGATATTGAACAGTTTGACAAATTCATTCAGTATTCCTATACATTTATTCAAAATCAAAGCAGTTTTTAAGAAAATGGTACAAACGTGATAAAATTAATGGAAAAAGTGCCCGCTCCATTAACTCAATTTTGAGAAACCTTTGCCATCTTATTACAGGCAGAAACCTAACCCCAATACTTCAGGTTGTATGGGAGTGCAAAACACAGGACTCAACAGCCTAGCAAATAATAACGTAGAATGGTTGCCAGGCCATACTGGCATACCAGGAAACGAGAACGCAGATACTCTAGCTAGAAAAAGATTCAATATGAAACCCATTACTTCTGAACCGGTGTGGCATCAGTAGAAGCTCTGCCAAAAGAAGGATAGAGGAGATCTACGGAGCAAAAAGAAAACAATTTTGGATGTTGCAAAACCTACGACATTCCAAACTGTTCCTAAATCTTGACAGAAATGCACTTAAAAGACTTACAGCTGCATACACCGGACACTGTAAGCTCAGAAGCCACATGTAAAAGCTCAAATTAGCTTGTACGTCTGTGTTGCCTCTGACAGACTCGCAGCACTAAGGTTCAGGATGTTTGGCCTGGACCGCATTACTGATCCCAAGGCGCATGAGCTAACCAATCCAAGCAGCCTTCTTAAGTTCACTGAGGTTCTCAAAATCAGCTTTTAGGGCAGTGAAGAACCCAGGCAGGAAACTTGGCGCACAATAGGCCCAAAGGGGCCGCGGTACGTTCGCCACCAAAAAAAAAAAAAAAAAAACCCAATACCTAATTTCAGTTTTAGAAAACCAAAAATCTAAATTGCAATACTTTCTTTTACTAGGTATATATTTCATACATACCTAACGAAAATAAAATCTACTATTAAATTGTCTAAGTTAAATTGATTGGATTTATATATGACCTCTAAGAAAAATATTGGTTTAATATTAAAAATATTTTGATGCCAATTAAAGTATTATCTCAACTGAAATATTACGATTACCTTCAACCCATATCCTCGAAGAGCCCTTTTCTTCATGGCACTCGAAATGTCACCCAACTGTTCGTAAATATCATCAGCATCACTGACCATTTTTAAAGTTCTCTGGCCACAAGTCCAAACTACATTAGACATAGACGACCAGTTCAGGGTCATTCTCTCAAATACTGTATAATCCATGATGGATCCTGTAAACATGGCAAATAATGATTGTAAGATAAATGAAATCTTGGTCTCGGTTAGTTGCTAATCAATAACCATCTAAATACATATAATTCATGGAGATTAGTTTTTTCAACAGAATACTTAAGAAAAGAAGAAAAATATTTAAGATGATTTAATCAGCATAAAAATTTAGCGATGAATATTATTATCTCTATATTTGTAAATACACAAACAAAAATAAACAAATTATGATAATACTCACCATTATTTAAATGAGCAATTAATTTAAATGCTAATTAGCAAATTAAAAATTAAGTTTTTAGTTTATTTTTCTTTAAAAAAAAAAAAATTAGACAATCTGAATCATTACACACCCATGACACTACATAAACCAGGAAATTTTATTTCAATATTTATTATTTACAAAAATTTTAGATAGCTTAAAAGTGATTGGCCAAGGAAACATAATCTATCATTCTCAGATAAGATAACTTTAGACATTTTTGACATGAGAATTCAATCAGTTTTTACCTTTTTGACAAAAAAAAAACGAGAAAAGGAATTAGAATGATTATGATTGCACAAATCTTGTCTAAACGCTTCACAATTTATACAAAAAAATGTACAAGCATTAAAACTCAAAAAGAATAATTAATAAATTAAAGGGCGGGACAGGAGGCTATGATTGGCCAAAAAAAGAGACTATGCGTCGGAATTAGGTCAAGAGACATAGGCTGAGGTTTCCACCAATACTTATTATCTGATCACCAAATTATTTTTAATTTGATGGTTTATTTTTTTTCTTTGTTAATTTTAAATCATTCAATTATTATTAAGTAATTTGATGGTTATGATACTAATACTGTCTCTGAGTAACTAATTCCAAACACCACAAAAAAACTTCTAAAGGCAGAAATGGAGATAAAAAAAAAAATTCTGGAAGAAATGAAGGTGAAAAAAATTATTGCAAACATTGAAGAATGATCCGGAAATATTATCAAAAGTAAGTTCGGAACTGGAAGTAGAAGGAAGAAGGAAAAAATCTGGTGCGGTGAGTATATCACACAATGCATCACATATCTAACTACTCTGTATAATATTATATCATTTAAAGTAATTTCATAATAAAATGTATTATTACTTTTACTTATCTATGTATGAAATATATACCAGGTCTGCAAGTTTAAAATGTCGTTTATTTCTTAAAATATATACACAGTAATTTAAAAAAAAAGTATAATATATTTTATTCAAAGTACTGGCCCTCGCTTTCTACACATTTTGTCCATCTCTCGGGCAATTTATGGATACCATTCCAAAAGAATGCTTCATCTTTATTTGAAATCCATTCATCGAGCCATTTTCTTACATCCTCCAAATTGTTAAAGTGTTGCTCAGCCAATGAGTGTCCCATCGATGAGAAGAGATGATCATCAGAAGGCGCCAGGTCAGGTGAATATGGCGGGTGGGGTAGGAGTTCCCAACCAAGCGAAGAAATCGTTTCCTTAGTCAATCTGGCTGAATGTGCAGGAGCGTTATCATGCTGAAGAATGACTTTGGCGTGCCTGTGAGCCCATTCTGGGCGTTTTTCGATCAATGAGTGACTCAAATTGATCATTTGTTGTCGGTAGCGGTCGGTATTGACTGTTTCGCCGGGTTTGAGAAGCTCGTAGTAGACTACTCCCTTCTGATCCCACCACACACACAGCATTGTCTTCTTCCCAAAACGATCCGGTCTTGCACTCGATGTGGATGGTTGTCCTGGCGTTACCCATGATTTTATTCGTTTGGGATTCTGAAAATAAATCCATTTTTCATCGCCAGTTACAACTCGATGCAAAAAACCCTTTCTTTCGTGGCGTAAAAGCAGCATTTCGCACACAGTTTTTCGTTTTTCCATCTGTCGTTCGTCCAATTCATGTGGAACCCATTTTTCAACCTTTTGAATTTTTCCCATAGCTCTCAGGCGATCGGAAATGGCTTGCCTAGTGACATTCAACTGTTCTGCCATCATTTGTTGGGTTTGGGTATTGTCTTCGTCTAATAAAGATTGCAATTCGACGTCCTCAAACTTTTTTGGTCGATTTTCTCGTTTTTTATCAGTAACATCAAAATCACCACGTTTGAAACTTTGAAACCAACGTTCACATGTCTTGACGGTTGGAGCAAGATCGCCATAAGTCTCAACAAGAATTCGATGACATTCAGATGCCTTTTTCTTTTGATTGAATAAGAAAATCATGACATGCCGCAGAGGCTCTTTATTTGGCTTAAAATTAGACATTTTTAACACCAAAGAAAGGTATGATACGTCCACGTAAACAACTTAAAAACAACTGACTTTTGTAAACAAATGACTAACGAACAAAATAGCGTTTAGAGATAAGCAAATCCTTCAATAGGCTAAGAGCGCATTCTATTGGAATTAAAACGACATTTTAAACTTGCAGACCTGGTAGTAAGGGAAAGTATTGCCATTGTGAAAATTTTTGGCTTCCGGTTCTAATCATAAATACATGTGTTCCTGAGCCGATTTAGTCGAGAATCCAAGTATTCCTAACCATCAGATTATTATTTTTTTGTTATTTCAAGACAAATGTATTAAGATAACCAAAAAGGATATTTTTTAAAATGAAAAAATTATATAATGTTAATAATCTGGTAGTTAGGAATACTCTGATTTTCAAAAATCAAAAAAATAATAACCTGGTGGGTAGAAATACCCGGATTCTCAAAGTAAAATAGATAGTTATAAATACTATCTATATGTGCATAATCATGATGATAAAGGAGTAATGGGAACAACCAACATAATGTACAAATCAATATTTCTTTAATATAATTAAAGTACTACAATAGATATGAATAGAAGTACTATTTCATTGAAAAATTATTATTTATAATATATATATATATATATATATATATATATATATATATATATATATATATATATATATATATATATATATATATATGTAGCAGCATAGCAACACATGTTTTAAAATAATTGTGTACAGTAGCCTACAGACATCAAGCCT